>LR990050.1:15310000-17810000 GCA_905147135.1 Blastobasis lacticolella
TGTCCTATTTGGTTCAGCAAATTATGTATTTAAATGGATAATGTGCAGCAGTATTCGTCGAAATTCGCATTCTATGTATTTCTTGTATAATTCAAGACTTTTATACACAATATACGTAGCGTGATTGATACGGCAAGTCTTGATTTTGGGCATTGTTGTTTTATTTGTTTTCAGAATGCCTTTATTAAAATAAACTATTTGAACACTTACATAGCTTAAAAACAGTTACGAAGTACATCCAGTTATACAATACACTTTCAGGTTACAACACACCTTTTTAAGTTTATTACATCTGCTTTCATCATAAACCAACCGATAATTGACACCGTAAACATTAATTAGATCGTATTATTACTAAGTAGTATACTAGTGTAAACAATATGTAGGTAGTGTTTATACTTTGTTGCAATAATTATTATAAAAGAATTTCAAGATACCCTCAGAATATGCGATCTACGAACAATAATAAAAACATGCATGAGCTTCCGCGCCCCCCGCGCCCTCTATTTACTATCGTACACGCGGGGCAGCAGTAGCCGCGGCGGCGGGTCTCACTTGTCTGGTCGGTATGTGTGGCCGATTGTATTTTGTTGAGTGTATTTTGTATATTTGTGCGTTTTATCAACTAAACCAATTCACGTCACGAATAATTCACGTATATCTATTAAATTAATTTGTGTTGTTTACAATACCATATTTATATGGCGCCAAATCGCCAAGTTGCCCACTGGAAAATCGAGCTGCTGGTGAAGTTTGCGGAAAGACACAAACAACAAATTTAACAAATAACACAACAACAAAAAACAATCAACAAATTTAAAAACAAGGTTTTTGTAATCAAAGTTTAAGTATGAATAACTGTGTTTTCAGCGCTCTTGAAACAGCTTTTGAGTTGTTGCAATTGCAACGGGAGTGGTTGCGGATTCGAGCTGCCACTTTCATTGCAAGAAAGATACGTAATTGCATTTTCATATGAATAAATTTTATCGATATGTCAAATTCCGGTTTGCTATTGCAATGGTGCTTTGTTAGCGACTGAACCCGTCAAATGGAAGATACGTGATTGCAAAAGTAAGAATTTCAACCATTTTGCTTGCAGCGAGAAAATAGTCGGCAACAGAGATACATAATCAGCCTGAGGGCCACAGTTGTCACTCGGTGGGAACAATACGTGGGGTAAACGGTACGTTCGGTAATTATCGATATAAGGCAAGTCGGTAATACGGGATATTCCGATGTTTGATACCAAGCTGTTACCATGGTGTTTTAGTTAAGAATAAAAATTATAAGTTAGTTTTAGAATATAATTTCGTAAAGAAGGAAAATTTGTTCTTCTATGAATTTCAAGTAAATTGGTTTTAAATGGTGTATTGTAAGCAATTTTAATAGCTTTATTTTGGATGACTTGTAAATTCTCATAATTCGTCACGCAAGTACTACTCCATACTGTGCAAGCATAAGTGATACAAGGTCTCACCAAAGCGGAATAAATTTTCATCTTCGTATTAGCACTAATGTTGCTTTTACGATTTAATATGGGATTCAAAGCACCAATTGCCTGTGCTCCCTTAACACGTAAGATTGCTATATGTTTTGACCAATTGAGCTTATTATCCATTGTTACACCGAGATACCGTACGGAATTATTCCAAGGTATTGTATGGCCATCAATCGTAAGTCTTCTAGCTGGTGACTGTCGCTGTCGGGTGAACATGATTGCTTCATTCAGTTTTGCTACCATTGAGCTTAAGTTTCCATTTGGTGAAGTATTCTTTTAATACGTCAAGGTATAATTGCAGCCGACCTATAATTAAGTTGGTGTCATTGGATGATGCATAGGATGCCGTATCATCAGCAAAACAGCCCAGGTAAGTACAAGGCTGGATCGGGATGTCATGAATATATAAAATAAATAAGTAAGGGCCTAAAATTGAGCCTTGTGGGACACCAGCTGGCACAGTTTGCAGAGCAGAACAGGAGCTCTTGATGCGTACATAGAAATGGCGATTACTCAGATAAGACTGCAAAATTTTGACCAGGTTGAAAGGAATTTTAAGCGAAATAAGCTTGTGTATTAGACCGTCGTGCCAGACTGAATCGAAAGCCTTTTCTAGATCAAGAAGAATCATGCCTGTAGACTGGTTTAAATTGAGATGATGAGCCACATGTTCCGAGACTCTGGCTAATTGATGACTGGTTGAGTGACCAGCTCTGAACCCGAATTGCTCCTTACTTAAGACGTGTGATGATTCGCTAGAGAGACGAACTAAAATGAGTTTTTCGAACAGTTTAGCAAGGCAAGACAATAAACTTATTGGTCGGTAACTTGTAGGCAGCGTACTGTCCTTCCCGGGCTGTTTTATGGCAATTACTTTGGCTCTTTTCCATTTTTGCGGAAAGTATCCTAAGATAAGACATCCATTAAAATTTTTAGTTAAGAATACCACACACTTCATTGACAAGTTTTTCAAAAGAATGTTGTTTATACCATCATCGCCGGGACTTTTACTTGTTTTCAATTTCATTAGAATTTTGCGTACTTGTAGTGGTGTAATTAGGTTATATACATTATTAATGATGTAATTATTTAAAGTAGACATCGATTCATGAACCTGCGAATGTAATGTCTCGTCATACCGTCATGATTTTGGGCATTGTTTGTTCACCAAATAAGACAAGTCAGAATAAACAGATCATAGTCATCATGCTGTGTGGTTCCAAAGGAACTTTCTCCCACGCACACTAAGGTTGTGGAAGTAACTACCTGGAGAGGTTTTCCCTGGAGAGTACAACATGTAGTTCTTCAAGAAAGTGGTTAAAAGGTTTTTACGGGGTCGGCAACGCGTGGGTGATGCCCATGGTATTGCAAACGTCCATAGGCTACGGTGACTGCTTAGTGTTTTCCCTCACCGTGATGAATGAATAGGTGTATGGATATATGCTCCAAATATTAAATTACAAACAAATAATTAAAACTCTGTTTAAAAACAAGAGTTTAGGGAAGCAGCGTCGGTGGCCTAGTGGTTAACGGTCCGACTCGTATGCGAGAGGTCTCGGGTTCGAATCCCGCTGCGGCTTGTACCAATGACTCTTATCCGAGTTACATTAGTTGAATACTAATCGATGCTCTTACGGTGAGGGAAAACTTTGTGATGAAACCTTCACAATCAGGCGACTGAATGTGTACCCATTGTGGTTCAGTAAGGTCAGGTTCCCCTGGTAGCAGGGTCATGGAGGTCAGATTTTTTTTATATTAATGGCAGTCGCCCCACCGTAATAAACTGATCTGCCAAATCCTGCCTAATCTATCGTCATAGCGGACCTCGTCCGCCGAGATGATGAGTATGTTTTTTCAAAGAAGATTTTAAATACCACACTCACCTGCATGTCGGCAACGATTTTGTGTTATTGTAGTTATACTTTTAATGCTTCGAATGTTGTTCCCGATGCCGGATAAAACACCGAAACCAATTTAAACTGACACTAAGCCTGTACTGAACGAGATTAGTACAACTGAAACAGATTAAAAACTTCTTCGGGTGATGATGGAATTATGACCTGTGCATGTGATGCTCCCGAAACAGTTCGATCCCGTCGTTCCTGAAGGAAAAACGCCGCAAGCAGAGATATGAGAAGAGTGACAAGACGACAAGACTCTTGAAAGCTCTGTAAAGCTAAGCGAAATAGGAAACAATAAATTGTGAGTCAATGTCTCTATTTGTAGTATTTAATTTTTTGTTTGCTCAACTGTTCTACATAAACGTCAATCATATCTAGCAATATTCTGCGGTTTTCATCCGCATTTTCATAAAAAAGGCATCACTTGAAATTATGAATTTTAATTTCTGTTACGGGTTTGGGTATAGTATGTATTTAAACAAAAGTATTAAGTAGCTATAAAATAAATAAATAAATAAATAAATATTTTATTTCATTTTAACAATTTCTGTATCACTAGTGGCAGATGTCTCCTTTTAGGCTAGGCCTGTGTTAGAAGACACCGCTCTTCTATGGTAACAATGTAGTTGCTCTATCTCTACTTATATTAGATATTAATAGGAAAAGAAACAATAACAAAACATGAACATATGAAAGTTTGAATGTGTGTATGTGTGTGTGTGTGTGAGTGTGTGTATGTGTGTGGTGTGTGTATGTAAGTTAGTTCTCAAGTAGAAGCTCAATTTCGTCATATGTTTTTAATGTAAGCCAGTTTTGTACGGCTTTTTTACATTCGTGGTAAGTTTTAGAATTAACGTCTAAAAGTTTATTTAGTGCGTTATATAGTTTGGCGTCTAGGATGTTGTCTACAAGCAAAAGTGGTGTTTACTTCCGGCAGAGGCACTACAGTGTCTTTCCTTCGTCTTTTTATAAGATTAGGGTCATATGGAACAGACCTATGCATTCTTAAGACAATGTTTAGAATATAGAGTTTTCGGACTGTGGACAGTTGACAAAGGCCATATAAAGCATTTGTGGAAAATCTCCTGTTCTTAAAATACATAACTTTAAGCAAGCTACGCTGGGCTCGTTCCACTTCGAGAAATTTCATTTTCGCTGCACCACCCCATATAGAAATGCAATAGCCAATGACAGACTGAACCAGAGCCATATAGATTTATTTTAGGATGTCTCTGTTTTTAATACCCTTTCCTGCAGCAGAACTTGGTACCACATGTCTCAATGTTTTAAAAATATGTGTTAATTTCCTGATTCTTGAACTGACGTGTTCAAGATGATAGTACCAAGATAATCGCTGGTCCACGAACACACCCAAATATTTTGTTTGGTTGACTTTCTGCAGAGATGGACAACTGCAGGTATCAGTATTAGGTGTACAGTTGCACTTGTGTAATTTTATATTAAAATTTTTGTCAGGCTGGGAATTATAATACAAGCTGTAACAGATATAATTAGTTTTCGTTGCATTTAATGTTAGGATGTTATTATATAGCCATTCTGATATCATCTTAAGCCCTCTCTCTGTGCTAGCTTTTACATCATTCCAGGTATCCCCAGAAAATACAACAACAGTGTCATCCGCGTAAGCCAGGATTTTAGCGTTCATGAGCCTCATTGTACATAAATCATTAATGTAGATCAAAAAAAGTGTTGGCCCAAGAACGCTGCCCTGCGGTACGCCAAATAACACCTGCTCAGACTCGCTAGTACAGTTAGGGTTCAGTTTTACTTTTTGTTTCCTATCTGTTAGGTAGTCCGTGAACAGGAGGAGTGGAACTCCTCTCAAACCTATTAAATTCAGCTTGTGCAAAAGGATGGGGAGAGAGACTGTATCGAAAGCTTTTTTTAGGTCAATAAATACAGACAGGCATTTATGACGATTGTCAAGTTGTTCGGTGACATAAGAGGTAAATTCAGAGACCGCATCTTCTGTAGATCTGTGTTTCCTGAAGCCAAATTGGTTTTGTGATAAGATATTGTATTTATCAAGATAGTCTAAAAGTCTTTTATTCAATAATTTTTCCATTATTTTTGAAATTGCAGGCAGCACAGAGATTGGCCTGTAATTATTGATATCGTCTCTCTCCCCACTCTTATGCACAGGCGTTATCAACGCCTGCTTAAAAGCAGTAGGAAAGACACCTTTTATAAAACATTGATTGATTGCATGAGCGATAATGGGAACTACTTCTTTTTCCGCGAGTTTTAAGAAAGATGTTGGAATATTGTCCCATCCAGGTGCACTATCTGATTTCAGATTTCTCAGAGTACTACAAACTTCATCATTGTCGGTCGGCAACAAAACAAAGGAATTAGTGTTGGATGGCAAACTTTTTAGGTAGCAGTTGACGTCGTGCGGACTTGGTTGGATCTGTAGAGCAAGTTGTTTACCGTTGTAGGAAAAAAATTGGTTGGCGTTATTAGCAGATGCATAGGGCGTAGCTTTCATATTTAACAGCTCTAAGTTCGATTTAGAGTTTTTACTGGAATACGTTATGTTCTTAATATTTTTCCATAGTAACTTAATATCGTGAGTACTTTTGGCCAATAAGTCCCTCTCATATTGTATTTTTATGTTTTTTATTAATTTATTGCAAAAGTTCCTATATCTAGTGTATACAATTTTGTTTATTTCATTATATGGATCCTTTTGTACTTTTTTTTGTAGATTGTTAAAGTGCCTGATACACCTTAATAGTCCCGGTGTCATCCAGGGCTTTAATATACGTCGTTGGGAGGAGATATTAGTAGTGGTGGTATTTTCTTTGATAATACTAGTCAGAATGGATGTAAGTTTGTTTATGATGACATTCGGTTCATCACACAAAAGTAATGCAGTCAAATTTTTAGTCTTTAATTGCTTTAGGGCTTCTTCAGAATTAAAGACGGACTTTGTTTTATAAGCAGGTTGACGTTTTTTAATTTTCGACAAACATAATAGGGTGGAATAATGATCAGTAGTAGATGTTTCCAGCACAGCAATTGTGGCAAGATTTATACTTTTGTTTATTTTTAACATAATGTGATCTAGGCAGTTTTTCTCACGCGTTGGAATGGTGTGGCCAGCTAGTATTCCATACATGGAGAGCATATTCTGGTAGTTAGTTCTATTTTCCTGCTCGTAGTGTGGCCCAAATTCCTTGACAGTTAAGTTTATGTTAATATCTCCAGTTACAACAATATTCTTATTTATTAAATTTAATGAGTCCAGGTGAGTACTTAAAGAATCAACTAAACTTTCTGCGTTATTGATAGGTGATCTATATATACACAGAATGACACTATTTAATGTCTCTAACTGCAAACAAGAAGCCTGGGATAATTTAATTTATTTTATTTTATGAGTTAGTGAATTTTTAACATAGACGACTACACCGTCATTTTGGTTACGTTGACACTTTGTGCTGTATGATTGATAGTTGTGCAAAAGAGGTAATTGTTTGTTTGGGTCCAGTCTACACTCCGTAAGGATTATTATATCTGTGACAAAGTTAAAGTTAGTTAAAGTAGTCAAAAAATCATCAAATTTACGGTAAATACTTCTAATATTCTGAGATATTAGAATTATGTCATTTTTATTCACTTTTAGGTGTTTATTTAAAGCTGTTGCATCGCATTTGAAACAACGAGCTATCTCCAAATTGTCTATTTCATTTATGGTATTTATTGTGCTATCCATCCCATAAAAACAAACGAAAAAACGCGATGAGTGAAAAATAATCGATGCTAGGCATAGATAAGTAGGTTAAATTATTAGCGGTTAGAGCTTGAGTAATTTTTTGTAAGAGCTTATGTATTGGTGTTAGTGTGCACTGATTGTGCCTTGAGAGTGCCTTGTGATTGTGAGTATTGTTGCGTTCAGATTGTGATATGACGTGTGAATTTTTATAAGTACTGTATAGGGTGTATGTATGTAGTGTTTGTAGAGGTATCAGTAAGATACTTATTTAACTATTATCAGTTGTTTATCAATTATCTAACATCCATAACACAAGCTTTGCTTACTTTGGGGCAAGATGGCGCTGTGTGAATGTGTCCAAAAGCTTGTGAAATGGATAACTGACAAACTACTTATACACAAAACTAGCATTTAAATACATACTTATCATACATATAACACCCAGACCCGTAACAGAAATTAAAATTTATCATTTCAATTTCCGCTCGGCCGATAATCAAACGGACCTCTGTGACTCAGGTTGTAAAAAGTCACTGAAATATAATTTCTAGATTATAAGATTTTCGAAGGTAGAAAAAAAATATTTTTCATGCAATAGACATTTCAGTGTCAATACTAATGGAACGTCAAATCCGAGATGTCCACCATTGAACCTCTGTAGAGATGTCACACGCTCGAAAAAAGCCCTCAGTAATTCCAAAAATTAACTTTACATCCAAACTAACAAACTAAGTTTTTATATTGAAAAATGGGGCAAATGACAGTTGTGCAATTGTATTTGGGTGGCTTGCGAAAAAAAATAACAGGTTCAACGAAAAAAAAGAACAGTTTAAAGATATCTTATCTTTATTATGGGTCTATCTAGATCGATTAGCTCCCAGCATAGTATAAAGAAATCTCGGTATGTTTCACACCAACGTGCTGTACCTATGATCGATCATTCAGATTCAGATTATTTAATAATAAAATCTTAAAGTATTTTACAAGTCAAATGAAATGAAAGTTACTCTTTAAATACAATTCATTTAGGCATATCAGCCAGTCGTTTAGCTGCCTGCTTGCCAATTGAAAGAAAGAAAGAAAGAAAGAAAATATATTTATTACACATAGCACACCACGACACAATAACAGTTACAATTACAGACAACGGACTCATTAACATTTAAAATATCTTAATAAGACAATATAATGTAGTCTCCCATGACACTGTCGGTGCCGCAGCGGCTAGCGCAAATGGTACCCACTCAGCATGTGCTGTGAGGCGCATGAAACGACTCACAGCGCTGGTATTCTGTGGGCCCATTGTTTGGGTACGTCACGGGCGTTATACTAACTAAATAAAATAACTAAAAATAAATAAATATATAAAAATAAATAAAACATATGTAGGTATGGTAGATAAATAAATATTATTTTAAACATCACGGCACATCTGATGGCCGTTGCGCAATCCACCCGTTCCTGCGGCCTCGCTATGTATGCCATGGTGCAGGCGGCGGGGCAGGCTGGGAGGGGACGCCGTCTCGCCCCACACCCCGCCCAGCCTACCCAGCCACCACCCGCTGCCTAGACGCAACTAGATCCCACAATAAAATAATTAATAATAAATATTAAAAAAAAAATTATAAAAATTTTTACAAAGTCATAACAAAATAATCATTGTAGGTACATAAATTCATTTATTTTAAAATGCCACAGATACTATTACAACTAATTCAATAATTTCACAATGTTAAACTGTCATTATAAATTGCAGCAGTTGTGTACAATTAATGTGTAGAATCGTGAATAGGAAGAAACGAGTTTGTGTAAAATTTAAACTGTGTGGAATAAATAATGTGTTGCCAAACGCGTTTGTGTTAAACATCGATTAATTCATTTATATTAGTAGATACATACAATGACGATCAGAATTAAGCTCTAAGTGTAAATCTGTGTAATAGATCTTTTGAATAGATATAGTTTACAAGAAATCCTCTTCGCACTTGTCGGATTTTTATAACAACGGAGGTAAAGTGTTTTTCAACGGCGTATTGATATCAGGGTTCGGAACGAAATCTTCGACCCCGAACACCGAATGGTCTTTTATTATGTTCCTGAAAAAGAAAAGAAAAATGGGTTAGCGTGGTAACAATAGTGATAATGTTGGGCCTATGTTGGGACTGAGTGAGATACCAACAGGAACTACCTATATCAGTTCCGTATAAAATAAAAAGTTGAATAATACGAACATTATCATGACTTAAGTTGGTTTGCAGTATGGGCCATGGTTAATATAATTAGTCTTGCCCACCATGCGGCCCAAGGTTGATATAATATGTCTAAAACAAATAACCGAATTTCTGTGGAAAACCAGTAAACCATATGGTAGCTAAGTTTTCATTCGGTTTTGATAACAGTTTGACTATATTATTCACAGTTTGCACAGCTGTCCTATAAATGCTGCGCTATATACGTCGTCAAGTCAGTAAAATGTAGCGATCTCTCGCGATTTTCACTAATAACACGTTGTTTTTCCACAGACAAAAGTACCCAATAACCTGCCTAATAGTGAAGTAACTGTACAACTATAAAACATGTTTCATGATAGAAAAATTTACAAAAAATAGATTTAAAAATATAACCCTTACCACAGTTCGGCAGACACCACGTTTCTCATTTGTGGTTTTTTCAGGCGGGAGAATCTGCTGGCAAACCCGAAGGTGTAGGCTCCATGGAGGCGGAATACCAGCCAGTCGAAGGGGGTACATCTCGGCAGGTATACGGCGCGGTCAAGCATCACTCTGTCGGTAGAATCGCAGCTTGGGCCCCAGAGGACAGCTTCTTCCAGTTCCTCGTCAGGAATTTCGTTTGTTCTCTGCAGATTTAGACATCAATTATAGGAGTGAGATTGATTAATGAAGATATTGTAGTTAAAAAATCATTCCGAATGCTATACTAAATCATTTACTGTTCATGCGGCTAGGCTATGGAACTCGCTGCCGCATACTGTTCGTAACAGTACCTCACTCGGTATTTTTAAAAAAAGAGTAAAAGAGCATTATCTTTCCAGTTGCGATCCATAATATTATATATTTATAGGTATTTATTAAGTATTTGTGTTATTTATTATATATGTAGGTAATATTACTATTATATATATAGACACTTATTTAAGTAATTCAATTATATTATGTATTTGGGTGCACGTCATATCTGCCTCTCTATTCTAGCCCTCTCTCTTCGGTAGGTCTGCTGTAAGACATTTCTTTTTAGAAATAAGCTGTACCTTTTGTGATTGTTATCTTTATGTTCATATTATTGTAACTTTCTTTGTGCACAATAAATGGTTAAATAAATAAATAAATAAAAAAGGGAAACTAAAGTCTCGCTACGAATATCATATTAAGGCCCGCTTGCACCAAGTTCTTAAATACGTTGAAGGATGACGTTATTGTATAAAATTTCTTGTTTAAGTATAAGCTTAAATGCGTTTAATCATTTGCTGTAAGCTACCCTAAATGTATGGGAAAGGAAGAGTTTAACGTTTAAAGTTGAGATAGTACTAGTAGGTATAATTATAAAAAAAATATTGTTAACAGCATATTTTATACAATCGTTTGAAGGGTTTTTGTCCCTTAAATTTAAGTAATACACTCTGCTGGGGTTGTTAACACAAACCAACAATAATACATCAGTTATTATTAATAGATTTTTAACCATCACAACTTACCCTAAATTTCTCCACAGTGTGAAAAGATTCCATATACCTCAAAGTGCCGAATAATCCGTCGTTCATGTAGTACATGTTCAGTGGTTTGTTGTTCTTCATCATCTGAAACATGCGTAGCATTATTTTAATATAAGCATTTATTATAATGTTTCAAACTATCGCGGTTATTATGCAGTCGTCCCGTGACTATGATGCATGCAACTGCGTCGAAATATTGGGCGACTCGTCAACAAAGATACGCGGTAGGAAACCCGGAACATACCGTTAATATGTGTAAGCGTTTACTGTACTTAATTGGTTTCTGTAACACTAACAGATTAGAGAGGAGCTCAAACAGGTGATATTTGTACAATAAATAGTGATGGGAGGTTTCTTGATTACAAAGAAAAGTCAGGGGTATGAGAAGGAAACCCAAGGTCTGGTGCAAATGAACTGACCTTCTAAGATAGATGGCAGGGTAGACAGAGAAACACAACAGTGAACATACAACCGCACTTTGCCATTTTATTATTCACCCATTTAATACCCTATTTTTATGGCTCATGAATTCATCTATTGAGTAGATGAATGGAATTTATACCTAGATAGAGAGAGCTGGCGCAAGATAGTAAACGAGAAAATCCGAAGAGGCCACGACCCTCAGCATTGAGGATAAACGACGCAAGGAGGAGGATTATATACCTATTCATCATAATCACAGCCCGTAACAGTCCACTGCAGGACTTAGGGCCTCTCCCACGAAAGGGGAGCTTATTGCCATAATCTCCACGCTAGGCAGGCGGGTTGGAGATCACAGTGTTTAAATAATACAATGGAAAATGCTGCTGCCCATTTTCCAGACTACGGAGACTCTTGATCTTTTGCCTCGAAAATTAGTCGCCTTGTACGACACCCATGAGTGTAAGGGGTTGCTGCTATTCTACTCTGCCGGACACCGCACAGCCATACCTATTGCTATTATTTATTTATTCTTTCTACAGTAACCCGGCTAAATATATTAATTAATATGCGCTTGGTATCCGCAGCTTCCGATCTGGATACAACATTCTCGAGTAAATCACTCGTATTATGAACTTACGTAACGTATGTTTATCAAGCTGCAGTAGTTGGTCGTGGTGGAATCACACAAATATCTTCCTGGCTCCGCAACTATTTGAACATTCTCCTCGGGAAACAACTCGTCGAGTGCATTGTTGATTAGCTCGGCCACCTGCAAACAATGAAATACACAACTATTTATTTATTGGAGTACCGACAGCTATATAAAGCATAATAAATATTATTTAAGAACCAACAAGACAATTACAGGACGTCGCTAGTAACCAAGAAAATCGTTAATTTATAATCTACAATTAATTAAAGACCAATTAATTGCGTATATTTTAATACTTTAATATTTTATTTAGTTTAGCTAAGTGAGTTCTATAAGGTACGGTGAGAAGGACCTAATGAAATAAATAAAGACCATAACATATATACATGTTAAAATTTTAAGTCCAGCTTTTACCAAATTCCTAAACATATTTAAGAATGGCGTCATTATAACGTCATTTTGTCAAAATTTTGTGGTTATCCAAAAATTTCTCTATACTAGTGTATATTTTTATTTTAAGAATTTGGTGCACAGCGGACGAGATTCATATCGTTTTTACTTCGGCATAAGGTGTAAACGTGGTACCTATTTTCTATTACTAGTGGGTACCTGGTTAATGGTATCGGTCCGGTGACTGAGGAACCCTCCGCCGATGTCCACAATGCGCATGCGGCGGCCGGCGTTCGCCTCGTGGTCAAAGAGGGCGCGCGCGCGCCGCAGTCCCACCTCGTGGCTATCCTTCGACTTGCAGCAGCTTCCCACGTGAAAAGCCACTCCTGAGACCTAGAAATATGGAGATAATGGTCATCTTGGCGTTAAAATCCCGGTTATGCTATCGCGAGAGTGGGTTCGGCGTCCGCTTTAACCAAGGTCCAGAATTTGAAAAGTCGAGTAATTATAGCGCAGCGACTGTCATCTGATCTCCATGACCCTGCGTTATCAATCCTGAACGTGCAGGTTTAATCACGATATTTTCTTACACCTTAAGAGCATCAGTTAGTGTTCAAGTTACGTTCTGAACTCAGAAAAGAGTCATTGGCACATAGTGACACCCCACCGAGGCTATGGAAATATGGAGGAATGATTAACCTACTAGGAAGTATTCGAAACGACCAGAAGGATATATGAGAAATAGTTGCCTAAACTTGCCGGTATCAGAAAAGACATGCCAAGGCCTAAGAAGCGATGGATTGACATCGCTGAATCGATGCGAGAGACATGAAATCGAATAGGATGCCGAAGACCAGGCGAAGTGGAGAAGAAAGTGTAGGACAGGGGATGACGGTTCGCAGCAGCTCGAAATTCCGACACTGGACCAGGTTCAAAGTCCCATTACGACGAAAGACAAGACTAGGAAGTTCCTATACCTTCCCTACACCTACCAAAAAACCGTACCCGTATACATAGGTACATTTATATCATTTCACATTTAAAAAATAGTAGTTCCAACTGTGTCAACAACTATAAGAAGCTCGACGGGTGCTATAGATAGTTATTTTCTATGACAAATCGGCACACGTGCAAATAATACGTGAAAGTATTGCTGAGCAGCAGTGGGGAAAATCCGAAAATATACAACAAATGTTTTCGTTTTGGCCGGTTTGAGTATAAAACTAGGATCAGAATAATAATATTTTTACCGTGTTGTGTCTGTCAATGTAGAAGAGGATCCAGCCCTACGTAATATGGGTGTGGGCCCTATATGGGTGTGGGTGTAAGTAAATAGGAGACTAACACGGGCCTCTGCTCTGCAGACTAGAGATCTGACCAGTGGCGTAGCATGGGGGGGGGGGGGGGGGCGGAGGGTGCGGTCCGCACCGGGCGGCACTTTGCCGGGGGCGGCGCTGCGGAGGTGGCAGTTAGAAAAAAAATTAAAATATAAAAAAAAGTTAATTTCTTTCAATGTTTTTTTCGTAATTTTTTTTTTGTTGTTACCTAGATGCGAGCGCCGGTGCGCGCAGGTACAATCGGAACGAAAATAGTAACATGCCAAATAAATATATAATATCTAACTACCAAACTTTACAAAACTTTACTCTATGTAAAAAAATGTTAATTTCACTTTTCAGGTTAGTGTTAATCAATAAAAGTACTCTTTTTACCATGCCCCAAATTTTTTATAATGGATTACAAAAATAAGAGGGCGGCAAATTTGGAATCCGCACCGGGTGCTAGTGACCTATGCTACGCCACTGGATCTGACCGGGCCGCTGCGGTTCATATGAAGACTAAGACTCATTTCAATTCATAGTACCTAGGTAGGTACATATTCTCAAAACACATGATACCATATGAAGGAGTTTTTCTTATCCTTTTTTAATGTACTAGTAGACCTGACGCGACTGTGTTTGTGTATACCTTACTTTACCCCTATCTACCCTTTTTCTCTTGCTATAATCCTTCCTTTATCGTTAAAAACCGCATTAAAAGCCGTTGCTTAGTTCAAAAGATCTAAGATACATAGGGACAGACTGCGGAAAGCGACTTTTTTTATACAATGTTTCGAAAATAGGTACACTACTTTGATTCGAAATGGGGCAGTGTTTTGCATCTAACGAATATTTTCTCCTTTTGACTTGATCTTATTTCGAATGTTTCAACGAATCCGGGGCGGGTCGATAGAAAGAAAGAAATTGAAATTGAAAATCTATAGAAGATTTGTCATCAATGATTACTTACGTTTAGCTGAAGAGCTGCCGCTTCCTCCAATAGACTAACAGCCTCCGTTTCGAAGTCGCAACCGAATTTCTCCCCCAATTTATAAATACTTTCGCCGTCTACTCGTATCCTTAGCAGTAAACTGTATAACAATAATAATCAAATAAAAATTAATTCAACACACACTTACAAGCATACAAAATAAAATTAACACAATAAAAAAATTAAATTACATATGAATGTAATTTTTTGTTTAAATGTTGTGTTGTCGCGTCCAGTTGATAATAAATGTTTTATTTATTTATTTTTATGTTATTTAAGCAATCGTGAAAAGTGTACTCCAGTGTATGCAGTGTACTTCAGATTGCCAGATTGAAATTCAATCCACTGGTAGAACCTGGCATTAGATCCTATTAGATTGTGAGAAAAAGCCAGTCAAGTACTTTTTATTCTTTGAATTTTTTTTTATACCTCTAAAGTGGCAAACAAGCTTGCGGCCTGCCTGATGGTAAGCAGTCACCGCAGCCTATGGACGTTTGCAATACCAGGGGCATCACCCACGCGTTGCCGAACCCCTTTCTTGAATAACTCCACGTTGTACTCTCCAGGGAAAACCTCTCCAGGTAGTTCATTCCACAATCTTATTATTGACATCATAATAATTTACATGACCTAATTAAAAGTATTGATTAACACGGCTTTGGTTTAATATAGAAATAACATTCGGGTGAGGATTAATTAATTTCTATTTCCAAAAATCCCCACTCTGAAGAATCTATTTGTCCAGTGGGGATTTGACCAGGGGGGAAAATACTAACAACACCACTGATGGGGATTCGTTGGTAGGGGTTTCTCAAATAATTCCCTTGTTCTTCTTCTTATCGAGTCGATGGACTAAAAGTCTCACTTATACTTTATTCGCCAAGTATTCGGCGACGGATACAGCGTTTGAACTGGCCTTGAACAAGTCCTCCATGGTACAAGTTTTAGGGCACGCCGAGCATGAAACTAGGTTGTCCATAGTTTGCGGAGATATGCCACAGTCGCACTGAGAACTGTCATTTGTGTATCCCCAGCACCTGGGTTCGCAGCCTATTTAACGCCTTCCAGGTTGGCCACGGAAGTTTGTTTCCGCACGAAACACGAAAGGAGCCTCCCCGAGCGGCGTGATCGAATCGTTCCCTGTGATTCCGACGCCCGGCGCACCCTGGTAACAGTTGGATCTGGTAACGCAGGGTCTAGCTGGCAAATCCTTTCACCACGATGGACCTAAACTCGAGTACCTTTCAGAGCTCAGCACCACGGCGTACAAATGAAATGAATAATTCCCTTGATCCTTTTGAAGTCGAAAGAATTGGTGGAACTCAAGTGACATTGGAATTACGAATGGGGTTAAGTGAGAATTAACGCCCGTATTTTCGGATGTTGTATCAAAACCGCAAAGTAAACGAAGCTTGTATTGTGGATGATAAATAACTTATATACCTTTTTTAAAATTCATACTTATTGTAAATAGTACACCCAGACCCGTATTAGAAATTAATGATTTTAATATCTGCTCGGCCGACTGAACCAACTGAATCATTCAGGTCGTAGCAGCCATAGCGGTAACGGCCGTAATACAGCGGTAAATAGTGTCATCATTCACCACTAAATTGTTTACCTGGAAACAATACAATGGCCGTGTGGTGACCGGCAGAGTAGAATAGCACCAACCCCTTACGCTCATGGGTGTCGTACAAGGCGACTAATGTTTTCGAGGCAAAAGATCAAGGGTCTCCGTAATCTGGATAATGGGCAGCAGCATTTTCCATTGTTATATTTAAACACTGCGATCTCCAACCCGCCTGCCAAGCGTGGAGATTGTGGCAATAACCGCCCCTTTCGTAGGAGAGGCCCAAAGTCCTGCAGTGGACTGTTACGGGCTGTGATGATGAATACGGCGCAAAGCTTTTACACCGCTATCTTGGAAACCGCGCCATGTGTTTCCATAATTAACGTCGCAGTGACGTCATTCGACGATTACCCGTATTCACAAACAATACTTTGAGTAATGTAACTTTACTGTGCGTTCTCACATTGGTGATCGCATAGCGTACAATACGACTCCGTGGACCGACGACTTGGTAAAGATCACAGGTACCTGTTGGATGCGGTCCGGCACAGGACCGGCCTTTGTGGAGATCTCTGGGGGAGGCCTTTGCCCAGCAGTGGTCATCTTTCGGCTGATGTGAGGATGATGATGATGATGGTGATAGTGCCGAGAGCCACTGTGCCACTCAAAGTATTATCTATTGGGACCCTGTGCGTTCGCGCGCACTGTGTGACTTCATATAATATGTTATAGCGACCGCAGATGGCACAATTTTTGGGGGAAACATAGGTATTTACATTTGGTTATCGTATTGTAAATAACGTATTTTCAACATAATATAGGACTTTACCTCGCATCTGGCCAGTACTGCTTGATCTTTTTCAATTCGTACGATGTATCGAAGGTGGTATGTGTCACCCCGGTCTTCCGAGCGTACATCATCTGTTCTGGTGTCTTCGAAGGCATAGCGTATATGATACGTCTGAAAGAGTAGAGATAACGGTATTTCAATTACATACCCAAGTGACAAACGAGTAGACAGCCTAGCGGATGGAAAGCGATGACTGTCGTCCATACCGTCTGCCTTATAAGCACTAGGTTTCATTCAATAAAAATGCTGCAACTCAGGTTCATGTCACTGTGAGGATCAAGATGATGAAGACCGACATTCAGTATGCTCACACATATGCTCCTTCAAGGAACTTTTGAAGAAGCAATATCCTTGATATCGAGTAAAGCTTCTGTTTATTTCGTATTTAATATATATGTACAGTATTACATGGAATCGGTATATGCATTTGTAATTATAATGTATATCAGTATATGTATAGGTATATACGTAGGATTTCGTATTTATATTTAGGTTAACTTAATTTTTCGTCCATTTAATACAGTACACTCAGTATTGCCTACACCGCTCGTTAAAGCTACTTTCGGACTATCTAAGATAGGCTGGAAGAAATCCCAGTGCAGGATAAGCTCGCCTTTGCAAGTGTATTTATGTTTTTTTTTACATGGTCCTGTAAGCATTTATACGCAATAAAGAGTTTACATACATATTGCAATCTTTTTCTTACTTGACATAAGTAGTAAACAAACATGGTGTATCGATAAAGTTTGACATTTCAAAGGGTTGGGAACATAGCCTCCTTTATCTTACAAGCCATGCTGTAGCACGGAACGGCAACGTCGCTGTGAACCGATTTACTCATTGTTTACATGTCAATGTGCGGGAAAATTATGAATTTTATGATGATAAATTACAAATATATTAGTGAAAATGTAAATTAACGCGTTTGTATGGACCATATACGAAGGTAAATAAAAGTAAATATATTTATAATTGCGCTAAAATTGGATAAATACGATTTTTACGAAACAACCCTTAAGAATTTTTGTTGTTAGTTTTGTACTTATTTCATAAATCAAATTCTGTTTTATAATGGTAATCTTTCTCTAATAGGTGCAAAAGCGTTGTAGCATTTGAAAAATGCATGTAAAATTATGATTAAACCTTAAAAATGGGCAAGAAGCTGCGCCGATGTTTTGCTTGCCAAAAGATGTAATTTTATTGAACAAATGGACTTCTGCTATTCCCCAAGCATGCTGGAGCCCCATCGAAGTATCTTTCGCGTGCAGCAAATATTTTCGCAGTGTGAAAGTTATCACAACTACTTTAAACTACGATCTTTGATTATCGACGATGATGGGATCGTTGAAAAAGTAGATAGGTACAATAGGTTAGTAAGTAGTTCGTTTTTATATACTTAGATACTTAAATAAGACTGTTTAAAATATATTATACCTAATAGTGAATAAATTGGGCAATATTTTGGCTGGCACAGATTATTTCTTTTGGCCGCGACTGCGTCCGCATAAAATTCTGTTATAACGTTCCGGACCCGTTCCCGCGGGAATCACATTAAATTTCGGGATAAATTATAGCAAACGTGCTATTCTAAGCTATATGCTATATAACTGCCAAATTGCATTAAAATCCGTTAAGTCGTTTTTTCGTGAAGGAGTAACAAACATCCATTACATACAAAACGAAACATACATTATATTTCGCATTTATAACAGTAGGATAATACTATTGCAAGTAGGTAGATAGGTAAATAGTACAGGAATCTATCCAATTTCTTATTATCAAACTAATGCATATACTTAATCACTTAAATAACTAATAACATTAAACGACGACTACCGCGAAAAAACTTTTACAGTAATTTTCAGGTTCACTAAAATTAAACAATGCGACTTTGTCAAACTTCTGCGCATGGCTTGTAAGATGAAGGAGGCTATGGTTGGGAATCATTGAGTGTATGTGTGAATTAATTTAGTTTTGAAATCATAAGAAGATACGGATAGGGAATTAATATCATATGTTAGACAATAACGCCGACAATGACGCCGGCGCAGATTAGTTTTGGCATTTCAACTAATTTCAAGCCATAAAACTGTTTGCGCTTGTGTAAGTATTTAGAAGGAAATAAAGATAGCTCGCTTGCCTATTTGTCTGTAGTATTACATTAGAAAAAAATATTTGTACACAAATAATGAAAGGTGCAGTCAATTAATTTAACAAAAAACTTAATCCCATCCCTACAATGAAATGCCAAACTAAAATTTCGTTTCTATAATCTGTGACCGGGAATTTTGTGAGATGTAGTATTTTGGCCAAAATTTTATTTGTAAGGTTAATTTTAGCAGTTTTTAGAGGAAATAATGCGTATCTGTATAAACTAATGTCTACGACTAATTGTGGTGGTTTAAATTGCAAGTAAGAAAAAATTTACCGTAGGTTCAATCATCATGGTCCCAACTAATTAAAAATAAAACTTAACTGTTTGTTTTTCTAACACACTAAGGGCCGATTGATCAATCCTCAGATAAAAATATCAGTCCGATAAGTTATTATGTGACTAAAACAAAATCGTATCGTTACTTCATATAAAGTCACATATAACAATTTGTTTTAATTTGGTAGTATATTACTTTATCGGGCAGTTACATTTTATCTGAGCATTGAAAAATCAGCCCTTAATCGTAAATTCAATGTAGGTAATGCAAACAAAACAATAGTTCAGCTCAACTCGATCGGGTTCATTCTGCATCGTACTTATTCGGAGCTACTCGGAACGTCTCGTTGACATTTTATGGATTGTGTCGGCTGATATTATTTTATGCCCTGTACTACGACATTGACAATGTTAGCGATAATATCGTTTTGCAATAATCACTGATTATGAATCGTAACTTTAAGTTCTTATTGTGTGTAATGCCTGTCTATTAAACGAACTAATCTTTTTTGTACGTATTGTGTATTAAAAATATTGTCTTCAAAATAAAATGTGTTCGTTTTCCTGCAACGGAAATGTACAGATTCCGGGTTTTCTCCCGAGCCAAGCTTATTCATTACGAATGTCTGGCCAGGCTGTCAGGTACCTAACTAGGTACGAAATCTAGTACACGTCAACGTTAAGTGATTCGCGACAAATCTTTGATTCATGACAGGTAAAAAGTTATTACACCTGCTGTATGTCCCACGGGTTCTTCCGTCAACAAAGTCTAAAGGATAATTCCTTCATTCATAAACTGTAAACGCAGTGATTCAGGAGTATGGTGACACAGAACAACAAATAAACAAAGGATCTCCTTGAATACTGTAATGTTGTAGGTTGTTTTCTAAAGGAGATGACGCCATGTCATGCCATGTGAAGCGAATGTCGCGACATACACGTGTACCTATATGGGCCTGTCTGTGTATATGTCGCGGGCCGAATGATGCGTGACGCGTCAGATCGCGTCATTGTACGCCACATACTATGTGACACTAACTGCTAACATAGAGAAAAAAATACTAACGCAAGTATTTTTTGCCCCAAGTCGCTTTGCGGTCCATTGACCGCAGTGGCCGCAGTCAGTTCTTAGACATTGCGTGACGCGGACCAATCTGACAGTAGCTTGGATATCGTATAACTTGCATTGCGTATTAAAAAAAATTACGAATGATTCTTTCGAGGGCCAAAAGAAAAAAAGTAGCGTAACATTTCATCGGTCAGTAATATTACTAAAATCAGCTAAAACCCTCTTTAATAAGAAAATGTTTTACTGGATTTATTCATTGCGCCATTTTTATGCAGGTCATAGATTAAGAAAAATAAACCTACAGAACGGGCACCGCTCTGGATTAACCTTTGTTTAAGTTATCTTTACAGTATCCGTAATCTTATGACTAGTATTCGCCCGCGAATTCACTCGCTTTTAAGAACTATTTCATAGCCCTCTTTCACTTAACTACCCTTTTTTATGTAATTCGGTACACTAACAGGCCACCTAATGGAAAGTAGTCACCGTCACCGGCACTACCAATGCGTTGCCCGCCACTAAGGAAACCTTTAATATACCTCTAGAACGATCCCTTGTCATAGTCCAAAGGAAACACTACCCTACCCGTGATTTGCCTAAAGTTAAACGGCCTTATCAACTTGTCTTTCTCGCTTGCACGTCCCGATATCATCATGCGAGAGTCTACTGGTCCGACATGTAAGATAGTCATAATGTATTATTGTAATAAGTTAATGATGTAACGAAATGAAACGTGGCCGCTCACTGTGTGCCTCATAAGAAACCTCACTGTTACCCAAAGGGCAATGGAAAGAGCTATGCTCGGAGTTTCTTTGCGCGATCGAATCAGAAATGAGGAGATCCGCAAGCGAACCAAGACCACCGACGTAGCTCTAAGGATTGCCAGACTGAAGTGGCAGTGGGCAGGGCACATAGCTCGAAGAAGAGATAGCCGATGGGGCAGTAAAGTTCTCAAGTGGCGACCACGTACCGGAAGACACAGCGTGGGTAGGCCTCCTACAATGTGGACCCACGACCTTGTAAGGATCGCAGATACTAGCTGGATGCTGAAAGCACAGGACCGGCCTTTGTGGAGATCTTTGGGGCAGGTCTATGCCCAGCAGTGGGCGTCTTCTGGCTGATATGATGAATGCTATCACAAATGTGATATAATTTTTTATTTTGGCCAGTAGTTTTTGAGTTTACTCTCAATTTATTGAGTAGGTAGAATAAAATTATAAAGTCGCATCTGTAATGTCGCATCCCATGACTTAGCAGCCTCCCCCCGCAACTCCCGCTCATGACAGGTTGGTACAATCTTTTAGTTTGTGATAGCTGCTCTGTTACGATAGTAAATTTATTCTCTATGACTGCTAACTAACTAAGATCCTAAACAGTCCTTTTAAATAAAAATTGGTAAAAGAAATCTAGCGGCTGATAGTCGTTATATTGAATTTTGATCATTATCATGTCTTCAGTGACACTCGCAAGATTGAGACAAATCCATTTACGTAAAAACTTTCAAAATCGGCCCACGCGTGGCCTCTAGAGTGTTACAAAGGAACAAACATAATATATGTATGAAGCCGTGAACTGGATGGAGTGCTAAACATATTAAAACGATAGGTACAATTATTTCTGTCGTACGTGGAATTTATGTACCTATCGTTTTCATACATTTAGCACTCCATCCGGTTCACGGCTTCATATATATATTATGTAACACCCTGTATGCATACACAACATACATACAGAGGCTGATAAACACATTACTCTAAGGTAAAAAGTAAAACGTACTTACGATGGATGCACATTCAACTGTCTGAGTTTGTGAATTTCACCAGGGGAGGCGCAATCGAAGCCGATTCCTGACGACACTGCTAGCTTCAACATCATGTCCGTGTCATTGGCTTTCATTGCTGTGAAAATTTAAAACAATGAAATGATTTTACATTATTGCCCTGGCCGTGTGGTGTCCGGCAGAGTAGAATAGCGCCAACCCTTTACGCTCGTGGGTGTCGTACAAGGCGACTAATGTTTTAGAGGCAAAAGATCTAAAGTCTCCGTGGACTGTACAATGGGCAGCAGCATTTTCCATTGTTATGTTTATAACACCGTGATCTCCAACCCCAGGTGGGTTGTAAGGGATAATGGCAATAAGCTTCCCATTTGTGGGAGATGCCCTAAGTCCTGCAGCGGACTGTTATGGGCTGTGATAATGATTGCACTGGCCTATATATTTGACGACCTAAGTGGTTCAGTGGTCTGCCACGCAAGAGGTCCTGGGTTCGATTCCCGACCGGGCAGAAATTGAAATGATGAATTTAAATTTCTGTTACGGGTCTGGCTGTTCTATGTATAATAAGTATGTATTTAAAAGTATATTAGTAGTTTATCAGTTATATAGCAACCATAACACAAGCTTTGCTTACTTTGGGGTTAGATGGCGTTGTGTGTGAATTTGTCCACGATTATTTATTTTTATTATTTTATCAAGATATGGCTACAAAACTTTATTTCTAGCTATCCAAAGCTTGTGATCGTGGTAAATTGTGATACATTTATCAATAGGTAAAGATTCAGTAGTTTCTGCAATAATATAAGTCACAAAACAGGATATTATCAATTTTTATGTTGTAGTTGTGCGCTTACGCACTATATCCGAATAAGAGAAAATACAGAACTGACTCAGGGGAACAAGGACGTGTGCATACTCAGAAATATTACTATGAGGTCTCATCATCATCATCTTGGCGTTAATGTCCCGGTTGTGCTCTCGCGCACGAAGGCCCGGGGTCCGCCTTGACCATGATCCAGGATTTGGCAGGTCAGGTAATTACAGTGGAGCGACTGCCGTCTGACCTCCATGACCCTGCTTACAAGGGAAACTGACCAGATTGGATCATGGTTACACATCCAGTCGCCTGAATGTGCAGGTTTCATCACGATGTTTTCCCTCACCGTAAGAGCATCGGTTAGTATTCAACTAATGTACATAACTCAGAAAACAGTCATTGGTACATGGCCGGAGCGGGATTCGAACCCGGGACCTCTGGCTTACGAGTCGTATACTCTAACCGTTCGGCCACCGACGCTCTACTATGAGGTCTCATAGTGCACATAAAGCGAACACACCGGCTTGCAACTGTCAATAAGTCCGTCAAAATGAGCAAAGATTACCAATCATAGACCCGTACGGTACGTAATGAACTCATATCGTTGAAAAGCACTGTGAGATTTCTCATAACTAGTTAGTGTCCATTTACTTCTCTTAGGGTGCATTTGTTGCAGCATTTGGACGCACTCTTAATAGGAATATTACGCTGGTCTACTACTTTTATAAAATCGACTAAGATACCAACTTTTCGAACGCAGCTTTTCGAACCAGAAAGTCCGCGAAAACACACTACACGTGTTGAATTTCAGTCACGGTCGATATGAGCTCGACCGCAATAAACGAATTGAATTGAATTGACAGTCCACTCACCATAAAATATCTTCACGCGAGGCATCATCTTCTGAAAATGCTGTATGCGTTCGTGTGCTGCGTCCATATCGAATATGTAGAACGGCTGTTTCTGTTCTTCGCCCTCGATCAATGCACGTGCGACATCTTCTGGAGTGCACCCGTCTAGTACAAAGGCTGGTGTGCCGCTCCATGGATCGCATCCTCTGTTACTAGCCATGTCCTGTTGGGAATATCGGCGTTACCTTTGCAAAGGTTTCAAAAGTGCATAATATAATAGATATTTAACACTTTGTGTGTCTTACGGTGGAACTCCATTATTATGAATTAAGTCACCTTTTGTACACTAGTTCCACGTTATTATACAAATTTTATGAAATTTTAACCGGTTTCGAATTGCTCATCTTCAAGCAATGATTTTATATTTTGTTTACAATCGTTATGTAGGAACCGTCGAATAATATTTTAAATTGATATGGGTGCCGACAGTATACAATAAATTTCATATGTTACAATGCAGAGAAATGTAGGTTACAGTATATCAAGATAATACAAATTACAAGTAGTCAAAATTTTAAGTATGTTAATAGTTATACATTTATATAAATGTCATAAATATAAATTATACCAAAGATATATTTATTTTTATAATAATATAAAATAAGTGATGTCGATAAGGAAATTTGATAATTAAATAATCTTTCTTCAGTCTGTTCACTTCTATAGCTTCTAGTCCATCTAGTCTATGTTCTTTCCCAGCTATATGAAGGTATTTTATGCCTTCTTTATCTCGGTTAAAAATATAGTTTTCTTTGAAAAACATATAGCTAGCTGGAGAAAAAAGACACAGACCTCGTCTTTTGCGGAACACCTTAATCGACCCATCCACTGGAACCCCACATACAAGTCCAAGTTCGTAACAGGCAAACATGGCAGAAGAGAAGAAATTATGTAAATCATATAGTATTTACATTATTATTCTTATAACTTTGTGGAAGCAAATAAATATAAATAAATAAATAAATAATAGAAACTGCAAGTCCTGTCGGATCTCTTAACCGTATGCCTCTATAGGCATCATCAAGCTAGCTATCAACAAGGAAGTTTAAAGGAAGGGAGAAATATCTAAAAATTGTATTCTATAAACGCCGCTCTTAACTTGGCTACGGATAGATACCATTTCAATGAGGAAATTACGGTCATTCATTGTGTACGAAGATACGGTTTATCCTCAAAAATTCCACATAGGAACAACCATTTTTTTAATCGGTTTAGTACCCGCACTTTTCCTCTATCAGTATTTCTACAAACCTAAAGTGTATGGCGGTTTATTTTGCTAGAAATACAGTTTCCTGGGTAGGTTACTACTATGGAAACTGCCATTACGTCAATGGGTGCATAGGTTATGATTGTGTCATCTCCACTGTAAAGGAAGCCACTATTCTCGGTTTAAATGTATGTTCGTTTATTTATTTTATACATAACCGATTTTTATACGATTCATCGTATATGTAAGTACATATAACATGAACGTCCTTGCAGGGGCAGGGGCGTTAACTATATAATCACGCGCGCTGTTTATGAAAACTGGAAGGAAAATTAAAACTTTTTGTGTAGTAAGATTGTATGTGGAAAGTTTGGTAAGCTATTATAAAGTGGTGTTTTTTTGGTGTTAATGTCCCGGTTGTGCTCTCGCCCGGGGACCGTCTTGACCGTAATCCAGGATTTGGCAAATCAGATTAATTTAAAGATTACAGTGGAGCGACTGCCATCTGACCTCCATGACCCTGCTGCCAGGGGAACCTGATCAGATTAGATCTAGGTTATACATTCAGTTGCTTGAATGGTTGCAGGTTTCATCACCATGTTATCAAAGGTTAGCTGGTAGAAATCCCGTTGTGGGATAAGTTCGCCTTTGCATTATAAGCTATATTTTTATTTTCTGTAATGTTATAAATTGATGCAATAAAGAGATTACATACATACATACAAACATGTTATACCTGATTTATGGTTTCCCTCACCGTTAGAGCATCGGTTAGCATTAAACTTATGTACATAACTCAGAAAAGAGTCATTGGTACATGGTTGCGCTGGGACACGAATCCGGTACCTCTCGCGGCTGACAAGTCGGATACCTTAACCAATCGTCCACCGACGCTCCTTATGGTAAACTACTATTACAATAAATATTTCAAATATCACTATCGCTACACCCTATTCATCATCATCATCATCGTCCTAGCGCTTATCCCGGCCTCTGCCAGGGTCCGCTTTCCTACTCAATCTTCTCCACTTCGCCTGGTGTTCGGCATCCTCTCGTCGTAAGCCGTTGGCTCTCGCATTTGACTTAGCGATTTCAATCCATCGCTTCTTAGGTCGCTCACGGGGCCTCTTTCCTGATACCTGCAGATACAGGCACCTATTTCACGGGTATCCCTGAGGCTTACGCAAAACGTGACCAAACCAGCGCAGACGAGATATCCCTCACGCCAAGGCTGCCACGGATGTACTCATTTCTTACTCGATCAAGTCGCGTAACTCCGCACAACCACCGCAAAATTTTCATTTCGTTGGTGTGGAGTTCGCGAACGTGTTTCGTCAGCGCTGGCCATGGCCATGTCTCACAGCCATAGAGCATCGCCGGTCTAATTATACTCTTGTATATAAGCCCTTTGAGCTTTACAGGGATTTTAGGGTCACTGGTGACTGCCGTGAGTTCCCGCCATTTGGCCCAAGCTGCAGAGATTCGGGACTTGGCATCGGGGCCGATATCGCCGGACTCGTGCATCACGGATCCGAGGTATTTGGATTTATCTGTTCTATTGACAGCTTCGGTACCTACAAGGATGGTTTCGAGATCTGCGCTGCAGTTGGCCATATACTCTGTTTTGGCGACATTCAGCTTCAAACCACCGTTTCTAGCACATCTTTCCTCGTGTTTACTCTGGTCTCAAGATCCTGCCTAAGCTTGTTCACCAGTACAATGTCGTCATCGTACTTCATAAGCCAAGGAGGCATGTCCTGAATTTCCGCTGAGAGGGCATCAAGCACAATGTAAAGTACAAGAAAAGGCTCAGCACAGAACCCTGGTGATCACCTACAGTAATCGGGAAGCGATTGGTATGGCCTACGATGATTTTGACGACGGCTTCAGTATTGGCACACATATCCCTTATAATACTAATGTACGCTTCGGGCACAGACTTTGCTCTCAGAGCCTACCAGATTATCTTCCGATAGACACTGTTGAAAGCCCTTTGCAGGTCGAGAAATGCGTAATGCAGAGGTTGATTCTTACTGCAATGAGACTCCTATAGGACTCTGAGGGCAAATATTGGATCCATGGTGCTACAGCCCGGCCTGAAGCCGTATTGGCATTCCAACAAGGAACATTCCTGGCGAAGACTCTGGTCCATAATACGTTCGAGTAGCTTAATTGTGTGGCTCATGAGTTTAATACCTCGATAGTTGCCGCACTCCTGCACACTGCCCTTTCCTTTATAGATTGGCGTTATAATATTTACGTGCCACGCGTCAGGTATAAGCCCCGTGGCTACGATCCTATTGAATAGTTCAGTGAACAAGAGTACGTCCCGGGTCCCCATTGTTTTCTAAGTTTCTATAGGTATTCCGTCATGGTCAATAGCTTTCCCGGTCTTCATATGGGCCGGAGACCTCTCCACCTCGTCCGGGGTAATATCGCTACACCCTATTGTCGTCGTATAATTCCAGGAAAATTGGGGCACTAGAATGCAGAACACACTTTAAACAAATCCTTTCTGTGATTTATTAAGGTAGGTACTGATCAGAGAATCCACAATCACTTTATTAAGGAAATACCGAGTATTTCCGAATAGTTTCAGTGCTCCATGGGGTGGGGATTTGGGGAACCTTGGCATTGGCAGTGGAGAGGCATTTGCCTTTTGCTGCCAGAGCAACGTGTTATAGAGGTGGGAAATGTATTGGCGATACTCTTGGTGTTGCAAATGTCTATAGGCAGTGGTGACCACTTTCCATCAGGTGGCCCGCTTGCTTCTTCGCGGACAGTATGGCGAAAAAAAAAACTCTGTTCTGTAAACCCAGATAATTAAAACACACACTTAAAATAACTTAACACACAAGAGTTATCTAAGTATCAAAACTTTTATGACACAGGAAATGATTGCTGAATATATTATTTTGCTTAAATACTAAAATACTAGACACTAAAAAACTTAATAAATCATCTTACTTATTTGATGTTGAAGATTCGACTCCAGAAAGATGACTAGTTATGTCACATCCTTGATAATTATCCATTTTATACTTATTTCATGTCAATATTATTTAGATATGCTATTGTCTTTGTGAGGACTGAGATACAGGAGGTACCTACTTTTATGGCGATTTATCACGAAGAAAAGACAATTAAATATCTATTATATAACTAAAATTGGTTCATCAACAAGTTCTTGGAAACGAATTAAATCTTCTCGAGAAAGGCCTCTGCATCATAGGTGCATACATCACCTTATCATCGCCGATGTTTATACCATACAACTGCTCTTTCAATTACTTATTGCAATTGAAAGAAAATGGGATACTTTTGTGCCAGATGTGCAGCTTGGTCTCAACAATACGCTCAACAAAGGACGTGAAACCAGCCCAAGCTTTACTTGGAACAGCACTGTCTGGAATTACAGAAGGAAAAATTGAATCATATTTAGACAACAGCAGTGTGTCTAATCGCAGCTGAATAGAGCAAATAAGAGAGGAAATAAATGATCACATTGCCAAATATCAAGAAAAAGAGAAGAGTACTTACAAATGTGGTTTCAAGATAGGTGAGGCTTGTACCACGTGTAGTTTAAGCAGGTTTCAAGATAGATGAGGCTTGTACCACTTGTAGTTTAATGTGGTTACGAGATTGATGAAGCTTGTACCACTTTTAGTGTAATTTGGTTTCAAGATAGATAGATAAGGCTTGGATTTGTTATGTAATTTAGTTTCAAAATAAACGAGGCTTGTACCACTTGTAAATTACATAAGAGACGCTTTTTTTATGTAATGTCTATTTAATATTATTTCAAGAAGTTTGTACCATTAATTATTGTACTTACTCTTGTTTAAATACATACAGTTTACGATATTATGTAAGTATAGTAGAGACGCATAGAAACCAATACTACGGCAAGAACTAAAAAATAAACGTGAACTCAAATTGTGTGCTGAAGTGCTCAGTAATCATGATTACATCTCTATCGATGGATTTTATGGTGCAGATTCTGTCTGTGTTTCAGTTGATGTAGACCACACATGAGTAATTTTTATTTTACTCAACAAAGATTCGGCATTTGGATTAGGAGTTCCCCAATTTAGCAAAAAAAAAACGATTGCACTAAACATGGTGACAAGCGTCGCCTAAATCGTTTAAAATATACAGAATAAGAAAAAGCATTGTACTAACATCAATTAAATACAAGAGTATAACATATTTCCTTAGTCAGCTGAATTGGCTTGAAATAGATTAATAAGACTTGCCTTAAATAGCTTACAGTGGCTTTATCACCATCTCATGTTTACCACACTAGATGAAGTTAGTATTTCATACACGTATTTTGAGAGTAACGCAAACTCTGCCTGTATAATAATTTATCTAATCTTCACACCATATTTATATAGTGGTGGCATGGTTATATAATTATTGTAATCCATTTAACAAGTGCGACAAGTTTCTGCTTGTCAGTCAATCATGCAAAAAGGAGGTACGGTATGGATTTGTATGATTTTTTGTCAAAATTGAGGTAAATTCCTTTTTCTACTGCTTGTTCATCTGCTGTTCCATCACACGCATTCTTTTCGCACCCTTTACGCTATTTATTTACCGGGCCATACCGCTATAACCGATGCTTTTACGGTGAGGAAAAAGATCGTGAGGAAACCTATACTTACAAGCTGAATGTTTAACTATGATCCAATCTCAATAGGTGCCCATGGCAACAGGCTCGCGGAGCTAAGTACAATCGGTATATTGACGCCGAGACGATTTTATTAGAAACTAGTGGACCCGGCGCGACTTCGTTCGCGCACATCTACTTTACTGCTATAAAAAAATCTTGCTTATAAACCTTTCTCTTAAATCGCTCTATCTATTGTTGAAAACCGCATTAAAATCTAGTTTACAATATCTAAGTGTACATAGATACAGACGGCGGGAAGCGATTTTGTAACGTTTAATAATTATCAACAAGTAACACCCCGTGCAAAATCAAAATACACATATACGACGCTTTATTTGACATCTAATAAAAGCATCAAACCAAACAATCTAGGAAATAGCACAATCGCCTCGTATCAACAAGGGGGATTTCCGCTCGAACTGATAAGGTAACTAACTACCTATAACTATTCGCAAAGTGTGCTCTGGTAGACATGCCGGAACGGTGAAATACCCGTTTCAATAAGGAAGGTAAATAATAACATTAAGGTAATTGTCCTCTGCTCAATGAGCAGTGCTCATACTCAATGCGCGTGCGCCGCTCGGACGGTACTGACGTTCGCATGTTGAGCTGTTACGATTGTATTACGATTTTGTGCCTTATTATAACTTCAGGTGGCTAGTGTAGTCCCAAAGAAATACAAAGAGTTATGCATGATTGTAATAAACTCAGGCGACACTTAAGTTGTCTCCTTAAGATATTGCTAAGCATTTAGGCGTAACAAAATTGTTGTTATAAAGTTAAGAGTGACTTAGCAAGTTTAGTTTTAACCTATGGTTGGTGATGGTGCAATGCTTTTCTTGTTTGGAATATCTGAAAGCAACTTAGGCAACGCCTAATGTTTAGTGCAATCATTCATTCATTCATTCATTCATTCATTCATTCATTTATTTATTTATTTACAGTTACACTGTGTGCGAATAATCATTAATGTCCTATACACAATAATATTAAAATAAAATAAAAAAGTTACATTTCATATGACATGTGTACGCATGTGCACAGACGTTGATGGAAAGTCTGCTAGTAATTTTCCGTTTTATAATAACCATAATAATAGTAAACGAGATAACGAACCGTGACGCAAAGAGAAATCGCTAAAGTGGAATTATTTTCGAAGTTACCAATTGTCATATCATTTTATGTATTTTTGGGTATATCTTTAATTTATTTTGCGATAATTGTGGGTATTTCACAATGTAATAAGCTACTGAGCTAAATAAACGTATTTATTTCAATTACGTCGTTTCCGTATTTATTACCAAAAGAACTGGTCAAATAATTATATGATTTTCTTTTATTCTATAAAAATTTAAATTGAATGATTTGCTAAATTCTTTCATTGAATTATGCCGTGTTCTTACTAAATATAGAGATCTGCTTGCTACTCGGAGCAACAGGCCTGTCTGGGTCGCCAACCGTACGATTGTTATAAACGATGATTCCCCCCCATCAGAAGCGCGACGCAAGAAATTATAGTCAGAAACGGGAGTCGCAGAACGATTAAGCACACAGACACTTTATCTATCATCATCATCATCATCATCATCAGCCTATACTAGTCCACTGCTGGACATAGGCTTTATCTATACATAGTATTAAACAGAGTCGCTGTTAGCCGACCGTCACTATGTTTCTAGGTATGATTCTATGTATGTATCAATGTAAGCTTAGATCTTTTAAACTACGCAACGGATTTTAATGTGGTATTCAACAATAGACTGAGTGTTTCAAGACGAAGGTTTATACGCAAGAAAAAAGGGATAGGAAGGGGTAAAGTAGATGTACAGGAACGAAATCGCGGCGGGTCCACTAGTTGTAGATAATTGTCAAAAATATAGTTTATCAGCCTAGAAATACCTATCTAGACGATCGATGGTCGAAATTTCCTTTTCAATATAATGAAATGTTAGTACAAAATAGATAGGTAGTCGTCTTGTTTAATGTTAAATAAATATCCAATATACATTTTACTACCGAAGCTCTTAACAAAGAACAGTTTAGTGCATGCCACGTCATTTCCACGGGTAAATACCTAAGTAGACATAAACAGGGAAACATTAATGGAAAATGTGAGTTACTGGATTTTCAATAGTACATTTTTTTGCGGTCGCTAGTTCTGAGGTAATGAAGCAAGTATTAAGTAATAACTTGTAGATGACTTTGATTTTCCTCTATTGCTCAGGTTCTTGTAATTTAAGTCTGACATCAATGGCTTGTTTATTTTCCTTTGTGAATGGTCGTAGACAAAGCGGGATGTTCGTTTTTCCTGAAATACCTATGACATCTTTCAACGATTTTTGCTATGTACTTATTCGTTACCTAACATCATATACATCGAGTCAAACATTTTTATTTTTTAAGGTCGACTTTATAGAGGGTGTAAGAAGACCGCTAGCATTAATTAAAACCTCGTATTCTACCCATGAAACTGAACAACTTTCCCTAAGAAACACATAGTTTAAGCAGAAATCGAGATTATTAAAAAAAAGTTGTATTTTATTACTAAAAAATATCAAGTATCGATAACTAAACCGTTCACAATTAATTTAGACACCCAAAGTTCAAATTTAAGTTGAAATAAATGCACTTTAGGTTAGGTAGGCACGCAATGTAAAGCGTGCAGGCCGCCCGGCCACAAGTGTGCCTAACTACCGGTCACGAGGGCGAGCGAGAGGCGTGCGCCGGACGATGTACATTGCGGTCGCAATTAATTATTTATTTCAGGTAGCGAAATTATAAAGTCATTTCCGCGGATATGTTTCTTGGGGAAAGTTGTTCAGTTTTATTGGTAGAAAATGGGGTTTCAATTAATGCTAGCGGTGTTTTTACACTCTGTATAATTAGTTTTTTATTTAATTTCAAGAAATAGAACTAAAAATGCATATAATGTTTTAAACTATCGCGGTTATTATAACACATTTTAAATATCGGGCTACTCGTAAACAAAGATACGCATTTAAACCCAGAATATACATTTAAAATGTGTAAAAATGCGTAGTTATTTACATCTATAAGGTTTAAATATTTGTTAATCAATACTGTTAAGTTATAATTGTAGCATTTCAATATTAAAATAAGAACAGCAAATACTCAATTAAACAAACATAGTTGAACTGAAGCAATAGGAACAACACTTATTAATAACCCCTGCTCATAACGGAATGAGGTTAGAACCATACGTTAACTAATTTCGGATTTGATCAAGCGCGAGACGTTAGTGCCCGCCTTCCGCGTTCTATTTGCAAATTCTACGGATTTAAACGCGTTGATTGAAGTATAGAGAGTTGATTTGCTATTAAAACGCAACGGTGGCCCAATTCACGCCTATTACTTTGGAGTTATGTTCTGGTTACATATAACCTCTAGGTGGTATTTAGGTACACTCGGAGTACCTAAGAAACCTGTTCGAACAGGATAGACAATGTCTTTCGACATATTCCAGCAAATATTCTGTTGGGATCGTTGCGTCCGTAAACTGAAAGAATTTTTTATGCGGGCATTATCATTTCAACAACTAATTGCTGTAAATCTTTCGACAGGCGCTTACTTACAAGAAATATGCCATAGTCCCAAGTGGCCAAACTTTTAACCTGTGAGGTCTAGTCATGATCAAAAATATTTCTTATGGTCGACTGCAGTTTACAAGAGAGATATTAAAACTTTTGTGACAAGTTATCCTTCCTATTTTAACAGCGGATAAGATTGATAAGGATTGTCTGCGCTAATTTGATTTCAGCGATGGACACGCCGAGACGGATCCGAAAGCTTAAAAGCTGCTCCATTTGACCATGACGCATGCAACTGCGTCGAAATATCGAGGTAAAAACAATACTAACCGTGGTAACAAACCCGATAATATGTGTAGTGAAAGTGTAGTGAATAACCACGAAAGTCTTAAAACCAATATCCTCCCTCATCTGTTATTCAAAAAAATCGTGCATTATATGAAAGAATATTACTCAACTAAGAACAAATATTTGGGTTGTCTACTCCCACCCTGGTCCTTCTATGGGTTTGCATTGGAAACAATCTACCCTTATCAGTTATGTAATCAAGTAATATATCAAATGAAAGGTATTTCTACTATCCAACGATATATGGTTGCCTAGGCAAAACCAGAACGGAATTATCAGTGAACATTCATAAAATAAATGTATAAAAATTTTGCATCAATATCTCCGATCGGACTAAGTTTTTCTTAGGCAAGTATATATTCTTTGAGAGGGGAAAGAAATACCTTTTATTTGACATATAACTCGATTAAATAACAGATAAGGGTAAATTGTTTCCATGACAACCCCATAGAAGGACCAGGGCGAGAGTAGGCAACTCATATTTTTTTTTTTCTTAATTAAGTAATATTGAAAGAATAATGCATGCATATTTAAACAACTGATGAGTGAAGATATTCTATGGTCGGATTTTAGACCATTATGCGTGATATTGGGCTATAAAATATTTTTAACATAACTCGAATAGTACGAAAAAGTCACAGGAAAAGTATTCTCCCGAATGGTTTTCATAGCGCGTCAGCCAGGGCTGGCTAGGCCGATAAGATAATTTGATTTTTCGGGGAATCTCCGGGATTATTGCCATTCGCCGCCATTAGTTTCGGCATTAGCGACGAGACGCGGTCGTCGGTTGGTGTTTTATTTTTACCTTTTTGGGAAGAGCAATCTACAAATTGATTTTCGCTGAATAGGTATCCTGACCTGACGTGAGTGGTTCAGTGGTCAACTTGCCGGTCTGCCACGCAAGAGGTCCCGGGTTCGATTCCTGTCCGGGCAGAAATTGAAATGATGAATTTTAATTTCTGTTACGGGTCTGGATGTTCTATGTATAATAAGTATGTATTTCAAAGTATATAAGTAGTTTATCAGTTATCTAGCACCCAAAACACAAGCTTTGCTTACTTTGGGGCTAGATGGCGCTGTGTGAATTTGTCCACGATTATTTATTTATTTATACTTGGCCGTGTGGTGTCCGTGGCCGGCAGCGTAAATTGGCACTAAACCCTTACACTCGTGGTTATCGTACAAGGCGACTAGTATTTTGGAGGCAGCAGTGTTTTCCATTGTTATCTATAACACTGCGATCACCAAACAGCGTGGAGATTATGGCATATTATGAATTCGTGGGAGAGGCCCTTAGACCTGCTGTGGACTGATGATGATGACACACGTGAACGGAAGAGGTTGGTCCAGACACTACACCTACACTGTTTTATTTTATATCACTAAGGTGGCAAACAAGCTTTCGGCCTGCCGCGGTATGCAGTTAAGGCAACTTATAGACGTTTGCAGTACCAAAATAAATCCCGTGTTGTCGACCCTGTAATAGTAGCTTATGCATCTCGCAAGTTTAACACGAGTGTTATAATAAATAATTATATTCACTATTTTATCTTACAGAACGTCGGTGGCCGGACGGTTGAGTATTCGACTCGTAAGCGAGTGGTAGCGGGTTCGAATTCCGCTGCAGACATGTACCATTATTTATTTAATGACTCTTTTCTGAGTTATGTAAGTACATTAGTTGAATTCTAACCGATGCTCTTACGGTGAGGGAAAACATCGTGATGAAACCTGCAGATTCAGGCAAGTGAATTTGTAACCATGATCCAATCTGGTCAGGTTCCGATCCAATCAGGTCGCTCCATTGTAATTACCTGACCCCGGGCCCTCGTCCTCGAGAGCACAACCGGGACATTAACGCAAAGATGATTTTTTTATATGCACTATTTTATCTACACACTTTTAGGTGGCGGTGACCACTTTCCATCAGGTGGCCCGCTTGCCTGTTTATCTACCGTATAACATAAAAAAAACACACACCATTTTCATGTTATAATTTCGTACCTATAATTTTCTCAAATTTGCTGGAAGTAAGCTGCGAGTTTTTTCCGTTGCTGCGTCGAGGATACCAAGCGGCGTGAAACTCACTTCACTACTTACTTAAACAAGAAAAAATTAAATAATATATATTACCACAATTAGAAAAAAAAATCGATTTAACGGGAAAATTTTATGTAGCGCAGTTCACTGACCCTCCATCCACAGACAATGGCATAGTTCGGTATTCAGCCAATTACTCGCGCCCGACCATAAATTAAAAAATAAAAGTGTTACAAAATGATTAAAAAGTGATTTTATGATACAGCTGTAATAACAATAGTACGGAAAATACTATATCATAATAGTAGTTCATGCAACTGCCATATAAAAGGGGATATTAAAACATGAGTGTCTGTTTATCATACGAGGCGTAACCGAGTATGATAATAGTTTGGCACGAGTGTTTTAATACCTAATTATATGCAGTTGCGGAATTAATCTATTTAATTAAACGGAATTATCTACACTCATATTTTTATATTAAAATATTGTACCTATAATTTTCTCAACTTTACAGAAAGTAAGCTGCGACTCAGTTCTGTTGTATCTAAGAGTCGAGGATGTCAAGCGGCGGGAAATTCACTTTACTACTTTCACATTTACCTATTTATTTGCTTCAAATAAGAAAAAACATTCTCAAACACAAATTACAACAATTAGAACAAATATTCTGTTTAGCGGGAAAATAATTACACAGAAATATAAACAGGAAAATTTAAATTTTGAATTTGTTTAAGATATTTAGGTATTTAGCATACATTTCGCCGTGTCCCGGCGCCTGACAAAAAAAAAAAAAAAAAAGTGTTGCATAATGATTAAAAAGTTATTTTTCGATATAGCTGTAATGAAAATAGTATGGGAAATGCTGTATCAAAAAGTAATTTTTTTAAATTTTATTGACTGGCGTGTAAAAAGTGTAACCTTAAACGACTGTTTTCGAATATGTAATTGGAACATTACGATATGAGTGTAGATAAAATACGTTTTTTAAATTTTATAGACTGGCATCAAAAAGTTTATCCTCCGACAACTATTTTCGAGTACCTATGTAATTGGAATCACCTCTTTTTTGAATAACTCCATATTGTTTTCTCCAGGGAAAACGTCTCCAGGGGACTTATTCCATAACCTTAATGTAAGTGGGAGAAAGTTTTACTCCACTAAAAATAAGCAAATTAATTTTTAACACACATAGACGAATCGTCAGTTTGTAGAACGATCAGGTGGTAGGACTCTGTCAAGCCTGAGGAGTCCACCTGGGTAAGTACCACCGCCTTATTATTTCTGATGCCTAGCAACATTGCTTGCATTGTTGTGATCTAGTTTAAAGGATAAGGTAGCCAGCGAACTTATAGGCTTGAGACATTTCATCTTAGTCCTCACAGTGACAACGCACCTGCGGTTCTGCATTTTTGTTACCTGCAACCTAAAAGCATGAATCGTAGATGTTATAGGCTATAAGTACTGTTTACCATCAGGTTGGCTATCTGCTCGTTTGTCACTAATAATAAAATAAAGTTGATTTACGTGCACAGTTGAATAAAAAAATTGCGACACTGATACCAGTCGACCTGCGAGTCTGCGCTTATTCTCATCAAACAAGAACGGGTTCTACCAAACCAACTCGCTTGTGAGCGTCGATATAGGTGGATAAGCAGCCGACATTTTGTACTCGTTTAGTTGACGTTACCTTTTTACTTCGTGAGTGGACGTGACTTCATCTCCAGCAATGCACATGATTAAAGTTCATGAATTAATAATAATTACATCTTTTGTGACCAAAGACCAACTTGACTTTGTTGACAACACCGATGCTACTATAGGTGGCACCTAGATATTACCGTTTTAGTGATTTTCACGCGTAGATGGTATGGTATGGTATACAATATACCATATCTGTCTATTCTAAATACCAAGTCACTTCCCGCCGTGTGTATGTATGCATGTATGCTTAGATCGAAACTAGGTACGCAACGGATTTTAATCCGGTTTTAACAATAGATAGAGTGATTCAAAAGGAAGGTTTATAAGAAAAAAAAGGGTAAGTAAGGGTAAAATAGGTGTACGCGAACGAAGTCGCGCCAGGTCCACTAGTGGTATATATGAGTAAGTGCCTAACTCCATGATTTCAAATTTATTAAATACCAGTTTCAACTGTAATTAAATATTTTTCAGCAAAATATCTTCGGCAGCTGCATGTCTGTCTGAAATATTTTGAAAGTTATTTAATTAGAAAACTGAATTATTCATTAGAAAACAGACTGTTTTAATACTCGTCTAGACAACAAATTTAATAAAGACAGATTTAGATTTTCTACCTTTTGTTTCGTTTTAATTAGTGTGTCGGCAACTAATAAATTTTTGACAATGAATACTATTTCATTTGACTATTGCTTACGGTCACAGAAAAAGAAAGACGTTTCCATGGATATACCTACCTAACCATCCAATTCCACCACCCGTAGAAAGCCAACCTTTTTCGTACCTTGCCGGCAACCACTGCCAATAATTTTTCTGTTGTTGTTTTAGCCGCACTGAAAGGTCGTGGCGTAATGCATACTTTTCTACTCGACATGAATGTGACAGCATATTGCAGTAAAAATATTGCTAACTTCGATTTTAGATACCTCTTATCTGATCTATTGCTCGAAATAGGACTATTTTTAACTCTCGACGAGAAAAAGGGGTGTTATGAGTTTGACCTGTGTATCTGTCTATGGCGTTTTAGCTCCCAAACGAATTGCCTGATTTGGATACGGGTTTCTCTATTCGAAAGCCAGTTTAATCAAGGTAAGAACCATTTTGCCGACCAGCTTTGTTTAATTAAAATCAGTTCAGTAGCTTAGAAAATATTTGAGTAGTTTTTTTTTATATACTTACCACTAAGGTGGCAAACAAGCTTGCGGCATGCCTGATGGTAAGCAGTCACCGCAGCCTATGGACGTTTGCAATACCAGTGGCATCACCAACGCTTTGCCGACCCCATAAAAACTTTTTAATCCCTTTCTTGAAGAACTCCATGTTGTACTCTCCAGCGAAAACCTCTCCAGGTAGTTCATTCCACAACCTTAGTGTGCGCGGGAGAAAGTTCATTTGGAAAAGCACAATTCGCGACCAATTAACTAATCAAATAGATACTTAAATAATCCCCGTTCAAGTTTATATATCCGATTTTCTCAGTCGATTAGGTTATTTCTATTGTTGTTTCTGCCTTGCTGATGCCTCTTATCTGATACTGTAACGAAAAAGAAATTTTTTTCGACAAAGGAATTTGCTTTTGTTTTCAAGCAGTATGTGTTTCGCATCGGTGTGTAGCCGTGAAAATAATCACCCCGCTTTATAAATTGCTCTCTCTCTCTGTTGTCTGGGAGTGGAATCCAATGGAATTTCCACCCCGGAATACGTCTGGAGTCACTTCGAATTAATCTTACTTCCATGCAAAGCGGGACACTTTGTATTTCGCCATATTGTTCTTGAAGTACATGACGGGGCATTTTTATTTTGTTAGTACTTCATCTCATCAACATTTGGATATTCTTGTCTGTAATATAATTAGGCCCTCTACAATCTTTAGATGTCATTTTGGTAGCTGGCTTCGGAGTGGGAAATTTTATTCCCAATACGTAGTTAGCTACGAATTTTGACTAAGAACTGCGACTAATGGTCTATTTGGAGATCTTGCTCCTTAAAAAGTCAGTTTGGTCAGAAGTAGGTATTTACTGAACATAATAGGTACATCCCCGGGCCAAATCCGAATATGGTTTGATCACCGAATGGTTATGCTTGTTCGCGCATCACGCAAAAACTACTGAACGGATTTCGATTTGGTTTTAATAGTTTTGTAGCTTGAAGTCCAGGGTACAATCTAAGCCACGTTTTATCTAATTCGGGTACTTGAGCTTCCCGTTCTACTAGCATTTCTACAATACGGAGGTAATTTAAAATGGTAACGCGGGCCAAAGTTAGTAAGAAATGAAGATGACGCGCTCTCAACAGTGACATGAGGCCGGTTTCGTGTGTGTAACATGTGTGTCACGGCGTAGTTTGGTTGTCGATAGGCCGATGCCTAGTTTAATTGTCAACGTGTGAGTGTGACCGTGTACGTACACACAAAAAAGTAGTAGGCGTAGTTTTGCGTGCGTTAATGTTGTTCGCAGGATACTGTCTTTATTTCTTATTTGGTCTAAAGTTTATGCTTCGTATGTAATACGTATCGATAGTGATGACGCTCTTCGAAGCCTAACTATAGCCAGTGTGAATTATTTTAAAACTATCTATACATAGTATAAACAAAGTCACTTCCCGCCGTCTAAATCTATGGTACTATGTATGTATGTATGTAATCTCTTTATTGCATCAATTTATAACATTACAGGAAATAAAAATATGGTTTACAATGCAAAGGCGAGCTTATCCCACAACGGGATTCCTTCCAGCTAACCTTTGATTGGCCGTGTGGTGTCCGGCAGAGTAGAATAGCACCAACCCCTTCACTCATGGGTGTCGTACAAGGCGACTAATGTTTTCGAGGCAAAAGATCAAGAGTCTCCGTAGTCTGGAAAATGGGCAGCAGCATTTTCCATTGTTATATTTAAACACTGCGATCTCCAACCCGCCTGCCAAGCGTGGAGATTATGGCAATAACCCCCCTTTCGTGGGAGAGGCCCTAAGTCCTGCAGTGGACTGTTACGGGCTGTGATGATGATGAACCTTTGATAAGCCGAGAAGACCTTTGATGAGTGGTGAGGGCAATTAAGAGTAAAAACAATTAACTATCAAGAATATTAATACCATACATCAAATACTAATACCAGTACATAAATTACTGTATAATGTACTCTAAGATATTTTAAACTACACAACGGATTTTAATGCGGTTTTCAATAATAGATAGAGTGATAAAAAGGTTTATAAGCAAGAAAAAAGGGTAGGTAGGGGTAAAGTTGGTGTACGCAAACAAAGTCGCGCCGGGTCCACTAGTAATTTTACGTGACCGAAACGCGAAACATGCTGCGTAGTATTGAACTACCGACTGGAGAGCAAACGGTTCCTTATTCTAATTATAGTGCTTAGTTCTCCCAATAGAACGTTTAGCGGAAAGTCGTAACAGGTGTTCCTTGAAACTGGATACCAGGAAACTTTACCCTCCACCCATTTCTAATAATATCCGCCACTTTACTCTGGCACGCGTTTGCAGGGCAGCAGTTGTTGATTAAAACTGTTTGCAACGTTAAATCACATTTCTCTACAATAAAAGCATTGTGACAGAGCAGGCAGACTTACTGGGGACGAGTTCTAGTCTAGTCTGCTTTCGTTTTTTAATAATCTTACCTTTTATATTACTAAGACTCACCAAGCTTACGGCGCGCCTTACGAAAAAAAGAATTTATTGTAATATTAACTATAAGAGTAGTACAAATGTTGCTAAGCTTGTTTTGTAGGTGTGCATGCCATAATACCAGGATCGAATCTTGGTCAGACAGTTTAGAGGTGAAAACGAATGGGTTCGGGTTGAATTGTCTGGTTCATAATGTTACTATATTCCCTGGTGTCTCTTTGGCCTGGCTAACCAATAAAAAAAAAACACTTATGTTCATTTGTTAGTCGTTTACCTCAAAAGCTGACAAAAGCGACTCGGTGAATCGCTGCAAAGAATGTATGCTTTTCGAGGTAAAAGACTAACAAATGACACATACATTTCCATTAATAGAATGAATGAGTGGCATAGAATCACGCCTCAACTACAAACCATTTTTATGATACACATCCTCTTAACTGTTACACCCTCATCAATCATTAAGGTATACTCCTTAATTACTTTAACCTCACATAGTCCATAGTCGGGTAATGAGTTTCCGAACTCCGGAACTGGGTTGCCTTTTAGCTCTGCAAATAAACAAACATTGCAAAATGAATGCTTGTGATGCAGTATACAGGTGATTTGCATTTGTTTGAATTGTGGGGAGGGTGATGCTAGCATCGCACCGCTCGCCACCGACAGGGGGTTCGTCCTCATACCTTTGTGTCGTCGCGACCGCGTCGTGATTGGTCCTGGGCGGACCCTGGGCCGTCGCGATGACGAACACCAAGATGATGATGACGACCCCGTCGTAATTGGTTGCGAGCAGTGAGAAACTTTCTCCCACGCACACTAAGGTTGTGGAATGAACTACCTGGAGAGGTTTTGTTTGTAGAGTACAGAGTATAGAGTTCTACAAGAAAGGGGTGAAAAGGTTTTTATGTCGTCGGCGTTATTGCAAACGTCCATAGGCTGCGGTTACTGCTAACCATCAGGCAAGCCGTAAGCTTATTGGCCACCATGGTGGTATAAAAATACTAACAACCAGAAGTGTCTTTTTATTATTGGTGTACCCAGGCCTAAGAGACACCAGGGAATATAGTAACTTTATGAGGCAGGCGGTTGGTACCATTTCGGTCGGGGTTAGAAACCCGAACCATTTCGTCTTCACCTCCAAACTGTCTGACCAAGATTCTCATATGGCACGCATACATAGGAAACAAGCATAGCAAGGATAGTGCTACTCTCATTATTACAATAAATTCTTATTTCCTTCAGGCGCTCTGTTAATAACAAACCATATTTCTGTGCTTTCAGTGTTCGGGGGCTTATTTATAGCGCTGAGAAATCTCGAATTCGACATTTTTTCTTGCCACATAGGTACCTATCTCCATTAACAATGACATATATTTTCTCATCTATCGTCTATATTGTCGAAAATCAATTCAGTGACATTTTAATACAGTTTTTTGGCTGGAGATAATGTCGAATTTCAGATGTCACAGAGAATCCCTCCCTGAGGAGTTGTTTGAGCCGCTGTTGACCTGCTGCCGAGTTTCACAACCGCATTACTCGTCAATAACTAAAGTTCCATATGCCTAGAAGCGCGGTGGTCAACTTCCGTTCGCTTTTCAAATAACTTCCTATCGCGTACGTTCATTATTTGGAATTATATTCCTGTAGCGGTTTTCCCGAGCAGGTGTAACTGGAGTCTTAAAGAAACCAGCCTTATACCTTTGGGCCACACAACACAACACACAACACATGCAACAAATATTCGCGGATTTCGGATCTAATCACTTATCATAGTGACCAGGCCTCGAGTCCGCTAATTCACTAATGGTTTGATCGAATTGTAATTGGATCGCAATCGCAGCTCAACGACAGTTTTATTTGTAGCAGAATACCATTCGATGAAACCATGTAAATTAGCGTACTAATAAGATAAAACTTTGTTTTATAACTTATTTGTATTGAAAGGAAAAAATTGGGAAAATATTATTAATAAATGTATACATAAAACATCTAAAATACTAAAAATATACACTAATACAAAAAAAATACATTCAAAATTTTAATAAAGTCGTCCACACCGCTGCCCCCCAGAATGGTGCTCAGAAAGTTGGCTGCGTTGTGTAGTTGAATAGCGATACTAATCCGTTGCCTGACTTCTCCATACAAATTGCACCGCTAACCCATTTGACCTGTAATTTTCCTTCGAATGTTGTAGAACAAAAGTTGTTCGTTGCAATCAACTAATAGAAATTCCATGTTAAAAGATTGCCACTATTTTTTTTACAAATAATCAAGTAAATACATTGGAGATCAAAAGAAAAGTTAGAATACTTCCTATTCTGTACAACTAACTGTACTTTCCTACCCCCTCCTTTTTGACGATTGAAAGAGATATTTAATGTCCTAATCAATAAAGAAATTTTTTATTTTGAATTTACAACATCTATATTAAAAAGTTTGTTGGCTTATCACAATTGTTACATCCTAGAGCTAAAATGGATACCTATTATATCGGAAATAGGTAGATAATTTGAGAGCTTACAAGAAATTCTGTCATAACTATATCAAAATGTCACACAGAGGAGGGAGAGAAATTAGTTAGAATATTATTCGTTTAGTAGCCAGCTCCATCGAACAAGAACACGTCATCGTACAAATGCGTTGTTGGTCAGATTGGGTCAAAGCCACCACAGAAAGTGATTACTGACATTCCTATACTATGTTTTTAAGCACGTTCCGCTATCAAGTCCATCCAGTCGTGAAATGGCGACAAATGGGGGGAGGGGGGAGGTTGGAAAATAAAACACTATCGCTATCCAGCCCGCGCTCCAACCTGATTGGCCGGAGGCAGACAGTAAATTGCGCAAATTGTGACCGTCTATATAGACTGCTATTTTAAAGAGCACTTTTCTAGCTTAGTGAGGGATGAATTTTAATTAAAAAATGGAGACATTGTTGGCGGTTAATACACCCGCGGAAGATGTATTATAATTAAGTGACATTGTTGAACTAAAGGATTTGCAATCATTATCAATTGATGATCTGAGTGCCCCGGGAACATATTTGACCAAGATACACGGACGCCTACCCCTTGGCTTCTCCCGGCGAAGACAGCCGATTTTATGGCGGCTTAAATTTAATTTGTTTGAATTGCGATTCGTTGGTGACATGCAATACGACGGCCGACTGCAGTTTTCTTAACACTTACAATTTGGACACCATCGCTAGGCTTGATAGCCTTCATAAGTGCCACTTTCGTGACAGATGAGTCGGTGAACTCTGACACCTTCTTCTCTACCGGATAGGCCACCACACACGGGAGATGTGCGCGGGTCTGTACCGGTGATGCAACCTTATGCAGACGGAGCTTAAAGGATTCCGCATATGAACGAACTGGTACGCTAGAAGGATCAGGAACAGTATTTGGCTTCACGTTAATGGCTAGATTATGCTCCGCGGTATCTAGTTTCGCCTCGAGAGCCGCCGATTTAGACGCTAATAATGAAATGACCGAAGTTAATCGCTGCGTCAGATTCATAATTTGCGATTTGTATGCCACCGTAGGGTACTCGGACGCCTGCTGCACTAGTTATAATTACCCGAGACAAACCTCAAAAAGGTTTAGGTACTAATTTAAATAAATCCCGGTGCGCCCTGGGCTGGCGCTGTAGTTGACGGGGGCGCTGGCATAGGCGCTGGTGAGGCCTCAGCTTCCTCGAAAGTAGGAGTACTAAGTGCACTCCTTTTTAGTTACCTCTTTGCGGACGGAGAGGTCCTTGGCGTTGACTGACTGCAGACTCCTAGGTACGCTTATATCGGGTGGTGTTGCCTGTATTTGGATACGCTATTAAATCTTTCCGCACGTAACCAACAAACGAAAAGTAAACAAGTAGTAAGTTCGATAGAAATCGCTCGCCGCGGCGGCGCGGCGGCTCTACTAAAAAGAAAATAACCGTACCGAACAACGACTTAATCCAAAAAACGATAATAATACAAATCAGAGCCTATGTTGTTCACTACCTTAACGTTACTTTAACTACCGATATACCGATCAGCAGGCACAGAACCGGCATTTTAACCAATACTTCAAACTAAAAATTGCGGAGCATGCGAGAAACGATCGCTAACCTGAGAGGGGCGAAAGGGCGTTATCTTTTGGATCTGTAATCTGTAAGATTTTCGATGGAGCAAATCGATTCTGCCAATTTCTGTCCATAGTTGATGAAGCTTCGCTTGGAGCTTGCTCTCTGCGTTTGATCACAACCTAAACCTTTGCGTGCGTTATTTATTAAACATTTTAATATTGACTGACTCCTGAAGAGGTTACATTATGCTCAAACGAAACGTCCCACTTAAGTGTCCAGATATTTTTAATACCCACTTCCTTGCCTCTTATCGTATCACTCAAGTAGTGGTATTTTATTTTTAAATTCAATTGTTGTACTCAAGTGCGTATTGGAAGTGGACTTAGGAATTTTTTTTTACTTGCATTTGCCCGCCGTTAAATTTAAAAATGTTATGTATAGTAAACAGATTTCTTGCAAGTACTTTTAAGATGTTTAAAATAGAAAAAGCAGATTATCCTGTGCAGCTAAAAGCTGACTGCCTACGCTTAGGCATTACTGAGAACTTCTACATTCAAATAATTTCGGCTTCAACGATGGTTTCTAACTATAGATTGTAACATAGCTAGGCTATAAAAGGCAGCACGTGTTCATCATAACATAACTTTTTTTATTTATAACTCTTTTTTGTACATACAAGGACAGCAAAAATAACCTGGAAATGCTCACAGTCTGGCGATCCATTGATTGTGAGTGGTTTCCGTCGTCCAGGTTATCCAGGTTATCAAGATACGGCACTACGTATCTGTCTGACCTGTCTGACTTGTACTTAACTTAACTAAAAATCTTCGCTGTGGTTTCACTGCCTACAAATATTTAACCTAATTTAAGTTAGTAAGAAATATTTCTTTATTTATATTGTAAAAATTGCCAAATGTCTATGTCAATGTCTATAAACATTGCCGCAGGAAGAGCTAATAACTGACCTCGTGGTCTCTATTATTAAACACGTCTAACCCAACGACATTTGCTTCTACTTACAACAAAGTTATGCATGCAGGCGTTAGATACCATTAGGTATTATAATTTAAAACGTTACACGCATTATGCACTTATGGGTCAGCGTATCACAATGAGGGGCTCAATCGTTTTGCCTTATTAGGTCTGCATGTGACAATTGCGAAACGTACTACCATTGTATAGTGGCCAGTTTGAGCTGACCCCTTAAGCTTGATTCATAATGAAACCAACGAGGTCTCGTTAACTGGATACTTTTCTAGACCACGGAGATGTAGAATTGAAACCGTACTGGAAATGAAATTGAAATCCGAGGATTATGGGATACCTACGATATTTCTGAAGCTTTTCTGTTATGTCATTCGCGTGAGAATGAACTCGTTTTCTTACGTAAGAATTGTAACAAGTTTTAGGGATTTGACTTTAGGTATATATATCCCCTAACTTTTCTTGTTGGATTGTATATTAAGGTTCACTTATTAAAAGTGATATATTGAGGATATTTGAACTTTATTCTAATTCAGTTATAATACAGTGTTGGCAGCTCGAGTGCCACATGCAGCCTGTCGCCTGACCGATAGACGGGGTGTCTCGAAACATAAGTGTGTGTATATATGTGTTCAGAGATGAACGCTACATAATATTTTAAAGAAATAAATGGCGCCAGACTTTCCGTCAGTGGGCTCCCTCAAAGAACTCCGATTATCTTGCGCAGCTTTTATGACACCAATAAATATTCGTGTTTTCCCTTTTCTCTATTCCAATCGGATTTTTAAGAGTTTTTTTGATATATCACCTGAATTTATATTAAGGTACTTCCTCATTTATCACTAAGTTGCCAAACAAGCTTACGACGCACCTGATCACCATCATTTTGGCTTTAAATCCCAGTTGTGTTCTCGCGCGGTACGCGAGGGCCCGGGGTCCGCCTTCCTACTCCTCTTTGCAATACCAGGGGTATCACTATCGTGTTGCCGACCTTATAATATACCTCTTTCAACTTTTGCAAGCGAATTTACCTATTTTAAAGTGAAAGAATTTGGTAGTACCAAAGATACATAATAATAATATTAAAATATAATACTAAAATTACCAAGAACATATTTCCTTTACAATGCATATTCAATAATTGTTTCTTCTATGTTTCTTTTCACTTTAAACTACTCTATGCCAACAATACACACCCACATGCTCCAAATAAAGCAGTATCTATCTCCATAATGAAGCAAATCGTTTTACGATCCCCTGATACGACCAGCATGGTGACTCCGTAATAAAATGTGTTATGGCTATCTATACGACCTCTCTATGTCGATATTATCTCAAATCTCTGTGTCGTTTGATTAAGATCTTAATTTGGGGATGGCGCTGAGAGTTTTCCGCTGTATTTTTGTAAATGGAATACCTAGTACGTATATGGATCTATTAACATAAGTAGATTAACTGTTTTATGGGATCTTAAATCAGATAAGATACCTGTATGCGTAGGTGTATCAGAAATCGTACAGATCATTTGAATGTAACATTCACACCTCAGTTTAGAAAAACTTACTAACGTAGAAATAACTAGACGATCTCAAGGCCATAGTAATGTCAGAAATAATTAGAAGTAGCATTTTAGGGTGAATGTATGAATGAGTTTCTAAATGAGCGAGAGGGTGAATGAAATGTATAGATAGAGAGGTTTTAAGAGGAAGGAGCAGATTGCGCTGGGAGAGGTTTCTGCTGTAATTTTGTAAATAAACTTAGTAGTCATATGAACCTATTGACACAAGTAGATTGCTTGCAACTGTTTTAAAGGCCTTAAATGAGTTATTTATGATACCTGTATGCGTAGGTGTATCAGGAATCGTACAGATTATTTAAATATTCCACCACAGTTTAGAAAAAGTTACACACTTACAACTGGGACCTCTTGATAAGAATATTATAATAGTTAACATATTAAAGAATCCAGAGAAGAGCGAGTAGTAAACTAATATCAATCCAGTATTTTACTGATTACTCAATGAATGTGGTTAATGTCGCAGGTACCAACAGGGTACGGAAGGCACAGGACTGGGCTTTTTGGAGATCACTGGGGAAAGTCTATGCCCAGCAGTGGGCCTCTTTCAGCTGATATGATGACTATGAACCATAGAGTAGATGCATTTGCCAATTTGAAGACCCTAAACGATTTTGTACCATCAACCTTCAGAGAAACTTAAGTGCCTAGTAAGGCTTACCGTAAATTATGAAATCCCGACTCTTCGGAATCCTAAACTTATAATTATGAAAGTTTTTGCGCGGGCGTCGCTGCCAGCAATCGTATTCATTACGTCTCACTTCGCAATCTAACGAAGCACATTGTCTCATCGTATTTGAACGTTATCTCGCTTAGTTGGCCGAAAGTAATAGACTCGGCCTAATTCCTTCAACTTTCTTCGGATCAGTCTGGAATGATAAAAGTTTCTCGTTCTCTCTGTTATTTTAGGCGCATGTCAAAAATATTTCATGTATGTAGGTATGTATGTGAACTCTTAATTGCTTCAAAAACAGGAGTAACAACAGTAAGAATACTTTACAAAAGGAAATGCGGGCTTATCCCACAGTGGGATTTCTTCCAGCCAACCTGAGACCCTCCTTTCAGAAGAGATCTAAAGAGCGATGGAGGCAAGAGATTCAAGGCTTGATTAGATACAAGTGTATCTGCACGAGGTCTAAAGCGTTGTCATCTGTCTGATTATCAGTGTCACTTGCATATTGCCGATACTGCAAACATTTTTTCAGCTTACTTGGTAACTAAAAGAATATTCTTAATGATGGTATCTTGGCCATTTGAATTTAACAGTGTGTAATATCATACCTAGTATATCATAAAAGATATGGGTCCACTTACTATAAACGCAAATTACCATATACGCAACGCAAATGTCAACATTACGGTTATCAAAATAACAGAAACACAGATGACCGAAATAGGTACTTACATCGAATCGATTCATAGTAACGGATCATGAGCTTATAGAGTAGCCACCAGAAACGATTAACGATTTTTTATACATAACTCAGTCATGAACGAGTAAATTTTAATGGTAAATAGTCGCCGCCGAACATTTTGCCGGTTTCTTAAAAGGCTAACCTGTTAAGCAAACTTTGAAAGTAACGTCTAACAAGCTACATTGCCCCAACTTTACGGAGATTCTGCGGAGGTCACAACGCTAAAATATCCTAACCGAACAAAAATCGAATGCAAACCATTATTTTCATTTGGATTTTGCTGCACAATATTTCTTTCGACATTTCTTTCAAAGTTCATGAATTTAGAGTTCCGTTTTATTAAATCATTGATTAACGATTTAACTAAGCCTAATTTAACCATTCGCCTGCGACATATACACCTAATAGAAAGCGGTGACTGATTAATGACACTTGACAGATTGAAGCGAATTCACTGCAATGAATTAGTATTTCCAGACAGAGGTAACAATATCAATCACTTTTCAAATGTACCTCACTTACAACAATTAGATAAATAGATCATTCTACTGCATAAAATTACTGATTAAATGAATAATTCATTAGACCCAAAATGTGTAGGCATAATAACTGTATCGAAATTGATATATGTATGTAGTAGAACTCTCGTCTATGTTAATTTTGAACGATACCGACATTTTCATTCATCATAAGTTTGAAACCATAAGCGCTTTACTACCCACATGAAAGGGAACCAGTGTATTGGATCCCCAATAAATTCTGATTTGAAATCAGTTTGGTTTGATTCTAAGTGTTTACGGGGTCAACATAAACTGGTTGTAAACATTTCGATAGTTCCGCCGTTGGGACGCTCGATCGGGCGCGCCCACGCTGACGAGTGACGAAATTGTTTCGGCTCCATTATTACACGAATTTGGGTAATTCTGCCCGAGTCGAATTAGAGTAGATATAATAATATAAATTACTATCGACTGCGGGGTGGGCGGGTAACCTCAGCATACATTAAATGTGTGCACCGAATTAGCCGATTACATGGACACCATGGACAGTCAGCCGCAGAAACAACGGACCACCCCAGCGTTCTTTCTGCGGCTGACCGTCCACGATGCATATAGGTACTCGGTACCCTCGGCCTACATGGGTCACCCCCTACCTGGATGGCCTCTAACCCCCGACAAAAAAAGAGGAATGTTATTAGTTTGACATGTGTATCTGAGACCTATTTTTTTTTAGTCGAAAGTCAGTTTTTTTTGGTTCCTCAAAGGAGGTTTTTTGTGATGGTTCTTAGCTTAGTTTCATTAAAATCGGTTAAGTATTATGTAAACTTTGTAGGGGTTTTCGACATTCAGTCGGTTAGGATGAAACTTTGTGATCACGACCAGTCTGGTCCCTAGCGGAAGACCAAGGTATATCCTAGGGTTATATTTATTATACACTGTACCTAATAGCATTTTCGCGGCAATGTTATTTTGCTACTAACTACTAAACAAAGCCATAAGGCGTTTGTCTGTTTGTTGAAAAATATGTGGGATCTCATTCAAAAACTGATCATACATTGTTTTTATCGGTTATTATCATTACATATTTAACGAGGTCGTTAAGAGTTATTTGGAGTACACTGTAAGGTAAGGTTTCCGTATATATATGTATATGAGAATTAAATTTTGCCTCCCCATGCCATGCAAAAGACCTATAAACACGTCTTAACTAAGGCCGTGAATAATCACCACTTATCGTAAGTACTGAGTTTGCGAGCGTTATTCCCATTCTATTAAAATGCTGGACTGACGGAATAGCTTCTGGAACCTGGGGCGCTATTTTTGAATAGTTCGCCTCGATTCGAACGGTTTCCAAATTTGATTTTTGGCATGAAAAATTGAATATTTCGATGCATGATGCTGATATTCACTATTTTTTAAGCGTACTCTTTCGGTGTTGCCAACGAGAATTAGAAAATAATGATTTATTCATGCCGAAAATCCAAATTTATACTCGATCGTGACGCACGATTCAAAAGTTGGCCCGAAAAATGTGGGCTTAAGTCGAAGATGTATCATGCTTGTTTAGAACACCTATTCACTCTTGACTTGAAGACTCCAAGAATATATTTATATGCAATTGTATTTTAATTGGACCTTTCCAAGGTTTCCGATAACAATTCCATTACTTGCCTACTAATTCAATTCACATGTGTTGTAAACAATAAACAATGCATGTTATATAGCTAATTGGGTGTGTGGTGGGATGCACAGTTGGGTTCGACAAACTGTAATGGTCGAAAAGTTACGAAACCCGACTGCGTAGGAGGCGACGTTCGGAACTGGTAAGATGTGTCGTTGGTCGCATCGTGCTTCATCAATTGATAAGTGCTCGAATGCGATAAGCTTTTCTATTCTAAATAGCATGAAATGAAGTCGCTATTCACGTGCCCATTTAGTACGTCATCATCGTCATCATTGGCCTTTGACATGTATTATACATTATTTAAATAGCGTCACTGTTAATGATACGGCACTTCCTCTGATGGTTGTAGAGGCTAACACGGGAAAGAATCATTCACACAGTGAACAGACAAGGGAATTAGCCCTGGATGTTAAATACCTACTTCTAACTATTCTGATGCAACGGATTTGCAAATCGATAGACTATTTGAAGAGAAGGTTTATAATTTCAAAGATTTGACAACTGAAATATCATTAATATAAATTGACATGATAATACAATTACACTACCCTGATTGAGTTGCAAACAGTGTTGTGTCATCAGCTTAACATAGATTTGAGGTTTTCAGGACTCCTACAGTAACAGCGTCCGTACAGAGTTAATGTTTGCGATTATTCTCATTGTGAGCGGTGTAATATATTCCGAGAGTAATGCCTAGGTTCCCATTTAGCGTACGTTCGAAAAGTCATTTATGAGAACAAATATTTCCGCACCCATGAACCGTCTTGTGGATATGTACAATATTATTGTCGATGACATTGACATCTTTCACTGTAAGTATAGTGTGTATCGGTGATTAATTTGTAACAAATATGGTAGTTGTTAGTGGCTTTTGTTGTATAGAATAGGTGTGTGCTTCCATGATGTGATATGTTAAGTAGTATAGGTATCGATAAGTAGCGTGCATGTTGTAAATGCTATATATACCTGTAAAGATAGTTCGCACTGTCTGGAACATACTATTGTTTTTATTGTACTGTGTTACTATCGATGGTATATCAAATAAATAACATATCCGCGGACTCCGAATCGCCAGAAATATCGTGATCCCGATCTCATAGGGGCCTTATAATATCCACATTCTAGGTTTGTAGCGGCCTGTTATACTAACTATTGATCAGTTGCTTCGTTTTATTGCGTATCCAATTGAGCGAATGAAATTTTAAAACAAATAAAAGTCTGAAGGACCAACAGTCAGTCGAGATCTCAGAATTCAAAGTTGACTTATCCTACGTTAAATTTTGTGGTCGAGATGCGCAGTAAAACAAACTAGTTAATATGTAATAAAGTCAAGTCTTCCCGATAATGATCCTGAGGCGAAAATACACTGAAGCGGACTGAATTGGGTCGAACTGTGACGGGTGGGATGAGACCTGACCCCAACGAGACAGGAATTTTTAAAGCAAACCCTCACCCCTTTCGACCTTTTTACTTTGATGGGGCTCCAGTTCAGAAAGGTTGCGAATTGGCCAGAGTGACAGGGCCACATAATTTTGTTAATGAATGTGATGAAATTATAAGTAAATTGCGAGTGAAGTCCTATGGCGCATGGTAATTTATTAAATTATATACTCGGGCCAGTGAGACCGCAACTTGGGGACAGGCGAATTTCTGTTGATTCCTATCTCAATCTAAAGGTTCTAATATATTACACAGTTTGATAATTGTTATTATACGAGTATATACCACAACAACATTAGGTAGGTACATACATAAATCGTACTCAAAATAAATGAGATAGGTATCTATTCTCAAACAAATAATATCATTATTATCTCGGCGTCATGTCCCGGCTGAGCTCCCGCGTGGCACGTGAGGGCCCGGGACTCAAACAAATAATGTAACTATAGGTAAAATGTACTCAGTATATGATAATGCTGCGGCCAATTTTCTTTTTTTAGAATACGGCACCTGTTGATCGATGGGGTTGGTCCTACATTCCATTCTGCCACCGGTCTTCACGCCAAAGAGGATAGGCAAAATTACTGCACCACACTATGGTTTTGACTTGTATTATTGTATGGTTATTAAATATATCAAAACAAAGCAACATTAAATTAGCTAACTACTGCAGTAACTTGCACATTTGTTATGGAGCGAATCAGCAAACATATTGGAGAATCTGTGGTAAAAAATAAATCCAGTGTGCACCACTCATCAATCAAAAATCCGGCGCTCGATAAACATAGGAGGGAAGTATTCATTTAAATATCTTGGTAGGGGTTGGGGATGTATTCCTTTGGGACTACTTCGGTGGCGAATATATATGGAGTTATTATGTGCTATGAGTATCAATTTTCAATCCATTTCTCGTGGTTGAAGAAATAAGATAACCTAAAATTAGATTCGAGTATGATAATCATGTATAGGTGTTCCTTTTTCTAGATTTTGTACAGCGACAAGACAACAATTTCTTGATATTGAAATATTAGATAGCAGCAATTATTTCGAGTCTGTAAATATGAATGTTAATAACGTCGTCAAAAATCTCAAATTATAATTAAATTGGCTAAGAGCGGTAAAAGCCTTCTTAATAAATATTTTATTGATAAATCGTATTCTAAATATAATAGATCACTGACGACTATTTATAATAAAACACAAATAGGCAGAAATATTTGAGAAAAACGTCATTCATTTATTAAATTTTAATGAATTCTAAAAATACACAAGGATTCACTAAATGTTTTTATTGTTCACTAGAGGGCATGGCGCGACTTAGTCCACGTGGCGTTGTACCCCTACCCTACGCCTACACCTCTTTATCTTGGTAAGGTTACCCCTACCTACCCCATTTTCTTGCCTAAAAACCTTCCTCTTGAATCACTCTGTCTATTGATGAAAACCGCATTATAATCCGTTGCGTAATTAATAAGACCAGACATACATCGATACAGACGGCGTACATAGTACAGACCGCGGGAAGCAACTGTTTCATTCTATGTATAGATATAGTACAGACTAAAGTAGTTATGGCATGGGTGTTTGTTTATCCGTCAATCTCGTCAAAACGGCTCAACGGGATTGTCTGATATTCACTACCTACATCAGCAGAATTCTCCCTTGTGTTTTTTCTCGGTCGAAATTGTAGTGTAGGTAGAGTCAGTTGCAGAGTGAACATACGTTTAATGTATGCCGTTCAGGCAATTAGGTCTATTAACTAAGGTGTAATTCGGAGTAAGCAGGTAATATTTTACCGCGTGCCGTGTGGTGTCCGGGAGATTAGAAGAGCATCAACCCATTACACTCGTGGGTATCGAACAAGGCGACTCATGTTTTAGAGGCAAAAGACCTAGAGTCTCCGTAAATCGGTTAAGTATTATGTAAACTTTGTAGGGGTTTTCGACATTCAGTCGGTTAGGATGAAACTTTGTGATCACGACCAGTCTGGTCCCTAGCGGAAGACCAAGGTATATCCTAGGGTTATATTTATTATACACTGTACCTAATAGCATTTTCGCGGCAATGTTATTTTGCTACTAACTACTAAACAAAGCCATAAGGCGTTTGTCTGTTTGTTGAAAAATATGTGGGATCTCATTCAAAAACTGATCATACATTGTTTTTATCGGTTATTATCATTACATATTTAACGAGGTCGTTAAGAGTTATTTGGAGTACACTGTAAGGTAAGGTTTCCGTATATATATGTATATGAGAATTAAATTTTGCCTCCCCATGCCATGCAAAAGACCTATAAACACGTCTTAACTAAGGCCGTGAATAATCACCACTTATCGTAAGTACTGAGTTTGCGAGCGTTATTCCCATTCTATTAAAATGCTGGACTGACGGAATAGCTTCTGGAACCTGGGGCGCTATTTTTGAATAGTTCGCCTCGATTCGAACGGTTTCCAAATTTGATTTTTGGCATGAAAAATTGAATATTTCGATGCATGATGCTGATATTCACTATTTTTTAAGCGTACTCTTTCGGTGTTGCCAACGAGAATTAGAAAATAATGATTTATTCATGCCGAAAATCCAAATTTATACTCGATCGTGACGCACGATTCAAAAGTTGGCCCGAAAAATGTGGGCTTAAGTCGAAGATGTATCATGCTTGTTTAGAACACCTATTCACTCTTGACTTGAAGACTCCAAGAATATATTTATATGCAATTGTATTTTAATTGGACCTTTCCAAGGTTTCCGATAACAATTCCATTACTTGCCTACTAATTCAATTCACATGTGTTGTAAACAATAAACAATGCATGTTATATAGCTAATTGGGTGTGTGGTGGGATGCACAGTTGGGTTCGACAAACTGTAATGGTCGAAAAGTTACGAAACCCGACTGCGTAGGAGGCGACGTTCGGAACTGGTAAGATGTGTCGTTGGTCGCATCGTGCTTCATCAATTGATAAGTGCTCGAATGCGATAAGCTTTTCTATTCTAAATAGCATGAAATGAAGTCGCTATTCACGTGCCCATTTAGTACGTCATCATCGTCATCATTGGCCTTTGACATGTATTATACATTATTTAAATAGCGTCACTGTTAATGATACGGCACTTCCTCTGATGGTTGTAGAGGCTAACACGGGAAAGAATCATTCACACAGTGAACAGACAAGGGAATTAGCCCTGGATGTTAAATACCTACTTCTAACTATTCTGATGCAACGGATTTGCAAATCGATAGACTATTTGAAGAGAAGGTTTATAATTTCAAAGATTTGACAACTGAAATATCATTAATATAAATTGACATGATAATACAATTACACTACCCTGATTGAGTTGCAAACAGTGTTGTGTCATCAGCTTAACATAGATTTGAGGTTTTCAGGACTCCTACAGTAACAGCGTCCGTACAGAGTTAATGTTTGCGATTATTCTCATTGTGAGCGGTGTAATATATTCCGAGAGTAATGCCTAGGTTCCCATTTAGCGTACGTTCGAAAAGTCATTTATGAGAACAAATATTTCCGCACCCATGAACCGTCTTGTGGATATGTACAATATTATTGTCGATGACATTGACATCTTTCACTGTAAGTATAGTGTGTATCGGTGATTAATTTGTAACAAATATGGTAGTTGTTAGTGGCTTTTGTTGTATAGAATAGGTGTGTGCTTCCATGATGTGATATGTTAAGTAGTATAGGTATCGATAAGTAGCGTGCATGTTGTAAATGCTATATATACCTGTAAAGATAGTTCGCACTGTCTGGAACATACTATTGTTTTTATTGTACTGTGTTACTATCGATGGTATATCAAATAAATAACATATCCGCGGACTCCGAATCGCCAGAAATATCGTGATCCCGATCTCATAGGGGCCTTATAATATCCACATTCTAGGTTTGTAGCGGCCTGTTATACTAACTATTGATCAGTTGCTTCGTTTTATTGCGTATCCAATTGAGCGAATGAAATTTTAAAACAAATAAAAGTCTGAAGGACCAACAGTCAGTCGAGATCTCAGAATTCAAAGTTGACTTATCCTACGTTAAATTTTGTGGTCGAGATGCGCAGTAAAACAAACTAGTTAATATGTAATAAAGTCAAGTCTTCCCGATAATGATCCTGAGGCGAAAATACACTGAAGCGGACTGAATTGGGTCGAACTGTGACGGGTGGGATGAGACCTGACCCCAACGAGACAGGAATTTTTAAAGCAAACCCTCACCCCTTTCGACCTTTTTACTTTGATGGGGCTCCAGTTCAGAAAGGTTGCGAATTGGCCAGAGTGACAGGGCCACATAATTTTGTTAATGAATGTGATGAAATTATAAGTAAATTGCGAGTGAAGTCCTATGGCGCATGGTAATTTATTAAATTATATACTCGGGCCAGTGAGACCGCAACTTGGGGACAGGCGAATTTCTGTTGATTCCTATCTCAATCTAAAGGTTCTAATATATTACACAGTTTGATAATTGTTATTATACGAGTATATACCACAACAACATTAGGTAGGTACATACATAAATCGTACTCAAAATAAATGAGATAGGTATCTATTCTCAAACAAATAATATCATTATTATCTCGGCGTCATGTCCCGGCTGAGCTCCCGCGTGGCACGTGAGGGCCCGGGACTCAAACAAATAATGTAACTATAGGTAAAATGTACTCAGTATATGATAATGCTGCGGCCAATTTTCTTTTTTTAGAATACGGCACCTGTTGATCGATGGGGTTGGTCCTACATTCCATTCTGCCACCGGTCTTCACGCCAAAGAGGATAGGCAAAATTACTGCACCACACTATGGTTTTGACTTGTATTATTGTATGGTTATTAAATATATCAAAACAAAGCAACATTAAATTAGCTAACTACTGCAGTAACTTGCACATTTGTTATGGAGCGAATCAGCAAACATATTGGAGAATCTGTGGTAAAAAATAAATCCAGTGTGCACCACTCATCAATCAAAAATCCGGCGCTCGATAAACATAGGAGGGAAGTATTCATTTAAATATCTTGGTAGGGGTTGGGGATGTATTCCTTTGGGACTACTTCGGTGGCGAATATATATGGAGTTATTATGTGCTATGAGTATCAATTTTCAATCCATTTCTCGTGGTTGAAGAAATAAGATAACCTAAAATTAGATTCGAGTATGATAATCATGTATAGGTGTTCCTTTTTCTAGATTTTGTACAGCGACAAGACAACAATTTCTTGATATTGAAATATTAGATAGCAGCAATTATTTCGAGTCTGTAAATATGAATGTTAATAACGTCGTCAAAAATCTCAAATTATAATTAAATTGGCTAAGAGCGGTAAAAGCCTTCTTAATAAATATTTTATTGATAAATCGTATTCTAAATATAATAGATCACTGACGACTATTTATAATAAAACACAAATAGGCAGAAATATTTGAGAAAAACGTCATTCATTTATTAAATTTTAATGAATTCTAAAAATACACAAGGATTCACTAAATGTTTTTATTGTTCACTAGAGGGCATGGCGCGACTTAGTCCACGTGGCGTTGTACCCCTACCCTACGCCTACACCTCTTTATCTTGGTAAGGTTACCCCTACCTACCCCATTTTCTTGCCTAAAAACCTTCCTCTTGAATCACTCTGTCTATTGATGAAAACCGCATTATAATCCGTTGCGTAATTAATAAGACCAGACATACATCGATACAGACGGCGTACATAGTACAGACCGCGGGAAGCAACTGTTTCATTCTATGTATAGATATAGTACAGACTAAAGTAGTTATGGCATGGGTGTTTGTTTATCCGTCAATCTCGTCAAAACGGCTCAACGGGATTGTCTGATATTCACTACCTACATCAGCAGAATTCTCCCTTGTGTTTTTTCTCGGTCGAAATTGTAGTGTAGGTAGAGTCAGTTGCAGAGTGAACATACGTTTAATGTATGCCGTTCAGGCAATTAGGTCTATTAACTAAGGTGTAATTCGGAGTAAGCAGGTAATATTTTACCGCGTGCCGTGTGGTGTCCGGGAGATTAGAAGAGCATCAACCCATTACACTCGTGGGTATCGAACAAGGCGACTCATGTTTTAGAGGCAAAAGACCTAGAGTCTCCGTAGGCTGAAAAATAGGCAGCAGCTTTTTCCATTATTATATTATAATACTGCGATCTCCAACCCGCCTGCCAAGCGTGGAGATTATGGCAGTAGCCTCCCCTTTCGTAGGAGAGGTCCTAAGTCCTGCAGTAGACTATCATGGGCTGTGATGATGAGATAATATTTTCCTGTTTGCCACTTACAAATTTGCCTAAATATATAATGAGCAACACTTCAACAACATTTCGCTCATTATCATGTTATATCGCAAAGTACCTATATTCCTCATATTGATATAAGTACCTATGTTTATACAAGCATCGGCCTAAGATAAACATACATAAACTTGGCCAAAAATGTCAAGGCCTTTGTATTGCGGACCTTTCCTATGCTTTTGTTATTCAAATAATTCACCGCTGAATATATTTTGTGAAAAAACATAAAAAAGAGTATTTACCTTTCGACGGAATACCATCCGAGATTATTTATAAAAAATATTCGTGTTTATTTTGTCCTTTCAATCGAGCAGGAACGTTGAAAATATGGCGGAATGAAATGTCTGCGTGGGCTATGTTTCTATTCTACTACAAAATATTATAAACTTTACGCTGTGATGATTGGAAGGAGAGCTTCGAGGGCCTAGTGGTTGAGGGGTCCGACTCGTCGGTTTGAACCCCTGACCCGCCAACTACTTACCAATTATTCTTTTCTGAGATATGTACCTACATTAGTAGAACACTAACCGACGCTCTTACAGCGAACGAAAACATCGTGATAAAACCTGCACATTCAGGTGTCTTAATGTGTAACCATGATCCTGGTCAGGCTCCCCTATTAACAAGGTCGCGGAGGTCAGATGGCAGTCGCTCCATAGTCAAGGCGGACCCTGGGTCCTCTCAACCTATTGCGCGAGAGCACAACCGGGTCAAGATGATGATCAGAACAAAAGCTATTCTTTGAAATGAATGTATATAAAATTATTTATTCCTTCATTTATTCACACGATATAACTTCGAATATTCTAACGCGGATTGTTTATGTACTTACCGAGTTAGATGTTTGCTATAAAAAACTTCATGTTGATTTTCGCAGCACCATTAACACAGATATAAATATACAACTAGAACCTAAATATTTATAACGCATCCCTGATAAGTTTATTTAAGCGCCAGAAGTTCATACTGTTTTCAGTCGGTATGCTTCAAAGCTTATCCTTTCAGTATTAGCCAGAAGCCAGAATTAGTGGGGTAGACAGCCAGAACGCTAACTTCCGAGTCTATAGCGTTTTCATGGTGTTGACAGGAAAGGTCACCGTACCAAAATACTCCCTTAAAAATCGAGATAATCTTAGTGACCTTGTACATTGACGCTTCGATAGCGAAGTCTCGTATTCCGTCTCTCGCAAAACGCGCAATGTATTTGGAGTGGGTCGTAAATGTGGTAATGATAACGTGGGACGCAAGTGTCTTGCTACGGGTACCAGAATGGAACTAGTAGTCAGTACGGCGGCAACGCTCGTTGGAAATACGCGTTTCGTCTGTATTTCCTTCAGCTGTATGACGCGCGATGTTTTCCCCCGATCACATACTACGTGCTGATGTTTTAATGTGTTTCAGTAGAAGTGGAGTGGTGTGAAAAGGCATAAAGTGAGGTTCAGTGGATTACGATAAATTGATACAAATTGGAAAACGTAAAGTTTGGGAGACATTGACAAATAATAGTGCCGAATTGGTTGGCTAATTGAATCCAGGAGATTTGCTTCCAAGTTTACCGGTGAGTAATTTGAGTCGCTTTTGCAGGGGCGTTGGTAATTTATCATTATTTTTACCTATAAGTAACATTTTTATGTGGAATGTTTACAATTAGATACCTAGCTAAATTTCGCATCACCGTTTTCCAATGACCTTTGTTTACTAAGAGTGCCTAATACCTAGGATTAATCACATAAAATAACAAATTATCATAGATTTGGTGGATTTGCAGCACAAATTCCCCTAATCAATTGGAAAATTCTATTACTTTTCGCTCAAAGCACTGAAAATTTTCCTTAAGAACCTTAATTGCCTACGGCAATTAAAGTCCTATTCGGCCAAAACAAAAGTAAGCTCCTGTTACATCATTATGGCGGTAAATTGAATCGTTAAAAAAAGATAAAAACAGAAATGAAACGCCGAAATTGTCCGTAAAAAGTCATTAGGGCATTCGACCTCCTCACCGCAAAGTTATTTCACTCATAAAAATCTGGAATCGTCTTGTAAAAAAAGTCGTTCGTCTATTGTTTCAAGCGAAACATTGAAGAAAACAATTGAATCTCGTCCTCATTAAAAACTCATTTCTGATTCTTGATATTCACGCTGACCTTTGATTTGTTTTGATTTGTTCCTCTATCACTCAATTACGTTTACAGCTGTTGGTTAATCTTGAAATTGATATCTTCATTATTCTTTTGTAAATTGACAGTCTATAAAAACAGGCGTTCATTTTGTCTTTTAGTAAGAATTTATAGGTATTTATCCCCCTTTCCATATGATTGAAAATCATCTGCAAATTATGAACTGTCTGACTGAGGTTGCCTGGAAGAAATCGCTTAAAGCGATAAAGTCGAATGTTGCTATTTCTGCTTTTAATATTTTAAGTAAACATGGTATTTATTTAAATGTGCAATTAAGTGTTATTCATTCATTCAACTGTAATAAGCAAGAACGAACACACACCTTCTAAACTTCTTCCACCAGCTCCTACTAAGTTTACCTACTGATAGGAGCCACAAAGATACGTAGATTCGAATGTTCCTGGTGAATATAAAAACAACAAGAAATATTTGTCTCAATGACAACAAAATAGTTCGGTAGCTCCACTTCGCTCTACTTCGCGACATTTCGCTGGAGTTATCTTTGTGTAAAGAAAACTGGGGCGAAAATAAACTATTATTTTAAGACATTCCTCGTCAAGGTACATGTCGAAAGTGACAAAAACTAATTTGTAGCAAAAACAGTGCACCACTAATCAATTGGCGGTAACACAGTTCGAACAACCTTGTAGCGATTAGATTAGTACATTCAAATATTTGGAATTATTTTTCACAATAATAATGTTAGCTTATTAAAATAGTTATTTTTAGCTATAGGTACTTAGCTTTTTTAGCTGTAGTACATTTGTATACACATGATTAGGCATGGTACTGATCTTCGGTATGTTAAACTTGACATCATGATTAGGACACTTTGCCGTTCTCGGATTTCATATTACTGTCTATATTCTATATATCTATCTGCTCTTCTCTCTAGACTATTATAAAACAAAAAAAGTCAAGTCTGTATATTGAAGATATGTCTAAAACTACTCGGGGTAGGATATTGAGACGTAAGAAGGCCTTAGTAAAAATATATTTTTGGAATTTTTGTCTGTCTACCTGTGCTGGACGCAAAAACCGCTGAACGGATTTTATAGTGTTGTAGCTTGGTGTCCAACTTTAAAAAGAAGCTATGTTTAATTTAATTCGGTTAGGTAGAACCAGATATACAGCTTAACTGCTCCGTAGTACTAACAATAAAACACTCAAGAGGTCATTTAAAATGGTTGGGTAGCTAAAAGCTGATAATTATAAAAAATATAGTTATAAAATCCATTTCCATGCAGACGAAGTCGTGGACTAGTATATCTTTAATATTATAAAACAGTAAATACAGCAATGACTGTCTGTACATTGAAGATATTCCAAGAAACAGTGAGGAAACGATGTAAGCGGAAACCATTTTTTTGTTTGTTTGCGTGGCCTATGCGCACATCAAGCAAAAACGCTGAACGGATTTTGATGAGATTTACCATACATAGGTTCATAGCATAGTAGAATTTTACCTTATTTTATTTTATCTTTTTCGGCTCGGTAAAACCGGAGATACACCACAGATTTATTCATACACTAAAGAGATTATTTTAAAGTGGTAGTCTAAACAAAATCACTGACAAAAGCTAAACTAAACTAATTCCACACGGATTAAATCAAGGGCAAAAGCCATTTATTATCTAAATCTATGAAGATCCAATCAACATAATATAAGCTTATGCAGTCACATATATCCTTTTACACGTTATATTACCCAAAATTTAATAACCTAGCCATCAGTCTGAAGACAAAGATGATGCCCATTGAATACACATCAGAGATACGACACGGCGTCATGAATTTGCAATTTTTTAATCTACTTTTTTATTTTACAGTTAAACTACAAAGTGTTCTCACAACTATTCTCATATACGCCATTGCTCTAAACATAACTCGTTGCGTTATGTCACCGATGCAAAGTGAGTCACACGTGTTAACCGTAAAAGGCAGTCAGTGCGCACCTAAGATTTACGATGTTTTAGGCCCGTAGCACACTAGCGATTTTCGGGCGGATGCGATTATCTGGCGATGTGGCTGTGGGCTCGCCGCGAGCGTACGCGAGCTATCGTGTATGTTCTTGAGTCAGGGGAGAGTAATTTTTCATAAAACATTACTGGTATTTGGAACTGAAATTGCTTTTTGTATATGTTAAAAACGACGTTCCTTTACTTTGTTGCGGAAAGTTATGATCTTCAACATAATTAATTTGAGTTAAGTAATTAATTTGATAACGTGCGTGGTTCAGTGGTCAACAAATCTATCTAGAAAGAGGTCCTGGATTTGAATCCCGACCGAGAAGAAATTGAAATGGTGAATTAAAATTTCTTAGGTAATAAGTAGATATGTATTTAAAAGTAGTTTATCAGTTAACTAGCACCCAAACATAACCATTTCTTACTTTGAGGCTAGATGGCGCTGTACGGTGCAAGTATATTTTAATCTGGCATAAAGTTAGCAACTAGGTGAATTAGGCGCTAGGTGCGTATGTCGGTTCGGTAAGCTGTCTATGGTTACAGTTTTGAATGAGTAAAGGCGATCTCTCTCTTGATGAGTTTTATTTAGTGATTAGGTATACGTCTAAATATTTTATTTTATTTGTATCCAAAAAGGCACTTTGCAAATTGTATTTTAAATTATTTTACATTTCTCTCTACTAGTTTGGCACTAACTTATATAAAATACTTAAAAACAATAATAATTAAGGAACGCCAACTCGATGTGCATTCGCCTTGTCAGTCAACAACAAACGCTGGAGAATCCTACCGCTTGAAAACTGCTAGTGTGCCAGGGGCTTTACGTTTAACCCGCGGCGTCCCTTGAAGTGTCGAGTCGTGTGTGTTACTTCATTACAATTTGAAACACTCCATTTATGAGGAATTGTGTAGACCCTGAGATCTAATTAGAACGCTCATGGGATTATAGTCGGGTCAAACTTAATTATGTTTGCTGTAGTTGGACTTTGCCTTTTGTATCAAGGGGTACCGACGACATGGTAAAGATCGCAGGTACCACCTGGATGCGGAAGGTACAGGACCGGCCTTTGTGGAGATCTCTGGGGGAGGCCTATGCCCAGCTGTGGGCGTCTTTCGGCTGATATGATGATGATGAGGGTGATATTTGAAACCGTCTTCAGTTATATAATAATTGTCAAAACCTTCGTCACGTTATGCAATTTTCAATTCGCGCGTGCGAACAAGGTTTTAAATGAGTAACGTTGTTGTTATTAATCGATATACTTATAACTTTATCGTTGATCAATTGGGTTTTTATTACTAGCTGTGTAACAAAAATACATAGCTAATTATTATAATTCTAACTAGTGGAGCCGACGCGACTTCGCTTGCTTGGAGTCCTACCACTGCATACACCTACTTACCCTTATAACTTACTACTACCCTATCTACCCTTCTTTTATAAACCTTCCTATTGAATCACTGTACCTATTGTTAAAAACCACATTAAAATCCGTTGCGTAGTTTAAAAGATCTAAGCGTACATAGATACATACATACTAGGGACATACGACGAGAACCGATTTTGTTTTATAGTATGTATAGATAGATTTGCTGGATGCGACAGCGAAATGCTTCATAAATACATTGACACTACGGAAGCCCAGAAAGGGTTTTCAAAGTAAACTCAATTTTCTATAGAATTGCTATTGAATTGACAATCAATTGCTTAGATGCCTAACACAATGCTGCCTACATACCTAAGTCCAAAATCGCACTTGCATACGTTGCCCAAAACCGTCAAGTTTCAAGGGTATACCGTAAACAGTCACGGCTGCCCACTTATACCTACTTACGATACTTGGAATGGAAGTGTCCAGTCCAGTCCTTGCCAGACGCGTTAATTTGTAAGCAACGGACGAAACGTGCGTTCAGAATCTCCGATTTGTTTGCTCAATAATGGTTGGTCAACAGATGTGTTTAGGTGTGAATTTGGTGATGATGGACGCTACGGCACCGGCTTGGGGGCGCCTACGCAGTATTTATTTGTTTATTTCACTGTTTAACAGTATATTCGATATAGCTTTTTGCCCGCAACTTCGTCTGTGTAAAATGAGGTTACTAGGTTCTAGACCCGTTCCCGTGGGAACCTGATTGGATTTTGAGAACAACTAAAGCGTATATTTCTCGTTAATAATGTTTAAAGGCAGAGGAAGGTTTATAGGCAAGAAAAAAAAGGGTATAGGGGTATAGTAGGTCAGTTTTTACGCAAAGACTAACCTAGAGCTAGAAATAAATAATGTTACCACAACACATTTATATGTTATTTAGAAAAGACTCATTGCTATGTTACGGGCACAAACCTCATTGGTTTTTTACGTAATTTTAGTAGTATAAGTTTTAAAAAAAATGTGAAAATAATAAACGATTTAAAAAAAAAAAGGGACTGGTGGGGTAGGTAGGGGTGGGGTAAGGTAGAGGTCTACCGCGACTCGGACGCTGCGCGAACGTAATCGTGCCGGGCATATTATAGCACTTGTATTATATAAATGTTATAAACATCTGTGCCAGGTGACCCTACTCCGCACTAGACGTCTTAGTTCTGTGCGTATTTTATGATAAATCTGTCTAGTTTTAGTTGTCGCTTGACTAATTCTAGTGCTGTATTTCGTATTTAGACGAATTATATCGTTTGTAGGAGAGCGTCGGTTGCCGGGCGGTTGACTATCCAACTCGTAAGTGAGAGGTACCGGGTTCAAATCCCGCTGCGGCCATGTACCAATGACTCTTTTCTGAGACATGTACATTAGTTAAATCCTAACCGATGATCTTACAGTGAGGGAAAACATCGTGGTGAAACCAGCAAATTCAGGCAACTGAATTTGTAACTTTGATCAGGTTCCCCTGGTAGCAAAGTCATAAAGGTTAGATGGTAGTCGCTTGACTGTAATAACCTGATCGCCAAATCCTGGATAATGGTCAAGGAAGACCCATTTTCAGAGAACATTTTGGACTTATCGCACAAAAATACGAATACGTCGTCTCTACGAATTTAGATATTTACATAAGCTGGTAATTATTTATTTACTAACATTACCTGTCCTTACTATGTTTAATTAAATTATAGTAATATGTATAAGACCGTGGGTAAAACAAATATAACAGCAGGTGGATCAACAATAATATCTCCCGACTGTACCTGCACAGACGGTCCACACAATAGTCATAAAGTAACAAGTTGCGTAGGTATTTACTACTTAGTATAAACCAAGATTCAAGATAAACTATTTCTTATGGTTCTGAGCCCTTAAATCAGTTTGAGCAAAGGGTCTTGAATAACAAACAAACGTCTAAATATTTAATTACTGTCAATTTTCTGACATTTCATTGCTTTTACCCGAGATTTCACTTAGGTAAGGGGTTAAAAGGTACTGTAGACCAAACCTGGCGACGTCCATAAGGCTACGCCATTATTTATCAGTGTTATTCTATGTGTAACACCCAGACCCGAAACAGAAATTAAAATTCATCATTACAACTTCTGCCCGGCCGGGCCGGGACCTCTTGCGTGGCCACTGAACCAGTCAGGTCGTCAATTACCGACTTATAATTAAAAAAATGTTTATAGATAGAATTTAATTAATTATTAAGAAATATTATTATCTATCTATACCTACATAGTATAAAACTAAGTCGCTTTCCGTCGTTTGGCCCTGTGTATGTATATGCAACGTATTTTAGTGCTGTTTTCAACAATAGATAGAGATATTAAAGAAAAATATTTATAAGGCAGGACAACAACGAACAAAGTCGCGGCGGGCCAGCTAGTTAGTAACAATATTTCGTGAATTTTCGTGATCATCAATGTGTGAAAGCCTCAGAATTCAATCGTGATTACTTAATTTTGCATCATTTTGAGAGCAGTTCGCGAAAAATTAGGCCTTGTTTCGAACAATTTGCGTGAGTCGAACGTAATCGCTGTAGTTATGGTGAAAACCGAAAACGCTGCTTCCCGTTTCCTGTCCTTAATCGCCTTGTGCGATCACACGAGACGTTTTAATCTTTGTGTATGCTACTAATGCTTATTAAAAATGCAAAAGGTCAGGATGTTTGTTTCACTTTCACGTTTGAATTCATTGTTATCTTATCTTAACGAAATATAGATACCTCAGAACACATGAAGGTAGTGTTGACATGTGAATTCGATTTTTAACCCATTTTGACATTGACATTATCTATTAAACTGACATTTTATGTTATTGTATGGTGTACAACGACAGACATGCCTCTTTTAAATGTTGTATTAATTACATGGGTATGTGACATATTAAATTTAATGTAGGTAGGGTCATCATCATCACAGCCCGTAACAGCCCACTGCAGGACTTAGGGCCTCTCCCACGAAAGGGGAGGTTATTGCCATAATCTCCACGCTTGGCAGGCGGGTTGGAGATCGCAGTGTTTAAATATAACAAAGAAAAATGCTGCTGCCCATTTTCCAGACTACGGAGACTCTTGATCTGCCTCGAAAACATTAGTCACCTTGTACGACACCCATGAGTGTAAGGGGTTGGTGCTATTCTACTCTGCCGGGCACCACACGGCAAATTGTATATTAATGTAGGTATTAGCCCAGAATAGCTCATAGACTATAATTTATCCAGAAATTCGATGTGGTACGGAAACGGGTCCGGAACATAATATCCGAATATTACGTGGACGAAGTCGCAAGCAAAAGCTAGTTGCTACCCATATTTAATATAAATATCGACGATGAAGTACAATATCTCCTAACTAAAAAATTACAACTTTTCAAGAAACGAAAAAAGGGTCTCACATTTTTTTATAGAAGTTTATTTTTTAAAAGCTAATTCTATTAGTGTTTAAAGTTATAAAAAATCGAATATCAAACTTAGGGGTCTTGCCAGCACGTGCAAAATTGCATTCTGCGTCGATTGACATTAAAAACTAAAAATCGCCAAAATGGAACTTAGGAGGTATTGGACGTCGTGGATATGTAATCTAGTAAGTCTATCTGAAATATTAATCATACACGGATCAATGCTATTTATCCCAATTAGAAGTAAACGAATTTATGATCAAAGCTTTTAACGTATCCGTTAACGCTGTTAACACAGCAGTCTGCCTAATTATTCTGCTTATCCGATCGCGAAGATAACCATGCACATGACACGACGCGCAAACATTGACTGTAGATAGCTGTAGATAAACACTTATGAATGGGTTCCATGGATGTGGCGTGGAAACTAAGAAATTGCTAAGTTTGACAACTATCCCTAGTTGACTGAAGATAGCTGTAGATAAACACCTATGAATGGTTTGCTTGAATGTGACGTGGAAGCTAAGAATTTGCTAAGTTTGACAAAGGCTTTTTAACCCTTTCCCGAGCAAACCGCAGTTTCGTCACCAGTAACGAAGGATAATAAATTATAGGTACGATGCCAGTTTTAGCCTAACATTTATTTATCCGTTTTGATAGATGTTTGCCATAGTACCTATGAAATAAACGTACCGCTAACACGCAGCGGTTTTTCTTTTCACCATCAGATAACTTCTTACGGAAAGTTTATTGTATTGTCAAAACGCATATTATAGCAAAGAAAATGGGGGTTGACTTTTTTTTTCATTTTTGTGGCTACTACACTTTACAAGCAAAGACCAAAGTGAAATAGTTCCTCTAAAAGCAACTTGGCGCATCGCGGGCGGCAACTTGAAATATTACTGGGTATTTTACAAAACGCCCGGATTCGCTGCTACTCTACGACACGCCTACCTATCTTCCGCTAGTTCAAGTTAAGTGTGTACCGCGTACCGGTCACATTATCTCTACAAGTCTGCACCTCGCTGGAATGCGAAGCGTCTCTCGTTTGATAGCGATGATATACGAAATTAAACCCTACGATCATATTAATAAGAATTTAAAGCCGATGAAGCCAGCACCGATACCAAGTGCATAAATAACCTGACCGTGTATCTAAGGCACTAGTATACTGTATACAGAGGTAGTTACATCTAGTTCGCCAGTAATGGAATCAGTCGCGTGCACGGGTCACCGCGCTCGCTGCGCTGCGGTCCGGAATACACCATGAATTCCGGATTTTTTCCGACGACCGGTTCCGGAGTTATCTCCGTTCGCACATGAACAACTCTAATCTCGTAACACTGATTTGCGCCCGCCGTGGCCGCTTTAATGGTTTACGACGTTTATGACTCATATCGCGTAAGCTTGCCGCTTCCTGGATTTAACGTCTTTGTTGCAAGTAGACCTGGAATGTATTGTGTGGTGGCATAGGTCAGTATTGCATAACACTGGTCAACCCTCACAGTGTTGAGTCTTTTCGCGGTATTATACGTGTATAACAATCTGTTTATCACGTACTAGCAGTCCCCGCGGATCAACTATCAAAAATTTATCTATCCCGCGGGACCCTTTTATTTTTCCGAGATGAAAAGTGGCCTATGTCACTCGGGAATAATATAATATTCTAAAGAAGTACGAGATTAGCTTTTGTCCGCGAGCTCTACTAACGTTCCGCAATAAATTTCTGGATAAATGTGGTATGTTTTATTCTTAGTTATAACCAACAATACAAAAAAAATTATGAAAATCCGGTCAGTAGTTTACCATCCGACGTCCGACGCGACCTAGTATGTGCTAACGCTCGGCCCGGACTCCGGACCCTCACTCCCGGAAAGCGTCCGACGTGTGTTTCCGCCGGGTGAATCCATCCATACGGGATTAATACAAACACGTGTCTGTATTCGATTCGCTCAATAGTACACGAACGTAATGAGCATCAGTGATATGTAGATTCTGAAATGATACCTACTATTTGTAACGCAGTGGTTGACCACGTTTTGAAATATTCTAGTTATATTTGGGTTCATCGTTCTATGGGCGTATGAAATATAGGCTTTCTGTCAGTTAGATTACCAGTTTACGTAACATCAGACAGTGTATTCATTCGTATCAACAAGAACAAAATATCTCGATTATACTAACACTACCACTAGTCCACACCCGGCGCGACTTCGTTAGCGTACACCTACTTTACCTCTAACTACCCATTTTTTCCTGCTTATAAACCTTCCTCTAGTATCTATTGCTGAAAATTTCATTAAAATCTGTAGCGTAGTTTAAAATATGTAAAGATACTTAACTGTTTGGTATTATTTATAACGACGACCTGAGTGGTTCAGTGGTCTGCCACGCAAGAGGTCCCGGGTTCGATTCCCGACCGGGCAGAAATTTTATTGATGAATTTTCATTTCTGTTACGGGTCTGGGTGTTCTATGTATAATAAGTATGTATTTAAAAGTATTTAAGTAGTTTATCAGTTATCTAGCACCCATAACACAAGCTTTGCTTAGTTTGGGACTAGATGGCGCTGTGTGAATTTGTCCACGATTATTTATTATTTATTTATTTTTCTTTATCGCTGTCGAAGCTAGTTTCACCAAGGATCGGATGTATTCCGCACCCAGCGAACAATAGAGCTACTCCCAAAAACAGAGGCAGGAAAGCTAAGGACCGAATGCATTCCGCTCCTCTGAGCTAACAACAAAGCTACTTCCAAAAACAGCTAACGGAATAAAGATATAGCAGCTATAAAGATACGAGCCTGCAACATAAATCAACCGGAACGCGGTCTTTGCTGTCCCGTCGCCGTGACGGTGCCGTCACGTGACGCGACGCGGACACGCCGGGACCTGGGACTTCGCTTTGTCTCCCGATGCATGCGCCTAGCCCAAGGCCATTCTAGTCACGGAGAGATGAAAGTTGCGACTGGAAATGGCATAATAATTTCTTTGTTTAATAAATGGGTGAGGACTTTTAGGGAGTGGTAATGGGCAGAGGACGAAATTAAGTCGTCACAGTTTAGGTACTTTGGTTATGTAGTTTAGAGTTTTATGAAAAATGTTTGCATATTTTCTAATGTGTGTTTAGACTATGAAGCGAACAGAGATACGCATTTTTATCTATCTATGTAACCGTCTTTGCTAAGGAAGAAGTTAGTCTGATCGAGATGGTTCGTCTTTCATAAATTAATCGATCATAACAGTAACATTGATAAATTAGTCGGTAATTAGTACCTTCTGTGACTTATTATTGATTTAATACAGGGAAGTCGTGCTCAAGTTCCATCCATTTCCGATTTCGGGATTGTCAAAGTAAATAATCCGTCGAGTGAAACTGTGTAAACGATTCGGGTGCTCCGAAAGCATATAACCTAAGTAAATGCGGTATACGACATCCGTCAACGGCTCTACCATCTCTAGTACACGGCGAATTATAATACACTAGTGGACCCGGCGCGACTTCGTTCGCGTACACCTACTCTACCCCTACCTATAATTTTTTTCTTACTTATAAACCTTCCTCTTTAATCTCTCTATCTACTATAGGAAACCATATTAAAATCCATTGCGTAGTTTAAAATATCTAAGCGTACATAGACACATAGGAACAGACGGCGGGTAGCAACTTTGTTTTATACTCTGTTTAGATAACTTAGGATAAAACAAACTTAGACTAAAGTAGTTATAACATGGATGTTTGTTTATCCGTCAATGTCATCGACATTTACTACCTACATTTGCAGACTCATACAAAGCTGCAAACCCCTAGTCCTTTCCAGTCACAGTATACGTCCGCGTCCCTCCGTTCCCCTCCATCATTGTTTAGTTGGAAAATGAAACACGTCTTTGACTCCCCGCGATACTCCGTAAACACCGTTGTTAGCAGATGCAATAAGGAACGTGAGATGGAAACATGTTTCCAACGAGGCGAATTAGAGTAGAAAATGACTTTCAAAACATTTTCTTCGGGCGACTTTTCGTTGCGACATTTGAATTAAGAAATGTACTTTTTTCTTTCTTTTTTTTGACAGATTGTTTACGCTCGGTGGTTAGAAAAGCTGTACTGGCTGGTTATAAAAGCGTATGAATTTTTTTGTATTCGTTGCATCTCAATGATGCTGTTTATAAATTGAAAGTTTAACATTTTACAACTAACCTTAATAACATCAAGCGATGCTAAAATAGAAATAAATAAAATAATTAAGAATAATCTAACCCACTACTAAACGGCGGAAGTTAAAGCAATAGGTATACAAACAATCATCTTGGCGTTAATGTCCCGGTTGTGCTGTCTCGCACAAGGACCCCGGGGTCCGCTTTGACCATGATCCAGGATTCAGCAGATCAGATAATTACTGTGGAGCGCCATCTGACCTCCGCGACCCTGCTACCAGGGGAACCTGACCACATTGAATCGTGATTACACATTCAGTTGCCTAAATATGCAAGTTACATCACAATGTTTTCCATTACCGTAAGAGCATCGGTTAGCATTCAACTAAAAATTTTACAAACTCAAAATTTAAATTAAACCGAATCGAACTTTCAATTTGTGACAAACAAAAATTTCCCCTATAAATATATCGGGTGGGGTTCGACAGTGTAGTTAACGTATCTAGAGCTAGATCTAGTCTCCAACTAATACTTCCACATATGGTTCAAAATGCATAATACATGAAGGAAACTTTGTCGGTAACGTTATTGTGTTTACGTGCCCGAAGACTGGCTCTGGGCTACTGGTATAGACTAGTGTTGTGCGTGGGGTGGTTTGGATTCGGTTTCAGATAGGTAAGAATTTCCTTCATCACGGCATCCTTGTTCATCATTCTATATTATATGTATATTTGAATGTCCGGATACTAAGTACAGCGGGCAAGCGGAAGATTTTCAGTCCCTTTAGGCCGAAGCTCTCGCTTACTTGAAGAAATGTAAATTAAAAAATTTAAGCAGCAGTAGGAACTCAAAAGCCATACGATAAATAAATAAATAAATCATCTTTGACGTAATAGTATATAATATCAAGTATAAATATGTTTTAAACTGTCGCGGTTATTATCACTCATTTTAAAGGTATGTTTCGGGTTTCGTATCGCGTATTCTACCTTTATTTACGAGTAGCCCGATATTTCGACGCATCATGACATGCATCATGGTTACGGGACGGCTCAAAGTAGTTAAAAAATCCACATATACAATACCCTCAGTTTACCTACGTACGAGTATCATATATTGAATGAACTGCAGTTATATTTTTCATGTTTATTTTATATGCAATACAGACACTCACAACACTATCACTTTCAAATACATAATACTGTTCATTTAGGTTTTTCGAACATATAACACATTGTTAGATAAGGTAGATAACTTATTAAATATCGATTTTATTTACGAAATAAATTTAGTTTTTTTTATAATTAAAAAATCCTAAAGGCCAGGGATCGGTTCTTAGGGCCTAAGCTACAGCAAATCGCCCTTTCTTTTTTGCCAATTCAACTTGACGAATGATGCACCAAATACTGTAACTGTATTGAAGCTGTAAAATATAATTGTTTTAAAGTTTGTGATGCACTTAAGCACTGGTAATGTACCTCATATAAATTCTGTAATAAAAAACCCACGGGCCATAGTCAAAACTTTCCATGAGGTGGGCTGTTTACTCATTTATCAGTTTATCACTGAGTTTGATAAAATATTGTCGTTTTGTGACATAAATCTAAGAATCTTATTGAAAATAGCTTTAACATTTAAAACCTCAGCACCGCTTTAATGATAAACATAAATACTACTAAGTATGTATCAACTCAATCCCAACAAATTAGGACAATTGAAGTCCCGAGCCATAGATAAAACCAAATTGAGCGTTACAAATCAAAATATTCGGCCTCGTGTTGGCCCCTCCCTATTATTTAGGTTGTTTAGGTGCAGTCGGCTGCACTACACGCCTAATAACATCCGCTGGCGTCGTAGCGTACACATGTTAGTTTGGAATTTCATTAGCTACTCGATATAAAAATCTCTACTTTTTTATTGGGGGATAGAAATCTTAATATATATAGATACAGGCGGCTATGAACGTAAGACGGTCTTCGTTTACATTTACTTAATACCTCAGAGTAAAATGACAGTATTAATTATGTCGTAGTAGAATAGAAAAATAGGATCATTGGGAAAATCCTAGGACGATTGCAAAAAACCGGATAAATATTTTTTTGAACCGCTCGCTTCGAGTCAAACGGTTTTCAATTTTGAATTTCGCGATGAAAAATTTGCGAATATCTGACTTAGTTCCTAAATCACCAATAACGGCTCACATTTCGTCCCATGTAAGTTAAGTTTGTATATTTGTGTAAGTCATATGTACGTACACTATGTAGTATGTAGACCAAGCAATTTTAATTAAATCGGGTAATCTGTACAGTTTTTAGGACCATTAAAGAGTTTATATGCGACTGAAATAGTAGGTGCAGATTTTTATGAATTAATAAATTGTACATCTATAGTTATGAAGTTAGGATAAATGAACATTCAATTTTATCAAATTGTTTTCAATTCGTTGTTGATTGTTTCTTTTGACCTTGCCTGGCACCTGCGCGAGTTGAAAAATAAACTTTCCATGTAAATAGTTTGTAATTGTTTCAATAATTAAAAGTGAACAACAACAGTTTCTCGCAAGTGTGATGAAATAGTACGTCGTATGAAACGTGTGTACATTGATCATTACACTTGTACCATAATGTACAATTACTGTCGGTTTTGAAGTTCATGCATTGAACTTAGCACTCGTCAGTATCGTCGTCACACCTAAAAATCGCCAACCTAATGCACAGATTCAAGTTGTTTGAAACGCACCATCTTTACACATATAAACAAAGTAGCGTCTCGCCGTCTGCATCTCTGTACGATTAGATCTTTTAAACTACGCTGCGGATTTTAAAACGGTTTTCAAGAATAGATAAAGTAATTCGAGAGGAAAGTTTATAAATCAGAAAAAAGGGTGGGTAAAAGTAAAATACGTGTACCTATAAAAAAGCCGCACCTTGCATCTCTTTACCAATGTCCAAAAAACTTATCTGCCCCAGTGACAGCGTCGCTGTTGTTGGTACTAACAAGACATTCTAAAATTGCGACACTTAGTTCCAGCTTCGGCCACCGAGTCAGATAAGTTTGTGGCTATACTATATTACATAGTGTAAATGCAAATAGGACAGATCAATCGATCGCAGCAAGTGACATCACTGCGCCCGGAATGGCAAAGGCGATGGTAATAGACAGCCTTGAGCCCTCGACACTTGTATACTCGCTACTTCATACACAAACAATGTGTTGTGTAACATGCGTGTTGGGTGTTAAATCTATCTTGATGATTATGAATACTTTGAGTAGTGTCTATTACTGTTGGTACTATTTGTGTAGTAGACTCCTTGTTCGGCTGAGCTTCTTGTTTACAAACAGACAGGTTGCCTGATAGGAAAGTAGGGATAGGTCGGGGTTGGTAAGGGTGGGGGTGGGTAGGGTAGGATAGTGGTAGGGTAGTATAGAGGTAGGGTAGGATAGGGGATAGGCTAGGGGCAGGGTAAGAGTAGGGTGGGTAGGGTAGGGTGGGAGCAGCTACCTATGACATGTGGCATATGTGACGCATGCTCACTTAAAGGTTTGTCTGGCGGTGGCGTAAGGGCCGGGTCGCGCTTTTCTCTCCAATACATATGGTTGAATTGGATTGATTGGTTGGGATGAATGTTTTACTTTTAGTAATGAACTAATTTTGATGAAATTTTGGAGTGCTGTAGAGTAGGAAACATATAGGATCACCAATAGGCAATATTTTTTCTAATGTGAGTGGCCAGCACTGAGGAAATACGTTCGCGTACTCCATGCCGAAACGAAAACGAAACTGCTAACGACATAAGGACGCTGAAGATCGGGTGAAATAAAAGACAGCAGCAACAGGCACTGGCACCCTGGCAGCAGCCGAGATTGACCGCTCGGATGATGATGACACCTACTTAATTACATAGTTTAAGTAAGGTAAGAGTCCCACATTAAGGAAAGCCTCAACTACCGTTACAACCACACATTTTTGCAACTACGAACGTGCAAGTACAGTAATAAGCGCATATTGCGCATGTAGTAGCCACACTCTGCAACGAGGGAATCTGCGGAATGCCCAGGGTTTCATTAGTGCGGCGGCAAAACGCTCTCGCCTGTTAGATTTCCGCAAACCGTCGGCTATGTAACGGTTGTGCCAGTTTGATTTTGCGAAAAACTAGCCAAACGCGTAATTAAGATTAGTGGCGTATTTGCGCTCTTTTCCTGCTAATAACGAGATTAATTAAGGTGTCTTTGCGTTGAGTGTAGTAGTAGAATAAGTGGCTTGAGTTTTACATTTCTTGCTTTTTTGTCTTGCACCTTCTGTAAAAAAAATGTTTGTTTGTTGTACCATGATTGATAGAACACTTTTCGAATTACTTAGATACTTTGCTTCATCAAATCTTCCGGTACTTTTCTTACATACATTTTATATAATGTATCCAACTTTATAGGTACGTAGTACCAACTTTCTCAACACACGCAGTAATCTATTCTGGGACTCTCTGCATTGCAGACCGGCGCAGTAACCACGGCGTAACTCTGCGCTACGAAATTTAGGCAACTTTGTCTTACAGCATTCACACAGACTTCAATATAATTCCATAAATAGAAAACTACATCTACCTATACACAGGTATTTCCAAACTACCTATTACGGTCCCAAACACCCACCGACACCTATCAACTTCCACAAAACCAACTGGGACGAAATAAACCCCCATTTCAATAAAGAATATTTAAGTAACGCATATGGATCTATAAAGATTACGCTATCAGCAGTGGCTATATCGATCGAGCTTGTGTGTGGCATGCGTCTGGCGCTGCGCCGGCGCATGCGTGCGGGCTATTTCGGTAACGCCACGGTCGGGGTCGAGGGCTTGTACCGTAACATAGACGATTAGGGCTATAGTATGGTTATGGTTGTTCTTCGGAAGTTGAAATTTTTGTGTTCGATAGGACTCTATCCATCTCAGCTCTGGTCTCAGACAGTCCGTCAAAGGGTTTCGCTAGATTTCGCAATTTTTACAGTGAAGCAATATGGTTTAAGTAATTATATTTCATATTTTATTTATTTGCTGTCCAATGGTACATAAAATCTTAAAATTATCTGATCAATATAATCTGGATGCCTTCAAGGCTAGAGTAAATAGGCTGTACCAAGAAGGGCATGCTTCATCTTTGACCGTATCGTCACTTAGCAACAGGTGAGATAGATAGTAGAGATAGTCAAATGCCTGTCTTGTCAATACAAAAAAAATCACATTAGAAACCTTTGAAAGGCGCTGCATATTAAGATTGTTAACGGTCGGAATGACAAGCTAATAGAAAAAATTACAGGTACGAATCTCAGCAAGTCTAAATGGCGAGTTTAGGTGTTGTTGTGATGTTAAAGTTGAGGTGATGTCTTCTGAACAAATTCAAAAGAGGTAGGGCATTTTGGGGTATTCCATTCAAATTGGAGCCGCTCGGCATCACCTTACAGGATACCGTAGCCAAACAATACTATTGTGTATAGTGTGTTTCTGCCGGTGAGTAAGGTTTGCAGTACTCGAAAGGGGATTTGGGAAACCATGGCTGTGGCAGTGAAGGGGGATTTGCCTTTTTGCTGACAGAGCTACGTGTCCCGGCATTGTGGAGGTAGGCAAATCATGGGCAACACAGCAGCGGCAGCGGTGACCACTTTTCATCAGGTGGTTGCCTGTTTGCATACTGAATGACGTAAACAAAATGTAGTGACGTCAAAAATGCTCGAGAAGTTTGCTGGAAGTTATATGAAGCGCGGCTTTATTTTTTACTTCTGTAATAAACATTGATATACTCTTGATCACGCAAAATGAGTTATCGAGTTTTAAAAGCTCACATGACCGTATCCCATAGGAGTATGCAGAGAGTATCGAGTGCCACAATACCTTTTTGCTTCTCCACATTCATACACATCTCCTCACATATCTAAAACTATTAAAGCTGTAAACATGTATATTTGCAGTGCCCTAACCGAGCTTCTTGTTTGAGTTTAGTTAGATAATAAAATATTTATAACTTATAAGGGTTTAGTTTAGTCTATTTTATATGTATTACTGTATATATTTTGGTATTTTAGATGTAGGTATTAGTGTATATTTTTATTATCACTGTAAATTATTTTATCGATAAACTCTTGTGTGATACTTTATACCTATTACAACACCATGTAAATCACCACAAGAAATCAATAAAGATTATAATTTATATTATACTAGTGGACGTGGCGCGACTTCGTTCGCGTACACCTACTTTACCCCTACCTACCTTTTTTCTTGCTTATAAACCTTCCTCTTCAAACACTCTATCTATTGTTGAAAATCGTATTAAAATCCGTTGCGTAATTTAAAAGATCTAAGAGTACGTACATAGGGACAGACGACGGGTAGCGACTTTAACATTTACGCCTGTTGAGGGCACTGCTGATCTTCTCTCTCTTGCAATCCTTCCTTATCACCACATCATCGTCCGCTCACAAATAACTCTATCACAATTTGAACTAGGTCTCTCCGACCCCACACATACTTCGTAGAATATAAAAGATTTTATAATAACTATTCGTGAAAAGTTTCTTAACGCTCAATAAATATAAAAGCTATAGTTCAAAGCGTGCCTCTGATGGATTATGAATTGCTTGGAAACTATAAATACATTTATAAATAACAAGGAATGTTTTCTCAATGGTCACGTATTGTAGTAAGAAACAGCGGCCACAAATAGAACAATGAATCCTTTGTGGTAATAAAAACCCTTCGTAAAAATCTTGAAATAAATATAATACTCTAGGCATTGGTTCGCTTATATTTAACCCCCGCACTTACTCCGTTATTATTTATTCTTGTGTTAGTATTTTATAGCTTTCATACATACATACATACATACATACATTAAGCCCACGCCTGTGTCCCACAGTGTAGCAGAGACTATGGACCGCCACTATTGCTTTCAATTAGTACGATATAAAGAGAGGAGCAAACCACGGACATTCAAACTATCTATTCTATAATAAACTGTAAAAAAGTCTTGTCTACATCGAAGATATTACAGAAAAACGCGCGGTTACACGCGGACAAAGTCACAGGCAAAAGTTAGTAGTTATTAGTTAGTATAAATCCGTAGTGCGTTTCTACTTTTTATACTACTCAGTGGCAAACGAGACAGCCCGCTTATGGTAAGCGGTAACTGTCACCCATAACACCTAAGCAGTAACTGGTAACAGTTACCGCTACCTACAATGCTTACTTGACTGTGCTGATTTATTTTACTTTCTTCTGTATAGTTTTACTGTTCCCGTTTTCAGCGGAGGAAAGTTGGAATCTACATTTTTCCTTTTCTTTTCTGCGTCTTCATTGATTTTGTTGCGAGTTCTGATAGAAGTAGTATAGTTTATGCTTATCGTTTCGTCCTTGCGCTGTCTCTAAGTTCAATGAATTCTGTCGCCTCGACGTCGCCACCGGTATTCATCATATCAGCCGAAAGACGCCCACTGCCGGGTATAGGCCTCCCCCAGAGATCTCCACAAAGGCCGGTCCTGTGCCTTCCGCATCCAGCTGGTACCTGCGATCTTTACCTGGTCATCGCTCTACCTTGTGGGAGGCCTTCCCACGCTGCGTCTTCCAGGACGTGGTCGTCACTCGAGAACTTTACTGCCCCATCGGCCATCTGTTCTTCGAGCTACTCGTATGAGCCCGTCCACTGCCCCTTTAGCCTGGCAATCTTTAGGGCTATGTCGGTGACCATAGTTTGCTAGCGGATCTCCTCATTTCTGATTCGATCGCGCAACGAGATTCCGAGCATAGCCCTTTCCATTGCCCTTTGGGTAACAGCGAGGTTTCTTATAACGCTCATAGTGCTTGGCCCACCGGAATTGCAACAGTGGAAATAAATAGTAACAGAAAAAAAGCACTTATACTTCTAAATTGTACCAATAATCCATCGCCGTTAACAGTCAGAACACGTCCACAACTGAACAAAGACTACGTCCAAAGAGTCCCCGTCGATCGGTCGTGCAAAGCAACTTCCTGCGACTCTCATCAGGTCGTCGGTCCACCTTGTAAGGGTCTGCCTACGCTACGGTTTCCTGTCCATGCCGCCACTCAACAACCTTTCCGTTCCGTCTAAACCGTAAACATAAATCAATATAGCTATTATCCACGTTTTCGGCGGCGTTCGACGCCAACTCTCAACTTTCCCTTGGGATCTATAAATTTTGCGGAGTCTTATCAAAAGTAGCCTATGTCGCTCGTGAATTATTTATCTTTGAATCCAGATTCTCTTCTATAAACACCTAAAGTATAGCTAAATAAACAACAATGTTATAAATAGGTTATGCCCACGAGTTTGTTAGCATAAAATTTGGTTATTACGATATGTGGACCCGTTCCCACGGGAACTACTTTTAATCTTTGGATTTTGGGTTAACCTACAATAGTTTCAAATTTCATCAAAATCCGTTGAGTAGTTTTTGCGTTAAGTAACAAACATCAACCCAAACCAAACCATTCATCCTTACGAACAACATCTCACTAATCTCATCATCAGCTTTCTGTACTTTTTCTGATTATCACTGTAAATTTTAAACGAATAAGTAGATAAAGGACCAATTAACATTGTGAATAAATTGTTACTCATGTGTCTACCGTTTCCGATTCAGATCCGATTATAATTAAATGTTTCACGAAATAATCGTGTGTAATCCGATTTCTCGGGACTCGGATGGAATGAGTACAGGTCATGCGTGATTTATTCGATGAGCTTAATGCGTTAGTTCTGCTAACAAAAAAATTTAATGGATATTTTACTTCCTAGTCATTCGGTTAAAATAGTAAATACTTATTACAAATTACTTGCGCTTACCTCTAATACTGTCTAAGCAGGTCATTGCTGTTTGGAAAAATCTATGAAATGCGAGTTTACGAACATCCATCTTTTGTAAATGACACGAATTTTACGTTGTAAAGATGATTGTGGATTATACTCAATCGAATATTGAATAAATTGGCTGTCTGCTCGTTTATCGAAGAGTGGTTCATAAAATAACATAACCTCAGTCTTATTAGTTAACAATCAGTGCCTGATGAATTAATATCACTTTTTCACACCAAATAACGAAGCAATCCCACTAATTGGCGCGAGTCTGCACCCACCACATAATGAGGCCCTTCGGCAACCGAACCAAATAATAATGTAGCGATCTCAAAGCGTCGGCGCTGTATTCCGGAACCATCTGTATTTGTCACACTTACCTTAATTCCAGAAAGTGCTGGCGGGTCCATTCTTTAATGGAGTAACTTTTACGTGATTGAGACCGCTACGCTTTTGTGGCTGGGGTTTTGATCGGAGATTTATAAGAGTTTTGAATTAGGACGGATATTGGACATCGGTATTGGATTAAGGGTAATATGAGCGCGTCAGGGGTAGTCGATATTCCACATATTCGGACCAAATGTTTCGCTTCTACATTTGCGTTATGCGTACAGCCAAGGAGAGGAAGTTTTTGCTTGCGGATCCACTACCCGAGCAACATCAGGGCCTTTTAATGCTAGAGTGAACAGGCGTTATCTGGGTAAACATGCTACTCCATCGCATCGTCACTTACCACCAGGTGAGATGGCGGACCAATGCTTGCCTATATTATTATATTATCTCGACCGTTGCGACGGGTAGGTATGGCTGGTATCATCGGTCGGACCAAGATAACACGTAGCTAGCATCAGTTGATCATTGTCTCCGGTAGAGGAGGGGGGAGAGATAAATAGTTTAATAAATTAGTTTACAGATAAACAATAACGGCCTAGTGGGTGTTTAAAGTACATGTGACAAGAAATAATGATATTATGAATGAACTAGCCTTTGTTCCCGTCCGTTCAATCATAACGTTCCCGATCCGTAGCCGCGCAGGATCCAAATTGAATTTCGGAATAGAACGGCCTATGTGCTATTCTGCGCTAAAGCTTTACTTATTACTACCAAAATTCATTAACTAGTTTTTGTTACTCCAAATATTCTATCATCTGTAGGTAATAGTGGGAAATGTATCGTGTGCGGTTATTCTGACGCACTGCGAGCGTTATTTATAAACTGTTTGTCTGATTGTTTGTTACATTTACACGCACAACCGCTTAACCATAGGCGTGGGGTTTCAAGAAAGGGGGAGCCAATATGTAGGTAAACCAAAAAGTCTGAGCCGAGCTTAGCCTGAGCACACTCAGTCATTGGTTTATGTTATAAAAAAAAAAAAAACATCTTCGCGTTAATGTCCTGGTTGTGCTCTCGCGCACGAGGGCCCGGGGTCCGCCTTGACCATGATCCAGGATTTGGCAGGTCAGGTTATTACAGTGGAGCGACTGCCATCTGACCTCCATGACCCTGATACCCGGAAAACCAGACCAGATTGGATCATGATTACACATCCAGTCGCCTGAATGTGCAGGTTTCATCACGATGTTTTCCCTCACCGTAAGAGCATCGGTTAGTATTCAACTAATGTACCTAACTCAGAAAACAGTCATTGGTACATGGCCGGAGCGGGATTCGAACCCGGGACCTCTGGCTTACGAGTCGGTTACTCTTACCGCTCGGCCACCGACGCTCTCTCATTGGTTTATGTTATATTTGGATATAACGTTCATCCCGAGTCAATTGAACGAAAACTACGATGATTTAATATACGTGTGTAAAATCCGTTTAAAATCCGAATTGATTATACGCTGTGGATAGTGCTATCGGATTCGGATTTTAAGATACCATACATTTTCGAACTCTTCTTTTTATAAATATACATACTGCCCGCGCCATTACAGCAGAAACCAATGACAAAAAAATCAGGGCGGAACTCTCTTCGCTCACTGAGTCATTGGGTCATGTTATTTATCATGTTCACCCCGGGTCTTTTGAGACAAAATCCTAAAAAACTTTTAATTTGACTTACTTTTATTACGAACATCGTTAGTCCCATTATATGAATTTAGTTACCATTTACCCCATCTTTTAAGGGGGGGGGGTTGTACGGATCGAAATTATGTCTTGATCTTGTACCCAAAATCAAAACCTAGCTACGCCCGTGCGCTTAACTGATTTCGATACATTTGGTAAGGGGATAAAATAGGCTCCACCAAAAAATAACCCAATCGTACGCCGACGAAGTCGCGTGCAAAATTTAGTTGTTTCAAGGTAGATAGCTAACGCAAGTGGTTTTTCAAAGTTAGCTTCGTTTTCAGAAAACTTTTGTGTAACCAAGTGTAATGTAAACCATCACTGTTCGACGCAAAAGGGAAGGAAACGACTCGATTCCAATATATTTTATAAAATCTCCCCATTTTCAGATCCCTACTTCCTAAAGCTCGTTATGTAAATCAGTATGTGGACAATTAGCATGTATTTATTCCACAGATCTGGAGCTTTGGTTGGTATTATACAAAATGAGAGCTCGTGTATATTATCCCACGCAGGTATAATTACGCCCCCGTTAATTGATTAAGTGGTTCCAACATGTTTACGATATCCAATCACGTACGTGACGTTTCTAGCAGCTAAGTAGTTTTTGTTAACTTACGCATCTCGAGTAAAAGAAAAAAATCACTTTGTAGCTATAGTAGATGTATAGGAGAGACACACAAAACATTGGTCGACCACAACCAAAAACCAAAAAAATTTTTTTTACTCATACTTCGACTTTATTTATTTATTTATTTATTTAACAATTTATTGCACACAATAAAGAAATACAGAGATATAACATAGATATAACTGACACAACAGTAATTTACGTAGTAATAGTAGATACTTTAATTTCCTCTTGTGTGGGTTTATTTATTTATTTAAAACTTCATGCACATTACAGTACAATGGCGGACTTAAAGCTAAGTAGCTTTTTCTACCAGTCAATCAGAGAGCAATTACCAAAAATTACAAGGTGGTGCAACAAAACAATAAGATAAGAGAACATAAAACAGACCAAAAGTAACATTAATTAAATTAGTATATCAAACATTCACAGACCGAAACTATTAGATAGTATAATAGTGTGTACTTTAAGTAAAAAATCTGGTCTGCCTTACATCCTGTTGGAAGTTTCGCTTTTCAGACACATTATTATGCGAGAGGTACCAGGTTCGAATCACACTGCGGCCATGTACCAATAAATCTTAAGTTATGTACATTAGTTAAATGCTAACCAAAGCTCTTACGGTGAGGAAAGACATCGTGATGAAACCTGCACATTCAGGCGACTGATTGTGTAACCATGATCCACTTTATTTATTTATTTTTATGTCATTCTGTAGGCAAACAGGCAAGCGGGCCACCTGATGGAAAGTGCTATAGACATTAGCAACACCAAGAGTATCGCTAATGCGTTGCCTACCTCTATAACACGTTGCTCTGGCAGCAACAGGCAAATGCCACCCCACTGCCAAAGCCACGGATCCCCAAATCCCCACCCCATGGAGCACTGGAAACCTTACTCACCGGCCGATACACAATACTATTTAAAAGAGTATTATTTAGCTGCGATATTCTGTAAGGTGAAGGTACTTCCCCAGTCGGGCGGCTCCAATTCGAACGAGATACCCCGCTATGCCCTACCTCTCTTAAACTTTGGTCAGGTTCCCCAGGGTCACGGATATCAGATAGCGCTCCACTGTATCTGACCTGCAAAATCCTGGATCATGGTCAAGGCGGACTTCGGGCCCTCGTGCGCGAGAGCACAACTGGGGCATTAACAAAACGAATAACAATAATATAAACTCACCACAAAGAAATTTATTTTTTTAATAAAACTTTTTGCTCAAAAGTACTGTGGCGGACTTAAAGCTAAAATAGCCTTATCTACCAGTCAACCGCGGTAATCTAAGCCTGAGAAAGGTACGCAGTGCAGGAAAAGAAAGAGAAAAAATATACAAAACTACTTGAGTAAAAAGGAGGAGGGATATACATTTATGCAACTATAGTCCGAAAGCACATACTAACTATATATACAAAACCATAAAATAAACATATGAACTAAAAACTGGATACAACTTATAAGTAAAACCAAAATAATGAGACTTTGACTTTGAATTGACTTTGAATAATGAGACTAGAACCCACACAATTGGATTTGTAAGTACTAATGATACGAAAATTCGAAGCCTATTGGGTGCCACAAACTTCAATGCTGAGACACTTGTTTTGCCTCTTCCACTTTCATCTCAAAGCCAAGACGTTATTTGTCATCCACTGCAAATCAATGCTATGAAATCTCTTCAAAAATACGTTGCTAATATTGGTCTAGATGCTAGCTTAGTGGATTCTCCCAGTAATTGGCCTCTTATAAAAGACGGTACGCAAGGATCTTCCTGTCTTGCCCCAATAAAATTAATAAGTACTTAAATGGACTCTTGAAACATATTGGCCGGGATTAGATCTTGAAAAAAATGTTAGTGTCATAATATAAGTTTGCAATTTAATTAACAATTGTTGTAGAAAAGAAAGAAATAGTCTCCCTAAAAGAATAAACTCTTCTTTGCAGCCTGATATCGTCTGTCAATTTCGTACAAAGTGTCTTGAATGGCTGTCGGTATAAATATTTAATGGGATTGGTGGTTAATGTTTCGTGCAAGTATTCATTGTTGACGATAAGAAAGCCAGTAGGTATAATACAGAGTAATATATTATAGAAAACGAGTATTGGACACAAAAATTTTACTGCTGAAATGATAAACTGAGTTATGTTGACGAGGCTTGTTCGTGATTTTAAATTATAGTTCATAGAGACATACCTTACACAAACGGTATAATCTCAATGTCAATCAGCAACAATTTGTAGGCTACTTTTTATCTTGGTTCAGTACTTTGAGAATTATTTGAGTAGATGTATGTAGTGCCACATTAAGCTCCGCTTGCATCAAATTCTAAAACACATTTAAAAATGGCGTTTATAATTTTTTTGTATGAAGATTTTTGTTAAGTATCAGCTTACATGCGTTTGAGAATTTGGTGATAGCCGTCCTAAGAATCATATTTCTGTGCAGTAGTTAAACGGTTTTACAGCATTCATGAAATAATTTTTAATTTATGAAATATGAAAAGCCTGGGGGTCAAGGGAGAGGTCATTGAGCTTAAGGGACAGCTAATGCCCATTTTAATTAGCAAACCTATTTTTGCTAAATATGCACCAAATACCCTGAATGTTGCTGTAATTGAAAAGGAAAATTTTCTTGAAGTGGTATAAAAGCACTTATGCTTTTATACTTTACACTTGGTCGGACTTTCCGGCATCTGTCGATTAGATTGTCAATAGTGCAATCTCCCGCCTCTCAATTAACCCGCCTGCCAAGCCTGGAGATTACAACAAAACCTTCCTCCTATTTCAAAAAGTCGGCTGGTTGAAAGAGTATCCATTCTTCAATCGGCTCATAAACATGCGTAGGTACCTACATCATCTATCTACTCCTTCACTTACTTAATTCAATCCAAGGGGAGGCTCGGGAGCCTATTTTCTTTTATTTTATCAAATAAGCGTTTTCCTTAACTCAATTCTCTGTTGCGAAAGAAACAAAGTAAACTCTGGTAAACATTGCGCTCTGTATTCTTTGGCCGATGATTTCTCGAGTTGATTTTATTATCCAAACTGATATTATAGATGCGAAGAAGTCTGTCTATTCGTTATGATTTACGACTAAACAGGTACATTTATTTGGATAATATTAAGCAAGGGGAAGATTGCAATTGCAGCCTTAGGGATGTTATCTCCAAAATAACTGAATGTTCAAAAGCTATTAGTAATTTGTAAGATATGAGGAGATTATGATAACTGATGTGATTTCGAAATAATAAGAGTGAAGTGAGCTGTACTTTATTAATTACCTATGTTTATATTAAAATATACTGTCATGATAACTGGTCTAGTGAATTTCGAGAATATATAATAAGAGTAAAATATCTATGCTGCACTTTACTGTTTATTTCATAAGTAAATAACTCAAGACCAGAATAATTTTTGTTCACTTAATAAAAGTAAAAAACCATAGGTAATTATCTAAATACATTACTATATTCATGTAGGTAGCTAATACATTAATCAGAAACAAACACAATACATACATAGGTTAGGTATTTCATCTCACAAAAGAAGTGTATTCTCTGGCGAAGGCTTTGTCCGCAAAGACTCCGTAAACCTTAGTTAATGAGATTTTCCCACCTAGGAAACTAACTACAAATTCTGTTTATAACGTGTGCTGGTGAAAATGCGGCAACAGCGCTCACGTTACGTGCGAGTACTAAATGTACAGCTTTAATAATGAACTGGCTCATAAATTGTCATTAAGGTAAATAAATTTAAAGTACAGTACTACCGGAACCTATCTGGTCAGTTTCCCTTGGTAGCAGAGTCACGGAAGTCAGATGGCAGTCGCTCCGCTGTAATTACCTGATCTGTCTAATCCTGGATCATGGTTAAGGCGGACCTCGGGCCCTCGTGTGCAAAAGCATAACAGCGACATTAACGTCAAAATGATTATTTTTTATTTTAAATTACAAGTGCAGTACCATAGCAACCCGATTTTCCTCAAAGTTCACCGCGCGTCAAGATTTTCACTGGATCGGGTCCAGTTGGAAGTTCTGAAAGTAGTTGTTGAAAAGTAATAACACCTAATAATAATAAAGTATTTATTTCCCAAAATTGTACATATAAACAGAACCTGGAGCCTGCTCTAGGTTTATCCTGTATTGCAGTTCTCCAGGAACCCTTCGCGTATCTTAAATAAAAGGTAAGTACTAGTACGCAGTACCTATTTAACTACGCTTTTTTAAACGTAAAAAATGTAATTAAATCTAAAAGTGTGTGCGTGCGTGCGTGCGTGCAATATTGCCATTTCTGGCTGGCTGCATTTCTTTTGCCCTTGTAAATAGTTGGCGATTATGCCAGGTGAGTCATTCATTTAGATATATCGTACGTGGGGTGCCGATACCTGGCGGGTCGATAAGTTACGTGGTAAAGTAGTAGTAATAAAGTGTCATAGGTATCTAAGATAGATCTAATGGTTTGGACTGGTTGAACGGTCTGAACTGGGAGAAGGGGGAAAATATGGCAAGATGTCTGTTGTATTCAATGGCTTTCTGCTATACTAAAACAAGATCGCCCAACGACAAATACTTTAGCGACTCCAAAATATATATTAAGTACGCCCCCCATTAGATTATATTTTATCCTTATCCATGAAATTGGCTTTTGTTTCGTCACATTTAAGTATTTTTAATGGTACATATCATATCAAAATTAATACTTGATTTAGAAAATAGAGTATGTTTGGATGCTAATAAGTCTAAAATTAAATAAAAATATGTTCTTAAGGTCTTATTAAAGCTTTTCAGTTGTCGTAATTTCTGCTTCTTTAACAAGTGTAATTTTCTGAAGAGAGTAGTTATTACAATAAAATGGTATAGACCAGTTAGCTTAATATTGACGACCTGAGTGGTTCAATGGTCAACATGCCGGTCTGCCACGCAAGAGGTCCCGGGTTCGATTCCCGGCCGGGCAGAAATTGAAATGATGAATTTTAATTTCTGTTACGGGTCTGGGTGTTCTATGTATAATAAGTATGTATTTAAAAAAAAAAGTATTTAAGTAGTATATCAGTTATCTAGCACCCATAGCACAAGCTTTGCTTAGTTTGGGGCTAGATGGCGCTGTGTGAATTTGTCCACGAATATTTATTTATTTATTATTTATTGTCTGGTTATACCTACAAAGTTTCATTGTAAACCGTCAAAAAAAGTTTCCGTCATTTTAGCTGTACAAAACACAAACACCAATTTCATAAGTAGAACCTAATACCAAACTCAATAACATACCCACTGTAAAACGTCGGAAAGCTTCCGACCAACTTTGCGTTGTAAGTTTAAGTTTAAGTTGTAGGTATTAGTTTAGTTTTAATTTAAGGGAATGGAACTCTCTGCCTGCACATGTTTTCCCTGAACGCTACAACTGGGTATCTTTAAGACAAGCGTGAATAGGTATTTAATAGACAAGTATGCCCCCACCATAGACTGTATCTGTACTTAACCATTCCTGTTCCATAAAAAATCATACAGACTAGTGGTTCGGTGATTTACATCGGTGGTCTGCCACGCAAGAGCATAAATTGAAATTAAGAATTTTAATTTCTGTCACGGGTGTAGGTGTTATATGTATAACAAGTATTTTAAAAGCATATAAGTACTTTATCAGTTATCTAGCACCCATATCACAAGCTTTCCTTACTTTGGGGCTAGATGGCGCCGTGTGAATTGTCCTAGCAATTTTTTGTCTCTTTATTTTATTTGTTCTCTCCCTGTCTATGTATGTCCATAAACCTATTGTAAGTGTATAAATATTGTATTTGTATGTATGTAAGTATTTATTTATGTAATATATTTAAAACTGAACCAAACTAAACGAAATAAACTAAAGTTGTCTTTCAAACAAAGTAAATCGCATCGAACTCTGCCCACCCGCTTGAAAGTTACGATGTCACATACAGCCACATAGTACCTATGTATCACAACTGATACGCACAGCAAACATAAACCACCTCTTTTTTTTTTCATGTTGTCCAAAAATAGTTATGCCTCAGTAATATTTGCTCGAATACATCATGGCCGCAATTTAGGTGTGATAATAACAAGAATTCGCGGTGTGAAATTTATAGGTGGCGCACTGCCGTGCCCCGCCGCTAAATCTGGCTGGGAATAAATACCTGTCCGCCGTCCCAAGGCTCGGCTTCCAATTCAGCAAGCCTAAAGTTTACACGCGATAATGAGGTACGTCGCGCTATGCGGTGGCGTTGGTGTTTAGGTATTTATATGGTATCCTTTTATTGTCACTGGGAGTTTGTGGGACAAATAAAGCGAAAAGCTACGCGAAAAATTTAAAGACTTGGGTTCCTGGAGTTGATAAATAAATCAGTTGCAATAAAGCAATAGCGGATTACGCAAAAATAAGTTTTTTTAAATATTTGTTTTTCTATTTAACACTTTGTGTTGTGACTTCGTGATGGAACCCCATAATAATATGAATTAAATCACCTTTTGTACACTAGTTCCAATTTATTATACAAATTTTATTAAATTATAACCGGCTTCGAATTACTCGCCTGAAGCCTGAAATACTTGTCTGAAGATAAGTAATCGGAAACCGGTTGCAATTGTGGAATTTGTATAATTCCAGTTCATTCAGGATACACCGGTAATCTTTAAGAGCATCTCCAGTGACGTCCAGTTTTTGGAAGAAAAGGTCAAGCTCGCATCTAAAAAGCTGGGTGTGCTTAAAGATCAGAGCAATACTTCACGCCGGGGCAACGGCTTCTCCTTTACAAGGCTCAAGTCAGACCCCATCTGGAGTATTGCTCTCATCTACGGGCGGAAGCACCGGCATATCAGCTTGGTCCTTGTGACTCTATCCAAAAGCGCGCTGTGAGAATTGTCGATGATACTATGCTCACAGGTGGTATTGAGCCCCTAAGTCAGTGGAGGGATTTCGCCTCCCTTTGTGTGTTCTACCGCTTGTACAACGGTGTTTATTCTGAAGAACTGTTTGACATTATGCCTACAGCTACATTCTATCATCGCACCGCTCGCCACCGACAGGGAGTTCATCCTCATATCTTGGAGCCAAATTAGGCGTAAACTGTGCGGTTCCAAAGTAACTTTTTCCCACGCACACTAAGGTTGTGGAATGAACTACATGGAGAGGTTTTCCCTGGAGAGTACGACATGGAGTTCTTCAAGAAAGGGGTTAAAGGGTATTTACGGGGTCGGCAACGCGTGGGTGATGCCCCTGGTATTGCAAACGTCCATAGGCTGCGGTGACTGTTTTCCATCAGGCAGGCCGTAAGCTTGTTTGCCACCATACTGGTATAAAAAAAAATTAAGTGGATGATTATTACATTAGATCAAACACGCCCGCTCCAGCAGCGGCCCTACACCCTCTTCCAGAAATCTCCATAAGGGCCGGTCCTGTACCTTCCGCATCCTGGTACCTGGTTGTCAGTGCACCTTGTGGGAGGCCTGCCCGCGCTGCGCCTTACGTAATCGCCACTCTAAAGCTTTACTGCCGCATCGGCCATCTGTTCTGCGAGCTATGTGCCCTGCCCACTGCCACTAAAGCCTGGCTATCATTCGGGCTAAGTCGGTGTTCTTGGTTCGCTTGCGGATCTCCTCATTTCTGATTCGATCGCGCAATAATCGCACAATGCATCTAACAAATTGTATTTGCACGTAGGTATTTACTACATACGTCATATGTAGCTTTTTATGTTTTTTATCGACTTGTACTTTGCGATTTAATATATTTATGTCTTATGTTATTGCTTCCAGTGAGAACCTGTAATTGACTTTCTGTATGTATACTTCCATTAAAAGCTTTCCAAGTAAATAAAATAAAATAACAGAACAAATAAATAACAAACCCTGCAATACCCCGACAACTCTACCTCATCATCCCACTATCGCTATCGCTAGGATTAATCAGAACCTATAAATTATAAAGACACCTGAAGAGGCGTATAATGTAGGTGATACCGCCATACGATGCGATTATAGAGCACTCGTGGTTCAAACGCGTGGGTATCACGGTTGATTTAATTAATCTCCCTAGATTACTATCTCGGTTGTGTTAGTTGGCCGATCACCTATGCATTATACTGATAGATGTGACCCAGATTAATTCACCGTGAGGCTTTGTAATGGGTATTGATAGGGTTATGATCGGTACAAGCTGAGTATGATAGATACGTGTTCTTGTTCAATTATAGTGGCACATGAATCAATCAATTGTGGTTCTTATAGGTAGACGTGAACCTACTGTAATGATAAATACCTCTAGAATTGTCGAACTTATTTCAAATACTTTATTTTACTTCTTATCTTTAACAAAGTTAGTTTTTAGTGTTAGACGATATGTGTATCTACTTATTATTAAACTAAGTATGATTAGGTGGATCCGCGTGCAGCTTAGCCTTTTCATTGATCTATCTATGTCACTTTACATATATGTGATCATTCTCGTAATACTTGACTACGCAACATCTTTTAATAACACCGTTTGTGACTCTCGACAAAGCTTTAGGGTTTAATAATAATAATAATCATCATAGTTCTTTATTCACACAAGGTTTGGTTAAGAGATTAACATTTGTACAAATTAATTGTTGAACCCTCATATCCAAACTTCGCAAAAACCTATAACTTGGAGATCAGTATTCTACCGTAGAGCCAAAGATGTGTTACGACCACATTGGTATTATAATTAAATCCACAAAAATGAATCCAAAAGAAAGCTGTTAAAACGAATTTCATGAATAAAATAAATGTAGGTAAATATAGGTAGCACAAATAGAAATCGCTGTGGTGTACTTCAGTTGCCGTAAAAGTCTGCGAGTGGGTCGTCGACGTCGTCGCTTTTACGAGGCAGCCTGGTAAAGTGATTTTTCAATAGCTTTCATCTGTATACTGTATTATAAAAGCCAGACATGTGTCCTACCAATAATTAATTAGAAAGCCAGACAATATTAACATGAAAGTATGGCTATCTGACTGTTTTACCCATAGAAGCATGTAGGACCGTAGAAGCGTATAATCGAGTTAAAGAAATTCGAAAACTATAACCAGGCGATTTGGTGCACTACCAGCAATAATATTTCAAGCCAAGCAGATGGTACTGTCACCAGTCAGTAACTACTATGAGCAACTCTCTAACTAACAAGTAGTGTTGTTTTGCTCGGCTTGGACAAAAATTTGTCAACCTGACGACCTGAGTGGTTCAATGGTCAACATGCCTGTCTGCCACGCAAGAGGTCCCGGGTTCGATTCCCGGCCGGGCAGAAATTGAAATGATGAATTTTAATTTCTGTTACGGGTCTGGGTGTTAAATGTATAATAAGTATGTATTTAAAAAAAAAAGAAAAGTTGTTAAGTAGTATATCAGTTATCTAGCACCCATAGTACAAGCTTTGCTTAGTTTGGGGCTGGATGGCGCTGTGTGAATATGTCCACAAATATTTATTTTATTTATATTTATTATCTTGGCGTTAATGTCCCGGTTGTGCTCTCACGCTTTAGGGCCTGGGGTCCGCCTTGACCATGATCCAGAATTTGGTGATCAGGTAATTACAGTACAGCGACTACCATCTGACCTCCGTGACCCTGCTACCAGGGGAACCTGACCAGATTGGATCATGGTTACAAATTTAGTTGCCTGAATTTGCAGGTTTCATCACGATGTTTTCCCTCACCGTAAGAGCATCGGTTAGAATTCAAGTAATGTACATAACCTAGAAAAGAGTAATTGGTTCATGGCCGCAGTGGGATTCGAACCCGGTAGCTCTAGCGTACGAGTTGGATAACTTAAGTACTTACACCGACGCTCCAAAATAACAAAATATGCACGAACTAAATTGTAACTGTGACGTACCTACCAACTAGTTTAATGAGATAATCACCAGACTTAAGGGTCGGAGTGACACAAGAAGTCGTCCAAAAAGTCGGGTACACACCAGTTGAGAGTAACAGGTTTACAATGAAACACAACCAGTTCTTTGTGATAAAAAAAATATATAAAAACAGCCCATGGGTGTTATCATTTTATTACTTAACAAGGAAACCCCAATACTGCAACCCGATAATGTTTTCACCACATTTCCGCGATTTTTACCGAAACCCCTTAAATCCTTTATCTGCAATATCCTTCAATTACGTTTCGAATCATTGAGCACGAAATTCAGGTGCGTACTTAGCTATTTCGTGATGAGAACATCAAACGGGTAATTCTGTTCGTATAGGTAGGAGAATATCTCCGTAATTGCTGATTTATTAGTAGGTATAAGTCATCGATATCGTCGTATTGGACACAGTAATTTTGATTAATAGTTTTATCATTATATTGCCGACAAACTATTCGAACTGAGGTCTCAAATCCTACTGCGAAAGGGGAAATGCTGTCATTCCATTCTGACCAACATAAACTATTACCAAGCTGGTCAGATAGAAACGTGAAGTAGGTAATTATTGAAATCGCACCAATTGGTTGATCAGATGCATAATTTTGTAAAATTTTATTACGTAACGATAAACCTACCTCCTACCTCTTTTCTGATACCGGGAGACATCGGCAGAATAATGGTTTGACATCGCCAAGTCTGATGCGAGAGCCAACAAAGATGAAGTCAAAGACGAAGAGCAGTAAACTGGATCTTGGCAGAAACTGGGATTAACCGCTCGGATGATTATGATATATACTTACCAAATTGAACGTACCAAAGACTTGTGCTGTGCAAAGTGGAACCCGATTAAGGCTCAGAAAATTAGAGAATTGTCGTTGTATCGGTAAGTAATTGTTGTTATATTATTACTTATTATATTTTTTTTAAGTTATACCGCAGACAAACAGGCAAGCGGGCCACCTGATGGAAATGGAAACATCAGCAACACCATATAATATTGATAAGAGCGCACTAAAATTTGGGTGGTATCACTGTGAATTTGTTCGTGGCAGCGATCTAAGAAACTCGTACTTACAAGCATATTCATCAAACTTGTCTGTTCGTCTGTATATATTTCCGGTAACTCCTCCTTAAACCTTTCTAAGAAAATTTATAATCAGTTTGTCAAGAAAGCTAAGAAAACAATTTTTTATCTATAGGAGTATGAAAGTGACAAATAGAATAGACCATGAACCATATATCCATAACCTCCTTAGTTCATCGTAATATGCTTAGTCTATCTACGATAATTTGCAGGGTCTGGGGCCTTACCATGAACTCTTATAGCAGGACCTAAACAGAACTGCCCTGCTTAGGACGAGACAGCGCTATACGTGTCACATAAGCTTGTCTCGTTCAAACTGTAAGCAATTCTGTTTAGGTCCTGCTATAAGAGTTCATGGTAAGCCCTCAGTTCAAATTGAGGCATCCTACGATGCTACGAGGTGTGCTATTTTGGATGGTAATATAGTATTAATTTCTTAACGTAGATACGATCAACATTCAGTGTTTCAAAAACATTTTTTATTACCTGGGGAGGCACACAGTCAGACGTTCCACCTGATTTAAAGCGTCTACCGTCGTGCAGGATATTTACAACCTACGGGGGCGGATGTGGTATCGGCCGATAGCATTGAGATACGTATGTGTAGCCATGCTTTTTAAAGAATCCCATGATATAGTGCAAAAGAATGACTTTGGGAAGAAGCTCATTCAAATAAATAAATAAATAACTTGTTCATTATAAACTAGAAACGTTACAACACAACATAAACAAAAAAGAAAAAAACATATATCAACACATAAACTTACATACAAATTGTAGTCATACTAAAACTATCGACTTGGCATTGCCGTGCTGTGGCCCTTGCAGTTGATAAAGCGACCTCGCTCAGCATGAGCCATGGCCAAAGCCATCTTGCTTTAAGGGATCCAAACACATTTTTGTTTTTATCTAAGTACTCTCCATTGTAGAATCTATTAGTAAAACTTATAGAATTCTTCCTTTTCAAGCATCGTCGATTAGTGTCGCGCCGCGTCGGGATTCAGTCTGAACTGATCCTTATACGCTTTGTATTATAGTATGGCATGCCAAAAAATTCCGAATATGAGGGCGCTATTATTATACATCAATGTCAATGGAATGTCAGTCGCGTATTGTTGACATTAAAAAGACAGCTGTTCCATATGTGGCTACGGCAAACTCTTTTGTATTATATGTCCATATCGGCATATATTGTAGATAATAGGTAAATGGTCCATGGTCTTGACACATTCAATCTTCATCAGTGGTGAATACAACAAATTTCGATGAGGCGGTTACATGTTATTAATTTAAATAGATAAAACTATCTCAAAATAATGGATGATTTGTGCTCGTTTTACATTTTTATATGTCTATTCGCCGGTGTAGCTTTATTGTCAATCTTAGATTACTTGGCTGGCAGTATGTAAGTAATAAACTTTGATTTGGGTGACTATGTTTACTTTTTGTGGTATCAACTCTCTATTCAATGATATGACGTGAATCGTGAACCACGATATGGCGAATAGTAAATCTGGGTGTTAGTATCCTAAGTCAAAAGGCGAATCTAGCTTTTCTCTACGACTTCTTCTGCGCAAACTTCAATAAAAACTTGCCTATGTCTTTCCCCTGGATTCAAGCTATCTCCAAGTTTAGGAGTTATAAAGAAAAAAATAGTTTAAGCAGACCAGAGTTAATGAAGATGCTGTGTATTTGAAAACCGCCTCATACATTTTTCACAAAAAACATTATAATTTGAGAAATCGTATTTGAAAATGTGATTTAGAAGACTTTACTTTCTTTACTTACCTACTAAGTTGAACTAAATTTCTCCTAGCCTTCGAGCTCGTCTCAACAATTATAATATCCTGGCAACAAGCCAGTAAGAATACTGTTTACTTTAGATGTGCTATAAAGAGTTATTTAACATAAATAATAACTATAACAGGAAGAACAGAAAGGAATTTTAAGGCATGGATTCTTAAACATTGTTTAAGTAAATTAAAAATTGAAACGGCTTAAAAATCAATATCGAACATGAATTAGTATCACATTTCCTTCTTCGTTACAGAATAGACTTGCAGTGGCTCGCCAGTATCACAGAGAACAAAGAGGACCGACAGATCAAAGAGGACCGAGAGATCGAAGAGGATCAAGAGATCGAAGAGGGTCAAGAGATCATAGAAGACCTAGAAGTCCCAGCAGAAGTCCGAGAAGACGATAATTCGCTGTATGTCAAATATATCCAATGTAAAAATAAAATAGTTTTTTACGTCACTTGGGGGTCTTTTGTAATATATTCAACGAAAGTGTAAAAAGTCTCGCTCGCTCACAATCAACATCAGAATAATCGAATAGAAGCGAACAGCCTCGAACAGTACAGAATTATCTCAACACACGGACAGACTTATAGACTATGTATTAGGATAGCTCGAAGAACAGATGACCCATGGGGCAATAAAGTTCTCGAGTGGCGACCACGTAACGGAAGACGCAGCGTGGGTAGGCCTCCCACAAGGTGGACAGACGACCTGGTAAAGATAGCAGGACTCTGTGGAGATCTCTGGGCGAGGCCTATGCCCAGCAGTGGGCGTCTTTCTACTGATATAATGATAATAATGTTGATGATAGTAAAAACATGCAAAGAAATGTGACAATTAGCTTATATGCACATCTCTGGCCTTCCCGTGGATTGAGCCGTGACGGATATATGAAAATAACATTTGTCATAAAATTCATCCTCACAGATGCCTTTTACGCCTCTAAATTAGGTTTACATCATCGCAGTTACGGTCTAAGTAAGTAACCAGTGTATAATATGGGTAGATTGTTCACCTGTAGTGAAAAAAACTGAATCGACGGTTATCATCTGGTAGCCTGGCTACCATCTTACGTAGGGCATCGCGAGCCTTTATACCTCCACATGCAAGATGTGGAATGAGCTCCCTCCAAAGTCTCTCCTCACTTCTCCATGGGGTTCTTATAAAGGTATGTCTACAGGTACGTCAAAGGCACCGCATCCGCTCCCATTACGTTGTAGATTTTCTGCCCGACGGTGGCCGCTTTCCATCAGGCGCTCCGTCGGACCGTGTGCCTCCGTAGGCAATACAAAAAACATGATATCCGAAATTCTGAGTTGGGTTGACTGAGTGAAGGCACTATCAGTTACAAAGTGAACGCCCTACGGTATAATGTGCCAGTCTGTGTGCTCTAGTTTCAAAATCGGGCAAGGTTTTAAGGGGTAAATAACAATGTGATAGGATTAAAGCGGAATCTGACGGATGTGTTTAAATCAAAATGTTGAGTTCGCTACGCTCTCTCAATGACAAGTAATTTTTACAATAAATAAATAAAATAGCCAAGCCAGGGGCCGAGTATATACTCAGAGTTCCGAGCTCGTCTCACTCGCCTCGCGGACCATCCCGGTTTTTAAGAAATCTATTCTAATCGAATCTATTTGACGACCTGAGTGGTTCAGTGGTCAACATGCCTGTCTATCACGAAAGAGGTCCCGGGTTCGATTCTCGGATGAATTTTAATTTCTGTTACGGGTCTGGGTGTTCTATGTATAATAAGTATGTATTTAAAAGCATTTAAGTAGTATATCAATTATCTAGCACCCATAGTACAAGCTTTGCTTAGTTTGGGGCTAGATGGCGCTGTGTTAATTTGTACACAAATATTTATATTTATTATTATTATTGTCACCAACATACGCTCGCTACGCTCACTTATTCAGTGATTTGTCAGTTTTTTCATTATTAACACGCGAATATATGAGAGCTGCGATCGACCATTTATTGCCTTAAGCCGACACCAGGATTTAAGTTACCCATTAGCACCCCCCATAGTCGGGGGATATCAACTAGGAGACCCCCTAGAGAACTATTGATACGGGGCTTTTGTAAGGCAAGCCACGCCATTGCATCTTAACAGATGGTTTTCCATACGTTTTTAGAATTTAGGAATTCTGATGCCGAAACAATCAACATTTTAATAAACGTTATTAAACATTTTTTGTCTCTACTTTTCAAAAAAGCCCACATTATTTCGTAGACATATCACTCTGCTCAGTCACTGTAATTAGCGAACGGACGCACTCTGCCAAAAGTCACAGCAATTTTTCGTTCAAAAATGGAGTAAATGCAAATGCTGCGACTTTGAAGCGCCGTCATCTACTCATGTTGGGGAAAGCTCGTTGTAATACGAAGCGGAATATTCATTTCACCATGAGGCGCGCTACTGAGCTGCCATATTGCAGTTTTAATTTTATTTACTGTAGCCAGCTGTAGCTATGCAAAATAATTGCGTAAATAATTAAATTGGTTGAAAATTGAATGCACAGTTAAGGCTCTAACGACAATGCTATTATGCCGTCTGCATCGATTATCACTTCATGGCGGCGGTGAATGCTTAGGCTGAATGTAAAGTTAAAAAAGAATTGATAAATGTTCTTAACATAATCTGTTGTACGAGTATGACTCTAAAGCTATATACTTATAGAATTCGACATGCTGAATCGCGAACTTCCACTTGCAATTTATTAAATGCCATTAGATTGTCATTATATTTATCAACCAGTTATCTTCTAAGTGGCTAACGATGGAAGATCAGCCATGGCACATGCAAGCTTCGCAATCATGACACTAGTAGAGCCATCTGGAGCAGTCTAATGACGTAATGCTGTTGCCAACAAATTCTCTGATTTCAATTATTTGCGATTACGTATCATCGAGCAAAAGTAACAATTTCAATCATTGAAACAATTGTTGGCAACAGAGTTTCGTAATTAGCCAACTGGTATAACCACGACTCTGCCACGGAATTCTTTAATTTCCGGAAAAGAAGAGTAGTGCTATAAATAATGAGTTCAAAAACAGACAGTTCCTCTACAATACAGTTGTGACTTTGATCTGTTTTTATTCAGTTATTCAAATAAACCAGCTCACAATCACACTGCATATATTTTCTTTAAAGGCCGTATGTAAAAATAAAGTCGTGTAACATCGAATATTTATTGGGAATTATGTAAACCACCGACGTTTTATGTTTACGGGATTAGGGCAATTCGGTGATCCACTGACGTCTTTATGGCCTACGTTATTTTGGGGGAGATATTTAACTTCCTCTCTTTTTATTGTTTGAATTGGAATACGTTACATAAAACCTGTCCCCCGTAAAAGCTTCTAAGCGATTATTGATGCGATATCACAAATTCTTTATCAATCTTTCGAATTTTGTTGTAGCTCCAAAATCCGAATTTTACTGTTGCTTCAAAAATTACTGTGCTGTGTACGCGCAGGCTTTGTTAAAAGCTAAAAATATCGTTATAAGGAACCGATTATATCTTTGCTTAATCCAGCAATCTAAGTCATCAATCCTTGTGACGAAATTTTATACAAATGAAATGATTATGAAGCCAAAACATGTCGATTATTCATCACCTTATTTTGTACACATTTTCTTAAGCTAATACCTACTATCAGACCCTATTTAATCATATCTCGATCAAGGTGAGTTTATCGTGGCAAAAAGTGAACAACTAAAGTGAACCAAACCTGAGAAGCCTCAGGGGAAATCTTAGGCTGTCTCGAGCTAAATTCAATTTTAACACGGCTGAAGTTCTTGCGGACGACGGCAAAAATGTATGAAACAACAAGTTGCGAGAGACACGGAGGAAATGCTGTGGGGGATGATGTGTTGTAGGTATTATTTATTTGTTTCACTAAAGACAATATGATTTATGCCTTTATGGAACATTTGAATATGAAATTGTTTAAAGGAAATGTTCCTACTGTGAAACTTGTTTTAACTAGTTTATATATGTAATAGTAATTGAAGAGTAGTAGTTCAGAATGCATACAAATTCCGGTTACGTACGCGGCCAAATGGCTCTTTGACACACGCGGCCGAATGGCTCTTTGACCAAGAGACCCATTGAAACGTCCACAATCCAATAAAATTTCCACGCCAACGAACTGAAGCGGTTTGTACCTATCATATGATAAAAATTTAGTAACATATTCCCTACCAGATTTTTTCAAATCAAATTTACGTTCCAAAAAAGCTCAAATGAAACGGATTTGCACTTCACAGTAGACGCGTTCTCTATTCTAAAACTTTTACGTCCAAAAATGTAAAATAGATTCTGCGACAGATGTGAAACGGCCCTGAATTTTATACATTTTTAAAGCGTGGAAATCCTCGGGACGGAGTATTTGTGCTCAGTTAAATGTTGAACGAACGAGTGAATTGTAAAAAGTATTAAAACTCTGTACAAGCAACGAGGGATTCAATTTTAGCGATGTACCTCTCTACTTTCTCCTTTAAAAATCCCCGATCCGGTTGGAGTGCTACGTGTTTGCGTAGGGACAGAAATCCATCATGTCACACTTTCATGAACATACGCTATTTTCAGTTCCAATATACACAATCAACGCTCAATGAAATCAATTTATTTTTCCACACAAAAGTGAGTATCGATTTTCCCTGTCACCGAAACCGAAACGGGCCAGGTTTTTGACACAAGTACCGTCGATGGGAATACGATATACTTAAGCTATCGTTTATCTCATTCCTCGAACGAAGCCCATAATAACTTAACAAAAATAAATCATGAATAAAACCACGTCGTTATGAATAAAAAAATTATAAATCTTCTAAGTAATATGAATACCTCATTTCAAAAGGTTTCCCATCTTGAAAATGAAGTTGAAGCTTCTTTGAGGACATCTGAATGTGACTCCTAAATACTTTACCTACATGGAAATCTCCCAGATCCTTCTAAACTCGAATGAGAGCTCACTTAAGTATAGGTACTTAGTGAGGCGTACAGTTTTGAAACAAATATATACAAAGACGTGCCGTTACCGTATAATTTGGGACGTCAACATTACCAAAGGAACACGAGCGGGGATAAAGTCTTTGTAAGCAACTTCAAGTTACAACCGCAGATGTAGATCCGCAAAGAACTGGCTCAGTTACTCGGGTGGCTGCTTAGTTTTCAGATAATAAAGTTAGGGGAATGAAGTGGACTAACTTAGCACTTTATCGTACCTTGTCTGCATCTCGACAGTAACAAAGATGAAAGGGACTGTTATAACAAAGTGTTGTCGTGTGCGGTACTGTGACTTTCTGGGCTTGGAATTTTAGCTCAGTAGATACGAGTAGATACGAGTATACATCGGACTTGATTAATTGTGTCTGCTATCAATCGACAGCTATGATTTGAATATATTATGGTCAATGTGTGATTTATTTTAGAACCTTACCTATTAAATTAGCGTTTTGTATGGCGAAAGTGACGAAAACTAAAATTATAAGATAAGCAAATTTATTATGTTATTGGAAATGACCAATCCGATACCGATTAAATTTTATAGGTATAATTAGACAATATTAAGCTAGATACAACTGGTACCATGTTATATTGATAACTTTCCATAGAGGAAAAACTAACAATAAATAAATAGTGATACCTATTTTCAAACCCTAATTAAACTTGAAAACTGTTTTATTCAGCTTTAGGGACTTACTGGCATCTAAACACATACTACCAAATAACTATTCATAAACATACTCTATCTTCGAAACAAGAATTAATTTTGATATGCTAAGTACATTTAAAAATATTTGAGCAAATGCGTAATTGTCAAAAAAAAGCAAATATCATAGGTCGTATAGAATTCAGAGTAGGCTCATAGCCAATAGATTATGGGCAATTGCACATATCTAGGATGGTATCCGTCAATGATAAATTGAATAGAGTGTTCTAGAGCCTATTCTCATTAGCCGCATTGTTGTAATGACAATCATCATCCCCAGTCGCCCAGACATAATCACTAGAGCGGTGTTCTGATAGAATCGTAGCACGTGGTACAATAAGTGGAAACTAATATTATTACTCAATCCAACCCTTTATTACCAGCAATCAAAAGCAGAAGCATACTTTTAGCACGAACTATATAATAATGTAATCTATCGATATCAATAATTGATTCTACGATATAAAAAAAATAATCATCTTGGCGTTAATGTCCCGGTTGTGCTCTCGCGCACGAGGGCCCGAAGTCCGCCTTGACCATGATCCAGGATTCGGCAGGTCAGGTAATTACAGTGGAGCGACTGCCATCTGACCTCCATGACCCTGCTATCAGGGGAACCTGACCAGATTGGATCATGGTTACACATCCACTCGCCTGAATGTGTAGGTTTCATCACGATGTTCTCCCTCACCGTAAAAGCATAAGTTAGTATTCAACTAATGTACATAACTCAGAAAACAGTCATTGGTACATGGCTGAAGCGGGATTCGAATCCGGGACCTCTGGCTTACGAGTTGCATACTCCAACCGGTAATAGCGAGCCGCCTTTCTTACTTTATGGTAGAGGACCTGAACAAGTATACCATCCCTGTTCAACTTATCAGATTTTTCACATGAGCCATGTACCGTTCAATATGAGCAGTTCTTGTTACAAGATATATAACTGTGTTTTTTTTCATACCACTAAGATGGCAAACAAGCTTGCGGCCTGCCTGATGGTAAGAAGTCACCGCAGCCTATGGACGTTTGCAATACCAGGGGCATCACCCACGCGTTGTCGACCCCGTAAAAACCTTTTAACCCCTGTGTACTTTTCTCACTATCCATGCTCTCACAGAATGCATATTATTTTTATTTATGAAGAATTTTGAGCCATACATATTGTTCTAATTCTTTTGTCTTCTTGCATCTCAGCGCTCAGTTTTTAAATTTATCAATATTTTCCCAATTCTTGGCAACGACATTAGCAGCCGCACTACAAGCAGTGTACCCAATTGAGCGCGAGCGAATTCATAACATAGGAAAGCTTTTGTTTTGTTTTTGTGATTGTTTAAAAAAATACATATGGCGCTCAACGTGGTAAAAACAAATCGTAATGATTTTTTTTTCAGGAAACATACCCACCCTACCTAAACCTATATGATTAAATAATATGTAGAAATTTGTTTTCTGTAGGTACCTAGTTAACTTTAAAGGCCTGAATAAAAGGAAGACAGTAGTTTACAGAACCGGATATGGCCCGTTGGCAGGACTCCACTGTCTGCGAGCCAAAAAAATAACACCTCAACCATTGCAGCTTCCGCTAAAAAGTTCCACCGACATTTTGTATTAAGGACGGAAATGGACGGACAAAACAAAAAGTTAACAGACTAAATATAGGTATATAACCTATATCTAGGGTGAGTTATATATATGTATCTCTTTCTTTGTGTTCAATAAATAGTTAAATAAATAAATATATGATAAGCGGCAAGGGAAGCGGACTGAAAAGAACTGGTCTACTGACCGATATCTAAGGTTAAGGTATGCCGAGTTCAGGAACTGGATGGGTGACCGTTTTGTACTTTGAGACTAGTCAAACTTCAGCACCGCAACAAGCCAGCTAACCGTTGTCTAAGCGAGATTGACTAAGGTCTTCCGCTAAGGATCTCGAGACTGGTTGAGCAGTCTCGGGATCCCCCCCGTGGTACCCCGTGACGGTATAAAATTATCTTCCGCGGAGGCTTGAGATCCGTGTCCAACAAAAATATATATTATTGTGAGATAATGGTCAAAGCATCACATCGCTTGAACTCCTGTCCAACTCAACGCCGGAGCTACAGCGTTGATCCAGAACCAATGAATTTTGACACTCTAGTTATGATTTCGTTGTCAACCACACGAAGTTATATCATCCGGCCTAAAGCCCTAGTGGCCTGAGTTGTTCATTTGGTTGTTCAGTAGGTAACTGAAAGCGGAATTCCTGTCCTGAATTCTTCTGATGTTTTGGCTTTTTACGAGCGAATGGAGACTGCCATCTGACCGAGACAACCCTTTATGCCAATGTAAATTGGTCAAATATTTAGCGAAGCAGGCACAGTGGTGTAAACCCTTTGGACAGTAGCGAGTTAACTTCAGTTACAAGCTGCCTTGCAAGTAGATCCAAATAGAATAGTTTGCTTTATTATGGCAAGTGTACACCCAAAGTTAAATTTAGTACAGTGGTTAGTGGCCGATGGCCGGTAGCATGAAGAAAATGTTGCTCAAAAATTATTTGTTAACGTTGCTCGACAATATCGTCAGGGAAATGGTACTTACTGCACGACTAGTACAAGTGCGGTCTCACGCGCGATAAGCGAGTAAAGCGCGACATAGATACTGCTATCTCTGTCATCATAGTATTGAGAGAAGGAAACAAACGCTTTCTCGCGGCGCGAGATGTGTCGCGGGCACACTTGCGCTAGCCGTGCTCGACTCGCTGTAGTGTAAACAGCGCTCGCCACTCGCTACTGTACTTGTACTCACCACTGTCCTTGACAAAAAGCCGATGCGCCAGATCCTCGTCCGTCTGGCAGTGGAGGGACTGCGAATAGCATATCCTAATCGGAGAGCGAATCCTGGCTGGCAATTAACGGTTAGCCGCTGGAGCCGGGATTTACCGCTAAGATGACGAGCATGAAGAACAATTAAGTACCGTTCTAAAAATAGAACAAGATTCAAGATAAAAAAAGCTGTTATTGATTAATAATTGAATACAAAACGGGAGTTGGTCTACCCCATTATCATTTAAAAATATAGTTTTTGACTTTTAGGTATTATGTAAGTAATATTATAATCTGGGGTTTTATTATAGCGATACATTAATTCACAAAGCTGAGTGAGGTCCCTTTTACACATGCATTACACCACTAACACACACCACTTATCTTCTACCATTCGCATCGACACTGTGCTAGCTTTTATTTGCTTCTGCTTTTATGTACTTTTTTAGTAAATTTTTATGTACTGTTTCTTTTCTTGTGTTACAAAATGTCGTGTTTTCCAAATTTTTGTGTTGTGGTGTTTCTGTTTGGGTAGATAAATATTTCTTATTCTTATTCTTATTATTCAAAGAACAAAATACTACGTACACGTACAAATCGAATGATGACCAAAACGGTAAATACTTAGTTGAGGTATCATACGATATTGCTTGGCAAATATGCAATGAACGTTTTAAATTAAAATGTCCCGGGGCCTTATTTTTGAATCCCTTCCTTCGATTCGAACGGTTTTCAATGTTGATTTTCGGCATGAAAAATACTTTACTTTAATTCGTGATGTTGATTTTCCCTATTTTCAAACCGTAAACCGTTAAACCGTCTCGGTGTAGCCAATAGGATTAAAAAAATATTGATATTCAAAATTGAAAACCGGTCTAATTGAGGCGAGCAATTCAAAGAGACTCCGATCCTGTTTGAGTCTCAATGTTCAGTTAGCTGTCCCTCTAACATAAATAAGGCTAAATAAACATCTCTCCCGGTTTCTGTTTCTAGATAAACTTTGAATTTAATAACTCAGAAGGGTAGGTTTTCAGCTAGCTCCTTCGCTGAGACTCGCCGTAAAATTTATCCGGCATTTTGTCTGCGGATATTGCTTTGTATGAACATGAAACAGACAACTTCACCGGCTCAGTCACTCTGCGTTCATAACAAACTTCTTGTTTATTTATTGATCTAAATCAGCGGACAAGTAATCTCTGGCGGCTTTATGGTGCATTACTTTTACTGAACTGGGGTATATGAGTCGTGATGTGTTTTAATGTTATCCTAGCCTAAGCATTATACAATGCATACAACACAACGTACACAACCATACGGTTGGACTAGGATTTCTGTCTAGTGTTTCTGTAACTGTTCGTCTCACTGGCAGCCATAGCTGAGCCATGGACCATTTTATTTTCTAAAGCTAATAGCTTTTTTATGGTTGATTGTTGTTTTAAATTGTTATTTTTATGCAAGACATATAAATATTTACATTTCATGTCATATGTTGGGGTATATCTTAGTTGATTCGTGTAGAACTTACACACCGTGCACAACGTACACTCCTTACGTATGTTTTACCGCTTTTTTTAATTGGAAACTGGCTTGAATTGAAAACTTGAATTAGAATTGCGTAAAGTGCCGATTTAAAGACTGTTTGGACTTTTAAGAAATTAATAAGTTAGAAAACTGACGACCTATCGAAAGTGATGAAATAACCTATCGTAAACATTATATTTTATAATATTCGACTTTCATTTTGATTTGTATTTCTACTGTGCTCCTTTCGGTTTATGTAGTAGTCGTATAAGTATACAGTAGGTACTGAACATCGACCAAATCGTTTACGATCACTAACGTACCCCATCGTAAACAAACACGCGGATCTCTACCGCGTTATAAAACTAACGCAATCGGTCCACTCTAAAGGGCTTATTTATGACGGCAACGGCTTTATCTTGACCCACATTACGCTTTGTTTATACATTTTTTATTGCATTGATATAAAAGTACCTATAAACTATTCCAGAAGTGAATTATGAACAGCGTGTCTAAATGTATATATGTACTTAAACTTAAATGTACTTATAATTATGTTACCTTCTTTACGTTACGTTCTGGAAACTATCTCTATTAACTCGTTCGCTGCGACCGCCTCAACATTTAAGTCGTAATTGGCATTACGCCAGTGCGCACGACTCGTTTCGCCGGTCCATACAAATACAATCGGACTCAATCGGCATAGGCCCACGCCCCACGCATGGTATATTTCGACGGCCATACAGCTGTGCTTGCTGTGTTTGCACCGTTCTTGACTCTTTGAAGTTTCGGTTCGCAGCGAAAGTAAACCGCATTAAAATAGGTCTATCGGTTCAGGAGCGAGTTAGGTGGCAATACCCAATGAAAACTGGTGCCAGTTGACTGAACACTTACACAAAAGTTACAGAACTTATCTCACCCGGTGGCCAAAACTGGAACTGTGGAAAAATTACTGGCACTTCATTTTGAAATGTATTCAATTCCAAAAACAGTGTAACCGTCATCGATTCAGAAAAGCTTGTCAGTGTGTGTTTATGTTTTAAGTTTGTCATCATCATAATCATCCAAGCCCATAATAGTTATTGCCATAATCTCCGCACTTGGCAGGTGGGTTTGAGATCGAAATGTTGTAAACATAACAATGGGAAACGCTGCTGCCCATTTTCTAGCTTACGAAGACTGTTGACGTTTAGCCTCGTACGACACCCACGAGCATAAGGGGTTGGTGCTATTCTACTCTGTCGGACGCCACACGGTCAAGTATATCTATCCAGCTAAAATCAATTTGTAGATTGCTCTTCCCAAAAAGGTAAAAATAAAACACCAACCGACGACCACGTCTCGTCGCTAATGCCGAATCTAATAGCGGCGATCGGCAATAATCCCGGAGTTTCCCCGAAAAATCAAATTATCTTATCGACCTAGCCAGCCTGGCTGACGCGCTATAAAAAACATTTGGGAAAATACTTTCCCTTTGACTTTCTCATACTTACAATATCCAAGTTTTGTTAAACATATTTTTAAAGCCCAATATTCAAGCACGAAAAAGTCAAGTACCTTATTTAAATAATGTAAATTTGAATATTAACAGCCTTCCTTACGTTGCTGTATTATTTACGAAAAAGTCTTTAAATATTATCTTGAAAACCTTTTGATCTATATCATGAAAACATCTGTTTTTTATTGACATCCGGCTCAGGGAAGCGGTTCATTTAAAAATATATTTTTCTTTTAATAAACGAAGTAGGCACCTAATATTTATCGCTTCCCCCTCTTGTGGGCTCGCTGGCAGTTTTTATTTTTTGAAATAAGTAGAGCCTGCCTGTTTTATCTATCTATTATTTTGATTTTGTATTATTTCGAAGCGCTACTTACACTTACAATAATTTGTAAATAAGTAAATAAAAATAAAACGGAGATAAAACGGATATCCGGTTATCATCCGGTGTCCGGCCTATCCGGCCTTAATTTACTATCCGGCAGAATATCGGATAGTGCGTTAATATCCGACCGGATACCGGATAGCAAAAAATGTATGAAAGTAAATAAAAGTGATTTTATGCATCGGAAAAAATGAATCTCAAAAATGATAGAGATTAATCAAAGCTCTGTTTTTATGACTGTTGGTACCTATTGTTCATTTAGTAGGTTGACAAAAACAAGTTTGAAAAGTATTGTGAAGTAAATTATTATAAATTGGATTAAACAACGAATTGCTCCTACATTGAAAGGTAGCAAGCGATTTCGTTTGAGGCTGTGGGCTAATGTAGGTCGAAGGATATGTTCAGATCAAAGTTAAAATTATTCACATTGTACGAGTCTTCGTACTATCTACTTCGTAAAATCACTGACTTGTTCAGAGACTATGTCCTGCAGAATATCCGGCTGCTGGATATCCGGCTATCTGGCTAATGAGATGGCCGGTTATCCGGTATCCGGTATCCGGCCAAACAACTATCCGTTTCATCTCTAATAAAAATCCATTTTACTAAATGTAGCTTCAAAATCCGTGCGTCAGTGTATGTACTGTTGCGTGTGTGCTCATGCAGGCCTTAGGTAAGGACGGGTTCTAGGACAGGTAGGTGTCGGAGGCCGTATGTTTGGACGGGCTCTAAGTTAGGACGGCGTTCGGGTTGGCCTGCTGCTCCTGTAGGGTAACCGGGGCTCTAGTCGGTTAAGTAGGTTAGAGCAAGTAAGATGTAGGCGTGTAGGTTTAGATAGGTCGGAGCAAGTAGGACGCAAGCTATTAGCTTGCGTCTATGAGCACACATAGCACTGGCTAGGTAATAATTCAAATGTGTTCCATTTGAATTAGATGTAAGGTATTATATGTATTTTATATCATTCTTCAAACTACAGTTATCAAAGAAAGAAAGAAAGAAAGAAAGAAAGAAAATATTTATTACAAAGGACGCCACGACATAATAATTTACATTTAACAAAAAAAAAGAGTACATAAAACACGGAGACAATTATAGGGTTCCCAGTGGTATTTTTCGTGGGCATCCAGCGTAAATGGACCCTCCTCATGGAACCTCAATGTAACATCAATTAAACATTTGCATTTTTACTTTAAACTCAGTGCAACACGCAGTGCTACAGTACCTATATATGCAATCTTTGCAACAAACACTGTAACTTCCCTGTCAATACCACAGTCCTTACCAAAGCTAAATATCAAATAAAACACGTCATAAAACTCATATGAATACGTCCTTTTAAAAGGCTGACAAGAAGCCCTTGAGATGCCTTACCGAGCGATCTTAACCCTCAGCGTGTTTGTCTTACTCCGTATGGCACTCGAGACGTGCAGATGACGCCGATATGAAAGCGTCGAACCCTTCGAGCACCTCCGAGTGACCCTAATATCGCAGTGGAGGGCCCTCGGCGGGTCGTCCCGCCCGATACAGGGTGCCACTAAATGAGCAGCAAAATATGCATAGGACCGACTGCTGTAGGTACTTAAGCATTCGTCGGTGGCTTGTGAGTCTGACTCGAATTTATTATTGTTATATTATATTAGTCTGAATTATCCCACTTCTTCTGGAGGGCAAAAGCCTCCCCCCCTATTTTCAAAACATTGGGAGGAGGCAGAGGCCTCAAGATCAAGAGTCAGGATCAAGTGCCAATGTCTTCCAGACACTTTCGAAGGCCCGCAGCTCATAAGACAGCTCAGCTCAGCTGACTCGAATAAGAGAAATAAATAAAATAAATAAATAAATATACTTGGACAATTCACACAGCGCCATCTAGCCCCAAAGTAAGCAAAGCTTATGTTATGGGTGCCAGAAAAATTACAAACTTCTTATGTATTTGCAATTACATAGCTACTTATTATTTATTCAACACCCAGACCCGTAAAAGAAAGCTGGGAATCGAACCTGGGACCTCTGCGTGGCAGATGGCATGTTAACCAACTGAACTACTCAGGTCGCCAAAAGTGAGGGTATCTATCAGGTATGTTTTCCATTAAATCTAAGTAGAAATAAGTAGGAGCGACCCAAAATGGAAGGGCTAGGAATTCGGCTCAAAAATAGTCTGTACGTTGTCGTGAATGAGTTCGACGTCATGTCTGCACTCACAATTTCTTTTCATGTTTTCACTGTACCAATTACGTGTCCTAACCAACCACATTGCTTCGAGTTTAATATGGCGAACCCACCACCAACCCATGCTCCTGCCTACCTCTTAGTATACGGAGCAAATCACGGGAGGTGCGCGCCCTACTTGCCGGAGGCTCTTTTCAAGACGCGCACTTTCTTCACTCCCTACAAATTATCTTTATCCTTGTCCCTTCGATGTCATTTCTCCCCTAATGGGGCGTGTACGCCACAGTTTACGGACGACTTCGGTTTCCTACTAACTCGTCGCATGCGGTCTAGCTGACTATTGGTCTTCCAGTTCTAGTTGTCGACTTGTCTTATGCCACTCGTGTGCGAACATACTTAACAACGAAAAGTTTTCCTTACTCGCTACCAAGTCTTGATGTCCAATCGGGCGGACTCTCGGTAACGTGAGTTTCTCGAACATGGATTTTCTCAAGTCTTCGTACAGGCCGCAATGCCAAAGGATGTGATCTCTGGATTCGTCTGAATCTCCGCAGTAGCATCTAGGCGTATCGCTGAGTGCGAGCTTGTGCAGACGACTCCTAAAACAGCCGTGACCGGTCAGCATCTGAGACACCTGGTGATCCGGCTCGATCCACCCGCTAGCGAGGCGCTCTGCGAACGACGGGAAGAAGCTAAATAACTCCCGCCCGTCCGCCGCAGTCGCCCACCGCTCTTGCCACTGGGAGACGACCTCCCCACTCACGCGCTCCTTCAGTTGCGTGCGCTTAATATGGCAGGCCAGAACACAATTTTTTTCTCCTATTGCATAATATTTAATCAGAAGCATTTCAGCACGACGCACAGACTGGTATTTGGTCCGAAAAGTTGGCCAAAAATATTTTTTACCCCTAATGGCTGCCTATCAATGTTTTATTTCAGTTTTGGTTTAGAAAATGTAAAAAAAAAAGTTATGTAATATATAAAAGCATTTATTCGTCATTTTCATCGTCATCTTCAAAACTTATATTTGAAATTTCACTTTCTGATAACAAATTTAACACATCAGCAGAAAGTGGAAGTTTTTTGTTCTTCCTCTTTCTCATTCCCGTCAGAACAGGATCAGAAGTTAAGAGGAGCCTGTTTAAAACATCCGCGTTGCAAGCTACCCGGGAAAACTTGCGGGCATAATTGAGCCGAAACATTCTAATGTGTTTGTTGCGGGCTTCTGCCGCTTCTTCGGACAATTGTCCAATGGGAAGAATAGCTTCAGCTACAACTTCAGCCCCATGACGCAATACTTTATGTAATGTCGGAGACATTGGGTAAAAGTTATACAAGGACACATATAACTTTGCTGTTTCTTGGCAATATTCTTCAAACGCCTCCACGTTTATTTTAAACCCGCAGCATAACGTGTCCAAAATCACTTTCAGTCTGTAAATCAAATTTAGGTCTATCCCAGTAATTGCCGCCGATATTTCAAAATTTTCAAAGAAGCGTCTACTTGTGTTTCCGTCATTGGTATTGCCAAAATTGGCTTTTGGTATATCCACTAACAGGCCAAGTCGCTCCTGGAACTTATCTTGGATTTCTTTCTTTTTATCCTCCACTATATGTTTTTCTTCGTCAGTAAGGCGGATATTCCATTTTTTTACTGGCAATCTATAGGCTACATGTAAAATGCTCTCAAAAAATCTGATGCGAGCATGCAACAAAGATAAACCGAATTCCATGGTTTCTTTTTTGCATGACATCATCTTCTCCAAATCATTGAACTGTGATGAGGTCGCGCCGCATAAGTAGCATCTCATGGTTGATTTTGTATGCGTAGCAGCATTACAGACTTTTCCATCCACCATAGTAAAAAGCATTTTATGCTTGATGGAAAATCTTTCTTTGACTTCGCTTTTTGTGAGTGCTGTTATTTGAGATTTAATATACTCAATTTCTTCGATTGTTATGTCTGTGGTTTCTTTTACGAATCTAATTCTTATTGGCCGACAATACCGTGGTGAAGATGGAGTAGGGTTTTGCCATATTATTTTTCTTTCCGGTCCGTAAACCAATTGAAGTGGTACCATAGAACTTTGGAATATGTTTGCATCAGAATCGGCTTCATTTTCAAATTTCATTTTGTACTGCATCTGTTGAGATCCGTCGCAGCCCCATTTACTTATTAATACTAAAGACTGTTTTTCTGATTCATTTAATTGTTCCACTGCCTCACCAAGATGTAAAATCAATCGCTGTGCTGTATGATACATGAGATTTTGAACCCTTACTTCAGCGCATGTTTCAGTTACACGGTGGATTTCAGGATAGCACTCTTTCTTTAACTTTTGCAATATCGAATAGCACGGATAGAAGCTTGGATTAGTTTCCCGCACTATTTCATACTGGGTCTGTGTTAGTCCCGCTTCAGTATACATAAACAAGGCAGGTAAATGTGTTAATTTGTATGATTTTTCCTGTTCCATTTCAGCTATATTTTTTTTAATTGCTACTGCATATTTTCTAGCTCTCCTGGGACTTTTTGTTAAATCTTTTACAATTTTTGATGCATCTACCTTACCCGTCTCTCGTAATTTCATCTGTGTGGCGTATGTCAATTCATCTGTGTCAGATGATCTAAGTTCTTTTGTTTTTCGTCTTTTACTTCTTTCACTCAATTCTGAGAAGGACTTTTGAGGCCGACCAGGACTTACTCCTGTAACAAAAAAAAATTGTTGTACTCAAATACAGACAATGAACTATTACCGCTAAATTAATATTAAGTAATAAAACAGAATTAGTGCAAGTAACCAAAAAACCAAACAATAGATGTTAAGGAAGGAATTTGGGTACCTACCTGCTTTCGGTAGCGATATGCATCCTTTAAGCCACTCGGCGTTGTTTTCTAGGAATCTGGCCTTTGTGTTGCGAGCGGCTGACCATTTTTGTTTAAATTGATGTCTGATAATGGACAGTTTTTGCTTTACGTCAGCCATATTTGGGTCATTTTCAGCATATTGATTGAGCAGTTCCCGCTCCATAAATTGCAACTTTTCATTAAAAGTTGAGGTATTTGAGCGTTGCATTATATTAAATAAATCATTTCGACTCAAAACCCTCATTCCAGAAGAACCTATAACAAAAATACACAAAATATTTGTAAATTTTAATTTACTGAGTATAGAATGTACTTTCGAAAAAAAATCATTAAAAATAGGGGGGTGCTTTGGGGTGGCTGTTTTGTGTATAAGTACATCCTATAAGGTCTACTCTATAAAGTACAATAAGAATTTTGGCTTAGAAATGATGAGAAACATATTAAAACTTCCTGTGATCTTCCAAAATGTGTTTTTTAAATAAGTTTTTTTGGAGCATAAATCTTATGAATATAAATAAAGAAACACTTTGTATTCTTTGTTCAAATTTAATTTCAAATAAAGTACATACCTGGTAGTGCACAATCCATGATGAAAACCAACACAAAAATCGTTTTATCACAAGATAGCAAATATTTAAAAACTATGAAATTTAAGCGCATCGAACAATCACACGTACACTGTAGGCAAACGGTAACTTCCGACTGAGCCCACGGCAGGTAGAATGGCGTTAGCGCTTTGTGTTTTTTGTCATTGTGTGGAGCGGTTATATATTTTTTTATAAACAATAACTTCGAAGGAGTAGAACTAATATAAAAATTTATGATTTTGGCCAACTTTTAGGGCCAAATACCAGTCTGTGCGACGTCCTCCGGGCAAAAATAGGTTATGCCGTTTTTTTGGAGCACATTGAATTTCAGGTTAAATTACGGCCTATGGATTAACAACACATTCAAACATCCAAGTAAACATTCTTCCTTATACACTTTCGCACTAATAATATTGTTATTTTTATTTATGACGAAAATATAAACAGCACCACCCTGTGCTGAAAGGCCTGCCATGGACGTAACTTATTTTTACGAGGCTCCGATATGTCGGCCATTTTTACCATTTTATACCCTTTGTCTAAGTGCACTTATAGCTACATTTTATAGCATAAGAAGGATTGAAACTAGTAAAAAAAATAAGAAGTTAAACAACTGCACCGATAATATTTTTACGAAATAAACTAAAAAATAAAACTTGCTTTTCAAGGCTGTAACCTACAAACAAATTCATATCACGTTACATACATCAACGACTCATAACAATTCACTGTTGGACAACCCCCTCCCCCCCCCACATTAGTGGAGGGGCGCCACAATCTCCACGTTTAGAATAAAGAACACTACAGAAACCGCTATAGTTTACTAAAGGTACATCACTATCACTAGCATATCTACATATTATAAAACGCCACGCTACGGCTGCGTGTCTGTCTGTCTATCTGTTCGCGATAAACTCGAACATTACTGGACGGATCAACATCAGACAGAGTGATTCATATAGAAGGTTTAGGTATAACATTTGTAAAAGTTACCCGTGCGAAGCCAGGTCGGGTCGCTAGTATTCGCTAAAATAGTTTTTCAATTACAATTATTATTAATAGACTGCACTCCCTTCTAGAGTAATTTACTCTCTACTATTCGCTTCATAAAGTGTGTAATCAAGCACCTAAACATTGTACCTTCAGCGTTGGAGTCGACACGATGTCTAATGTCCGTAAACAAACGCAGTCCATAACTCCGGCCTCTGTAATCCGATTTTCGCGGGCTAATATCTCAGCTTACACCGCTCACGTTATTTATTGTTTTAATTTAAGTGCATGAAAGTAATCCTCTACAAAATTCATGGAAAGCCCCAATTTCGTTCCCAATCCATTCACCGTAATAAAGATAAACAGAGCCGGTTTATCTCTGATAATTAAATCGTCCTATTACCCATTCCTTGGGCCGGCTACCTTTTTTCATTCGAACAATTAGATTAATCTTCAATCCAATTGCTTTTAATATTAAAACTCTACTCACGAATACAAACAAAGGGCGTGTGTTGAAACCAGACGCGGGGGCTCTAGTATCAATTGATTTCTTACGACGTAGTAAGATTGCATTCAGGGCACGAACTCGCGGCCTTGGCTCACAATCCCGGACGATAAGCCACTGTTATTAGCGACCAGCCAAGATAGAGCCCCGACAATCCATCAACACATCGTGCTTATTCATACGAAACAAATGAGCTCCAAGAACAAAGTGGATCACAGTACGCTGGCTGACTGGTAAAGGGTTAAGTTATAATAGTACGAACAAACTTACGGGACGAGTGGAATAATTTCTCGACATCAATGGACTTTAGGGGGTAAAGGTATGCGGACAGAATTCATAAACTTATGCTACTCCAATCGATAAAGATTCTTTCATATTTTCCCGTTACAGTATTGACGAGCCCTGTAAATAATTTTTAAACGACTTCAAAAAGGAGAAAGTTCTCAATTCAGTTGTATGTTGCTTTTTTGTTTGTTACCTCTGAACTACTTCATTTATAAAACGATATGAAAAAGTATTTTTTATTTGAAAGGACATACTTCCAGTTTGGCCCCATTTTTATAAAAACCCAGTTCTGATGATGAGATCCATGACGAAGTGAGCGAAATCTTCTGATATTATAGGAACACATATGGCACTTTCAGTATTTGCAGTGACAAGTCAAGTATTATTTTTTATATTATTTTTATGAACACCAAAACACAAAAAAAAAGAATCTATAAATACTTACGTTGATCAAAGAAAAAACTCCACCTTACACCACAAGCAAAGTCCATAACACACTCGATTGCACGCCGTCAACATTATGGAGCCCAAAATACGTCAGATAAGGGCAAACTGCGCTGTTAGTTTTGAGTTCACGGGTGCATATTTGTTTATCTAGCAGTGCAAGTGGCACTGGCAACTTGCACGTCGTGTTGTCGTACAAATATGCTGCACTTCGGAGCACCCCTGCGAGAATATGGCAACCTGGAACGCCGCATATGAAATGGATGCAAATATTCCGTATCAACGTAATATCATGCGACGTCCACACACCAAACATTCGGGGAACAGATTTTATATGGACACATTCTCGTACAAGATTTGATGTTATAAAGAGAATATAGGTTTTAGAGACCCAGCTTTTCTTACATTATTCACATACATTTTAGTAACATGCTCACATAACTAATTCAAACAGTTACTTCCAAGACGATTCCCTGGCGACTCTACTTCACTGAATGATTAGTGCGGATAATAGTGCTATAAGAAGTAAATCCGAAACGTAAATCTGAAACTCTCTAAAGAGAAAATGTTGTACCTTAAAAGCTATTTAGGGAGCTCCGACAAAGGATCAAACAAGAGTTCTACGAAGACCTATACATGTGAAAGCTCCCGGCGCAACTCCCAAGACTTTTATCTCCTTACTTTTATTACGTAGGCTTTGAAAACGTTTTGAACATGCAAACTTCGTTTGTCGCAGTTGCGAAGAGGTTACTTTAGAACGATTAAATTAAAAACGTATGAAAGGGCCTACATTCTGGAAAAAGCTTCAGTGAGATAGGTAGTCTATCGTCTTGAGATTAACTTTAAACGACAACCAATTTAAGCTTAAGCGATAGCTTAGCGTTAGCTTTAAGCGATAAGGCCGCATGGTGATTCTCCTGGTGTTCATTTTAAGTACCCTATGTATTCTTTTAAATGTGCAATAAAGCGTCATTCATTCAATTTATAAATAGGGGGATATCAAACTAAACGTTATAAAACCAATAAATAACAAAAATAAAAATTTACTTTTTTAAATTTTTTGCTTACCTCTACTTCAATCCTATACTCAACCGAATTCCAACCACGCTCGATACACTGATATCAGGGCAAATAGCTTGTAATTAGAAACACGGCACGCGCCCACCTATCGGCTGATACTCTAACCCTTTTCAATACCACCTAAGGGGAAAGGACACCGCAAACAAAATTTAAATAAATTATCCCCACGTGCCTTTTATTCGGAAAGTTGTTTCGCTGCGACAATATTTGGCTTTGGAAATTATGCTTGTGTTCCGGCGGAGCTCTTTGATCCAACCAGGACCGGGATTTACGAGTTTCAAGGAGCACCGAGCCACCGAACCGCCCTAGGGTAATTGATTCTCCTTACTCCGAGATTTCGACGCGCTGCCAACACTTTTCGTACCAATAAAGCCCTACCTCCAATAATTATACTGAATTTTAAATCAGTTAATCATAAGTTTATATGCCAAACTCGTCTTCACAAGACGTGACTTGAGTTTGCGGAGAAACATTCTCCGCAAGCAAAGCTACTAATAAGTTCTTCATACCAAATGCTGCCTAGGAGCATTTAATCACCGCGGTTTTAAATGTGTATAAGGCAACGCTGCCTGCATTATCTGATCTGCCAAATCCTGGATCATGGACAAGACGGACCCCAGGCCCTCGTTCGCAAGAGCATAACCGGGAAAATAACGGCAAGATGATGATGATAAAGAGGCAAAACGGCCTATTTTTTTCATGTAAATACTTCATCATCGTTTTTTTCATGAAATACCTACCTACCTTACTTACCTATTCATAATATTCCTACGGATCTACAAACTACGCTTTATCTTCATACTTGTGAACACTGGGAACTCCAACCCCTTAGACGAGAATGAAGAGCACGGCAATACCTTCCAGTCTTCAGAAGAGACTGGTGTCCATCAGCAGACTTGTGCAAAATGCGTCATTGTGATAACAATTAACTAGGAGTAGGTTCCTGAAAATACCCGTAGATACTCAAGCAACCCCATAATCCTTTGGCACTACTTCACCTGAATATTGCCATTTAAGTGCTCTCAACTTGGGCCCCGGGCCGGCAGGTCGTTAAATCAGCTATGATATCGATGGATAGCGCCTTCCCCAGCAAATGAGTCTGGAGTGTCGGCCCCGGTGAAATAGTGGCCCGCAAGCAATAACATTACCATAATATCCCATTTTTAGCCCCATTCCCGCTCATGTAGTGGCAAAAGACTACCTTGATTGCTCCGTAGTGCCGAGCAGTAAGTCAGCGGTGGAATGGGGGTATTTTAACTGTTGTATGTCTTATAAATACTACTAGAATAGTAGTAGCGCTTAAAATTACGTATGTGTTTTTACTGACTGAAGGATATTCTCCTTCACATTACGTACATGACATTAAGTATACCAGAGACCCGCCCCGACTTCGAATGGGGGTGTTCTTGGGCTTTCCCTATTACAATATGCATGTATTTCACATATGAACGAGGTTATATTTACGTTATTAATTAGGGCGTCGGTAGCCGAGTGGTTAAGGTATTCAACTCGTAAGCGACTTCCCTGAAATTATTTGATCTGCCAAATCCTGGTCTCGCATGCACGTTGTCGTTAGACCAGGACCGCTAACTTTATTCATCATCAGCACCCAACTTCTGCTACTACGACAGATCTTGGCTAAGTTGACGATAATACCTAGGTATACCTCAAGACCTAAGTGAGATAGGTACTCTGTTTTTAAAAACACGACGTCGTCAACGTAATATTGCCGTTCATAGCTAACAAAACTAAATGTAGTGAGAAACAAATCGGAGCGCGAGCCGTTTTATCGGTGTCCCGACGCAGTTCCATTCAGTGCACCGATAACCTAGTTTTGTTTGTAACATATGAAGCGAGAGCAAACAGATTTCGAATGTCAGGGCTGTCTCTAGTCGCGATAGCGAACTGTTTGATAGTTGCAATGGGCTTTGTGACTGTGAGAAAATCTAAAAATACGAAGGTATGTGTTTTGCTATAAATATATCATTATTGTCATCATATCAGCCAAAGGAAGCCCACTGCAGCTAGGCATAGGCCTCCCTAGAAATAACCGAAAGGTCGATCCTGTGTCGTCCGTAGTCAGCTGAGGTCGTCGCTCCACCTTGCGGGAGGCATGTCCACGCTGCGTCTTCCGGCAGTTAGCCTCCACACGAAAACCTTACTGTTCCAGCGACCAGCGAGCTATGAGCCCTGCGCACTGCCACATATATACCCTAATTACAGTTTAATCTCTTTCAGTCATGGATATGTGGCGTGGAAAATGTAACTAACCTATACCTGTTCATATCGGAAAGTGGTCTAGCAAAAGGCTCTAGAAGCAATGGATTGACATCACTTAGTCGAATGCGAAGCCGTTAGGGAATGCACACTAGGAATCATGATAAATGTACCAAGTAGAAAATTCATGGGTACGTGAATTTAGGTTGATTAGCAAAGAAAACTTGCACATCCATCCATCCATATTAGCCCGAATCATCCCACTGCTGGGCAAAGGCCTCCCCCCGATTCCTCCGCTCTTCACGATCAAGTGCCAATGTCTGCCAGTCACTTGCACTTGCACATACCAAGAGAAATACACGTACCTGCCTATGCATTAAGATTACAATTGTTATTATCATTTCAACCAGACTTCAATCATTGAAGCAAATACGAATAGCTTGGCAATTGTTGGTTAGGATTGTTTCATTGATATATTGATTTAGTGAGAGGTAAATAGATAAGGTCGCAACAACACACAAATTCTAAGTATCAAAGTAACGGACAAGATTTAGTTGGATCGAGTAAAATACAAATAATTGACCTCGCTCCTCCTTCCTCATTTTCATAAAGGACGTTAGAAGTGCCCAAAGTCTAGAGCGCCTTAAAATTCACCCCGCTGAACCCTCCGAGGCTAAAATCTCTGCTTCCACAGCCTTGTCTTAACTTAAGTAAGGACTTGTTGCTTCACGTTCACGGGCTAAATCCGTAATTTGATTAACCGAATGAACGGAAGGATTAATTTTAACCCAGGGTTATCGGGCTCGTGGGCAGGCGGAGCTTCCCGTCGAATTACAAGGTAAAAGAACCGAGGAAATTCGTCCGTCCACAGACAGGATGCCTGCATAAATACTCCCCATGTTATCTTTGGATCTTTAAAAGGGTATTTGGAGCAAGTCCAGGGTTATAAATTAATTCTTTTTAATTTTGTTTACCATTGTCTTTTCGCTGTTGCTGGGTTTAAATGGGGTTTTCCGAATAATTGCGTCTGAACATAACTAAAAAGGGAGAATACGGGTTTTCGTGAACAGAAGATTTCCTAAGATTTAGCTAATAGGCACCAATGGTTAAAAACCATCCCGATAAAAGGAAAATGACTTAACTCGGAGATGAAATTCAAGATCATATCACTATAAAAATTTACCCAAGGGGTGAATAATTTAAAATATTTAAAAAAAATATCACATCAAAAATAAAATAAAATCCTATGAACATTACAAAACTATATAACTATTTCAAATAATCTACCTAGTTATTTTTACAGTGGCGATTTGTTATTTGTTTACCATTTGATCTTGAATTCCATCTCCGAGAATAGGGACATAAGGACATAGAATACGACTATAAGCAAAAGATGTCGGCGGTAAATAATGCATGTCGGCTATAGTTGGGCTTCGAAGAACATCGTTTCCGCATCGAGTGAATTAGTGTGTGAGTAAACACGAAGCCGAAACTAGGCTTTCTGCGCGCGCAGAGTAGTGAATACGCAAATAGTAAACGAGCCCTTACTGCTAAAGCCAAAGTAAAGTAGGGTTCGACTTTTACTGTACTACCAGCCGTATGCAGCCGGTTATTAATATCTATTTTGCTCTTCAATTCGATATTGAAGTGCTAAAATTAATTTCACTTACGGCTGCAATCAAGTGTGTTGGTAGCATTGCAGCGACTACCCTTATCTCGAATTGACCCATAGGAGGGGAGGGGAAATAAACCCCGCATTAGTCAGGTCACGTAATAATGCTTAACCGTAAAACATAAAAATGTCCCCCAAATCCCATAATCCTTCATAGGCTTGCGGCGTAAATGACAAACGCCCCAGACAACGTATTCGGGTTTCTAATCAATTTATTTGGGAAACTCTACCTGTTTATTTATATACTATTGTCGTAATATAATATAATATCTATAGTTAGAATAGATGGTTTGTTAGAACCATACAGAAAAACAATAATATACAGGTTAGAACTTGATAAAAGGATAAAATAGTATTTAGCGTTGGAATTAAATTCCGCCGTGCACCCGACGTGTCTTTTGATGGCACTTGTCAATTATTGTAACCAGGTTCGAGGCCTGTAATACGCCCTCGGAAACACGAAACATATTGCGTAGGTAGTGTAGGTAGACAATTCCGTGGGCGACCCGAAACGACTTTGAAAGAAGTAGAAAGGAACTGAAGTGTAGATATCTAAATATAAATAAATTTTAAAGTTTTATTGTATTCGTTTATAATCTATAATAATTTGTATGTGTGTTTTTATAAATATGGGCCTCAGTTGCCTGAAATAAATGCATATATAAATAAATAAATAAATGTATATTAATATTTATTAAGAGCGAAAATACACTAGATAGGTATGCAACCAAGAAACTCCTGAAAGCTAACCTACCTACATAAAGGTATGCACCTACCGTCAGCAATATAATTTTGGGAATGGACTGGCAGATAAATTAGATTAGATATGTGACGCACACAGGCCCGTATGTCATTCTGCTCCTAATACGTTGGCTGAAATGTCGGCTACATTTGTGGTACCCATAGCGGAAATTTTCTAGTGAGATGGTATGGTAGAATTTCATAAATCTTTCAAGATTTCACATGAATTATAACTTTTTAGAAATATACAGCATATTACCTACCCACTTACTTATAGCTGTTCTTAGACTATGCGGTACAATGACATAATAGGTGCATAACGATGGCTTATAATAAGGATAATAATATGAAACCACCAGGCGCACATTTGTTTATATCAGGTTCTAGCCTGGTCAACATTAGTAATGACCAGAAGGCTGGCTTCTACTTGGGTCAGCGTATAAGCCCGCCATCCAGCGAGCCATCCTTTTAGGAACTTGTCCGCAGTCTGGGATATTTTTTACCTTTAATAATATTAAAGGTAAAAAATATCGTTAGGTTAAGTAAGGGTGTTTTTGTTCAGATAGTATCAAGTTTTATTTTATTTTGGTTTCATTATTTGATGACCTGAGTTGCTGAACATGCTGAGTTCCCGTGTTCGATTCCCGGCCGAACCGTAATTATGAATTTTAATTTCTGTTACGGGTCTGGGTGTTATATGTATATAAATATGTTTTTAAAAGTATAAAAGTAGTCTATCAGCTGTCTAGCGCCCATAACACAATATTTGCTTTCTTTGGGGCTAGATGGCACTGTGTAAATTGTCCAAGCATATTTATTTATTGAAAATAATTATTATTGTAAATAAATTACCAAATAAACCTCAATTTAACACACAACATCATTCTGAAAAGCGAAGTCATATAGGTACACTCTTTATTGTGATTCGCATCGGGTTCACCGTGAATCGAATTTCCTAGGAAAAATATTAAGATTAAATTTCCGGCATTCGTTTTATTTTCCCCCGTCTTGGGTGGAATTTCACAAGATGGGAGATTACTTTGATAGAGTTTAGCTTTATTCAGGACCAGATCTTTATTGGCTGTTTTCTCGCAAACTGCAGAAATACTGAGATTAAGGAGTGGAACACGTTGCTTGCGAATGTGTTCCCTGATCAATATAATTTGGATGCCTTCAAGGCTAGAATGTATAGGCTGATCCAAGACGGGCATGCTCCATCTTTGGCCGGAATTTACATTTCATCAAAATCCATGTAGTAGTTTTGGCGTGAAGAATTAAACAAACATCCATATATAATCCTTACAAGCTTTCGCATTATAACATTAGCAGGATGGATAGTGGTCAGCTAATTCTTTGATTTACCTGAAAAGTTTGAGGGCGCTACTTGATAGCAGAATACTCAGTTTGACAATTTTAATGTTGCAAATGCAGTAGTTTATTTTAACGATTTTCTTTTTTAACCCACGGTAGACCAGAAATAGGTAGCTGCGTTTTTTTATTGCGACCTCCAACCCGCATGTCAAGGGTGGAGATTCTGGCAGAACACTCCACTGATCTGGAGTAGGCTCAAGTCCAACAGTGGACTGTTTGTTATGGTTTTTGATTTATGATGGTCTAATTTAGTTCGACGTCATACTTTCCTTTTTTGCAATTTCAATTTTTAGTTATTTTGCATGTGTCCCAATAAAAAAATACGGGCCAAATAAAAAATTTTCTATGTCTATGATGAAGGAACATATAGGTTCTATATATTGTTATTTTTTGTTACAGGGCTTGGATTTGAGCATACAACTTCCTGGTAAGTTTGATTAACTTATAATACTAGTAAATTTAAGTTATCCGTCTCTACAAAATGGGTTGAACAAATTCAAAGCCCAACAAAACCATTAAGCATTTCGACTCCAATACACAATTTTCCGATTTCCCTCCAGTTAAAAAATATCTATCATCCATCGCTAAAGAAAATCCCAAAGAAATACAGGCTGAGTTATAACAAAAAAAAGAGATTGTCTGTCGTTAACGGTCGCGCTCGAGTCTTGCAAAAAGGAGAGCGTTAATCCTAGGGGAGTCCCCGGGCGACTCCATAAATTTTAGGCATTTCTGAAAAAGATAACTCATTGAAAACATTGTAAGAGTAATTAGTTTGAAAATACATACATTTTTACGAACACATTCGAGCATTAGTCATTAGAAATGTTAACAAGTATTATTAATAAATATTGCGTGTAGCGAGGTACTGGTAGTAGGGTCACGGAGTACTGAGGTCAGTAAATGGTGGATCATGGTCGAGGCGGACCCCGGGCCCTGGTACGCGAGAGCATAACCGGAACATTAACGCCAAGATGATTTAAAAAAAATGCGGATCCTTTCTTTAATAAACTATTAAAATGTCAGAGCCGTAAAAAAGTGGAACAATGTGATGTCTGCTTCTACGGAAAAGGCGTAACGCTAGGTATGTATGTATTAAAATAGAGGATGGATAGAGAGTCGGTTGCCCTGTGCTGGGGCAAGATAGCTATTAAAACTTAGACGACGAATGTCGGGAAACTCCCGAAAAAGTGTACACATACACAATTATTTCCCAAACTATAGACCGATAGAGATACGTGGGACGTAGACGCCTACCTGTATCAGGAAAGAGGTCCCGCGGGAGACCCAAGAAACGATGGATTGAGATCGCCAAGTCGGACGCGAGAGCCAACGGCTTATGACGTGAGGAAGCCGAAGATCGGGCAAAGTGGAGAAAACCAAACAGGAAAGCGGACCCTGACAGCAACCGGGATTGATCGCTCGGATGATGATGATGACAGAACCAATTGCACTGAAAGAAAGCTTAGAACTATCTTGATTTAACTGGTTTTCAACCGCATCAAAAACGGTTAAATCGACGAATTCGTGGGATACGATGACAAAGACAAACACACCGATACATACGTCAAACTTTTAACAGCTTTTTCTGCGTCGTCGGCTATAAACAAGTTGAAACGATCAAAGTAGGCACAAACTAACTTTTTACTGTCTCCTGGACTTCTAAAGCTAATACTTTCCTACCCTTTTCACCCTAAACGACCTCATCAAACCTCCAAACCCAGTTGATTTTCTCGCAACAAAAAAAATAAAGTGAAATCACATGCAGTTTACGTAAATTACCCCCGTCTTACCCCATTTGATCTTACCCCCGAGGCTTGAGCTCGTTATCACTTTGAGCAATCTACGTAAAACGTTCTAATTTCCGGTAAAAGAAACTCAAGCGTTCGGATCGACGCCCTTCCGATAAATTTTGGTGCTAGTAAAGTAAATAAACGTGGGTGTACCGTACGTACAGTAGTTGTAAGATTATCATCGTGTTTCAGGAAAAGTTGCTGTTTGTAAGTTTGGGTGTGGGGTTAGGTGATATTCGAAAGGACTAAAGCAATTCCGAAAATTCTTTCACTGACAGGAAGCTACATGCAATAAGGATGATAACTGTGTGAACATTGTCCGTCAGTTAGATTTTAAAAATATGACACGTATTTTTTTATTTATTCACCTCATGCGTGACGTCGTATCGGCGTTTTTTTTAGTTTAACTAGCAAAAGAAAACAATCAGCCAAAATATATTGCTTTTTGATTTTAATCTAACGGACTAAAATTTTTTCTCTCTTTCACTAAATCTTTTGTGATTAAGAAATAATCTTTTATACCGCGGGGCACTTGAATGATTACCTACAGACAAAACCGATGGAGACAACTAGTTCCACTATAAAAATATGTATATGGGTGTTGTATTTGGCAGAATAGAAGATTACACGAACCCCTTCAGTCGAATGATGCGTGATAAGTGTAGAAGTGAATATCCACGTTAAACGGGTTGGTGTTTTATAAGTTTTAACATTAAGACAACTCTGTCAATAATCTGCATGGATGAGTACCAAGGCCCAAACAAGAGTTACATCTGTAAATGTTTCGCTATTTTTTAAATTATTTATTAAGCAAAAAGATACAACAGTAGTTACATTAAAGTCGATCTGTCAAACTGCTGCAACAAACTGCTGCAGTGATAATACATGTAGAATTTTGTACCACATGATCAAACCTAAATTTTGTGGGTGGAAGTGCTCCCAGTTACGGTACTAATATCACCCAACGGTTGACTTAAATATGTGCCTACCAACATTCAAAATGAGTCTTTATACATAGGATAATTATATTTTTAGCTTAAGCTTCATATCTTCGCCGTCTATCCTTAGCCTGTTCCCGTATACTTATAACAGCATGTTTGCCTAAGACTCGCGCGTTTTCGTCAACTGATACTTTATTCCCCCATTAACATTTACATAGAAGGGGTGGCTCCATAATGCTTGCTCCTTTCCCAATAAATATAACCCGTATATGTTAAGTAAGACATCAATCTTCTCTATGAACGATGCCAGTGTAGACCTCCGATTTTTTCCTCGATATTCAGCCACTCGGATAATGTTACACTTGTGAGAATAACCGATAATTCCCAGAGGAATTATGGGTAACGTTCTACTAAATGTTTTGTGTTGCTAAGGCCCATTCGTGTTTGGATATCAGCGTATCAGAGAGTTAATAGAATTGTGCTAATAATACTTATAGAGATGTAATCATAAAAATAATGATCTTGGTGTTGATGTCCTGGTTGTGCTCCCGCGCACGAGGGCCCGGGGTCCAGCAAATCAGGTAATGGCAGTGGAACGACTGCCATCTGACCTCCGTGACCCTGATACCAGGGAAACCTGATCAAATTGGTTTATGGTTACACATTCAGTCGCCTGAATACTTACAGTGATGTGATAACTGAAATGTAACTTACATTATTTTTTTTTTATTTTTTTTGTTTATTAATATTTTGTTATACATAACACACTTTTTTTAAAGTGGCTCTCGTGAACGCTCTGCGAATACGCCGTTGCAGCAACGGCTTGCCCGTGCACATCTTCAATTGTTCCTTACGACAAAATGCACCGGAAATACAAAGGTAGCTACAGAAAAGCAAGCAAATATTCCAAATTATACGTTGATACTCCATATTCAAACAAAATCAAAGCAGTTACTTCCCCAAGGGACACAGCGGATCTCCAAATTATGAACCGATGTCTGCGGTTTCCGGAAACAAAACTCGCAGGTATCCCAAATGCCAGGAGGTCAGAATAAAATTGTACGTTACGCGATCCCTCGAGCGAACCTCTTTGAGTTAGCGAATTTCACCCGCAGAAAATTGAATCACCTTTGGCTTTTATTCTCTGTGTGTTTTTAGTGCAAGGTAGCACATGATAATATTTGCCTTTGTCGCTTGAAAAGGTGAAACTATATTGTAAAGGAAATCCTTGCCCAACGGATTGCGTGGATTGCCCAGTGAGGCAAATGTCTCACTGGGCAATCCGCGCAATCCGTTCAAATCAACCGCGTCTTGTGTGAGTACAGCTTTCCGGGTAAGGCGAGCGGTCTGAACAATGTAGACATGCAAACAGTAGTTTTTATTGCCCGCAGCGCTTCTGTGTTCTTCCCCTTGGACCATTCCTTACATTTGCCCATCCGGTTGGAATAAATGTTCAGCTTTCATATATATTATTAATTTTCACAACATCGTGCAGACTACGTTCTTTCACCAGACCGCAATACGCAACCTGTGTCCACTATTTATTCAACCATCGCATGCAGAATTTTGACACAACATTTATATTAAACATATATTAAATACTGTCACGCCTTCAGGTTTGTCAGGACCGTAGCATGTAGAATAATGTGATCCTTTTCAGGGGTAGGCCCTACGGGTAAAGCGCGTGACATTAATTTTTTCACAGCTTAAGCACACCCTGTGTTAACTGTAACTAGAATATGAATACAGGTATAGATTTCACAGCCTATACTGTTGGATTGTCCGATGGATCCAGATGTCGGAGGAAAGGCGCACTCGCACAGAGCTGTTCGGTGTGGTTTTAACATGGTTTTCATTTAAGTCTTCATTTGAAATAAAACCTTGTATAGACACTTATTTAATCATAAATAGGCACGACTATGACATTGTCAATCGATTATTTAATGTATAAATTCTTTAGGGAATTTATTAAAACTATTGCATTGCGAGCGTTGAATATTGCTCGTTCCAAAAGCAAGCGGCACGGAGTGTTTTAACAGAGCTAACGTTTAGAAATAACATTATAGGTTCGAGAAGATGCGTTCATAAATAATCGATCGATTTAACATTTACAATATTACGGATTACAATATTATTTACTTTGTTGCTAGTTTCGATTTATCGTACGTTACGTCAAAGTTAATTTAAAAGGAACCCGAACAGTGGCCCCGTTCTTAAATTCATCATTAGAACAAATGAAATAAAGGTAGGTAAAGGTTTTAGTAATTTTTAAACGATTTATTTCACCATTATCCTTGCGGTCAATCCTTCTTCCAGGTTCTGTTTTACTACTACCGCTCCACTGTGTTCGGTGCCCAAAATCATCGGCTGACTCCCCATCTCTAGATGCAGATGTATGCCGACCGGATCTTTTCAATCTTATATTGTTGTGTTTTGGCTTTTTACGTGTGGTGACTACAGCCGCCGAAAAGCTGTGGAAAAGCCGATTTACCAATCTCTGAGGAGTCTCGCCAGATAAGGTTGGCTTGGGTAAATGAGATGGTCCCACCATGGATTTTATGTTACCCGTTACGTGGTGACCCGTCAAATATATATTTAAATAATAATAATTTAGAGTAGAAATATGGAAAATCCGTAGACACACCTTGTTCAATTATAATAAGCCCCTGTTAATTATGCATCCTCTTTACTTCATTTCAATATTTAATATCTAGCACGTACCCTTTGTCGGTAATTCAAATTAATTGGAATTTAAAACCTCTGCAAAGTTAATTTAATTAATTTTCCGAGAATGCTTTCGCCGGGAACTTATTATATAACCTTCGGAAAAGCTCGCATGGGCATTGAACTTGGAAGCCTTCGTTAATTATTTTAGAAGCACTTTAGTTTATGGAAAAGGGTTTCGTCCTTTATTATATTAATATATAATTCGATTTATGTGACGTACTGATTCTCGATTATATCAAATTATCAATCAATCAATAATCATCAAGAAAATAAAATAAACTGTCGACGGACTGACTGGCACCTGTATTATCACTGTGCAGCTCAAATAACTTCATTAATCGGGCTGATAGCATGATTTTTTTAAATTCCGACGTGAAGTCGGACGGAAGAAGTACAAGACTCAAATTATTCGTCTACAATTTTCAACCAGACTGTTGTCTGAAGGCCCAGGTTCCGCCTTGACCATGATCCAGGATTTGCCAGATTAGTAGAGTATTTACAGACCTGAGTGGTTCAATGGTGAACATGCCGGTCTGCCACGCAAGAGGTCCCGGGTTCGATTCCCGGCAGGGCAGATGTGTTTGATGAATGATAAATTTTATTTTCTGTTACAGGGTATGTATTTAAAAGTATATAAGTAGTTTATTAGTTATCTAGCACCCATAACACAAGCTTTGCTTACTTTGGGGCTAGATGGCGTTGAGTGAATTTCTCCCCGATCATTTATATATTATTTTATTTATTTTATCTGACCTCCGTGACCCTGCTACCAAAGGAACCAGCTTGGATCATGCTTATACATACAGTCGCCAGAATATTTTCGCCAACATTCTGCAACAATACACTATAATCAAATAAATAAACATGCGCTATCGTCGACACTGTCATCGCCAAGTCATATAATTATCAAGAAGGTCAGCTGTTTTAACGACTGTATTAAGTCCCCTATTACTCCAGCTATAGTAAGCAGTGCTGGCAATCCGCGATTCTTATTCCGTGTAACGTAGCAAATAAATATGTGACTGGCCGTCATATCTTGGGAGCCAACGCTGCGTGGCATCATGCCAGCTTAGGGGTGTGTACTGCGTGCTTATAAGCTTGGAATAGGGGTATGTTGTTGTTATTTTTTTTAACGTTATCCAAGCTGCGGAAAGGTCATGGTTCTTCTGATGTTATTAACGTAACTGGTGTTTCAAAAGCTATGATTTAAAAATAGATATTTGTATAGCACCATAACGTTAATGGCGTTAATGTTAAAGGGAATGATTTAATAAGCTCTCCAATGAAAGACATTTTTTCATAACAACTTTTTTATCGCGGAATATCATAGGGGTATAGTGACCATTTCAAAGAGCCCAGACACGATGGATTTATCTTGTTGCGTTCATTAGTGCATATGACCACCTTCCGACTCCATCGTCAGACAAGCTCCATGGTACCATATTAATGCATTGTCACCCAAGGCACATAGCTATACCAAATTTCAGCTCAATTGAACACCGGTAAGTGGGTCCAATTAGGCTTGCAATATTTGTCTCGAACATACATGCTAGTTACAAACAAATGTTGCAATTTACTATTAATAAAATCAAAATAAATAAAAACTTGTAATAAGAAAATATCATATACCAGTCCATTGAAAGAAAATGCAACATACACAAATACCAAATAACTTCTTAAACTTTATGTAAAGAAGAGACGGCGGGGGAAGGGCGTTGAAGAAATCGCGGGACAACCTTAAAACTAGAAGTACTACCATTTTGTAACTTCCTATCTTTAAATTCACCCTCAAACGCCAACAGCTCCTGCAACAACGTACGTAAACTTAATTTAAAGTTTTTATTAAATTCCCGTGGAATACTTGGTCTCCTGTACTCTGTACAACCCTATTGTCTGAAGTTAGTGAAAAACTCACGGTACGTGCTTTCCACGCAAAAAACTTTCAGCGCGACCGACCACTTTCAGGGTTCAGGGTTCCACGGGGCACGGCGAAAAAACTATTGGGGAGTAACTATTGACCGCTGACAACTTATTACTGTGAGCAATTTGCTTTTTTGCCAATTACTGCTTGCGTTATTACCCCTTCATTTGAAATTTTATGTTCTGGTATTCTCTTCTGTCTACGCAGCGTTGTTGGCTAAATGGATAAGAGGTCCGACTCGTACCCGGAGGTACCGGGATCGAACCCCAGTGGTGTCATGTATCAGTGACTGTTTGCTGAGTTATATACATTAGTTGAACACTAACCGACGCTCTTACGGTGAAAGAAAACATAGTGATGAAACCTGCACATAAAAAAATATTTTCAAGACACGGCTTCTTTAGATATAGTATATAAATTTAATAGATGATCTAAGACTTATGTTTATGTTTGATATATTCCAATGAAGCAGTATAAAAACCCTTTTGTGCTAATGAGCAGACAATTATTATTCAAGAGGGAACATGAAACTTTCAAAATGTATTTTTTTATAAAATATAGGTATAAAGGAAAGGAATGTAGGATTGTTCGAGATAAAGTACAAGACTTATGTCCTTCCCTGTCTGTTTTGAGAAGCTCCCGTCCCGTGGAATTCTATTCCAATAAATTAATATAATAGGACCACAATAAGTCCGTATTGACTGACAGTAGTAAAAATTATATATTGTGGATATCGCAATAATCTCGGGAGAATCTGTCCTTGTCAGTCCTTCTTGTTACTTGTACTTTTAGTTTGTTTAAATTATTATTCATGCTGAAAATCATCTCCCGCACTTCCTTTTTAATTGTTTTGTCCATTATTTAATAATACTTTTCATAACTCACGAAAATAAACAATCCTACGGAAATCAAATTGTTTGTTATGACTTTTATGAATGACATTCTATGACGTTTAAAAATCTTGCCATACAGAATTTTTTTTTAAATATGTGATTCAGACTTAGCGTGGTTTTTTTAGTACCAACTAAGATACGTCGGAACCCTTACCAAACTGCAATGTATGACTTATCTCAGTTTTCATGCGAATAAGAATGAGTTTGTCTTCATGTCGTCTCGTAATAATGCGGCACAATAATATACTTTCTGCGTCTTCATTCCTAACTATACCAACTTTAGCGCACAGGTATTACAGGATTTATTATTTACTAGATTGTTTATGGTTTCCTCAGCGAACTTGGGTTCCTTATCTTAGTCTTAGATGTACGGTGGATGTGTGGTATATAGCAAGACTCGACCGAGTCCGCAATGCTCATTCCTGGCTTCTGCCAGTAGGATCCTCTTTTCTACACATTCTTCGTCCGGTCTTCAGCATTCCCACGTCGTAAGCCATAACTGTAACAGTCTAATTAATTTATGTTAAACTCAAACACAAATTTCAAAAAACAGGATTTATAAGAAATTTATTCAAAGAAAGGACGCTCGATATTCGAATTAACGAATATTGAATATCGTACAAAAAGACCCGCCCGCACCTGTACGGCGAATGAATTCATAACCGTCTGGAGCGCCCAACTGCCGCACCTCCCATTAACCCATGTAATACACTAAAGTTGAACGCCGAACGGGCTCATACCCTCAATTCTCCAATATGACAGCCCCCGCCATCCCGCCGCCTCTTCGTATTATGTCCCGCGCGTGTACCCGACTACGCTACTAGCAGAAACTACCGCAAAAAAGTATAAATCCCTTCTAAGGGCGTAATAAATTGGTGTAACGAGCAGCGGGAATCTTGTTAGGGTCGACGCCATAAAACCAGCGGGCGCTGCGACCAGGCGGGTTCAGCGATTCGGAGCTCCAGGGTTAAAGGTAGCGCCCACGCGGTCTCCCAAATGCTCCGGCTTAGCTGAGCGCATAAGCGTACGCGAGACTCGGGGCTCGGTAAAATTTAATGGGTCCATGGAGTTTGTATGTACGCGAGTCCTTGGCGCACCTAGTATCAGGTTAGTACCTACTAACCTGGGTACGGGGCACTGCTCGCTGGAGATAAGTGCGCAAACGGCTGCGGTTACAGCCCAGCTTAGATTAGCGCGGTCGGCGCCTGGTTACTGCCTCGTAACCTTTTACTGTAGTTGCAGTTTTTGAAATGCAAATGTAGACAATTAGGGTCATTGTGCTAACTTGTGTTCCGTAAACGTGTCTAATCTAATTCTATGCCAGTTTCTGTTTTGCCAACGTAAAATGTGGTAGCGATCTAAAAATAAAAACGTTATACCTTTGATTATATTTTGCTTGCCGTCTGTCACAGTCAGCCTGTGATCCGGGATCAGAGAGAAAGAATCCGATTTTAAAGCAGAATAATCTGAAAGCTCGCATAAAAATCTATTACAGTCAGAGCTTTTGTTACACGAGATTAATATTGGGGCCGCCATCGAAACAAAAGCGGGCAGAGATTGAAACGCGCTCATATTGATGAATACTCTCAATTCCCGGACGGTCGAGGGCCAATTACATTTTCAACAGTTGGCCCGGCCGCGGCGTGGCTGTAGTGTTTTCCACTATCCCGCTCTTTGTTGACATAGCTTCTATCTTTGGAGCCCTGCATGACTGCGATTTTCCCAAACAATCGGAGGGTCCCGTGGGTGCCCGTTTGTAATGTGACCGATTGATAGTATCCTACTCTCATTTGAGTGTGTTTCACGAGCATTTACTTACTCGAAAGTTTAAATACCCTAATGGGGAAAGCTTATAATCAGCGTTTGCAACAGCTGTTCGGAGGTTTATTACTATGTCTGTAGCAGAACAGATAGCCGGTGGGCTGATGATGAAATATGAATTAAATATTCGAGCAACCAGCGCATCACTCACGCCTCAAAGCACAAGAACATCAACGCTTGGATGAATAACACCTTTGGGTGGAGTATGTTTGATTCTAACTAAGCCAGTTGAGATTTTGGGATAAATAAGTAAATAAGTAAGTAATTGACGACCTGAGTGGTTCAGTGGTCAACATGCCGGTCTGCCACGTAAGAGGTCCCGGGTTCGATTCCCGGCCGGGCAGAAATTGAAATGATGAATTTTAATTTCTGTTACGGGTCTGAGTGTTCTATATATATTAACTATGTATTTAAAAAAAAAAAAGTATTCAATGAGTTTATCAGTTATCTAGCACCCATAAAAGAAGCTTTGCTTATTTTGGGGCTAGATGGAGCTGTGTAAATTTGTAAAAAAAAATAAAAAAAAATATAGAATTATCATTTATTTCAACTTTGTAATCAAATGTATAATTACACTTATACATTCGATTACAAAGTTAGGTACAATGCCAAATTCATTACAATATAATGTAAACATATAAATGTCAATAGAAATACCAATCACAATGTCAAGTTAAAAAGAGATTGAGGAACCAGGAACTATATTTTTCCAAAAAAAATATTTGACGAATCAGTCAGGTTAGAAACTGAATTGTACCAAACATCTGCACAAGTTTATCACAGAGGTGAGTCCACTACCTTCATTTGCAGTTGTTAGCCGTTGCGAAAATTTCTGTACAGAAATAAATAATACCACACAATGAAAATTATATCACGTAAAAGTGCGATTTATCAACGGAGAAAACCAAGTCGGTCCCACATTTGTTGTTTCGTTATCTCTTTGAAATGTACCCAAACGATTGCTGCCTAATATTTATATGTACAGTTGTTGTATAAGAGTAGGTAGTATATATGATAGATAGATAAAAAGTTAAATATGATAAAAGACACTTGTTAAAAACCTAAAAGCTTTCGCCTATACGTATACGTACGTAACGTAATTTTCTACGGAATACTTTATTTGGAATTTCCAATCTATGATAGCTTCCACGTAATAGACATCAACTTCGACAAACGATCGTCACTGCTGTCAAAATTACTGCTGCCAGTCCTCTAAACTACAAGGTTTCTTCCGACTGATTAGCCTTTTACTTGCCTTGTACAAATACCTTGAGCAAAAGGGGTTGGTCCTTAATTATTCTCTACCGGTCACCAAGAATGGTAAGAATAAAAGAACATGTATGAAAATAATTGTAAAAATACCTATTGGAAGCCTGACAGTTGTGTCAGGACAGACAGAGCAAGTAGTGGTCCACAGTCTCTGCCTACCCCACCTGTGGGACGGAGGCGTGAGCTTTGTTATATTATTTTATGTTATTGCACACCAAACGACAACTCAGTAGCCACTACATACTGTAGTACGCAAACATAAATATGTATGTCGCCATGTAGGTATCACATACACACTTTACGTCCAAGACGTTGTCCCCACTCGGAGAACCCGTGTACATCAGCTTAAATAAAATCCACCAAAACCTTACGACCTCTACGAAAGGTCTCTTCCGACCTTTTCGGCATCAAAAGAGGGAGCCTCGCACAGAAGGCAGCACAACGGCCCACCCAAAACCCGTATAAGTTGAGCTAGCATCTCTATGGATGCCCATGGCAGTATTAGCTCCTTCTGTACTAGTTTTAGGTAGGTAGATGTGCCCGATTCCGAACATAAATTACGGGAGGCTGCAAGGATTACCGCGCAACGAGGAACCAATTAATTGAAGTGGACGAGACGACAGACGGCTGTCGCTGTCCGCTCTCATTAGAGCGGACTGGAGCGGACAAATGAATAGATTCTGATATGTCCGTCTGACGGCCATCAGTATCAATAACGGAGGAGACGAATCTGCTAATAAAATTTCGACGAAAATGTGTGGTTGGATCTAATTTGCAAGATATGGAAAGTGAAGATCTAATAGAACCGCTCTATAGGTAGACTATATACTTATAGGTACTATATAAGCCCCGACGCGTTCATTTATTTATTTATTTAAACATAATTTGTAGAATATGTACAATGTCACGACAATAATGCATAAAACGATTCGTGTTTCTATATGCAGATTAATATAACATGCATAGTTAAGTAAAGTAGTTTATGCTTCATATGCTGCATGCAACGTGCTGTCGATTGCGATTGCACGGAACCGCAGTTATTATGTATATCGCTTAGTTTCGTCATATCCTAGGAGCGAGAAAGATAGCGTAAGTGATATCGCGCGCGGCAGCTCACCATCGCACTCGAAAAATGACCAAAAAGTTGCATCCTATTGCACAATGACAGATGAAAAGGTAGACCACCCTGCACATAGTGCAGACCTGGCACCATGCGATTTCTTTATTTCCCCGAAAATCAAAGATTTGATGAGAGATTTGACATTTACGGGGCCGGACGAAGCCGTGGTAGCTCACAACCAACACGTGAAAAACATGCCATGTTGGACCGAATGAAAAGTGTTTAAAATGTTATGGACAATACATCGAAAAGCAGTAAATATATTATTTACTTTACATGTAATTTTTTTTATTAATGAGTTACGCAAAACTGTTAGTGAACCCCACGTAGGACCTACAAACACAAAAAATGAAATGAAAAAGAATTAAGAGAACTGAAATACTACACTAATAACATAAAAACCTGTTAAACTTTAATATCCACTTTAACTTAACTTAACTTTAACGCATTAGCGATACTCCTGGTTTTGCTAATGTCTATAGGCAGTGGTGACCACTTTCCATCAGGTGGCCCGCTTGCCTGTTTGCCCACCGTATGACATAAAAAAAATAAAAAAAAAACTAGATACGTACAGACCTACAAAGATATTTTGGCACATGGCCGAAATCAGAACTAACGTCGCCATCTTGTAAAGCGTCATTTTTGACTGACAGCTCGAGTTGATTGTTAAAAACCACGCCCTCATCCAAGTGCCAAAATAAGATGTAATTATTTTCAACAGGAAATAAACAAAATCTAAATTTTTCTCTTCTGGTATAAAATTAATTGTCTTTAGCAAATGCAAGCGCTATTTGGGGACCGTATCTCCCGCGGAGAGATTTATTAGCAAAACCCCAGCTAGCTGGCTGCCTCTTCTATACCTACTTCCACCACACACGAGTGGTGTCTTTGCCCGAATTCAATCCGAAACTCTGCAAACAATCGACTGAACTATGTACTTACATCTACCCTATGACACTCGGGAATAGATAGATAATTGGTTCAGTAGATAGTTTCAGAGATTAGAAGCAAACAAAAAAAGCTATTCAAGTATTGTAGTACCAGACAATAATGCACCATCCAATTTATTTATTTTTGCATAGTGTCCCATTTTGCACGAATTTTAAAATATTCATATTTACATACAACTAACATAGAAATAAATGAAAAATAGCTATAGGTGAATAAACGTAACAAAATTAACTAAAATTTTAATATTAAAGTCTGTTGGTTTATGCTTCCTGAAGAACATCGAAACTGGGCATCATTCATTCAGTTTCAGTTCAAAGGACCGGCCGTACATAGGCTACCCTCCTTCTATGCGAGGCAAGCTACAAGCAGCCAACTTGCTATAATATATTATGATATCGAGCAAGCGATTCACGTCATGGAAAGCCACCCGCAACACATCGGGGAGTCGCGAATACGTTGCCATAGGAATTATTACCATCGGACCACGTGTAGCCTCTACCTACACCTGACTCAAAGGTAGGCGAGCTACGTCAAGTATGGTAGTAGAAAATTTCATTAACTACTGAGCACGCGCAATCTCATGTCCATCGGCCTGATCCTCTAACTCGAACGGATTATCTCTCGGAGTGAGATGGTGATGTATCGAGTCTTCAATAATGAGCAGTTTTCCAATATATCTAAAGCATTCCTAACCACTCACTAGATGGCGCCGCAAACAGGACATAAACACTGGGTACGTTGTATTGGATAATATTGTATTTGTCAATAGTTTTCAACCATTTTAGAGGTTGTAATAATAATGGAACATAGTGCCAACTTCTATAAATATTTCTATTTACATTTCGTTCAACCTTTAATAGTTATGTTTATATTAATAAACATTTAATTTTTAAGTTTAATATTAGTTGGCTGCATGAAATCACTGCCACCATCATACAGATTGAAAAAAGATTACCAAAATTATAGGAGCGCCATCTATTAATGCTTTTTGAAACCAACTATCAATACCTACTGGAAATCTCCTCATTGCTATTGAATTATTTAAGCAGTCGTGCACGATGTAGATACATGAACTCGCGCGCACACAAAGCCTATACAGACGTACGTGATTTTTGCATGATTTGTCCCAAAGTATACGCAATTTAGGTTTTTATACTAATAACCGAAAGCTTGTTTTATTATTTGTAAACGCGGAGCGCTCGCATTGCGCCGGCACAGTCGTCGCGCCGCGCCCGCCTAGTCACCGCGTCATCGTCCACGCCAATATTTGCGCGATTTAGGCGCGATTCCTATTCCGGGCGCTACGCGGTGACGTACGTACGCGATTTGACGTAGGTATAAACGGTTCATATTGTCAACGAACCATTGTAACAAAATCCGCAACCTGCGCCACCGCACCAGTATGGGTTACTTCCCTTCTGTAGTTGGCCCACCGACAATTTTGTTAGAGGGGTTTTATTGTTTTAAACGCTTCCTTCCCTTTATTTCCCTATAAACAAAGCGCTCAGTTCTTGCGGGCGCCTGCTACGGTTTACATCGCAATTATGCTGTAGGACTCCCTATTTGTTGGCACTTATATCACACAAGGGCAGCTGTGTTTCGCCTTACAATGTTTGCTGCTGGAAGTAACGGCGTTTTGTTAAATATAACACCGAACGTAAATAGGATGGGAACTCGACTTGGTACGGAAATAAGTCCTTTGATTCGTTGGGTTTTTCGTTTAATTAAACGTATTTAAGTAGGATTTAAATTGAAAAAAGATTGGAGGAAACCGAAAATAGTAGTAAGTGACTAATTGCACAAACAACAAAAACACAATTCCATTTTTATATTAAGTACAAATCTAAGCAACTAGAGCCATTGTGGAAATTTAAATTTTTTTGTTTACCTGGTGAGGCACATGGACAAACGGTCACCGTAAAGGACAAAAGCAACCGTCGTCCAGGATATCTGCAACCTCAGGGGAGCTGATGCTGTCTCCCAACTGCATCCGGGATCCCGATGCTTTTAACCCGTCGAGTCCCAAGAAAATTATAACAATGGAAAATTCATATTCTTCATGCTCCACAAGGAGCCGGTGGATCTCCTTAAGGTGATATGTTTATTCTGCAAATTTTATGTAACCAATTTTGTGTATGTGTGTTAACGTATATGAAATTAAGCGTGAAATGGATTTCTACATGTTCATAATATAAAATATAATATATAAAATATTATTATCATTGTAATTTTGAAATCCATTTACGAACGAAAGTCGATCAAAGGTCATAAAATTTGTATGGAAATTAATAGGTTAGGAAAGGTCTCCGAATAAACAGCGGTAAAGTCTTGTATTGCAACAGTCGATTTTAGGATTTTTGTTTCTTAATTACTAAGACCTACTTGAAACATAACATAACATAACATTTAATACAATTTATGTATAAATTTTTTATTTATTTCCATACAGTTTTACAATAAAATTTAGTTATAATTGTACAATTCAAAGTTGCAATGCCAATAACAAAACTGCGGTTTAAAATTTTGAATATCAAACTATCTAGCAGTATGATAACCTAATGACAAAATAGAAAAGAAAAAGCCTTCATATACATTAGTAGATACATGCGCCCATATATTTGTCTTTCTCCCACTGACTCTGTATGTGTGTTTGTGTATATGTGTGAGTATGTGTGTGAGAGTGTGCGTTTGTATATGTGTAAGATCCTTCGTATAAATGATTTATTACCATTCCCCAGGAGCGCCTTTGTCCGAGTGGTTAAGGTATTCGACTCGTAAGCGAGAGGTACCGGGTTTGAATCCCACTGTGGCCATGTACCAATGACTCTATTCTGAGTTATGTACATTAGTTGAATGATAACCGATGCTCTTAGAGGGAAAACATCGTGATGAAACCTGCACATTCAAGCCACTGATTGTGATTTGGTCAGGTTCGTAGCAGGGTCATCGAGGTCAGGTGGCAGTGGCTCCACTGTAAATAATTATCTGGTTCAATGTACCGTCGAATAGAATAACCTATCTACATTTGTACAGAGAAAATGTATAGACGGTATAGAACTGCTTAGTGCTTTCACTGGTCTATTTGAATTTCAGTGGATAATTTACATAGTACAAAGGGGTGAGAAAAGCCCAGGCAGAACATAATATATGCTGGCTGCTGGGTGCACATTGTCTAATTGAAAATGGCAGGGTTGACTATTCAGGCTATTAATAAGAAATGTATTAATGTCAACATGTTTTAAATAGGATTGTGTTTCTGTCGGTGAGTGAGGTTTCCAGAGGTCCATGGGGAACTCCAATTTGGGGAACCGTGGCTTTGCCAGTGGAGGGATATTTGCCTTTTTGCTGCCAGAGTAACGTGTTATAGAGGTGGGCAACGCATCTGTGATAGTCTAGGTGTTGCTTATGTCTATAGGCAGTGGTGACCACTTTCCATCAGGTGGCCCGCTTGCCTGTTCGCCTATCGTATAACATAAAAAAAAATGAAGGTCGAACGTTATGTTTTCAATTCCGTTCCTCTGATGACAGGGTCACGGAGGTTAGATGCCAGTCGTTCCACTCTAGTCACCTGATCTGCCAAATTCTGGATCATGGTCAAAGCGGACCCCGGGCCCTCGTGCGCGGGACCATTTACTCCAAGATGGTTTATTACCAATTCCCGATTAATATGGAGGCATACAATATCATATCTGCTCGTAGGTGACTGTATTGAATCGTCAAAGGCTTCTGTAGGGACGCACACTCATAAGGGCGCCAAATTAATCTTTTCATGGCCCAATATTCAATTCTTTATGGAAAGCCCGAGCCTTAGCCATCATGTAATTCTTTCAAAAAAATTATATTGAAAATTTATTTTTCATTGCTTTATTTTTTATTATTAACACATAAAATCCATTTCGATACAACTGGATAATAATTAATTAATTTTATACGTTTCCTTAATTGGATACATTTCCTAACGGCCAATTGCACTTACATACATTAAAAACGTCAAACCCTTGAAGGAAAGTCGAACAAAGGTTACATAAATTTGTATGGAAGTAGTTAACAGACATTAATAGGTTGGGAAAGGCCTCCAAATAAACGGGGATGAAGCCCAGCAATGAATGAATAAATTAATACAGTTTAAGTATAAGTTTATTCTCATTCCTCGTTAAATATGGTGGCATATATCGAATCTACTTGTAACTAATTTGATCGTCAAACGCTTCTGTAGGGCGGTAACACTCATAAGGGCGCCAAATTAATCTATTCATGGCCCAATATTCAATTCTATATGGAAAGCCCGAGCCTAAACCATCGTTTACATGTAAGGTGACGCACCTCCATACAATTTCAGTGCTATAAAGTTTTTACACCGCCATTCGCATCAAGCGCGGGTGAGGCCGCGCTCCTACAAAATGTGGACGATTTCCTTTACGATAGGACCCCGTGTTGGTAGACCAGGAGCTAACGATCCCTTCACCTTGGGAAAATATGTTTTAGAATAGCTTAGAATACTTTTAGCGGGAATGGATAAGGCAGCCGCCAATGTTGACAAGCGAAGATGGTGAAGGTGGAAAAGTGTTACCCAGACCGTGTGTTGTGACCAGGGGACCAGGTGTCCAGTTGATCTTCGAAATGAGCATTTATATGCTTGCCAACCTTGTTTTCGTGTAGGTACTCGTAAGTACTCTTAGGTTAAGGATGTAATGAGGATCCGTATAAAATACTGTCAATGTCTAAAAGGTTTGTCGCGTGTGAGTCCCGACTAATATAACATTAAAATAGTGTCACTCTAAGCACGCCTAAAGATCGATTATACAATAAACCAAACTATTCAAAAACCATAACCACCTCTCTCCTCTGGTGTTGTTGATGTCCATAGGCGGTGGTGACCAGTTTTTATCAGGTGGCCCGCTTGCCTGTTTCTCTTCTGTATAAAATAAACATTAAAAAATTAGATCGGTTCGCCACGATTCGGAATACTTACGCCACACCTTACAACAACCACTACTCTACTTACTCCATTTTTTTATGTCATACAGCAGGAAAACAGGCAAGCGGGCCACCTGCTGGAAAGTGGTCGCCACTGCCTATAGACATTAGCAACACCAAGAGTATCTCCAATGCGTTGCCCACCTCTATAACACGTTGCTTTCGCAGCAAAAAGACAAATGCCCCTCCACTGCCAAAGCCACGGTTCCCCAAATCCCCACCCTATGGAGCACTGGAAACCTTACTCATCGGCAGAAACACAACACTATTTAAAAGAGTATTGTTTAGCTGCGGTATTCTGTAAGGTGGAGGTACTTCCCCAGTCGGGCGGCTCCAATTCGAACGGGATACCCCGCTATGCCCTACCTCTCTTAAACTCCATAATTACGTAATAATCTTATGGATCTCTTCGCAGTAATAATTGAAGAGCAGTACTGCGCTAGTGGCTCCCAGCGTATAGGATTTCCTTTATGACATCCCCGTGTTACGAGTGTAGGGCGGCCGAGGAATAAAGAGATACGGCTTTGCACCTGTCCTCGCAATGGCGTGTATGGCTGAGTGGGCCCTTTTGTTTACACACTTCCTGAGACTCCAGTGCAATCTACACACGTAGGTATTATGGCAGGTTAAATTGGGAACTAATTAGCTGGGTATGTAGATACTCTTTCTTGGAGGCTCTCGACTGGGGTGTGTCTTGTTTGGTACGATTTTTTTTGGTAAAAACCATTTGTCACCTTTTTGTTTTGTTCAAAGACATTAGAAACTAAATATAGACGTACATTAAATTAAAGTGATATTTCTTTTCATAAAAAAATATGTTTTAAAACGGACAATGAAGTATATTATTATTATATATTTCTTTCATGCAAGGAAATTTCATACTTGACTGGCACCATTAAACACCAATAAAGTATAATTTGTGTAACGCGTGATCTAAGCGTTAACACATTATTCAGTCAATCACTTTTTCCTTTTATAAGGCACTACTGTTTTACCTTTAATTTACGAGATTGCAAGTGGATGGGCAAAAAAAGTAGTCAAGTATGTCGTAGCCTATCCTCAAGTGCCAAACTATCTCCACGCCGATACTATCTCCATATAAAAATCGGTGCAGTGGTTTAACCCTAAAAGCGTAATCGACAGAAAAAGATACTTTCGCATTTATAAATTAATATGATAAACTCTTAACTAATGTTAGTATTGGGATTTAGACTAATTATTATATACACCTGGCCGAGTGGTGTCCGGCAGAGTAGAATAGCACCAACCCCTTACACTCGTGGGTGTCGTACAAGGCGACTTATGTTTTCGAGGCAAAAGATCTTAGAGTCTCCGTAGGCTGGAAAATGGGCAGCAGCGTTTTCCATTGTTATATTTACAACACTGCGATCTCCAACCCGCCTGCCAAGCGTGGAGATTATGGCAATAACCTTCCCTTTCGTGGGAGAGGCCTTAAGTCTTGCAGTGGACTGTTATGGGCTGTGATGATTATATACACACGCCTGCTCCACATTAATATGGTCGACTAACCTGATAGAATGCCAACTCTATCGCTATGATGGCACATTTACCACAGTCAGAGCTTGCTTTGTTTAAGTTAAATTGATAGTTGAAGCTACTCGCGTTTCGCAAACGGAAACTCAATCAGTTAACTCAATAAAGTTGCCGTTCCACTTACAGTTATACGTTTGTGCTAGCAATACCTTGGAACTTCTGCGACTGGTAACATAACATCAAAGGAAATTTGCATAAACTATGTAGGGTCATTTGGAATTCTACTAAAGCAATTTAAAGGGTGTCTCTGGCATCCAAACAAAGAACTTCGCTCCACGAGTTCGTTCAAGAGCTACAGGTGGATGGACAATCGAGTTATTTTAAAAATGTAAACAAAATCAAATTTATTTTAGGAACATGGTTAAGGCTTGGGGCTGGAGTAGGCCGTTTTTTATTTTGTGCTTGGGGGCAAAGAAGAGATCAGCGATGGAAGAAGCACCAGAACATGAATAAGCTTATTGGGGCCTTGATAAATAATAAATCTAAGTAATATGGTATGTATAAATTAAACACTTCAGCTGATTAAGTCAAAGTCCGTTTTAACAAACCAATTATTTTAAGTTCGAATCTTGAAATTCTCGGTATACCTAAACAGTATTCGACGGATTATCAAATTACGTATTCAAAAGTAATTCTTCGCCAAAAAAATCCAGCCAAAGTTTTAACATAAACCACTTCCAACAACAGAAATCCTCGCCAAATCCGAGATTTGATTTGATGACATCGCAAAGCCTTGCACAGATAACGAAAAAAGGCGGCCGGATTTGAGAGAATTAATTCCGTTGGAGTCCATCAACAATAGAGTTTTTGTCAGCGTTCAAGCCCCTTGACTATTCAGATGGATTTAAATCACGGATCGGGGAACAACGTCCATTGGGTGGAATGTGGAACTCTGATATTAAAATCCTTCCTCCGCGCTGGGCCTCCGGCTAACACGGGAAAACTTTTAGAGTAGCCCATTAGGGATGCCGTCATAATACGCAATATAACGTGAAATATTGAGCCGAGTATCGCGCCGCTTCGCTGCAGATGGGAGACCATATTGCTGACATATTTTCGAAACATGACAGCCAAATGCGAAGTACCTATCAATAATGTTTTTATGATCATACTTATTTCATATCTGTTAAATAGTAAGGAATAATGAACACTACTTTCATTTTGCATAAGATTTCATTCCTTCTAACGATGTAAACGTATACTCAGTCGCAATAACAAAAAATGATTTTTTATTTAAACCATCTCCAATATCAGACAATTTAAATTCTGATTTAAGATAAAAATAATAAAAAGCTTCAAAAGCTTCTCATAACAGCAAAAGAAATTCAATATTAATGTTCATAGACATTAATGTTTCTTAATTAGAGCATGATTGTTTTTCTTTTATTTCATAAAGTTGTATTCTAATCTGAAAAAAGGATCAAGGCAAAACAGAGACTTATTTACGTAGTCGTTGTTTCTAATTTGTACTGAAGCGATTAACGGTATTTGAAGTTTTGTTTGTTAGCCATTTGTAACATATTTTTGGTAAAATTATTATCTAATACCTCTTTATTGAAAGGAGCACGTAAGATACTTGTTCTTATGTCGATGGAACAGTTAATGCAACAAGCAATGCCTGTCGTTACGTTTCTCTGACCAAACCAATATCTTCGCCACCTTTTTATTGGTGTAAATAATTTAAAACATTATTGTAATCAAATATTTACTCGTCTTAGAATATCAAAATCCAGAGCAGTTCGGAAACAGGGTCGTATATCACTTGAATGCGGCACAACCAAATACGGCATACCATAGCTTTGCATCCGTACAGATTTCAATCCATTTAGGTAAGTATACGTAGATACCGAGATACGCTGGGACATATTAGGTACCGCAGTTGCTACGAATTTGAAATTGCCAGCGGGCTGAAGATCGCTGCGTTGAAATTATTCTAGACGAAAACGTTTTGACGTATTATGTCAGATTTTCAGAATGCCAGATTAGCAGAATGTCAGACTAGCAGAATACCAGATTAGCGAAATGCTATGAATAAAAGCGCCATTAGTAAATTAGTAGATTCGAGACCCTGCTTGCTCTTTTGGCTCCCTCTTATAAAAATATAATTGAAAATTTTGATTTTGTTGTTGTTATAGACTAAACTTTACAAGTTTAATAATAGGATACGAAATAAGAAAAATTCATAAATAAAAACTATTACTACCGAATACTTATGCATAACTCATTGTCAGTACTAAAAAACTTTTCAGACTAATAACACTTTGAATATCAGAGGAGTTCTTTCCATTTTCATGAACCCAGAGATAGCTACTTTAAATTTCAAATTTTTCCAATAGCATAATAACTTCATTTTTATTACGGAAAATCTGTCTGTGTAATCGAAATAATTGATTCAGCTTCGTCTCCCTGGTGTAGCAAAGTTCTATAGGATTTTACTTGTACAATGAAATTTTAAGTGTAAACATGTATGTATGTACGTACTCGTCTAATGTACACCATATACATGTAAATCTAGATTTGTAAGTAATAAGTAATTAATTGCATGACTTGTGTATATAACAAATTTACAACTTTTTACATGTAAATGTATGTGTGTATATGTTTTGACTGTATATTTAGTGTGTATCTGACTGTAATTGTATTAATTTTTGGGTTTTGATGCCACAAATAAAATGTTTATTTGTTGATTATTATTTATCTAACGTGCAGTAGTAATCGAGCGATTCTTAACATGCTATTTGCACATACGAATGTTGATTGCATGCTGTTTGTTCTTTGCTATAAACTTAGGATCCCTATGGTAAAATTCGTTCACTGTTTCCTATAAATATTTAAATTATTATTTAAATAGTTGTTAAGGTATCCGACTCGTAAACGAGAGGTACCGAGTTCGAATCCCATTGCCATCATGTACCAATGACTCTTTTCTGAATTATGTACATTAGTTGAACACTAACCGATACTCTCACGATGAAAAAAAACATCTTGATGATACCTGCACATTCAGGCGACTGAATGTGGTTCTGTTCTGTTCTGTGGTTCTGTTAGCAGGATCACGGTGGTTACATGGCAGTCGCTCCACTGTACTTAGCCAAATTCTGGATCATGATCAAGGCGGACCCCGTGCCCTCGTGCGCGAGAGCACAGTCGGGACAATATCGCCAAGGTTTTTCTTTTTAATTTAAATTTTACGGATGTTATAAGCATTATTGCTTTATAAACCCAGGAATTCACACGAACTCCGCGAATTGTTCCCCCTCAAATAAGTATGCCTGTATTAGAATAAGCCGTCGCCCACAAAGAGAATTATCTAATTGACATTGCTAATGTTGCCACATTTTATTAGGAAGCTTTTTAACATATTGTTCTGGGTCCAGTTTTAGAATTTTAGAATGCATTTAATTTGTTAGTAGGTAATAGTAACGATGCGCGTTCTATTTTCTAATTATACAATTTGGTCCGACGACGCATCGCCCTGCTTCCTTATTATGTACTTTTCTGTTAGTTTTATGTTTTTATTGTGTTATTAGACCAAATAAATATATGTCTATTAATTCCTATGTCTATATCTATTAATTCGTACTGATATTATTAGCTTACACTTTGTTATAATATCGGTCTCTGTAGCAGCTAATGTAATGTAAGTTTTCTGTAACTAAAATATACACAGCATAGCATCGCCAGAGCGCATCTTATTTGTCACTTGGTTGCATCTCGAAAGACGTGCTTAGCTCGAGAGGGGCTCTTACGCTCGCTCTTGCAGCATCAAAACATTAAATTACACTACTTTATGGATTAGAGAAAAGATACACTATTTATAATTATCTTTTTTTAGATGCGACTTTTTTTATGCTTCTCAGTATGAAGCGACCAGACAGCCCACCTGGGGGCTTACCATGAACTTTTATAGCAGGACCTAAACAGAACTGCCCTGCTTTGAACGAGACAGCGCTATGCGTGTCACATAAGCTTGTCTCGTTCAAACTGAAAGCAATTCTGTTTAGGTCCTGCTATAAGAGTTCATGGTAAGCCCCCTGATGGTAACTGTCGCCCATAACATCTTCGATTCACACATTTAGGTTGCAAGTAACAAAAATGCAAAACCGCAGGTGCGTTGTCACTGTGAGGAGAATGGTAGTCGAACCACCTAAATTGTAAATGTTTTGGTGAATTTCGTTGCAGTTCTCAATTTATAATCTCGCTGTACATGAAAACATCTCCTCTCCAGAAAAACTTCTCATTTTTCTAATAGGTAGTATAGTTCCAAGAAACTACTTCTTACTTCTTCTGACTTCAGTTTAATTACTCCCGTATGGTCTTATGTAACACCAAATAAAACGTAAGTTTCATCGTTTAAAACGTTCTCATCAAAAGCAATGAAATAAGAATACCAACGAAAGACAAATTAATGGAACAGTAATGAAGAATATCCGATTAATTGCCCCTCCACGTCATCGTAATGAATCGCACGAACGCGAAATTAATTTTCTAAGAGTAGGTGAAAATCACGACAAAGTGAATTATAAAAGTATGTTCCGGGTTTCCTACCGCGTACCTTTGTTGACGAGATGCCCGATATTTCAACGCAGTTGCAGGCATCATGGTCACGGGACGACTGGAGAGCTTCGATAGATCCCCGCAGTTTTCTCCCGCGTTCAATTCGAAACACTTGTAAAATTAACCCGAGGTTTCTTGTTACTTTTCCACATACATTACATAAAGTACGCCCTATAACACTTGGTAGGAATTGTAGCAGAATGCCAAAAACGCGTCAAAATACCATTGAACTGCGATTGCTATGAAATTACAATTCAATCTAGTCATTAGTATCGGTAAGCTTTTAACGGTTTCAATGAGAAAAAGTTATCAGGTCTGATTCATGAAGAGCTAAGTTCCTAACTCTACAAATGCTAACTCTAGAAATCCCATATTTTGGTCTGAAAGTTTGGCTTAGCCGTTTCATAGAGGTTTTGATGAGAAGTCAGTGAATCAGTCGGCCAGTGTCGAAATCGATGTATTTTAAGTGCTAATAAAATCCGAAATGTAAAAGCTAGACAAAGAGCATAGGTGGTCGGGCGGTTAAGTATCCGACTCTTAAGGGAGATACCCGGTTCGAACCCCGCTGCGACCATATATCAATGACTCTTTTCTGAGTTATGTACATTAGTTGAATTCTAACCGATGCTCTTACGATGAGGGAAAACATCGTGATGAAACCTGCAAATTCCAGCAACTGAATTTGTAACCATGATCCAATCCGGTCAGGTTCCCCTGGTAGGAGGGTCACGGAGGTCAGATAGTAGTCGCTCCACTCTACTCTAATCACCTGATCGCCAAATCCTGGATCATGGTCAAGGCGGACCCCGGGCCCTCGTCCTCGAGAACACAACCGGGACATTTACGCTAAATTGATTATTATTTTTTAAAGCTAGACAAATCAATTATATAAGTGTGCCACATTATCCCGAAATTTTAACTTTCTGGCATTACCTAGGCCGAAGATATGGAGGTCTGAAAATTTGACGACACGGTTCGAGAAAAGGTTGTTAGTGCCCCCTTCTTTTTTCTCAGCCCAGATTATTTGTGAATTCAAAACATTGTTCAAATATTTAATAAAATGAGTTCTGGAATTAATTAATAACTATCTATACTAGTCTTTACTCTCAATTACCTTCCAAACCTTACTCGAACTTTATTACACGCGTGCCAGGCCCACTGACGTAAGGGATTACCATCGTATAAGCACCAGTAACAGTAACTGCAGATTCGTCAGTTACCACCACCGAAACAGCGGCTCAGTCGCAAATCCAGCCCCCGCCTGGAATGGAGACAGCATCCTGCAGTAATTACGTCGTTACGATTAATCTTCTTTCTGTGACACCGTAATGACCCTCAAGCGTAATTAATAACCCCGCAGTTTAGCGAGTCTGTTACGCTGAATACTCGTACATTTGTCGTCTACACGAGAAACTTCATTTGGCTATAGGTAGGTTTGGTATTCAAATGATAATGTTAAGGTGCAGGTTCGTAGCCGACTACATGCAGCAGCAGACGACGGGTCCCCCCACTTCACGTCGACGTCGCGTATCGGTGTGACGTGTCGCCCGACTGTAGACGTCACAAATCGTCTGCTGCTGTTGCGTGCAGTCAGCTAAAAACTCGCACCTTTAGAATGCGTCCAGATCTCGCGAATACGCCGTTTGCATCAAAGGCTCGCGCGTCGCTTGCGTCAGCGCGGAGTATTTCATGGTATGATGTTTCGTTTCGAATTGTTATTGAATATATGGTAGCGCGAGTCGTTGGTGCAACGGCGTATTCGCGACGTATTCGTGAGATGTGCAGCCGTAACTCCGATCTCCGATAGTACGCCGCCATCTTGGTCCAATTGAGTTTAAACAAATCGCGGCAGGGCAGCTCTGGCTCTGGCTTGCTGCGATTGGTCGTCACTCCATATAGGCGATACCACTTTGGAGGCCCAACTTTGAACCACTTGCCTGGAGTCGAACGGTTTTCAATTTTGATTTTCGGCTTGAAACATTGTATACATTTCTAATTACATTGGCAATACCAAAAGCGAATGGTTCAAAAATAGGGAAAATCAGCGATAAGCGTCCCAATATAATCATCAAAATTCAATTTTTTCATGCCGAGAATCAAAATTGAAATTCGAGTAGGCAAGTGGTGCAAGAATACCCCTGGACGCACCCTTATCAAACGTAAAAGTAGTAGACCCTTATCACGAGTGTGAAAGAGATACCACATGCTAAAGGTATGTGATAAATTTAAACTTTAATGAAATTCAACCCCTAATATTACTCTATGAATAGAATACCTACCGTAAAATTTGCTTTTACCCTTAATTTCGCCTAAGCAAATACTCGACTGAAATTATTACGAATAACTAACTGGTAGGTACTTACCTTATGATATTTTGGGTTGAAATAACTGCCAGACGTCGCCCAGTCAATAGGACTCCGTAGTAAAATTGAATGAAGAAGCTACAAGGCATATAAAATAAACATCTTCCGGCTAGAAAACTGAATTAATAGTCAATTAAAACGGGATCAAATTGCGAGCGCCATTGGATCCTGCAATAATGGGCCGCCAGGCACGAATTATTGTCGTTCCTTGAACAATGTACCCACTTACTGAAATTCTGCGCTAATTAATACCTACCTAATTACTAAAACTAGCTTGAAGGGCTTGTATTATCATACATTTATACTAGTATGGGTAGCACCCCTGGTGTTGCTGATGTCCATAGGCGGCGGTTACCACTTTCCATCAGATCGCTCGCTTGCCTGTTAGTCTGCCATATAAAATAAAAAAACGAAAAACTTTTTATGTACTACTTACTCAGTGACAATGACAAACGATCGGACAGTCAGCCTAATGGTAAGCGGTAACTATCGCTCGTAACATCTACCATTCATGTATATATCTAGTCCAACGGTGGATTTATAGGGAATATTGGTGATTGTAAAGTCAGGAGTCAATGCGTTCTGTTCGAATTCTTCAGCGATCATACAAAAATTTTTTTACAAAATCCCTGAAAAGTGATCCTTCCAAAGGTGACGCATTTGAAAAACTTTATATCCTTCTCCTTGTAACCGAATATCGATCAATCACAGATAGGAATTTTCAGTTTAATTCTTCTCGTCGCTCGCGGAACGTTTCTTCAAATTTAACGGTTGATATGAAAAATGGGAAAACTTAGACTTCAACAACTTTGACCTTTAATAGAGTTGATTTACGATTGTTTTCAATGAATTTGAATATTATTAATTTTGCACCTTGGAATTAATTGAGGTCATTCATATTTTCCCTTGAAGTTATTAATGCAAATGTTTTCTCTCTTTCCCTTCAGCGTGTTCGTGCTTTGTGCCCAAATTACACAATTTAGTTAACTGAGGCCCTCGGGTGGCTCAACAGTCAGATAAGAAGTCAACAAAGCCGTGCTTATTATTACACGCACACACACGTGCAATAATGCACGGATTGGTATGGTAGTCACCTTAAACTAAGATGTTTATTCATACATTATGTTATCGGAAATGTGTGAAATCTAGAATTTGTATCCATTTCCTAGGAAAAACTAGGAATATATGACAAATTTTCAAATATGTACACAAACAGTGAAATTGAAACATTTTCGATCCCTGTTTAGGAAATGTATAAAACTCGTAGGAAATGTGTACCTATAATAAAATTCATTTCACAGATTTCCGGCCGCTTTTCTAGGTATTCTATATAATGATAGAATACATACATTTCCTCTAATACAAACATAACGTTAGGCCTTTTCCCCGTAGGGATAGGCGGAAACCACATATACATGCAAAATGCATGAACAGAACGTACAAAAGTCTGGACACGTTGCTTTTTGTGGTCTGTGGTAGGCTCGTGTGTGCGTGTAGCACACACGAATCTTGTTCACCTATACTTAGCTGTCAACGAATTTAGCTGTCCATCTGACCATATACTAATCACTACATCATCACTATTTAAAACAAAGTACCACACCGCGTCTGTCTTTCTAAAATATACGTGTTAAGAGTTTGGTGATTATTAAACTAAAAAGTACTAAACCGATTTTCGTGCGGGTATCATCAATAGATAGAGTGAAGCACAAGAAAGGTTTTGGTGTATAATTTGGTACGGTTACTACCAATCCGAAGCCGAAGCGGGTCGCTAGTTTGACATAGGCGGTCAGCTAAGTCGTTGAATGACTTTACATTACTATGTATGTATGTGGAGTGAAATTAAGTGATAGAGTTAAAAAGTATTGTGATCTGTGAAAGGTGTGGCATGAAAGATGATGTAGTGACAAAAATAGAACGAGGGATGTTGAGATGGTTCGGGCATGTAGAGCGAATGGATGAAAGAAGATTGACGAAAGAGGTATATAGTTCGAATCTGGGTAACCGGCCCTAAAGAGGACGACCCAGAAAAACATTCACAGATCAGATCAGTAATGTTCTCGAAAAATCTGGGGTCCGAAGTGGCAAGAATAAAAGGAGATGTATGTAAAGAGTTGTGGATATTGGAGGCTAGGGAATTGTGTCAGGACAGAGCAAAGTAGCGGTTCATAGTCTCTGCCTACCCCACCTGTGGGACACAGGCGTGAGCTTTATGTATGTATGTGTCTAAAATAAGATACATAAAGTAAGATACATCCAGCGCTCGTCTTTTAATGCTCGTCTTTCAACTTACTTCAAGTGTGAAAGAGATTGGAAGCGCACGCGATCGCTCGCATGAATACGAGCGGTTTCATAAATATTACCCCAGAAACATTGAAGTATCAGCTATCAGGTACCCACCGATCACACGGCGCGTAAATACCGGGAAAATCTCTGGACACCTTTAACGCTCAATAAATATTTATGGATACCATAAGACACACTTAACAGGCATTCGATGTGCTCGGGTAAGTAAGTTATTCAGGCGGTAAGTTGGTGTATCTCTTTTAAATTCAATGGTTTCAGCTCTATGTAGAGGTTGTAGAGATAATGTAATAATGTACGCATTACTAATCATCTTGGAATTAATGTTCCGGTTGTGCTCAAGACAATAATCCGGGATTTGGCAGATCAGGTAATTACAATGGAGCGACTGCCATATGATCTCCGTGACCCTGCTACTAGAGGAACCTGGCCTCATTGGATCATGGTTATATATTCACTCGTAAGTACATAAGTTAGTATTCAACTAATGTACATACCTTAGAAGAGAGTCATTGGTAAATGGCCGCAGCGGGATCCGAACCCGGGGCCTCTCGCATTCAAGTCGGATACCTTAACCACTCGGTCACAGACGCTCCCAACATAAAATATTAATAAATAATACAAAGCTAGCTCTGCAGCTGTGTGTCTAATGCTAACCGAATTACAAAACCGAAAGCGCACAAAGTCGCGGGTAAAAACTAATTAAGGTTGGTTTTGAACCGAATCCGAACAGAACCCTCAGGACAGGAGCTAACGCACGTGACAGGTTTTTTTTCCTTTTTTTGTAGCCAGTTAATTCTTTCATAATTGGACTAGATAATACCTTTATGTCTGTTATTTTTGCTCTCATCCCGGAATCCGATGGCGCGTTTACGTGATATTAAGGTCCCCGTCCACCCGCCGCCAAATCGCGTTACCGCCGACAAAGCACCCTTTCAACATAAACAAACTCTATAAAAGAGGGTAACCTTGTAAAAGTTTTATTTATGAAAGAACCAGGGGATATTCGTAATAAAAATCAAGTTAAGGACACTGTCGAGAGTTTTATGAGAGTTCCCCTTTTGTTTGAAGACTGACTTATTTTATTGCAAATGAGAAAATTGGCTGGATGTCTTTGTCGCGGTAAATGGTGACGGAGGTAGTGTAATTTTCATAATTTGAAGAATGAAAGGCAAAGGGAGCAAGCCAGTGCCTTCCGCGACGGCAGTTTCGTCCTGAATTTTGAGTGAAGTGGATTTTAACCCAATGAGAGCGTCTTGGAACATTTCTTTTTTCCTTTTATTATCGTAATTGAAGTGAACGAGAGTATTATGTAACTGATTATGACATGACTATATAGGTACTACCTAAAAGATTGGAAAGTTAGCTACCTTCACGGCTGAGACAAATCTGGCAATTTTAATATTTTTTCTCTGTTGGTACTACCCCCAAACCTACCAAATTAAAATTATTGTCACGTAATTTCCGGACGTGTAAAACTCGACAATACAAACACGTAACCCTTCCTGTAACAAAAAAAAAAACAAAAAACATTGCAAATTGTCGACCGGTGCCTCATAATTTTCCCCGCCCCTCATTTACGGCTAATTTACTTACCTGTGGAAAAGTAGGTGAAAAGCAGAGCTGGCTCATTATACCACGTTTGTTTTATACTTATGTGCGTCGGGATCGTGGTATAAAGCCCCAATAATTAATGTTGGGCGGCGGCCTGGCTCGGGCGGCCGGCCGCTCGCTACCCCGTAATTGTCCTGTCATATCGAGTTATGGCATCAAACCACACTATTCTTCATTACTGGGCTGACTAGTCGATAGATGAAATTACTGCAACAATGAAATAACACGTTGTAAACGTTTTTTTCGTCTCTGAAAAGAAAATAAAATGGGGCTAAACTGGGTTGTAAATAAAAAGGAGTTATCTACATACATTCGAGTATTTCATGTTCCTACATACCTACATATTTTTTATATAACCTGCTTAATTATATTTTATAGTAGGTATAGAGACCGCGAATATCGTTTCCGAAAATAATAGTTTATGCAACTGTCATATAAAAGGAGTAATAATTAGGGGTTAATAATTAGGTATTATATGCAGTTGCATATACTGCGTTGTATCTCGCGTCGAGGATATCAAGCGGCGGGAAATTTACTTTAGTACTTTCACATTATTCTATTTATTTGCTTCAAACAAGAAAAAACCTTCACAAATACAAATTACAACAATTAGAAAAAAAAATCTGTTTAGCGGGAAAATAATTACACACAAATATAAACAGGAAAATTTGAATTTTGAATTTGTTAAATACATTTAGGTGTTCAGCCTACATTTCGCCGTGTGTCGCCGTAAAAAATAAAAGTGTTGCATAATGATTAAAAAGTTATTTTACGTTGCAGCTGTAATGAAAATAGTATTTGAAATTCTGTATAATAAAGTAATTTTTTTTAAATTTTATAGGCTGGCGTGAAAAAAGTGTATCCTTAAACGACTGTTTTCGAATATGTAATTGGAACATAACGCTATGAGTGACTTACTGCGCTGGCTCAGCGACCCAAAGTGGATCTTGGCCTCCGACACCAGAAATCCCTCTTCCTTCCTCCGGCTTGGAACAAGTTATTGCTAGCTGAACGTAAGATCTTCCGGAAGATTCTGGAGCCAACAAAGGGAGAGGCCGGCAAAGGGGGAATGTTTTAAGTAATAATACGTAATTATATTTAAAAATACCAAATTCATGTTGGGCCGTTCACAATGTGCAGTTGTACGGTTCTTGACAATTCAGGAAGAATTAAAGTTAACGGAATCATGAACAGGAACGGGCATATAATTAGTTAAAACTTAAACATATACCTAACTACACAATGACATAGAACCACACAAAATTCAGGGAAAAGTAAATTTATTTGTAGTTTAATTACCGCATTCTGTTTGAGAGTTGCAATTAATTACATAAACCAGTTAATTATATAAATCGTTGGACGTAATGTCAATACCATTTGCCGTTATCAGCCGTGTTCTGTTTGCAAACTGTTTCGCAGCATATTTAATTTCCTTAAAATTCGTAACGGTCACCGATCCAATTCACGCAACTAACACAAACATTTATATTTTTGACTCCTACGGGCCTTATTTTTGAAACATTCTCTAGGAACATACTACGAGTGTGAAAGAGCCCTGGAGCCCCTTTTAAATTTTATTCTTCTATTAGGTAATAATATAATTTAAGAAAATTTATTTCAGTTTATTTGGAATACCAACAGCCATCAAACAACATAGTATGTATAAACAGAAAGTCAATTACAGGCCTTCGCTGATAGAAAGTATAGAAACCGCAGACAATATTATAAGAAGATATTAACATCCCTTGAGGTAGCTAGTAATATAATTAAGGCAGTATTAAAAAGACGTCCCCACTCCCTAATTGGTGAAACTCGCCAAGAACAAAAGTACTACAAACTGTCAATTAAACTTTTTAGTAAAGAAAGTCGAGTAAATTATGATACTTGGCCGAAGGACCGGTCCACATTTAAGGGCCCTTATTAATCTTTACAATAATCTCGCGAACTTTTGAAAGGTCGGGAAACATTCAAAGTAATTTTTAATTAACTCGCTGCGCACGGAGGCTGTACAACCCGGGAGGAAGCAAAGCGCCTGTTAAAACACAGATCTTTGGGGGTGGCTTAGTGACGTGACCACAGCTCGGGCATTTGGTTTGGGCTGCAATTGGCGTGAAGGAAACCTGTTTGTCTTGAACCATAGAACTAAGGCTAAATATTTTTTGCTGTGAATATGTCTCCGCCAGATGGTTAACTTAGCCGTTTAGTTAAACGGCTAGACCGTTAATTAACTACCTATTTAGTTGTTACAAAGTTGATGATGTCGAAGTTTGATGTGAATGTATGTTGTTTTGTGTGAGTTAGGTAAAATTTTGCTGGACTTAAGCGTTTACTGAAGTTTAAAGCAGAAGGCGTAATGGCCAAGCTGTTAGTACGCCCGCCTTGTATACACACGAAATATTGAAATATTGTTGATACAGATTCATATTTTAAGGACGAAATCTGCGCCTCTGTTTGAAATTCAAGATGTAAGTACGTGCAATGAGCCAACCAGCAGCTCTAGACCATTCTGGTGGATTAATAATTCCCTTTACCGTTGAAAGGGATTAAGTATGTCTAAAAGTAATAACGTAGTTGTAAATTTTGCAAATTATACGTACTTTCTACATTGTCTTAAAACAAATACGCAGATGTTTTGGAATATTCATAAAGCTTATCCTTACCGACAAATGCCAGAAAACACCCGACAAAACAATGTAGGTTCTAATGAAACAAAACTTAAAGCCATATCAATTAAACTGACTTTAAAAACTATAACACACAGTCAGATACACATTTCAAAATTATATAACATCATATTATCGTATCAGGGGTTTAAAGGCAGGGTCTTAAAAGCCTGACAAAGAATACATTGACTGCAAGACACTGATTTTGCCAAAGCGTTTGACAAAATTTCTCACCATAAAGATCTTAATAAAGATCTGGAGCATTCCTGAAGATCTATTGCGCTGGATGAAATCCTATGTGGAGAATCACTGTCAGGCTCTGAGTCGCTACAAATAAATCAGTTCAGGCGTCCCACAAGGCTCTCAATTGGGTCCGTTATTATCTGGTGCTGCAACCATTTTTACAGAGCGAAATTGAGTGCCTTTGAAGATTTCTGTAACCATAAAAACTTATACTTAAATACAGCAAAAAATTTCTGTATATTATTTAGAATAAAGAAGGCAAGAATTAATCATAATTATGATTTTATATTATGTGACACATTTTTGACCAAAGTTACTCAGATTTAGATCTTAGAGTCATTCTTGATTCTGAGTTTACTTTTGTTCCGCATATGGATAGGATGCTGGATAGGGCTTACAAGCAGTTATATTTCAACTTGAGGGTAGCGAAGCCGTTTAAGATTGTAAGAACTTACAAGCTCTTATGTAATAGCTAAGTTCGTAGTCCTGTAGAATTTGCATGTCCCGTTTGGCATCCTTTTTATTAGGTTCAACCTAAACGAATTGAGTGACTGCAAAGAAAGTTTGTAAAGTCTTTAACATATAGAACTGGTTCTGGCAATATGTACGCCAATACAAACTACGAATCTGTAGCCAAACCCTTTAAAATAAATTTGCTTCCCCACCGTCGTGCTGTCTCTGTTGTGGTTTATTTATTATAATTATAATTAACTATGTAGACGTCCCAGCCCTTCTTCATGGTATCGCATTACGAGTACGGCAACGTATATACAGGGGCGTAGCTACCGCCGTATCTGCCGTATCAATTATACGGGGCCCCCGGGCCATAGAGGCCCCCGAACGTGTGTAAACAAAAATTCGTTTTCCATTATTTCAGTTAAACATTCCCTATTTCCCGAAAAAAAAAAAATTTTTATAGAGAATTTCAGACCAGGGTTGGGGGCCCCCTCCGCAAAAAAGGCAATTGAAATCAAGTGATACAATCCGTTTTCATTGACCTTTCGTTAAAGAGATATTTATTATTTTTATTGAAAAAAAAAACAAGACAACGTAGTGCCCTTCACGCGCACTCATTTATTACTTCATTGAACTTTGTGTAAAATGTGCGCCTATCAGATGGCAAAAATGACAACAATTTTGATTTTCATATTTTCAGCACTATCGGTAGCACCAAAGGCTTAAGAAACTCCTTACTCCGTTCTTTCCTAAACGGGTCACATGAACATGGTTCATAATAATCTTGGCCGTGTGGGCCAACACATAATGGTCTTGGCTCACACGCAATCAATCTTTGAATTTGTCTGTTTTCAAGTTAATAATGGAACGTTTTAATAGCCAAAATATCAAGAAATTTCGAGTTTTTACGCTCGCTCATTAACTGTTCGCGAAGTTGATTTTATTATACAATCTCATCTAAAATTTCGAGATATCCCGGCGCTATCGTCATATTGCTGATTTTACTGTATCTTTTATTAAAATCGCGCAAGGTTTTAATGGATAAATTACAAAAATTTCGAGCTCGCTGCGCTCGCTTATTCAATGATATAAGTTATAATCGCGTAAGGTATTAATATAGCCAAGCCAAAGGCAATCAATATCAAAAATTCCTAGCCCTACCTAGCCTCGCGAACCTGACTGTTAAGAGTCTATTGTCACACAAATGTAGAGCTGACTATGCTAGTCCATTTATTGACTTAAGCTAAGACTTGGATTTAAGTTACTCATTAGTACCCCCCCGTAGTTGAGGGTATCTGCCAGGGGGCCCCTACACAACTATTGATACGAGGCCCCCGAAGGGCACGCTACGCCACTGCGTATATACCAATTTAATGTGTTTGAATAGGTCTTTAAAAACCTTGGGAGTTGTCCAAACACTGTTTAAATGTAACGGTCCACTATTAACAAGATATTCATAACGATTTTTTTATTATCAAAGTGATTGCTGAAATACTGGCGCCACTAAATATGCCAATAAAGTAAGCCACTTTATTGCAAGCAATATAATAATATTGCTTGCTGCATGAAATGTAGATGGTCCAATAACTTACTAATAACCGACAGAAAAAGTCGGAAAATCTTCTTAATAAATACAAAGGCGAGCTTAACTCAACAGTTGAGTTTTCTACCAGCAAACCTTACATATAAGTACTCAAATATGTTCTAAACTATTTAACCGATTTTAAGAAATGAATCTATGAACCAACCAAACCAAATGGCTTTCAAATTAAGAAGACAGCATTGAAATCGGTCCATCCGTACGAGAGTTGCGATGCCACTTACAGACACACACCTCCACATATACACAGAGCCACAGAAAAGCCGACACACATCAAACTTATAACACCCCACTTTAACAATGGGGTTAATAGAGACTAACTATTATATATACCTTAGTCAAACGGTTTGACACAAACCCATCACTAACGCTTTCGATGTCTACTCCAGCGACTCTTCACAAAGGGTAACTTTGCAATGGGAGTCACGATAAACAGATGCTTTTGCGAGACCGGGATTAATTATTTTTTCATTTCATTCTTTGCCAAGTTGTTTTCGGACCGGGATAAACTGTTATTAAACACTTTGTTCCCGTCACAGACCTTTTTATCTGGGCAGGCCGTTTTAATTTACTTCCGAGTTTTACGGGAAAGCGAGATTCTTATAATTGTAAGTAAGTGGTACCTGTCGTTGATTTGGTGTCGGCAAATACTAAAATGAAATGAAAATAAAATGAGGGATATTTATTAATTAACAAGGACACCACATTACAACAATCACATAATATAAAATGAACAATAATCATACAAATAAAAAACATTTATACCAAATTACAAAATTATTATATCGATTCGGAATTGCTGTGCTGTGGCACACCTTGTCAACAAAAAGATGCATGCTAGCATGTTTCTAATAAATAGTATAGTTGTATATTATCTCTGCATCCAACTAATCCCACATGCCTAAATCTGTTCTTTATTTTACACAAGTCATAAATCTTTGGCCATTTCCAGTGCGTTTGGGTCCCTAGAGCTTGAAGTGTCATGCGCGTTAATGAGTTTCGTATGAATAAAGGGCGTCGGTTACCGAGCTCTTAGGGTATTCAACTCGTAAGCGAGAGGTACCGGGTTCGAATCCCTATGCGGCCATGTACTAATAACTCTTTTCTGCGTTATGTACATTAGTTGAATATAAACCGATGGTCTTACGGTGAGGGAAAACATCGTGATGAAGACTGCACATTAAATGTGTAACTATGATCCAATCTAGTCAGGTTTCCCTGGTAGCAGTGACCCTATGGAGGTCAGATGGCAGTAACTCCTCTGTAATTACCTGGTCTGCCAAATCCTGGATCATGGTTAAGGCGGACCTCGTGCCCTCGTGCCCGTGCCCTGGTGCGCAAGTGCACAACCGGGACATTAACGCCAAGATGTTTTTTTTTTTTTTATACGAATAGGTACGCATCCAAAGTACGGTCTTATCTATCTTGTAACAGTTTTTTTAACAATTTTTAGTTTAGTTAGTACCAGATTTCTTAATAGCTCTATCCAAACCCCGATAGCACGGAAAACTCGTCCCAACAACACCCAACGCCACCATACCGCAGAATCGCTATAAATTCTCCAAAACCCTCTGGCTACTGAGTTCACAAAATTTAATTTACGATCTCAAACCAGTATCGCTTTTCAGGACCACTTTGTTTACACAAGCCGTGCAACTTTATTCCCGGGATAAATAAATCACTTATTCAAACCAATTCCTGCGAGGCTTCCATAAATTTATTGACTTACTTGGTGCATATTGCTAATTGGCCCTTTATTGGTCTTTTTACCCGAATGCGTCAGAAGAAGTTTTATATATTAGTTTTTCGAGCGTATGTAGGGTGTGTCTTTATGTCCGTCTTGACTCGAACGGCATGTTGTGCCGTGGCCTAACGGCTCTATGGACTTTAACAAGAATCTTTTTTCTCTAAATGCAATCGAGTAGGGTATGGAAATAAAGGCTTTCAAAAATATACACTACTCAAACACATAAAAAATGTCCGGAATTTTAGTTTTTATACTACTTATTGGGCTATGCAATAAATTTACGTTTCAAGTAATATACAATGCAGTCATTTTTATATTTCATGACACTGGGAATTACTTTGAGGAATAACTGTGATACATTTTAATGGTGTGGTATTGGTATGGTTTTAATGGCATTGGATTCAGACGTATTTTAAGAGCAATGGGTTTTGAAAGTGGGCGTCCCATTGGTGCCTGGCATAAAATATATTACCAGTAATCTGAGCATTGCGATGTTGATCATAGCAAGACCGTCTAGAGCTCCGTAGATAAGAGAATGGACAGAAATGCTTTCTGCTGGTGGCAAATTACATGCACACCGTACCGTAATCCAAGGGTGAAAATTAAGGCAAAACCATCCAGTCTGGTTGACCTACGGAAGAACTGATATACAAGTGGATCTATAAGGTTTCCGTTCTTTTTGACACCTGGAATTAGAAAGTGTACATGAGAGATACCCAAACACAACTAAATGAAAGGACAGAAGTCCGACTCATTCCGCGAAATAACTTCTGTTCTCCGCCAACACTCTGTTCTTCGACAAATGAAACTCAATTTGCCAAAGTTGTTAATGAGTGAAGTCCTTAATTATACCGCGAAGGATGCGTCGTGTGGGACGAGGGAAAGAAAGGCGCAATTAATTTCGGACCCGACTCACACTTGACCGAGTTCTCGGTTTACGAGTGTCCCCTCGGATGGGCCGAAAAGGAGAGCCTAACCATGCTTAACGGCCAAGGATGTAGGTGCACTGAATAAGTAATTACAGACATTTTAATTGCTTTGGCCCAGAAAATGTGAGGGGTCAATGGTTACGGTGTTACGCATAGAATTATTTGACACAAAAAAATATGGAAGACCTTTTAGTACGATGATGTAAATTTAATTTGAAATAGGTGTACCTATTCTTATATTATTTAGGGCGACTTATACAAATTTTTAATCACAGATAAATACATAATTTCATGACGTTAAACTTCAGTCTTAAACGTGTTTAAGAATTTGGTACAAGCAAGGATTAATGTTTTATTTATTTAATTTATTGATATTTAAACAAACAAAACACCATTCTCTGAAAGCTAGATTTCAATGGAGCGGCTAATAGTTTTACACAAAATATCAGAAGTCATATTTTTGCAACCGAATATGATTACAGTGGGAAATGGAACACGTTGCCTGCGAGTGTGTTCCCTGATCGTTATAATCTGGACGCCTTCAAGGTTACTAGTGAGGCTGTTCCTAGACAGGCATGATAAATCTTCGGCCGCATCGTCTCTTGCCAGGTAAGATGGCGGTCTCATGCTTAGCTAGTTCAAATAATAAGAGAAAAGCAATGTTTCTCACTCCACTACAAAATATTAGGTATTTAGTAGCTTCATGTTGAGATTGCAGCTCGTATGTATGTATGTATGTAATCTCTTTATTGCATCAATTTATAACATTACAGGAAAAAAAAATACAGTTTAAAATGCAAAGGCGAGCTTATCCCACAACGGGATTTCTTCCAGCTAACCTTTGATAAGCCGAGAAGACCTTTGATGAGCGATGATGGAAATTAAGAGTAAAAGCAATGAACTAAAAAGAATTTAACCCCATATATACATATGAGGATGTAAATATAGGCCGACTATATACTAATTACTAATCAAATACTAATATCAGTACATAAATTATCAATTCCTAATATACATAAATATTGAAAATATAATAAATAAACCTCGTAATACACAGCTAAATATCGCACAGTAGGTACTATACAGCCGCGACAAGACGAGCTGTGGTTGCAATACACGCGAATAACTTGATGCGCACTGTTAATTGTCTAACCCCGTAGTTCACAAGTTCTAGTACAGAACGCAGCATATTAACCTACCCACCACCAGTGTAAAATGAGCTAGTATCACAAAGGATGCCCGCAGAAACCGGAGACGGTACAAAGGCTAAACAGGATAGGTCGGTGCTGCCTTCTGTACTCAGCTGGAAATTTAGAGGCACAGCACAAACGCCAACGTTTTGTCGTAGTGCGGTGATATGTTTCATAAATATGTTGGTATGTACCTATATATACCATCTCGGGTGGCCATTCGATCTTCATCTTAATATTGTTCAACCAGTCAGGGGTCCTATCAGAAGACCTTGGTCAACCTCACCTCGCCAACACACCCAACCAATGGCGTGCATGTTTATTTGATAAATATCATACAAAATAAAACAAAAAATAGTTTCGTAGGCTACAGCCGCAGGATCGAATAAAAATAAAAATTACGTTAAACGTAGAAACTAGTTCGAAGTATAAAGCTAAAGTGAATAAAAATTAAGTAAAACAATGCAGACGCTGACAATGCGATGGTAGCGTCACGTGCACATCCACGGGGCTGCAAAATGCATCGGCTTGTATTTTCCGTCGAGGTGAATGCTGTGTCTGCTATACAATACCACCAAATTGGTTTTTAGTCTCTAAAACAATCAAAAATTTCGATCATTTGGAGGAGTAATGAGACAACTGAAGACACTAAACGAAGTCGACGAGAACAGCTAGTTGAACACGAAAACGGACTCGAAACAAATACGTAAAACAACGTTATAAGTATTATCGTGAACAGAAGGTAAGAACAGCGAGAACAACAAGGCAATGAGAGCAACAAGGCAAGCGAAAAAGCCTTATTATTTCACGCAGTTCTAAGCCAAGTGGAACTATTAATTGAATCGACTGGTAGCCTCACGCCTCTCGAACACGCCACCGGCAAATAGCTCGTAGACCGAGCACAATAGCCCTCTAATGCAAGACCTAGTGTAAGAGGGAATTCCCTCACGAAGGAACCTATGCACCTCCGTGCGACGCATTGAATGACAACTAGCTGCGTGGAACCAATCCCGGGGATTTGTCCCCCGGGAAGTCTCGAGCCCGGGATTCGAGCCATGCGCTTGTCGCCTAGACATGCGGACTGGAGCTCTGGCTTTGTGCGGCCGTGTCTAATAATTTCATTGGCATATGTGGAGTTCGATCGTCTCGTATTTCTAAGGTATTTGATAGATTGTAAAGTTCGTGATAGGTAGGTATAACGATTGGTCCAAGTTGATCGTTGTGGAAGGCGTGGGGAGGTGTCCAGCTTTGGGCATTCTGCCGCTGAGATGACGATGATGATAATTGATTAAAATATGTACATATCGCAAGCTGTTTATCTTAGTGTAGTTGTATAAACCCTAAGTCCGTATTAGAAAAGTGCTAATTCCACTTTTCAGGACCAGAGGCCCAGTTTTCAGAATCTGTTGTCTTCTCATTTCTAAACGTAGACATATATACGTTTCCTAATTCTGTTATCTAGAAGAACTCACCGAATGGGAAATCGTAACTAACGCCCCTAACATTTGTTCTAATTTAGGTATCACCAAAATTTCAACTCAATAATTGAATCGAATATAGGCCGGCACTACATTTTGTTTTTTTGTTACATTTCCATTGGTAAATCGTTTGCCAGTGTGCCTCTCTCGGCAATTATGAAACAACGAAACGAAAATACAACTGCTTCTACGTGACTATATGACATTCTCATGTGACATATCATCAACATAATATGGTCCTACAGTACTCTAACATAATTCCTCGACAAAATGCTGAATTTTTGGAGTGTTATAATGAATACATGAATTATTCATAGAACCAAAATGCGTACGAGAAAAAGTGTAAAATTTACATTTTATACAAAAATGTTAAAACTTTTTTGCTGAAATAAGTTTGTTTATCGCTCTGGACGGCCGTTACTCGATAAATGTATGAGAAAAGTCGCAAATTCCTTGTTCAACTATTCCTATTTATTGGCAGAGTAAGAAGTTCGAATAAGCGACCGTCCGTTACACGACTGACCTTATTGGCGATCTACCAAATACAACCCCAATTTTAGTGAGGATAATTTCGTGATAGATAAATCAAATGCTTCAGATAATGGGATAAAGTCATGCTAATAGTTTTGTGGGTCTATATTTCGATTAATTACGCGTAGAATTTAATAAAGCGAACGTTTTCGTTTCATTGTCAAAGGAAATTAAAATATACCGCTTTTATTCGTAACTAGATAAATATTGCAGCAAAAAATAAACGCTCGAGGAGAACGTTAATATTATGAGAGAATGAAGAAATGTTGCATAAAATTGCAGCAATTCACAAAGCTATGTCTGCTCATAATATTCTTGCGGTCAGTGTAGATAAGTTGGAACAGAGATTGTCTGGTATAGACATCCCGTTGTCTGGCAGAATTCAATAGACAGCCTCTAACTCCGAGATATAATATTCAATTCACAATACACTGCATTAATATGTCTTCTTATGTCTGATCAGATAAAGTGTTTATGTCTTTCTTACACATGTTAGATATTGTATCCATAACTACAACAACACACACAGAGATAGCAGAAGTGAATGATAGCGAACTTTTGAGTTTTTAAATAAATATGTATCTGAAGATTATTTATTTATTTATTTATTTATTTAACATTTATTGTGCACAATAAATAGTACAATAATATTTACCAAAACTATACCGCATGTCAAATCATTGATGTTCATCCTTGTATATTATTTATTAGAACAGAATCTTCTACTTAACTCTTTATGAAAGCTTTATATACCTAGAGATATCGTCTATCTTCAGAATGCCTTTGAAGTAGATTACAGCCTCTTTATGTAAAATACTTCAACAAAATATTCTTTATTAACGCTCCCCATATTTATCACAGCTTTTCCTTTACAGTTGGAAAATTGGAAAATAGCTGGAATTTACGCAGTAATGGAACAGGGTTGATTTACTAAAACCTCTTTTACAAATACGTTCGGAAACTTGTACCACTGCAGTGGTCGTACGTTCCGTCTTGCACCGTTTGCCACGAGTACTGCACACATTGTCCCATACATCACCATCTGCAGTGGAAAGTCTTGGAAATACAACCTAAGATTTTCACGGCGTAACGGATCCCTGGATACAAGTTAGAGAGTTTGAGGTGAAAATATTCGAGTTTGTTTTGTCTAAAACGAAAGTGTGAAGTAGCGTGTGGTATACTGGGTGTGTAAGGAGTATAGGATGTATCTTATTAGGTTAGGTTTAAAGATCATTTATTCTCATTAAAGACATAATTTGTCACTTACACAAGAATACAATACAGGTAAGTAGGTATTAATTTAAACATAAATAAGGTACTCACAAAGAATGGAATCTTGAGATAAGTAGGTAGAGCTCGTCTAATTTATAATGACGCGCCCCACTATCGCATTAACGCACACAAGCAAGTTTAAAATATGGACGCAATACATATACAAATGCCGTTGTAATTGGTCATTCAGTTGCCGGTAAGATTCAAACGTCGGAGCACGCGCCGTTCATTGGCTCCCACACAGATGAAGTGTCGTTATTAATATTTGCACTCACACATCGAAATCAACTAACTAAGTAGTGGGGAGCGTCATCTTAGACTAGACGAGCTCTACTAGATTTTCACTTATTACATTTTCAAAAGTCACCAAGTAATACCAATGTTCACAATTACCAATATTTAACCAATACCATGAGCTAAGTATAGCTTGAATTCAACTAGATAGGATATACTCAGCCAATTTGTGTTTAAAAATATCTAATGACCAATGACTTACATTCTATGCTAATGACTCAATATTTTTAACCCTTTAACCGCCACGCTTAGAATCAGTTGGCGTGCCCTCAGCGCCACGCACAGTAAAACGAAAAATAAATACCTACAACAAATAGTGATGTTCAATAGTATATCGATATGGGTAATTCCCCTTCAAACGCTTACAATTTCATCTAAATATCGTAACAGACAGTAGATAGAAAACGTTACTTTGTAATTTTATTTCTAATATTAGCAGGTATTTTGGTAACACAGTGAAACAAAAAGCGTTTACAGATATTGAAAGATTTATTGATTTCCGCACAATAAAATTGGTCATGAAAAGAATTTTGTTATTGTTATTTTTCAATGCAGTCCTATAGAGTATTCTTTATCTAAATGCAATAGTTAACAAACAACATTGGTCAGTTTTTTAACAAACATTATTATACTTATTTCAACAATATTAATATCAGTTTACCGAATCGAACCTTGACAGATTCTAATGATATTTAACTACAGATCACCTTCCAGAATACGTATTAATTCATCAGCTGTAATCATGTTTAATCACATTAATCGATAACACGAACATAATAATAACACGCATAAGCACAACACCAATGGAAAAATCCAGAAGGCGGCGCTCGTTTATGACGTCAGAAGCGGTCGTCTTTTTCCGTCCGTGGCGCTGGGTGTACTAGCAACATTAGTTTCTAAACATGCAGACTAGGGATGGGAATTGTCGATTCAGTCACTGACATTTTTAAGCTTTATTTATTATAAATAAAACAAAATAAACACATTTATTTATAGAAATAAATGTGTTTACTATAGAGTAACATTTGCTTTATTTGTTTTATAATAAATTAGTAAGTATAAACAGAAATAATTTAATTTATGTGGATTTTTCTACAAGTAAATCATTGGTTATGTCCCATCCTTATTGTCGGATTTTTCCGTCACTGGCGCTGGACACCAATACACTTTTCGAATAATACTATCAGTAATTTATTCAACTTTAGACATTATTTTTAAGTCTTCTAATTAAGAAACTAAAGTGTAAGCAATTGTATATGATTACTTCATCAACTATTTACCAAATTATGAACATAATTTTAATATAATACAGTGCTATCAAACAAAAAGGCAGATTAACCGAGTAGTGGTATTTGGTCGTAAATATCCGTCCTTGGCGAAATGAGCACGAACATTTTTTCGAATATATCCGACCTTGGCGGTTAAAGGGTTAATATGGGAGGGTAGGTTGTTAAATAGTTGCACTCCATCGTAACAAAACATTTGTTTACCGTAATTTGTACGTATCTTAGGCAAAGCAAGGTAGCCAGGTCGTCTTGTGCTGCATTTAGACGCATATTTTGTTTGGTCGAGTGAGATTGATGTATGGATGGATTTATTCAGTATCTTCTTAACAAGGATGATAATTGATAAAGTGTGATAATTGTTCAACTGTTTAATCTTATTGATATCTTAAGGAGTATTATTCAGTTCTCTAGCAACCATAACACAAGCTTTGCTGACTTTTGGAGCTAGATGGCGTTGTGTAATAATAATAATTGTCCAAGCATATTTATTTATTATATTTATTCATTATCAACATTTTTGAAATACTCAGTTATTACCCAATGGCAAACGTACTCAGTGGCGCTCTGGGATTTTCTTCATCTCAGTAGTAAGGTGTAAGTGATGCAGAGAAGACAACTTGTTCTGATTATGTCTATAACGCCAATAGTCTACAAGCAAAACGTCTGTGAAACCGACGAACGAGCGGACAGCACGAAGTTGTAATTGTAAAGTTTTTGGTATTTTTGATGCAATTAGAATTACACTCATCGTTCATGACAGACAATAAATTACTTAACTCTGACGCTACAACCACTAATATTCCAAACCGCCTGCCACCTCAATTCCAAAAGCAAAGCCGAACGAGGTGGAAATAAATATAAGTATTTTCTTACTGAACACTTTATCTGTCGGTTATTTGTCACGGTCTTTGCGGACACGGCGGCGGCGGCCCTTTGAACTCGTCCGTCGAGCTTTGGACGAGTGCTGGAACAATTTGTAACCCTTTTCATTGTGATTGTCGGCGTTATCTTGCCATTCTTTGTGTTATTAAAAAAAGTTGTGGCTTTGGCTTTGTCAGCCCGGTTTTCAGATGTCATGCCCTGTGGGAATGTGATGAATAATGGCTTATTTACGCTTAATAGAATGGGTTGGGTCTGGTAATAACGTTAAATTATTTATGGCTGGTACGGACTTACGTACAGTTACAACTAACTATATATAATATATCTGTATAACTAAATTTTGCTCTATCATCGCATCTCTTACCACAGGGAGTTAATTCTCACATCTTAGATTAGAAGTACTGTGCGGTTTCATGGAACTCTCTTCCACGCACTCTTTCTAATGTTGTGGAATGAGTTCTATGCAGAGGTTTTCCCAAGATAGTGAGACATAGAGTTTTCACGAATGGTAATTTTACGAGGTCGGCAACACTCTAATTATACCCCTGGGCTTCGAGTCCGCTAATTTACATGGCTCTATTGAATTGTAATTAGATCGCTATAACAGCTCACCGGTAGATTCAATTGTTGCAGAATACCGAAAACACGTAAAGCTGCCATTCCATCCAATCACAATACATCAAGCAATTAGTAACAGTAGTAGTATACCAAAGAAGTTGTCATTGCGATCCAATTACAATTCAATCGAGGCATTACTAAATAAGTGGATTTGAGGAACTGGCCTTGCAAACTTCCACAGGCAAAGGTAACTTCTTATCATCAGGCTGTCTGTATAATTGTATGCCACATAGCGGTATCACAGCACCTATAAAGAACAGCGGTATAAACTTATGTCACAACAGGCGTTATCTACCGCGTTAGTACACTGACACATTCGGATGCTAATGCGAAACCGCGAAATAGCTGTGTCACGCTCAAACTATAGTGATATTTGTATTTGCATCCTTATCAGTACTGTTTCGCATTCGCACACGAATCGCAGTCAGTGAACTACGACCGTTGATTCTCTGCGGATGTAGGATACGTGAAAAGTTTTACAAGAAAGTTGTTTATTAGTCATCTGTGTGTAATAAAACGTTTCATTAACTTTTACCGGCAGTAGGACACTGTTTGATGGCTTAGATAGGTACCCCACCACCGCCAATCTAAAGCGATTTCTGCCGCCATCATTTTTCGTTGTTGTGCTCCGATATGACAGATAGAATCCTATTCATTTAATAATTTTATATATATTTCTTTCAATTAAACTCGCGTTCTTTACACATATTAAACGGGACTTACGACGTTTTGGTAGGGATAGGTACACCAAACACTGACAATTCTATGTGACGGTGCAACGCCTACCCGCATCCACGTGAGGGTACGGTCTACCCGCATATCACCGCACCTGTCACCTCTCCACTTCAGTCTCCTCGTGACTACGGTGGGGGTATCTATCTCTATCGAAACTTGAGGAAAACAAATTTAAAAGGTACGTCGCGTGTGAGTCCTGTTTAATATAATGTATATTATACATTATTTGACACTTAATTGCGCAACAACAATTCAATGGATTTGGATGAAATTTGGCACACAGATTGATTATAACATCGATTAACACATAAGCTACAATTGATCAAGAAATTCATTGTGGTTTATGCGGTAACGGGTCTGGAACGAAATAACCAAATTTTTTACGCGAACGAAGTGGCGGGCTAAAGCTAAATAATAAATAAATATTTTTTATTGCAGAGACGAACAGTCAATTACATTATTTATAAACATATTGATTGATTAGTATATACAGACCAGTTATAGGTATCTGCTAATGTTAATAATTTGTGAATAGTCACAAAATTACGTGTAGTAAAGAATTTGTAGGGATAAATGCAACAATATCAGCGTTACAGTGGCGATATCTTTTGCGTTTTGTTACATGAATGGGTTTTTACATGTGTATGAATGTGTATGCCCGTGTGATAACTATAACTTTCCTTAAAGCACACAAGTTAGTATGTTCGAGTGCATATCCGTTGTCAGCGACCCACACCACTCCACTACCTATATACAATGCAAAATAACCCACAAAAGATTACAAACTAAACCTACCCACTTTATAGTTCACCTAAAATGACCGTACTTCCTAGCAACTCCTTATTTGTCCAAACCTAATATTATTCGTGAGTCATCAACTCTCGATTCGGAATGCAAATTCTCTCGTAGATATTCTGTTATGGGAATGGAGGCGATAAAGCTAGATTTATAAGCGGAATATTTGCATAGTTTTTTTACGCGTACTCCTTTTATGTTTGAGTATTAAAATTCGTGAAACAAATTCATGGAATCGCACTCTCCGACATAATTATTCGCCTGCCCCATATTTTTCCATATCGTTCATACAATTCTGGCGTTACAAATCAGTCTTTAACTTCATAAATACTCAATCGATTTTAATAATATTAACGTGGTTTGAAAGAAAAGAAGACAATAATTAACTGCATATTTAATTTATTTGTTCAACGCGAAAGCTTTTTTCCATAGATTGATTTTAGTAATCGGAAGTAGAACTAAAATGATGATGATAGGAAATAAGTCATTGAACCACTGGTTCAATGGAAATTAAATATTTCACCGGCTTTACTAGCTAAAGCTATTAAAACCAAAGGTAGCTCTGCACCGTCTTGTTGAGGCACCCTGCCGATCAGAAGCACCTCACTTCAGTCTGCCTTATCGATATTAAAGTGGTCTTCAGCATGTCCTGAGTTCTTGGCCAGCGTGTCACTGTGTGCTTCCTTCCTACTTTCCTACTTATTCTTTATATTATTTATGTTATCCTTTTTGACGATTGAAAGAGATATTTAATGTCCTAATCAATCAATAAATTTTAAATTTTTGAAATATGAATTTTGAATTTAAATATTTAGGATTCTATTTTGACGATTGAATGAGATATTTAATGTCCTAATCAATAAATAAATAAATTTTGAATTTAAATATTTAGTAATATTAATTTTGTACCTTGTTGTCTTTTCGATCTGTATATTAAACTAATTCGAGTGAAGTTAGACAACAGCCCGTCCTATTGTAATTCTAATCGGATAATATGCCTCTCTTCACGCCTCGCACACCTATCGAGTTCATTCCTCTTGCATATTAATTCCATCTAATTCACCTTTAACGTTCCAAAACGAATTAACCCTTATTTATTCATACGGGCGTCCAATACGAAGATCCCTCAATAATCCGTAAACAAATACGGCCATAGAATTCGCAGTTGGGTGGAAAACAGAACTAACATACAGTAGCTGGACTCGGGGAAAATGAGCGAGTGAAGCGACCCCAATTTCGCCGGATTATTTCTACTGACTTACCGCTGGCTCCGCCATTAACTGGGATTGGCCACCTGTTCGTTTCATTGCTAGACTTCCTAATGCCTTCAATAAATACAAGCCCATCCTGATGCCTGGCGAAAGACAAAGGTATAATGCTCCAATAGGTTTATTGGTACATAATTGATTGTCGGCAATGAAAATACATTTCTTATCGTGTCTGGAGCAAGATAAGCATGGTATTCTGACTTTATTGTGTAACGTAATATATATTGCACTTTTCTTTACCGTTTTCGAAGTATTTCAGTAAGGCGTCTGTATAGGAATGTCAGTTATGTCCTCACAGAGTATCTATATATTATTTCTACTGCATTTTATGGTATGATGCCCACTGGTACGTTCTACTTGGGTTGAAGGGCCTGGGTTTATTGAATGGTAAGTCCGCATCGTCACTTACCACCTGGTAAGATAAAAAAACTAGATAAAAACAACTGCACATAATAGTTTACCACAACTGTTGGCAACTCCCACGCATTCTGGCCCATTTCATCCGAAATACGGCTCTGTAAATAGCAAAATTCAAGGGAATGCCCATTCCCACGGTACACTACGCAGGTTTTATGTGGTGTTTAGCCCTAACCCTAATCCTTTAATATTTCTCTTTTCAGCTTCACTTCTCTTTGTTTTAAGGCAAGGTAAATGTAATGAAAAGGCTGAGATATGAACGTAGGGATATTTGTGGAATACCGTTCACTGTATACACTGAGTGTGAGCCCGGCTAGGGCCGGCCACTTCATTTAACATAGGCAGTGTCCAACAGTTTCCAACAAACTCGTAGAGACCGAATTCTTTTTTGGTCTGACATCGTTTTCGAGTACCTATCTACTAGATATCCAGTCTGCAAATTTTGGTGCGCAGCGTCGGGATCCGATCTATCAATTTTACCTTCAAACACTCTGAACTAAGGTTAACCTAGAGGTTGCACTTTTGAGCTCTAATTATAAGTATGCAGATGAGTATCAAGAATGCACAGATATAAATATCTAAATATAAATAAATATGCTTAGACAAATGCACACAGCGCCATCTAGCTCCAAAGTAAGCAAAGCTTGTGTTATGGGTATTAATTAGATCACTGATCAACTACCTACATAAGTACATTTTTTTATGCTAACTTATCATACCTACCTACACCCAGACCCAATACCCCGAATAAACCCAACAGTACCTTTGCCTGCAACTTCGTCCGGTTTCGGATTAAAAGTGTTATTCTGGGGTAAATAATACCTACATATAAATCCGTACTGTCATTTAAGAAGTGACAAACATCTAAACAAACTTTCGCATTTATAATATTAGTGGGATAGTTCATACATTCGTAGTTTGTTAGACATTAGGCTTGCTAACGACAGCCTCTCGAAAAGCTCTCGCTGGAGCTACATAATTCATTGTGAAAACATACTACGGGCTCAGTGCTCGTTACAACGAAATGTGCTAAGGGTCGCGTATATAATTGTTAGTTGCAAAAAGTCCTTGGCATCCAAACTGTCAAAAGCGTACAGCACAGAGCAGCTGACTGGCGTAATTTTCCCAGTAACCACCGCTTTGTAGCACAGTCCGCGCAGGACAGACGTACACTCAGCGTTTCCCTTCACGTCTCCAACAATACTCTCCGAGAATTTTTATTTGCCAAATAAAATGTGTACCCGACTACCCACGCTTGTTGGCAAGTTGACACGCGATTCCTAGACGGCTCGGGTTGCCACTGAATTATGAATTGTTGCGACCTGTACCAAGAAATACGATTATGGCGCAAGGGATTGGGATTAGAAAGTTGAGATTACTAATTTGGTCATAAAGCTTAGGACCTTAGATTAACTGGGACTTTAAAATAGAATCAGAAAGGGGTGTTTGTTGCTCGATAATTAATTACTTCCACAAAACCTTGTCACAGCAAACTGTTTTTGGCATAAATATGACTAATGGTCATCTTGGCATCAAGGAATTGGGGTTCACCTTGAATGTGATCCATAATTTGGCCGATCAGGTCATTACAGTGAAACGACGTGACCGTGTTATCAGGGGATCGAAGTTAAAAACATAACGTTCAACCTTCAAGTTGATCTTAATATATTTTTTATCGTTCGAATTTGCTAAATCAATACCTTGAACAGTCAACTCCGCCATTTTCAATTAGACATATCGTGCACCCAGCACCCCGCATATATTCTGTCTGAGCTTTTCTCACCCCTTTGTACTATGTAAATTATCCGCTGCAATTTAAATAGACCAGTGAATGCACTAAGCAGTTCTATACCGTCTATGTACACATCTTCTCTTCACAAATGTAGATACGTTATTCTATTCGACGGTACATTGAACCAGCCACAAAGGCATGTCTGTCTAATAGCTACTGTACCAAACTGTAGCCGTGTCCTTTGTATTTCACTAAACCTAGCTGGACTTAGGGAGCCAAACGACTTTCTGCAAATTGTGTGCACTGGCTACTGACAGGCGTTATATAGGAGCTGTGAAGTCTATTGCGCTAATTTTGCACTAGATTTCGTCATGTGCAACAGCCGTAAAAGTATAATTCAAGATAACCATTTACAAGATTTCTGTATAGAAGGCAGTGCATGAACGTCCTGAAGCTGAGATGATTAAAAATTATTTTTCAACCTAATAGGCATATCAGTGATACTGTATTTGCGATGTGTTCCGTTTATTGTGTTTTTAAATATAAATGATAACATGATATATTACCCTGGAATGGAGATCAAAGGAACACACACGAAACCACGGGCGTCCCCCACATATATGGACGATATAAGGTAGACTTTGGAGGAAGTTTGCAACCTTAAAGGGATAAAGGCTTTGGATTTTACTGCTATAAAATTCGATCATTATGTCCCGGATTCGTTGCCGGAAGACCACTTTCAATTGTGTTATAAATTATTGCCTATGTACTGTTCTGGACACTAAGGTATATTACTTTCCTTCATCAAAATCCGTTCAGCAGTTTTTGCGTTTTTGCATCCATACATCACTCCAAGCTTTCGCAATCACAATTTATAGTTGAATTACTATTCCATAATTCTTTTTAGTAATACCATCCCACATGGCGTCGGTTTGTCACAAGATTGTATAAAAGAATGCTTAGCATAACAAATAACCCTAAAAAGATGAATCCGTTATTGACTATTAACGGAGTTAATAACTAGGTAACGCGTCAAATAACCCAACACAAATATTGAATATGATTTCGAATATGGCACCAAATGTATCGGACGTATTCCAATATCTGGATCAATGATTCAAACAGATAGCTGTGTACACCTATTTCCTTTATTATTTTCTAGAAAAACGGGTGTGGCAATAGGTTTATATTTTAAAATACGTTTTAGAATCGAAATATGAACAATTCACCAAGAAGAAAAGTGACTTTAAAATGACTGAAAAGCGCAACTGCCAAGAGGATTATGTGAGGCCGACCGGTTGTTTTTTACTTATACCAACCCACACAAGAGGACATGTTAATATTATCGCTATGAAAAGTCATTAATCATTCAAGCATAAGTCATTAAAAACAATTTTTTTGTACCAACTTGTGCATATGCAGACCAACATTTTGTGGGTCTAAACGTCTACTATCGCTGCAAAGTGGAATTTTTCTTGTTCTCGATGACGTAGAATAACCTACGGCGTCCTAACAGTCCTAAATATATAATAGGGTTAATTTCCATAATTCTCCAAAAGGTCAATCTTCGTTACGATATCTACGATCCTATACCTAATACAATAACTAACTTTGAATCGTAATCCAATAGAATCGGGCTTCAATACGGCTCAACAATTTAGTTGGCGAAGTCAATCAAGTTAGATTGTCTCGTTTCCTTGAACTAATACTATGAGAAACCTATCCTTCTCTATTTAATTACAGCAAAGGCACATCTGGTACCCAATTCTGATGATAAAGGTTATAGTGGGTATGTTTAGTTTTGTAGCTCTCCATTTATACCTATGGTATATGGAACAAATTTTATTTAAGTCTTTCAATGTGTTTTCCTTTAATTTCATCAAATCTGTACCAGGAGCTCAATCTGAAAAAGGTTACTGTACCCTTTTTTCGGTACTTATACACCATGAAAGTGATATTATTTTTCTTCTACGCTGAATTTTGATTTTGGATGTGTCTTTGCGCAAATAAAGATTTGTCTATGTATTAACTTAACTGGACCTGGGTGTGCACAGGTTCCTACTTCTCGATTGGATGACATTATGTCGTTGTTATACTAATAGACTTTAAAGTTAAATTTTCATTTCTATTCTAGCTGTTTAATATATTAAATATTCATACGATACTCGTACAAAGCTAATACCAACAACCTGAAATTTTGTTCAGAATATCATTACGTGCTCGCAGCAAAATCCACTTCCATATCCACGACAATTTGGAACACTAACGAACGAATTTGTGTTTTCACAGAACTGGAAATACTCGGTTCAATTTTGTACATAAATATCGTGATTCGTATAGTGTTCGTCGCTTGCAAAATTGTGTACGTTTAAAAGGTTTTTTATGGAAACTTGTCGGAAATACTGTTGTTGTTTGCTTTTTATTACGAGTTTATAATTTTGTTTCGTTTCATGTACCTACCTCTCAGTCTACTATATTACATAACCAGTTAATTTTTAAAGGCAGAGGTAAGTTTTGGGTGTAGCACATAATAGAGCTTTGTGACCGTAGGTACTGACCGCAGTGCTATCGCCTACTGGTCAAGAGTATGTCTGTGGGTCAATGATAAATAGCAAATGCCTCGTGCCACACCAGACATCGTGGTGGGTACAAGTCCGGAGCGACAAATGAAAATAATTTACTTATCTTACTTTAATTTCTGTGGTACTGACAGATTTCGAATACGCCGTTGGTAGTGCCAAATAAAAACACGTTGATGGCAAAAATTGCACTTATATTGTTTTTTATTCCGAAAAGCTTAGAAACAATAATAATACATGTGGGCGGTAAATAATGCACAACCAAGCATGTGAAGAAGTTCACTTCTGAAAAAGACTGACCGGTACGTGCGGCCATTATCGTGAATGAGGGTGTCTTAAAATATGGGTGTCGTGACCAGGATTTTATGAGGGTGCACATCGTGTGGTTCGACTTCATAAAGCGTCGTCTTTCGCACGCGTATAAGTACCTAAATAAATACATAGACGAACCTAGCCGATGTGCATTGATAAATGCCGACAAGTGTATCTATTTTATCAAAAAAATATCGCGCAAAACGAAGCGCACGTTTATAAATGTGACACTAAGCAGACCCATTACCAAGTTTCAGTTGGCCTTAGTTGCGTTGTTAACGTTTTTATAATGGTGAGTAATGACGCACTGAGCCGCCCCTTGCAGGGCGAGGCTGGGACCTTGGCTCGCCAGACTAATTACTGGTGCGACACTAAGTGCCAACCCTAGTTTTATGTTTAGTTCCGCGTATTGCGGACGAATGTCACACTTTAATTTAACAGATGTCATCTATATTAAACTTACCTATAATATTATAAAGAGGAAAGATGTGATTGTTCCTCGGTTTGTTTGTTTGTAATGGATAAACTCAAAAAGAACTTATTCGATTTTTATATACTTTCAGCTACAGAAACCTACATTCTCAGCGAGTAACATAGGCCATATTTTATATTCAAAATAAAGAGTTCCCTAATAAATTTGCAATAATATAACCTAAAGTATCAAAGTGTTGCATTTTCGCGCATAATTTCGAAACGAATGCCTACAGCTATTTCAGTAATTCTTTTTTTTGGGGTTTGTAATTTTCATGATAAGGTATGCAAGAAATAAAATTGTTGGTAGGGGTAGTGTAGAGTAGTTGAAGCTGATGCCCATTTTCAATACGAAGACTCTAGATATTTTGTCTCAAAAACATTAATCGCCTTATACGACATCCACGAGTGTTGGTTGGTGCTATTCTGAAACTCTGCCAGACACCACGCGACAAGTAACAAAAATAACTTATCCTAATTCTATAATGAAAAAAAAATATTTTCTTGTTAAGTACATACTTTTCGGAGCCGATTTTTTCAGTAACAGAGTTTTAGTTTTTAAGTTCTCTCTTTAGTTTTCCTCTCTTGCTAACGAGCTTGGCGTTAACGCGAGGCTGATGTGAAAAAATAACGACTACCCATAACTCCTGCTGGGAGCTGTTTTTCCTACGAATTTTATGCTCTAGTAAGCCAGAGTGTAGGTACATCGGAAATACGCACTAGAGGCTAATCATATCGGTCTGATACGCAAAGGTATGTATGTGGACGTTCACGTAAACTTGTTCTTTTTACGTCGATAAAGTATATTTTTGTAATCGCACATTGTCTACCAATTTTATTTAAAAAATGACAAGCATATGCGGATGCATATGATCAGATAAGTTGTAGGATCTTACTTTGCCTTATGTAATACTTACGGTTGTGAGGACTCCTGTTTAAACGTTGTTTTCAACACGTTGACACTTTTATTCTTAATTTTTCCACCTTTATTAGTTTATTATGGGCATCTTTGGATCTGGCCCTTCAGGCTCTGATTGTCAATCATTATTTCCTGGAAAATATGTTAATTCTGTATTTGATGTAACTACGTTTTTACTAATGTGTTTAATTTAAATTGAATATAATAGAATATAGGGTTTTGCTTTGACTTGTGTTAGTACTTACAGTTATTAGGACTTTTAGACACATTTTTGTGTAGCATGTTGATGCTTTTTATTTTCAATTTGTCACCTTTCATGGGTATCTTTGGATTTGGCCCTTCAGGCTCTGATTGTCCATAATTCCTCCCTGGAAAATTAAGTTTATTCTGTATGTCAGACTATGTTGATTACTACGTTCTATTAATGTTTTGATTATAATAGATTTTGGGGAATGTACTTGTGATATATAGACACCCAAATGATAAAAGTAATGATGGTTTCCGAATGAAAAGCAGGGGGCAATGGCGTGTGTCTGGATTCTTTCCTTCGTAACGTATTCTTGTTTTTTTAAATATTATGGATCCGGACGGGCCCCAATGCTTCGGACGGTTGTTTATTTCGATAGGGTTTGATTTATATACAGTTTCCAATACGAATTATACACATAAATCCGCATTTTTATTGAGAGCGGGTTCTTTCTGTTATGTTACTCTTGTCATGTCATTTGATGACAAGTGAAATTTTTAATAGTCAAAGGAGATTTTAATCTTTTTTGTGCCTCTCTTATTCTAGATAACTGCTGGATCCAATTCCTCATCAGGTCGGCATGAATTATATTCTTGGCTGTCGAACACCAGACCGTCCGAAAATTAATATGGACCATTTCGGGAACTGGCTGGTTGACTATGACTACTGGCCAACAAGATCTTATCTTCCTTTGTGCCAAATGGTTCCAGAAGGTTTTTAAACGAGGACCCGAGCCTTCAGTAAAGGAAGCAGAGAGGGATTGAGTTCAGTTTTGTTTTCCCAGCCTTCGGCCTTGGAGGTGAAGAGTTTATAACGTGACGTTACCTTGAGATAATAAATCGCCAAAAGTTATTATGTGTGCGGTATAAATCTAAAAAGTATATGCTATGCAGCATCACATCCTATCTCCGAAGACCCAGTTCTAAGGGTATGCACCTAGTCGCATGAACCACCAACTCCTACAAGAATCCCAAGCTGACGTAGTCGCTCAACCAGTTCACAAACCGGTACTTTCGGTCTGCGTTGAAAAGTGAAATAAGTGCGCCAGCCCGGACAGAAGGTTATGTGGACAAACTCTTTTTTATAACGTTTGTGCTTTTGTAGATTATTTTTGATAAATTCCTTGGTTTAAGTAGATTACAGATGGACTGAATACATACCCACTACCCTGATTCTTTTGTTTTCTTTGCTCAAGGGGTCGGCTACCGACCTCCAATTAATCTCTCATAAAATAGCTTGCTACTGACCTCTAACAGAGCATTCCTTATTTTTACAACTGAACCTGACCCACTGCTAGGCAGTTTGTTACGTTACAGTTTGGCGCCTTCATACGTGGTATTTCAGTCCAGAAGTAAATAGTTATACTAGTAATATATTAATTCACTTATTTTGCGTAAATGCGTAAATAAAATCTTTAAATATATATATTAATATTCATACTCAACACTCTTAACATACCATTATACTTACATCTATACTACGTTGGCATCGGTTCCAGGGCTACACTCTGGCGGTGCTAGCTTGCATAACATCTTACTACGTTGGCATCGGTCCCAGGGCTACCCTCTGGCGGTGCTAACCATCATAACATTATACACACAATTCTATTACGTTGGCATCGGGTCCCAGGGAAACCCTCTGGCGGTGCTAACATAACTACTATATATCTAACTATATAGTTCTCTAAATTCTAAAGCAAGACAAGCACTGTCTCTAAAGTAGATAGAAAGTATTTCTGTATTTTGGCACTAATATTTGGCTTTTGAATAAATAATCATGGCTCGTCCTATTAACTTCATACTCTTAAACAAGAACGATTTAGAATACGAAGTGAGAATACGTTTAGAAACGCACGCTTTAGATTTATTTGGACTAAACAAACAAATTCTTCTCATGTCTGAGACTTTTTCGGCTGATGTAATTGAGTCAACTTTGCCACTACATGAGGATGTTGCTCAGATAGAGTCAGTTTTGCTCTATGGAGAAGAGAGACTTAACTCTCTCCCAAAGAGGTTTACCTCAGCTACCTCCAATAAAATTAGAACCTACCTAAATCACTTATTTTATAGATTCGAGCGCCTAGACTATGATGGTTGCTCCCTTTCTTTAAATTCTATTAGAAGACAAGCACATGTCTTTAAAGTAGATAGACAGTATTTCTGTATTTTGGCTCTAGTATTTGGCTTTTTAAAAAATAATAATGGCACGTACTTTCAATTTCTACTTAAACTCGTAATAAAATTTTAATTACGTAGTTCTACTCGTGGGCGTGTTCTTATATCGGTTTATTTCTTTCATTTAATCATTGTATGATATAGTTTTCTTTGCCGACTTTAGAATATGTTTATTAATATGCTATATATATCTTCTATCCTATATTATATTTTTGTTTATTTTTTCTGGGTTATGGGTAGGGCCGTCCGGTATAAAAAAGCCTACACCGGGTGCGGTTTGCTACACTTGAAATAAGCCCTTAGCTGCACCTCTTAGAGCGGTTGGTGACTCTACCATTCCGTGTTAGGTACCGCTTGTTCCCTCTAATATTTATTACTTTGATATTGTTTTCATGATGGGTAGGGCCGTCCGGTATAAAAAAGCCTACACCGAGTGCGGTTTGCAACACTTAAAATAAGCCCTTCGCTGTATCTCTTAGAGCGGTTGGTGACTCTACAATCCCGTGTTAGGTACACCGCCTGTTCTTTCAAATATTTATTTCTTTCATTTTGTTTTCGTGATGAGTAGGGCCGTCCGGTATAAAAAAGCCTACACCGAGTGCGGTTTGCAACACTTAAAATAAGCCCTTCGCTGTATCTCTTAGAGCGGTTGGTGACTCTACAATTCCGTGTAAGGTACCGCTTATCCACTTGTACATTCTTCTCGTTGTGGATGCTACGAGCGCCCGTAAAAGAGATCAACTATTGAATCCCATTTGCGGTCATCGTGTATTTCACAGATATATATTATAACGTATTTATTGATTACACAGAACATTCGAATCTTTGAGTCACCCTTTTTATTTATTCTTATTTATATTTATCCTAACGTATTTATTTAATGTTTATTCAAAATATTTTTAAGTCGGAAAAGTCTTACTTATTTTAAATGATTGAAGTTTTCCTACTTCCTTAGATTTGAGCGCACGGTTGTGACCGAGCCATGTTTCCATTTATCAATAATAAAACTTTATTATTTTCTATTAAAAATAAATAAACTTTTAAATGTTATTTTGGAATGTTAGGAATAATAATATAAACATGTTACGAATTTTATTTTACTTGAACTTCATATTCCAATATCATTCTTATTGTATGAAGACTGTTACAAATTATTATTATTTTCTTGTGATTGACTAACAAACAAATTCTTACAATTACTGAACACTTCCTTATTGGTCTTGTCTTTTCTTTTCTTCTTGTTTTCTTTTATTTCTGAAAATATTTAAAGATTTTAGATTTTTCTTTTTATAAGGGTTGTTCCCACTTTAATGTTTTTTTTACTTTGGTTGTAACTAAGGATTTTCTACATATTACCCATATTTATTAAACTCCCTCTACACTTTAACCCCTCTAAAGGGTTAGGGTTCTTTATTTTGCTTAAACTACTCTAAAGGATTAGGGTTCTTTGTCATGCTTTAACCCCTCTAAAGGGTTAGGGTTGTCTCTATGCTTTAACCTCTCTAAAAGGTTAGGGTTGTCTCTATACTTTAACCTCTCTAAAAGGTTAGGGTTCTCTTAATATACTCCAACCCCTCTAAAAGGTTAGGGTTCTCTTAATATACTCTAACCCCTCTACAAGGTTAGGGTTCCTTTAATATACTCTAACCCCTCTAAAAGGTTAGGGTTCTCTTACTATACTCTAACCCCTCTAAAGGGTTAGGGTGTTCTTGTTTACTTTATCCCTCTAAAGGGTTTGGGTAAACTCTTATCACTCAAAGTGATGTAGGAATTACTGGGAGCGGCTGACAACTCCTTAAATAAGCCATTGTTTTAACTTACTGACAAAATTTATAAACCTTACTTGTACTTAAGTTGCAAAAAATTTTCTTTATAGGTTAAAATTTTTTTTTTCCGAGTTTTATGGGGTAATATGTAGGATCTTACTTTGCCTTATGTAATACTTACGGTTGTGAGGACTCGTGTTTAAACGTTGTTTTCAACACGTTGACACTTTTATTCTTAATTTTTCCACCTTTATTAGTTTATTATGGGCATCTTTGGATCTGGCCCTTCAGGCTCTGATTGTCAATCATTATTTCCTGGAAAATATGTTAATTCTGTATTTGATGTAACTACGTTTTTACTAATGTGTTTAATTTAAATTGAATATAATAGAATATAGGGTTTTGCTTTGACTTGTGTTAGTACTTACAGTTATTAGGACTTTTAGACACATTTTTGTGTAGCATGTTGATGCTTTTTATTTTCAATTTGTCACCTTTTATGGGTATCTTTGGATTTGGCCCTTCAGGCTCTGATTGTCCATAATTCCTCCCTGGAAAATTAAGTTTATTCTGTATGTCAGACTATGTTGATTACTACGTTCTATTAATGTTTTGATTATAATAGATTTTGGGGAATGTACTTGTGATATATAGACACCCAAATGATAAAAGTAATGATGGTTTCCGAATGAAAAGCAGGGGGCAATGGCGTGTGTCTGGATTCTTACCTTCGTAACTTCTTGTTTTTTTAAATATTATGGATCCGGACGGGCCCCAATGCTTCGGACGGTTGTTTATTTCGATAGGGTTTGATTTATATACAGTTTCCAATACGAATTATACACATAAATCCGCATTTTTATTGAGAGCGGGTTCTTTCTGTTATGTTACTCTTGTCATGTCATTTGATGACAAGTGAAATTTTTAATAGTCAAAGGAGATTTTAATCTTTTTTGTGCCTCTCTTATTCTAGATAACTGCTGGATCCAATTCCTCATCAGGTCGGCATGAATTATATTCTTGGCTGTCGAACACCAGACCGTCCGAAAATTAATATGGACCATTTCGGGAACTGGCTGGTTGACTATGACTACTGGCCAACAAGATCTTATCTTCCTTTGTGCCAAATGGTTCCAGAAGGTTTTTAAACGAGGACCCGAGCCTTCAGTAAAGGAAGCAGAGAGGGATTGAGTTCAGTTTTGTTTTCCCAGCCTTCGGCCTTGGAGGTGAAGAGTTTATAACGTGACGTTACCTTGAGATAATAAATCGCCAAAAGTTATTATGTGTGCGGTATAAATCTAAAAAGTATATGCTATGCAGCATCACATCCTATCTCCGAAGACCCAGTTCTAAGGGTATGCACCTAGTCGCATGAACCACCAACTCCTACAAGAATCCCAAGCTGACGTAGTCGCTCAACCAGTTCACAAACCGGTACTTTCGGTCTGCGTTGAAAAGTGAAATAAGTGCGCCAGCCCGGACAGAAGGTTATGTGGACAAACTCTTTTTTATAACGTTTGTGCTTTTGTAGATTATTTTTGATAAATTCCTTGTTTTAAGTAGATTACAGATGGACTGAATCATAGCCTCCTTCATCTACAAGCCATGCTGTAGCACGGAACGGCAACGTCGCTGTAAACCGATTCACTCATTGTTTACATGTCAAAGAGCGGGAATATTTTGAATTTTAAGCTAATAAATTTAAAATATATTATAAAACTATAAATAAACGAATTGTATGGACCATCTACGAAGGTAAATAAAAGTAAATATATTTATAATTGCGCCAAATATGGATAAATACGATTAGTAAAAAACAATCCTCGATCATTTTTGTTGTTAGATTTTTACTTATTTTATCATTCAAATTCTGTTTTAAAATAGTAATATTTCTCCAACAGATGCCTAGGCGTTGTTGCATAGAAAAATGTAGGTCAAACTACGATGTAACGCTAAAAAACGGACAAGAGGCTGTGCCGACTTTTTCGTTTCCAAAGAATGAATATCTTTTAAAAAAATGGACTTCTGCTATTTCCCGAGCGAACTGGAGTCCCACTGTTGGTTCCTTCGTATGTAGTAAACATTTTAGCGAAGAGGAAGTTATCACAACAACTAAAATATACCACGGTGATGGCAGCGTTGAAAAGGTACCAGTAAAACGCGCTCGTCTAGTGACTGGTGCGATACCCCGTATATTTCCTAGTTTGCCCAAACTTTTAAATAAAGCATGCCCCAAGACTAGAACTGATCCAGAAAAACGACGGCAAAAATGGATTCGAAGGCAAAAAGAAAAAGAAAATTTAAAGTTAAAAAGTGATCAGATTAAGAGCTTTAGTGAGCTACAGGAAGGTCTTAAATTTAAAACAGAATTGTATTGTGGGTGGCGTTTAGGATATGGTGACCAGTTCATGTATTTTTATACTTTAAACGATGATGTTCCCGTCAAAGTGCTCAACAATATTATTGTATTTTCTAATTTAAAAGTCACAGTATTTTTAGGTAAAAATGAACTGTCCGAACATGATTTGAAACCGATGTTGTCCCATACTTTGCTGCTTTCTAAATGGTCCCAACTGGAAAATCTATTAGGTCGGTACAAATGTTCTCACGAGCCACCAAAAATAAGATATAATCATTGCATTGAGAAGGCACTAGAATACTTAGAAAAAGCAATCGATCATACAGACGAGGATAGTAGTGAGGTACAAAAGCAGGTAGATATAATTAAATACCAGTTGTTATTACTTTTAAAAAATCAGCGAAGGTACTCTATATCGACTAAAATATTTGCATTTCTTATGTACTTTCAGTCGCCTTCTTGTTATGAGCTACTGCGAAAATTTTTATTTCTTCCCTATAAAAGATATATTCAACATTTATCGTCATCATTAAATGTAGGGCCCGAACGAGAGACGAACAATTTAAATTATCTTAGTAACATATTTAATACCCTAACAGATCGTGAAAAAATTGTAAATCTTGTGATAGATGAAATTTATGTTAATAGTAAAGCTGAGTATAAGTCTAAACGAATAGATGGATATTCAAACAATAATCCCGCTGTGTTGGCCAAAACAGTGCAGAGTTTTATGATTTCCTCTCCATTCGGTAGGTTTAAAGAAATAGTGAAGCTTTATCCAACTAGTTCTATGACAGGTGCACAACTGAAAGAATTAACAGTAGAAGTGATAAACTTTATCCAATCTATTGGGTTCAAAGTGCTTTCTGTAATCACCGACAACAATCGAATCAATCAGTCTATGTTCAAACAACTGCTAGATGACAAATTATACTGTAAAAATATTCATCAAAGTGGAGATAAATTGTTTGCGATGTATGATACAGTGCATATTTTTAAAAACATAAGGAATAATTGGTTAAATTTGAAGAGTCCTGGAAAAACATTCACATATCCTTCTTTTGAAACAGGTGAAACTAAAACTGCTGCGTTCGAAGATTTGACAAATATATACAAAGAGGAACAAACTCTTTCATTTTTATCTAAAGATACATTCCAAGCTTTATTTCATACTACTTCTGTACTAATTGAAATAACTGAAACAGCATTTGGTAAATATCCAATTAAATATATTTTGCTGGGAAAGTTTCAGTCGGACTGCTTGGAGAGACGTTTTGGCCAATATCGGCAACTATCAGGCTGCAATTTCCATGTTTCATGTACACAAATTATGGAATCAGAAAAAAAGATTCGCATTAAAAAAATTATGAAAATTGAAGACATGGATGACAAATTTAGGCAAACTCAGAAAATATTAAGTACTGTAGTATCTGAAAACACAGATGAATTTAATTTTATATTATCCACAGACTATCTTGAGTGTTGCGATATTGATGAACAATCTCAAATTTATGTTTGTGGATATGCAGTCCATTCTGTTTGCAAAAAAATTTGTTGTTCTCATTGCACAGCATTAATAAGAGAAAATAAAGATGAAACTGTTAATGCCCCGTACTTCGATTTCTTGCAAAGAGGTGGTCTAAGTGTACCAGCTGATTCCGTAAGGTTTCTATGTTTCCACCTTTATGCTATCTTCGGATACATAATAAATGATTTACAGCTGAGAGGAAAGCTATTTAAATATTTCGATGTAAGAAAGACGTTATGTGATTTAACACTTTCAAGTTTGCAATCGGACACTTTTTATATTGACATAGATGGCTGCTGTGAATTAGGCCACTCAACCCAACAAATATATTTTTCTGTTTGTAAAGTAATTGCCAACATTTTATTAAATAATTATACGAAAAATCTTAATGACTTGACCAACAGTTCTAAATCTAATAAAAGGAAGCTGAATGTGTATACTAAAAGTTCGTAATAATAGTAGGTAATGTCTGAAACCCCGATGTTTCCTTTTTGTATGTCATGGCTAAAACCATGGAAGACTTGAAAATCCTCGAACAATTCTGTAGTGCCTCTCAACACAAGTATATCATAAAATGAACATGGACAAGACGAACATTATGTCGAATGCCCATGTTGTGCATACTCCAGTGACAGTTGGAGGCACTCCACTTGAAGTTGTTGACGACTATACATAGCTAGGACAAATAGTCCAGCTAGGTAGGTCCAATTTCGAGAAAGAGGTCAATCGACGAACTCAACTTGGTTGGGCAGCGTTCGGGAAACTACGTCTCAATACGAAGGTCTTTGATCAATATGTGTTGCTAGTGATGACTTACGGAACTGAAACGTGGCCGTACTGTAGGCCTTATAAGAAAGCTTACTGTTACCCAAAGAGCTATGGTCGGAGTTTATTTGCGCGTTCGAATCAGAAATGAGATCCCACATGGTGGACCGACCACCTTATAAAGATCGCAGCTAGATGAAGGCACAATAACGGTCTGTATCCTACCTAAATGACTTTTTCTGAGTTATGTATATTAGTTGAACACTAACTGATGCTCTTACAATCAGGTAAATGAACGTGATGAAACCTCCACGTTCAGGCGACTGAATATGTAACCATGATTCAATCTGTTCTCCTGTTAACAGGGTCACGAATGACAGTCATTCCACTGTAATTACCTTATTCGACAAATCTTGGATGCCACCGGCCGCTCGCGCGTAATAGCGGAATCGGGACATTAACGCCAAGATGTCCATGTGTATCTGTAGGTATTATTAAGTTAGATAGGTATTAATTGTTGTAAAAAATATGGTAGTACCATGGTAAGTAGTTTTAAGGTAGGTACCTATCTCCCTGATTTGTATATATTTACTTAGTCCTGTACATATGTATCAATGTATAAAATGTATTATATTAATGAATAAATTACTTAAATTAGGCAATATTTTGTCTAGCTTTATTTCCTAATAGCTTTTGGCATACGGTAGGCAAACAGGCAAGCGGGCCACCTGATGAAAAGCGGTCAGCGCTGCCTATAGACTTTAAATAGAAAGTAGCCTATGTTTTAATCCAGGCGGTAACCTGGCTACCTACAAAATTTCATCCAAATCCGTTCATCCGTATAGGCGTGAAGAGGTAACAAATATACCCACAAACATTCGCATTTATAGTATTAGTAGGATAACGTTCCAGGCCCGCGCCCGCAGGAACCACATTTACTTTTAGAATAAATTATAGCCTATATACTGTTCTGGGTTACATGCTATATTACTGCCAAATTTCATCCAAATCCGTTCATCCGTTTAGGCGTGAAAAGGTAACAAACATACTCACAAACTTGCGCATTTATAGTATTAGTAGGATAATGTTCCAGACCCGCGCCCGCGGGAACCACAAATAATTATGGGATTAAATATAGCCTATATACTATTCTGGGTTATATGCTACATTACTGCCAAATTTCATTTAAATCTGTTGGGTAAATTTTGCATGACGAAGTAACATTCATCCATCCAAACTTCTATCAAGCCTTTCAAACTTTCGCATTTATGTTATTAATAGGGTAATAGGATATAATCCAAGTAGGTAGATAGGTAAATAGTACAGAAATCTATCCAATTTCATATTATCTAACTAATGCATATACTCAATCATTTAAATAACTAATAACATTAAACGACGACGACCGCGAAGAGAGTTCTACAGTAATTTTCAGATACACTAAAATTAAAAAAAGCGACGTTGTCAAACTTCTGCGCATGGCTTGTAGATGAAGGAGGCTATGACTGAATACATACCCACTACCCTGATTCTTTTGTTTTCTTTGCTCAAGGGGTCGGCTACCGACCTCCAATTAATCTCTCATAAAATAGCTTGCTACTGACCTCTAACAGAGCATTCCTTATTTTTACAACTGAACCTGACCCACTGCTAGGCAGTTTGTTACGTTACAAAGTCTACAAGGAATTTGCTTGAAAATGGATATTCTTAAGCAATTTCTCCTTGTAGACTTATATGATCAAGTAAGCATGTTTGCCACGTTAATGTCATCATCAGACGCGGTTAAGACACGACAAGAGGCTTAAGGGAATTATATCGGTTATGTTATTCTATTTAATAGAAGTAATTTTCTTCGTCTACTTATTGGGTTGGCCTATTTCACGCCAACGAACTTCTTCGAAAAGTACATTTTCAGTCACTGTAGACTTGTACACGCATGCGTACTTACGCAATGAATGCAATAGCTATTAAAAATTTATTTATAAAAATATCAGAGAACGCTCCATTGGTACAGAAAACATCAACGATCTTCAATGTTCATCCTTTGTAAAAGATGAATAGGGATCTGTTTTTATGTGTTATGTATGCCTGTCACATCTTATAAGTATTAGGTGTAAGTTCGCTAGTTTATGTTGTTGACTTGCCAGTATATTAGGCGGTTCTTTAGACAAAGGGTGCCTGGTATGTCTTTAGACAAGGGTAGAGATCGCTTGTAGCCTTCATCGCCTTTATCCACAACTAGATATGGTTTTTCAGGAAGCTTTTTAATGTAATTCTTGTGTTAATTATTTATCTTTATCTATTTATCTAAGTACTTCACTATCACATCGTAGATATAAAATAGTACAGTAGCAATAGACATAATTCGTGAATCATTAAGCTGGTATAGAAATCCATTGCGTAATTCAGAAAAACATGAAAACGTGACATTGTTTGATCGTACTTCTGGATATTGACCATAATAACCTTTATTGTATTATAAAAATAGAGGCGTAGCTGTCACCTCGCCCACATTCATAAACACGACGATCTAATTAATAAGCACGACGTCCTACTTTGTCATTTCAGTAGCATACTTTTCATAACTTAATTTGGGACAAGGTTAAAATATAACATTGTTTTATGAACATTATATTTTATAACAGGCGAGGTTAGGTTGATTTTATACCGCTAAATTTTTTTATTAGCTATAAAAAATTACCGACGACGATGTCACGCATATCATTGTTACACAAATTATTCGCCATTCATATGGTAACGTATTAATAATAGTTATAGGCTGTCAACAGGGACCCGGAGGTCAGATGGCAGACGCTCCACTGTAATTACCTGATCTACCAAATCTTGGATCATGGTCAAGGCAGACCCCTGGCCCTCGAACGCGAGAGCACGACCGGGAAATTAACGCACGATGATTTTTAATATTATGCATTGCGATACAAGTGTGTCATGTTGCCCGAGCCGAGGAGAGGAATATGTTCAACTAACCAGAACAAAATTACAATCGGGATATGGCTGTCAGCCAATACTTATGTGTAAAGCCACGCTATTTCTGATTCATCATCACAGCCCGTAACAGTTCACTGCAGGACCCAGGGCCTCTTCCACGAAAGGGGAGGTCATTGCCATAATCTCCACGCTTGGCAGGCGGGTTGGTGATCGCAGTGTTTAAATATAACAATGGAAAATGCTGCTACCCATTTTCCAGACTACGGAGACACTCGATCTTTTGCCTCAAAAACATTAGTCGCCTTGTACGACACCCATGAGTGTAAGGGGTTGGTGCTATTCTACTCTGCCGGACACCATACGGCCAATACCATACGCTATTTCTGATTATCGTAAGCGTACTTATAAAAGTAATACGAAAAATTGTAGATAAAAGGGCGGCCAATACCCTTTGTGTAAAGATACACTATTTCGTAGGCCTTTATAAGTAAAGGTAAAAAAAATTAGATAAAAATTCAGTAAAATTAAAGTTCTTAATCCCTGGGAAATAGGACGATCTCGCGGTTATAATTGAAAGTCCCCAGTCTCGGGCTTGACGCAGGTGGATGCAGCGGAACCCGTGGGATTACCATGATAAGGAGTAACTTATAATAATAATAATTTGCATCAACACCATTGCGATGTCCCATCTTCCTGCCACTTCCAGTCAACCAAAGCCGAAAACGCCAAGCGCCGCAAATATATTTGTCTGAGCAGGCTATTATATATTTGCGCCATTTGGCGTGGAAACCTTTGGGCCGTGGCCGACCCTGGGGACCAGGTGCATACCCTATATAGGAAGATAGCCAAGGGTTTCGTCGATGCATCTAATGACTGATGTCTCGCTCGACTAATATGTCGATATATAATATAAAACGTACGACGTATAACACCAAAAATGTGTGCTTTTACTCCTATTTAGCGTACTAGAGTCATCATCATATTGGCGTTGTCCCAGAGTCCGCCTAGTGTGATAGTTCGATAGAGTTTGGATTTCACCTTATGAAGTCCCCTACCACAAAGTACATTCTATTCCCCTGCTAAAGTAGGTAATAATAGATTATTGACGCTTATTAATCCTAGGCTCCATCATCAATGGTTAGCTTACGACTCAAACATATCACGTTACTGTAGGTCTTATAATAATATTAATAATGAGCCTATAATGCGGCCCCGCAGTGGCATGGGAGGCTACTCATTGTTTTAAATGTTTTTTCATTGGTAATTTTTTCTTTGTCAATTATATAACTGGTATTGTGTCGTGGTGTGCTATGTGTAAGACGCCGTCCTAATTTACAAAATCACGACAACATTAACGGTCGACATCGTGCGACCATGGTCGTGCGAGGGGCGGTTTTGAGGTCTCCTATTGGTCGGGCGACGTCCGTCGTACGACCATGTTGACAATTAGGACAGTCTTTTCTTACTTTCTTTCTTTTCTTTCTAATATTTAACTATGTGTACGAACCAGCCTTTTGTGGTGCCGTAATACTGAATAGCAAATATTTATACTGGAGGTACTATTCCAATGACGCAGGTCGGTGGCAAACTGCGACATGACGAGGGCTCGAGGGTAATATGTATTGTTGCCTGAAACCGGCAATACTCTTAGCGACTGCCCCGTAACGTCTATAACTGACTTTTACGTATCGTAAGACATTATTTATTCGACGCGACTCACACTTCAGAATGGAAATGTGTTGATATATAACCTAACCGACAGAAAGTCCAAGTCCCCGACCAAGTTTACATATACTTAAATATTTTCTAAACTACTGGTCCGATTTTATTGAAACAAAAGTAAGATTCAACTCGATTAAACTGGCTTTTAAATGGAGAAAACCGCATTCAAATCGGTCTATCCGAGCTTAATGCCACAGACAGAAACACAAAGCCACAGATACGTCAAACGTCAAACTTATAACACCCCTCCTTTTTCGTCAGGGGTAAAAAATATATACATCAACCTTCTCACAGCTATGGGTTTGGCCTGTAACAAGAAGCAATAAATTAAAAAAGAACCTGTTACTAATCAATAATTAAATCCAAATGTTTTCAATTTATCAAAACTAAAAACTTGGCCGTGTGGTGTCCGGCAGAGTACCAACCCTTTATACACGTAGGTGTCGTACAAGGCGACTAATGTTTTTAAGACAAAAGATCTAGAGAGTAGAGTTTTATTTATAACACTGCGATCTTCAACCCGCCTGCCGAGCGTGGAGATTATGGCAATAACCTCCCCTTTCGTGGGAGCGGCCCTAAGTCCTGCAGTGGACTGTGATGATGATGAAAACTAAAAAACAGCACTGTTACTTTCTAATATTAATCGAGTCATCCATTATAATTTATTTTTTACAGATGTTTCATCGTTCGCATAGAACGCGCGATACGTTAGTATAGATATAGTATATATTATTATAATATCTATACAGGGTGTTTCATAATACATGTATAAAGCCGTGAACTGGATGGAGTGCTAAACGTATTAAAACGATAGGTACAATTATTTTTTTCGTGCGTGGAATAGTTACCGAGAAAATGACTATCGAACTTTTTCTTTTTCAATGTCGATAATCACATTTTGAAAACGAAAGACCGCATCTCTAGAAATCAGTTGTAATAGATCACTCAAGTTCATAATCAGGTCAATCAACTGAATAATACAATTTTACCAGTTACAGATAGGATATAGGTTTTGTGCCTTTAAGTCTTTTCTACCTACCGTTTCATATGAGTTTTAAAATTCAATCTAAAGATCACTACGATCAATACCTCAAGTGGCTGGTTAATAAAATTATTATTACAAGCAGCTCGTGAGCAGTCCGGCACAAAAACAAGACATTTCGATGTTTGTTTCTACTTTAATTTATTTGTTTTTTGTTGCCTTCAACACAATGTTGCACCTAGGTACATAGTCTTCAAACTAATTGCGAAAACACAATAAACATTAATAGGCAAAAAAGTTACAGCTTGATTTCGCGTCTGCGCCATATCTTCTATTGTACTAGGCAGTCATGACTGAAGCAGGTGGACTATGTACGGGATACTGATATCACAGGGTGTCCATAAAGTACATTCACTAGATTTTAATATTTTTGGAAAGTGCAGCAAAACTACACGATATTGTTGTTATACTTTTTTGTCTATTTTTTCACTCAGTTTACATCCTGTTGAATGCATGTGGTGAGTCTTGGCACAAGTTTATGCATTTCTCGTTGAACTTTTCCGCCAGCTCCGAAATAAGGAAAGATGTCATTTTAGTACCTATCTAATAGTAATTATTAAATTCTACTCATGTTTGAATTCAAGAAGGTGAATATTAAATTTGAATAGCTGAAAAAATACCTAGCAACACTATTTACGTACTAGGATTTAAGCATTTAGGTTGCAGGCAACAAACATGCAGAACAGCAGATGCGTTGTCACTGTGAGGACTAAGATGAAATGCGTCATGCCTGTATTTGCACTGGCTTATTTTATGGACACCCCACGTACTAGGCGCAATATTAAGGAGGTCTAAATAATCCGTTTTGTATTTTTTTGTTTCGAGGGTTCTGTACAAAAAAATATTGTAATCAATTATGATTTTAATTCAAAAGGTTCATTCATAGTTTTTACGAAAGTGCACCACCACCTAACTAATAGCAAAGTAGTCTTATTCAAATTACTGTAGCATATTAATGTAGCAAACTCTAATTAATGTAACATCTTTGTCTTTTTACGAGTTTGCTTTCTCATGTCATGTCTGTCAGTCATGTTTCAGTGTCGCGTAGGTAATCGTACCTATCGTTTTCACGAACATTTCTTATCAACTAAAATTAACTTAATGATTCTTAGTTGATGGAGCTTTACCTGTAAATATCCCATGCTTCACCCAATTGGAGAACCTAGGTCACCTAGGTGGAGCACGGACCCAAACACAATTTTAGAAATTACTGTCTAGGTTACTGTCATTGTACCAAACTACCCGATAAAATCGTGATAAGCAAATGTAGGCCATCGCCATAAGGATTATTATTAAGCCCACAGTTGGATTCGCTTGAGACTCACTTTAACAAATAAAAAAAAAATCAACATTATGGTGCAACTACCAGGAGAACATAAAACGAGAGAACATAAAAGGCGAAATATGTTAGACCCCTAAAACACGGATCCCTAAGTACGAATCCTTTTGCACGTGCCGTCAAGGTCAAGGCCGGCGCCGGAGCTGTGGCGGCGCTTTTGACATCAAAATAGAAACTGAAAGCTACAAAATCTAAAAATAGAATACTTTGGCGGGCCGTTCTTTATTTTGTGGTTTGACCCACGGCGCGACTTCCATTGACGAAATTTGCCTACTTTCGCGTCGTATTCGTTCATTCAGTTTTTAGCTTTTCGCGTGACCGAAATGATTGTTGCGTTGTAGTTGTAGGATACCTAAGTACCTATTGTGAAGATAACTGTGATAAGAGTGTTAACGATGTGAACGAATGATTTATAGCTTTAGGTACTAGTATTAACGTAGTCTTGTCTGTGTTCAGCGTTCAACGTTTAAGTATTGTGATAATCATTATTCTGTGTATGAATGCAAGCTAGCAGTAGGCCAAACACCATGGTACCTACCTATTTACGTATTGCATAGCAACCAGAGCCTGCGTAGTGTTGTGTATCTGTGTGTATGGAGTGTACCTACCTAGCTACGCTACGATACGAGTGCAAGCTTACTTGATAGTTAATACCTATCAGTCATCCGAGCCACAAGAAAGCAAGAAAGTATGGCACCTGACGCTGTTTGTTTTCATAAAATAACTTTAAAAAGGTACGTACCTACATGCTTTAAAGGTCTAGGTTCTAGCTAGACTTTAAGATATGCTACCTAGCTAGTACCTAATCGTAACGTTAGGAGGTTCTTTTCCGACGGGAAATAGGCAGAAAAGACAACGCTTTTATCTGTTCATGAAAACATGTAGGTATTTAGTAAAACCTGTCTGTAATCTGTTTAAACAAAACTAATCTCATAAGTGGTTCGCTATGCTACGTAGGTCCCTAGATGAGTGAACCATTTTAGTAGGACATAGTACCTACTTATTTGTGTAGAACGATTGAACGAATTCTGTTTTAGTTATGTAGCTATCTTTAGTATGTTTTTCAAGAACGTTGGTGGTTGGGCGGTTGAGTATCCGACGTAAGCGAGAGAGGTGCCGGGTTCGAATCCCGCTGTGGCAATGTACCAATGACTCTTTTCTGAGTTCAGTGGCGTTACTGTCATACAAGCCCAAAAGCCGGGCTTGCCTTATAAAAATAATTATCGATAAAAAATCAAAGATAATGCGAGCGCGAAGTATTTAAAGTTCGCGCTCCTAATGCATTTCAAACTGCCGCGCCGCAAAGCAGCGCCATCGTGCGCCCAGGTTACGAAACACGATCCGAACGCACACGCAAGTTGAGGAAATTGAGACTCGGTCAGTCATCTCGCTCGCACGCGCTGGCTTGTAAGCGGGCTTTGATTCCGGCCGGTATGTCTCTTTCTTACATATGAAAACTGTCCTATAATGAGATATAACTATACGTTTGTTTATATGGTAAATTGTACGAGACTTTAAGCCCTGCATGCGTTTGAAGTTGTACACGGATCTTTGAAATTGGCAACTTCGCGCATGCGCAGTAGGTACGTTTGTTGAATGCTGTAATACGTACCAACTTCACTATTGTTTTGTTTGAGCCGTTTGGGCGGATAAGTAATTAGTTTTTTGTTGTGTTTGTGTTGTGTTTTGTAGTAAAAGTGATTTAATTAGATTGATTAACAATAGACGAAGTAGAGTCCCTTGTGATGGTTTAAAATGTGCACAAGTTTTGATTTGCATGGAAAAGGTAAAGTTTATAATCATTTCTCAGAAAATAACAAATTATTTCCGTAATGTGGCAAGGGGATGGATTTATTTTTAATAACCGTAAAAACTACACAAACTTCATCTCTCGGCTTGCCTTACTCTGAACCCCTAGGCACGCCACTGTCTGAGTTATGTACATTAGTTGAAATTAACCGATGCTCCTATGGTGAGGGAAACATCATGATGAAATCTGCAAATTCTGGCAACTGAAATTGTAACCATGATCCAATCGAGTCAGGTTCCCCTGGTAGCAGGGTCATGGAGGTCAGATGGTAGTCGCTCCACTGTAACAAATTCTTTTCTCTCCACAAAATTATTAGACTATGGTCCATGATCTAGGATTTGGCAGATTAGGTAATTAATTGCAGTGGAGCGACTGCCATCTGACATTCCTGGCTCCTAACCCTGCTACCAAGGGAACCTGACCAGATTGGATCATGGTTACTTACACATTCAGTCGTCTGAACTGAATGTGTAAGTTTCATCACGATGATTTCCCTCACCGTAAAAGCATCGGTTAGTATTCAGCTACTGTGCATAACTTAGAAAAGAGTTAGTGGTACATGGCGGCAGTGGGATTCGAACCCGGTACCTCACGCGTACGAGTCGGATACCGCAACCTTAGGCCACCGACGCTCCGACTATTTAAGCATACCTACCTATCGAAAATAATTAGTGTAGGCAAGTTCCTAGTTAATTTGGTAGAGCCTATTCATAAGTAGGTAACATTTAGTACGACGCCTGGTAGTAAGATGAAGGAGGTTGGTTTGTTTTGATATGAATGGCACGAGGTTATTACTCGTCCTTATGGTGTGTACACACTCAACGTACGCCAACGAAGGGCTGTCGGCCGAATTATTTGGACTTCTAAGGTCTAATACTTGCATTTCGTGGTCAAGCAAACGATCTTTGGGAGTTTTGGGAACCGATTCGGGCTCGTATTTGCACGTTTGTTTGTTGGCCTTCGGTATCCGCCCAAACTGCGATTGGATGATTACTTCTATCCGTTTGATGTTACCGCCACGCTGCACTGCGGATTGCCGGCTGGCACACGCCAACGGACAATCGTTAGTCGAAACTGGTGCGCGTCACACATCGCCCGGTGTGTACGCAGCATTAGGCTCCTGGTAGTAGGCTTGAGGAGGTTGCTTTGTTTCGATAGGGGTCGCACGAGGTTATTAACCTGTTTTTTATATGATCATCAACTTGAAATAGAGCTGCGCTTCAACGTAGTCGATATGGTTATTTATCTTTAAAAATTTTTTTTTTTTATTAAAATTAAAATTCAATGTCCGGATAAAATGAAGTCGCCAGTGCACTCTTTGAAAGCTCTACTTTAACACCCTTTCGGCTTTATACATGTATTATGAAACACCCTGTATATGTATATTTATATATCAAATAGTTATAGAACTACCATGTTCACAATTATACGTAAATGAATGTCTAATGTTTAGGTTAATTAATACCTGTAAAATAAAAGTAGTTTAGTTATAAGTGCTCAATATTGCCTCCACCGCTCTTTAGATCTCCTTTCAGAGGGTCTAAGGTTGGCTGGAAGAAATCCCACTGTGGGATAAGCCCGCCTTTGCTTTGTAAAGTGTAATTTTTCTTATTACTGTATTTATTTTTAAATTTCCATATAGAGTTTACATACATACATACGTGCATCGTACTCTGGGTCAGCCTGAAAATTAGCGCTGTGATTGGCTGCAGCCCTTCATAGCATTACGCTGAGGCTGGTCCAGTTTGGTCCGATGACACATCGCCCTACTTTCCTTTTTTTGTAAATTAGATTTTTTATTCTTCTGGTTGTGTATTTGGTCCAAATAAAGATTTGTCTATGACTTGGTCATTGAAAATTCTATGCTTCTTTCGCTTCTTTCCACAAAATCGTTACGCCGAAATACATGGTGATGAGAAATAACTGCAAATTGTTTCGGCGACAACGCAACATCAACCTTATCAGTGATAAATTAATATATATAATTTATTTTCAAGCGAGGCGTGAAGAGATTATTGATAGGCAAAGGGCGATGGATACCCTTATTTCACACTTTCACACTTTTCCTATTTACACAATTCAGCAGTCTAAGGTCCTTTAACCATACTGCCTAGTCTTTAGTCACAATAAACAATAAAGTATTTAAAAAATAATGTTTTTAATCAAGTCTCAAAATCCGAATGCTGATAGTTTTCATATGAATTTTAACATTATCAATAACAAATCACTTGGGAGTTCAATATAATATTATCTCTAATATTGAATATTGTCGAACAGGAGTTGTGCAAAATAAATTATATATTCCACGAAAAACAACAGCTACAAATGTAAATAAACCAGTCAAAGTAAAACCCATAAAAACAACCACACAAACGGGCCCATTCCGCTTGTTTTCCACTTGAAAAGCTCAATCTTCCGCCAGATCAGTTTCATCTAAATAGTTGTGTTTACAGGTTCCCAAGTTTTGGCCAGTTGCGTTTGGCTTATTGCGCTCGTACCGATCAGAATGCAAACGAGGACCGCCAATGAATTATTCAAGGCCCCCCCCCCCCTCGTAGCACCCCTTCAGGGTCCTTAAGCCCCCCTTTGAATGTCGAAACCCTGTCGCTCTCTCAGAGATGCTCATACAACTCTCACCAATCGTCGATATTCATGCGGTCTAGCTTGGAGTAAACCAACTTGATTAAGCTTAGACTGCTGGAGATTTGGATTTAACGAGATCGAACGAGGATTGCATTTGCGGTGAAATTGTGGTTCAGATACTGTATTCTACTGTGTTACGATGGAGAATGTTTCTTAGAGAATCACACTGTTGAATTACACAAGAGATGTACCATAGATATCATGAAATAAAATTACAGAGAAACATTCATTCATTCACTACATTTTCTATACGTTACGTTTCAGCCTGTTTTCGTTGTATATCTAAGTAGGTGCAGGATGAAAACTGTTTTTTTTAATAACAACTATAAATATAATGTAATATATTTCACAATAAATATAATATATTTCACAATTCACACAACTTAATCTAGCGCCAAAATAAACAAAGCTTGTGCGGTGGACGTTCATTGTAATTTTTCAAATAAAAATTACGTCACAAGGCCAAACTCAAAAGGAAAACAAAACAACCTTGTTCAAAGTTGACTTTAAACCGTAACGTTTTAAAGTCGTGGTCCTCCCTGCTGTTACTTTCAAAGCGGTCCGAAGCAAATCTTGATGTTTATGTTAACAAAGAAATTTCAAACAAAGGAGATTTATAGTGCCCCTGCGTCTGACACCTCCTTTCTCCCTGCTTCTAAATAATTTAAACGTTCGTACTAATTTTGGTAAAAATAAAGGAAGTTGTTATACTAATTTACAATGGGTGCAAATTCCCTGTTGAATATTTAGCAACAATGTCAAATTGTTTTTCTGTCTTTAAGGCGAGTGTTTCCCGAGGGCGCACTATACAAACGCAGTTTGGTCATTTACGTATATTACGCTATTAAAGCCAATGAAATTTTGTAGAAGTGATCCAGAAACCTATATCTATGCATGTCGTCTGTTATATTTTTGTTAAAATATATCGTTTCAGAGTTGCATGGATTTAAAATTTGTATGGAACAGTATCAACATATAGTATAAGCAAAGAGTCGCTGTCAGTCGGATACGGTGAGGAAGATCTAGCACAGATTAGTGCTCGGTATATTGACTACCGTATTATTCGTCATCATCATGGAGTTAGTCCCGGTTGGGGCTCTCGCGCGACAAACTTTCTCAATGTCTGATAATCAAAATATTTTATTTTTATTTTATTAACCTAGAAAAAAGTCTCGTTAATTACACCTTTCTCATATACCCACCACAAACGAATAAAAGAAAACAGTTACCTGTGCATCGGGAAACGAGTTTCTGCTTCAACAAATCCGATATTCGCCTTTTCTTCCCCTATTTTTCACTACTTAGTGTTTGGGTGCGGCCGCTTAGAGGAAGATTTAAAATGTACAAACCCGTAAATGTATTATGAGGACACTGAGAGCGAACGGTCGGTCCGAAATTAAATTTTATTCCGTTCCTGCGCTGCATTCTCGTTAAACTATTCCAACCCTGAATGGAGTCCGCACTCCGCACTCGCCAGCCGAGTCTTTCACCTACCTACCCAGTGTAAACCGTTTCCATTAATATTTAATTTCAATTTATTTCTTTGCAGGTAAGCTGTACTGGTTGACGCGAGAAACGTTTGGGAACTAGAAAGTAAGAAACCTAATGACACCGATTCCTTGCATAAACAACTAGTGCGCCCGGCGCGTCTTCGTTCACGTGGCGTTCTACCCCTACCCTACACCTAACCTACACCTACCCTAAACCTAGACTGCGCCTACCCTACACCAACTTTACCCACTAACTCACTCTTGAATCACTCAATCTATTGATCAAAACCGCATTAAAATTCGTTCAGCGGTTTAAAAGATCTAAGCGTACGTACATACATAGATACAGAGGGAAAAACGGCGGGAAGCAACTTTTTTTAATACTATGCATAGAAGATAACTTTTGCATTGTGTAATGTCTCTAAAGACACCCTCTGATGTAACCGGTTTATACACAAAGGACGCTTCGATATTGATTATTACTATTTCTGCTATTCGATAGTGAAAGACCAGTCTTGGGGTCCCCACCGGAAGATCTCGCCCCTGTGATTTGCACATCGTTTCCAAATTTTGACTGTGAAATAGATGACTTGACGTAGCCTCCAAAGAACTTAGCACATATTTTATCACATCACGCAATTTGTAATACACAGGTTACTAACTTGATTGAAACAGGGTCTTAAATGGAATTTTAACCAGGATTGCTCATTTACAAGCGCACTGCGGCGCAGTTTATGCAGGTCCGATTTTATAGCATTGACTAAAGCAGCAAACTCGTACTTCTATTAGAAACAAACCCTTACACTTAAATAAGATTTTTTCCACGACTAGAATGTATCATACTCCTCCCTTACCGGGAAGGTCAAGGTGGTAATGCATTTGAGCTGAGTATTGTACGTACTCAACTAAATGATAATTTTCTTATTGAGAAAAATATTGTATCAACTTTTCATAATCCGGATTACCCCTCGCTTATTGGAGCTGTTGAAATTAATATCAGAACAGTTATTGGGAACGGAATCGCTTTCGCGCCGCCTATGAATATCAAAAGGAATAAATCCCTGTAGCGGTAATGGTTTTTTTAACCGTTCTGAGGTATTTTTATTTGTATCCACCAGATCGGGTTCATAAAATTTGGGTCATAAGGATTTCATGGTTTCCCCAATTTGTACGACTTTAATAAGTAAAATCATTGGTTAAAACCGTAAATATTAAGTTCATTATTTACTATTGCACACATAAACGGTTTTTATCACTTTACTGTATATTTAGATGTTTAAACGTATCTATCCGGCTTCGGCCGAAGAGTTCAAATTCAAAGGAACCGCAGCTGGTGGATGGGCTGCACCGCAATTGCATGTGGTAAAGGCTAACCACATTTAAACATTCTCATCAGTTGAACAAATGTTCGACTGGTTGAACAACGTTTGAGAATTGCTATAAATATGACAAGGAAAACTTACGACAAAACTTATGTATAGAAACCTACTCAAATACAGTTAAACAAATCTAAGACCAATCACGATATTGACTTTCAAAAAAAAATAAACATCATCGAAATCAGACACGATGCAAATGTCAAAATTTCTTTATTGAGTAAGACATAGAGATATGTGATGTCTTTGCAACAGACAGACACACAGAAACAGCGACAAAAATATACTTTTCGCATCAGGGTTAAAGTGATTCGATAGAAACACGCCCGTATTAGCACTAGGTTTTCCCGTATTATGTCTGAGAACACGGAATCCGGCGAATCGGTGTTTGAACAGTGTTCACTAATAATGGAGCATTCTTGTTCGGAGTGCAAGATTCCGATTCAACCTTTATTGGACGTGAGGAAGTCTACTCTCGGTGAGAGTTAATTCATTACTATGGGATATCCTTTGATTAGATATAGACTCTCTCTGAATGAAACGTACGTTTAAACGAATTAAACTGAATTGATTAAATCGGTACGTAAACAGGCAAGCGTGTTACCTGATGGAAAGTGGTCACCGCTGTATATGGATATTAGCAACATCAGCGGTATCACCAATGCGCTGTTCACGTAAAAACACGTTGCCACGTTCCTGTCAAAGCCACGCTTCCCTCACAGATTGAGGAATGTGCAATACTTATTATTACATCCTATAACATGTTTATTTTAATTATCTCATTAGCTGAGTATTTTAGTAATTATTTGTAAACGCTTCACGTAATAAATGATACACCGAAGCATTTTATAGCAATATGTGTGATTCAAAATGAGTTGTGACATTTCATTTTTTTTTTTGACCTACACTATTTCCATTTTATTCATTTTCTTATTAATTACCAGAGCGTAGATGGCTTAATGGCTAATGGGTCCGACTCGTAAGTGAGAGATACCGAGTGCGACCCCAGTGCTGCCATGTACCAAAAACTTTTTTCTGCTTTAAACATTAGTTTTACACTAACCGATACCCTTAAGGAAAACATTGTAAGGAAACCTGGCATATTCAGACGTCTGAATGTGTAATCATGTTCCAATCTGCTCACGTTCCCTATTAACAGGGTCACGGAGGTTAGGTGGCAATCGCTCTACTATAATTACCTGATCTGCCAATTCCAGTATCATGATCAAGACTGGACATTTGAGAACAACCGGGACATTGACGCCAAGATGATTATTTTTCTTATTAACCACAAAGTTCTATTAAGAACCGACAGAAACATTGTAGTGATTTTATTAGGAATCCGTGATTAATTCTAAATTTTGTCTAAGTTACACCTTTGAGAACTATCCTTAAATCCAAGGTTATTACAGGATCGGCGCCACCTAACTCCTAACATTTGACAGTACTTTGTATTAACTCCATCTACAAAGCACCCCGTAACAAACGAATGAGGGTAGGGCGTCGAATAGTTATTTGACAGTGTCTTATGAATTGTGCAGGCTATACTTGTGTTGGTATTTTTTTTTTCTTTAACTAAGAACTTTAAGAAATGCGTGTTGACCGTCGTCGCATCGATAACGTCTTTCGTCAACGCCCCGTTTACGTTCTGCAATTACATGTAATTACATGATCTGCCAAATCCTGGATGACAGTCAAAGATGACGCCGGGCCTTCGTGCAATTAACGCCATGATGATGATTTCTTTTTTCCTGTGGTCGTGTCGTCCACTCTTTGAAGATTCGATACCTTAAACAACAGCTCCTTATTGGCTAACTCTAAATTCACCCTCAATCGAGTCAATAAGTCAAGTTACCCATCAGTAAAGTTCAGGGAGTTGACAATTCGTTTACATTTAAAACTTACCTAAAAGGTAGTATAATAGAATGCCGGAGTCAATACCATCAATTAGCGGATACTCAACTTAAGCGTCAGAAAATTCCTAATAGTCTGTCTAGCCCTTGGAATGCCTAACAGCGTGAAGCTGGCTAATTTATCAAAGTGGCAAATGTCATCGACACGTTATGCCGACGTTGAAAAATTGCGCCGTCTCACACGTCACGCCTTCTACGCCATATTTCAGCCTAGGCTAATGCTACAAGTGCTGTAGTAAAGTAAGATTCAACAATGTCATTACGTTGATAGAAAAGCTATAAAATAAAAAGCATTCTGGTGCGACGACTAAAGTCCAAAGGTAAGGCCAGCATAATCATAAGCATTTTCAGGTGGTAGGGCTCTGTCAAGCCAGAGGAGTCCGCCTGGGTGAGTACCACCGCCTTATCTATTTCTGCCGCCTAGCAATAATGCTTGCATTGTTGTGCTCCAGTTTAAAGGATAAGGTAGCCAGCGAAATTACAGGCATGAGGCATTTCATCTTAGTCCTCACAGTGACAACGCACCAGCAGCTCGACATTTTCGTTATCTGCTACCTAAATTTATTAATCGTAGATGTTATGGGCGACAGTTACCACTTACCATCAGGTGGACTGTCTGCTCGTTTGTCACAGAATGGAATAAAAATTTTTTATCGCAGATATGTGACAGACTTATCCTGACAGTGACAACGCACCAGTGATACTTACTATCTGGACGCAGCGACCCAAAATGAGTCTTGGCCTCCGACACTAAGAAGCTCTATTCCACTCTGTCTTGTACCTCCTGCCAACAGCCCGGAGCCCTGAGTTGCGACAGGTCTCTTTCCACTTCGACTTTCCTGCTATACCTGGGATGTCCGACCTTTTGTCGACCACTGGGTCGTCCCGAGTACGCTTTTGCCCGATCCTCTCCCATACTCTCTACGTGGCCCAGCCATCGAATATTTGTTAAATCAACTAACAAAAATTATTGAATCATATGTACTGTTGGCGACAGTTGCCTCTTTCCATCAGGTGAGCTATGCTCGTTTCTCACTAAGTTGTATAGAATCAGCCTTCATAGACCAGAAACAGATATGCAATCTTTCACCCTTTTTGCGGTGAATTTCGCCCTCGGGAACCAAGGATCTTTCTAATAAATTCGTACAATTAATTCCAGGAAAGAATCCAATTAATTTCGCAGTGAAATCCCTGCCGTACTCGCAGCCAACAAAGGGGAAATGGTTTGGTGAAAAGCCTCTCCGGTGGTTTAACCATTGAGCTCTTAGTATTAGAGCAAGAGTCGATTTATCAACTAATAGAACGCGAGTCGTACATCACTTTACTAACATTTACCTTGTCACTACAATATTTAAAGGCCAGTGTTAATAAGACCCATTATTAAAAATGGATAGTCTAAATTTTTAGCAATCATTTTCACGTAACATAGATGCGTAGCAGCTAACAAGATCTGCCCGGGAAACGAAGCAAACTAAATTAATACATTATTCACATCATGATAAAACTCGTCCATCAAAAGAAGAAGAGAAGACGTCTAAGAAATAACGTTACGTAAATATTAAGTTAGTTATGTTAGGCGCGTAGCGTAGTAAGCTATGCTACGCTTATGCTACGAATGCGTGTGTATACTACTTAAGTGCTACGAGGCGCGTTGGCAACTTTCATTTCGTAATATTCTATAATTGATAATTTTCTACTTCTAAAAAACATTACGTGGATTGAGCCCTTTTATACACATCTTTTAACACATATAATGCACCATGTACAGGCTCTTCTACTGAATGGACTTATACAAACGACCGTCCGCGCGGTGGCAAAAATAAATCTGGTTCTCTTCGGGATCGGCCGCAAGCGAGTGGGCGATATTTCGTCCCCGACTCCGGAGCACATGGAGACCTCGGGCCGTTCTCACAAATGTTCGTAATTAATTCTAGACGACGACGGAAATCTCTGCGTTTCTCATTCGCCCCGCATTTGGGAGCTTAATTGCCGGCGTGCGAATGCTCCGGCGATAACATCTGTCTGTTGGTCCATTTGCCACGGCCAGATATGGCCGGCGATCGGTTCGAGAGCACACTCGAGAGACATAGACAAACCTTCCGCTCCACAAACTGTCCGAACCGGCCAAGAGGGCAATTCTTTTGATCGCCACTCGCAAATCTCTTGCTGTCTGAACTCAATCGAAGCTCTTATAGAGTGACGATTTACAACTTTTTCTCAGCGGAATTCGGTAACGGCCCTCCGGATTCGGGGCATTAACATTCCCCGTTCACGATAGGTAATTTGCAATAAAACCCACTGGGACATATCGGGACATTCGCTAGTCCACCCTCGCGGCACGTTCGGGGTTTCCCTTTCTTGCTTTCTAACAAGATAATAAAATTCCGTAACCCTTAATGGGCACGGACGTAGGTACACAAAGCGTAATACGCCAGTACGTGACTGTTAGTGTTAACTTTTCTATTCGAATCCCAACAAATAAAACGCCACCGGTGACCCGAAACAATACAATAGGTATAAAATTTGTTCATGCTGAAGAGACGCTCGCTGTTAACTTCGCCCGGGCCGGCCTCACATTTTTAATGCTGGGTGTTGCCCAGGCCCGCTTTATGTGGCATGACTGCGAATGCTCTTATTACACCACCACTAAAATGAGAATGTTATCTGAATTAAAAATCTACTAAGAGTTACCCTCAACGACGCCCATTACGTTTATGGACATTGTTCTTTCGGAAAAGAAGTGAGTTCTTAGCTGGTCTTTAAATATACGTGCCCAGAAATAGAAGTGGAACTAGGCTACCCGCAGTTTTATTACAAAACTTCGGCGCCGAAGTTGCGCCGCCGAGTTTCCAGCCCAATACTTCCTTGTAAAGCACCACTTCGAATGTGAGTATCTAAAGTAAGCGCCTATGTATGCTTTACTGAGTATATATATCCTTTAACATTTTTCATCTCCCATCTCTTGGCATAGGAGGACCATAAGAAAAGCCATTTTAATGTTGCGCTGGTTATCAGGGAAAACTTTTCCGCATTTTGAGTTGCGAATTCATTTCCTTCGAGAAAGGATAAGCTTGAAAAACTCGACTATTACGATTTCTTTTAGGAGATGTTTTCCTCCAGTCACGTATTCGGGTTGTATATTTACTAAACCAATTTCAGCGGGGTTTCAGAGCATTCAACCATTCTTATGGAAACATTTTTAATATTAGATTTATTTTAGGTATCTCTATGATATTTGCCACGTGTGGTATCCATCATAGTAGTATCCACCAACCGTCAACCAAGTGTCGTAAAAAGCTACTCTAACCTGCTAGGACTTATGTTTGTTGACGTATGTTTAAAACTGCGACTTCAAGAGCATTCTCAAGGTGAGTTGATATTACGTAGGAGGCCGGGCATAAAACAAAAACTTTTTTGTACATGGTTAAAGAGCGAGGCCGATCCCATCTGGTGGCGTAAGGGCTGGATAATGGTGATCTCATTTCATGTCTTTGACTTTTACAGTATTAGGCTTTAGTCTCTGAGCTCTCAAGTTTTTAGTAACAAATGGTAACTAAACATGTCGTTCCAAATGTAATCAATCTCGTCCTATGATAAGGAATGTCCTATTCTTTACTAACTAAGTTAAGTAGTCGTAGTTAATCCCATTAAAATAATCTTGTCAAATAAGCAAACATCTCCACTCCGGGTTCAAGAACACAATTTTGTAGGATTAACGAAACTTGGTCCTCGCTTGCTAAGTCCGAGAATTCGGCACAAAAAGCGGGCGGGCTGATCAAACTAGCGCGCTATCTGACCGGCCCGTGTCCGCTGCCTTGTCATGTAAATTAGTTGGCTTTACGGCCAGCCCCACAGAGCAATGTGATTAATTTTCTGCTCCCATTCCGCCTTCCATTTCTGGCCTATGCCGCTAATAACAACAAATTGTGGTTTCATTTGCATAAGATTATCGCAATACGGAGTTTTGTTGTGTCCACTACCGGCGTTGGGCCTCATTAGGCCGAATAGCGATATTTTTGTTCCAAAGTTCCAACAATATCAACAGCTGTTAGTGTCCGGCAAATTAGAATGTAGCAGTAACCTACTTCGCATCGATATAAGTTTCAATTCGGTTATGTTAATTTGAGACCATAACTCAAATAGCAGAGGAGCCCCGCGAATCAACTAGGGTTAATGTCAACTAGTCGATTTAATTCGCCCTTCGCCCAGGTAGATCTCGATTAACCGAATTCAACGATCGCCCCAAGAAATCTCCAAATATAATTATCATGCTCTTGTCGATCAAGCAATCGCCACTCCTCCACCAATCTTCTCTCCTATCTGCTAACCTCTTTTCTTTTCTAGTAATCACCTGCGTTCACTTTATATTTCTTTCATCTCCAAACAATTCCGCAAGATACTGGCTCTTCGCAACAGTTAACAACTTTTCTATTCCCTACAAATCTGCACAACAACTGACGACCTCACCAAATCATCAAAACATAACTTTATGTCGTGGACAAAAGGAACTGATGACACCTTTCAAAATGGGCGTTGATATCGACAACTATAACATATTATGCACCGTTCCTTTTTATCAGTATGAATAATTTTAAACCATGTAAGGCAGCCCAGGACCGCCAGCTCTATATCATGTTCACTAGAATTTATCTCTCAGCGAAGTTATAGACAACCACGGTAGACAACTCAAGCGAGTTTTTGCAGATATACCGAAACACATTTTTCAAATAGTTAGAGCAAACAAACATAATCTTTCTTCTGTCGAAGTCGGGAAAAATTTTTCATAGGACAGTTTTCCTGTCTTTCGTTACACTTATTTATTTATTTACATTAAGGACTTATATTGAAGAACACTTAACAATAAAACATTGAATTAAAAAAAACAACCTTCCCAACCAACCCTAACAAATTCGACCCAGGTCCCCCGAATTTGGAAAGGTGCCCAGAAGGCTGGCCGCGTTGCCCAGCTGGATAGCGTTGCTTATATAAAAAGAGGCTAGCCTTCTGGTCATTCGTAATTTGCATTTACATACAACATTGTAACATTACAGTTTCAATCATTTGGTTACAACTAAAATTAAAGGTACATAATTTGATATACATTTACATCCAGCACACTCTCGAAATCCTTCTTACATACTTGCAAACAAATCACACTGTGGGAACTGGTAACCACGTTTGACTCCGAAAACACTCTCCTACGAAAAAATCGCAACCACCCAACTGTTAACTTTACGAAATCATATAAAGTATGAGGTGCCAAAGCGCGAAAGGCCTTAGCAGGAAGCGGCTTCCCTTTATCAGTTTCGACGCCAGCCAGTCTTTTATCATGTTCACCAGAATTTATCTCGGGAGTTGCTTCAGACGCAAATGACAGGCATTAAGGGGGATGGCTTCGTTAACCCTCGCACGAGCACATGTTGGTGTTACAAGTTTCAGCAAATTGTCTCCATTTAGGTGATTTCGGTAGCATTGTGAGCGGAACGACGCGGAATACGTCAGATTAGTTTAGCGATGGCGGTTGCGAGTAGCCCGATACGGTTTTGGCGGGAGAGATCTCGGCTACGAGGAGGCTACGAATGTGCTACGAGTACTAATACGGATTTGAGGTCTAGGCTGTATTTTACTGATGTTGGCCTGTTACTTTATAGAGAGGAAAGATTTGAATATTTGTTTGTAATGGATATATTTAAAAACTAGGTACTCAACCGATTTAAAAAATATTTTACTCATTGAAAGCCACATTATCAGGTAACATAGGCCATAGTTTTTCCCGAAACTCATTGAAGTTTCCACGGGAACGGGACCGGGACGAAACAACAGAATTTTACGCGGACGAAGTCGCAGGCAATAAACTTAGTGGTAAATAAAAACAATGGCTACGATTTTCACATTACCCACGGGTACTTATTCGGAAGTCGACAATATATTCAATACTAATCATTATTGCGTGTATTTACGCACACTACAAACGCTAAGACAATTATTATATCGCGCTTATTGAAGGCTTACATGTAACACAGACACCGCTGCCTCAATTACATTAGAACCTCCTCAGTTAGGACCATTACGGGCGGAATTGGATACGAACAAGCAACTGATTGACATTGACGCACACCCGAACTGTACGCACATTGTAAACTGTGTATAAATCGATGCTGTTCTAATAACAGACTCAGTTCGGAAGAGCACAGTCACTCGCGTCGCAAGGATTTAAGTGGAATAGAACTCCGCCACACAGCTGCGGTAGCGCGAGGCGGACGCCTACGTGGAGCAGTTTCGTGGAAAGCGAATGAGGACGTTTTGTGGTTTTGCGATCGGGAGTGAGTGAATGCAATGCACGACGTTGCTGAATGCCATTGACCGATGCGGGTTGACGCTAAAGTCATGTTTGGCAAAGCCTAAGCTGCGTACGATGATTCCGATTGGTGGTAGCCTGAGAAGTCCGCCTGGGTGAGTACCACCGCCTTATCTATTTCTGCCACCACAATGCTTGCATTGTTATGTTCCGGTTTGAAGGATAAGGTAGCCAGCGAAATTAAAGGCATCAGGCATTTCATCTCAGTGAACACAATGACATTTTTGTTACCTGTAACCTAAATGTATGAATTGTTTATGTTATGGGCGACAGTTACCACTTACCAACAGGTGGGCTGTCTGCTCGTTTGTCAAAGCGTAGCATAAAAAGGTATTCCTCTATATAGACTAAAAATAGCATACCTTCGGTCATCTCAGCCCCCTCTCGTAATATTCTCCACTGATCGCCTGATTCGTACGCGTCTAATCTAGGCGGATAATCCGTAATGCGAGTGAAATCTCATTACACGTGCACTCGTCGCTCGTAATTGTTAACACATAATGCTCGTCAAGTCAATCTAGAGGCTCTATTTATATCAGATTCCAATATTAAAATCTTTAAAGGTCATATTGTGTTTTAAGCTCATCATCATCACAGCCCGTAACAGTCCACTGCAGGACTTACGGCCTCTCCCACGAAAGGGGAGGTTATTGCCATAATCTCCACGCTTGGCAGGCGGGTTGGAGATCGCAGTGCAGTAGATGTAAATGTACCCAGAAAGATGCTGCTGCCCATCTTATCTTATCATCTCTTAGTCGCCTCTTACGACACCCACGGGAAGAGATGGGGTGGTGCTATACTTTGCGGTGGCGGCACCACACACCACGTTTTAAACTACAATACTGCAATTTTTTATCAAAATCCTTGCAGTAAACCAGTATAAAAGACCTTCTTATTCTTAAACATTTTTGCGTTTATATTATGTGTAGGTTTGGTAGGATTGTAAAATAGTATTGTTAACGAAACTTGGTCCTCGCTTGCTAAGTCCGAGAATTCGGCACAAAAAGCGGGCGGGCTGATCAAACTAGCGCGCTATCTGACCGGCCCGTGTCCGCTGCCTTGTCATGTAAATTAGTTGGCTTTACGGCCAGCCCCACAAAGCAATGTGATTAATTTCCTGCCCCCATTCCGCCTTCCATTCCTGGCCTATGTCGCTAATAACAACAAATTGTGGTTTCATTTGCATAAGATTATCGCAATACGGAGTTTTGTTGTGTCCACTGCCGGCATTGGGCCTCATAAGGCCGAATAGCGATATTTTTGTTCCAAAATTTCAACAATATTAACAGCTATTAGTGTCCGGCAAATTATAATGTAGCCGTAACCCCTTCTACTTCGCATCGATAAGAGTTTCAATCCGGTTATGTTAATTTGAGACCATAACTCAAATAGCAGAGGAGCCCCGCGAATCAACTAGGGTTAATGTCGACGAGTCGATTTAATTCGCCCTTCGCCCAGGTAGATCTCGATCAACCGAATTCAGCGATCGCCCCAAGAAATCTGCAAACATCATTATCATGCTCTTGTCGGTCAAGCAATCGCCACTCCTCCGCCAATCTTCTCTCCTATCTGCTAACCTCTTCTCTTTTCTAGTAATCACCTGCGTTTACTTTATGTCTTTCATCTACAAACAATCCCGCAAGAAAATGACTCTTCGCAACAGTTAACAACTTTTCTATTCTCTACAAATCTCACCAAATCATCGAAAATTAACTTTATGTCGTGGACAAAAGCAAATGATGACACATTTCAAAATGGGCTTTGATATCGACGACTATAATATATTATGCAGCGTTCCTTTTTATCAGTGTGAATAATATTAAACCATGTAAGGCAGCCCAGGATCGCAGGTCTATATCATGTTCACTAGAATTTATCTCTCGGCGAAGTTATAGACAACCACGGTAGACAACTCAAGCGAGTTTTTGCAGATATACCGAAACACATTTTTCAAATAGTTAGAGCAAAAAAACATAATCTTTCTTCTGAGAAGTCGGGTAAAAATTGTTCGTAGGACAGTTTTCCTGTCTTTCGTTACACTTATTTATTTATTTACATTAAGGATTTTATTTAACAACACCTAACAATAAAACATTGAATTTTAAAAAATAACCTTACCCTAAAAACCCTAACAAATTCGACCCAGGTCCCCCGAATTTGGAAAGGTGCCCAGAAGGCTGGCCGCGTTGCCCAGCTGGATAGCGTTGCTTATATAAAAAGAGGCTAGCCTTCTGGTCATTCGTAATTTGCATTTACATACAACATTGTAACATTACAGTTTCAATCATTTGGTTACAACTAAAATTATAGGTACATCATTTGATATACATTTACATCCAACACACTCTTGAAATCCTTCTTACATACTCGCAAACAAATCACACTGTGGGAACTAGTAACCACGTTTGACTCCGAAAACACTCTCCTACGAAAAAATCGCAACCACTCAACTGTTAACTTTACCAAATCATATTAAGTATGAGGTGCCAAAGCGCGAAAGGCATTAGCAGGAAGCGGCTTCCCTTTATCAGTTTCGACGCCAGCCAGTCTTTTATCATGTTCACCAGAATTTATCTCGGGAGTTGCTTCAGACGCAAATGACAGGCATTAAGGGGGATGGCTTCGTTAACCCTCGCACGAGCACATGTTGGTGTTACAAGTTTCAGCAAATTGTCTCCATTTAGGTGATTTCGGTAGCATTGTGAGCGGAACGACGCGGAATACGTCAGATTAGTTTAGCGATGGCGGTTGCGAGTAGCCCGCTACGGTTTTGGCGGGAGAGATCGCGGCTACGAGGAGGCTACGAATGTGCTACAAGTACTAATGTGGATTTGAGGAGGCTGTATGTTTACTGATGTTGGCCTGTTATTTTATAGAGAGGAAAGATTTAAATGTTTGTTTTAATGGATATATTTAAAAACTAGGTACTCAACCGATTTAAAAAAATATGTTACTCATTGAAAGCCACATTATCAGGTAACATAGGCCATAGTTTTTCCCGAAACTCATTGTGGTTTCCACGGGAACGGGACCGGGACGCAATAACAGAATTTTACACGCGAACGAAGTCGCAGGCAATAAACTTAGTGGTAAATAAAAACAATGGCTACGATTTTCACATTACCCACGGGTACTTATTCGGAAGTCGACAATATATTCAATACTAATAATTATTGCGTGTATTTACGCACATTACAAACGCTAAGACAATTATTATTACGCGCTTATTGAAGGCTTACATGTAACACAGACACCGCTGCCTCAATTACATTAGAACCTCCCCAGTTAGGACCATTACGTGCGGAATTGGATACGAACAAGCAACTGATTGACATTGACGCACACCCGAACCGTACGCACATTGTAAACTGTGTATAAATCGATGCTGTTCTAATAACAGACTCAGTTCGGAAGAGCACAGTCACTCGCGTCGCAAGGATTTAAGTGGAATAGAACTCTGCCACACAGCTGCGGTAGCGAGAGGCGGACGCCTACGTGGAGTTTCGTGGAAAGCGAATGAGGACGTTTTGTGGTTTTGCGATCGGGAGTGAGTGAATGCAATGCACGATGTTGCTGAATGCCAATGACCGATGCGCGTTGACGCTAAAGTCATATTTGGCTAAACCTGAGCTGCGTACGATGATTCCGATTGGTGGTAGCCTGAGAAGTCCGCCTGGTTGAGTACCACCACCTTATCTATTTCTGCCACCACAATGCTTGCATTGTTATGTTCCGGTTTGAAGGATAAGGTAGCCAGCGAAATTAAAGGCATCAGGCATTTCATCTCAGTGAACACAATTACATTTTTTTTACCTGTAACCTAAATGTATGAATTGTTTATGTTATGGGCGACAGTTACCACTTACCATCAGGTGGGCTGTCTGCTCGTTTGTCAAAGCGTAGCATAAAAAGGTATTCCTCTATATAGACTAAAAATAGCATACCTTCGGTCATCTCAGCCCCCTCTCGTAATATTCTCCACTGAACGCCTGATTCGTAGGCGTCTAATCTAGGCGGATAAACCGAAATGCGAGTGAAATCTCATTACACGTGCGCTCGTTGCTCGTAATTGTTAACACATAATGCTCGTCAAGTCAGTCTAGAGGCTCTATTTATATCAGATTCCAATATTAAAATGTTTGAAGGTCATATTGGGTTATAAGATGGGTTATTAAAATCCTTGCAGTAAACCAGTCTAAAAGACCGTCCTATTCTTAAAATCTTTTGCGTTTTTATTGTGTGTAGGATTGGTAGGATTGTGAAATAGTATTGTTGAAAAGCGTGATATTACTCGTATGTATGATGTTAAGATAACTCATTACTAGTAGGTCAGTCTGTACATATTTTTTTGTTGCAAAAGGCGGTGTATTAGTTATTGTTGTTAGGTGATGTATTGTATTGAATTTTTTTTTTTTATCTTGTATATATATAGAGAACTAAGTAAATATAAAAAATGGTAACACAATATATCTCGGGACAACTTTTGACAGCAAAAATCCTCAAAAATTTTTTTTTACTTTTGTACTTTCTTTAGATTGCATCCTATCGTAAAGTTACTTCATAAAAAATTAAAAAGCATAAAATTCTGCTTCTAATGAGTACCAGAACTTAGTAATTAGGTTAAGCCATTTAAAAGAAAACCATCTTCAAATACGGGCGCGGGCGGCAGGACGTCAGGTTAGACTTTTATTGGGTCTCCTTACCTATGAAATTGACGTTTTTTTGCAAATATTTTTAATTGTTAATAGATAGCTGACATGTCAAGAATAGATCTATGATGATTTAATTCCCAGAAGCATTTTATTAACTTCTTATAAGGGTTTGAAGATACCCCTTTGAATTTGTCGTCAATGTTGTCTCTTTAACTTGTTGTAATTTTATGAAGATGTTAACCAGTTAGCATAATGTTGTCCAATTATAACTACGAAGTCTTAATTCATGATTCACGAACTAACTCCCACTCCTGGCAACGAGAGCGACGACTACTCACGTGCTGTGCGGGGGCTCACTGGGCTCCGTTCGAAATCTTGTGTTTTTTGAATGGGAGCGTAACATCTACGTCTAAACAAATCGCATCGCAATTATAAAATCACCTCTTGGGCTCCGAATGTAAAAACAGTATTTTGTATGCCTATATTTTTTTTTTCATTCAACTCTGCAGTGCAAAACAGTACAAAATTATATAAACATTGGGAACTCTTGTCCAGACAATCGGCAGCGCGAGCCCGAAGCCTCCGCGCCCGCGTTGTGCCGTCCGTCATTTCATGATCTTAAATTTTTCATTAGATAATTTTGCAGTTTCAAATTTTGCGTGTTCAGAGTCCAAAGTTGTCAAGATAATAAAAACGCATACACCACCTTTTGCATCATACCCCTCAGCTTCGAACCTCTACACACCGACAGAGAATTATTTCTCGCGAAAGCCTCTGAGCTCATCCGACCCACATCGCGGCTGTATGCGATCCCGCATTGTAAACTCCACAGAGACGGTGCTTCGACGTTGACAAATTACCTGAACTCGGCTCGCGACGCCGGGGGAAATTATTTAAAACACTCGGGATCCCGGATAGGGTGTTAGGCTCGTTGCATGAGAGAAAAAAAAGGATTACAACCCCGCTGAAATGGACTTTCACCTAATTTCAGCACGAATACCGCTTCCGTAATGTAATCAGTGTGGCAGCCTTCCGGCAACGCCCTGTTGCCTTTGTATACAAAGTGTACAGGATTAAATTATCGTCCAAAGGCTCATGCGAGATTACAGGAGATTTGTATTAACTATTAAGAAAGGTTGGAATTTAATTTCGTTGGAAATAAAGCCACGATTCAGCACTGTCTAGACCAAGCCCTCTGGGAAAACTTTTTCTTATTTGTGAAGGTTAATACAGTAACAGCTATTCTGATAATGCTTGTTCCTTGTTAATTACAGCAAAAGACAAAATACTTTGTCGAATAAAGAGGCTACACAGAGGTTCTATTACAGCGCGTTTAGCACACAGTGTCTCTTGCATAGAAATTCAAACAAAGAATTCAAATTTAAAAGATTATAGTAGCGGCGATAATTCTCATAGGAACCTAGTTGAATGGGGAATGGTGTTAATTGAAAGGTAAAATAAATAATAAGGTGTTTAATTAAGATAAATTAAAAAACACTTTTCAAACTAGTTCTACTACAGTTAAAGCTAAAAAAACACAGAGTCGCCAGAAATTATATATATGCCGTTATTATATTTATAATATGTACATCAAACATATTTAATAATTTACTGCAAAATCGATGTGATATACTAGATATTCGGTTTATAAATGATACGGATTTGAATAATTTTTTTTTTATTTTTTTTTATCATACAAATATGGTCCGTACGAAAGAAAAAAAAGGGTAGATAGGGGTAAAGTAGCCTACTACTTTGCCTCTAATACCCTTTTTTTTTGAGTTTAAACGATCCCAATATTATAGCGAACAAAACAAAAAAATAATTATTTAAATCGGTCTAGCCGTTTTCGAGTTTTAGCAAGACTAACACACTGCAATTGATATTTATACAGGGTGCCCGGTAATAAATGAATAACCTAGAAATGTCTTATAGTATAACTTAGGGCCTTTTAGAAAAAAAATACGAAACAAAATATATCATAAGTATAGTACCTAAGTTATGATTTTTTAAAAAGAAAATATATTTTTTTTCCTTATATTACTTTTATGAACACTACGATCAGAAATGAATAGATTCCATCGGTCTTTGTTATTTTATAAGTATACACTAACTATGCTAATAGATAAACAGTAAGTAGTATGTCTAGATATTGCACTTTTTTATTAAAAAATTAGCAAATTAATTAATTTTAGAAAAAATTGCAATTTTTTTTTTAATGTTTAAACATCTTGGTTATAAAAAAATAATATATAAAATTTTGTCGGTTTCAAGTAGATTTTATAATCGTATAATTCATAAATGAATCTACAATAAATAGTGAATTATTGCCATTAATGTAGAAAAGGAGAAAATTTTACTAAACAACAAAATAGGTAATAAGGGAACATATTTTAAATTAAACTGCTCCTGACCACTGAGGATTAATAAAAAATACATTTATAACTCCCTAGCTTTCCACAGTACCAGAAAACCACAATTTCCAAAACAGCGGAATCCATCTTCAAATGAAGTTGAAGCAAATTCATACCCGCCACGTTGTAGCCCGATAATGAATACTCGTTGCCCACAAAAATAATTTGCATTCCTTTTCATTTGCATCTATGAATGTTATCTCCGGTTGCCGGAGTCATATTTGTTAAAGAATGATATATTTTTAATTTTTTTTAATATAAGTATTATCATTTAATAAAGTAATAGTGATAAAATAAAAGTCAAGAAAAATCAATGTAGGTACGACTCTCATACAGTATAATAACTTCTATATTACATTGTTTCGGAGGATGATTTTTTAAAAACATAATAAGTTTACTTATAGTGAACCCATTTTTATTCATTTCGTTGCTGGCGATTCTGGGATTTTTCTAGGACTTTTTAGCTATATGCCCTTTAACTTATAACATTGCCTGATACAATTAAGTTCCACCAAGAATGCACTAAACAGAGTATTAATCAATACTTACTTACTCCCGAGTTTAAAATTAAAACAGTATTTAATTATAAGTAATTTACAAAGATTGAGGTACTTCACCCACTTTTGTACTTGTATTTGACTATAATTTTTCTAAAGGTATGCAACACTATTGTATCTTATCTTAGCTTCAACTTAACTGTCCGTTTTGAAATAACCACAGAGCAAATAAATAAAAATGTCACCCGCGAATGTAGCTAACTTTCCACATTCTTTAGAAATAACACTCAAGACTGCTCGAATCCATAGCTGCTCACACTTGAATACCACACGAATATCACCTCGAGATAATCAAAACATTTCCTTGCAAAAAACACAAAGATCCATCGGCAAATAACCGCGAATGGTTTTCCACGTTATTGTGTTCCGAAGTCGAGCATTGTCAATACGGCACCCGTTATGTACAGCCATAATGGAGCTGTTACACGAAAGGGAATCCGTCCGAGGTAAGTATTTGCCACCCGGATAGGCAAATACAATCAAGCGATAGTATTTATAGAGATGACGAGGTCTCACTCACGTGTCGGTGGTCTGAGTAGGTCTGACAGTCGTTCGGAAACGTTGCTATGAGGTCTCAGTGCCTGCGAACGTAATCCAACTGATAATCTTAAAATATATGTAACTTCCTTGTCACCCTAATATCTAATTATCTGTATAAATATATCTACCTATAAAAGGTAAGACGTAACATAATAAACCACTGTTTCAAACATTAATCGGCAATCGGCGCTATGCGTCCGTCAAAATTAACAAAATTGACCAAGCACAGAGCAGTATTGAAAGCAGGACGTTCATTTATCAAAGAGCCGCTGTTACAAGTGTATTTTGATAACGCTACCTATACAAGTATTACTTTTCAATACGGACGTGAATTTGTAAGGAGGTAAAATTCAAACGTATATCCGATTTCTTAGTTTATTAAAATACTAGCCATTCTCAGCGACTTTCAGCCGCGCAGTTCAGATCTTTGTATTCCTTTGGGAACCCATTATTTTCCTGAACCCATTATTTTCCTGAACCCATTATTTTCCTGATTTTCCTGAAAATTTGTTGCTCGGTGATAATGTAGCATTATATTAGTAAAATATTTTTTTTAAATCGGTCCACTAGTTTTTCAGTTTATTCATTACAAACAAAAATAGAAATCTGTTCTCTTTATAATATTAGTAAAATATAGAATTTTAAAAAATGTTTTCAAATGAAACACTAAAAATATTCATTGCAGATAATTAATGGTATGGACCTTATTGAAGTAAATTGAAATTAAGGTTGATTTAGTTCGATAAGGTTGCATCCCATTCTAAACTCAATAGGCCTTAGATCAAATAGAACTATATAATTGTGCTAATAAATAATGCTAAACCTGTCATTTGGATTTACTTAAACCATTCTAATGGCGCGCGGATACATTAACTTAGAGGTGGCTAAATCCACAGCGATTCCGACAATATGGCAACACGCAATATCAGTAACAATTTCGGGTTTCTCAATGGCGGCCCCGCGATTTGCTGATACGGAAATTTGAATACAGATATGAATATTTTACGCACTGCGCAAATTCCACCCTCTTCCTTTTTGGAAATTATTCCTACTTATCTCGCTACTAATGCCTTCCAGATACATTCAAGTCACTTCTGTCTACGTCGTCTTTTGATGACGAAGGGTTAATGGTTTAAATTAGACCGACGTAGACACGTCTCAGTCTCTACTACCTATCTGGTAGCGTTCAAAAACACCGACATATTTATTTTACGCAAAACGGAGCCCATTCCTTTTAAAAATAAAACAATGATTTACAATATCCCTGCGTGAGAGACAGTGTTTTACAGATCACCAGGCCCATTGGAATGTACCCAAGCAGAAGAAATTATTATTCTTTAATATAAACACATCAGAGTAGTAAATTACATATTCAGTTCCGACTTTCCGTGGTATACATGTGGAAATTACTGACAACGGCGACAGCCTACAGCTCTTTGCTGTTTAGCTATCTACCAATCTCAAGTTCGGGTAGTATATCTAGTCAAAGCAAAGACTGCAGCCAAGAAACTGGGTATCATCTCGAAGGTCATGCGCTACTTCACTTCAAAGCAGTTGTACTCGTATATCAAGCACAGTCGGATACTGAATGGAATATTGCTGCCACCTCTTGGAACAATCAGCCAAATACCAACCGACCTAACCGACCGAGGCTAAGCCGCAGAGCTTCGAGCATCGGCGTAGTGTTGCGCGTCTATCGGTCTTCTTCGCGTTTCATTTCAGAGAGTGTGCGAAGCAGTTGCAATTGCACTACCTTAATCCGCTAGCTGCATTCCATCGCCATAGGGAAACGCGTTCTGGGCGGACGTTTCATCCTTTTGTCTTGAAACTTTGAGCTATCCGCACTAACCGCTTTGGTTCAACCTTTATAATGCGTACGGCTAAGGAATGGAACATGAATATGTTCGACAGGCATGCTCCATCTTCGGCCGAATCATTACTTTAAATACCACCAGGTAAAATGGCTGTCAAAGGCCTGCCTAGTTCTATTAAATAAACTATTAAAATGTGCGATTCTGCCTTTACACATCCTAGACTCGACTGTTAATGTTTGCTTCGGGGTGTTTATCTTCGTTTGTAACAAGAATTGTATAACATTGCTATAACTCTGTGAAATAAAAGAGACAGTAAAAACTTAAGTTAGCACATAAACTCAAGTTATGCTTTTAGAAGTTATATGTTTATTAGAAGTCCCGCGCCGCCAGTTTACGTTCTTTGCGCCCTGTCTAGCCTAGCCTGGCAACCGTTCAAACTGGAATACGACAACGCAACCAAAAACAAGTTGGCCCGAATACCCTTTACTCGTCGAACTATTCAAAGTTAAAAACACGGTCCAATGGTCCACCGTCTGCTACTTTGTTGTTACTTTAATAAGATTTGCGTCAGTCTCCAACAACGCCATCCTGTCCGCATCAAGTTCGCAGTCCCAACTTTCAAAGCATATTTTAAACAACTGATGGCCAACAGACTGTTTGTTACGAGATAACTAATTAATGTCTAAGTTAAAAGTATGTTGCTTGCGGCATCTTGCGTTACGTTTATAAAAGCCTCGTGTTTTCCAGAGAATTTGTATTTCATTACTATTTTTTTAAATGCGATCTAGTGCCTTCAGGGTTCAGTTCGTTTTCATTTAAAAGGAAATCTTTGAAAGGAAGCGAAATGCGAAAAATTCGTAATGTTAGCTAATTAAATATCGCCCGAAGCATCAGCTGAGTCCCTTTTAAAAGATCCAAGGTTTATATTTATTGCGATACCTAACCTAGGTAAATATTGATTTTATTTGAGCAACATTGGCTCAAACATTTACGTTTTATAGATATTAAATAAATATATCGCAGCTATGTATTTTTCACGTTCGCGAAATCTACGCCAACGAAATGAAAATGCTGCGGTGGATATGCGGAGTTACGCAGCTCGATCGAGTACGTAATGAATACATCCGTATCAGCCTTGGTGTGAGGGATATTGTTGACAAGATTGAAGAGGCTTGCCTGTGCTGGTATGGTCACGTGTTGCGTAAGCCTCAGGGATACGTGGGAAATAGGTGCCTGAAACTGCCGGTATCAGGAAAGAGGTCCCGTGGGCGACCCAAAAAGCGATGGATTGACATCCTAATTGCGAGAGTCACCGGTTTACGAGCAAGTGGAGATGAATGGGTAGGAAAGCGGACCCTGGCAGAGGCCGGGATAAGCGGTAAGAGGATGATGATGATGACGATCGTAACTATGAATTTTTACGCACAGATTTAGTTATTTGTAAGGCTGCTTTTATTTATTTTATTTATCTTAGTTATCTGTAATTGTTTTATGCAGAATTAATACCTAGTTATACTAAGACATGACTACATATTTAACTCTACACACCCAACACTGATTCTTGAGCATGTAATGTTGTATTGCGTCGGAAATGTGTTTATCACCATTTAGATAAACTATATTTTTATTATATACCTACCTACATTAGACGTATCGGTACTGTTAATTACCTATACGTCTGGTCAGAGAACCGTTTACTAGAGAAATTATAGGGGCCAATAACCACAGACACATTGGGGATATCCAACGTGAATACCGATAATATTCTTTTTGTTGATTTTATGGACACAAAGCCAAAGAAAGCGGCCGATGTCACGAAAGGTCACACGTGTCTTTACAAATACAGTGCCATCAACTTATAATACATATAATCGGTTGACAAAATCGGAACTAATATTTAGCTTGTGTGGTGTGGATGGTGTACTGCCTAGATTGTCCATCAAATTGTCTCGTGTCAATCAAATTGTAGCCAATTCAATTGACAATGTAATTGGACAATCAGATTGGCTATATGATTGGACAACCGGATTGCGTGGAGTGGTTGGTGTACTGACTTAATTGGCAACCAAATTGTCTGTGTCTGATTAGATTGTGCCAATTCAATTGGCAATTTGATTGAACAATCGGACAGATTGTGTCGTAGTGAAGGGTCTTAAAATTACAGAGTGAAACACGCAGCTCTTCATAACTGGCGACATCATGAACTGAACAGATAAGTAAGTCCGCTGGAGTCTATTTGCTCATTCTGTCATGAAAGCTGGCAACTATTCGGCAACTTGTTAAATTGCTTCCTATTGATTGTCGGATTGTTTCTCGACGAACTTGAGTCAATAGGCTCTTCGTTAGAGCGAACGTTTCCTCTGTGAAAAGAGACTTCATATAACAGTGGACGGAACTTGTACAGTGTACGGTTGGCCAAGAAAGTGTTTATTCAGCCGGAGGTTGAAAATCAGTTGTACTACTTATAAATAAAATTGAGGTAAATAATATTCTGGGCTGAACTTAAGTGACGTTTGGTGGATAGATAAAGACTTTATTGCTCATAAAACAAAACAATATAAATCACGTTCAATAATAAGGAAAAGCAGCCAGAGAGATGACCAGAGACATGTACATAAATGTACTTAGGTATACTTACTAAAATTAAGTTTGTAAATCTTTCGCAAAAACTATTTGCAAAGGTTAATCTTAAAACTTTGACGTTTTGATTACACGGGAGGTTTTGTAAATACTGATAAACATTTTTGTCCATCTTTAGATACTTGATAAATCAACTTTAAACTTATAACATCTTGAAACTAGAGCCTTTAAAGTCATGTGAAGCTTTGATATTTATATGGTATAGGCAATACTAGTTTTTGTCGCCGACTTCGTCCGCACAAAATTTATTTGTGCCGTGTCCCACGGTAATCAAATTGTATTCCAAGACAATAGGTTCACTAGTTTTTGCTTGAACAGAACTTTCATCAAAGCTTCATCGCAACAGAATAAACGACATGCGCGTGCATGTGTAAAAAAAGGTAAATACTGTATGCAAAGGTAGTGTTCTAAGTTTAAGTGCCTGCCAAGTGTAGAGATTATGGCAATGACCTCCCCTTTCATTGTTTCAACCTCCTCTTTCAAGAGGCTCTAAGACTGTAGTGGACTGTTATGGGCTGTGATGATTAAGGTGATTAAACGCTTGCTTTATCGATATCGCTTCGGTGGTATCGCTTCCAGTATCTGTAGTTATTATTGCTACATTTTCATAACAAATTTTCATGCCATGGAGCGCCCGACCGAAACTTCGACTTCGCCCACCATCGGCCAAAAAAACACCTTCATCTTCACCAACCAGGTAGTTTTTGTTATTTTTTCCAAATACATTGCAAGGTGATTTTTTATCATCTCTAGATCAACTTCTACGTATTGTTTAAATTACCGTTCTACTGTCAACCAGTACAGCTTCCATTCAATTCAGCTTGTGGACAATCTTGCACAAAATTTCTTTGAGTTTTTAAATCTTCGGCTTCGGCTTCGGAATGAAATTGACCATCGGTCGGACACTAATGCCATGAAAGGTAGATCGAGTCTCTCTACAAAGTTTCAGTGAATAACCTAGGGTTTAAACCCATGACGTTAAAAATAAATGACCGGACAAAGCCACCTCCGAGCACATCGGCTAATTTGGTTTCGTAGAGCTTCGTCTCTTTCAAACATGTGTGACTAAATACGAAGCCGAAACTAGCCGGTGTGTATTACTTACCGCCTTAGTGTACCTAAAAAGCAAAATTCAATTAAAAACATTTATTTCAGATTCTTGGTAATTCATAAAAGAAGTACACGAACAGATGCATTTACAAAATTAGGTACAATATCAAATTAAATACAAAATGCAATGTCAATATATCAATGTCAATTAAAATTACAAAGTCAAGATGTCAATGTCAAATACAATACAAATTCCAATGTCAATTATAATAAAAACTACAATGTCAATATAATTATAAATGTCACATAAACAAATTCAATTGAATCATTAAATATTGTCGCAAACAACTCTTAAAACACGCGCTGTCACCAAACGAGCATTAAATGATTGATCGTCGCCGCGTTAAAAACAAAGCCGGATAAAAAGGCCGTCACTGGCGACGTCGAGTCTTTATTTGTTAGTCCCCCATGGTCCCCCCACAATGGTCCCCCTTATTGTGTGCAAACTGCGTGAACTTCTAAACAGAGTGGAATTGAGGTTGATATGAAAGGAAAAATAAGTCGACGCCTAAATCGATGCGAATATGAACGGAAAAATACGTAAATGGCAATAGCCACCGCCGTTGTCCGAGCTTATACTTTAACAGCAATATAAATATTGAAACACTTTTCCTAGATCGCTCACTAATGATTATTCCATGATCTGAAGTAATTTGTGTAATTTCTTTTATATAAATCTAACCAGGTCTGGTCACCGCCATCTCACCTGGTGGTAAGTGACGATGCGGCGAATATGGAGCATGCCTGTCTAAGGACAGCCTATTCACTGTAGCCTTGAACGCGTCCAGATAATTATTAAGGAACACTCAACATGATTCAACACTTTTATTGAAGCTAATTAAAACCACATAATTGATGTCTCAAATAGCATGACCATCCTAGCGGTCAATCTGGGCTCCTGCCAGAAAGATCTTTCCTACCAGAATCTTTAATTAAAATTTGTGATATGCTCATTTCATGCGCAGCGACTACCAACTGACCGCACAAGCGTTAGGGAAAAGCCAGGGCCTCCTGCGGCTGTCAGGCCTCGAGTTGGCGAGATTGTGTTGGGCTCATGAGATGGTTGTAGTGGTAGGGGGATCCATCATCTTTCATTAATATTATTTATCGTGTGGCTCTTAAGTTCCTACTGCTACAAAAATTTTTAATTTACACATCGTCAAGTCGGCGAGAGCTTTGGTCGAAAGGGACAGAAAAGCTTCCGCTTGCCAGCTGTACTTGGTATCCGGGCATTCAAAAATGTTTTCATTAATAACGTTATTGTATTATTTATTACCTACTACAAGTTCAAACCACAAAGTTTAGCATCTTAGACTCTATATTACAAACAGTGCGACCTGAGTGGTTTAATGCTCAAGCTCGGTCTGCCACGCAAGAGGTCCCGGGTTCGATTCCCGGCCGGGCACAAATTGAAATGATGAATTTTAATTTCTGTTACGGGTCTGGGTGTTCTATGTATAATAAGTATGTATTTAAAAATGTATATAAGTAGTTTATCAGTTATCTAGCAACCTTAACACAAGCTTTGCTTACTTTGGGGCTAGATGGCGCTGTGTGAATTTGTCCACGATTATTTATTATTATTATTATTTATTATTACTTAAATGCGAGAGCTTTGGTCGAAAGGAAAAGACAAGCTTCCGCTTGCCCGCTGTATTTGGTATCCGGGCATTCAAAAATTTTTTCATTAATAACGTTATTGTATTTACTTACTACAAGTTCAAACCACAAAGTTTAGCATCTTAGACTCTAGATTACAAACAGTATTTAACTAACTAATTTAAACCTAAGTCACGGCTTAAATCAAGCGAAACAGCACATATCACAAAATTCTACGAGTACTTATTACAATATAGCTTACCAAAACAAGGAAAAAAGCGATGTTTCCTATCACGAAAGCCTCTCCGGAACCCGTAGGTGTGTGTCCGCTAAACTATTGTTTTCCTCAAAGGTATGCCGTTCAAAAAACATTCGCGAATGTGTTTCCCGTTGGTTTTTATAGTTTCCCGGCCCCGCGCTTTGGGGACTTGTGGAACAGAGATACGTCGGTCGCTCATTTTCCATTCGGACATTACACTTCAGTAGAGCAAAACTATTAAAAAATGTGAATCAGATAATAATAATTGTTGTGAAATTGTAACTACTGATGAGGGAAAAGCTATATTGATTGTTTGACGAAATTGTGTGCATTATCAAAATAACATTACGTGTTTTCCATCAGATGGGCCGTCTCCTCGTTTGGTATAAAAAAGTGCTGAGTGGTAGGTACTTGTACATATTTTTTTATAAATAGCCTACACTTATCTCAAAAGCCTGCAACGCTTTCGTGACCCCCACTGGTGTTATCATTTACCATCAGGTGAACCGCTTGCTCATTTGCCTCCATCTATTATAAAAAAAAGATAATAATAATTAAAGAATTTACTTTATAAACAGAACCTTCTTCTTCAACTCGCTAACCCTACCCGAGATTTGAAATCGTTCATTTGTAAAAGTGCATATTTACCACGAACGTTCGTTCCGAAGCGTAACTTTTGAAACACATATGTTGTGAAAGCTTTTTCTAGCTCAGTTTCTGCTCCAGTGGGTGCGAGTGATCGATCACTCGGCAATGTGTTTGCTTCCTATTTTTTACGTAGCATGCTCCTACAACTGTTCGTTGCGTTGAAAATCTTTATCTAGCAATTTGTATGACTACTCAATGAGAAGTTTATATACTTCAATACACTTGCTCGTAAATGGGCCATTGTTTACCAGATCTTTTGTTTGCAATGTAGCGTATGTGCTTATTGTTTACATTACCGCACTTGTGTGGATTGATTTTACATCTAGAAATATTTATGCTTGCTTGTGAAGGATGTATGCTTTTCTTTTTCTTTTATCTTCGTAGACATTACCGACCCACTTTTGAAAATAGGTAAGCGCTCCTTATAAGTCGCAGTACTTACAGGTGCATGCACATAACAACACTCATGTGTAAGGTTCATTGTTCATACCGGGAATCTGTAGTGCCCCATCATCATCACAGCCCGTAACAGTCCACTGCAGGACTTAGGGCCTCTCCCACGAAAGGGGAGGTTATTGCCATAATCTCCACGCTTGGCAGGCGGGTTGGAGATCGCAGTGTTTAAATATAACAATGGAAAATGCTGCTGCCCATTTTCCAGACTACGGAGACTCTTGATCTTTTGCCTCGGAAAACATTAGTCGCCTTGTACGACACCCATGAGCGTAAGGGGTTGGTGCTATTCTACTTTGCCGGACACCACACGGCCAAGTAGTGCCCCAGCTGCGTACTTATTAGACTGAGGCGATCATTCATGGCGTATATCGTATCTCCGTACTCATCGAATTCGGCTATGTTTGTATAAAAGCAATAACAATACTCGTATCCTAATGTAAGACTCATTGTTGCATACCGGGCTTCTGTAGTGGCCCAGCTGCGTAAAGATACTTATTTGACTAAGGCGACTATTCATGACTACTTTTCTCCGAATTCATCGAATTCGGCTATGTTGTATGAAAGCAATAATATCGCCTGTGTTCGAGACCGCAGTGCTTTGTTCTGTAGTCGGTATAAGAATATGTGAATACCGGAACTTAGGCAGTTGATTTTAACTAGTGGACCAGAACGCAAGTGTTTTAACAAGTAATTGTATAAAGATTTTTAATGCTAATAAACAGTTTGTGAACGATCAGTTGAGTTTAAATGGTGATTGGTTGTTTGGTGGAGTTTGATTATTAAAATCTACTTTTACTGAGATTGAGATTCAGATCTTTTACATGCCATTACTGAACCGAAATATTCGTTCGAGAACTGTAAGATAAAAGTTAAACCCAATAATATTAATCTCTTATCTCTCATAAAATTATAACCCATTCCTGTAGGTACCTAATTAATGATAGTAAAAGTTCTAAACAGAATTACTTATTAGTCGTCACCAAATTAAAAAACTTTGGTAATGAGGCGCAATACTCCCAAAATCTCAATTACAATTTTACTTACTTTCCTGCCGGCTATAAACTGTAGCCACATGGCCTTTATTTACCATCTGGTTACTGTTTGCCGCTGCGGATGCCGCGTAAACATCCGCCTAAGGCTTGCTTAACCAAATCTCTTGCTAAAAGCAAACAGTGGTCGGCTATTTCACCCAAGAAAGTTATATTTGCCCACTTTAAATACAACAAACACATCTAATGAGAATTGAACGGATTTGTAACTGATAAATAATGGAATTCATATTTTTCGGTAGGTGTAAGGTTCGTACCTACTTGCTTCAAGCGTTAATACAGCTTGATTTCAATTTAAAAACGTATCAAAGTCGGTTCGTTCGCCTACATAACCCTACAGACAACAAACACCAATGGCACAATGGCGTTGAACATAGAATAGCTTTCTAGTGCGTCATTAAACCACGGAACTCTTCTACGTACTCGCTCACCACACCTTACTGGCGTACGTATTCATCCATCACAATCCCGAAGCAATATCATCAAGTTATGCCAAATGTAAATATGGAGCCGAATTGAGAACGCTTTCACGGGGCCGGCCCGTGCGGTGATCCGCAATACGCAGGCTCCGCCACCCGGCGCTGCTCGATCATGCAAGCATTCCCGGAATGACTGAAGGAATTTTTCGATTAAGCTCGCCCCGGCCGCCGTCATTCTATTAAACATTACATGACTCAACACCTAGCGCTTTTTCTTCCGAGAGGTAATTCTATTTTTTGCGTTCATTTGGCAAAGGAATCCCCCGCGGCGGGCCCAGTGATTTCAGACAAAAAGCCGCCCCGGTACAGCCTTCGGCGGCCAGTACGAGACAGTAATTATAAGAGGATCCCTCAACGTCTGTCTGCTATTGTTTTTGTTGGGTGTTGTTCCGTTCCCTAAGCGGAAAACTGACGGGCCGACGTCACAACACTGGAAACTTTTAAAATTTAATTAGTACACCGCTGCGATTGGCGGCCGAAGAATTTTGAATATCAGCGCGATAACTTGACGGATGCCAGAGTTTTATTTGTTCTGGATTGTTAAATGTTTTCGTTTAAGTTCCACAGAATCTATGAAATAACACTTGAATCTGCTAAATTCGTGGAAGTTCGTCGAAACTCTGAAACCAAGTGAAAAGTTAAGCTGTACTTACGTACGATTTTTTCAGGCTCACCGCGCAAGCTTTCCAAGCAATATGTACTGAAATCTGTGGTTGGAAAACAGGTAGAAAAACTTTCCCCTCTCGCCTTGAACAAAGGAACTTGTAAACAACAAACTCTGCGTGGAATTACTAAGTGGAAAAGTATTTCAGTTTTTGTGTGTGAAATTACGGCTTTAGGAAGGCGTTAGATATGCGAACGTTTAAACGTTATTATGAAAGAATGATTATAAAAAAATTGTAAATTGAATAAGTTTTCCATTTCGAAGTTATACAGTTAACAAAAATTTCCGAGTGAAATTACCGAAAAATCGTTCAGCGAGTATCCATTCATCGTAATAAGAAAGTCGACATCGCAGCGAATGGACGCGCAAAAATATTGGAGACGATATAAGGAAAGCCTCCAAAAGTGTCGTCTCACGGCCCGAACGACGCCCTAAAGTGTTCCCAAATGTTTGTGAATAAGGTAGAAATGCAGTGGGCACTCCCGCGCTTTTATCTGGGCACGTGCCAAATGAGAATTCGCCGCTAAATTAAATACCATAATAGATGTACCTATTTGCGGCCCCTTTACATCGATTTGAGAGGTCGGAGTTTTGGAGTTGAGAATTTATAGACTTGGCTCTCTCGGTTATTAGTGGCAGCAGAACGGCCGATAACTATAAATGTAGACATTTATTCGTCTATAAAATGTTAAGTGATTGGTATTTTTTTTTGTCTTGTGTATTTAAGTGTGTGTTTAGCTGATGTTCTATAAGCTCTGGCCTTGAACAATATTTTTTTTTACCACTAAGGCGGTAAACAATCTTACGGCCTACATTAATCTAAACCTTTAATCTACGGTAGGTAAAATAATTATCTTGGCAATAATATCCCGGTTGTGCTCTCGCGCACAAGGGTCCGTGCCTTGACAAAATCTAGAATCTGTTGCCAGGGGAACCTGACCAGATTGGATCATGGTTACACATTCAGTCGCTAAATGTGCAGATTTTATCACGATGTCACCGTAAGAGCATCGGATAGCATTCAACTAATGTACATAACTAAGAAAAGACTCATTGGTACATGGAGGCAGTGGGATTCGTACCCGGTAACTTTCGCTTACGAGTCTGATACCTTAACCACTCGGCCACCGACGCTCCATCTACGGTATCTTAATATAATGTAAATCCCGAGTGACATAATCGTTTTTCACCAGGGTGACAGTACAAGTTTTAGAATTGGCCAGTCAGTTACATTGACAATGAAAAATGCTTTAATCTCACTGATAATCTTCGTTAAGGACGGCAAAGAGAGTGCCAAGAAAAGTAAAGAAAGGAATAATTCTGGGAAAAAGAATGTTGCATCATTCATTGGACGGATAAGGTCATTTCGCGAAAGTTAGCTTGGATAAAACGACAATTACCTACTAAAGACTAGAATATATTCGATAGCAGCGCCCTCATACCCAAAATCCTTTTTCACCATGCGACGATCTGAATCACTGATCAGAATACTGGTGTTCGTCGGAGATGGCATGCAGGAAGATAATTAGTCATCTGCTACACACTGATCCCATTTATGAGATATAATATAAGGATCGAGACTTTGCTTCACGAACACTGAAAATGCTGTGACTGCCTTCCAAAGACCATGGAGTACCTTAAAGAATGTAGCAACACCACTGCTCCCTGAACCCTGAATTAACGGTTTCGGTTAACAGAATCACGGAGGTCACAATGGCAGTCGCTTTATGTAATAGGGATGATGACTTGGTCACACTGGACTTGACATTTTTTAATTGATCTGTCAGTGTGTATTATCAAATCAATAAAAAATTACAAATAATAAAGCATCTCAAAGCTCGGAAGAGAGTTCGTGACATCACAACTCAGCAAAATTGGCGTGACGTTACGCAACATTACATCGCACTGTATCGGCACCTGTTTTTGTTTACGTAACAATAGGAAACATTTTTTGGTAACCTAACTGACGTATTAAAAAAAATTCAGTAATCATCCCTCCTACCAGCTAAATCCGGAATAATATTGCCTGCTTATGCAAATATTTCCAATCTTAGCAACATCAAGTTCCGAAGCGAAATGTCGCGAGGCCTAACCTCTTGTCACGAGCCGTCTACAAACAAGTTGTATCAAAGTTTCATTATTTATTGTCAACGACGCACTAGTTATGGGCTTTGATAAACGACGCGAACCGAACAATGCGCAATATTTTAAGAGGCTTGCCGTGCGCATGACAAACGATATGGCGCCAGGATTTACTTGCTCGAGACAAAGGGCACGGATCTATGGTGCCATGTATTTCATAGACTGTACTCTGTGAGGTGTAGGTATATGGCGCTCGTTGGGTACTGAGAGTCAGTGATAAGGAAAAAGATATTAATAATAGCAAAATTTCTGAATTTGGTACGCTACCGTTACTTAAATAATTAACATTTTATACTCCACTAGCTTTTGCGTGCGAGTTGGTCCACGTCGAAAATAGCTTTTGCCCGCGTGCTAAGGTGTGATCAAGCTGTACCTCTGGTACCCGAATTAGATGAAACATAGCTTAGATTGTAGCCTGGACTTCAAGCTACCAAACTATCAAATAAAAATCCCTTCAGTAGTTTTTGCGTCATGAGAGAACAGTCACACAAACAGAAAAACAGACAAAAAAAATAAAAATAAATTTGGACTTACCTACTTCTCAGAATCCTATCCCGACTAGTTTTCTGAAAAAAATGTTACAATAAATGGTGTTTATTTAATGAACCCACGATATGATAACAATGACCTTAACAAATTATACCTACACCTTAACCTTCCTCATGAATCACTCTCTCTATTGGCGAAAGCCGCATGAAAATCCTTTCAGTAGTCTATGTGTTTATCGGGAACAGACAGACAGGCAGACGGGGCGTGATACTTTGTTTACAATATGTGGTGATAGTGATAACTAGCTTTTATTCATGACTTCGTCCGCATAAAATTCGGTATTTACTTTCCGGACACGTTCCCACTGCAACTACATTGAATTTCTGGATAAATTATAACCTATATACTATTCTGGCTTATAAGCTACATTACTACCAAATTCTACCAAAATCCGTTTAGTATTTTTTACGTAAAAGAGTAATAAACATCCATTCCCTTTTGATCTATCCTTACAAACAAAAAGGATAATCGTCGTAAAAAACAGAAGGGTTGTGGACGTCATTATTTATAGGACGCAACCGGCTGCACGTACCAGATATAACAGAGAGAGCCAAGACAATGTTGAAAATGACTTCAGCCTTCGTCCTCAGAAGTAAGAGGCTCGATATTTCAACTCGAGCGCGAGTCAGATGTCGCTGATAAACGATACGATGTCAGTCCACGTCTAGAGTCGGGTGCTGTGCGGACGGTCAAACCAATCCCGGATATAATGTATAGATATTCATATTGTTTCGAATAGGTATTTGAATGCCTGGAGACGAACGGGAAAGTACTTTTGTTCAATCTAAAAATTTATTAATCGATTTTTTTTAGAATGTAATTTGAATTTTACGAGTCTACTTAGTTTAGTCTAGTCATTTAGTTTAGTCTTTAGCGTTTTTCACTAAATATTACATCGTGTTACGTTTGCAGGAAATTCTTGGAATTACCGGTAATGTATAAAATCTAGGAATTGTATACATTTCCTAGGAAAAATATGCATGGCGAACCAATTTAGGAAATTTATGTATTTCCTTGTCATTGTAGACAATTCCTAAATGGTAGTATGTTTTGAGATTATCGTGATAATAACACATGAAAATTTCACTGCTCCGGTGCTCAAAAAACACACGAGTCGTAGCCGTAAGAGTCATTTTACAACCGTACGCCAGTTTTTAAAATACCACTCCAAAAATTGTAGGTTTGGTTCTGGCACTCACCGACTGCTGCCGCAAAGTAACATGCTCGTCGTGCCGATCCTCGTAATTTAAGCCTCTGTGACAGAACGACGTTTTTGATAGATTCGGTTTCTATGACAAATTTTCAAATAAAGCAGTGAAATTAATTGTATGAATTAATTGTATATATTGTGTGTATAATACAATTTACTTCACACATTTCCTGTGGATTTTAGGCAATATAAGCATACATTTCCTAGGAATTCTATATAATGACATATACATTTACGGTGACAAATACCGACACAAGATGAAAACAATTGCCAAAAGTAATACAAGGGACTGTCTTGTTATTAGGTAAAAGCCTTTGTCGGAAGATAGACTTTGATGTTAAGTCCATAAAACATCGAACGTCTTCGTTCAACGTAAGTTCAATCACTTCTGCAGAAAACACAAACAGACATACGACAAAGCAGCAAATAATACATACGAAAATATTTGAAAACGTGTTTAAGTATTGTAAAAAGTATCTTGTTTACATTATTCCTACATAATTATTATCTTGTATCATTATTAACGTTACTTGTCGTAATTACAAGTCAATGTAAAATTTTTGGTGACCGCGAACTTCTTGGAATTCGGGTTATTTAGGGCGGCTTGCATCAAATTCTTAAAAGCTGACGATAAAAACAAAATTTCATACAAAATTACGTTAAACATAATTCTTAAATGTGTTTGAGAATTTGGTGCAAGCCGGGCTTAGAAGCCTTAACATTTCGTTAGAATATGAAATTCTCTACGTTGCTAATTTTCCGTTTTCATTACGACTTGGGTGTTGTCTCCATATCGACAGCAAGCCACGCGAGGCGCTATCGAGCAATAGAGTTTGAGTTTATCGAGCATTCAATGAATGGAAAACCAGCCCAGCCGCATATTTCACGCGCCAGATCCGTTCACGCCGCATTCTGCCAGATCTGATAGGACGCCCCGAGGTACTCTGGAATTTAAAAGAGTGGACTTTTTCGGCTCTATACAGTCCGATGTTTATTTTTCTGTTTGTGACGGTCTGCCGTTCCGATACTTTATCTGTGCAACGCTCGTTTGGGCTTTGCAAGCGACTGTAGGGATGGTTGGTTTTATAGTATTCTCTCTGTATAGGCGAAATAATGATTATGCCCACGCTGTACCCTGTGTACCCACGTAAATATCTACTCATCATTTATCTTGTATTCAATATACCGTTTGTGCTCTTTATCAATTGAGGTAGCAGAGGTTTGCCAGACTTCTATTTCAGCGATTTAAATTTTTAAAATATGTATGTGCGCAGAAGACGAGAGCTAGGCGATCCAGATGACATTACAATTCCACAAAGCACTTTCATTCATTAAAATATGCAGGTCGTTTCAGTTTTTTACAGAAAAATTATTACCTTTATCACTCATAGCGAGCGTTATGGCTACAAACAGATACAGAAACGTAATATATCCCTGCACCGAGGTGCGAAAAAACTGCTGACATTATCGCTGAAACAGGTGTTGCGAGTTGCGATGAAAAGGTTTGTAATTTCTGGCTGTATATTTTGTTTTTAAAACTGAATTTAACTTTAATGGAAAATGGATTAGGCGGTAACCCACCCAAAAATGGGATGAGTAATGGATTTCAGTGTAATTTTAACAAAATAAAAGTAATTAATTAGAGGGAGAATTGATCAAATAATCTCTAGGTACGCTTTAAAGTAGGTAGATGTACCATGCTCTCCCACGACCTTATAAATGCTTAGTAGGATACGCATCCGGGGAAGTACCATCAAACCTGTAATCAAAGATATCGTGTCTTTAAGTTTAATAAAAAATAGTAATCCGACTATAATCTTGCTCACCCTGAAGTCCAAAAGTTTGTAGACAACGTTTGAACATGCCGACCCTAACCTCTAGCCAAATCGATCCAACTTTCGAAGACTATAGATAGACATTAGATAAAACTTCGGTGACCTCCACCTTCGTAACCTAGCAAAGTTCGCTCCCCATGTGCCGGAACGATACGATCTTAACCCTTGGGACCATCGGAGCCCTGACTCGGGTAGCAGGGCACAAATTGTGCGAGTCGGCTACTAATTGCACAATTAGACACAGTGGGATGTGTGGCGATTACCATCACTAATGACAATCAGGCATAGGGTCGGATAGTTTGATGTCGGGAACGGATTGCTGAATAAATCCAACGAAATTAAAGCTGGAGACGCAATGACTCAGATACTTAACCCTGTTTTAGCTGAAATAAACAGAATAGGTAGGTACCTATTCTGTTTATTTTGATAGAACTAGTAGGTACTAGTTCTATCAAAATACTTATTTTGTGCCTAAATTTGCAGAAAGATCATACCTAGTCATCAAAAGAAAATGTTCGCTAGACGTACAAGACTTCCACTGTTTGCAAATGCCTTATGTATTCATAAATTTTCAAACCCCAACTGTTCCACTATATTGCTGTATTTTATATGTATCACTTTATTTTTTGTATTTTATATATAGGTATATTTTTATTATAACTGTAAATATTTTGAGATCATATTCCGAACTGGTCACTTTCCGGAGGACCATTATTACTGTGAGAGTGGCGTAGGTGATCCTACGCTTTTGAGCCACTTTCCTTTTTGATAACTATAAGAATAAGAATAATAAAAATAAGAATCATTTATTGCCTTTAATAAAATATCGTGCCTTACCACTACCTCTAAACAATAAAAATAACTAAGGCAAATGGACCTGGCTCAGCTTATGCTGTCACGGGACGGTATGGTTCCGAACAACGCTATTTTGCAGCCATGCCCATTGAGTAGGTGTTTGAGAATATAAACTTTATGAAATAAACAAATAAAACATAACTAAATAGAATTAAACAAAGCAAAACAAAAGATAACAAAACGGCTACTATAACTGCCAAGAGGATGTCAGGCAGACCAGTTTTTTATGGTACCCACACAAAAGGATGTACGTACTATCGCTACGAAAAGTCGAAGTTTGGGTAATTTTTTTTTTGTGCCAGTTTGAGCAGGGCATACCAACGTTTTGTGGGTCTCCTAAACGTTTACTATCGCTGCAAAGTGGAATTAATCGCTGCACATTATCCATTTAAATACATAATTTTTTTAAATAAATTAAATACATAAACCTTAACCAAATAAGACAAGTCAGTTTGGACAGATTGTATGTGTTACCATCAACGTCATTAAACGTGTAGTTCCCACATGCAGTCCTATCGAGTTTAAATGCCTATATTATGTACCTATAGCCTAGTATAACGTAAAGCAGCTAAAACACAAATCTGCTACTACCTAATTTGCGGATACGACGATCGTTTTACTGGCGCAATTTAATTCAATTCCACGGGTTATTTGTAATGAGATCCCTGGAGGATTACATAGTGAGATAATTTATTTGAAGATCATTAAAATGGTAATGGAGCATTAATCTATTCCTTTGATGAGTAGGTACTTCGTTATTTTGTAAACTTAGACTTTGATCTTGAAGTTGTTTAGGTGTTTGTTTCTATAACAAAGGGTTATGTATATTTTACTAGCTAGTTTCATCTTTCATATCTAATCGGTAAAGCAGGCACTATTTGTAAATTGTGAAAAATTTTTATTTTTCGGCCCTATTCATCTATGTGCTTCGCAAGTCAACTTTCCACTTGAAGATTTTATTTTCCACCATAAAGCACCTGCACAAATAGACATTTAGCATTGCACTTTGCAAAAATTGACATTTGAAATTGCCAAGTGAAAAGTTGCAAACTCGGCGAGGTGCTTTCGAATCGTTCAACTTCTCGGTATTATGAGAAATACATTCATACTTATCTATATTTTATGGGTGGTGGAACTCAGTAAAATGATGTTCGTACGGTTGCGTTCCGATTTGAAGGATACTTAAGATAGTCATAATTACTTAGAACTGTCTGAGTTTCCGGGCTGCTCCAAGAAGAAGCATTAAACCTGCACTATCATCATTACTAATAGGTATTATTATAATGGTATAATTGTAACTTATTATTTTTATTTTTACACCTTAAACTTTACCCACATACTTAAAAGGACATAGGATAAAAAGGAAAAGAAAAGTTTGTATATTTAAGTTTGTGAGTTTGTATGGTAGGGGTAATCTCTGAAACTAGTGAACCGATTTTGAAACTTATTGAAAGTAACATTATTCCCAAGTGACATGACAGTTTGCATCCCGGAAAAATAACAGGGAACCGCGGGATAGTTCAATGTTTACAGAGATCGCGAAAGAGAGAAATCAGAGGGGGACTGCGAGTTACTATGTAAAAGGTATTGCGTGATATTGTAGCAACCAAACCACATTTCCTGAATTTGTGAATTATACTAGGAATAACACAATTCACTTTAGATTGGCTAAATCGCCGCAAATTCTTAGGAAAGAAGCGAAGAAGATAAATGACTTTGAACTTTGAAGAAATTACTCATAATGACAACACACCTGGAAACGCATTTTTGTATGACAACCAAAAAAAAAATTGTTGTTGGATTAGATTACTTTGTTTATCATTAAAATTTACATAATATTATTATACAATTCATAATATAGGCAATTCACAAAGATATTGTCATAAAAATTAATAATAATGTCATAGAATAAATGTTCCACAATACATAAAAACAAAAACAATAAATACGTCAAGTAATTAAAAATAAACAGATAAATTAATATTTAACACTTTGTGTTGTCACTTCATGATGGAACTCCATGATTATGAATTAAATCACTTTTTGTACACTAGTTCCACTTTATTATACAATTTTATTAAATTGCAACCGGTTTCGAATTACTCATCTTCATATAGCTACATATAGCTTGTAAACAAAATATAAAATAATTGCCTGAAGATGAGTAATTCGAAACCGGTTGCAATTTAATAAAATTGTATAATAAAGTGGAACTAGTGTACAAAAAGTGATTTAATTCATAAGAATAATTAATCATAGTCAAACTTTAATCAAAATATAAAATAATTTAATGAATGTCAAACAATATTTAGGTATACAAAGCATAAGCTTTTTCCGTTTCCGATCAAGTGGTCCGTTACTATAAAAAAGAGAGGTACCGAAGCTCTATCTAATTTGGCCCCTAGGTATAATCAAACGAATAATAAAATGTTTTGACATTCGCCAGGCGAGGTTTTAGTGTTCATTTGAAAAGGTCAGCGAGTAAATCAAACCGAAATAAAACTCGTCCGACGGCGCCGTATCACTTGGCCGCCATTTCTCGCTACAAAGGAGAAATGAATTTCCTTATTTTCGCGTTGCTTTGTGAAAAGCTGTAAATATTTTTTTTTGTGCTCTCTTATCGCATCCGTGTGTGGAGATGGGGAGATACGGAATATTACCTTGTGGGACGCCGTAACTTATCAATCAGGACTTGGGTTGTGGGTTTTGGTACTTAATTTGTTAGTTTTGTAACATGAGTTTTATCTTTAACTCGACACCGAATTCGACGCGACTTCGTTCGCGTACACCTACTTTAGCCCTTTCTACCGTTTTTCCTCGCTTATAAACCTTCCTCTTGGATCAATATTATTGAAAACGGCATTAAAATCCTTTGTGTAATTTAAAAGATCTAAGCATACATACCTACCTACATAAATACATAGCGACTTTGTTTTATATTATGTATAGATATAATAAATTCCGTTATACCCGTAAAATAATTACATAATCAAAGAAATATATAATCTTCAAAAGGAATGCCCCAAGGCCCCAGATAGCGAATAGGTAGAAAGGCTCGCGTTACCGCTTTAGATGGCGAGCCTAATCCGCTTACCTAATTAAGATTACTGTCTTTTAATATGTTAATCGGTAGACAAAAAAGTAAAAGTAGTCACCTCTAATGCTGGGACTCGTTGCTCTAGCAGCAAATTGGCAGAAGTTAGGGCCTTCCACTGCTAAAGCCGCTCGAGATCTTACTCATCGGAAGGAACACAATACTATTTAAAGTAGTATTGTTTGGTTGCCGGTAGTAAGTACCACAGTCGGGCTGCTCCAATTCAAAGGGTAGATACCTATATTCAGCGGTGCTTTATATCACTATCACTTCACTATCACTTTACTATCACTATACTTTTAAAATATTATAAAACAAAGTGCTACCCCGCGTCTGTCTGACAGTCTGCTGGCGAAAAACCCAACAACTACCGCATGAACGGGTTTTCATGCGTTTTTACTAAAAGAGAGTGATTCATGAGGAAGGTTTTGGTATTTAATTCGTTAAGCTTTTGCGTAAATCGGTTGAAATATGACATTAATTAGGAGTAGGAGACACCACGCACACGAAATTGCGACGAGCTAGCTAGTTTAAAATAAAATGAATAAATACGTCCATGGACTGTTTGCTTACCATCAGGCAGGCTGTAAGCTTGTTTGCAACATTACTGGTATAAAAAATAACTAAAAAAAACTGCGTATGTATACAAAAACCTCACGATACATCCTTGCGAAGAGTCCCGTCACCCATAAGAACGAGATAAAATCTGAGAAATAAGAAATAACTGAACGGTTGGATAAGTACGAGGGCTATGAATGCGGAATCAGCTTTCGCTTTCTGTTATCAATTTCTATTTCGGCAAAATGTAAGTCTACCCAATGGTGCTATTACGCAATTCTATGACTTTCGCTTCGATCGTTTTCATTTCGCCAACGGTTCATCTCTCTCCGGACTATGTCGTTCCACCATCAGTCTCCTGGTCAAATATGCGTCCTAGACATCGTCAGCACTGTCCTCGCCGCCGATGCGATTGGTAGATGAGGTGTGTTCCAGAATTGTTGTTTATGCTACTCATAAAGCTTTTTATGCTACTCAGTGACATACGAGCAGAACATGGGGTTCTTCAAAAGGCATTTCTAGAGGTACCTCAAAGGCCGGCACGTATCCGCTCCCCTCATATTGCAGATGTCCTGGACGACGGTGGCCGCCTTCAATCAGGTGGACCGTCCGTCCGTATGCCTCTCTAGGCAATAAAAAAAATAAAAAAAATAATGTCTGATAGTAGGCTGTAACTGAGACCCATAACACACTAAGGTAAACTTACCTATACGTAAACGAAACGTTAACGAAACGAGTATGACGTTTACGTAGTTCAACCCCAGTTCGATTCCTTGGGAGGGTGTAGCGGCGCAGTGTATCATGTTATATTACCCTCATATTGGGGGAGTTATTTTATAAAGAAAATCGCAGGTGTGAATTTACGTGCCTAGCTTGTTTGTTTCGGGTCAGCGGCTTCATTACACGCAGCTGGTTTCGCCAAAGAGAATGTGTTTCGTATTGTGGATTTAAATAAAAGTGTAGTTACTGAATCTAGAATTACAGAAGAAAACTTTACATAAGCATTCATTAAATATGATTTTAGTGGAGAAGTAGGTACATTTACGTTGACTCTGTGATATAATTTTCTCTCTAATATAGTATATTATAGGTAGGTATAATTAGTTACATTTATGACAGGTACATATGACTATTTTTATGCCCAAATCACTAGAATCATTAGCATAGGTGTAGGAATAGGTAGGTTTTGCATGTAAAATCAACAAAAATTTCCTTTAAGGCCGTAAATATTATCCTTCCTAGACAGGCATGCTCCATATTCGGCTCCGTCGTCACGGCATCGCTTATTTACAAAACTGCATCTATTCCCAACGTCCCTGGAATACCTTCGGGAATCGATCACTAATTATAGGGAAAAGTATATTAAATACCGTTTCGGGGTGCCCATCGTCTCCCGAAGCTGTGAACAGCTGTGAAGCTGTGAGCAGCAGGTCGAAACCAGTCCCAGAGTCTCCAGCGGAAGATCTGAAGGATTGAAGGAACACATAACGAGTGGCGAGCTCGTTTCGGTGCATAAGTTCGACTACCGGCCTCAAAGTACGAAACGGTCACCCATTCAGTTCCCGTACAAAATAATAAGAGCCACTTAAATTATTATTATTATTAAATATTCGTGGACAAATTCACACAGCGCCATTTAGCCCCAAACTAAGCAAAGCTTGTGCTATGGGTGCTAGATAACTGATATACTACTTAAATACTTTTAAATACATACTTATTATACATAGAACACCCAGACCCGTAACAGAAATTAAAATTCATCATTTCAATTTCTGCCCGGCCGGCAGTATTAGTATTATTAGTATCAGTATTATTTTGTATCTAATTCTAATTATTGTTAGCATCTTAGATTGCAATGTGATCAATTGGTGGATCAATCAATGTGACCTATATTAATTGTCGGAAACACCAAACCACAAATTAGCAGGAATCAATTTGCGAACGTCTATGGATTCACGTTCCAACTCAGTTCTAGAGTAAATTGCGGAGGTTTCGCAGTCGAAATCATAACCGAGTTCGTTAGTGGAATACGTACGATTCGATTACAGCCCTTTGATTTACCTTTCAGGGAGCGATGGATGTAATATAATGAGAAATAGCTATGGCGTGTTACGTGCCGTGTACAAGGGCAATCCAAATTGTCAAGGAGAACCTGAGTAGGTTACAGGATAATTTGATCTTAGGAACCACTTCGTCTATTTTGGAAATTAGAATAGCATTCTTTTTCGGTCAAAAGCAGTCGTTCGGTGTGGAAGGCACAGTGGGAGCAGCAGAGACCCATGTTCAGCAGTAAAAGTCCTGCAGCTATGATAATTATTCTAATCTTATAAAAAATTTCCACCCAACTGGGAATTGCAATTTCAATCACGATATAAAAGTAGATTTAAGATAAAAGGTGACAGTGATTCACGATCTTGGAGCATATTTATCAGGTGGCAGGACTCTGTCAAGCCTGGGGATAGCCGCCGCCTTATTTATTTCTGAAGCCAAGCAACAATGCTTGCATTATTGTGTTCCGGTTCAGACATCAGGCATTTCACCTTAATCCTTACAGTGACAACCCACCTGTGGTTTGCATTTTCGTTGTCTGTAACCTAAATGCTTGAATCGGGCTACCACTTACGATCTGGGTTATCTGCACGTTTGTCACTGCGTACTATAAAAAGAAAAAAAATACCTTTGGCATCGTATAAGTTAACACATCGTAAACACGCACACAACACATACACATACACATAATCCATAACCAATTAAAAGAAAAATAAATTTCTCACCTAGGTTTTTACAAAATAAATTCTGAGCGTACATAACCCAAGTGTACATAACTCAGACTTGCAGATCTCATCTGCAAGTTCCAATCCAGTCAATACAGAGATAGTGAACCATTCCTGTAGGCCTAAAAATTCGATAACCACAAACCACGGCTAGGCCGTGTTTCCGAATGCTGCGGGACGGAACCAATGGTTCACAATCCCAGATTCCAACTGTACCATATCCATGCTCGGGACTGTACGTTATTGACATACCGTCACGAGCATGTATGTGAGAGAATATGTTAGATAGATAGCCAGATAAACACTTGATTGCTTATTCACAACATAATACAGTAAACACAGTTAAGGAAAGGCGAAAATATGAAGTATTTTTTTAAATATCGACAGAATTTTATTTAGTTTTTGCGTCAACAAAAAATCTAAGATCTATTTATTATATTAAGTACTTACTAGCTTTCTCTAGCTCTAGTGGCTTTTTCGTTCGTGTCGTTCATTCGATGTCAGTAATAAGTCAAACAAACAATTAATAACGTAAAGACTGTTTTCTAAACTCACGGTTTCGAGCCTTGCGCAGGCACAGTCGCCGGTCAATGCAAACTAAAAAGTGCCCGAACCCGAAATAATTGCGAAAGAAAAAGCTTTGATTGCTGACTTCTACAAAGAAACAAGATCAACATTCAACGAAGTCCCCAAAGAAATTTGCGTCACATAAATATTTTAGCACTCTTTGCCGCAACCCGAAACTAAATTCAGGTCTTAAAATATTATATTTTTCTTTTCCAGATACGCAACTGTGGCGAGGCGAAGGTCAGTATATTGTGGCAACATTTTCTTTTCAACACAAAAAACCAGGCCATCGGTTACTTTGAAAGCCTGCACGATACAATACTTGGAGGATCTTTTGATCTATCCAAGAGTCGCGGGCTAAAATCCACCTAAGCGTGTATGTAGGTCGTCCATAAAGCACGTGACGTTATTTCCGGCAAGTTTTCAAATGTGACGCCCTCGGCGACTTCGAACACCGTTTACAACATCCGCCGCCTAAGGAAATATCATCGCTACAAAGTTGTTCTTTATTGTCAGCGAACTCGCCAACGGTAATGCTTTTAAGTTGGCTAAACGTTTGAGAAATGCGGTTAAGTTTGTACTTTACTTGAATTACCTACAAGTAGGTATTTAAGTACTTATGTTTAGTGCGTATCGATTGGTGGTAAAATTTAAATGAAAAAAACTTATATAAAATTACAGATCTAGATAATATAGTTCGTCAAGTTTCAGTTGACTTTCTGAAACACTCCGTCTGAATACGAAACACAGTAAAAGTAAAATTTAGGTCGTTTTCTTGTGGTCTAAAGAAAACTCGGATAGAACTCGTAAAGCTTTCACAGAAATACCTAGTAGGTAAGTAATTTGGCTAATGATTGGTATTGTATTGGCCGTGGTAAATTGCGCAGTCGACAATATACAATCCAGCTTCCTCTCCAATTATAGATGCGGACTGAAGGTAGTTAGGTATACGGATTAGGTACATTTACGTATAGTAGTATAATAGCCATGTAAAGCTGTCCATCTACGATTCATCCATTTACTTAAAATTCTAACATGGTATAAAGTAAAGTCGCTTTCCGCATCTGTCAGCTTATCCACAAACTCTTCGTAAACCACACAACAGATTTTGATGCGGTTTTCACTATCATTTAGATGATTTCTTCCAGAAGGTATTAGACGTATTAGAATAGAGAAAACTCAAGAACGCCAGAACAAGAACAGAAGAATATATTGTTATTCGCCCAGGAGTTAAGTTTTAAATTTCCTTGGGTGCAATCTTGGTGTATCTACGTATTATAATAATAGTCATCTTGGCGTAAATGTCCCGGTTGTGCTCTCGCGCATGCGGGCCTGGGGCTCACCTTGACCATTATTTAAGATTTGATACATCAGGTAGATACATCATTGCAGTAGAGCCACTACGATCTGACATCCGTGACCCTGCTACCAGGGAAACCTGACAAGATTGGATAATGGTTACACATTCAGTCGCGAATGTGTAGGTTTCAACGCGATGTTTTTCCTCACTGTATTATTAGACTCTTGGTGCACGTAATATTGGAGTCTAATACTCGTATGTATTTCCTTGAGAATAAAGTCCTCAAATTTCAATAAATAAGGGCTTAAATTTCCAAACATACCTACCTACTTTATTTACCTTTATTTATGTTTGACTTTGACCCCCGAGTTCTAGCTTCGCAGTTTGTTTCCAAAGTCATTTATTCGGTATTATCGGGTTTTCAACCCTTCCCGGCGTGTTGTATGGGCCACTCCCTACGCGGCTTTCAGCTTACACGGGAACTCTTTCAAACGTCTGCCGCTTTTAATGAGATGAATACGCTTTGCGAGGATAAGCCGGCCTCGTATCCGCCTTCTGGCTGCTCCGACCTTTGCCAGGATCCCCTTTGTTGCGCCAAATGTAACGCAACACGGGCCAAACGTAATAAAGAATTGCAGAAATAAACTTGAGCTTCGCTGTCTCTTGCTATTCGATACGATTCAAGTTATTCCCGGTGGGTGGAGAATTGATATATTTATACTTTTGATTGTCAAATTTAATAGGTATGTGTGCAACAGATTAATAGCATCAACCGTTGTGACTTACGTGTGCTTTTGAGGTACCTAAAGTATATTTCAAAAGAAAATAGTAAAAGTAGAGCACGTCATCGGTTAGTTACCAAACAAATTAAAGAAAAATTTATATTTATTTAAATAACTCGATTTATTTAGATATCTGTGGATACGAAAATGAAAAAAGTATTTATTGAATTAGGATTACGTTAATTAATCTCTTTTCAAAAGTCAAAAATCTAACGGAAACCAAAGGGAAAGTTAAGCGAGCTCATCCAGGTAGGAGGCGTCGCATGCAGACCGATCTGCGCATACGAGGACTTACTCCGGCGAGACACCGGGCACCGATACACGCCACGCACATAATCTACATAACGCACGCCTAGGCGAATCATGTGCGGAGCGTGCCCGGCCCCAGCCATCCCGCCGGCGCTCACACTCGCACGCACCAGCCGGCCTACACGCGTCGACCCTGAACTCGGAACAATAAGTAAAAAGAATGTCGTCTGTCTGTCAGTATACTATTATATATTATCGATAACGTACTCTACGTACTGAAACGTACTGTAACGACTTACAGCCAATATATAAACTCTTTATTGCACACAAAAGTTACTAAAGCGTACACGTATAACTTAAATTATCCGTAGGCAAAGGCGCTATAACTCGCGATCTCTCCAGTTAGAACTTTCGTAATAATAAAATATTATCTCAAAGAGCGTTTTTCATATAAGGTATCCGATTTCCGATCCCACATCGGTGCCGGCCGGCCCGGTAGCCGATATCCGACGCCATGTGGTAAACAGCGTTTCATCTTTATAGTCCTGTGGTTATCAGCGGAACTACCTACCAACATTATTATTACGACGACGACCTGAGTTGTTCAGTGGTCAACACGCAGGAGGTCCCGGGTACGATTCCCGGCCGGGCAGAAATTGAAATGGTGAATTTTAATTTCTGTTACGGGTCTGGGTGTTCTATGTATAAATAAGTATGTATTTAAAAGTGTATACGTAGTTTATCAGTTATCTAGCACCAATAACACAAGATTTGCTTACTTTGGGGCTAGATAGCGCTGTGTGAATTTGTCCACGAATATTTAATTTAATTTAATAATAAAAATTATAACAATTTAAATGGCTTTTCTTATTTTGTACGGGAACTGAATGGGTGACCGTTTCGTACTTTGAGGCTAAGTCGAACTTATGCACCGAAACGAGCTCGCCACTCGTTAGGTGTTTCTTCAATCCTTCAGATCTTCCGCTGGGGACTCTGATTACATATAGCTCGGCTAGAGACAACAGCGCCACTCTTCATGGGTACTAAATATTGAAACGGATTATCTTGACACTAGTGGACCCGGGGAGACTACGATAGCGTAGCGCCCTTCCCCTACATACACCTACTTTACCCCGATCTACCCTTTTTATTGCATATAAACCTTCGTCTTCCATCGCTCTATCTATTGTTGAAAACCTCCCATTAATAATCATCTTGGCGTTAATGACCCGGAGAAATTCCCGGTCCGCCTTAACCATGATCCAGGATTTGGCGATCAGGTAATTACAGTGGAGCGACTACCATCTGACCTCCGTGACCCTGCTACCAGTGGAACCTGACCAGAATTAATCATAGTTACAAATTCAGTTGCCTGAATATGCAGTTTTCATCGCGATGTTTTCCCTCACCGTAAGAGCACCGGTTAGAATTCAACTATGTACATAACTCAGAAAAGAGTTATTGGTACATGGCCGCAGCGGGATTCGAACCTGGTACCTTTCGCTTATGAGTTGGATACTCAACTGCCCGGCTACCGACGCTCTGTTAAAAACCTTCCATTGCGTAGTTTAAAACATCTCAGCGTACAGAAGCGAATTATTTATTTTACTAGTGGACCCGGAACGACTTCATTCGCGTACACCTGTTTTAGCCTTTTCTCTTGTTTTCTTGCTTATACAACTTCCTCTTGAATCACTCTATCTGTTGTTGAAAAGCGCATTGAAATCCGTTGCGCAGTTTAAAAGATCTATGCGTACATGAATACATACATAGAAATATAGGGACAGCGAAAAGCGACTTTGTTGTATACTATGTAAAAATAGACATAAACAAACATTTTAGTCCAAGAGCATAGAATTAGAGTCCGATGGTGCAGCCAATAGGTATCGGATCGGATCAGGGGATGATCCACAAGTGTTCACGGAACTGCCGATACTCTCAGTATCGAAGAGCCCTGCCTTCTACACACCCTTTATATTCCTTAATCACAGAATCTTTAGGTCCGCCGATCAAGCATCTTGAACCTCGTCAATGAATTCTCGATAAGGGGCCCAAGTTTTTTAACGAAGGGCTTCCAAAAGCCATTGATTAAAACTTTTCAATCAAATCCCTCAACAGATCCTTTCGGCAAGTTGCACTGGGCTAATGATTAATGACTGCACTCGATTTTAAACAGAGCGAATTCATATTTGGTTAGAACAAAGTATATTGTGGTTGTATTTATTGAGTTGGTTATACAGAAGTTTCCGCCATCTAATAAAAAAACTGTTTAATGTCCCCCTAAAGTAGATAATAGACAGTCAGTAAGTCCAGTAGTTTTACAGTCCAATAATTTATTTATGGCCATTTAAATATTTCCTATGTTATATCATGAGTCAGTGCTATTTAGTTATCTGCTAAGATTTTACTACCAATCTTTGTTCTAAACATGCATTTTAAAGAATCTGTTATTTAGCCAAAGACTTCTATGTACTACCTAAATATATATTTGGCTAATATTGTAAACGCTACAAATTTTACTAGACAATAACTTAATAATTCAACAAAGGCATCGTTATTGATTCGCGATTAATATTTATAAATCAAACATGTAATTCAATAACTTTCTACAAAACACGAACTCACTGTTCAGCTTTCATTGAAATAGTTTTCAATTGGACAAAATTTATAGCCATTTCGCTGAATGGAGATGGGATTGAGATAAATACGGCGGAACTTCGGGATGCACCGAATTGAATCCAAATTATATAAGTGTAGCGAAATTTCTATGCGGCAGTCTGTATCCACAGATGTGCTGCTTGAATATTAAAATTACTGACAGCATAGAATCAGGATTTCTTAAACATGTGATGTGACTAGGGCAGCTAGAATAATCATTTTGTGGATAACGACCCTGACCAATAAAAATAAAAATTATGTCGCAAAATCTCTGATTGACAATATGGCGACCGAAAAAGACACTCAAATTAGTTATCAATTGACTTTTCAAAACCGACAGAAAAAGTCGGATATCCCCCGACCAAGTTTACTTAAGTGTTTTAAGTTTGGTCAAAGGATCAATGGCAAGATGGTCCGACCACATCACCAAGGTGGCCGGGAAAATGTGTGTGAGGGAGACTTCCTGTCGAGCGGATTGGAGGATACTGGGGGAGACATATGTCCAGAGTTGGACGGCAAGATGTTGAAGAAGGAGAAGAAGAAGTTTACTTACCGATTTTAAAGAAACACTTCGATTAAACTAAGCTAAGAACATTCTCGATTAAGCTGGCTTTCAAATAAAGTAAACCGCATCCAAATCAGTCAACCCGTTAGGACCACAGATAGCAAGTCAAACTTGTAACTCCATCGTTTTTTAGTCGAGGGTTAATAAAATGACCTGTCTCGCCAAAAGGGAAGAAATAGTCAAAAGAAACAAAGGCGGTAGATAATGCACATCGGCTTGCTTCGGTTACGTATTTAAGTACTACACAGACCACTCTCTACGAAACGGAACAAGCCGATGTTTATTATTGACCCCTTCCCTTGTATTGTAGACCCTTGTCATGATATACTTAAAATTGTTACTTCTCAAATTAGAATCCCAGACCACGCGTCTCCCTGTAGTTTTTCTCCAAATTACTTGCACGAAGTCAACGTCGAAATGCCAACTTTGTGTGGACGCTGTCCGGCGCTAACAGCACAAAATGAGTAGCCGCTTTGACCGCCCCGTCCTTTCAAAGTTGCAAATTGTCCTCCCCAAGTATAGTTACGTTATTAGCAGTAACAACCACCGATTTTCAGTAGGAGTTTCGCGTTCGTTAGGGTTTAGTTTACTCATTTCGCATAAAAGTATTCGAAATATAACCTATATTGGCGTTGTCTTCAGTCTATCTTATTCTAAATCTATAATTTATATTCTATTCTAATCTATATTCGAAATAAATTATTTATTATTTATAAGGAATCTAAATGTCTTTTCTAACAAAATCTTAATCAATTTAGTTTGGATTAAATTTGGATCGCAACTGCTGAACCTGACCAAACCGGACCAAACCAGAATTACACCAATGTCTCCATTACAAAATCCTCCTAAGGTCTATAGAAAGACCAAAATCAATGAACACGCAATCGAGGTTATCTTTACCTACTTATTGGTATTTACAGGTTTTTCAAATGATAATTGTTTAAATATAAGTAGGTTTAATGTCAATCACAAACCACCAAAGCCAAGCCAATTAGCTAAACATGCCACATTTTTCCTTGTAAATGTTTAATTTAATTCTAAACAACTTTTTCATGCCCGAAATAAATTTCACCATCATTAGATGTTTTCATTTCGTAAATGATAAAGTGAATGCTTGATGAAAGCGAAATTTCGGCACAAAAATTGTACTAAGGGAATTTACAATTCGCCGGTTGGTTGCGCAGGGAAACTTTGTTCCCCTTTCCCGCGATTTTATTGGTAGGCAATTTGTGCGGGTTTCCTTTTGAAAGTTAGATATAAATTTGAACAAACTCCTTGCCTGTGCTACTAATGAACGTTTCTTTCTTTTGCAAGGCTTTTAAACACAGGCGCAGACGATTGCCTTTTGTCAAAGGAAATGTTATCACAAAGTCAGTTCGTATCGTACCGTATAATTCGATTCTTTCTAAATTTATCTTGGGCCTACCACAATTTCTGTAGATTCTCTGTATAGGAAAGGAATTTATAAAGAGTGCCTATTCATTCCATCCAAGCAGTTGGAACTTATTCAGAGTTCTGAGTGTTACTGAGAACTTAATTAACAGGCGGTAGTTTTATTTCGACCCTCACTAAACGACCGCTCAAAGCGTGCTGCGATGTTCGTACAAATCGAAGTTTGTAATGTCTTTAGCAACTCTTTGGACGAGCTTAGATTTAACGTAGTTAAAACTCGTGTCGGGGACACTTGCCACAAAGTGCACTTTGGAGTTCGACGCAGATGTCGCGGGCGCTGGGGTTACGATCTTCGCCACCCACTTTATTATTATTAGAAACAATTTCTAAAGGTCCTCCTCATTATAGTAGAATTAGATGATAGCTTCTCTTCACAAAAATATCTAATCTAAATATCTAGGTACTCTATAGATAACAGTGTATCTTCGAGTTTTTAGGAATAACTTTTTAACTTTTCCACGAGGCTTTGATAGTCTTTAAAAAACATAAATTTCTATCGTACCGTAGAGGTTAGAAGTCGGCCTACAGAAACCTGCATACCTACCTGACCAACCTCGACGTTAGGGGTAGGGTAGAGCATAATTCAAGTCGACATAGATAGGTACACATTTTCAGTCTAAGCAGCACTCACAATTGAAAAATGATGACGCAGGGGTGATAATATAGGAAACGAACAATAAATTCACAACGTCTCAATACCTACTTCGCTTAGCGATTTCACAACATATTGTGATTAGTAAATCACAGAGTACGTTTATTCGTGTTCGTTTTGACGACCTGAATGGTTCAGTGGTCAACATGCCGTCTGCCACGCAAGAGGTCCCGGGTTCGATTCCCGGCCGGGCAGAAAATGAAATGATGAATTTTAATTTTTGTTACGAGTCTGGGTGTTCTATGTATAATAAGTACGTATTTAAAAAAGTATATAAGTAGTTTATCAGTTATCTAGCACCCATAACACAAGCTTTGCTTACTTTGCGGCTAGATGGCGCTGTGTGAATTTTTCCACGATTATTTTTTATTATTATTTATTTATTATTCACTATCTTGTAACATTATGAAGAAACGTTCTTCTAATAATAGGATACCTACTGTGTCTTCAAAACTAATCAAAAGCAACGAGAAATCGTAAGTTGTATCGCAGATGACGCGGACGAGACGGACTCACGGTCTGGCGTCCGTACAAGTCTCCCTTTGAAATGTAAACTCTATGCTAAGCTAATACAGCCTTAGTGATTTATCGTGTTCCCTGATCATTATAATCTAGACGCCTTCAAGGCTAGAGTGTATAGGCTGTTCCTAGACAGGCATGCTCGATCATCGGCCGCATCGTCACTTACCACCAGGCAGTCAAATACCTGGCTAGTCCAATGAATAAAAAATGTTTATCGTAAGGGCTTACAAATACATCGCCTTTACAGGTCAACCCAATGCGACGATGCAATCATTGTTAAACAACAATGTCGCTCCCGGCTGCAGATGTCCTGTAGGCCTAGCACAAGTTGCTCTCGCGCGCGATAAGCGAGAAAAAGCGCGACATAGGTATTGCTATCTCTTTCGTCTTAGTATTGAGAGAAAGAGACAAACGATCTCGCGGCGCGAGCTTTGTCGCGGACACACTTGTGCTAGGGCCACTGGAAGACGGTGGCTGGGTGACAATTTAAACATGCATCGAATTCATAGTAAAAAATAATTTAAATTCCGTTTCAAGTTAGTTCGCGCTCGATTTTGTCTTGGCTGCCTTCGACTGAAATAAACTGTACTTACCTCAAAAATAACCTATCATGCCTATACCCTGGAAATGTAGACCAGGTCCCGTACAAATTTTATCATCCAATTATAAGTATAATTTAGTCAATACAAACAAACCACAAGCAGTTTCAGGCTATAAAATGGTGTGCTCGGTAAATTCTTTCCTAAACATCGTGGTGTATATTAAAATTTTTAAATGCCACATAGGTATATCTACATAAAACTAAATTAAATTCAATCGTTTAGATGTTTTACATCTGGGAAAACGTGAATACTATAATGAAATACCCAATAACCGAATGGGCCCAAAACAAATTAAACAGCCGTCACGGCAGTCTCGCTGGATTTTCATATCAATCAAACGAATAATAGCTTCCTCGTATAGCCCAAATATTTCGTACTTTGACTACCCATTGTCGCCTTTTCCACAAATTATTTTCGACTGATATTGATTATATTAATAAAAAAAAAACATCTTGGCGTTAATGTCCCGGTTATGCTCTCGCGCACGAGGGCCCGGGGTCCGCCTTGACCATGATCCAGGATTGGGTAGGTCGGGTAATTACAGTGGAGCGACTGCCATCTGACCTCCGTGACCCTGCTACCAGGGGAACCTGACCAGATTGGATCATGGTTGCACATCCAGTCGCCTGAATGTGCAGGTTTCATCACGATGTTTTCCCTCACCGTAAGAGCATCGGTTAGTATTCAACTAATGTACATAACTCAGAAAACAGTCATTGGTACATGGCCGGAGCGGGATTCGAACCCGGGACGTCTGGCTTACGAGTTGCATACTCTAACCGCTCGGCCACCGATGATATTGATTAAATTATTGTAAACTAAACCTGTACCTCACCGGAACCTCTCGCTTACTCATATTATGTTTAATTAAATATAGTTATAGAGCATTAAGAAAATAAATGGATAATAAGTGAAGTGAAGAACAATTTACGATTACAAAATGCTTAGTTGCCTCTGTTAATTATAATATATTCCTTTCCTTTTCCTTCGAACATTTGATATCTTGACCTAATATCCATTTTAGGGGACTCAAGATAAGTGAAATAATATTATATCCATTACCGGAGCGATTTGCCCCCAATCCCGCAGCAGGCGTCCGAAGGGAGCCCCTGGCCTTCGCCCTGAAATAAATGGAGCAGGCCCAATTTGCCATTAGGATGAAACGCAAAAAAATCGCTGATGGTTTAATCAAGTTTGATCTCTTCGGGATATAAATTGATTCCTAAATCGTCCGTTCTGGATCTTTTACCACATTTAGCTGATTCACAGTAAAACAGCTACCTGCAAGAAATACATCGGAAATGTGACAGTATTACGTCGTGAATAACACATGTGCAAATAAATTACGTACCTTAGCATGATTGTTATATTAAAGGCATATTAGAGATAGATGATATTTAAATTGTTAACAAAACTTTTAAAAGTAGGCAGCAATTAAGAATGTTATAAGCGTTCCACAGTGTCTTGTAAGTTTGGCGTCAAGTCGGTTGACTGTCTAAACTGACAAAAATAAATAAATGAATAAATAAACATGCTTGGACAAAATCACACAGCGCCATCTAGCCCCAAGGTAAGCTAAGCTTGTGTTATAGGTGTTAGATAACTGATAAACTAAATAAATACAAACTTAAAATTCAAGCGCTCAACAAAATAACTTCTATAGGTCTTGCATTCGCACTCGCGCAGTTAACCCTTCCAGACAAGTGTAAACAACCTCTGCACAAACTCGCAGGCAAATATTTACCGAATCGCCCTAGCTAACAGATGAAATTATTGTTATCACGTGCGCTTTACCGTCTCGCAAATTGAACATCCAGCCAGGTTTCCGTGAAATACGTTCCGTTATCGCACCCGGGAGTGAAGTTTTTCTGGTGAACATAAGATAGATGCGTGCCATAATGGAAGTCGATTCTCACGAGGTTTCAAGGCCCCTAAGTAATGCGCCCTCGTACAGTGAACGGCAAAAACTTATCTAGGTGGAGTGCCAACTTATCGGAGCAGTAAAGACAGCAACAAACACCGGGCTACCAAGCAATACAGTCCGACGGAGCTTTATAAGAGGCTTTGCACATAAACTTAACTCTAAAGAAACAGTGCAAACAGAACTTCTCCAAGCTGGTCCCGTTGACCTCGTTGCAACGCTTGCGGCTGTGGAGCAAGTAAAAATACAACTTAAAGCAAACTAACAGTTAAGTAGGTAAGTACATTTTTCCTCTTAATAATATTCGCGTTCCCTTCGTGGCCTTTTGATACGCCAATAGATATCTATGGAATGATAGATTCGTATGATATCCCCATTAGGGATATTTTTAGTATCAGTTCAGTTTATCTAGAAATTACCCCCATTTGTATTCAACCTTCTTTACAATATTAGTAGGACCCTAAAGTTAATTAACTGTATGGATTGCTAATGCTGTTGTAAATATAGACATAGACACAGGAAAAATTGTGTCAGTCAGTGCTAATCTATTCATTTTTCTTCATTTAAAATGAATTCATTTTCTAAAGGAACAGGATTTCCCTTGAATTTCCCAAAAAAATGTCCATAAAACGTCCCATTACCAGCAGCGCGGAGACAAACCGCCTCGGGTAAAAATAACCAGAAGTACTTAGCTGGTCCCGACGTGAAATCTTCAATGCTCAACGGGCGTGAAGGGGCAAAATTTCAAAGCTGGCAGATAGGAAAGTGGAAAATGCTAAATGCAAGGCTCGCCTCTGGCGCGAGATTCCTGTTTTGAGTGGTGCGCCGAGAGCGATGCTTCGGCATTTGCGAGTTGCGAGGCTCGTGCTTCATAAAATGTTCTACGTAGCTCGGGATAGCGAGGTTGTATCTGTACATATGTATACTTACTAAACTAATAATACCTATATAAAGCTGGTAAGTAGAGTACCAGCCGGATTTAATAAAATCTATTGACACATGGCAATCTGGGGAAGGATAACGACTACTTTTAATCTCTAAAAATAAATCAGATTGTTGTGAAACAGGGGAAATATATACTATAATTATGGACATTGCAAAAGTCGAAGGGACCAGATGGATGCGAGACACAAGAACCAATATATTTGACTAACAAATTATCGGACCAATCCTATCGGACTATTTGCCCACTTATCATAATCATCCCCCAGCCCTTATCACGTCTCTTGTCCACATAAACAAAATTTAACCCTATCCCACTTAAGCACACATGAATAAGTTTAGTCTAAATGAACACACTGAGGTGCCAGATCGCGGATTAACCCTTTGACGACGACAAAGATTTACGGGGAGTCGACACAAAACCTCAATCCCATTAAATTTCACACAAAAGAGCAAAGTTTAATTAGTTTCCTTAACAAACAGAGTGCTCGCCAAAAGTTGATTCTTGTCCCTAACTTAATACTTATACACGCAACGCAAGTAGGTTTATCGTTGTCATGGCAAAAAGTTTATTTTAAATCATCCTAATGTTGAGTTCCAGACACGGTCGTAACACAGAGTGCCTAGTACCGTAGAGCCAACCGCCTAGACAGAAAATTATCATTTTTATTGCGATTTCAACACTTGGCTCTAAAAACACTATTTTAGGCAATTCCGCCAAGCATGTATATTATGGAGGCCCCTTACAACATTGAAGAAGGCTCACCGGCGTTTTTTGTGGGTTACGTTGTAATCGAGCAAAGCGTTTAGAACAGATATTCTCAAAGTGTGCTCCACGGAGTCCCAGGGCTCGGCCACGAAGCCTCTGCAAGGGCTCCGCAAGAAAATCGGTTATAATTAAAATAAAAAATATAAAAGCTATCTAAATATTTCAACTTAAAGGAAATATCTAACTTTGCAGTTACTTTATTGACGTATTTTTACCTAATACGAGCGAGCGAGAGCGCGACCTCTCAACTAACAGCTAATTCAACTCAACATTCCAACACTGACCAATGATGGCCGGCTGTACAACAATACTCAATGATTCCTCATTATGATCCACGCGGTCAATCCTGGCATCTGTCAGGGGTCCGCTTTCCTACTCTATTACCACTTCTACACCTGGTCTTCTATGTTTTAGACATATAAGTACATACATAGACATTATTTATGCGTCCTCCCAAGTCCTTCCTCTTGGTTTTTGAATCCTGAGTAATTAATGGATACATTTTGTACTCAACATAGAAAAGCCTAAAAGTATACTAATAAATGTTTATTAATTGTTTTTAGAAATGTCATCAGACAAAATCACTGTTCAATCAAAGGAAGCCTCTGAATGACTTTTGGTAAAGAATCTGTGAAGACACCGTAGCTTTGAATGTACTCTGGTCTCCGTCCAACATTTGGTCTTCCAAAAGGGTTCAGTCTCCAAAAAAATTTGAGAAACGCTGGTTTAGAGAATCTCTAACGACCGGATGTGAATACAGAAAATATGTTGACTGGATATTTAAGCTGAATATAGTAAAGAATTGGGTATAATATTCTTATTGTGTGCCTATTTCTAACAAAATTAACAAATTCTAATAAATCCAGGTGAAGTATATTTAATAGTTACTCTGAATGCTGCTACACTGGAACCAACAAATAGACAAACCATAATACAAGCTTAGGTACAAGACCCCTCTTTACCGGGCATAAACACAACTGAGCGAACTCTTCCCGCCCAATCCAATCAATCACACCGCACCGGCCGCCCAGTCTGCAAATTGATTGAAATCTGCAAACATTTTCAGTACTAAATGGTTTGTCCCCATCTGCGGAGTGGAGCCGCTGGTCCGTCGGAGGGTCTGCAGAGTTCCGGCCGATTTAATGGGCCATTAGCCGCGGGGTGCCAGCGAATGGGCTGCCTTTTGGCAATTGCACTGGCCGGCGTCCTGGCTGGCCACCTCAAACGGACTCGCAACTGAGGCGCTTTATTAAAGCTGCTAATCTCTCTACTTAACTAAATACGATCGTACGATTCGGATGTGCACTGAGGCGCCAGCCTCATGGGCTCGATCAAGAGGTATCTTCAGATGCGGGCAACGCATTGGTGACTCCCCCGGTGTGACCACTTTCCATCAGGTGGCTCGCTTACTTGTTTGTCTGCCGTATAACATTAAAAAATACTTTGATTTCCTGTGGAGTTTCCGAACGGAATTCATCCGAACATACATACGTGTACAGTCACGACTGTTTACGGTAGGGGTAGGCAGAAACCACATTGTTCCGCTTGCTACGATCCTGACAAATCTCTCACGCTTCTTCCACATTCATCAACCTTTTCAGACACGCTTGTCGGTTTAGAGTACTCTTGACCCCGACCTATCTTTAAAATATCTCCCATTTGATCTCCATACCTACTAATATTATTAGATACTGATATATATTTAGCTTTCAGTGAATTGGTTATTACTGTAATACTATAAAGTTGTTTTAAATAAATAAATAAAATAAATAAATAAATATTAAGCTGAAGACTAATTTCTTTTAATCTGAACCGATTTAGAAAATTCTTCCCCTATTTTCGATTGTACTTTTAATCCCGGTAAAATAATAGGATATTGCGGATAGGTACTTGAATATTTTACAGATTGATCGCGGTTGAAACTAGTACTACTATTATTATTACTATTAGTACTATTTTGCAGCATTTCCAAACATATTCCAAAGCAAATTGGTATTCCTTGCCTTAATAATATATCACTAATTAGAATTACGTGAAGCATGCGGACTATGGACAGGTGTTATCAACCTGGCGTCAGAATGAAGATCACTCTAACTATTTTGATGTCTTCCAATTGTAAGCAATTAGTATTAGGTACTATCCATTTGCAATTCCTGGACACCATGCAATTTAGCGGTAAAAAAAAAGCGGAAACAAACTAGCACATAAACCAGACAGAACTTCTAATAGATAGGCAGTTAAGGTATTGCCATTGTTACCTTGCGGAAACGGTAAAACAGATAAAATGTGTATAGGACTAAAATGTCATGCTCACGATACCTTAAGAAAACAGCTTTCCGTAACGGAATCAATAATATTAAGTCGCTCTCCCTTCCAATCCGATTTTCCAGCTCCCAATAGCTTCAAACACAGAATCCTGGAGCCCGAGGTCCTCTCATTTCTTGTAATTGAGTTTCCTCGGAAGTTCGATCTTAGCCGGCACTAATTAGGTCGTTAAACCACGTCTGAGACAACCCAGACGGCGACCGAATTGTATGGAATACTAAGCTAAGCTATCTAGTTCTTTAAGCTGTATTAGAGTCTTGGGGATATTTTCTTGCAAGCTTTTCTAAGGTAGAGCAAGATAAGACTTAAAAATAGGGTAGCGGTGTATCCGATTCAAGAGTTTTCTGTTTATTTTTTTTATAACTAGGTGTTTTCGTGTTTTTTCATGCATGTATAAAAACCTTTAAATCCATATTTAAACCTTTCGGAAGAAATTCTCAAAATGACAGTGAAATCCATTGCGTGGTTTAAGAAGAGTGAGCGGATATACGGAAAGACAGACAAAGAAGCTCGACTTGGTTATTGGCAACGGTTGAACAGGCCTACTATCCACTTCCTGAATCCATGTACATATCTATCATAATATTGTACTGTCACAGAAATTCACTATGTATGTGTATACATACATAGTGAATTCATTCACATTCTTATGATAGTATTATCATAAGAATCGGTTTAGAAGAAGTACTTGAAAAGGCTGTCGGTATACATATAAAAAGATGACAGAAAATGACTTGCAAAGAACATAACGTTCTTCTTAATTGACTTTCCATGAAAATGACTTCCTTTACCAAAAGGGCCGAAAGCGACTTTATGTTGTACTTACTTTTAGAGCAGAGAACGGTAGCGAGCGCCAGCCACCTGATTGTAAATGGCAATTACAAAGACATCTAGGCTCGGTTCTCATCAAACTCATTAGTCTGTAGACAATTTAATTCCTGCTCTGTTCGTGTCATATGTGAGCCGCACATAAAATGCCAGTGATTTTAGGACAACTAGATGCTGACGGGGTGCATCTTATGTTAAGACTGGCTTTTTTTTTATCACCAAGGGTGCAAACAAGCTAACAGAAGTAGACAGACAGTCTTTCATTTTTAATAAGTAGTGATGATAAGCATTAGACCTGGGTATTGCTATGTATGTTATATACTATTAAATCTGTTTTAGCTTAGGGCCTGCTTGTCTGACGTATAGCAGTTACCGCAGAGAGTACCGTACAGCGTGACGAAAGCCAATTACCTACTTGTCTTACAAGTTGCATTGACAAGTTTTGTAATCGTAATAGCAATGTCACACAAGTAATTAACACTGTAAACAACTAGCGCCCGAAGTTTAGCACTTAAAACTACAATCTAATCTGGAAGCCCATTATTGAGGCTAGGCGAGATGCCCTAAAAGCTCTCCGAACTCAAGTTTGTCGTAACAAGAGTTTGCGTTAGAAACAAGTCGTATATCTAGGAGCGGAAAGTGTCGCCGACAGTGGGTTGCGGTTAATTAAATGAGCGTTTAGTTTATTGTCGAACAATAGTAGGTAGACACACAAACATAACATAACATTAGCGAACAAGAATTAATAATAATTTGGGAATACCTATAACTTATAGGAATTTGGTAATACATATAACTGACGTTCGGGCATCGCGAGCCTTTATTCTGCCCACGTGCAGGTTGTGGAATGAGCTCTCTCCCGAAGTATTTCCTTTGCACTATAACAAGGGGTTCTTCAAAAAACATGTCTACAGGTTGGCACACAAAGGCTGGCACCGCATCCTTCCCCTTAGATTGCAGATGTCCTGAACGACGGTGTCATGAAGTTAAGAGTGACGTAGGGCGTTGATTTTTCACTTACGAAAGGTTGATGTTAGTGCAATGCTTGTTAGAAGTATTTTAAATTACGTAATCGTCGCCTAAAGTTTAGTCTTGGGCCGCCCAAGTTGGGCAGCTTGAACGCCTCTCTTCACTCGCACTCTAATCCGCAACTGCATATTCGGCACATAATGAGATAGATATTTTAGTTCAATTTGTGACCACCAAAGGCACGCGTGTGATTTTGAACATTTCGCCCTCCTTTACTTCATCTCCTCATACAACTCGAATGCGCTCTCTATGTAACTTCTGCTTCATGCCATGTTTGCCTTGCTTGGATTTTGGCGATCACTGCAAGACTCCCCTAGGCCTAGTCTCGCCCTGCGATATCACGAATTCGATATTATATACTAGATGTACTGTACGTAGGTACAAAAAAAACTATTAAAAATATCACCGAAATCTCTATTGCAGCCGAAAAAAACGATCATCGTGACATTTTAAATACAGATTTGGGGCTACAGATAATATCGAATTCGAGTTCGATCATAGGTCCTCAAGAGTTAAAATCGTACTGCGTAAGGGTAGGCCTACATTCAACCTCGTGTACACAGTTTAAAGCCGGCTTGACACCACGCTAAAGCCAGTAGCTCGTGCCAACCCGGCAGAGCAGGCCGCAGGTCCCCACAACGAATTAAACTGTCTCAACAGTGTGCTGCCATCGCGCAATTAATGCCAGTGCAAGCCAAGATTTATGCAACTGGCGTGAGCGTCGACACAGTGGGATGCCAAGCACCGTCCGCCACAAAGCTTCGATGGACACGCCACGTTACTGCACTTGTGTGCCCAACTCTATTGCGTGCGACTGTATTGTGATTTGTCTCGTATATCTTGTGTGGAAAGTCTCCGTTCAAACCTATTTCATGCCACTCGTGCTCGCAGTAACTACCTACTTATGAGGTAGATAAACCTAAGAAAGGTTATGTGTGAAAGCAAAAAATGTGTCAGCACACATAGGTACTTATCCGCACAATCTGCTTACACGCTCGTTATCGTCTTCCTTACGCGAAGGCGCCTTTGTTAAAAGCAATACTTGTAGCAGTGCGGATTCAGAACGTTCGCTCGTATCGCTGCGGGAAGCAGGATATCCCGTCCTACTGACTGACATCTTAAACGCATGTTATAGCCAAAATCTTCCGCATTACATCATGTTTTACGTTGTGGCAGAACGTCTTTGCGCGAGTACATACGTACTTATAGTTCCACTCGTAATACAACATCACAGACCGTCACGCTTCAGACACCGCCGTACTCGGATAGCGGAACCTATGCTACCATTTCATAGAAAGTATTTACAAAGCTAGATACTTAGTACCTACCTGCGAGTCTAGACTGAACTTCACAAAAGCTACACAGCTTAGGCGCAGTTAGATTTCTGAAGGTAGGTACCTTGTTTGTTTAACTTTGAAAACTTTGGTGATTAGGAGAACAACTAACATTTATGTTGGAATGTAGAAGTAGTAATTAAGCTACGCCAGCGGCTAAAACGGATAGACAACTCAGACGGCCGACTAACCCGCAACTACCTATATTACATTGTGGTTGAAGTAGACTAGACATGCCTTTAATTAATCCTCCAAATGATGATAATATGACTGGTGAATAGAGTTACTCTACCCGCAGCGCCACAGCGGTAGGTATAGCCATACTTATCTATTCATTTGTTACTTTTTGAAAGTTTATCAACGTCTTCTACAGCTCATAAATGCTTATTGAACTGAACCAATAGATATATACTGCGGACCTATATCTTTATATATATATAATTCTTCTGTGAGTGTGTATGTCACTGAACTTCTCTCAAACGACTGGACCGATTTTGATGAAATTTTTTGTGTGTGTTCAAGGGGATCTGGGAATGGTTTAGATTCACAATTTTGTAAAAAAAGTTTGAAATTTTCAAATTAAAGACGTGTAGACAGGACAACGTCTGTCGGGTCCGCTAGTTTATAATAGAATACTTACAGCCAAATTAACGTTTAGAGTGAGGTCATGTACTTGCTTAAAGTGAATTTATATGTCCATTCCTGACTTTACAATTTCGTAAACCTGATTTACCCCAACCAAGATGAGCAGTGTAAAAGTTGATTCGATCTGGTCTCAACACACAATCCACCTTATCTCGGCGGCGACGCCGAGCCCGCAGTGTCACGCCGCGTCACGTAAACGTCACTCTAATAGGATTTCCCTTCTCTTACCTGCCCCTAACCAAGAGTACATGCTGAAAACGTGTGTAATGATATTTACATTTGAAGGTATTTATTTAGAGATTTGTTTAAAATGAAGCAGTGGCGTTATATCTAGTCCCGTCCCGGGTCTTGTACTTAAATGTAGCCGTTCTCAACCCCTGCTTTTTAACCGAAAGATAGCCATTTACAACGATTACGGGAGCTGGGATTGATCGTATTAAAAGTTTTTCAAAGATGGAGTTGATCGTTATCAATGTAACTACCTTACCTACCCAAATAAACGAAACAGACTCGAATTTGTTTGAATTTTAGTCAATAGTCTCTCAATGTATGTATATTTATATGTTCTTCATATTGGCGTCTAATCGTCAATGTCGGTAGTAGGTACTCACCCGACCCGGGGTATACTATTGGACCACATAAAAATACTATTGGACATAATAAACCACAGGAACCCAGGCGTGGATCCAGGGGGGGGGGGGGGGCAAAGGGGGCAATTTTGAGGTCGCTTCGCTCGCTCAAATACTTTTTTATCATTCACCTAGCTCATTCATTGATTTCCTTAAATTAATAGTGTAGAGGATCACCCATAGCTGTTAAGACTAAAAATGTCTAAAATAGTGAGGTTGCTCCGCTCGCTCATTCATTTAATAATACCTCAAGCTTTTATAACATAAAATATAAAAAATTACAAGCTCACTCTGCTCGCTCATTCATTCAATTCACTCCAGCTTCGTTCATTGATCACCGCAGCTTTAAAGACCAAAATGTCAAAAATTTCGAGCTCGCTCCGCTCGCTTACACATTCGTTGTTCATACCAAGTTTTAGAACCAACAATTTTAGAGTTTGCTCCGCTCGCTCATTAATTCATTGTTCATCCACTAAAAAGGCCAATTATTTTTTACTCAGGGCGCTCGCTGATTGTGTAGAGAATACATATAATTAGTAGATTTTCCCCCCCCCCCCCCTCAACCAAATCCTGGATCCGCGCCTGGGTGTACCTATTATTAAAGGTCTGTTAAACCTACATTGAAGACATTTCAGAAAACAGTCGGGATAGAGTCCCTAGTGAGACAGACACAATTTTTTTTTTGTATCTGGCTCTACCTACGCGCATCATTCAAAAACTGCTAAACGGTTTTCACACTTTTGTAGCTTGAGGTTTTTGTCTAATTCGAATGGGTAAAATCCCATAATATACAGCTTGAACTCTCTGTAGTACCTATAATTTCATGGTAGTAGAATTCTACCTACAATAAAGAGCAATTTCCACGTGGACGAAGTCACGGGCAATGATCAGGGAAGTGAGCATGAGATTAATTTGAATTGTATTTCTGATTGCCACCAGGGCAGGGACCACCGGTTCCAAATTTGGCTGTAGTAACCTCATTAATAATTTTATAACTACAAAAAACCAGCTGAAAGAAAACCTGTTTATATTTTTCCGCCACCTAACGCCATCTATTTACACGCAGCTACACTACTACGCCCGGGCACCCGAGGAAGTTTCTGCTAAGCTGTCAAACGGGTCTAGCCAATCACAAACTAGCAGAGTATTGATCGTGGAGTTGTCCATTGGCTGTTATATACGGTAGGCTACAAATAGCCAATCTCTTTAAAGAAAATGACTTTTCGCCTAGTTTGACATCGAGAACGAACCAACAAAATGGTACATGCTTTAATCTAAAGAAAACAAGTTTTTAAACATCTGTCATTCAGATGACTGTGTAATCAGTGTATCCGCCTTGAAAATAAATATTGGAAGTGAATAAAAGTAAGTAGTAGCATTGCAATTTACCATTAAATATATTAATTAATTCGCTTCAATAAAAGTTTACCCGTTATATTACAAGACAAACAACATCATTGCTTCCCAAACTGACGTCATTAATTTCCATCACAAAACGATGATTTCGATTGAATTCCACGAAATTTTAGGCCTTGTTTCTCGTTAATTCTCTGTTCTTATCAATAGTCTTAGTTTAATTTATCGTGAAAGTGACTAAGGCGGAAATGTACTTATAGCTTTGCAACGATCCTTGTTAAAACAAACAACACATTCATTCAAATTCAATATGTAATGACCACACATCAGTGTGGTGCTTATTATACTTAGGTACAAAGAAAACCGTTTAGAATTGTATTGCTCCGCTTTCTAACGTTTCACGAAGCCATGAAACAATGACTTCTATGAATATTTTGTCAATTACCCACCCATGCTTAATTGGGGCTATTAGGGAAATGTGTCAACTCTTCATTGCGCCCCACAGACGCCTCAATTTGTCCACATATCTACTTATAACTTGTCAAGACCACATTTTGTGGTTTTGTGTCATTTATCAACTGCACACACACTCCCTTCATCTGTTGATAACAAAGATAAGATTGTGTGTGTGCTACATAACTTATTTTCTCAGCAACTGAGTTTTAATCTATAATCCATTTTGCAATTGTTTTAGGTAAATGCCAACATGACTCAAGTACAAGCATTATATGACTTCATTGGCGAGCCGGGGACAACTGAGATGTCAATATCATGTGGCGAGCTATTGACACTACTCAATACAGAGATTGGGGAAGGATGGTGGGAAGGGATGAATGCCAAAGGGGAGAAGGGGTTATTCCCAGCAGCTTATGTAAGGAAACTCCCTGCTGATGACACTGTTCAAAATAACCCTGCACCTGCAGCACCAGCAGCACCAAGGTATGACCAAGCTGCTGATGATTGGGGTGAAAACCAATACAGTGCTGGTGATAGCAATTACCAGAGAACCACCTCCAATGATGATGGATGGGATGATGATTGGGACGATGAGACATATTCAGAAATAGGACCAGGTCCTCCACACAGCAAGACACAGCAGAACCATCAGAGCCCACTCACCCCGCTACCGGGGATGCCCATCAGTGAATATAATAATCATGCAATAGATGATACTGCTTCAAACTTTGGTTCATCAGTGGGCACAGTCAGAAAAAATAAATTTGCCCCTTCAACTAAGATTAGTGGAGAGAGTTACCTGCTTGCTACATTGAATGTGGAGGTGAAAGACTCTGAAAAAGTTTACATAGTACAAGGTGAAGATGGTTACATATGGTCACCCATTGCCCAACCGTACAGTGTGACTGTTGCTTCACCAAAAAAAGAATCAAAATTTAAAGGAATCAAAAGTTTCATTGCTTACCAATTGACTCCCACATTCAACAACATACAAGTTTCTAGGAGGTACAAACATTTTGATTGGTTACATGAGAGATTACAGGAGAAATTTACACTTATCCCAGTCCCACCCCTACCTGACAAACAGATTTCTGGGAGATATGATGAACAAGTCATTGAACGTAGAAGGGTGCAGCTCCAAGAATTTGTTGACTGGATGTGCAAACATCCAGTGCTCTCCAGGTCTGAAGTCTGGGTACATTTTTTAACATGCACTGATGAAAAGAAATGGAAAGCAGGCAAGAGGGCAGCAGAAAGAGATAATTTACTTGGATTAAACTATTGTATTTCACTAGTTGTACCTGAAAAAGCTTTATTGCAAGCCCAGGTTGATAATATTACTGATCAATGCCACACATTTATTGCCAGCATGGACACTTCAGTAAAATCCTTGACAGCTATGTGCCTGGCAGAATCTAAGAAATTCCAAGGACCTTACAAGACAGATTGTCAGAAAATAGGAGAAGCATTTTATAACTTGGGAAATGCACTCGGTCTTGATGAAGGTTCAATTGTCTCTACATCCAAACTCACATCTGCCATTAAACTAACAGGGGGAGCTTATATTGAAATTGGGAGGATGTATGAAGATCAACCAAAATATGATTTCGAGCCACTTGGTGATAAGTTTCATTTGTACAAAGGCATAGTTGGTGGATTCCCAGATGTGTTAGCCACCCATAAGAGTGCAGTACAGAAGAAACGCGAGTGCGACAAGCTAACCGCTGACAATAAGATGGAAGTGGCTCAGTTGAATGAAGTGTACCGACGAACTGATGTCATATCTTATGCACTACTTGCAGAAATCAATCATTTCAAGTCTGAAAGAACTGGTGATCTTAAAATTACAATGCAAAACTTCCTAAAGCAGCAAATTACATTCTATAAGAAAATAGTCAACAAACTGGAAGCAACACTTCAGCAATATGATGAGTAACACCGTTCGAAACTGGTGGAATTGACAGTGATTTGAATATATGGAAAAATGCAATTTTTTAATATTCATCTATGTATGTATATTATAATGGACCATGTCTTGCTATCTACCTTATCTTACTGTAACTACATTTAAATAATGAAATGGTATTTTGTGTGGTATTTATATTAGGCATGTATTTACGCATCCAAAGGAATGCTATATGATAGAACGGCACTGAATGAATTTACAATGTGATGAACTTGAGGACTGAATGTATAATAATAATTCTTGTAGTATGTACACTACCAGTTGCTGTTTGATGTACCTACCTACTGAAATATGTAAATATTATGAATCTTGCTTACTGCAACTATGAAATAATATTTTTTACCCCTATTTATACATCAATCAAGAAGTATAATTTTTTATTTTAATGAATTAACTATATTGGTCAATTATTGTTTTGAAACATTATTTTGTATAATTTTTTACATAATAAGTGTTGTATTATATTCCATTTTTATAAGATTAATGTAGGTACTTCTAATAAAGTAAAATACTGTAAGATGCGAGTTTTAAATGTTTTAAATCCTTACGTGTCTATCCCAAATGAGAAATCCCTGTATGGCTCACTAATCTAATTTAGTAAGTATATATTGCATAACATATGTTACTGTACTACATATAAACCCAACTATAGTATGTTAATCTTTTTCAGGTCACGAAGGAACAAAAATGAGATTGCATAGGTGAGAAAGGAAGATAAGGGAGCCGTTTAACAAGAACTGTATCAACCGACATGGCTCAAGAAAAGAAGAAAGATGGGAATGCACTGTTAACAACTAAAAAGAAGAAAATCAAACCAAGGAAATCGAGGGATGCAGACTGTTGCAGCGTTAATTTCATCAAATGCGTACTACATATCTTCAACGTCGTGTTCTTGGTGAGTGTTCTTGAAGCTTATAACAATCTTGATAGATTATTATGATAGATAAGTAGCCACTTTCTATATTTAATTAGTTGTTTATGATTTTGTGTGATGTTTATCAACCTAAACGAAGTTCAACGTACTTATGTCTAAGTTTCGATTTCTATGAGCAACATACACTGGGAATGGTATTTAAAGACCACAGTTCACTGTGGGATTTGTACCTCCTCAAAGGTAGTGCCATTATCTCCACATAAATCGTTGCAAACTGTCTGCTAAAATGTATGACAGAAATGCGACGCAATTCTGGTCTGCAAAATTCCCTGTCTGCCTCTTAAGACGTTAGGTTCCCTACTATGCAACACCCGGAAGTCGAAGGTATTGGACTCCTTAACATACTTCAAAATTACCTAGGATGTAAGTTAGTATACATATTCTGTTCATCCCGAGATGGGATGTTTATAAAATCCCCAGCTCGCCACCTTTTGGGTGCCGAAATGGAAAGGAAGGATCTCGACACGCTATGTACGAATAATACAAGATAGTCTACATTTCTGGGCACCACATGACTACATAGCTAATTAATAAAGTCTAGACGGAAATGTTTACTTTCTGCTTTGGTATTTGGTATTGGTTATTGCAATTATGCATTACATACACAACAACAGGAAGCAACGAAATGTAATTGAACAACAATTTAGTGGGGCACTAATCGACGGCGGGCTACCGGTTAACAGACAATTAGAGGTGGGGCGCCGACGATATAATGTGTGAAGGTGACAAGTGAAATCATTGCCTCTATAATTGGTCCTAATTTGGTAGGGTTGAATGTCGCGACTTGTAAGTAAATAAGGCATGGGTGCCCGCAGGTCAAGGATGCAATTGGGTCATTTTATATTTATAGGAGCTCTATTTTTTAATCGCACGCCTTTATTCGAGCGGGTTTTATATTTAGATTTTCGGCATGAAAAATTCGATATTATTGTGCATGGTACTGATTGTCCCTATTTTTGAACTGTACTCTTTCATTCGGTGTTGCCAATGTGATTTTAATAATATTTAATTTTTCATTACGAAAATCATAATTGAAAGCTGTTCGAAAAAATAGAGCCCCAGGTATGTAAGTATAAGGAACTAACTTCTTTCGCAACTTTTGGACCAGAAATATAGGTACCTAGCCATGTTGGTTCCCAAGGGGTATTCTCTTTATCGCCAAGTTTAGACATTTCTAATTTAGTATGTCCGGGTTAACCATACCCTACATCATAGGAAATTGATAGTAATCGAAATCATAAATACGCGTCACTACATACGCATGTCTATTGGTAAATAAATATTTTAAATACTGAAGAATTCATTATGATTGTATTTCCAAAAAAGTAAAAATAAATAGGAGAGTGAATACAACATGATAAACTGATAGTTACCATTAAAAAGTAAACAAGTTTTATTTACGATACTATTTATCCAATCAATTATAGGTACCGTAATCGTAAGATTAAATGTAAACATAACTGTGTGTTAGCCTCCTTTATGACACAAGAGTATCAGGGAGTAGCTATATTATTATCAGTCCCTATCTCGATAGGTGTGTACTGTGTAGGCATACTCATTTAGCAAATATGCGTAGCATGATACCATTAGTTATGAAATGTGGCATTTTTAGGGTTTTCCGTCTCGACATTTTTCGACTCTCCACTAACTCGATATTTCTGCCATTTTGGCTATCCAAAGCTTATTATGATTAATATGAAAACAGACAAACTTGATTATTGTGCAGATGTGTGGATCAACCCGATTTTATTATGAGCCAGGTATATCCTGACCCCACCAATGAGAAAAGAACTGAGTAGTCTTTTTTTTCTATAAATGTATAGATACAACAGTAGTTACATTAAAGTCAAACTTAGGACAGAGTACTCTCTAAGTAAACCATACACTAATACAGTCTTTGGACCCCACCGATAGTGCTGAAAATGTATGAGATTTTCAATATCAATCAACATACTTATTTGTCATTTTTTCCTTCTTATACGCGAATTTTACACAAAATTCAATGCAGTAATGAGTGCACGTGGAGAGGCCTAAGTTGTTTACTACTATACTCTCAGCCCCGTTTCCCGTGGGAACTTCCAAAAATCATTTCTTAAAGGAAAACTGTGTCATAACAATCGAAGAACTGAACTTATGTAGTCATGTTAATGTAGTGTCTTGCAGTCCAGTCAAGGCTGACTAATGCGTTAAAGGTAGGTCAGCTAGTACCTTCGGGTCCAGCAGCTTTGGGCAGCAACTTTTTCTACCGCGTTGTGAACACGGCGATCTCCAAACCGTCTCTCAGACATGATTACCCTCCAGATTCCATAATTACCCTCCACAAATTTAAATTAAATTCTAGCAATTGACCATCATGGGCTTCTGATGGTTTTTTATTAGTTTAGCCAGGCATTTTACCACCATCTCACCTGGTGGTAAGTGAAAATGCGGCCGTAAATGGAGTATGCCTGTCTTGGAACAGCCTATTCACTCTAGCCTTGATGGCGTTCAGATTATAATGATCAGGGAACACATTCGCAAGCAACGTGTTCCATTCCTTAGCCGTACGCGTAGCCGTGTGATGTGTAGTAAAATTTCAGCTCGATCCCTAAAGAAAAGAATAGAATAAATAGATAGATAGATAAAGTGGGTGTAGGTATAGTTCGTGCCAAATTGGCAATAGCGGACATTGATCTCTCGGTCAGAACTAATTTATAAGTGATGACAGCAATAGTTGTAAGAATTTTTATAGGTAGTATATAATAGAACTGTTTGTTTACTTAGTTATCATATATTTTTATAAGATAATGCCGGTTCTTGGCCGAAGGGTCAAGGCACGCTATAGGCGGTAAATTTGGCAGAAACTATAGTGAAACCGCGTAATATTTTCGTATGCTGTTTTCCCGTAGGAACATTCTAGTATGATATGTGTTAATTTATAAGCTGATTAATTATCTGTGTGCCAAATTTCATCGAAATCCATTGAGTATCAAACATAAACTATCACATTTTCAATATTGGTAGGTTTGGCTATTTATTAGCAATTAGCTCTTAATTAATGTATGTTATCGCTAATGGTAAATTATGGTTATTGTAGCACTTAGCCGTAAATGAAAAACTAATGGATGCATTTTTATTTAATTATATTTAATTACGATAAATTAGTGAATAAAGTACATCCTCCTTACAAAGGTAATAATGATTTTACCGCAATACAGACCACAATACTATTCATGTGGTTAGATATATGTTATAAATAAATGTTTCTTTTGTTTAAGTTTGTTCCTGTGTATTTCTTTTTTTATTATTGTTATTAGTTTAAACTGAACAATAAATATGACAAATCAATTTGTTCAGGCACATTTAAGATTTGTTCAGGCAATTTTTAGTTACTTAATTTTTTACGGAGCCTGCTATAGCCTGGCTACGTTTTTTTTTTTCGATATATCTAGCTAAACATATAAGCTTACTTCCCGATTCTCTAGAAACCGTGTATTCTTGCTGTCCTCATTTAAGCATATCCGCTTCATGCGACAACGGGAAGTTATTAATTTCTTTCGCTAGTGTAAAATGTATGACAGTGAATAGATGAACATGAGTCAGGGACACAGTAAAAAAAAATCATCTTGGCGTTGAATGTCCCGGTTGTGCTCTCGAGAACGAGGGCCCGGGGTTCGCCTTGACCATGATCCAGGATTTGACGATCAGATAGTTACAGTGGAGCTACTACCATCTGACCTCCGTGACCCTGCTTTTTTTTATGTGAAATAGACAGGTATTTGACTGCCATCTCACCTGATGTTAAGTGCAGATGCAGTCTACGATGGTGCATACCAATCTATCAAGTAATCACTCTTGTCTTAAAGAGACCCAAGTTGTAGCGCTCAGGGAAAACATGTGCAGGCAGCGAGTTCCATTCCCTTGCCGTTCGCAACAGAAAAGAGTTAGAAAACCGCTGAGTGCGTATAGGTGGAATGTCGACAATATAGGGATGGTACGCTGACCTACACCTGGAGCCCCGAAGATGGAATGGGGCTGGTGGAACTAACTCGTGCAATTCTGTCGCACATTCCCCAAAGTGTAGTCTGTAAAAACCGCCAGAGATGCCACTTTGCGGCGGTGATCCAGTTCCTGTAGATTATCCTGCACCAATAGGGGATTGTCTATCAGTTTCTTGGCGCGTCTCTCAACCGAGTCCAGAGCAGCCCTTAGCAGATCCGTCCCACAGGTGACAGCAGTAGCTGCTACCAGGGGAACCTGACCAGATTGGATCATGGTTACAAATTCGGTATTCTCTCTGTCTCTCTCGTAGTATCCGACTGAGCTTAGTAACCCCCAAGCATGTTTGGAGAGAGATGACCCTGTGTGAATTTGTCCAAGAATATATGACCAGGTTTCACACGGGTGTACCCGGGGATTCTCTATTATAATTTATTTATTTATTCAGGTAACATCTACAGTCTTTACCTAAAATTATTAACAAAAACAACCTTTCAATTTGACCTAGAGTTCCATAACTGATTACAAACTTTGATAAATTTAATCGTTTACCAGTGAAAGTCACAAATGCAGCACTTCAAATACCTAGTTATTAAGTAATATTAACTATATAAATTGAAGCTCTAAGACATTACTGTAAGAGTTTACAGTAATGTCTTAGAGCTTCAATTTACCATTCTAGCCGTTTAACAGTTCACTCACTTTATTTTTATAACTGATCAAACTATCTGCAAATATGTCAGCAGCACTCAAGCATTTGTTATATAATATGCATGTATGTTTTATACATATAAACCTTCCGGAAGAAATTCTATAAATAATAGTTAAGAAATTATCTGATGAGGAATTTGCAAATACAGATATACAGACGTGGAAAGCGACTTTACTTTATTCTATGTAAGGATAGGACCGTTAATTCACGTCTCATAAGTACAGTCATCTGAAGAGTGAATGGCACATTAAAGGTATGATGATGTTCAGTTCTCTCGGCAGCTGATTGTAAACTAACTAAACAACAATAAATAATAATAAAAATCTTTATTTTCTCCATAATAATCATCTTATAATATTAGGATACAATCTTCTAATATATAAAATTCTCGTGTCACAGTTTTCGTTGCCATACTCCTCCGAAACGGCTTAACCGATTTTGATGAATTTTTTTGTGCTTATCCGGTATCTATGAGAATCGGCCAACATATATTTTTCATCCCCCTAAATGTTAGGGGTAGTCCACCCCTAAATATATTTTTTTAATTTTTAGACAAGAAATTATTTATATGGCAAAACAACGTTTGCCGGGTCAGCTAGTAAATTAAAAATTAACTATGATATTGTGACTGGAGCTTACGGTAGGTCAAGCCAGTGTTGTAAGTCTCCAGGAATAAGGGTTAACAGTATCTCAACACCCAGTTCGCAGGAATCGGCGTGCTCTGCGTGGGCGCATGGACGGTTGCCTCCCGTCACCGCTACGTGGCGCTGCTACCCACGCCCACGTACGCAGCCATTGCGTACCTGCTGATATTCGCGGGCGCTATCGGCGTGCCCATGAGCGCCTTAGGCTGCTGCGGCCTCAAGACTGAGAACAGGACCAGTTTGTTATGTGTGAGTGTTTTTTTTATAATATACAGCCGTATTACCGGTGGAACCCTGTCCAGCCGGATGACCGAGACCGGGCGAAGTGGAGGAGAAAGAGCTGGGAAGCGGGCTCTGGTAGAAGCCAGAATTGACAACTAGGATGATGATTACACTGTCAAGCATGAAACCAGCAGCAGCAGCAGCCGTAAAATAGGATGATAATTTTGACAGCTCACTAATTGTTGGTCTTTGGGGCACGCCTATGAAGTTTTGTGTTTTATTTCGGTAAAATGTACTACGGAAAATATCGTACTTCGTAGACAGGCCCCGCCCCTTTAGTGAAGTGCCACGAATAACGAATAACGACAGACAATCGAAAATCTATATTGATATAATATAATCGAATATTTAAAATTAACATTTAGGTAACCTTATTATTTTTTGTAACTAAACTCTTATTCTTTGTTTGGATTTCACCTTAAGAGACCTTCCACAACAACAATTTCGAGTCGCGCGTATTCTACGTAATAGGATGACTGACCGAATAGAAATACGCACGTGTCATAATCGTCGTTGTAGAAGGGTTCGTCACAATTACCGCAGTGTCTCAAGACAAAGGTCTTTGACTAATGTGTGTTACCAGTGATGACTTACGGAGCTGAAACGTGGCCACTCACTATGGGCCTTATAAGAAAGCTCACTGTTACCCAAAGGGCAATGGAAAGAGCTATGCTCGGAGTTTCTTTGCGCGATCGAGTCAGAAATGAGGAGATCCGCAAGCGAACCAAGGTCACCGACATAGCTCTAAGGATTGCTAGACTGAAGTGGCAGTGGGCAGGGCACATAGCTCGAAGAACAGATGGCCGATGGGGCAGTAAAGTTCTCGAGTGGCGACCACGTACCGGTAGACGCAGCGTGGGTAGGCCTCCTACAAGGTGGACCGACGACCTGGTAAGGATCGCAGGTACCAGCTGGATGCGGAAAGCACAGGACCGGTCTTTGTGGAGATCTCTGGGGGAGGCCTATGCCCAGCAGTGGGCGTCTTCTGGCTGATATGATGAGAAGGGTTTTTAATGGCGTATTAATAAATTATTAATTCAGAAGAAAATAAATAGTTGATTTTGTATAATACGTATAGCATAACCATGCAACTATCGATTCCAAGTTCTATGAGAATGATAATCGATAATCGAATAGATTCATTAACGATTTTACACAACCACATCCCTACTGTGATCTGTCAAAATTATCATCCTATTTTAGACAAGGTATAGGTATATTTTAGTACCATGTCATAAGAATAAATTTATTTGTATTTGACAAAGTACTAACGGGGCATAGCCAAGAAATTAATATAACATGGTACTAATATGTATATTCCATAGTATTGCTTCTGTCCACCGCCTTTACACATACGATACGTAATTGTTATGGAGCCAGTACACGCCGAGACATCCCGAGTAAGCTGTTCATTACAATCTGGTACACGCTAGCCCTCGCCTCGCCTCGGGATATATCAGGATGCCTCGTCTGCTCTCGCTCACATGACACTGTATACTATATGGTCATCATGGCGTTAATGCTTCGGTTGTGCCCCCGTTCACGAGAGCCCGGGTTCCGCCTAGCCATGGTCCAGATTTGACAAATGGCAATTGCAGTGGAGCGACTGACGTCCATGACCCTCCGGCAAATCTGACCAGATTGAATCACCTATGTATCATCATCATATCAGCCAGAAGACGCCCACTGCTGGGCATCGGCCTCCCCCAGAGATCTCCACAAAGTATCTAAGCAAATATCTCCACCTATGTATAGTCGCATATTTTCTTATAGCCCGAAAGCTTCAAGTACCTACCTAAGACCTGACCAGAGATTACGTGTCAGAGACAGTGGACGCAAACAAACAAAACCACGTAGGACAATTTATTGAATGATGAATTTTAATTTCTGCTACGGGTCTGGGTGTTCTATGTATAATAAGTATGTATTTAAAAGTATATAAGTAGTATATCAGTTAGCTAGCACCCATAGCACAAGCTTTGCTTAGTATGGGGCTAGATGACGCTGTGTGAATTCGCCCACGAATATTTATTATTATTATTTAATAAACACGTTCATCACGTGGTGGACGTGACTAGCAGCTCTTAACAATATCAACATTATTTTTAATGAGACAAATATTGGAATAAAACATTTCAAATTTTACTGCACAATGGTTTATCGACAGCATTTAAATTTTTATATCTACTCATACTCATTAGCCCCTTCATTAATGTCCATCAAAACAGGAAACATATACAATTACACACTTACTTACACATCGTCACCGCTAGTCCAACCCATTGCCCTACTAAACGAGTGACATTTCCCTTTCCAGTACACATACTTCCTGCTGATAACGTTCATATTGGAATGCGGAGCGGGAGGGCTGGCGTACTACTATGAAGTGGCCGTGGAGGAAGAACTGAAGGCGGAGTTGAACAATACATTCCTGTCCAACTACGCGCTGGATACCACCATCACTGACGCAGTGGATCTTATGCAAACGGAGGTATGGATGCTATGCTATCAAAGCTCTTTTTTTTCTATTACTAGCCGTGCCCCGCGCGCAGTTCGGATATGTGTGTAAACATTCAACTATCCGGGATCGGGATTCTATGTTTTTATTTTTCTTATGATTTCGAGGTCATTCATCGATGAATGGTTTTCGGCACACTGTTCTGGAGTCTATGGATGGATATTTATAGCTCCACTGCTACCATTTTATTGAAACATTATAAGTAATACAGCGGTATTACTAATAAAGTTAAAAAACGTAAATTGGTTGTAAATAAACGTATTTACAACCAATTTTTCTCCTTTGAATATATAAATGGAGGCAGTATTATAAAGGGTAGGGGTAGAGTTTATTACACACACACGAATTTGCGGCGAGCAGCTAATAAAAACATAAAGACAATAAATATCCAATGAACTATTTTCTTTATCTTTGCCTTAGTGCACCGATGCAATTAATCATTACTTTTAGATTAATTATGACATGGATCTTTTGATAAATCTTTTTATAAAACACTACGATAACTCTAGTTACCTTGAATCGGACAAAACAACTGACAAAACATAGCGATTAACGATTGCACCGTCTATGTTATGAGTCACCACACCATGACGTATTTGAGTATACACCACGATGAATGACTCAACGTAGTGGAGTTATATTGTTCACACGGTTATAATTGAATGTTTCTAATGCACCCACAAGTACAAGTTAACATTAACTAGTATGGTAGTAACACATTATAATTATAGTACACTAGTTTGGCCCGCGGTTCCGCCTGCGTGGACTATTGAACCTATATGTTGCGAGCTTGCGAGTGGAGGGGAATAAAAAATCCTCAGGTGATAACCTTTGTCTGTACCGAATTTCGACAAAATCGGTGTAGTGGTTTAGCTGTGACAGCGTAACAGACAGACAGTTAGAGCTCGTCCAAGCTGAAATGACGCGCCCCACTATCGCATTAACGCACACAAGCAAATTTAAATATTTACGCAATACATATACAAATGCCGTTGTAATTGGTCATTCAGTTGCCGGTGAGTACGTTTGAGTAAATTAGTTAGTTAATATTAGTGGAGAAGTAGCGATACTAGGTCTGGAAATACCCCAAGGTTTGCAGTTGATAAGTTTGTGAGAACCTAATTCTCGTAAATATTCAATGTCACTTCCTGGTGGAACTCCATTATTATGAATTAAATCTTTTTTTGTACACTAGTTCCTCTTTATTATACAAATTTTATTAAATTACAACCGTTTTCGTTTTACTCATCTTCAGGCAATGATTTTATATTTGTATGTTTTTCTAATTCCCGTAGTTTGCTAGTATTTGAAATGTCCAATCCTGGTTATGGCCTGCCATTGTGCAAATGGTCTCATTCCCAAATCTCCCCGTTCCTTCCTAGTACTATTAGTAGATTTTTCTCCACGGCTAATCGGCGAAGTTCAATCATTACTAATTGAGCAATGGGGCCTTTTGGAAATGAGACGATCGGAGAATTGGATAATTGAACAATGCGTAACATTTATGCTATTCAAACACACTTTAATAATATGTTATATGTTCAGTACGTGTAAGCGGCTGAAAGTGTAACCATGATCGAATTTGGTCAGGTTCCCCTGCCTGTTAACAGAGTCGCGGAGGTCAGATGGCTGTCTCTCCCCTATCTGCCCAATCCTGGATCATGGTCAAGCCCGGCCCCGCGCCCTAGTGCGCGAGCACAACCGGGACTTGACTGAATTTGAATGTAAAAAATACAACTGTCCACAGCTGTCACAGAGATCAAGCTTTTTAGGAATATATTATTATGCTTTTACAGTATTCCACGTATCAAAGATCTTTCTCCAATTTCTTTGATCACATGTACATACATTGGACAAAGATATTTGATGAGTGGAATACCCGCCTTGCGCCCGAATACACGAGTGTCTCTTAATTTTAAGGGCTCATTAGATATTATGCTATCCTTTTTGAATATCAAAGATTTGAAAATAACAGCATGAAGCCTTTGAAGTTAACACTTCCCCTGCTAACACAAATACCAGAGATGCTACAGCGTGCTGTGCGATGCGATTGTGGACGCAATTGTTGCGTCGGCCGCAGCGAAAGTATTAAGAAGCATTCAAGTGTTCGGGCGTTAGTCATATAATAAGACCACGCTAAGCCTTATTAAAAAAAATCTCTGTATGCCAAGTTTTAAAACGTCATAGAACGTCATTCGGAAGAGTCATAACAAACAGTTTGATTTCTGAAGGATTGTTTATTTTCGTGAGTTATGAAAAATATCATTATATAATGGGTTAAACAATTAAATAGGAGTGCGGGAGATAATTTCCAGCATGATTAATAATTTAGAAAAACTAAACTAAAAGAAAACATATTCAAGCTAATAATGACCAAATAACTGAATTTTTAAAAAAGGACTGACTAGGACAGATTATCCCCAGATTATTGATATATGTACACTTTATAATTTTACTACTGTCAGTCAATACAGACTTATCGTGGTTTTTATTATTTGACTAGCCAGGCATTTGACCGCCACCTCACCAGAGGGCTTACCATGAACCTAAACAGAATTGCTTTCGCTTTGAATGAGACGAGCTTATGTCACACATATATCGCTGTCTCGTTCTGAGCAGGGCAGTTCTGTTTAGGTCCTGCTATAAGAGTTCATGGTAAGGCCCCTGGTGGTAAGTGACAATGCGACCGACGATGGAGCATGCCTGTCTATGGTCCTATTATATCTTTCGCCGCCCTTTCTATGTACCCCTCCCCCCAGTTCAAATGCTGCGGTGCTATCCGCGCGGCGGACTGGCGTCGCAGTGCGTGGCACGAGCACGACCCGCGACAGCTGGTGCCCGACTCCTGCTGCAAGACTGTGATAGCGCGCTGCGGCGCACGAGACCATCCCTCCAATATACACAACTACGTGAGTTGGTTTTTTTTATGTCATACTGTAGGCAAACAGGCAAGCGGACCACCTGATGGAAAGTGGTCACCACTGCCTATAGACATCAGCAACACCAAGTGTATCCCCAATGCGTTGCCCACCTCTATAACACGTTGCTCTGGCAGCGAAAAGGGCAAATGCCCCTCCACTGCCAAAGCGACGGTTCCCCAAATCCCCACTCCATGGAGCACTGGAAACATTACTCGCCAGCAGAAACACAAAACTATTAAAAATAGTAGTGTTTAGCTGCGGTATTCTGTAAGGTGGAGGTACTTCTCCAGTCGGGCGGCTCCAATTCGAACGGGATACCCCGCTATGCCCAAACTCTCTTAAAACTAGTTTTACCAGGTTTGCCAGGCATGGGGCAATTTTATAGTGGAGAAAGTTATGAGAGGACGGTATTCACCGCTATCCATCCTACCCAGCTTAGATTTCTGTTCTAACTTGTGTTTAAAATAAAAACGTGCAGATTCGCTCGTCACTGAATAAATTGCGTCATGAAACTAGTAATTGCTGCGGTAGGTCCGAGTGGATGACCCCCGCCACGGCTAAATGCAATATGGACCAATTGACAAAGCTATCGAGATAACTGTATCAATATACGACATCCATGAGTGATAGTGTGGCTCTTGCACCAATAATCTATTCCATCATCATCCTGGCGTCGCCATCACCAATAATCGATTCCGATATCTCGTCCTGAAAACAATAATCTGTGTGATGATATTTGAAACGTTAGACTATGACTACTGATTTTCTCCTTTTATCAGTCAGGACAGTCAGCTGCAGAGTGCGAGGACCCCTCTACCTTATGGTGGAGGGTCTGTACAGCAGCTGACCGTATTATTTATTTATTTATATTTATTTGCTTCCACAAAGTTATTACAATACAATATATACTAGACCCCATTCTGCCCCCATTAGACCCCACTATTATAATACTAGACCCCATTCTGTTTCGTCACGCCAATAACACTGAATCCCTACAGGGTTGTGTGCACCGCTTCATCAGCCACATCCGTGACCACCTGGTGATCCTGGCGGCGGTGGGCGTGGGCATGTCCGTGATCCCGGTGTTCGGGTTCCTGTTCGCGTGCGTGCTGTACGTGAAGATCAAACACGTGATCGACTGACCACGGCCTAAGGCTGCGCCGAGTAATCGAAAGGTACTGTTGGGGATTTTTTTTTAACAAAAATTTTTTTTCGATAAGTTTTGCTCCATACAGTGTGGCCCTAACCCTTAAACTAAGCAAAATATAAGTTCATTCTGTTCTGTCAAGTTTTTATTTAAAGTTCATATATAACAAAAAGAAAATCACGTTTTGGGCCAAATCTAAAAGCACTGGCTAGAAGTATAATATATTATTTTCCGATTGAGCAAACAGTGCCCCACATTTTTTACTATGACGTCAAATCTGTACGCCCAGTGGCTATTAGAATAAAGATATTTAGTGCTGTACGCATAGTGACACATAGTTTTGTCGCCATTGTAAAAAAAATTAGGAACACTTACTGAAAGTTACAATATTCTTTCTGGCCGTCACTTTTAGCGTTTTAGTCCAAAATGAATTATATCCGAAAACCTTGCTGCCCATTGTATGGTCTATAAGAGTCCTGGCCAGCTAGACTTTGGTCTTAGGGTTTGCAATATTCTGTCGGACACCAAACAAACGCCTTTGTATTTTTTAAACTTTTATGTGTATAATAAACTGTATAACAAAATAAATAAATATATGCATAACCCGCAGGTGTTCGACAAATCGGCGTCGCTCGGGGACCTATCCAAGATGCAGATGGCGCGCGCGTCGCAGCGACGACGGCCCGAGCGGCCGCGCCCGCGACGAGCCAAACGGACCCCCCCACCCTGCCCCGTGCACCCCGCACACCCCCCGGGTTCACCCCCCCACACATCCCCACCTGACCCACCCATAGCGACCATCAGTGACACCCTCGAGTGTCAATCGCCGGTGCCAATCGACCCACATTGCCCCGAACACACGCCGATGCTGCTCGAGGACACACAGTGCTCGGACTTGTTCAATAACGACGGAGATAATCTCAGCCTATAATATACGTGATTATGGTGACTATATAAGGAGTAGAGTCAGTGTTTATGTGCTACGACACTCTTGAAACACACGGTGCCAGTCGACCCACACTTCACCGAACACACAAAATACTGTTCCAGAACTCAGTTTCCGGTGTTTGTGTCCAAGTGGGATTGATGTCTAAATAGTTACATACCTAGCTTGGAATTGTTGCACTGAAAATATCGTAGTTTCTATGTAATTCGTAGGTCATAATCTGATGTTTGTGATCAATTGGTATAATAATTTGGTGGTACACATCACAGTGAATAATTTTGTATAATACAGTGATTAAATGTACTTACGACTTAAGGATGCCGAAGACCGAGTGAAGTGGAGAAGACAGAGCAAGAAAGCGGTAGAATTCGCCAACACAATTACTATAATCACAGAGAAAAAATACTACTAAAAACTATAAATAATAATTAACACAAATCATATTCTAAGTTTAAATGAGACTGAGAGGCTGATTTGCCACTCTATAATATTCGGATCTTATCACGAGCTTAATTTATTGTTATTTTGACAAGGATTTCTTATCCGATTATAATGATTAGAAACTGGTTAATGAAGCCTGAATAAATTAGGTAACTTTCGTGTTCGTTTCACACATCAGTGTAACAATTATGTACTTACTTTACTTTATTTTATTCTTTGCAAATTAGCTACTTAAGTTATCAGTGAAGAATTATGTTACAGTGTATAATTTCCAGTCCACCATAATGTAATGTAAATGTATTACAATGTAAGAAGTACATGCAAGTGAAGTTAAACTTGATCGCGTTCACCAAAGTACTTATCCGATATTCGATAGACTCTCATATTATTTATAAATTATTATCAAGTAGTAAATTATGTTTTAGGGCGTGCACTGCGTTGAGAGTTCGCTTCCGGGCGTTGCATTGCTGGCCTTTTCGGCATTCCATCGCGCTCGCCACTTATTAATTACTATGCATAGAGAAAAAATATTCAAAGTACAACTCTGGGTAAAGCAATAGGAATGACAGCACCCGGAGCGTAAAGCCCGCGCGCGTGACTTACTCAACCTACCGCAAGCTCTAAGTTGACTTAGTTCGTTTCATAAATGTGTTCATCGAATTTTAACAACATATAATGTTAAATCAATGTTCGTGTATAGTACGTACTTAGTAGAACATAGATAACGACCGAATTTATATCTAATTGTATCGTAAGTACGGTTTCAAGAATAATATAAACTTATCCAAAGGGATGGCCAAGGTCTTCTGCTGTTGACACTGAGACTGGTTGAAAATTCTTCGGGGGCCGATTTGCACGCCGTGACGGTATGTTACTATACAAGTATTTATTCAACGAGGTTTGAAGATTAGCGGCGTAGAGCCACCATACTTCATTCGGCCATTTTTCTATTACAAAAAATGACGCACCAAAAAGACATCGTTCGAGGTCCTCTAACGATCGATTTCAAGGTATTCACATTTTTTAGAGAAGAAAATACAAAATGGCGACCAAGCCATACGCCACCTCCCACAGTAAAAGGGTCAAGGGTAAACGTTGTAAAATCATTATCGATTTCACGTGTTTACTTAATATTAAATGGTGCTATATTTTGTTATTATAAATTATGAAAAACCGTTGTGTACTTAAGTAATATAGTAGAATAACATTCAATTTTTTAATTCGGAAATACTGATTTGAATATAAACAAAATTATATAAGTACCTCTTAGTTCGAATAGGGGTGTAGACTGATTCTGAAATGTGTCACTTTTATTTAACAAAATATAAATTAAAGCTATAATTCTAACGGTTCAAACACAGAAACATAAGGATTGTTAATTGCCTTTTTCTCACGAAACGGTGTTTGAACGCTGACGACACACACCTTTCGCACTCTCTCTTGTCTAATTAAATTAGCAAAAGTTATGGAAAAAATATTTTAGTTTGCTATTCCTTATGTAAAAATCCTTCAAATGAAGCAATAAAAGAGCCAAGTCTACGCCCCTAGAGTACGAATCTCTATAACGATTTCTTATCGAAAGCCATTGCTAGGCCATACTCATTTGTTTACACAACAAATAAATTTTATTGTGAGAATATAATAAATATTACGTTACGTTACGAGTTACTTTTTGTACTTAATTGTCGTTACCACAGATTATGAGTAAGTAGATTTAATGTTTAAAATTACGCATTTTAATATTGTGTGAAGCACCTTCTTATTCTTTCACCTCTAACACAAAGAAAATCACTGGTGTTTAGCTAATTAACCATGTATGCCAGTAAAAAAAAATACCGTAAGTCACTAATGGTAATAAAATAATTATATAAGTGTTTAACCAAATAATAACTAAAATATGTGCCTTATAGTTGTTAAGAACGTAGATCATTATTGTTTAATATGGTTCATTAATGTTGTTTTACTTATTAATTACACTGTACTAAGAGTCATTCATTGTTCTGAAGTTACCTTTAATTACAGAATCGGAGATTTAGTAGCCATTTGCTCCAATTCTCAACTTCGTCACGCAATTTCAAGTGGTCCTATTCCCAGATCATTCCGTTCCCAAGTGGTCCCGTTCTATCGTGTGCTCATTTTTAGTATAAGTGATCAGAAATTACAAGATTTAAGGCGCCCCCCATATTTGTATGGAAATGTTAAATACCGTGTAACTTTGCAACAATAATTTTAACGAAAATCTGAAACACCACATATCACGTTTACATAATTTCATTGGCTAATATTAAATATATAATCAAACTACATTTGTATGGAGCGCGCTCGCTGGAGACTCTTAAGGAAAATGTACGGGACAACGCGTGTATCTTGACATTTTTTATTATCTTCTAAAAATTACTGTTATTTAATTCGTATACCGCGGGCGGCACATGAATGCTGCCATATTGAACGATCTAGCAATAGGATCTGGGAACGGGGCGATATTTAATGGATGCGACTATTTAGGAATTGGATTGTGACGACTGGATATCGGACTTTTTAAAATTGCGTGATCAGTTTGGGAATGCTTAACAAAATTGATGGCTACTGTCTAATCCGATGTTCGGAAGCGAAAGTGAATTCTAAGATGATAACTATCACTTACATTTGACAGTTCTTTCTCTTTTTGGGAAATTAACTTTCACCAATGGGGAAATTTAATGTCTTTCATACACTTTTGAAGTAGGTATATTTGTTTTATGTACCTATGGACTAAAAAGTCACAGTCAGTGTCTACCTATGTAAACACATGGTTTATTTTGCGAAATTGTAAGTAAAATTCATTTTCATTTATACAGTCAGCATCAAAAGAAGCTAAGCAAAATAACAGTCCAGAATGGTTTGAAGCAATCGATTGAAACACCAATTTTATTTAAACCTTATCACATTCGGTATGAACACAGTTTACGACAAAATTTTATTCTAAATAGGATAAAATTTAGATAGATAATTAATTTGTATAGGTGTTTGTTTATTTATTACATTTAGATAGAGCTTAATTTTCTTCGCTTGGTCAGACTATTCTGAACTAGCTACTTCTGATGCTGACTGTAGTTACTGTTTCTGGGTTAAAGTTCACAATGTAAATGAGGTAACTTTTCTAGACCAAAAACTTAGATTAGTAATGTATGTTGTTATTTTTCACTGTTAGTTGGCCTATCGAATTAATTTCTCATCTAATTACACTACACTTATTACTTGAATTGTTTCATCTGTTACCTTGTTGTTTAATACAATTTTAACAAAATATATGCTGGAGTATGTTCTTTCCTAGCCTTCTCAATGTTATAAGATCACATGATCATGGCTGTTCTATAGTCAATATTACCAACGAGTAGGTATGCTTAGCTATTTGAAATTATTCCATTCAGGCCAGCCAGTATCTACAGCGGATTTAAGATAATCGGGGATTTGGAAAAACCCATAAATTCTCAAAACCGGGCTGTTGAATCTCACGTTTCTTGTTTATATGTCTGTCGCAGCCGGATGGTTAAATTAGCCAGTTAATGAAACGGCTAGCTTTTTATGCTGTTATTTAATTGAAAATTTGTAAATTTCAAGAATTTTCAAAGTAATGTTTAAAGAAAGAAATTGACCCGAGTTTACGGAGCTCCTCCAAATATTGTCACAATGTTAACTTAATCACAATAATCTCAAACAATAATAATAGTTTGCATTAGGTTTTAATTCGGTTGGGTTAGGTTAATGTTGTGACAATGCATGGAGGAGCTCCGTAAACTCGGGGCAATATCGTTCGTTAGACGTAACTTTCAAAGTTAATGAATTTGGTATATATTCAATTAAATAATTGCTTAAAAAGCTAGCCATTTAATTAACCGGCTAATTTAACCATCCGGCTGCGACATGTCTATTTCATTAATTCTTTTTACCAGTATCAAGGAAAAGTCGATTTAGATGACGTCTTTTGAGGCGTTTTTATAAGCTTTCGGTCGGATCGTTTACCGAAACCACAGAATTATCAACACTTAAAAATCTTGTTTATGTTTATAGATCGGTTAGTAGATACAGGGTCGCCTATCTACACTACATTGATATTTTTTAACAACTCACTACCTACACGGATTTACAATGTAGGTAGGTGTAACAAAAATATAATTTTACAATCACAAAACACCTACGCCATTATCGACATAGACTTATTAATGACTTTTTAAGTACATTTTAGTACAACAATAGTTTTAATTTTAATGTTACGAACAGAAGTTGTGTGTTAAAGTGCACTGGGGTGCACTAACAAAATGGGTCGCGTGTATTTACTGTGGTACGTGTTGATAGAAATTGTTTACGTTGGTGGTCGTGTTCATGGCAGACCCTCCCCTCAACAGACTTCCCAAAATGTGTTCTCCTGGCCGATGCAGAACTTACACGACTTCACTGGTGGCCTTAACCTGCAAATCCCATACATAGGGAACTTGCAAAATTTGTTTCCTCTCCAATCTACAAGTAATATGCCAACACAAACCAGCGGAACGGCGAACCAGTACTTAAATTGGTTTCCGCTCCAATATTCAAGCAATATGTCACCATCCCAAACCAGCGGAACATCCAACCAGCATTTTAACTTGGCAAACACGTTGCTGCACTTCGGACATCTATTTGACCCGCCAAACGGTGTTAATCTGCAAAATAATGTTGCTTCACCGTTTAGACCCGACAACACGGTGTATCATCGACCTCAAGTACAGCCCCAAGGTGAAGTGAGCCCAGTGGTTACACCGCCGAATATAGCGACCCCACCACATAACAATGTTGCGATAGAACCGGATACCTACTTATTTAGCAGCACAACATTGAAACCAGACGACGGCGTTAAGGAAAATGACGAGAATAACGAAGATGATGATTTCGATATAGACATACGCAGCGATTTTAATTAAAATATGTTTATAGTAACGTTTAATAGATAACATTGACGCGCATTTGTATGTACAATGTACATGTACCTATTATACTTGTGTTGTGTATAATAAGTTAGATAAAGTATCTACCTACAAAGAATTAACTAGCTATAAATATTAGCGTTTCCTTTTTTAAACATAATTTTGACCCTTTTTTTTATCTTACCTGCTACAACCTAAAATACCACTTTAATTGACAGTGGTGAGATCGTTCGGAAGTGGATAGGTAGATACAAAACAACATTTGCAAAACGCTTCTTATTATTCGAAACGGGGATAGATTAAGTCACGGTGAACTACCGCTTCCAAAGCAAACAGGTTTTAAATATATGATCATTATCAAAAGAGGACGAACTGACCGCGTCAGTTGTTCTGCAAGTTTCCATCACAGTGCGTCCGCGAACGTTTCCGCGGCTTAAATACGTGTGCGTGATAAAAAAAACAAAAACAACAAAATAATGAAAACTGTAATCGTGTTGTTTTGTCTGTCGTGCGTGACACTTTCCTGCAGTGGTGGCCTTTTGGGCATACTGAGTGATGCGCATAAACATGTCCACGAGACGGTGCACGGCGTAGCTGACAAGGTGCTGGGCGGTTTCAATGTGAATTTCCAAGTCAACGGCGGGCATCAAGCCCACGTGTCCCCGCAACAGAACCATGAAGAACCCGAGACGGTGATCGTCGTCGTGGAAGAGCAACCAAGCGGCAACCACGGACACCAACCTCACCAAAACAATCCGCCGTACCAACAAAACGGACACTTCCCGAATCAAGGACACTATAACCAGTACGGGCCACCTAATCAAGGTAATAATGGCCACAGACCACCCTATCAAGGTAATAATAATGATAGACCACCTTACCATGGTAACAACTACGGACCACCCCACCAGGGTAACCATTACGGACCACCCCACCAGGGTAATAATTACGGACCACCAAATCAAGGCAATAATCATTATGGACCACCGCCTAACCAAGGTGGCAACAATTACGGACCACCGAATCACGATAATAATCATTATGGACCACCACCTAACCAAGGTGGCAACAATTATGGACCACCGAACCAAGGCAATTACAATAATGGCCAGCAGAATCATCAACAGCACCCAAATCAGCAAAATGAACCAGGCTACCAGGATACGGACGGACCATCCACTCCAAATAGTATTGAACCTCATACCAATGAAAACAAGGATGATTACCAGCACCAGACCGATATCCCTTCGAGTCCTGTGAGCCAGCAACAGACTACTCCTGAACCCAAGCCAGCAACTAAGCCAGCAAGCCCAATTGATAAAACTACGAAGAAACCAGACGACGGGCCGTTGTTCATTCCTCTCCATCCGAACGAATACTCCTATGGGGGCGATAAGATTAACGTGACGGCGCCCAAAAGAGAAACGGAAACCAAACCAGGAGCAAGCGATGACGACGAAGAATTCCCAATAGACATCAGGTTCCAGGACGATTAGAGTGTTTATTAAATATGTGTGGCGTTTCGTCTCTGTGTTATTAAGATATTCTGTTAACTGTCTACTCAAATCTGTAAAAATCTAATAACTAGGTAAGTATTTAAAAACTGATAATCGACTAGTTAATATATTTTGCTACTTACAACAAAGTTATAGTTCCAACAAGCCGTCCAATGTAGTACATTGTATTCTCAATGCCAATTCTATTTTTATTACATATACCTAAACGCTATCTGATCTAAATTTTCCACTACACATACTTCTCACCGTCTCGTGAAGAATAAAAAAGCATGGTCGCACTGTTACGTACATGCAAATTACTGGGGAATGCCCAAAAACATTAGAGACCTATCATAAAGTAGCCTTCAATGCTCCATGCTTATTAAACGGTGACTCGGATTACCCGCTCCACTGTACATTAAGGAGAATACAGAACTAGTTATTTTATTTGTCCTTCCAACAGCAACCGTTAACTCTGTCACTTTATTATAATCAGCAAAAGTTGCGAGACCACTCCAGTTATTTATACATATTGTACTACCTAGCTCGATATTATTTAACTGTATTCAAAGGTGGAGCCAAAATAATTTACAGTGTCTTAAAATGCAATTATTAAATGTAAACCGTACTTAACCGTTTTAGCCGATGTCTGAACGGATTTACCTGTTCATTGTGCTCACGAAACCACCATTAAACATAATTAATCTTGACCTTAAGTGCAAAAACCGTGGAGACGAGTGATCACGCCGCCGGTTCCTTATTACGCGACCAGCTGTTTCCCAACAAACATCATTCAGACTGATCAATTTGCGGTGAAAATACTCGTTTGGTTTTGCAAACCACCGTATTAGTAAGTGTTCGGTATGAGTGGCTTACTCATGGTTACGTGTTTGCTAGCTTCGGGGAAAATCGCGGGCCAAGAGACATTCGGAGTGGAGTTTGTGCGCGCGCACGTCCTGATTTTAGCGCCGCCGGCACCGCGCGAGTACCCGAGGTTCCTAGCGCCGCCGCGGCCGCCGCCTCAGCTGAACCCGGCCGAGCCGAGGACCAATCGGTTCCGAGTGAACAACGGAAGCGAGGGCAACCTCCCGCCGCCAGTGACCTTGACAGAGAACCAGCCGCGGCAACAGGAAGTCGTCAACCACAGAACTTTGGAAAGGATGGATGCCAATCGACCATTGGTCAGTGATGCTGATGACGTCACCAAAAATCCAAAGCCGACGGCCGGCTCGACCACGGCCCGGAGCGAGGACTGGGACATCGACGTCAATTACGACGACAAAAACACCGGCGACCGTCGTAGTAAACCGCCGCTTGCGCCAGCGTTTACAGTCCACACGACCTCAACTACCGAAAAAACTGGAAACGGAAGTGCACTGAATACGACCGGAATTCTTGGACCGAAATCTTTTGACAGCCGCACCTCTTTTGGAGGAGACCAATGCCCTAACGGCTACATCAAAGTAAACGGATCTAACAATTGCGTCAAACCTGACTAATTATAATTGCCTAGGTAGGTACATCGTATTGTATGATGTGCAACTACATAAGTACCTACCTACTCGTACATGGCAAACAACAATTCCGAGAAGCAATTACTTTATGTTAAAATAACTAGCAGAGAATAAGTAATGTAAGTAATGTTTTAATTTTGCTATTGTAAAAAGTTTAGTTGATCAGTCTCGGCAGCCAATTGACACCCCACGACGGTGTATTTCTTTTTATCTTATAATTTGTCGAAAAATACAGTTTTTAAACTAATAGATAGATACTGCGAAACTATTTAAATAATACGTTTTAAACGTAGGCTGGTACAGGCTGGTGGCTGTACCTATATACTGTATGTCTCACTACAACATTTAAATGTGAAATAGTTAACTATAAATTGAAATTTTGAAATAGCCTCATTTTGTGATAGAATTTTAGTTTGGAAAAAATTAAATAAAAATGTGGAAAACAAACAATGTTTTGTTGTATTTACAAATCATCTTAAATATTTTGTTACTATTTAATTGATAAGGTGTATTATCAGTAGGCTTATAATAAAATAGATGTAAGTACCTACCTATACCTACTTGGGTACCTAGTGATACGCAAAAAGTATTTGCAAGTAAAGTGTTGAGTAATCCCGTCTCCAATGCTTTTATTTCCTTATTGGCTTGTTAGCATTCAATTCACATCTCAGTGCTAGCTTGGGTGAATAACCTAGCTTTTCTAGCGGCACATTAGATAGATAGGTAGATATTCATATAATTGTTTCTAATTGCTTGGGCTCCTAAGTCTCTGGATTTAGATAATTTTATGTTTACTTTTGGTAATACCTAGAACCGTCGACAGAAAACAATAGAGATGGGTACTCTTTGTCATCAGGCAAGGCAGGCAGGACACCAACTGCTGGGCAGTTGCCTCCGCTCACGTTTACCACACCGATTGAGCTCATGCCTCTGTCTATGGCTTCCGTGGTCCATCCCGTTCGTCCATCTCGTGAAAGGATGGAATAGCCACTACGTAAGTCGCCACTCGAGACCCATCGGTTCTGCGAGCTGTCCACTGCTGTAGATGTAGGCCAAACATAAACCAAACCAAAATATACTTTGTCACGCTACGCCCGGTCAGCGACCTGGGTGTGACATCGGGTGTAAGTAGGAGCTGTGATGATGGAAGCCGATGATGCAACTGTAGCCCTCGGGTGAGGAAATTAAATATCGAAAAAGCTGTAAAAGGTTTGACGTTACACTATTTCAACATTAAATAACACAGCTTCATATAACTTTTATTAAATACTTTTAATAGATAGGGCTAGACGGAGCCCCTGGGTAGAGGCTTTGACCTATCGTAAGGGATAGTACTTGGTTAAAGTATGAAATGTGAGTAAGTAAAATAAAATAAAATCAAGCCAAATTGTTGATATACGAATATTAAATGTTTGAATTTAGGATTTTGAACAATGATTTAGAATTTTGAACAGATAGAGATGGTAACTATATCAGAGCGTCAGTAGCCGGGCGGCTAGGTATCCAACTCGTAAGCGAGAGGTACCGGTTTCGAATCCCGCTGCGGCCATGTACCAATGACTCTTTTCTGAGTTATGTAAGTACATTAGTTGATTACTAACCGATGCTCTTACGGTGAGGGAAAACATCGTGATGAAACCTCAAAATTCATGCAACTGAATTTGTAACCATGATCCAATCTGGTCAAGTTCCCCTGGCAGCAGGGTTACGGAGGTCAGATGGTAGTAGCTTCACTGTAATTACCTGATCGCCAAATCCTGGATCATGGTCAAGACTAACCCCGGGCCCTCGTTGCCGAGAGCACAACCGGGACATTAACGCCAAGATGATGATGATGAGAGACGGTATATCAGAAGGAGGTGATATGCCATCGTTACAACTTGTCTAGTTCCAAAGTTCAAAATAGGTGTACTTTGGCCATGTGGTTGGCATTTCGGCCGGAAAAACTAGGTAGGTACCTCTTATATCATCATGACAAGCCAGAACCGTCTTTTGTGTTGGATTGGACGTAAGCGGCGTGCCTTCCTTAGCGGGGGACATTGTCTCATCACCACGCTTGACCGGGTACGAGGTACCTATCTATCTCGAAGATATTGATAGCCTATACCTACTACTAGACGATAAGTTTACTTATGCCACTGAAACAGTCGCCCTAGGTGATAACTAATTAGCAAACGGTCTTGCGACCGTGGTCGTGCGACGGGCGGTTTTGAAGTCGTCCGATCATGGTCGCACGACCGTTGCCAATTAGGACAGCGCCTTACAGTCCATAGCTGAAATTGGACCTCCTCCACATTTAGTGGAGGAATTTACTATAATCGCAGTGTTAAAACCCAACAGAAAACACTGATCCCAATTTTCTTGGTCTACTGAAAGTAAGCTGCCAATCATTTGTCGACCCACCCGTACTGAAATTACGGTGCTAATTCTCTGCTGGACTCCGACTACCTACTACTTTATGATGACGCAGCAACCCAAAATGAGTCAAGATTATTAGAGTCCGACACTATGAAACTCCATCCCATTGCAATCCTGCCTGCGTCAGTGGAATCACCTACAAGAGTCGGCGTTTTTAAAAACCCAGCACGATAAGTAAAGGCAGCCCCACATTATTTCAAGCGCGCGTGTGTGGCACGTACACACGTGATCTGATGCGTGACGCATCATCCGGCCCGCAGATCTTGTCCAGTACCTAAACACGTATTTTCGGTTGCTTGAACAACATCATGACAAGTTATTGAATTAATTACGTATAATTGACGACCTGAGTGGTTCAGTGGTCAACGCCGGTCTGCCACGCAAGAGTCCCGGGTTCGATTCCCGGCCGGGCAGAAATTGAAATGATGAATTTTAATTTCTGTTACGTGTCTGGGTGTTCTATGTATGATAAGTATGTATTTTAAAGTATTTAAGTAGTTTATATCGATTTTAGCGATCGAGTCAGAAATGAGGAGATCCGCAAGCGAACCAAGGTCACCGACATAGCTCTAAGGATTGCCAGACTGAAGTGGCAGTGGGCAGGGCACATAGCTCGAAGAACAGATGGCCGATGGGGCAGTAAAGTTCTCGAGTGGCGACCACGTACCGGTAGACGCAGCGTGGGTAGGCCTCCTACAAGGTGGACCGACGACCTGGTAAGGATCGCAGGTACCAGCTGGATGCGTAAAGCACAGGACCGGTCTTTATGGAGATCTCTGGGGGAGGCCTATGCCCAGCAGTGGGCGTCTTCTGGCTGATATGATGATGATGATGAAGTAGTTTATCCGTTATCTAGCACCCATAGCACAAGCTTTGCTTAGTTTGGGGCTAGATGGCGCTGTGTGAATTTGTCCACGAATATTTATTTATTTATTTATAATGAAAGTTTATTTATATAACCCAATATTTGTTTTTTCCCTAATGCCCCGAATATTGGTATAAAGGTATAAGAACCAATGCATAAGAGGAAATATCTGCGTAAAAAAACATATAAAGTACATACTAAAAAATAATTATTAATTTTTTTTTAATTTACCATCTTGTCTATCGATCATCATATCCGCCGAAAGACGTTCACGGCTGGGCTTAGGTAACCCCTAGTGATCTACACAAAGGCTGGTCCTGTGCCGACCGCATCCAGCTGGAACCTTCAACCAGGTCTTCGGTCTACCTTGCCTATTCACGCTGCGGTTCCGGTATATGGTTGCCAGTCGAGAACATTAGTGCCCAATCGGCCATCAGTTCTGTGAGCTATGTGCCCTGCCCACTATCACTTGTACCTGGTACCTGGTAATTAATCCTTTCTATGTATCTACTTTTGGTTGGAATACTGGATTGTTAGCTTGAACGCACACTGATGCAGTGCGCTGCGCAGTGCACTGCACGATGTGGCAAAACTTGTTACACGCCGAGCAATTTGTATGCAAGTACATTGACAGATGGCGGAATGTCCCACTGTGCAGCGCGCCGCGCGGCGCACTGCATGATGGGGCAACACCCGCAATTGAAGCCCGAAATGTCAGTTCTGTATGAATTTTGTCTACGTTTTTCAATTTGACCCCATCGTGCAGCGTGCGGTGCGATGTCAGTAGATGTCAACATGAAACGTCACATCTGACTGTTTCTTTTTACCAACAGTTCGAATCTTTCCTCTTTATGTGACACAGTTGACACACATATATCTGTCTACTTTTTTTAGTACAGATACAACGCGTGTGAATGAAATAGGAAACCGACCTTGTCAAAGAAAGTTTGACAGCTGATGCGTAAGCCCCTCCCCTTTTTCTGATTCTTTAACATTATCGAAGTTGTTTCGCTTTCGTGATCCTGTCGTCATTCTCTTCTCAGTTCATCCCGAATTATAAATAAGGCATGTTTCGTTCTAGAACACTAGTTTCTAAAAAGAAATGCTTGTACTCGTAGAAATCTACATTTTGGATGGCACCTGTCACACTTAAAACTGTAATAACTCTGAAACTATTGGTTCTAGAATACTAGTTCCTAAAGAGAAATGAAAGTGCTCGTCGACATCTACATTTCGGTTGACAGCTGTCAAACTTAATACTGTAATAACTCTTAAACTATCACTTCTAGAACACTAGTTTCTGAAGAGAAATGCTAGTGCTCGTCGACATCTACATTCCGTATGACAGCTGTCAATCTTAAAACTGTAATAACTCTGAAACTATTTGCCTTAAAACGCTTGTTACAGAACAGCAAATACTTATAGATATCGACGGGCACTATCATTTTTTTTTAGGATCCAGTTTTCTAAGAGCAATGGTTTCCGAGTAATTTAAGTTATATTCACTCTCTTTATACTTACTACTGATGTTATACTTTGTAGTTATAGTTTTGAATGAGCCACCGTGGTATACACTCAGTTTAAGTAAACATTCGTAAAGGACAGAAATTCAAAATTCAAAATTACTACGTTTTAAAACATTTTGTCGTAATATTGTCCCAAAATCATGTCTTCAACCAGTTGAGGATAAATTTAAGCAGTGCGGTTTATCCTACAACAGAATCAATCAATGTGAATAAAAATTCCTAACATGACCGAATCAATCTTCTGAATTTAAAAATTTTGAAGTTTTTATGTTCTTATATCCTCAAGATAATTTAATTGAATGTATTATCATAGAGCCTGTAACCATCGGACAATCAATACGCTTTTAACGAAAATCGGCCAAGTAGTTTTTCAGCTAGAATAAACATCCATACAAACATTCATATAAACATACATACACACAAACCCCTTTCCCCCGCAAGAGTACGACATTGACGACATACGACAGAGACGACATTGTTCCACTTGCTATGGTCCTGACAAATCTCTGTCGATTCTTCCACGTTTATCAACTTTACATACATAGATTGTTAACTTCATTACCCCCCCTTAGCTCCATCGTAGTCGGGTAAAAAGAATCATTTATAGTATAGTATTCGCGGAAGTTGCATGGTTCAATTTCTTTAGATATTACTGATGTTATACTTTTTAGTTAAAATATGGAATGACTTACCACGGTCCACAGATGGTGAATCTATGGACACCTGTCAGAAGTAAACATCCAAAGAAAAAATTCGTTTTCAAAGATTTTAAAGTAAAATTATGTCTTCTTCCGGGGATGAAGACATGTTGGCCGTACTGCAGATGGTTAATATGCAAAAATGTAGACGACCTCGACGTAACTATTGGGTGCACCCTATATGGAATACCGGTGTAAAAATAGACTTACCAGTTGATGGTAAAACTCGAAATGTATCCGGACCGTTTTCAGCAGGTTTTCAGGATGTCACCATTATGTTATAATCAAATATTAACCCGAGCCAGATCAAGGTTACAAAAACGGCACACAAATTGTAATGTCAATGTAGCATTGACAATAATATAAATTAAATAATCATCGTGGCGTCATTATGATGATGTTGACTTCAATATAATGTTTTATGAGCTTGTTGAAAAACATCCTGCACCATACGATTATAATCGATCAGATTACTCTAAACGGAACGTGAGAGACAAGATGCGGATAATGATAGTAAGGAAATTAAACGGCAAATTACGTGGGGACAATAATGTCCGACCATGCCAGCCCGCTAGGCACGGGAAGGAGAGTTAAACTCACGAAGCGATGGCTAGACGTCGATAAAAACGACATGCGTGTCAACAAACTCACCACCAAGGATACCGAACACCGAGCGAAGTGGACCAAGAGGAGTAGGAAGGCGGACTCCTGGCAACCGAAATTTAACACCAAGACGATGATAATGATGATCTTGGCGTCAAATCCTGTTTGTGCTCTCGCACGCGAGGACCCGGGGCCCGCTTTGACTATGATCCAAGATTTAGCAGATCAGGCAATTACAGTGGAACGACTGCCAACTGACCTCCATACATAAGGTCGACATAAGGTCAATAATCATGCGAGTCGTTTAAAATAACGCGCGTAAAAGCGTCGAAAAAGCTCTCGTGCAAACGTTGCCTAACTCACAATCATTCGTAAATCTCTCGTGCGATCATTGCCTAACGTGAAAAACCAGAATAACACCACCGTTTTCTTTGTTGTCACCGTGACGTGGCACTGCGTGGTGCGCCGCGCAGTGCACTGCACTGCATTAGTGGAGCTAGTCGCTTAGGATCAGAAATATATACAATCCATGTGTTACTTAAATCGGTATATTATTAAAAGTATGGACTTTGGCAACCTTAATGATAATAAACTTATGATAAAACAATTAACGTAGGAAGTAGTAGAATTTGTTTGTCTGGTGATACAACCCCTCGGTTCACTCACAGCTAACGTTCGAATTTTTGGCATCGCATTGGTCCATGATTTGTTGTGTTTGTACCTACTTTGTTTTTGTTTAGTATTGAAGTATTCTCAAATTTTCATATTATGTAAACGCTTATGGATTTTTGTGATGTCAAAATAAATCATATCTATAAATCATGTCTATGTCTATGAATGTCTCTCCCTTGCTATTCAACGCAGAGCCAGCCCGTGACCACGTAACTCGTAAGGTGAGTCCGTTTTACGAGACAGCGTCATCTGTGTCGTTTGAACCGAACTATGACGGTTTGATACCATACTGCTAACAGGATGTAGCTATACCTACGCAGAATATGCTATGTATACATGCAATAGATTTAGATTTCAATATTTCATTTTTTATACCTACTAGGTTTACTTTAATAGTAGGTACCTAGTAAAGGAACGATAGAGGGCGCCACCCTCTCGTACACATCGCGTTCATATTTCAAATGTATTTAAAAATAATAAAACAAGAAAATTAGCTTGAGTATAATTTTAATCAGTGAAAAAATGTACATTTTAATAATTAGTATAACTATTCTCTAGTCAAAAACTACAAGGGATTTACTAAATTATTTCACCCGTGGCTACCTAAAGTATTCGTATTACAGTCAATGAAACTCTTGTTCTATTATTAATAGAACGAATGCGTGTTTAAGGATCCCCCGAATTAAAAAATGGGGGATAGCATTCGGGAATTATCCGTATTTAGCTAGAGAGCGCATATTGGGTCGTGAAACATGATTGTGTTCTAAAAATATCGACTTGTTTTGCATCATATCTTTACGCCACGAGGTTCCAGAGTACGTCGGTTTCGTATTTAATCTTGCGCGCCGCTGTTGTCACTGCGCCGCCGCCCGTCGAGTCTTCAGCCTGCGATCTGCTCTATGCCGTGGCTACCGCATAACGACGGCGCGCGCAGCACCGCCTCGCTCGTTATTTACAAGGTACAGATCCAGATTATATTGATCAGGCAACGAATTCCACTTCTTAGCCGTACGCATTATAAAAGTCGAGCCAAAGCGGCTCGTGCGAATAGTTGGAAGATCCACGACATAAGGATAAAGCGCTCGCCCGGATCGCGTCTCCCGATGGCGGAAAGGGGCCGGCGGAATGAGGTCGTGCAACTGCTTCGCACACTCTCCGAAGTGCAACCTGTAGAAAACCGACAAACGCGCAACCCTACGCCGATGCTCGAGGCTCTGCAGCTTAGCCTCAATCAACTGCGGATCACAAATGAATGTCTTTGCACTAAATGGTAATAAAACCCATTTATTGCAAATTTGAAAAAGTATAACTTTGAGGTACCTTTACTAACAATAAAGAGCGAAAACATTTTTAACGTCGCGCGCCGGCAACTTTTTTCTGCAACATCCGAACAAAGAGCGCGTTCTGGCGACGCACTGACTGTGAAAAGTGATAGTTTGGTTGTCGATCATAAATATGAAGAAATGTGAATTACCTGACTGCCGAAGTAGGGTTATGCTTTTCGAGTGTATGTATGGGTGTGTATCTATTTCTCTGCGGATCGTTAGAATCGTTTGAGGGGCAGAAACTCATTTAGAAGTTGGCACTATCGAGGGTTGAAGCGGCACAGGAAATCTCCACGTGCCGCTGTGTAAATGACCCTAGCGGTAATCCGTAATGCGATGACCGCGCAATAAAGAAGCGATGGCGCTCGTACTTTAAGGAGCACAAAGAGGTGCAGCCACCGGACCTCCCTCGGAACCAAGGGCTCGTGCCACTGATGATGCCTTAAGTCGAAACGGCTCTCGCCACATGAAGAATCAGAAAACTGTACCCGATGGAGTCATAAGGACTCGATAGGCGAGGCATGGAAATCTCTCTGGAAATGGATGGGCTCTCGTGGTGTGAGCATCCTTACCGACCTTTATAACCGCATCCTCCTTACCGGGAATCTACCCAACCAATGAAGGCTGATTATAATTACTCTAGTTTATAAGGGCAAGGCCTCGGTGCTGGATGCACTAACTATCGCAGTAAAAACGTTGTTTCACACTATGAAGATCTTCGAATGCATTATTGACTCCCGGATACGATGGGAGTGTACAATCTCGGAGTGTCAGTATAGGTTTCGGCCGGATTGAGAGACCAAGGACCCCGTATTAGCCCTAGGAACCCTCATAAAGGGATAACGATTAAAGAACACGCCTCTGCATTTCCGTTCCGTTCGATTCGTTCATAGTTAGGACTGCAGTTGATGACACCAACTCGTTCCCTATTACCGTTGGGGTACTTCAGGGCTCTATGCTTAGCCCAGTTCTGTTCAACGTGATATTAGACGTACTGTCGGTCAACGTCCGAGACTATCATGTGGAACCTCCATGGCTTCTCATATATGCTGACGATATGGCGCTGACAGACTCTGACAAGAGGCGACTAGTCCAATGTGTAAAAAAAGAAGGAGACACGGCGGTCTGCTGATTAATGTGGCGAAGACAAGCAGATTAATTATGCGCACCCGTGCGCATAGGCAAAGATGAAGTCCAGCGCATGGATCAGGTCAGATATAGATATGGGATCTGTACTTAGCCGGGGTCATCAATAGCGACGTCAAGGCCCGAATATTCGCGGTTTGGGCCAAGTGTAAGGGGACAGGGTTCATTTGTGACCTCCAAATGCCGTTTAAACTGCTATCCTATACGATAGCGAGACTTGGCCCCTACTAGAACGACACAAGCAGGAACTGTGCGTCATGGATATAAAGATGCTGCGGCTGATATGTGGAGTTTCACAAAAGCATCGCGTTAGAAACGCCCGCATTCGGGGTAGCCTTGGCGTCCGTGACATCGCAGATAAGCTGCAAGAGTGCCGCCTTCGATGGTATGGCCACGCCTTGCGCAGATCGCCAAATTACTTGGCATATAAGTGTCTGGCCATGGCGCCCCCGCTGGGCACGGGAAGGAGAGGCCGGCTCAAGAAGCGATGGCTTGACGTCGTCAATATTGTTATGAGTGCCAATAAGCTTTACCACCAAGGATGCCGAAGACCGAGCAAGGTGGGCCAGGAGTAGCAGGAAGCCGGCCCATGGGCCCTCGCGTGCCGCGCGTAGTCGCAACCGGGACATAACACCAAGATGATAATGATAACCAACCATAATACGGTTTGTTTGAAGGATTTAACGTATGAGGTGTCATTAGATTCATTTTAATTGTAGGAGTGACATGACGCTTGAAAATACATGTATAGATAAATATCGTGGCGCCATTTTCCTGTAGGGGTAGTCAGAGACCACATTGTTCCACTTGTTACGGTCGTGACATATCTCTCTCGCTTCTTTCACTTTCATCAAACTTTTCATACATGCTCGTCGGTTTAGGGATATAGAGCCTGTCCGCGCACGAGATCTACTTAGGAATAGAGAAGAAATAAAAAAAAATTACTACATCAATTTGACTACACGTCATGTGAGTAGAGACAGTTTCCTTCATCAGACCAGCGTGGCACGGTGGCACCCAATGATGCTCTTCATGCTTCCATTCAAAGGCAGAGGGTCTGGGCAAGTCGAAATACAATAGTTATCTGTTCTTTCAGAACAGTAAATTAATTCAGGAGATTTATTTATTTTTATTTACTAAGATCGATCGGTAACTAAAGAATTTACCTTTAGTTACCGATTGTGCAGTTTACGAAAGGGTTTATGTACGGGGCCAGACATTGTTACCTCAATAATACTTGCCCAGTCCCGACTAATGTACTGAGCTATGTCTCTGTGGAGGAAACTGTCTGGATTCACATGACGTGTAGTCAAATTGCACTAAAAATATATTTAATCTCTCTCTATTCCTCTACATATTCCGTATGAAAAGTTTGATGAAAGTGAAAGAAGCGAGAGAGATTTGTCAGGACCGTAGCAAGTGGAACAATATGGTCTCTGACTACTCCTACAGGAAAAACGACGCCACGTTATGAACCTATTTATGTAATTTTATGACGCTGGCGTCAATCAAATGTAAGTACCTACCCTATGTCACTCTCACAATGAGGAGTTTTCCAGTAGGTATTGATAGTTGGTTTAAAAAAGCATCAATAGATGGCGCTCCTACAATTTTGGTAATCTTTTTATAATCTGTATGATGGTGGCAGTGATTTCATGCAGCCAACTAATACTAAACTTAAAAGTAAAATGTTTATTAATATAAACATAAATGTTTAAGGTTGAACGAAGTGTAAAAAGAAATATTTATAGAAGTTGGCACAATGTTCCATTATTATTACAACCTCTAAAATGGTTGAAAACTATTGACAAATATAATATTATCCAATACAACGTACCCAGTGTTTATATCCTGTTTGCTAAGAACCTATTTCATGCGATTATCAATTACCAAAATTGTCGGGGCGCCATCTAGTTAGTGGTTAGGAATGCTTTAGATACCTACTGGAAAACTGCTCATTAAGATGAATCTAATGATACCACATACGTTGAAACCCATTAAACAAACCGTACTATAGTTGGTAACCGTAGAAAACTAGATACACATCCATACATACATATATACACTCGAAAAACATAACCATACTTTGGCAGTCAGGTAATACACATTTCTTCATGTTTATGATCGACAACCTAGCACAGGCAGTGCTATTTTTTTTATGTTAAACTTTTTTTTTTCGCTAATTATAGTTAGTAAAGGTACCTCAAAGTTATATTATTTCAAATCTGCATTAAATGGGCTTTGTTACCATATTGTTTGAAAATAGGAACACCAGTTTAATATTTAAGGTGACCTAAATTAAAAAAAATGTTACGATTGTTTTGAATATTTAAAAAAAACTTCTCGAGATATTGCATTTTTTAATATCAGAAATGAATTCTACGTTATTGATTTATACGAAAATGATATTTGACGTATTAGCTAAACATGGGCAGGTATAATTTTTAGAATGAAGACGGGCGGAGCGCTACTTTTTTAAAATTAAATTAATTCTCATTTATTTCATGTTTCACAGACTCATATTCTCATTACATTTCATTAATAATCATAATTTATAATAATATATATACATATATTCATCTTCAGCATTACAACGTCACTTTAGAATTAATTCATGTCATAATCATAAAACAAAAATAAACATAGGTATATATGTCAGATAAACTTATACAAATGTCAGCCTTTAAATAATATGTATTGCATGTCAAAATATGGAGATTAATTAATTTATAAGTAGGTACAGAATTAATCCACTTTAAACACCCCCTCCGGCGCCAGAGGGGGGGGCTACCGATCAGTAGCCGTATTCACAATGATTCGAAACCGTTTCCGAACGATTCGACACGAAATTCGTGAGCGGCGAATCCGTGTCGATCGATTAGAAAACTGTTATTGAGAATCCCGATAGATTCCACGGAAATTCTACCCTCTAAATCATATGAAAAATTCAACAAAATTAACTGAAACCACATTTTCCTAAGAACTTTTGCCGGATCCTTTTTCGATTCCGTATCCGAATCCGATTTTCGAGCCATTGTGAATACGGCTACTGAAACGGCTTAGTTTGGCCCAAGGAACTGTACAAAGTTTCATGCTTTGGTCAAAAAAATATAGGTTTGGCCATTTTTTGTCTCTAAGGACCTCTACTAGTGCGGTAGTGCGTGACATAAAGTTCTTTGAGCTGTCGTCGGTTTCTATGGAAATCACGCATAGTCGAACAAACTGAAAACGCATACACGCGCTTTCGTCATTTTTTTTTCTTTGACACATTTCACATGCGTGCTCTGTAGTCAATATTGCCATGTAGGTCTATGTAATACGTACTGAATTTAGTGCGGAATCCAAAGAGATAGTATATATTGGCTGAATCCACGGGCTGTTCCTAATGAAATGTACAAAATTCAATGCAATATATAAAAGCCAAAGCCAAGAGTGTCATGTACCAAAGCTTTAGTATCTACAAACCGAGAAGGATCAAGAATACATCATAAACGTGGCGTAGAAAGGAACTAACATTCCGCTTATTTGAAAAGTCCATTTTCAATATGGCGGCATGCACATGGGCCTAGCCTCCGCCCCAATGAAGACAAAAAGAGCAAAATAAGAAGAGAAAAAGTTGCATTTCGGGTGACAGCTATCAAACCTATATCTGTAATAACTCGGGCTGCGGATCAGATAAGTTTTTCTCGCCGTACATTTTACATAAAAAGGCGTCAAATAGGCCGCTGCTGTGAAGTGAGGTCTCCAGGATTGTCAGCTAGGTGTTCCGTTACTCAGTTCTCAAATTATTATTTTTCCTAAATAATATAATTTTATGAAAAGATTATAACAATTTGGAGAATTCCTAAATTTTTGATTGTATATAAAACAATATGAAAATTACACAAATTTCCAAATTTCGCCAGAATGACGAATAAAAGGCCCAATCTTGTAACACTAGAGTCGTCTATGGAAATGCAGCTCTGGAGTTGTCTATGGAAACGTACGGTGATGTGGATCCACAGCCACGCGCGAGGATGCTTTTTTCACAGCACCATACGGTGCTGCGTTTCAATGTGGCAATCGCCTTAATTAATATTTTTCAAGTCTGTCAAATTCTTTGTTATGACTTTTATGAATGACGTTCTATGACGGATAAAAGACATGGCATATGTTGCCATACAGATATATTTTTTTAAAGCGTTTCGGATTTAGCGTGGTCTTATTATAGGCTAGATATGAGACGTACATCATGCGAATAAATTTACTAGAGTGCGCGTCATAACGAATAAATCAATGATAAAATAAACTCTGTACTGCGTAAGGTCTTTGCAATATTACTAGACTATCAAATTTAGTTCCAGTTCATTATCTTCGCGCACTCTATACTTCGAGTTTTACTAAAACAAAGACATGAGTACAAAGCGTTAAGTCACGTACAATGAGTGTTCAAAACAGAGGGCAAAAGATATCATTCATTTTGGACCAAAAACTCGAAAGTGCCAGCCATAAAGAAGGCAGGCAATTTTCAGATAGAGTATACAATTCCTAACATTTTATACTATGGCGTCAAATCTGTAGGTACGTAAACTAACACCTCTATGTATCACTGGGCGTATAGCACTAGATATAGTTAGGGTCCACATAAAAAATTAATACCCCACAACTAAGATACCACAGCTGGTATCACTAAAATGCTTGTATAAATGCCGGACTAAAGCTTGACTTAACATATTCCCAATTTGGTAGAAAGCGATCAAAAAAATCTCATATAATAAATAAAATAAATAATAAATAAATATTCGTGGACAAATTCACACAGCGCCATCTAGCCCCAAACAAAGCAAAGCTTGTACTATGGGTGCTAGATAACTGATATACTACTTAAATACTTTTTAAATACATACTTATTATATATAGAACACCCAGACCCGTAACAGAAATTACAAAAACAAAAAAAAACAAAATACAAATATGTTTATTGAAAAAAGCAAAAATACATATTATGTTGTTACACGTTTCCAGTACATCAGCTAGTGCTACAGATAAATTGAGAGGTTATTTTAGCCATTCATCATTTCAATTTCTGCCCGGCCGGGAATCGAACCCGGGACCTCTTGCGTGGCAGACCGGCATGTTGACCATTGAACCACTCAGGTCGTCCGACAGGTTCCGACAAGGACAATAAATAATGTCTTCGTCCTTTTCATTCTTAGCAGATTTTGTATGTTGTGATCTCGTTCATGCATGCTATTTTTATTAGCTTGTCATCTCTATGTTATACTCACTCTACAATCAGCGGTACCTCATACCCCGATTGCCACTTCGATTTGTGAACAATACGAGACAACGCTATCAGTTTTTCTCTTTCCCACCATTTTCTCTTTCCATAGATAAATCCTGTAGTCATCAGCGGAATTACTTTTCATAAATATGAAATATTGAAACAGCTAAGAGAATAGCGACATACAACCGCGCAATATTCGTTTTTCTGTTGTCAAATTCATCGTCATGGTACGATTCTTCATACATAATTTCGGTGAACGTGGTGAACGGTGATTTAAGAACAGAATTGTTTTTCTGACAAGCCGGCAAGCCTGCTAAATTTGCTCATGGTACGAATAACCTAGGTAATTCTGTTTAGGTCCTGCTATAAGAGCTCATGGTAAGCCCCCTGAGTAATAGCATCATGCGGTTGGAATTACGCGGTACCGCCCCTGATATCGTTCTTTGATTCCAGGCCAGAAAAATCTCTTCAGTCTCTCTACTCTATTCCATCGTCATTTGACATTTCACTTGTCAAACAACAGTAATCTCTACTTAGTCTATGGTCATTTTCCATCGAAGAAACATACCGGCACCGTGCAATTTTATTTCAAAAAATTTAATTTCTATGCAAGTATTTGTGAAATACGTAATATCTAAAAAAAAGTTCGATTGTCACGGGTTTCCGCAACCATTGAAGAGTATATTTTATATATGTCGCAGATAGCAAATCGGAACGTCAAGCCTATCGACTTGGGTGTATTCGGAATGTGCGTTGGCAACACTACGGCTTTGACAAGTGATAGCGGAGAAAATCAACGGTCACTTTTGAACGGACGTCGAGCCGTACGCCAACCGAGGACCGACTTCACCGCGTTCCGAAAGTAATCGGTTTCCATCGAGATTGTGTTTCATTATTTGCGAGTGCTTATAACGTAGTTGTAATTACATTAAATCTGTACGTGTATTCCAAATAGTATTTCATTAGATTTATCTATGGATAACGACGAACGCCCGACCACCTCTTCATTAAAAGTAGGATTTATCCACAAAGAAAACCAGCGTAATACCACTAATGAAGATGCGAAATGGGTGTTACTGATAGAGCAGCAGAATCGGAATTTTATGGCCATGATCAATGCCATGAAGTCACCATCGGCCAGCAAAGATATTCGGTTGCCTGATTTCGACCCGGAATAAGACCACGTGGATCCTCGCGCATGGATTTCTACAGCGGACATGTGTATTACGGATCCGGATGTGCAATGGCCTCCACTCATGGTAGCTTTGAGTCATGCACTTAAAGGTCTAGCTTCAGCGTGGTTGTCTCAAGTATCAACCATGTAATGACCTGGAGCAATTTTAAGGACCTGACGCTTACAGGTATGAGAGTGCTGAGACTACTGCTGTATTTTTAGTAAATTTACAGAATAGTAGGCCGAAAGATAGTGAATGTCTGGCTTCTTATGCGGCTAAATTTATGTCATCAATTATGTCAAAATGGAAAAATCTTTCGGTAGATCAGATTGCCGTGTCAACCATTTTGTCGCATATTAAATTTGAACATGGTGTTCAACGCTTATCGTTTACACAAGATTTTACCACGAGGTTACAATGATTTACAGCAACAGCTTAAGCCTGTCTCATTTATGAAGCGGAAGTAGTCTTTTTCGAACGATAACCACCACGATGCCAAGAAACCACGTGTGATTACTGATATTTCGTCTATGAAATGTTACGTTTGTGGGAAATTAGGCCACAAAGCGGCACAGTGTCGTTCCAGAAAGGGACCTGTTACCCAAAATGACAGATCGAAGATACCAGTAAGTGACGTGAAGACTTTTTCAACATCGTCTTATAGCTGCTTCAGCTGCAGCGCGGCAGGCCACTTCGCGAGGAATTGTCCACGAAGAAGCGAGAGCAGTGCCAGCAGCATAGCGGGGCCTTCACAGGAGAAACGCGTGAATGTCTGCACTATTAACGTGCCTGCCGGGAAGCTGCTACATGCTGGTGAGCAGTTTCAATTAACATACGATTCAGGAGCTGACTGCTCATTAATTAGAGAGTTACATTGCAATAATTAAATTAAATTAAATATCATTTATTTCAAGTTTCACAGACTCATATTCTTATTACATTTCATTAATAATGATAGTTTATAATGATAAATACATTCATCATCAGCATTACAACGTCACTTTAGAATTATTGTGTCACATAATAGTATTTCATTAACTAGTATAGGTCAAACCGCTATTTCTAGTACTGTGCAGATTACATCGCAGATCGAAATTGATGATATTCCAATTGAAGTTGTATTTCATGTTTTGCTAGATTATGATAGGACGTGAAGTGCTAGCTTTAGGCATAGCTATTAACATAACCTTGCATAAATTGATATTTTGTCGGACTGGAATTGTAAACATATGTGACGTGGCTAAATCAAATATCGACTTTGACTCTATAGACACTGACGTACCCCTTAAGTTCAGGAACGAATTAGCAGAGCTACTAAAAACGTTTGAAAGTTTATTTACGAATGAAGTGCCCACTATCCGTGCTGATACTGAACCGATGATTATACTCTTGAAAGATCCAAATAAGACCGTGTACAGACGCTTTTACCAAGTATGTTCTTTTGCACCATACACACAACATCGGCACTGCCAGTAGTATTAGAGCCGTAAAGCAGTGTCTCTTTGATTGGCGCTCCTACACGACTATAGCAGACCAACATCGTTGTTTCGCGAGCCAGGAATTTCACGAATTTTGTGATTCGATTAATATTAAATTACATTTGATCGCTACCGGAAGCTCGCGAGCCAACAGACAGCCTAACGTTGATATAGAGCTATGGAGAAAGTCGCTACCTATAACAAGACTCGTTTTGACGCGACAAAAGCTAGGATCGTTCCTTTTTCTGTCGGTGATTTTGTTCTATTACAAAATGAAGAACGAAATCAGACGAAGCTGGATCCCAAGTATAAGGGTCCGTTTAAAATCATTGAAATGTTAGAGAACGATCGATATACGTTGCAAGCCTTGAATTCTAAGCGCACGTATAAGTACGCACATTACCGGTTGAGAAAGTTGAAGTTAGAGACTAGTGATGTAGAAGATGTGTTGTCCATTGACCGCTATTCAACCAATTAATTAAAATGTTAAATTGTGCCGTTTTCTAAGCCCGGTGCGCTAATGTATCACTCGATTTAGGTGATACATTAGCGCACCGGGCCAATGTATCACCTAAAACGAATATCACCTGGTGATATATTGGCTATGTTGCTCGATGGAGGCAATTTGGTGATCGCCACTCGATGGAGGTGGCAAGGTTTTCGTCACTTTGTAAAAGTGGCATGAGTCGCTATCGCTTGATCTAGATGATAGCGGCGACGGTGTATGAGAGATCGTCACTTAAATAAACTGGCATGAGTCACTATCGCTCGATTGAGGTGGTAGTGACGACGGTTTATGAGAGATCGTCACTTAAAGAAAGTGGCATGAGTTACTATCGCTCAATTTAGGTAGTAGTAACGACCATGATCCATAGAATCGGTGATGGGCAGGTTACTCCTAGAGCAAGTAGACTTAAGTATCAAGAGTAATTAACATCTTGCATTATGGTTGTATAGTGTGTGAAGAGTGGTCAAATGATGATTTGTAATGATCCCTTTTTCAATGTAACTTTAACTATTTGCGAATAAACTTTTCGTTTACTGTGAGACATTGTTTAAAGTAAAATCCCGTCACTCAAGTGAGTTAATCAGGATAGACCGAATGGAAATACTCAGATATTGCAGATGGAACTTGTTCTTTTCGGGAGCATCACACAGATAAATGTAATTAAACGTAAATACGCGATTAATCCGCTAAGTTGTTTTATAAAATGTCTGAATATTTAAAATGTCATTAAGGTACATTTTTGGTTTGAAACCTAATTAATACATATAAAATTGAGGACCGCTATTTACAAGATTTTTTCTTCGTCAATAAGACATATATAGTACAGCATAACTCGGAGGGGACTACTATTTGGTATTAGACTCCAATGTGAATTTTGATTAGCTCAAAAATAACTGTCCAACGACGTATTACACATATATATTTGAGTTGGGCAGACAGAAAAGTTACTGTTGAAATGTTTAATACAATATAACTCGGAATGGGCTAATATTTGGAAGTAGGTGCCATAGTAGCTTTTGTTTAACTCGAAAATATCGATCCCACGACATATTAGACATTGCCAGAACGGATAAAACAGAAGTAAAAGGTATTAGTATGACATGTACAGCATAACTCGAAATGGACTAACATTGCAACTAAGCTCAATATTATCTTTTGTTCAGCTCGAAAATAGCTATCTAATGACTTATTAATCATAGCTATTGGCAGTGGGTATCTAGTTTTGCGCCATTATATCAGTAATTATTGGGATTCATCAATCAAAATGACATCCCGCTGTCTGTCCCTATGAATGTATACATGTACTCTTAGATCTTTTAAACTACGCAACGGATTTTAATTCGTAGGTAGATAGGTTTAAAATTATTAAACCCTAAATCTACCCCACACCTATCCTACACCTACTTTATCTCTACCTACCCTTTTTTTCTTGCATATAGACTTTCTCCTGAATCACTCTATCTATTTTTGAAAACAGCATTAAAATCCATTTCATAGTTTAAAAGATCTATCCGTACATACATATACAGATACAGAGGTACTGACGGCGGGAATCGACTCATTACTCAGTTCCCCATCTATGATCAATATTCATAAATAAAAAGATAGTATATCAGAACTTAATCCACGGTATTATACCGCCAGTGCAAAGTCACATCGTGCGCATGCATGTAAGACGGTCAAATCTAAAAATAGCAGATGGAGTGCATTAAATATGCTTGAACATACCAACTAATCTTGGCCGGTTAATTATTTAGCAATAAACAACCTAATATTTATTAGTAATGCTAAAAATATAAGTTTAACGAGTTATACATAATGTTTGTTATACTTACCGGAAAAAAGATACACCATCCTCTTTTTGCTTACTTTTTTATCCGAATTAGAGCACGTTTTCACTACGCAACACTTCATTATTGTTTTGTGAAAAAACGACCATTCACACACTTAGTCAAAACGTCACTGTGACGACATTGGAGCGCCATTGCAGTTTTAGCTCCAATAAGTAGTGCTTTTACCTTTGATCAAAGAACTGGTCCATACGCTAGTATATAGAAGTCTTTGCATAGCAGTCACAATTTCAGTTTAGTAACCTTACTTTCTCTTTATAGGTTATTTCATACACAATTAATTACTCGACAACACAGTAATCCAAGCAGAAAATACTAAGGAATATAGAGTACAATGAAATACAAAAGCAGGAGCATATAATTCGCTCATTTATGGTGAAATGTCCGCTGGTAAGTATCCGTGTACTTTCTTCACTTTACTAATACACAATGGTGGAGTACTTAATTTGCATAGATTTTAACTGGTTGTCTCTTTATGTTTTAGGTTGCCATTTTGGATTATGTGATGAACAGTATTGTACCCGCTTTATGTTGCTGTACAAAGTAAAGTAAATATCTACCACAATATAACAAAAGTACTAGGGTATAAGGTAATATAGTAAAGGAGAGTTTGTCATTCAAAAATCATGACCACAACCACAAGGCAGTCCCTGTACTCTTGTAACAGGCGATAAAATCATGAGTGCAACCACCTACGTGGCTGGAAATTATGAAGAATTTTTACTCGCCACCGTGGAATAAAAAATGTAAGCCAGAGATGGCACATTTCAAACAATGAGATGCCTGCTTGATCAAGGCTCTCAAGTCAACTTAATAACAGAATACGCGGCTCAGCGTCTAGGCCTAGAGAGGCACATGCAAAATGTATACGTCTTTGGAGTTGGGACGGCTTGGAGTAGTGATGCTGCAGCATCACACAGCAGAGGAGCTGTGAATTTGATCTGCGAATCAAGTTACAACAATTATACATTCGTCACAGATGCGTTGGTGATGCCTAAATTAATTAGAAATAATTTACCCAACTGCACCTTCAACAAACAACATTAACATGGCAGACCCCGAGTACAACATATCAAAGCCGGTGGACGTCCTCTTGGATGCCAAGGTTTACCGCGGAGATTTTAATGGACGTCATACTGCACGGTCCATCAACAGCCCCTATCGCCCAACAAACCAAATTGGGGCGGGTTTTAGTGTGGAACGCCAAAACATATAACTGTCACGCAGTACTTAACAACTTAGAAGACATTCGCAATATTGGGAACACAACAAAATAACAACAACTTGACTCCAGGTAAGAATACTGTGAAACCTTATACCAAACTACAACAACACGGCGCTCTGACGGACGTTCCGAAGTCAGATTGCCAATAAAACCTAACTTTGGGTAACATTTGGCGCCCTCGAGACCACAAGCAATAGCTCAATTCAAACAACTTGAGAAGAAATTTGAGAAAAACGCCGAACTGGCCCACAGCTACAAGGCATTTATTAACGAATACAAAGATTTAGGCCACATGAAACATTGTCTCAAACAACATAAACCCAGCTGCTTCCTTTCTCATCATGGAGTAATTAAACAAGACTCATTAACAACGAAGCTAAGAACAGGTTTCAACGCCTCCTGTAAACTAATGACAGGATACATTCTGAACGACCTAATGGAATGCGTCTAACGGGACCTGCAAGGCACGATGCATATCGCGGAAACTTGAATTTGTCTACATAGCGGACATTGAGAAATTTTGACCGTCAAATAGTAATAAAAGAGGAAGATCAACATCTACAAAAAATCGTGTAGCGCGACGGAACAAACGACTAAATATACGATTATCAATTATGTACCGTAACATACGGCACCAAGGGCGTGCCCTTTCTCGCTATGCGAACAAACAAACAAACAATTAGTGCAAGATGATGGTCACAAGTACCCCCTTGCCGTAACCTTCTCAACAACCAACTATACATCGACGACTTGCTCGGCGGCAGTAACATTTTGCGCGGCGGCGGCTTCAACTTATCTGGCTATTTGATAGATCAAAACATGTACGACTTCAAACACACAGAAACGAATAAAACGCTCGGTTTGTCATGGAACCCATACCCCGATCATTCCGAGCAACGATACTTACAAGCGGAACAGCTGTTACAAAACGAATATTATTATCCAACATAGAATATCGACCCGATTGGGTCTGGCTAACTGTTTCCTATAACGATCAAAGGGAAGATCCTATTTCAATAGGCGTGGACACTACATATTAATAGGGCTGACAATATCCCTCAGGATATGCAGCTGGAGTGGAACACTTTACAACAAGACCTACCTCGCATCGCTGAAATAAAAATACCGAGATGAGTGGGCAACACTGAACAACCAATCGAGTTACACAGGTTTTGTAATGTATCTGAGAAGACATATGAATGTGTCATTTATTGCAAATCCCTTGATGAGAACAACCGCCCGATTATCAGATTGGTGGAGCCCCACAAAAAAAGGCTAAAATATTAAGCTATGCGGTGCATTACCATCCATAAAGGGTCTGATAAACATAGGGTTGCTCAGGATGTGAGTAGCAGCTTTGTAGAAAAAGGTCAGTACTGCTATTCCCACCCTATTTGCAGACTGGCATGTAGCACAGCTGTCAGGAGATTCATGGAAAGGAAATACTATGTGCTCAGTTAAAGGGCAATGATCATGGGCTATTTTTTGATAATAAGAGTATAAGCCCCCAGATATGATAAATTTTAAAAGGGTCCTGCTTGCTCAGCATTAATAATAATATTAAGACAAATGTTATTTGAAGTGATACAAGAAACTCTTCAAGAAAGAAGCATTTCAAGAGAGTTAGGGCATAGCGGGGTATCCCGTTCGAATTGGAGCCGCCCGACTGAGGAAGTACCTCCACCTTACAGAATACTGCAGCTAAACAATACTCTTTTAAATAGTATTGTGTTTCTGCTGGTGGATAAGGTCTCCAGTGCTCCATGGGGTGGGGATTTGGGGAACCGTGGTTTTGGCAGTGGGGCATTTGCCTTTTTGCTGCTAGATCAACGTGTTATAGAGGTTGGAAACGCATTGGCGATACTCCTAGTGTTGCTAATGTCTTAAGGCAGTGGTGACTACTTCCCGTTGGGTGGCCCGGCTGCCTGTTTGCCTACCGAATGTCATAAGAAAAAAGCATTCCGACAAAACACACTGGTCGTATAAACATGTCGGCGAGAGGAGAGGGTGATCTGCGAGACGGATTGTCTGCAGCGAATTCCGAAGGGCGAACGTATAACTTTTTGTTACTTCCTGGATTAATTGATTTTACTGCGGAAGAGGTGGACCTGACCTCACAACTGACTAAAAAGATTAACCTGAAAGCGCCGCTGGTATCCACACCAATGGACACCGTGACCGAGGCCGATATGGCCACATCAATGGCGCTGTGTGGCGGCATCGGTATCATACACCAACACTGCGTTCCTGAATACCAGGCCAATGAAGTCCATAAACTAAAGAAGTACAAGGCCCCATGTGCATGGGTCCCGAGAATATTGTCGCTGACTTGAAACAAACTAAAAAACTAACGGATTCACCAGGTATCCCATCACTGAAAAAAGAAAACTTGGTGGGCGACTCATAGGCATTGTAACATCCAGAGATATCGATTTCAGAGAGGGTGATCCACATTTAAGATTGCAAGTGGTCATGGCTTCGGTAGAACAAATGGTGTCACACTTCAAGATGCGAACTTTATGCTGGACAAAAGTAAAAAAGGAAAGCTTCCCATAATTAACAAAGCCAATGAACTTTGGCATTAATAGCAAGAACTGATTTGAAAAAAGCTAGAAATTATCCCAATGCATCTAAGGATTCAAATAAACAATACTCATTGGTGCAGACATTGGCACCTGGGATTGTAGTGTAGACGTAATAGTTCTAGCAACATTTATCTCAAGGCAACTCGAAGTACCAGACAGAAATGGTGAAGTTCAACAAACAAACATATCCTGAAATTCAAGTAATTGAAGAAAATTTTGTCACTAGGATGCAAGCCAAGAACCTGATTGATGCTGGTTTAGATGCTCTCATAATGGGCATGGGAAGTGGCTCCATGTGCATAACTCAGGAGATGATGGCATGTGGCTGCCCACAGGCCACTCCCGTTTATCAAGTCTCTTCATATGGTCACCAGTTCAACGTTCCTGTAATTGCTGATGGAAGTATACAATCTGTAGGCCATATTGTAAAATCGTTGGCACTGGGAACTTCTACTGTGATGATGGAATCTCAGCTCCCTGGCACATCTAAAGCTCTAGGTGAATATTTCTTCTCTGATGGTGTGAGGCTTAAGAATGTCTTAAGAATGGACACCGTGACCAAGGCCGATATGGCTATATCAATGGCGCTGTGTAACGGCATTGGTATCATACACCACAACTGCACTCCTTAATATCAGGCCAATGAAGTCCATAAAGTGAAAAAGTACAAGCACGGCTTCATTCGGGACCCCATGTGCATGGGTCCTGAGAATACTGTCGCTGACGTCATACAAGCAAAAAAAAATTAATGGATTCACCGGATATCCCATCACTGAAAATGGGAAACTTGGTGGGCGACTCATAGGCATTGTAACATCAAGAGATATCAATTTCAGAGAGGGTGATCCACATTTAAGATTGCAAGTGGTCATGACTCCGGTAGAACAAATGGTGTCACACTTCAAGATGCGAACTTCATGCTGGAAAAAAGTAAAAAAGGAAAGCTTCCCATAATTAACAAAGCCAATGAACTTGTGGCATTAATAGCAAGAACTGATTTGAAAAAAGCTAGAAATTATCCCAATGCATCTAAGGATTCAAATAAACAATACTCATTGGTGCAGCTATTGGCACCTGTGATTCCGATATAGACCGTCTTATATTACTGATAAGTAATGATCATACACCACAACTGCACTCCTGAATACCAGGCCAATGAAGTCCATAAAGTAAAGAGGTACAAGGCCCCATGTGCATGGGTCCCGAGAATATTATCGCTGACGTGATACAAACTAAAAACGAACGGATTCACCAGGTATCCCATCACTGAAAATGCGAAACTGGGTGGGCGACTCATAGGCATTGTAACATCCAGATATATCGACTTCAGAGAGGATGATCCACATTTAAGTTTGAAAGAGGTCATGATTCCAGTAGAACAAATGACCACAGCGCCATTAGGTGTTCCACTTCAAGATGCGAACTTCATGTTAGAAAAAAGTAAGAAAGGAAAGGTGTGAGTGGCGGCATTACAGAAAAAGGTCAGTACTGCTATTCTTACCCTATTTGCTGACTGGCATTCAGCACAGCTGACAGGACCTAAGTGCACGCTCTTTATCACTTTTGCGTGAAATGAAGTACTCTGGAGATCTGACATTCATGAAAAGGAAATACTCTGCTCAATTAGAGGGCAATGATCGTAAGCAATTTTTATGAAAATAAATAAATAAGCCCCCAGATATGATAAATTTTAAAAGGGGCCTGCCTTCTTAGCGATAATAATATTAAGACAAATATTATTTGACATCATACATGACACTCTTCAAGGAAGAAACACAAAACACTCGTGTCGTGTCAAATAAACATGTCTGAAACTGATCTGCGGGATGGTTTATGTGCAGCCGAAACACTCGCAAACAACGCCGAGGGGCTAACTAATAATGACTTATTAATACTGCCTGGATTTATCGATTTTCCCGCGGGAGAGGTGGATCTGAACTCACCACTGAGTAAACAGATTAACCTAAAAGCGTCGCTGGTCTCCTTACCAATGAACACCGTGACCGAGGCCGATATGGCCACATCAATGGCGCTGTGTAACGGCATTGGTATCATACACCACAACTGCACTCCTGAATACCAGGCCAATGAAGTCCATAAAGTAAAGAAGTACAAGGCCCCATGTGCATGGGTCCTGAGAATACTGTCGCTGACGTCATAGAAGCAAAAATATTTAATGGATTCACCGGGTATCCCATTACTGAAAATGGATAACTTCTTGGGCGACTTATAGGCATTGTAACATCCAGAGATATCGATTACAGAGAGGGTGATCCACATTCAAGTTTGAAAGAGGTCGTGAGTCCAGTAGAACAAATGACGACAGCGCCATTAGGTTCACACTTCAAGATGCGAACTTCATGCTGAAAAAAATATTAAAAAGTAAAGCTTCCCATAACTATCAAAGCCAATGAACTTGTGGCATTAATAGCAAGAACTGATTTGAAAAAAGCTAGAAGTTAGACATTTCTTTTATCTAACAAATAAAAGTAATCTCTACTGAGTTTGAGGTCACTTTTCATTGAAAAAAGAAACGTACAGTGCAAGCAATGTGCAGCAATTTTATTTCTAAAAATTTAATTGGTATATAAGTATTTCTGAAATGCGTAAATATTTGGAAAAGTTCGATTGTCCAAGTTTCCGCGACAACTGAAGAGTATATTTTATATACATAAAATTACCACGTCCACAGTGTAAGTACGCATCCTCGGGATTTTCGTGTCTCACCGTGAAGTCGGAAACCTGCGCCTGCTCAGCGATAATAATATTAAGACAAAAATTATTTGACATCATACAAGACACTCTTCAAGAAAAAAACACAAAACACTCGTGTCGTGTCAAATAAACATGTCTGAAACTGATCTGCGGGACGGTTTATCTGCAGCCGAAATACTCGCAAACAACGCCGAGGGGCTAACTAATAATGACTTATTAATACTGCCTGAATTTTTCGATTTTCTCGCGGAGGAGGTGGATCTGACCTCAGCCTTGACTAAAAAGATTAACCTGAAAGCGCCGCTGGTCTCCACTCTAATGGACACTGTGACCGAGGCCGATGTGGCCACGTCAATGGCGCTGTGTGGCGGCATCGGTATCATATACAACAACTGCGCTCCTGAATACCAAGACAATGAAGTCCATAAAGTGAAAAAGTACAAGGCCCCGTGAATGGGTCCCGAGAATATGATGAGGTGAGGCTTAAAAAATACAGAGGATTGGGTAGCTTAGAGGCTATGGAGAATAATGATGGGAAGGGCTCTGCTATCAGCAGATATTTCCATAAAGATTCCGATAAACATAGGGTTGCTCAAGGTGTGAGTGGCAGCATTGTTGAAAAGGGTCAGTACTGCTATTCCTACCCTATTTGCAGACTGGCATGCAGCACAGCTGTCAGAACCTAGGTGCACGCTCTTTATCACTTTTGCGTGAAATGAGTTACTCTTGAGATCTGAGATTCATGAAAAGGACATATTATCACAATTAGAGGACAATGTTCAATGGCTTTTTTCATATGAAAAGCGACTAATTTAAAGTATGTTTTAATCCAAAAAGACAAAACATTTGAGCGCAACGCCTATAATAATGAAATGTGGATTAACATGTGACCTGCCTGCTCAGCGATAATAATATTAAGACAATGTTATATGAATTCAAACAAGCTTTAAGAAAGAGGCATTCTGACGAAACACACGTGTCGTATAAACATGTCAACGAGAGGAGAGAGTGATCTGCGGTACGGATTGTCTGCAGCCCAAATATTCGCAAATGCCTAGGGGCTAACGCATAATGACTTTTGTTACTTCCTGAATTCATAGATTTTACTCCGGAAGAGGTGGAACTGACCTCACAACTGACTAAAACGATTCACCTGAAAACGCCGCTGGTCTCCACTTCAATGGACACCGTGACCAAGGCCGATATGGCCATATCAATGGCGCTGTGTGTCGGCATTGGTATCATACACCACAACTGCACTCCTTAATGCCAGGCCAATGAAGTCCATAAAGTGAAAAAGTACAAGCACGTCTTTATTCGGGACCCCATGTGCATGGGTCCTGAGAATACTGTCGCTGACGTCATACAAGCAAAAAAATATTGGATTCACCGGATATCCCATCACTGAAAATGGGAAACTTGGTGGGCGACTCATAGGCATTGTAACATCAAGATATATCAATTTCAGAGAGGGTGATCCACATTTAAGATTGCAAGTGGTCATGACTCCGGTAGAACAAATGGTGTCACACTTCAAGATGCGAACTTCATGCTGGAAAAAGTAAAAAAGGAAAACTTCCCATAATTAACAAAGCCAATGAACTTGTGGCATTAATAGCAAGAACTGATTTGAAAAAAGCTAGAAATTATCCCAATGCATCTAAGGATTCAAATAAACAATACTCATTGGTGCAGCTATTGGCACCTGTGATTCCGATATAGACCGTCTTAAATTACTGATAAGTAATGATCGTACACCACAACTGCACTCCTGAATACCAGGCCAATGAAGTCCATAAAGTAAAGAAGTATAAGGCCCCATGTGCATGGGTCTCGAGAATATTGTCGCTGACGTGATACAAACTAAAAAACGAACGGATTCACCGGGTAACCCATAACTGAAAATGCGAAACTGGGTGGGCGACTCATAGGCATTGTAACATCCAGATATATTGACTTCAGAGAGGGTGATCCACATTTAAGTTTCAAAGAGGTCATGATTCCAGTAGAACAAATGACCACAGCGCCATTAGGTGTTCCACTTCAAAATGCGAACTTCATGTTAGAAAAAAGTAAGAACGGAAAGGTGTGAGTGGCAGCATTACAGAAAAAGGTCAGTACTGCGATTCCTACCCTATTAGCAGACTGGCATGCAGCACAGCTGTCAGGACCTAGGTGCGCGCTCTTTATCACTTTTGCGTGAAATGATTTATTCTGGATGATCTGAGATTCATGAAAAGGACATGCTCTGCTCAATAAGAGGGCAATGATCATGGGCTATTTTCTTCAAAATAAGAAAATAAGCCCCTAGATATGATAAATTTTAAAAGAGACCTGCCTGCTCAGCGATAATAAAATTATGACAAATATTATTTGACATAATACAAGACACTCTTCAAGATAGAAGCCCGAAACACACGTGTCGTGTGGTATAAACATGTCTGAAACTGATCTGCGGGACGGTTTATCTGCAGCCGAAATACTCGCAAACAACGCCGAGGGGCTAACTAATAATGACTTATTAATACTGTCTGAATTTATCGATTTTCTCGCGGAGGAGGTGGATCTGACCTCAGCCTTGACTAAAAAGATTAACCTGAAAGCGCCGCTGGTCTCCACTCTAATGGACACTGTGACCGAGGCCGATGTGGCCACGTCAATGGCGCTGTGTGGCGGCATCGGTATCATATACAACAACTGCGCTCCTGAATACCAGGACAATGAAGTCCATAAAGTGAAAAAGTACAAGGCCCCGTGAATGGGTCCCGAGAATATGATGAGGTGAGGCTTAAAAAATACAGAGGATTGGGTAGCTTAGAGGCTATGGAGAATAATGATGGGAAGGGCTCTGCTATCAGCAGATATTTCCATAAAGATTCCGATAAACATAGGGTTGCTCAAGGTGTGAGTGGCAGCATTGTAGAAAAAGGTCAGTACTGCTATTCCTACCCTATTTGCAGACTGGCATGCAGCACAGCTGTCAGAACCTAGGTGCACGCTCTTTATCACTTTTGCGTGAAATGAGTTACTCTGGAGATCTGAGATTCATGAAAAGGACATATTAGCACAATTAGAGGACAATGTTCAATGGCTTTTTTCATATGAAAAGCGACTAATTTAAAGTATGTTTTAATCCAAAAAGACAAAACATTTGAGCGCAACGCCTATAATAATGAAATGTGGATTAACATGTGACCTGCCTGCTCAGCGATAATAATATTAAGACAATGTTATATGAATTCAAACAAGCTTTAAGAAAGAGGCATTCTGACGAAACACACGTGTCGTATAAACATGTCAACGAGAGGAGAGAGTGATCTGCGGTACGGATTGTCTGCAGCCCAAATATTCGCAAATGCCTAGGGGCTAACGCATAATGAATTATGTTACTTCCTGAATTCATAGATTTTACTCCGGAAGAGGTGGAACTGACCTCACAACTGACTAAAACGATTCACCTGAAAACGCCGCTGGTCTCCACTTCAATGGACACCGTGACCAAGGCCGATATGGCCATATCAATGGCGCTGTGTGTCGGCATTGGTATCATACACCACAACTGCACTCCTTAATGCCAGGCCAATGAAGTCCATAAAGTGAAAAAGTACAAGCACGTCTTTATTCGGGACCCCATGTGCATGGGTCCTGAGAATACTGTCGCTGACGTCATACAAGCAAAAAAAAATAATGGATTCACCGGATATCCCTTCACTGAAAATGGGAAACTTGGTGGGCGACTCATAGGCATTGTAACATCAAGATATGTATATCAATTTCAGAGAGGGTGATCCACATTTAAGATTGCAAGTGGTCATGACTCCGGTAGAACAAATGGTGTCACACTTCAAGATGCGAACTTCATGCTGGAAAAAGTAAAAAAGGAAAGCTTCCCATAATTAACAAAGCTAATGAACTTGTGACATTAATAGCAAGAACTGATTTGAAAAAAGCTAGAAATTATCCCAATGCATCTAAGGATTCAAATAAACAATACTCATTGGTGCAGCTATTGGCACCTGTGATTCCGATATAGACCGTCTTAAATTACTGATAAGTAATGATCGTACACCACAACTGCACTCCTGAATACCAGGCCAATGAAGTCCATAAAGTAAAGAAGTATAAGGCCCCATGTGCATGGGTCTCGAGAATATTGTCGCTGACGTGATACAAACTAAAAAACGAACGGATTCACCGGGTAACCCATAACTGAAAATGCGAAACTGGGTGGGCGACTCATAGGCATTGTAACATCCAGATATATTGACTTCAGAGAGGGTGATCCACATTTAAGTTTGAAAGAGGTCATGATTCCAGTAGAACAAATGACCACAGCGCCATTAGGTGTTCCACTTCAAGATGCGAACTTCATGTTAGAAAAAAGTAAGAAAGGAAAGGTGTGAGTGGCAGCATTACAGAAAAAGGTCAGTACTGCGATTCCTACCCTATTAGCAGACTGGCATGCAGCACAGCTGTCAGGACCTAGGTGCGCGCTCTTTATCACTTTTGCGTGAAATGATTTATTCTGGATGATCTGAGATTCATGAAAAGGACATGCTCTGCTCAATAAGAGGGCAATGATCATGGGCTATTTTCTTCAAAATAAGAAAATAAGCCCCTAAATATGATAAATTTTAAAAGAGACCTGCCTGCTCAGCGATAATAAAATTATGACAAATATTATTTGACATAATACAAGACACTCTTCAAGATAGAAGCCCGAAACACACGTGTCGTGTGGTATAAACATGTCTGAAACTGATCTGCGGGACGGTTTATCTGCAGCCGAAATACTCGCAAACAACGCCGAGGGGCTAACTAATAATGACTTATTAATACTGTCTGAATTTATCGATTTTCTCGCGGAGGAGGTGGATCTGACCTCAGCCTTGACTAAAAAGATTAACCTGAAAGCGCCGCTGGTCTCCACTCTAATGGACACTGTGACCGAGGCCGATGTGGCCACGTCAATGGCGCTGTGTGGCGGCATCGGTATCATATACAACAACTGCGCTCCTGAATACCAGGACAATGAAGTCCATAAAGTGAAAAAGTACAAGGCCCCGTGAATGGGTCCCGAGAATATGATGAGGTGAGGCTTAAAAAATACAGAGGATTGGGTAGCTTAGAGGCTATGGAGAATAATGATGGGAAGGGCTCTGCTATCAGCAGATATTTCCATAAAGATTCCGATAAACATAGGGTTGCTCAAGGTGTGAGTGGCAGCATTGTAGAAAAAGGTCAGTACTGCTATTCCTACCCTATTTGCAGACTGGCATGCAGCACAGCTGTCAGAACCTAGGTGCACGCTCTTGATCACTTTTGCGTGAAATGAGTTACTCTGGAGATCTGAGATTCATGAAAAGGACATATAAGCACAATTAGAGGACAATGTTCAATGGCTTTTTTCATATGAAAAGCGACTAATTTAAAGTATGTTTTAATCCAAAAAGACAAAACATTTGAGCGCAACGCCTATAATAATGAAATGTGGATTAACATGTGACCTGCCTGCTCAGCGATAATAATATTAAGACAATGTTATATGAATTCAAACAAGCTTTAAGAAAGAGGCATTCTGACGAAACACACGTGTCGTATAAACATGTCAACGAGAGGAGAGAGTGATCTGCGGTACGGATTGTCTGCAGCCCAAATATTCGCAAATGCCTAGGGGCTAACGCATAATGACTTTTGTTACTTCCTGAATTCATAGATTTTACTCCGGAAGAGGTGGAACTGACCTCACAACTGACTAAAACTATTCACCTGAAAACGCCGCTGGTCTCCATTTCAATGGACACCGTGACCAAGGCCGATATGGCCATATCAATGGCGCTGTGTGTCGGCATTGGTATCATACACCACAACTGCACTCCTTAATGCCAGGCCAATGAAGTCCATAAAGTGAAAAAGTACAAGCACGTCTTTATTCGGGACCCCATGTGCATGGGTCCTGAGAATACTGTCGCTGACGTCATACAAGCAAAAAAAAATAATGGATTCACCGGATATCCCTTCACTGAAAATGGGAAACTTGGTGGGCGACTCATAGGCATTGTAACATCAAGATATGTATATCAATTTCAGAGAGGGTGATCCACATTTAAGATTGCAAGTGGTCATGACTCCGGTAGAACAAATGGTGTCACACTTCAAGATGCGAACTTCATGCTGGAAAAAGTAAAAAAGGAAAGCTTCCCATAATTAACAAAGCTAATGAACTTGTGACATTAATAGCAAGAACTGATTTGAAAAAAGCTAGAAATTATCCCAATGCATCTAAGGATTCAAATAAACAATACTCATTGGTGCAGCTATTGGCACCTGTGATTCCGATATAGACCGTCTTAAATTACTGATAAGTAATGATCGTACACCACAACTGCACTCCTGAATACCAGGCCAATGAAGTCCATAAAGTAAAGAAGTATAAGGCCCCATGTGCATGGGTCTCGAGAATATTGTCGCTGACGTGATACAAACTAAAAAACGAACGGATTCACCGGGTAACCCATAACTGAAAATGCGAAACTGGGTGGGCGACTCATAGGCATTGTAACATCCAGATATATTGACTTCAGAGAGGGTGATCCACATTTAAGTTTCAAAGAGGTCATGATTCCAGTAGAACAAATGACCACAGCGCCATTAGGTGTTCCACTTCAAAATGCGAACTTCATGTTAGAAAAAAGTAAGAACGGAAAGGTGTGAGTGGCAGCATTACAGAAAAAGGTCAGTACTGCGATTCCTACCCTATTAGCAGACTGGCATGCAGCACAGCTGTCAGGACCTAGGTGCGCGCTCTTTATCACTTTTGCGTGAAATGATTTATTCTGGATGATCTGAGATTCATGAAAAGGACATGCTCTGCTCAATAAGAGGGCAATGATCATGGGCTATTTTCTTCAAAATAAGAAAATAAGCCCCTAGATATGATAAATTTTAAAAGAGACCTGCCTGCTCAGCGATAATAAAATTATGACAAATATTATTTGACATAATACAAGACACTCTTCAAGATAGAAGCCCGAAACACACGTATCGTGTGGTATAAACATGTCTGAAACTGATCTGCGGGACGGTTTATCTGCAGCCGAAATACTCGCAAACAACGCCGAGGGGCTAACTAATAATGACTTATTAATACTGTCTGAATTTATCGATTTTCTCGCGGAGGAGGTGGATCTGACCTCAGCCTTGACTAAAAAGATTAACCTGAAAGCGCCGCTGGTCTCCACTCTAATGGACACTGTGACCGAGGCTGATGTGGCCACGTCAATGGCGCTGTGTGGCGGCATCGGTATCATATACAACAACTGCGCTCCTGAATACCAGGACAATGAAGTCCATAAAGTGAAAAAGTACAAGGCCCCGTGAATGGGTCCCGAGAATATGATGAGGTGAGGCTTAAAAAATACAGAGGATTGGGTAGCTTAGAGGCTATGGAGAATAATGATGGGAAGGGCTCTGCTATCAGCAGATATTTCCATAAAGATTCCGATAAACATAGGGTTGCTCAAGGTGTGAGTGGCAGCATTGTAGAAAAAGGTCAGTACTGCTATTCCTACCCTATTTGCAGACTGGCATGCAGCACAGCTGTCAGAACCTAGGTGCACGCTCTTTATCACTTTTGCGTGAAATGAGTTACTCTGGAGATCTGAGATTCATGAAAAAGACATATAAGCACAATTAGAGGACAATGTTCAATGGCTTTTTTCACATGAGAAGCGACTAATTTAAAGTATGTTTTAATCCAAAAATACAAAACATTTGAGCGCAACGCCTATAATAATGAAATGTGGATTAACATGTGACCTGCCTGCTCAGCGATAATAATATTAAGACAATGTTATATGAATTCAAACAAGCTTTAAGAAAGAGGCATTCTGACGAAACACACGTGTCGTATAAACATGTCAACGAGAGGAGAGAGTGATCTGCGGTACGGATTGTCTGCAGCCCAAATATTCGCAAATGCCTAGGGGCTAACGCATAATGACTTTTGTTACTTCCTGAATTCATAGATTTTACTCCGGAAGAGGTGGAACTGACCTCACAACTGACTAAAACGATTCACCTGAAAACGCCGCTGGTCTCCACTTCAATGGACACCGTGACCAAGGCCGATATGGCCATATCAATGGCGCTGTGTGTCGGCATTGGTATCATACACCACAACTGCACTCCTTAATGCCAGGCCAATGAAGTCCATAAAGTGAAAAAGTACAAGCACGTCTTTATTCGGGACCCCATGTGCATGGGTCCTGAGAATACTGTCGCTGACGTCATACAAGCAAAAAAAAATAATGGATTCACCGGATATCCCTTCACTGAAAATGGGAAACTTGGTGGGCGACTCATAGGCATTGTAACATCAAGATATGTATATCAATTTCAGAGAGGGTGATCCACATTTAAGATTGCAAGTGGTCATGACTCCGGTAGAACAAATGGTGTCACACTTCAAGATGCGAACTTCATGCTGGAAAAAGTAAAAAAGGAAAGCTTCCCATAATTAACAAAGCTAATGAACTTGTGGCATTAATAGCAAGAACTGATTTGAAAAAAGCTAGAAATTATCCCAATGCATCTAAGGATTCAAATAAACAATACTCATTGGTGCAGCTATTGGCACCTGTGATTCCGATATAGACCGTCTTAAATTACTGATAAGTAATGATCGTACACCACAACTGCACTCCTGAATACCAGGCCAATGAAGTCCATAAAGTAAAGAAGTACAAGGCCCCATGTGCATGGGTCTCGAGAATATTGTCGCTGACGTGATACAAACTAAAAAACGAACGGATTCACCGGGTAACCCATAACTGAAAATGCGAAACTGGGTGGGCGACTCATAGGCATTGTAACATCCAGATATATTGACTTCAGAGAGGGTGATCCACATTTAAGTTTCAAAGAGGTCATGATTCCAGTAGAACAAATGACCACAGCGCCATTAGGTGTTCCACTTCAAAATGCGAACTTCATGTTAGAAAAAAGTAAGAACGGAAAGGTGTGAGTGGCAGCATTACAGAAAAAGGTCAGTACTGCGATTCCTACCCTATTAGCAGACTGGCATGCAGCACAGCTGTCAGGACCTAGGTGCGCGCTCTTTATCACTTTTGCGTGAAATGATTTATTCTGGATGATCTGAGATTCATGAAAAGGACATGCTCTGCTCAATAAGAGGGCAATGATCATGGGCTATTTTCTTCAAAATAAGAAAATAAGCCCCTAGATATGATAAATTTTAAAAGAGACCTGCCTGCTCAGCGATAATAAAATTATGACAAATATTATTTGACATAATACAAGACACTCTTCAAGATAGAAGCCCGAAACACACGTGTCGTGTGGTATAAACATGTCTGAAACTGATCTGCGGGACGGTTTATCTGCAGCCGAAATACTCGCAAACAACGCCGAGGGGCTAACTAATAATGACTTATTAATACTGTCTGAATTTATCGATTTTCTCGCGGAGGAGGTGGATCTGACCTCAGCCTTGACTAAAAAGATTAACCTGAAAGCGCCGCTGGTCTCCACTCTAATGGACACTGTGACCGAGGCCGATGTGGCCACGTCAATGGCGCTGTGTGGCGGCATCGGTATCATATACAACAACTGCGCTCCTGAATACCAGGACAATGAAGTCCATAAAGTGAAAAAGTACAAGGCCCCGTGAATGGGTCCCGAGAATATGATGAGGTGAGGCTTAAAAAATACAGAGGATTGGGTAGCTTAGAGGCTATGGAGAATAATGATGGGAAGGGCTCTGCTATCAGCAGATATTTCCATAAAGATTCCGATAAACATAGGGTTGCTCAAGGTGTGAGTGGCAGCATTGTAGAAAAAGGTCAGTACTGCTATTCCTACCCTATTTGCAGACTGGCATGCAGCACAGCTGTCAGAACCTAGGTGCACGCTCTTTATCACTTTTGCGTGAAATGAGTTACTCTGGAGATCTGAGATTCATGAAAAAGACATATAAGCACAATTAGAGGACAATGTTCAATGGCTTTTTTCACATGAAAAGCGACTAATTTAAAGTATGTTTTAATCCAAAAATACAAAACATTTGAGCGCAACGCCTATAATAATGAAATGTGGATTAACATGTGACCTGCCTGCTCAGCGATAATAATATTAAGACAATGTTATATGAATTCAAACAAGCTTTAAGAAAGAGGCATTCTGACGAAACACACGTGTCGTATAAACATGTCAACGAGAGGAGAGAGTGATCTGCGGTACGGATTGTCTGCAGCCCAAATATTCGCAAATGCCTAGGGGCTAACGCATAATGACTTTTGTTACTTCCTGAATTCATAGATTTTACTCCGGAAGAGGTGGAACTGACCTCACAACTGACTAAAACGATTCACCTGAAAACGCCGCTGGTCTCCACTTCAATGGACACCGTGACCAAGGCCGATATGGCCATATCAATGGCGCTGTGTGTCGGCATTGGTATCATACACCACAACTGCACTCCTTAATGCCAGGCCAATGAAGTCCATAAAGTGAAAAAGTACAAGCACGTCTTTATTCGGGACCCCATGTGCATGGGTCCTGAGAATACTGTCGCTGACGTCATACAAGCAAAAAAAATAATGGATTCACCGGATATCCCATCACTGAAAATGGGAAACTTGGTGGGCGACTCATAGGCATTGTAACATCAAAAGATATCAATTTCAGAGAGGGTGATCCACATTTAAGATTGCAAGTGGTCATGACTCCGGTAGAACAAATGGTGTCACACTTCAAGATGCGAACTTCATGCTGGAAAAAGTAAAAAAGGAAAGCTTCCCATAATTAACAAAGCCAATAAACTTGTGGCATTAATAGCAAGAACTGATTTGAAAAAAGCTAGAAATTATCCCAATGCATCTAAGGATTCAAATAAACAATACTCATTGGTGCAGCTATTGGCACCTGTGATTCCGATATAGACCGTCTTAAATTACTGATAAGTAATGATCGTACACCACAACTGCACTCCTGAATACCAGGCCAATGAAGTCCATAAAGTAAAGAAGTATAAGGCCCCATGTGCATGGGTCTCGAGAATATTGTCGCTGACGTGATACAAACTAAAAAACGAACGGATTCACCGGGTAACCCATCACTGAAAATGCGAAACTGGGTGGGCGACTCATAGGCATTGTAACATCCAGATATATTGACTTCAGAGAGGGTGATCCACATTTAAGTTTCAAAGAGGTCATGATTCCAGTAGAACAAATGACCACAGCGCCATTAGGTGTTCCACTTCAAGATGCGAACTTCATGTTAGAAAAGCGTAAGAACGGAAAGGTGTAAGTGGCAGCATTACAGAAAAAGGTCAGTACTGCTATTCTCACCCTATTTGCTGACTGGCATTCAGCACAGCTGTCAGGACCTAGGTGCACGCTCTTTATCACTTTTGCGTGAAATGAAGTAGTCTGGAGATCTGACATTCATGAAAAGGAAATACTCTGCTCAATTAGAGGGCAATGATCATAAGCAATTTTTATGAAAATTAATAAATAAGCCCCCAGATATGATAAATTTTAAAAGGGGCCTGCCTTCTTAGCGATAATAATATTAAGACAAATATTATTTGACATCATACATGACACTCTTCAAGAAAGAAACACAAAACACTCGTGTCGTGTCAAATAAACGTGTCTGAAACTAATCTGCGGGACGGTTTATGTGCAGCCGAAATACTCACAAACAACGGCGAAGGGCTAACTTAAAATGACTTATTAACACTGTCTGGATTTATCGATTTTTCCCGCGGGAGAGGTGGATCTGACCTCACCCCTGACTAAAAAGATTAACCTGAAAGCGCCGCTGGTCTCCACTCCAATGGACACCGTGACCGAGGCCGATATGGTCATATCAATGGCGCTGTGTGGCGGCATCGGTATCATACACCACAACTGCACTCCTGAATACCAGGCCAATGAAGTCCAAAAAGTAAAGAAGTATAAGCATGGCTTCATTCGGGACCCCATGTGCATGGGTCCTGAGAATACTGTCGCTGACGTCATATGCTCGCCAGTTCAACATTTCTGTAATTGCTGATAAGGGCACACAATCTGCAGGCCATTTTGTGAAATTGTAAGCACTGGGAGCTTCTACTGTGATGATGGGATCTCTGCTTGCTGAAACATCTGAAGCTCCAGGTGAATATTTCTTCTCTGATGGTGTGAGGCTTAAGAAAAACAGAGGAATGGGTAGCTTAGAGGCTATAGAGAATGAAGATGGGAAAGGCTCAGCTATAAGCAGATATTTTCATAAAGAGTCGGATAAACATAATATTGTCAGGGTGTGAGTGGCAGCATTGTAGACAAAGGGTCAGTACTGCGATTCCTACCCTATTAGCAGACTGGCATGCAGCACAGCTGTCAGGACCTAGGTGCGCGCTCTTTATCACTTTTGCGTGAAATGAGTTATTCTGGAGATCTGAGATTCATGAAAAGGACATACTCTGCTCAGTTAGAGGGCAATGATAATTTTTTTTATGATAAGAAAATAAGCCCCCAGATATGATAAATTTTAAAAGAGACCTGCCTGCTCAGCGATAATAATATTATGACAAATATTATTTGACATCATACAAGACACTCTTCAAAGAAGCACAAACAAAACACACGTGTCGTGTCGTATAAACATGTCTGAAACTGATCTGCTTGACGGTTTATCTGCAGGGATTTATCAATTTTCCCGCGGGTGAGGTGGATCTGACCTCACCCCTGGCTAAAAAGATTAACCTGAAAGCGCCGCTGGTCTCCACTCCAATGGACACCGTGGCCGAGGCCGATATGGCCATATCAATGGCGCTGTGTGGCGGCATCGGTATCATGCACCACAACTGCACTCCTGAATACCAGGCCAATGAAGTCCAAAAAGTAATCAAGTACAAGCATAGCTTCATTTTAGACCTCATGTGCATGGGTCCTGAGAATACTGTCGCTGACGTCATGTGCTCACCATATTCTCGCCAGTTCAACGTTCCTGTAATTGCTGATGGGGGCATACAATCTGTAGGCCATATTGTGAAATCGTAAGCACTGGGAGTTTCTACTGTGATGATAGGATCACTGCTCGCTGGAACATCTGAAATTCCAGGTAAATATTTCTTCTCTGATGGTGTGAGGCTTAAGAAATACAGAGGAATAGCCTAGAGGCTATGGAGAATAAAGTTAGGAAGGGCTCAGCTATGAGCAGATATTTTCATAAAGAGTCGGATAAACATAAGGTTGCTCAGGGTGTTAGTGGTAGCATTGTAGACAAAGGGTCAGTACTGCGATTCCTACCCTATTTGCAGACTGGCATGCAGCACAGCTGTCAGGACCTAGGTGCGCGCTCTTTATCACTTTTTCGTGAGATGAGTTACTCTGGATGATCTGAGATTCATGAAAAGGACAAACTCTACTCAATTAGAAGGCAATTTTCATAAAAATAAGAAAATAAGCCCCCAGATATGATAAATTTTAAAAGAGACCTGCCTGCTAAGCGATAATAATATTAAAACAAATATTATTTGACATCATACAAGACGCTCTTCAAAAAAGAAGCACGAAACACACGTGTCGTGTCGTATAAACATGTCTGAAACTGATCTGCGGGAAGGTTTATCTGCAGCTGAAATACTCGCAAACAACGCCGAGGGGCTAACTTATAATGATTTATTAATACTGCCTGGATTTATCGATTTTCCCGCGGGAGAATACTGTCGCTGACGTCAAACAGGCAAATAAATTTAATGGATTCACCGGATATCCCATCACTGAAAATGGGAAACTTGGTAAGCGACTCATAGGCATTGTTACATCAAGTGATATCAATTTCAGAGAGGGCGATCCTAATTTAAGATTGCAAGTGGTCACGACTCCGGTAAAACAAATGGTGTCACACTTCAAGATGCGAACTTCATGCTGGAAAAAAGTGAAAAAGGAAAGCTTCCCATAATTAACAAAGCCAATGAACTTTGGCATTAATAGCAAGAACTGATTTGAAAAAAGCTAGCAATTATCCCAATGCATCTAAGGAATTTTGAAATAAACAATACTCATTGGTGCAGCTATTGGCACCTGTGATTCCGATATAGACCGTCTTAAATTACTGATAAATAATAGAGGTAATACAAATGGTGAAGTTCAACAAACAAACATATCCTGATATCCAAGTAATTGGAGTAATTTTTATCACTAGGACGCAAGCCAAGAACCTGATTGATGCTGGTGTAGATGCTTTCAGAATGGGCATGGGAAGTGGCTCCATTTGCATAACTCAGGAGATGATGGCATGTGGCTGCCCACAGGCCACTGCCGTTTATCAAGTCTCTTCATATGCTCACCAGTTCAACGTTCCTGTAATTGCTGATGGAGGTATACAATCTGTAGTCCATATTGTAAAATCGTTGGCACTGGGCACTTCTACGGTGATGAAGGAATCTCTGCTCGCTGGAACATCTGAAGCTCTAGGTGAATATTTCTTCTCTGATGGTGTAAAGCTTAAGAAATACAGAGGAATGGGTGGCTTACGGCTCTGCTATGAGCATGTATTTCCACAAAGAATCTGATAATCATAGGGTTACTCACTCAGGTTAAAAGGTCAGTACTGCTATTCGGGACGGTTTATCTGCAGGGATTTATCAATTTTCCCGCGGGAGAGGTGGATCTGACCTCATCCCTGGCCAAAAAGATTAACCTGAAAGCACCGCTGGTCTCCACTCCAATGGACACCGTAACCGAGGCCGATATGGCCATATCAATGGCGCTGTATGGCGGCATCGGAATCATAGACCACAACTGCACTCCTGAATACCAGGCCAATGAAGTCCATAAAGAAAAGAAGTACAAGGCCCCATGTGCTTGGGTCCCGAGAATACTGTCGCTGACGTCATACAAGCAAATAAAATTAATGGATTCACCGGGTATCCCATCACTGAAAATGGAGAACTTGGTGGGCGACTCATAGGCATTGTAACATCAAGAGATATCGATTTCAGAGAGGGTGATCCACATTTAAGATTGCAAGAGGTCATAACTCCAGTAGAACAAATGACCACAGCACCATTAGGTGTCACACTTCAAGATGCGAACTTCATGCTGGAAAAAAGTAAAAAAGGAAAGCTTCCCATAATTAACAGAGCCAATGGACTTGTATCATAAATAGCAAGAACTGATTTGAAAAAAGCTAGAAGTTATCCCAATGCATCAAATGATTCAAATAAACAAATACTCGTTGGTGCAGCTATTGGCACCTGTGATTCCGATATAGACCGTCATAAATTACTGATAAATAATGGTGTAGACGTAATAGTCCTGCAACATTCATCTCAAGGTCACTCGAAGTACCAGATAGAAATGGTAAAGTTCAACAAACAAACATATCCTGATATCCAAGTAATTGGAGGAAATTTTGTCACTAGGTTGCTCAGGTTCTGAGTGGCATTGTAGAATAAGGTCAGTACTGCTATTCCTACCCGATTTGCAGACTGGGATGCAGCACAGCTGTCAGGACCTAGGTGCACGCTTTTTATCACTTTTGCGTGAAATGGAGGACTCTGGAGGTCTAAGATTCATGAAAAGGACATATACTCTGCTCAATTAGAGAGCAATGTTCATGGGCTATTTTCATATGAAAAGCGATTGTTTTAAAGTATGTTTTAATCCAAAAAAACAAAACATTTGGGCGCAACAACTATAATAATATAATGTGGCTATACATGCCGCCTATAGGGAAACTATGCTGAAGAATACACAATCGCCTACCTACATCACTCATTATTATATTTAAATAATTAATTAATCAACTCTGAATGATTTTGTCCCTTTCTATTGAAATACACTTGTAATACGTACAGAATACAGTATAGCTTATTTGTATGTGATACATTTATATTTTACAGATTGACATGTTTATATTATTAGTATTGTAAGAGAAAAAGTATTCTGTTACGTTGTATAGAAGCATTATTTTATGTAGGTGACTATGTCTATTTTAGATGTACTTATATGATCCTGTCACATGCCATGCATATTACGTGATCAGATACAGTTACGTATATAACTATAATTTCTCTAAATGTCACTAATTGTAATTTTTATTATTATAATAATAACTTAATAAAGTGTAAAAATTTTTTAATAAATGTAAAGTTGTTCGGGGGTTATCTGACTTTTTCTTTCGTCAGGTTATTACCGAGTGGCTACAACACAATGGTTACAACACCTAACAATATCCTAACCAAGACTAAACTTATAATTAAATCACCAATGCACATTATATTACTGTGCTTGTTTGCTTCCAGTATAAGGTTTCCTAATTCATTATTGCAGGTCAAGTTTTAGAATGAAAGCAAAACTTATGACTATGCTGGTGTAATTTTAAGGCGCAGAGAAATTTTGTTAGTAGGTACCTTAAATACGATAAAAAAAACATAACCCTCCTTCTAACGCAGTCCTATTCCTGTAAATTCCTGTTCAAAATTCCATTTATTTATGGGTGCCTATTTTTGTCTGTTTGCATCCTTTCTATATCAATTTTTTTTGGTAGTTCGAGGCACTGCGGCCTATTAATAGTAGTTTATGCAACTGGCATTAAAACGGGGTATTAAAACACGAGTGTCTGTTTATCATACAAGGCGTAGCCGAGTATTATAATAGTTTACACGAGAGTTTTAATACCTAACTTTTTTTTCTGATTGACTAGCCAGTTACTAGCTTTTTTTACTTGTTGACTATCTAGGAACAGCCTATTCACTATAGCCTTGAAGGCAACCAGATTATATTGATCAGGGAACACACTCGCAGGCAACGCATTCCACTCCTTAGCCGTACGGATTATAAAAGTCGAGCCAAAGCGGCTAGTGCAGCAGATAGAAGATCCACGACATAAGGATGAAGCGCTCGCCCGGATCGCATTTCCCGATGGCGGAAAGGGGCCGGGGCCGAATGAGGTGCAACTGCTTCGCACACTCTCCGAAGTGTAACCTGTAGAAGACCGACAAACGCGCAACCCTACGCCGATGCTCGAGGCTCTGCAGCTTAGCTTCAATCAACTGCGGATCACAAATTAATTTCTTTGCACGTTTTTCCACCAAATCCAAAGCAGCCAGTTGGTATTTGGCTGATCCATCCCACAGGTGGGTATATGCAGTTGCATACACTACTTTATCTACACTCATATTTTCATGTTAAAATTTCATACCTATAATTTTCTCAACATTGATGGAAGTAAGCTGCGAGTCAATTCTGTTATATCTACCTGTCGAAAATATCATCATCATCACAGCCCGTAACAGTCTACTGCAGGACCTAGGGCCTCTCCCACGAAAGGGAAGGTTATTGCCATAATCTCCACAATTGGCAGGCAGGTTGAAGATCGTAGTCTTTAAATATAAATTAAACAAAGGGATTATTAACAAAATGTGAACTTGGAAAATCGATTTGGTCACAACTTCATCAGCACGAGAATATAGATCGACAAAACCAATCAAGCGTCACCACAACACAATACCCGCGTGACCCCCCAAATAAATCAACACAATACTTCTTTATCTAATTTTCCGATTAAACTAATCATTTGCCAGTAATTTCCATGTGACAAATTAATTATAGATTTTATGGTACAGCTCAGCTCAGCAATTAATTAATTCAGCACAGCATTTAAACAGTACTGAAATGAAAGAGAGCCTGTAAATATAAGGTTTTAATTAACTTAATGTAATGTTCTAATTACATATTCGAAAACAGTCGTTTAAGGATACACTTTTTTCACGCCAGTCCATAAGATTTTTAAAAATTAGGTACTTTTCGATACAGCATTTCCCATACTAATTTAATTACAGCTGTAACGTAAAATAACTTTTTAATCATTATGCAACACTTATATTTTTTATATTCTTGTCGGGCGCCCGGACACGGCCTTATGTAGGCTAAATACCTATATGTCTTTAATAAATTCAAAATTTAAATTTTCCTATTTATATTTGTGAGTAATTATTTTCCGGCTAAACAAAATATTCTTTTCTAATCATTGTAAGTTGTCTTTGTGAATGTTTTTTCTTGTTTGAAGCAAATAAATAGATAAATGTGAAAGTAGTGAAGTGAATTTCCCAACGCTTGATATCCTTGACGCGTAGATACAAACACTGACTCGCAGCTTACTTGCAGCAAAGTTGAAAAAATTATAGGTACGATATTTTAACATAAAAATATGAGTATAGATAAAGTAGTGTATGCAACAGCATATAATTAAGTATTAATATGACAGTTGCATAAACTACTAATAAATTATACATATTACAACTGTCTACTTTCTTGTTGTTGTTTCCATAGTCACCAATGGCCATAGATCACCACATTCTTCCCCCCTTTAGGAAACGTAATCCTGCAGATAACGTGGAGGATTCCTCAGGCAAGTGGACCTTCTTAAAGGTGTCAACCCTGTGTCAGGTTGATCTGTGGAGCTAGAGTCAGGATCTTCATTTACAGAGCGGTTGCCTTTATAAGAATTCCAGTATGTCGCAAATATCTAAGTTTAACCTCTGCACAGTTTGGGCACGTTCTAACTACTCCTCTAATGTCTTCAACAGAATAGGGTAGGGTTTTGGTTCTCACCCAGTGTGTCAGCCGCGTTACTCCAGGATAGCATATAGTGATTGATACAAAGAAGTCAGACTTTTAGCAACAGTCACGGCACAGACTTGTCTAGAAAGGGCATCTGCAACTACATTCTCAGTCCCTGGACGATATTTAACATCAAAATTATAATTTGAGAGTTCAAGTCTCTATCTCAGAATTTTCTGCTTTTTAATTTTGCTTACATGACACCGTAACATATATGCGACGGTCTGATCAGTTATAAGATAAAAGTGTCGACCTAGTAAATAGTGACTCCATTTCTTTAAACTTTCTATAATGGTACAAGCCTCTTTTTCTATGGTCGGATATTTCTTTTCAGTATCATTCAAGGTTCGCGAAATAAAAGCTATTGGTCGACCATTCTGAGTCAATGATGCTCCGATAGACACATCAGAGGCATCAGTCTCCACTGTAAACGGCTCTTTGGGATCAATGGCAGCGAGTGATGATACTGAAATTATTTTCTTTAACTCTTCGTAAGTAGATATTTGTCGATCATTCAAAGGAAATCGTTCTACAGATGATAAAGGTGAGCGTCAATAGTGAGCGAATAGCCCGATAGCCCGTCTGAGAGATGCTGAATCATTAGGAACAGGCATATTAAGAAAGGCCCGTAGGCGTTCGGGATCAGGCTTTACTACGCCGTTACAAATATTATAACCGAGAATATTTCTTTCTTTATGAGAAAATTGACTTTTATCTCTATTAATGTTAAGTTATATCTTTCTGCCACCGTTAAAAATCTCATAAGTTTATCTTCATGATCCTTTTCATCTTCACCACACACCGTTATATCATTCAGATATACACCTTCGAAATTTGATTTGCGAATGATGAATAAATAAAATATTATAAATAAATATTCGTGGACAAATTCACACAGCGCCATCTAGCCTCAAACTAAGCAAAGTTTGTTGATATACTACTTAAATACTTTTTTTTTAATACATTCTTTTAGGAACCAGAAGTGATGAATAAATAAAAAAGGACACTTTGAAACAAACTAAGACAAATTTAATTCGAAATAACATCAATTTCATAAATTAATTACAAAATTGACACAATATTAAAAATTATAAGTGAACAAGCAAACAACCGTTAATTTTCAAACACACAATATAGAAGAACAGTCCAACAAAACAAAATAATGAGACGAGCTCACAGTGTCGATGCCAACCACCTTACCAACCGACGACTGAGCAGCAAAAAGAGCTGCGTGCGGCTGTGCGCTTGCTTTTATAGGCGGTGGTGGGGATCGATCCTGCCCTTACCAATTTTTGGCTAATAATACTTATTATACATAGAACACCCAGACCCGTAACAAAAATTAAAATTCATCATTTCAATTTCTGGCCGGCCGGGAGTCGAGCCCAGGACCTCTTGCGTGGCAGGAATGTTGACAATTTAACCAGGTCGTCAATCAATAGATGGAATCAATACACCTCTGGAAGCATGCCACTCCGTTTGTTACCCTAAATGGAATTCTCTTAAATTGATATAAATTTCCACACGCTTCGAAGGCAGTGAACGGTTTATTCTCCTCTGGAATGGGTATTTGATGATACGCTGACTTTAAATCTATCTTCGAGAAAATTCTATATCGTGAGATCTTCGCCACCAGTGACTCCATATTAGGTAAAGGATAAGCATCTAAATTAGTAAATCTGTTGATCGTTTGTGAATAATCAATGCACATGCGTTTCTTGGTGTGCGTGCCTGAAGAGATAAGAACCTGAGGCGATGAGCTTTCTTCTATAATTCCATTAGCCAGAATGTATTTTATTTGAGATTCAATAAATTTCAAATCATCTAAAGCATACTTCCGCGATCTTATCGCAATTGGTATCGTAATCTCGTGATAAATGCGGGAACAAATTAACGGATTCAATGTTAGCTTCGTTTAAAGCGCATAGCCGCAACGGAGGTTTCGAGCCATTGAACTTTATTTCTAGTGATGAGTATCTCTCGAGGACATCATGTCCTAATATTACATCTGTACATAGATCCTTCATGACTGTCCGTAGTACTCGTTCCAAGTTAAAATTTTTAATCTCTATAGTAGTCATGCATGCAGATGTTATTATTTCAGAAGTTAATGAGGATGTAGCCATCGAGATTTTTTGCTTTCATGGTTGAGTAATTAAGTTGTTTTTATGTACTAAATTTTTATTAATAAAACTAGCTGTACTCCCAGTATCAATCATGGCTCGCAAAGGAACTTCATTAACTTTGACTGAGACGGTACATCTGTGAAGACCGGTAGCAGCCAGTAACACACAAGACGTATCTGAAGTGGTCTGCACATTATGAGAGTCAGTAACTACAGCCACATTCTGAGTATTGATCTTACAAACCTTCGCATAATGTCCTAGCTTGCCACACTTTAAGCAGGTCGAGTTCGAGGCCGGACATAATCTTCTCGGGTGACGAGCAGTGCCGCAAAAGTAGCAGGAACTGCTGTTACTAGAGGCTCACTTTGAGCTGATATACCAGCTGGTATAAGAGGCTCACTTTGAGCTGATATACCAGCTGGTATACCATTGAGGCGTCTGGTCCTGTCCAGACGTGGGATCAATCTCGAGTTTGTCCGGTTTTAGAAAACGAAACATTTCAACGGATTTAAAGTTAATTAAATAGAAATGAGAGAGAGCCTGTAAATGTAAGGCTTTAATTAGCTTTAAAATTATACATATTCCAACTGTCTAGTTTCTTGTTGTTATTTCCATAGTAACCAATGGCCATAGATCACCACAAGTACAGCTTAGCTCGGCTTCGCTGTCCCCCCAAAGCAGCTCAGCGAGACAGCTCAACTCTTTTTCTCTTACACTCGGCCATCCTGGAAACATTTGCACCCGCAAATGGGTGCACCATATGATGAAAACATTGTTTACCTATTACATCATTCAATTTTAACCTGAAACCTGTGCCATCTTAGTCGTCAAAACTAAGAAAGCAGTCACGACCATTGAGCAATCATCATAATAAGTTTTCAAGTGAAAAATATTTTATCACAACAAGCTTTTATCGTGCTGTATAGACCATTCCAAAAATTCCCAAACACGGTAAGTTTATCTTGTTGCATCCAGTAGTTCCTAAGGCCACCATCCCTCATCATCAGACCTTGAATATCACCTAGGGGTATAGTACTCATTAAAACCATTCCAAGAGACCAAACACGATGTTGTTATCATATTGCGTTCATTAGTACCTATGATCACCTTCCGACTTCATCATCAGACCAGCTTCATGGTCCAAGGACCATATTAATGCATTGTCATCCAAGTTACCTAAATATACCACACTAGCGGCCCGCCCCGGTTTCGCACGGGTACCACTACGGGTACACGGGTTACACACGACCCCTGCGTAGGGAGCCGACCGCGCGAGTGAGCCGCGCGGCACTTTATTTCTTGACATTTACTCCCCTCCCGTACCCCGTGCTGCCTAGATAGCCGAGCGGACTGAGCGGCGAACACGCGTCTTTTTTCTAATATTCACATTTTTAAACTCGTGATATCTTTCGAATGGAATGTCTGAATTGAATAATTCAAAAAGTTATATAAAGGCATTGAAGCAGTCGTAAATATGAAGTAATTGATTTTGATAAGGATTAATACCAAGGTACAAATAAAGAGCGTTTTTTAGCGGCGGCATTTCAATTAAATTTTGAAAATAAAAGAACACTTATTGTGACATTACTATAATAGTTAGACATATACTGTCGCTACACTTTTTGTAGATAATGATGTGTTCTGCAAAGTCGTAATACATTATTTTGTTCTATCATCAACAGTTTTCGCAGCACACGCGATGTATGGAATTTCTTGGGTATTTTTTTACACCTTGGGTTACATTATTGGAGTTTTATTAATGATCCGTAATTTTTTAGAAAATATAATATAGCCTATGTCACCTGGGGATAGTGTAGCTTCCCAACGGTGATAGAATTTTTGAAATCGGTTCAGTAGTTTCGAAGCCTAATCAATACAAACAAACAAAGAAACAAACAAAAAATCAAACCTTTCCTCTTTATAATATTAGTATAGATTAAAGCTAAATTGAACACCGGGAACTAGGTCAAATTAGGCCTACAAGATTAGCCCCGATCATACATAGTTACATACAAACATGGCACATTAAATAAAATTTGAAATACGTACTACCTAAACTTGTGTGATTAATCTAGTGAATTAATATTTACATTCCCCGAAGAACGTTTATGTCCGTTAATTTGCATTTCAGTGAATTCCACGATGGATAATGTAAGACGGATCAGCCGACGCGAAGCGAGGAGCGCTGCTGAAGGAACGCTGCCGCCGCAGTGAAGCAGGCGGATCAGCCACAGCCGTGGCACATTTCTAACATTTCTAACTGTAGACATTTCTAACTGTACCTCCAATAGAACTGAAAGACTGGACTCTTGCGTACAGTGACAGGAACGTTAAAGTCTTGGAATCGGACTCCAGACTAAATACATACATAGTGGCAAGCTCAACAGTAAGTAACACTCCATTCAATCAAGATTAGATGAACGGAAAATGTACCTGCCCCCATTTTTTTAAGAACTATATGTTCAAGCATGTCATCGAGCTTGCGATTCGACTTAAGTTCCTGCAGAATCCAAAAATGTGTCTATTGGGCAAAAATGGGAGCGTGGACGCCCCACAACAGCAAGACCCGCTTTAATAATTCAATGAAAATTTTGAAGTTAATTTGTATTAGATTTTATATTTTATTGCTGATCTCATTATCTTGTACTTAATAAAAAATAAAATGATAATTTCAAATAAAATGCTGTTTCATTTAGGTAAACCGCTGTATTGTTATATAAAAATTAAATTCACTTATAACGAGTTAATAGTTGCGGTTCGGCGAGTCACCCGAACTGTACTTTTATGCCAAGATCAACTTACTCAATAGGTGTAAGATTCACGGGAAGGAAGCAGTGGATTGTTTAGTTTTCGGAATAGAGGATAGGGGTATACGTTTAGGAGCACAAGCTGCCCAGTTTGTAGAACCTGAACAGTTACTCAAATTCTTTAAAACTATAAAGCCTGGTGTACCTAAGGATTCTGATAAATTAGGAAGGGACAAGCGACCCATCGAAAACAACACTGCTACTGGCAAAGGTACCTACAAAACTAGTAGAACAGATACTGCAAGCATAGTATGCCATACTGCAAGGACAATGCCAAGTATTTATACCTTTCCAATAACCGTAAATGATTTTGAAGTGCAATGTCACGTTGATTTAGGTAGTAAATTGCTATAAGGTTAGGGATTGTGTGGTCAACAGATAATTTACCACAGTTAAGATGTCTGGGCAATATACCGTACTATCCAACAGGCAACGTGTTCGTTAATATAAAAGTACAAGACGTAATCGAGGATAACGGCGAAATATTAATTGTCAATGATAACCTCATAAATTTTCCGGTACTTCTCGGTCGCACATTCACCGAGAGACCTAACATTAAGGTAATTAGTCTTCTTCAGTTATTAATGAGTGCCAGTCAATGCCCCTTAAGTGTATTCTAAATTTATCTATTTGACTTTCAGAGAAATTCCGTTTAGATATTTTTATATTACGTTTCCTTTTTATGATTTTCTCTGAGTGAATCTCCACGACGACCCCGTGGTGATCTAAGAGACCATAGTCTTCTACCCTTGTTTTCGTTTGTTAGAAATTAGTGAAAACTAAGTCTATACAGGTTGCCGTAGTTGGGCATATCCTGGTAGGCGATGTTACCTGTTGTATGTAGTTATAGAAAGAAGGAGGTTTTTGAACTCGATAGGAAATCTTGATTTTTCGAGCATATTAATATTAAAATCTCCACCGATAACTATATTTTTGTGTTGTTCCGTCTTTAGCTTATTTAATAAACACGTAAATGTCTCTAAAAATTGCTCCATTTCGCGTTTATTCCAGTAGATACAAATTATTATTAGATTGAGATATTCAATTTCTATTGCATAATATTCGACTATAAATTCTAGAGACATGTCAGATATATCATTGCGTTCTATAAATTCAATATTATTTTTTATTAGAATACAAACACCACCTCTTTTACGTAATTTACGACAGTAGTGTGCACCTATATTAAAATCATTCATTGACAAATTTTGAAATTTTAATTCCGTTAGAAATGTCTCAGAGAGACATAAAACGTCAAACGAATGGTCTTGAAGGAATTGTTCCATAATATGTATCTTATTGTTGAGGCTTTGGATGTTTTGAAACAATAACTTTGTCATTCTCGAAAAAATGTTTCAGATTTTTTACATATGTCTTCCAATTTATTTTTAATTTCTGTGTCAAAGTTCTTTTGTTTGCCGTCATTGGATTGGTTGTTAGATTTCATCAGTCGATACAAATTACTTGCCTGCGCGGTGAGTCGGTTTATTATTTTATGGCGATAATCACACCTTAGGATTTCCTGTAGTACATTATGACAAATATGTCGCAGGTTGTTTTGAGGAGAGCCTAAGTATGAGTATCTTAGGTCCACGTAGCTTATATGTGGTAATATATCACCCAAATTTGCCCAAATACTTAAAATTTTCATGTATATTGGGTATATAGGTGTTGAATTTTGGCTCACATAGTATTATATTTGTGTTTGTGAATTATAGATGTGATCTTAACTTCATTAGGTCTTTATCATTTTTCCCTGTTATTATTATTATGTTATCCTTCTTATTATAATCAGCGTATTGTCCTATTGATTCCATTATCCTCTCTGTAGTGGCTCCGGGTTTTATATCACTATGAACTATGTAGTTTCCTCCTAATTGTTTTTGTAGTTTGAGACACATTCATTGCTTATCACCCAAGATCTGAACCCGATGATTTTCTAGCTTAGTAGTCTCGTTTATATTATTTTCTATGAATTTTTTTCATATCAGTTGCTATAATTATATTTTCTGTCAATTGTTTACTTTTTGGTTTTCAAAAATTCAAAATTTATTTATTGATTAGGACATTAAATATCTCTTTCAATCGTCAAAAAGGAGGGGGGTAGGAAAATAGGAAGGAAGCACACAGTGACACGCTGGCCGCCCCATGGCAGCAGCAAACTTACCCCACGGCAGTCACGACCAGACCGTGCCCGGCAATGCCAGGTAAAGCCGGACCGCGCTCAATATATTATATAAATATGTCTAGTAAAATTAAGAAAAACCACCTAAAACTACAGCAAGAGTAAGCCAGTCTACCAAGGCAGCACCTATTCACGAGTATAACGCAGGGCCCAGCCATCGTCCAATTCAACCATTTTTGAGGGAAAAGAGCGACCCGGCCCCCACGCCACCGCCAGACAGACTTTTAAGTGAGCGTGCATTACACATGCTGCATGTGATAGGTAGCTGTTCCCACCCTACTCTATCCTATCCCTACCCTACCCCTAGCTTACCCCTACCATATTCTCCTACTGCCTTAACTTAACCCTACCCTACCGCTACCTTACCCCTACCCTACCACTATCTTACCCCTACCCTACCACTATCCTACCCCTACCCTACCACTATCTTACCCCTACCCTACCACTATCTTACCCCTACCCTACCACTATCCTACCCCTACCCTACCACTATCCTTCCCCTACCCTACCCCTACTTTAACTACTACCCTACCCCTGCCCAACCGCAGACAGAAGTCACTATGTGTGGGAAAGGAAGGAAATTTAACGCCGCTTCCAAGGTGGTTCTCCGTGGGGGAAAGAAACGGCAAGAAACCCACAGAGCCTACGTTTTTTCTTATTTTTTTTAAACATGTCTTATGTACTAATACATTATTTGTCCTATATACTATCTTAAAAGTAAATACCTGTTTAGAACAGCAGTTCAGTCCCATGGACTTTTGTCATTTTCATATTCAGATACACTATAATAACTTTTATGACATAATTTGATTTTTATAGTGGCTTTAAATTGTTTCAATGATAAATTCTGTATATCTGTTGGAACCTTATTATAAAAGCGTACACATTGACCCACAAATGATTTGTGGGCTTTGGCCAGACGACAAGAACCAGTAACAAGTTTATCTTTATTTCTAGTATTTCTACTATGAACATCACTGTTCTTCATAAACAAGTGTATATTTTTATGAACATAGATCAAGTTCTCATATATGTATTGTGATGGCATTGTCATAATGTCAACATTCTTGAATTTATCTTTAAGTGAAGTTCTAGGTCCCAATTGGTAAATCGCGCGAATAGCAGCAGCTTTTCTGCAGTACAAATACATTATGCCAGTCGGCAGTGTATCCCCACAGCAGTAGCCATAAGTCATAATGCTGTGGAAATAACTAAAGTAAACTAATCTTGCTGTAGCCTCATCAGAATAACAACAAATAACAATTTTCCCGTAAAGACCAACTCCCAAAGGCTTTGGGATGAGCCGCTCTAAAGACTGGTTTTTTCTAAACTTTTAGAAAGCACGGGTAATTCTGCAGATCGAGCTCGTCTTCTTGCCGTTTCAGAGAAGGAGGCGGGATATTGGTTACATGCCATTCCTTCACCCTTTTCTCACGGGAGCTACACTTTCTCTTTCAGGGTGCCTGCGCCTTGGTATGATAATTAACGAACTACATCGCTGCCATTACGAAAGCATTGTAGATACCCTTGGGCACCATGGCCAGTCGTGCCAGCGTAGTGCCGGCCGCTTGTCGCGCCATGCGAACCTTAACGATGTCATCCGCCGTACCCTTGCCACCATCAACGTGCCAGCTGTATTAGAACCCAATGGGCTGGCTCGGGATGATGGCAAGAGGCCCGACGGCATGACGCTCGTTGCTTGGTCACAAGGGCGGCCCCTGGTGTGGGATGCGACCTGTGTAGATGTCGCAGCCAAATGGTTAAATTAGCCGGTTAATCAAACGGCTAGCTATTTAAGCAGTTATTTAATTGAAATATGGCCAAATTCATGAACTTTGAAAGTAAATTCAAATGAACGATATTGCCTCGAGTTTACGGAGCTCTTCCATTCATTGTCATAATGTTAACCTAAACTAACCGAATAGAAACCTAATGCAAACTATTATTATACTTTGAAGTTATTGTGGGTAGGTTAGCATTGGAACAATGTGTGGAAGAGCTGCGTAAACTCGAGGCAATTTCGTTCTTTCAACATCACTTTAAAATCTTATGAAACTGGCAAATTTTCAACTAAATAACTGCTCAAAAAGGTAGCCGTTTAGTTAACCGGCTAATTTAACCATCCAGCTGCGACATAGACAACTTGGCCCCATCCCACATTAGGGCTACCTCGGCTGACGCTGGCGCAGCTGCATCAACGGCGGAAGACCTTAAGCGGCGCAAATGTGGTTCCCTAGGTCAGGGGTATTTATTTGCACTGTTTGGGGTTGAAACTCTAGGACCATGGGGCCCTAGTGCTGAAAAAATTTTTCAAGAGGTCTCTACCCGTAATCTACCCGGTTAATAGAGGCAACCGGAGATCGTCGAGCTGGCGCGTACCTCGGACAACGTATTCGTTTGGCCATTCAACAAGGTAACGCCGCCAGCATTCTGGGAACGCTTCCGCTTGGCAGCGATTTAGAATCAGTTTTTATATGTATGGTACTTTGAAGTTTGTACATATTGTAATGTAACCATCAGTTGCAGTCGATAGTAATCCTTACGAAGTACAAATAAAGCAGCTTTTCGTCCTTGGTCGGACGTCCGACTACGTATTCCGCACTCAAAAGTGACTATTTTATTCTGCGTAAGGATTAGTATCAACTACAACTAACGGTTGGTTGGCTCCAGAAAAAAGGAAACGTCTGTTACTAGTTTTAGTGTCAACAACGCTGAAGAAACAAACACCTGTACCTAGTGGCCTTGTGGCAGTACAATTACTTGTTTTATGCTACGCATTGATAGTCCACCTGAGTGGTTCAGTGGTCAACATGCCGGTCTGCCACGCAAGAGGTCCCGGGTTCGATTCCCGGCCAGGCCGAAATTGAAATGATGAATTTTAATTTCTGTTACGGGTCTGGGTGTTCTATGTATATCAAGTATGTATTTAAAAGTATATAAGTAGTTTATCAGTTATCTAGCACCCATAACACAAGCTTTGCTTACTTTGGGGCTAGATGGCGCTGTGTGAATTTGTCCAAGATTATTTATTTATTTATTTACCTGAAAGCAAGCGGTAACAGTCGCCCATAACATCTACGATTCAAGCATTTAGGTTGCAGGCAACAAAAATGCAGAATAGCAGATGCGTTGTCACTGTGAGGACTAAGATGAAATGCGTCATGCCTGTATTTGCGCTGGCTTATTTTATGGACACCCCACGTACTAGGCGCAATATTAAGGAGATCTAAATTATCCGTATTGTATTTTTTGGTTTGAGGGTTCTGTAAAGAAAGATATTGTAATCAATTATGATTTTAATTCAAAAGGTTCATTCATTGTTTTTACGAAAGTGCACCACCACCTAACTAATAGCAAAGTAGTCTAATTCAAATTACTGTAGCATATTAACGTAGCAAACTCAAATTAATGTTTTTAACATCTTTGTCTTTACGAGTTTGCTTTCTCATGTCATGTCTGTCAGTCATGTTTCAGTGTCCTGTAGCTAATCCTACCATGCCATCTGCCATGAGATTTCTCTATACCTACACGTGTGCGTGTCTTCTGCTCCTACTCTGCGGAGTCAGGTACGGGCCTATGGGGCTAACCCCGTGCCCGGGCGTCTTCTCGGCCAGGCTGTGCCTGTAAAGGTTTGTTAGTGCTTATATGGCTTCTGGTGGGCTCATTGATTTTTAGTGCCTTTAAGGCTTCACTGTGTTGCAGATGAGGTTCAATCCATCTGCCACATGGGTGCTGGTGAAGGACCTACACACAGTATTTCAGTATCAAGTAAAACAAATAAAATACCCTGGCGCCGCCGGCCGTAATTAATGTAACATAAATAAAACAAAGGCTGTAGGTAGTGGAGCTTAACACAGAACCCTCTACTGATGTGGGGAAGGCTCAAACTCTCAGTAGATTGTTATCGGCTATTAATGATTATTATGACCTAGTATTCTACCTACTTATCTGTGTAGAACGATTTTATCAATTGAACGAATTCCGTTTCAGTTAAGTAGTTATCTTAAGTAGGTTTTTCAAGAACGTCGGTGGCCGGGCGGTTGAGTATCCGACTCGTAAGAGAGAGAGGTACCGGGTTCGAATCCCGCTGTGGCAATATACCAATGACTCTTTTCTGAGTTATGTACAATAGTTGAATTCTAACCATTGCTCTCACGGTGAGGGAAACATCGTGATGAAACCTGCAAATTACCTGCCTATTGAAAATAATTAGTGAAGGTAAGTTCCTAGTTAATTTGGTACAGCTTTTTCGTGTAGATAAGTAGGCAACATTTAGTTCGACGCCTGGTAGTAAGATGTAAGAGGTTGGTTAGTTTTGATATGGATGGCATGAGGTTATTAAACTCCTCCTTATGGTGTGTACACACTTAACGTACGCCAACGAAGGGCTGTCGGCCGAATTCTTATGACTTCTAAGGTCCAATACCTGCATTTTGTGGTCAAGTAAACGGATCTTTGGGAGTTTTGGGAACCGATTCGGGCTCGTATTTGCACGTTTGTCCGTTGGCCTTCAGTATCCGCCCAAACTGCGTTTAGATTATTGTTTCTATACGTTTGATGTTACCGCCACGCTGCACTGCGGATCGCCGGCCGGCACACGCCAACGGACAATCGTTGGCCGAAACCGGTGCGCGTCACACATCGACCGGTGTGTACGCTGCATTAGGCTCCTGGTAGTAGGCTTAAGGAGGTTGCTTTGTTTTGATAGAGGTCGCAGAGGTTGTTAAACTGCTACTTATAGGATCATCAACTTGAAATAGAGCTGCGCTTCAACGTAGTCGATATGGTTAATTATCTTTAAAAATGAATATATTTTTATAAAATTTAAAATTCAATGTCCGGATAATATGAAGTCGCCAGTGTACTCTTTGCAAGCTATACTTTAACACACTTTCGGCTTTATACATGTATTAAGTAACACCCTGTATAATAATTAAAAAATATAATTAGTAACTGAATTGTGATTTTAAATGTACCTATAATTAGGTTATTAGTAAATAAGGTAGTGATCATTTAATTTTTGCTGTGATTTTACTGAGTCTGATTTAAATTACTAACTGAATTGCGATTTATAAAGTATAATTAGTAAAGTATTTTATCTACACTCATAGTGTAATGTTCCAATTACATATTCGAAAACAGTCGTTTAACCCTCTACTGCATGATATATGATGGAAGTGAAATAAAAAATATTTGTCGATGTGATTTGCTATATTTATATAAGAAAAACAACATTGTGAAAAAAATATATCAAAAAGTATTGTAGTTTAGTTTTTATTTTATGAAACTTTGGAGGTCTTGAGTAGTAGGATTAGTCAAACTCAGTAGACAAGTGTGGAATGGATGTATTTACAGTTTTTTTTTTTTTTTTTTTTTTTTTTTGCCCAACGCAAAGGAAATGGGCACCCTTCGGTAATGCGGTTGGAAGGGAGGAGGTGAACTCTCATGAGTATCCCAGCCGGCCGGCCGGACTGGTTATGCACGACTCGCCAAAAGAACCTAGGCGCATACGTACTAAACACCCCCTGGAAGCACCTGTAGCCATAAGGGCCTTTCAGGTTTCATCGGATGCTACACCCCGTAGGGACGGGGTGCGCTCAACGTCACTCCTTACGGAGCATACGCTGGAGAATTTATAGCGAGACCCCAGAAGGGGGTCCCGCTGCCGTGGATTGGGATTGGGGGCCTACGGGGGCCGCTGAAACGGCATGGGGGGGCTCTGTTGAGTCGTCCTGAGCCTCCAGGAGGAGGTTCAGGGCGCTCGACAGTTCGTCGGGGGGATCCGCGAGGACGTGTCTCGGTCTCCGTACCACGTGGCCGGAGACCGGGCGGGGAGCGTAGGCTGCTGCCTCTCGCACGAGCGGGTTGGGGTGCTCCTCCGCGGCCTTGAAAAAGGTCTCGGAGAGCGTTCTAAGAAACTGCTGCAGGGTAGGCAGGTCCATGTCACGGTGTAGGTCCGCATTGCGGACGTACCATGGAGCCGCCGTTGCTCTACGGCAGAAGATGTTCTGCACAATTTGCAGTTTCTTAGTGACGTGGGAGCTCGCGTGAGCGAAGACGGGGGAGGCGTATGTCAACACCGGTCGAATGCACACCTTGTAGAGGGTTCGCTTGTTCCTGAGGGACATTTTACTGAATCGACCCAACATACTGTTGAGGCGACCCAGGTAGAAACGGGCGGTGCGGCACACTCTTTCGACATGGGGCCGGAAAGTGAGCCTTTTGTCAAGCGTGACGCCTAGATATTTTACAGCGCGCTGCCAGGGAACTAGTTTCCCTTGCATGCGGAGGGGAGGGGGGTCGCTGTCACCCCGTCTGCGCTTAACATCGAAGCAAACCGCGGAGCTCTTCTCCGGATTCACTTCGATGCGCCACAGTTTGAACCAAGCTTCGAGCTTGTTCACCGCCTTTTGGAGCTTTGCCATGGGTGGCCTTCACCCTTTGGCGTAGATTGCCGTGTCGTCGGCGAAAAGGGACAGTTGCACCCCGTTGTCGGGGACGGGAATATCGTTCGTGTACGATATATAGAGTAGGGGAGAGAGTACAGAGCCTTGCGGGACGCCGGCCTTCAGTTGACGTGGGGAAGACAAAGTACCTTCGTGTCTGAACCGAAAGGTACGGTGTTTTAAATAGGACGCTACTAATCGGACGAGTCGATCGGAGAGACCAAGCTTGTATAGCTTGTAAACAAGGCCTTCGTGCCAGACTTTGTCGAAGGCCTTGGCGACGTCGTAGAAGACTGCGACCGTCTTTTCTCTCTTTGGGTAGAATCCATTGAGGATGTATTCTACTATACGATGGACTTGTCTGGGGCAATTGTGTTTGGGACGAAAGCCGAATTGATGGGGAATAAGAACATCGTCTTTGAAGAGATGTTCTTTCATTCGAGAGAGCACTACTCTCTCGAATAACTTCCCTAGTGCCTTGAGGAGGCTTATCGGGCGGTGGGATGACGCTACATTTAACGGCTTTCCCGGTTTGGGAATGCCTATGACTATGGCTTCTTTCCACGCGGTCGGAAAGTGGCAATGGTCAAAGCAAGCATTAAAAATGATCGCTAACAAAGTAAGCACCTGCTCGGGGAGGTACTTAAGCGCTTGGTTGGAAATTCCATCCGCGCCCGGCGCTTTGTTAGATTTGAGACCCTTGATGAAGGAGTGGATCTCGTCGGGGGACACTGTGACAGGGTCCGTGGTGGGAGGGAGCGAGGTCTTTTGACGGACTTCGTCTTCCACCGCACGCACGTGACCGGGGTCGCACTCCATGGTGCTAGGGGAGCATTGTGAAGCAATGCTATCTGCAAAGCATTCGGCTTTCTCGGTGTCCGCAAACGCAATTGTGCCGTCTGGGCGAACAAGAGGAGGGATGGAGATTCTGGCGTCTGTACGAAGGGCTTTCGCCACTTTGTAGTACGCTTGATGGGACGGGGAAATCGTCTGCATGAGGTCCCCCCATTGGGAGTTCCTCATTTCGTCGAGACGTGCTCGCACTGCCCGCTGAAGTCGGTTCGCAGTGCGTCTGTACTCTGGGGTCGGATAGAGTGCGGCCCTCCGGAGGGCTGCGTTTTTGGCTTTGATCAGGTTTCGAACTTCGAGTGGGAGTCCCTGCCGATTAACGACAGGGGCCACCACTTCGTTGTCCTTCAACGCTGACCGAATGTGGGACGTTAACGAGGTTACCGCAGCGTCGATTTTATCCGGACTATCGAAGTAGTCGGATGAAAAAGCGAGCGGCGAGTCGGGCGCGTCCATGACGGCCGCCATGGACTCTTTGAATCCTTCCCACTTCGTGAAAGTTCGCGGCAGTGGGGGAGAGATAGGGGTGGGGGAGCCTAGTACTAGGGAGACTGGACGGTGGTCGGAGCCTAAGTCGTCGAGGGTGTCGATCGACCGGAGGGTGAGCGACACGCCCTTCACTAGCGCAAAGTCCAGTACATCGGGACGGTGATCCACTCTGTCTGGGTAGTGGGTAGGGGAGAGGGGGCAATACACGTCTAGGTCGAGAGACCGAACGATGTCCATTAAGTGGACACCGCTCGTGTTGGTGGAGGAACACGTCCAGTCGGTATGTTTGGAGTTGAAATCTCCGAACATAATAACAGAGTCGCCTAGAGAGAGAAGCGCTTCGAAGTCGCTTTTGAGTGGCAGGGAGCCGGCGGGGATGTAGACAGAGGCTATGATCAGGGACGGATGTCCTGTCATGCCTAGCTGCACTACAGAGGCCTCCATACTCGAGAGAGTTGGAGTTGGAAGAGGGGAGCAATGAAGCGATCTCTTGTAGTAAATGGCAGTTCCTCCACCACGCGATGACGCGGTGGGGGACCTGTCATCCCTGACAAGGGAGAAGCCGGGGATCGAAATACCCTTCTGGATCGAAGGCTTGAGCCAAGTCTCCTGAAGGAGAAGTAGGTCGAGCTCCCTGCTCCTAACGAACGTCCTAAGTTCGGAGATGTTTGTGCGTAGACTGCGCACATTAAAAGAAACAAGCGAAACCCCACCCGGCCTCATGCGACCGGTGCCGACACTGGCGGGAGTGGGGGGTGTTGCGTGAAGCGCCTGGGGCATTACTTTAGGGCCTGGACGAGGGAGTAATGCTCGACAAGTGCGTCTAAACGCTCGAGCTGGGTGGAGGCGTTACGCAGTTTGCGTGCCAGGACGGGGATCTCGTCAATGTTGACGGACGCAAGAATGGAGGATATGTAATGCAAATCCTCCGCCAAAGAAGAGGGCGGGGGCTGGTGGCTGATGGCCTTGGGGGGGGAGGTGGTGGGGGGAGCCTTCGGCCCCGGGGCCTTGGGCGGGCCCCAAGCTGCGGCTGGAGCCGCGCTCGGGGGGGGCCCTTTGGCCTTGAGGGGGGGATAGTGGGCCACTGTCGCTGAAGGCGGCGGCGGCCTTGCACCTTTGCCCTTAGCGGGCTTCGGCGCAGAGGGATTTGCACCTTTGCCCTTAGTGGGCTTTGGCGGGGAAGTGCGGGGACGAGGGGCGCGCGGGCAACCCCTGTAGTTTGCAGTGTGGCCAGATTGGCCACAATTGCAACAGAAGGGAGGGGTGGTGGAGTCGCGCGTACGCGCGCACTCCTTGGCAGTGTGGCCTTCGCCACACTTGACACAGCGCGGCGGGGCCGAGCAGTTGGCCGACGCGTGGCCATAGAATTGGCAGCGATGGCACTGCCCTGGGGAACCGCGTTTATGCGGGGCCTCGACTTTGATTCCGGAGAGCCCACAGACCGTGAAGCCTCCCCGGAATATAGTCCTGGCACCGGTGGTGTTGGAAAGCACCACCAGCGCCATGGGAAATTGTTTGCCGGACCGGCTGTACATCTTGTGTACAGCCTCGGCGGGGAAATCTTTGGACTTGAGGTCCATGAGAATGGCCTCATTGTGTTAGAATTAGATAATCTGTGGGCCAGATCGATTGTAAGATGGTCCGTGGTAAAGAGTGTTTGGAGGTTAGAGTTTATGGTCGGTGGTGACATTGCTATTTTTGGATACAAACTTGTAAGAATGTTTTGCTTGTGAAAATACAAATATAGATGTTAATACTAGATTGAGCTGTAATTAATTGAAAAGCCTACCCTTAATAATATATAGATGTTATCAGAAGTGAGATAACAAGTTCTGTACGCCCAAATGGAGGACAAACAAAAACAAAAGTGTCGCACGCGATCACAAAGCTCGGGTGACTATAGAAAAAAACGTCGTCTCGAGGTAAAATGTAATAGCGACCGGCATAGAAAACAGTACAGAGAAAAAACATACGTGTCAAGAACAAAAAGAAGAAGCCATTCTAGAGTGAGAAATAGTCGTTCTGCTGGGAGAAAAAGTCGTTCGTCGCAGAGGACTCGAGTGCGTGAAGGAACGAAGACGCCACCGTTGGAATCTCGAAACCATGAGAATCGGCCTAGTATTCGCATTGGACAAAATTCGGCGACCGGACGAGATGTGGATGGTGACCTCCACCATGATGGACATAGTGACCTGACATTCAAGAGGACAGTAGCTTATGGAGAAGAACAGCATGTAAGGACCCCAGACGGCGTCGTACGTACACATGTAATGCCGAGTCAAGGTATGTTGGTGAACAATGATAGTGTACAACAGAGACAAATGATATCTAATAAGAGTACTAGTCACATAAGTTATGTCAATGATGGACCACACTTACCGGTTACCCAAACAGAGTTTGATGAATTTAGGGTTCGTTGTACAACCCCAATAGGTGTCTCAAGTAGTCAAAATAAGCCGAGGTTGTTAGAAACTGAACACACTTTAAATCCATCAAACCCTGCCAGTAACTCGCAAGTTACTTTAAATTTTAATGATTTAACACAACTCATTCAAACATTGGTTAGACCTGTTACATCTAAGTTAAATGTTAATAATCATAACTTAATACCAGAATTTGACCCGTCTATTAAAAATCATCGTATTGATGTGTGGCTCACAAAAGTCAATGAATGTGCATCGATTTATGGATGGGATGACTCGCACATCATGCATTTTGCATTGCCTAAATTGGTAGGGAACGCTAAAAAGTGGTACCAAAGTCAGTCAACAGTGTTACGCACCTGGCCCGAGTGGCAAATATTATTGCAAAAATCCTTTCCATCAGAAACAAATTATGGTGCACTACTATCCGAAATGCTTGATAGAAGATTAAGATTTAGTGACAGTCTTGATGAATATTATTTTGACAAAATGACCCTATTGAATGCATGTGGTATTACGGGGAAGAAAGCAGTTGACTGTGTCATACATGGCATAGATGACCGTACAATACGAGCGGGTGCAACATCAGGGAGGTTTACAGAATCTGAGGATCTATTAAAATTCTTGAAAGATGTTTGTAAGGAACACAAAGACATGGCTCGAGGAGCAAACTTATTAAATAGGAACAGGACAAATAATATAATATGCAATAAGTGTAATGAACCTGGCCACCGTGCTGTACAATGTCGTTCAAATAATACTCAGGTTAGCACCAACTCAGTTTTGGTCACATGCTTTAACTGTAATGAAAAAGGCCATAGATTATATCAATGTACAAAACCTCTATTAAAGTGTGACAAATGCAAACGATATGGGCATAAGACCAGTGACTGTGTACAAAAACACAGTGATGAAAAACGTGTTATGCTGGTAGGTAGTAATAATACAAATAATTCCAAATATTATAAACAAGCATTAATAAATAAAACTCATGTTGTCGAATCGTTCATAGATCTGGGGAGCGACTGTACTCTTATTACACAGAGCACAGTTAGTCGATTGGGATTAAAAATAGAGATTAGCGACTTACCCCTGGTACGCGGGTTGGCCAATGTTAGTGTGCATCTCATAGGTAGTACTCGGTTCACCTTAGAGATAGATTCAGTTTCAGCAGAGATTACTGCTTATATTGTGGCGAGCGACCATTTACACACAGAACTACTGGTTGGACAAAACTTTACCGAGTTACCTGAGATTGTTATCACTAAAACTGATAATGCTTTAAACATTTTTTCTCGGTCAGTTAACTATGATCTTCCTTTAATAGAACATAGCCCAGTTAATAAATATAAACTAAATGTAGTATCCGACTGTGAAGTTAATAAGGTAGGTATTGTCCTCTGTTATGTCGACCAGTTGAAACATGCAGACATTTATGTTAAAGGTAGCTATCGTAAGGTAGATGATAAGGAATATTATATTCAGGAGGGTCTGTATACAATAGTCGACGGAAAATGCAATCTGAGAATAGTTAATTGTAAGGAGAGTCCTTTGTATTTTACAGCAAACTGTACTATTGCAAGAGCTCATTTAGTTTACAAGGAGAGTGATGAAAAATGTAAATTACCATTAAATTGTTTGCGAGTTAATTCTACTCTGAAGCCTATAAATAATGAAGATATACAGTTAAATCCAAAATTGAGTAACGAGCAGAAAAATAAAGTTTACAATTTAATACACACATATCGCGACTGTTTCGCACTTGATCTTTCAGAGTTAGGCTGTACAAATCTAACTGAGTTAGACATCAAACTAACGGACGAAACTCCGGTTGTTTATCGTCCTTATCGGCTTAGTCAAACAGAAAAAATAATAACTAGAACTATGATTAAAGAGTTTATAGAAAATAATATAGTAGAGGAGTCTGAATCGCCTTATGCCAGCCCCATTATATTAATTTCGAAAAAGACTGGCGGATACAGATTATGCATCGATTACAGGGCATTAAATCGTAAAACGGTAAAGGACCATTTTCCACTACCTAGGATAGACGAACAAATAGATCTGTTAAGTGGCAATAAATATTTTGTAACATTAGACATGGCTAGTGGATATTACCAGATTAAGATCAAAGAGGATTGCAAACATCTGACGGCATTCGTGACACCCGATGGTCTATATCAATTTCGCAGAGCACCATTCGGTCTAGTAAATTGTCCCGCTGTATTTCAACGTACAGTTAATAAAATGCTTAGTAGGTCGGAAAATAAGTGTGCAATCGCGTATATGGATGATTTATTGGTATCTGGACGGGATTTCGATGACTGTCTCATAAAACTTGAACAGACATTTCAATTGTTACGAGACGCGGGATTAACATTAAATATCAATAAATGCAAATTCTTCGAAACCGAGATCGACTATCTTGGGTACGACATTTCTGGCGAGGGTGTAAAACCCGGTAAACAAAAAATTACATCTGTCGAATCATTTCCCGATCCCAAGACGGTGCACGAAGTACGTCAGTTTATCGGCCTCGCGAGTTATTTCAGGAAATTTATAGAAAATTTCGCGACCATTGCTAAACCACTCACGGATTTGACAAAACAAAATGTACCTTGGACCTGGGGACAACAACAACGAGAGTCTTTCCAACAGCTAAAGAGTAAACTAATACAACGACCGATTTTAAGTATATACAACCCCAGTTACCACACGGAGTTGCATTGCGATGCTTCCAAACATGGCTTGGGTGGCATACTGTTCCAGAAGGAACATGTTAATGATAAGCTTAAGCCTGTGGCATACTTTAGTCGTAAGACTACGATCGACGAAGAGAAGCTACATGCATATGAATTAGAGACTCTCGCGGTTGTTGCATCCTTGAACCGATTTCGACCGTATTTGTTAGGTAGAAATTTTAAAGTTCTCACCGATTGTAGCGCATTGCGATCCACATTCACTAAAAGAGATATTATACCGCGAATAGCACGTTGGTGGATGGCGTTACAAGAATATGACTGCATCATTGAATATAGGCCAGGTCATACAATGCAACATGTAGACGCATTAAGTAGAAACCCGGTATCTTCTGGTGACGACAATGATAAATACCAACATCTCACTAGAGTTTTACATATCACTCAAGATGATTGGCTACTCAGCCTTCAATTAACAGACCCTAAAATACAACATATTAAATCTGTATTGGAGGATTCTACGTATAACGAATTCGTAGACATTAAGAAAAATTTTGTAATTAAAAATAACCGTCTATACAGAAAGGTTGGTGAAGATTTGAAGTGGGTGGTACCAAAGGATGCTCGATTTCAAATATGCCAACGTAACCATGACCTTATAGGCCATTTTTCCGTTGAAAAAACACTAGAGAAAATTAAGCGAGATCTATGGTTTCCAAAAATGAGAAAATTTGTATCAAAGTACGTTAAATCATGTTTGCATTGTGCGTTTGGTAAGGAACCGGCTGGGCCTAAAGAAGGTTACCTTCATAGTATTCCCAAGACTAATATACCTTATCACACTGTACACATCGACCATTTAGGTCCTTTTGTCCGGAGTACTAAAGGAAATCAGTACATACTCTTAATTGTGGATGGATTTACAAAATTTTGCATATTAAAAGTACTTCGCAATACCAAATCCGAGCCGGCAATTAGGGCACTGAAGGATACGTTTTCTCTATTTGGATATCCGGCTAGACTAATCTCAGACAGAGGTACATGTTTCACGTCAGCTCAATTCAAAAGCTTTTGTACGGAATATGAGATCAAACATATATTAAATGCCGTCTCTGCTCCAAGGGCTAATGGCCAAGTAGAGAGATATAATCGAACGGTTTTAGATGCACTACGTACATACACGGATGAGGTAGGTGAGAATAAGTGGGACCAAGAGCTAGGAAAAGTACAATGGGGACTAAACAACACCTTAAATAAAGGAATAGGGAAAGCACCAGCTGAAGCGTTATTTGGGAAAAGGCCATTGGGTAGAGGAGAAGGAATTCTAGGAGAAACGATAGTCGAAACGAGAAAAAAGGACAAAGATTTAGAACAAATAAGAAATGAAATAAGTGAACACATTATGAAAGACCAAACTCAACAAAAGATTAGATTTGATTCAAATCGTAAAGTTGCTAAAACTTATGCTGTAGGAGACTTAGTTAAAATACTGAAGAATACTCCCGGTAATGAAGGTAAAAGTAGAAAATTACTTCCCAAATACACAGGGCCTTTTAAAATAAGTAAAGTTCTCAATTATGACCGCTATGAAGTTTCTAGTATTCCGGGATCAAATATATGTAAAAATAGATATAGTAACGTATGGTCGGTAGATCGCATACAGCCATGGATTACGATTGCTCATGACAGTGATCAGTCTGATGATGAGAGTATAGACTGAGTCGACAAATATTACTTATACGTATATTATTGTTGTTCTAATTGTATTAATTATGGTATAAAATGCCACGTTATTCAATAGAAATAAGAATTGTCTAGGTATGTTTATAAGATTTGTTGATGATCTCATTTATGTGGTTTTGTTTGAGAAATTATTTTTACAATTGTATAAGATTCGTTAATGTGATAAAAATTTTGAAGTCGATATTGTGTAATAGATATGAATGGGTCTGGAAGGTGAGACACGGTTGTTGTGTTTAAGAATAACGACAGCGAGGGGTCTACTGCAGATCATAAAAACTGATTGGTTGAGAAGTCTCGCACGGTCACCCTGCTCTGTTAGTAACGTGTGGCGAGGGGCGAGGTGTCAACCTATGATTGTTAAAGATGCATGGTGTTGGGAAGGCTCACATGACCATTGACATGTGGTGAAGGGTGAGATGTCAACACAATACATCTTGATTAAGAGCTGTAAGTCATGAGTGGCCAACTAGAGTTGGTGAAGTTCATGGTACATATTATGATGATAATTATGATGATAATGATGATGATAATGATGATGATAATTATGATGATAATGATGATGATAATGATGATGATAATGACGATGATAATGATGATGATTATTAGTGATGATTATTAGTGATTAGGATACATATTATAAGTATATTACTGTTGTTACAAGTTCAGTTTGAGGACAAACTATGTGGTTCAGGATGGCCGAATGTTAGAATTAGATAATCTGTGGGCCAGATCGATTGTAAGATGGTCCGTGGTAAAGAGTGTTTGGAGGTTAGAGTTTATGGTCGGTGGTGACATTGCTATTTTTGGATACAAACTTGTAAGAATGTTTTGCTTGTGAAAATACAAATATAGATGTTAATACTAGATTGAGCTGTAATTAATTGAAAAGCCTACCCTTAATAATATATAGATATTAATTGGAAAGCTCGTGCGGCACTCCACGGAGTACCGCACGCACCTTACGCTCCTCAGGGAGGGCGTAGGTGTGGTAACCTATTTTGTTGTGGGCTAGGAGCCTAGTAAGGCTCCTGAAGTCGTCGATCGACTCGACGTCAATCTTAACGGCTATACCCGTGTTTGAGGCACGGGTATAGCGGACGCGCTGTTCCGCGCAGAGACGGGAGACTAGCTCCCACTTGGACTTTTCCCTAAGGAAAACAGGGGGCGGGGGCTTGGCTTTAGACGGGGCAGGGGGGGCAAAACGCGCTACTGGCTTAGGGCCAGACGGCGCGGTCTCGCGAGCGGCAGCAGTCACGCTTGAGTCGGGGGACGCGGGGCTAGAGAGAACCGCGACCGCGACCGGGGCGGGCGCGGCGGCCTCGGACGAGGCCTCGGACACTGAGCGGGCGGCCCGCTTTCGGTGCCGCTTAGATTTAGCGACGAGCTCGAATCCGTCGAGCTCGGCCGCAGAGGGTGGGACGGGGGTGACGGAAAGAGTTCCCGTCACGGTGGTCGAGGACGAAGAGTCGTCCCCGGACAGAGAAGCCGCCCTCTTGCGGGAGGGCGGCGCTGAGACCTGGGACACGGAGTCCTCAAACTCCATGTCCTCAGAGGGTTCGCGGGGGGCCTGAGGGGCACTCCCCACTGACGCCAGATAACTACGGACGACGTAGTCATCCTGGCCTAGATTAGCTCGGAGGAGCAATTTCACCGCCTTAGCGGCGAATTCCTCCACCGAGACCGTCGCCATTGGGAGGCGAGAAGAGGGACGAGAGATGTCGACGAGGGACAGAGAGACGCGGGGCGTCCTCCCTGCGTGAGGCAGGGGGGAGAGGGGAGAGGGGGTCGGTGGAGCGGCTATCCCTAGTGGATATGCCGCTATCCGTCACCCTTGGGCAGGCCCAAGTGCAATGGGATCGGGACGTCCGGTTTCGTTAAGACCTGAGGGGCCTTAACAGCGCACCGGGGCAACGCTAGTTGGCTTAGTTGTCACCGTTAAGTATCCACCAACTCAACGCGGCAGAAACGCAGCTTTGTGTTACCAACGAATCGGTAACAAGAAACTACGTCTCTGAATGAACGTAACTATAATTCGTTACGCTCAGCGGGACGCGGGCTCGCAACGCGAAGTGAACGCGCGCGAAAACTTGCGAAATACGTAAACAAAACGGAAGCGAGCTGGCAACGAGCGACGCGGGGGTGCGCTACGAAGCCAAAACGGATACTGCGTCGTATTTACAGAAAATGTGCCTAACTATATTTACAAATACGTACTACCTAAACTTGTGTGACAGATCTAGTAAAAAGCTATTTGCATTGACCAATGGGAAAGCCCGCCGCGAGATAGCTTCCCCCACCACGCCGCGCGCCGGTGTGGTGCCGCTATAAATAGGAGGCGCAGAGCGGCGGACGCCCATTTGGCCGGCGCATCGAGGGACAGCACATCGGAGGAAGCTCGGCGCGCACGGTGGCGACTACAGCGGCGGCGAACTCCGGTGGTCTTCTGAAGCTGCGCTGGGGCTCCGTGGCGTGAAGAACAATCGAAGACAAGTCGTTCTTTTCATAACGCAATCCTGAGTTTCATGACAATACGCTCTCTGTGGCTAAATACGCATTCGTTCTATTTTTTATAGAACACGAGTTTCACGACTTTTATACGAATACAATACGGTAGCCACAGTACTCCCCCTCAAGCGAAGCGTACAGGTAGTTTGGTGGTGCGTCCGGCTCGTGTCTTGTATTGTGTTGGTCTCGTGTTTCGCATTGTGGTCGGCTGTTGTCTCGATGTAGGTATCTTCGTTTCAGGGTCGTTTCTGTTGATTTGTTGTCGTTGGGTAGTGGAGTTGTATTCATTTTCAGCGGTCTCGTTCAGTGTGTAGGCAGGCTTGAGTCGGTCGATTGATATTTTAGCTTGTCGTTGTGGTAGTTGAACGGTGAATATTTTTCTGTCTCGGTCAATGACCTTGTAGGGCCCCTCGTACGGTGGTTGTAGCGGCTTTTTTACAGCGTCGATTCTTACGAAAACGTAGCTGCAGGTTTGTAGGTCTTTATGCACGAAGATCGGTCTGTTGCTTGCATGTGATGGTAGTGGTTGCTTTGGTTTCAGAGTGTTGATTGTTTTTCGTAGTTGGGATACGTAGTTGTAGTCGGCGACTTGCAGATTTTCGGTTTGTGTAGTGGTAGCAAAAAAATCTCCAGGTAGGCGCAAGTTGTAGCCGTAGGTAAGTTCGGCAGCGCTGATATTTGTGTCGTTACGTAGTGCGGCTCGAAGTCCCAGCAAAACGGTAGGTAATTCTTCGATCCACGTAGTTTGTCCGGAGAGTCGCGTTTTCAGTGCCGCTTTTAAACTGCGATGCCAGCGCTCGACGATACCGTTTGCTTGCGGGTGATACGGTGTTGTGCGTGTTTTTTCTATTCCCATTATTTTCGTTAGGTAGGTAAATAGCTGGCTCTCGAACTGTCGTCCTTGGTCGGTTGTGATGGTTTGTGGGCAGCCAAAACGGGTTATCCAATGTTCGTAGATAACTTTCGCCACGTCTTCGGCGGTGATTTCTTCGGTAGGTATTGCTTCGGGCCATCTTGTAAGTCGGTCGATCATTGTGATAAGATAACGGTAGCCGTGCCGCGTAGGGGGTAGCGGTCCGACTATGTCGATGTGGATGTGCTGAAATCTGTCTGCCGGTGGGAACGAAGATAGTTCGCTTGACGTGTGGCGATGTATCTTACATTGTTGGCAGCGTAGGCATTGTTTGGCCCAGGTGCCAACGTCCTTGTTCATCGATGGCCAAAAGTATTTTTGCGTGACAAGCTTTCGGGTGGTGCGTACTCCTGGGTGGCTGATGTTGTGGACTGCATCGAATGCTATCTTGCGGTACGGCAGCGGTAGGTATGGTCGCATATGTTGAGTAGACGTCTCGCAGTATAGAGTAGTGTTCGAGTTAGGTAAAGTAATTTTACGTAGGCATAAATTACTTTGTTTCTCGAGCTTCGTTATCGTGCTGTCTCTTTCTTGCACTCTTGCGATTTCTTCGTAATTGAGTGTTGTTGGACAGGCGATACTTTCGACGCGGCTGAGGGCGTCGGCGACGACGTTATCTTGGCCAGTCACGTGACGAATGTCGGTGATGAATTCGCTGATGAATTGCAGTTGGCGTGCTCGGCGCGGTAGCTCGGATGGAGATGGCGCCTTGTGTAATACGTAGGTAAGCGGCTTGTGATCGGTGAAAACGATGGTTTCTCTTCCTTCGAACATTTTTCGGAAGTGCTTGACTGCCATGTAAATAGCTAGTAGTTCGCGGTCGAATGTACTGTACTTCTGTTGTGCGTCGGAGAATTTCTTCGAGAAGTAGCCGAGTGGTTGCCATCTGTTACAGATGCGTTGTTGGAGGACGGCTCCAGCTGCTTTGTCGGAGGCATCTGAGAATATGGCCAACGTTCCATGGTGGGACGGGTGGGCGAGTAAAGCTGCCTTTTGAATGCTGGCTTTACAGGCTTCGAATGCAGATGTTGATTGGTCGTCCCATTTTATTTCCGTTTTGTCTTTCCTCTTCGAATTATGTAGGTAATTACTGAGCGGGGCTTGGATGGTAGCGGCGTTAGGTATGTTCTCTCGGTAAAAGTTTAGCATGCCGAGGAAACGTCGTAGCTCTTCGATCGTCTTTGGTTTCGGAAAATCGGCGATTGCATTGATTTTCTCTTGTGGAGGTTTTATTCCGTGCTTCGAGACGTGGTACCCGAGGAAGTTGACTTCGTCTTTGCCAAACACGCATTTCGAAGGGTTGATAGTGATGCCGTATTCTTCTAGTCGTTGTAGGACTGTTCGAAGGTGTTTCCGGTGTTCATCTTCGGTTCGGGAAGCGATGAGGAGATCGTCGACGAATGGAAAGACGTAATCCAGCCCTCGCAGAACTTCGTGGACAAACCGCTGAAATGTTTGCCCGGCGTTGCGGAGGCCGGGGCACATGCGTGGGAACTCGAACAATCCGAACGGTGTTATTATTGCTGTTTTTTCGATGTCTTCTTCCTTGATTGGTAATTGTTGATAAGCTCGGTTCAAATCGAGCGTAGAGAAGACTTGACAACCGGCGAGATGGTAGGTAAAATCTTTGATGCGTGGTATCGGGTAGCGGTCGGGCTTCGTTATACTGTTTAGGCGTCGGTAGTCGCCGCAAACTCGCAGGTCACCGTTTTTCTTCGGTACGATGTGTAAAGGTGATGCCCACGGGCTCTTGCTCGGCCGGCACAATCCTTGATCGATCATGCTTTGGAATTCGTTCTTGACTCGATCGTAACGATTGTGAGGTATGGGGCGGGCTCTGCAGTACAACGGTGGTCCGGAGGTCTCGATGAAATGTTCCACGTTGTGTTTGGGGTTGAGTTTCATCGAAGTGATGCGAGTGATTCCAGGGTAATCGGCTAGAATGCTGTGGTAGGACTGTTGCAGGTCGATACTTCGAACTGTAGGTATGTTCGTGTGACAAACTGGTGCGTTGACTGCTAGGTTTGTGACGTCATCGATTAGTCGGCGGTTCTTGAGGTCTACAATCAGTCGGTGATGTTGAAGAAAATCGGCTCCAATTATTGGTCTGCTGACGTCGGCGATGATAAATTTCCAGCGGTATGGTCGGCGTAGGCGTAAATCCAGATCCAACGTCGTTTCGCCGTAGGTAGATATCGCGGAATTGTTGGCTGCGTAGAGCGTGAATGGCAGCGGTTGCGGTCGAGTTCCTTTCCTCTTCGGTATGACGGATATATTTGCACCCGTATCTACTAAAAAGGTGAGTTTCGAGTTTCTGTCAGTGACGAATAGGCGGTGTTCTGTACTTGAAACACTGGTTTCCGCCACAGCCAGTGTTCGTTTTAGTTTTCCGTCTCCTGTGCGGTGAATGAGCATGGCGACGTGCAGCGTCTGGCGCGATCTCCAAATCGGCGATGGTAGTAGCAGATTGGGCGATGCGGCGAGTGCGGCCGGGGGGGTGGCGAACGGGACGGTGGTCTGCGGTGGTAGCGCTGGTACGACGGGCTTCGCTGTCTTGAGCGTTGGAAGTGGCCGCGTGTCGATTGCTGCGCTCGTCCTTGCTTTAGTTCCGCGACCTCCATACTAAGCTTCCGAATTTCTTCGAGAAGGGTTTGATCGTGGGTTTTTTCTTGAGCTTGAGACGCAGGTGTTGAGGACACGGCGGACACTTCGGGCGACTGTTGTAACACGTTGTCGGCAAGGTTCGCTAAGTCGTCTAGTTTTGCGATTTTGTTGATATTTTCGCTGACGGCGATTGCAGAGCGAACGGTAGGTGGTAGATTTTTCTTCCAAAGATGCTGCAGCACTGGTTCGGACAGCTTTCCTCGGCTGAGCATTTTCATGTGGCGTAGCAGCTGGCTGGGTGTGCGATCGCCTAACTCCACTTCGTTAAGCAGCTTCTCGAGTTTCCGCTCGTCGCTCTCTTCGTAGACGCTGATGAGACGACTTTTCAGCGCGTCGTAAAATTCGGCGTCGTCGTTAGGTGGGTCGTAGATGATGTCGCACACTTGTTCCAGCTCTGGTTTGCCGAGTTGCGCGATGATCATGTCCACCAGCTGCCGTTTTCCTTTTTTCTGATCCGCTGTGACCGACTCGAATCTGTAGAACCATAGTCGTGGGGTGTCGCGCCAAAACTGTGGGATGCGCAGCGAGAGAGCGATGCCTGCAACTTCTTGCTGTTCCCGTTGATAGTCTTGAGTCGCCATAGTTCCCGGTGCTAAGCTGTGTTCTTGTTTCTTGAACGGCGGTGGTCACCACTTTGGAGGTCTTGAGTAGTAGGATTAGTCAAACTCAGTAGACAAGTGTGGAATGGATGTATTTACAGAAAATGTGCCTAACTATATTTACAAATACGTACTACCTAAACTTGTGTGACAGATCTAGTAAAAAGCTATTTGCATTGACCAATGGGAAAGCCCGCCGCGAGATAGCTTCCCCCACCACGCCGCGCGCCGGTGTGGTGCCGCTATAAATAGGAGGCGCAGAGCGGCGGACGCCCATTTGGCCGGCGCATCGAGGGACAGCACATCGGAGGAAGCTCGGCGCGCACGGTGGCGACTACAGCGGCGGCGAACTCCGGTGGTCTTCTGAAGCTGCGCTGGGGCTCCGTGGCGTGAAGAACAATCGAAGACAAGTCGTTCTTTTCATAACGCAATCCTGAGTTTCATGACAATACGCTCTCTGTGGCTAAATACGCATTCGTTCTATTTTTTATAGAACACGAGTTTCACGACTTTTATACGAATACAATACGGTAGCCACAAAACCATTAATGGGTTCGTATGCATCATGACAAAAAAATTCTAGGACATATATGGTTTCCTATGCATACATACAATTGTTAGTCAGTTTATAAATAACGTTATTGTTGATGAAATTTTGAAAGACCAATTCTTTTTCAGTATAACTTAAAATACCCTACATTTTAGGAATTTACTTTGTTTTTCGTGAGCAAATTTGGCAGATTTGTCGATACTTATGCCATTCAGGATGTATCCTGTACTGTCAGTCCGCACGGAATACAGGGGTAACTCTTGGCGTTTTGCTGGTGCCTTTCTCATTCCATTATGTCGACAGGGGCGTAGCTACCGCCGTATCTGCCGTATCAATTATATGGGGCCCCCGGGCTATAGGGGCCCCCAAAATGTGTGTAAGCAAAAACACGTTATCTCTTAAACTCAGTTAAACTCTTCTTTATTTCGCGAAAAAAAATATTTTTTTTATAGAATTTCCAACCAGGGTCAGGGGCTCCCTCTGCCAAAATAGCAAATGAAATCAAGTGATACAATCCGTTTTCATTCACCTTTCGTTTAAGAGATAATTAACATTTTTATTGAAAAAACAAGACATATCATTGAAATTGTATAAAATGTGCACCCATCAGATGTAAAAAATTACAACAGTTTTGATAATTTCATGTTTTCAGCATTATCGGTAGCACCAAAGGCGGAACTCCGTTCTTTTCTAAATGGGTCATGTGGATCTGGCTCATAATAATCTTGGCCCACACGCACACACGCATAATCGTCTTAGCTCACACGCCCTCAACCTTTGAATTTGACTGTTGTTAAGTTAATAATGGAAGGTTTTGATAGCCAACATTTCAGAAATTCAGAGCTCGCTACTCGCTCATTAATTGTTCGCAAACTTGATTTTATTATACAATCTAAAAAAAATCGAGGTAGCCCGATTTCGATATTGCTGATTTTACGGTATTTTTCAACGAAAATGCGCAATATTTAAATGTATATACACAAAAATTTCGAGCTCGCTCCGCTCGCTCATTCATAATCACGCAAGGTTTTAATATTGTCAAATCAAGGGCCAATTTATCAAAAATTCCAAGCCTTACTCTCGTGGACCCGACTTTTAAGAGTCTATTGTCACACAAATGTAGAGCGCGCTAGGCTAGTCCATTTATTGACTTAAGCTGAGACTAGGATTTATGTTACTCATTAGAACCCCCCGTAGTTGGGGGGGTATCTGCTAGGGGGGCCCCTACACAATTATTGATACGGGGCCCCCGGAGGGCACGCTACGCCACTGTATGTCGAGTGGATGTTCCAGAATGGAATGCAGTTGCAAGACTTCCCGGGTGACACGTAGATGGAGATCTAGTTACAGAAGTCGTCATTGGACGACCTCTTTAACGTGGAAGAGATCCTGCTTTGTACAAGTAATTTGAGAGCAATTGCTTTCAAATATCTAAGCAAAGCAGAAGTTATGGCAAAATCCTCCACTGATGCAGAAGAGGCTCAAGTTCAGCAGTGGACTGCTATTGGCTATCTATGATGGAAAGAAATAAAGCGAAACCATAACCTTGGGATTAATTGTAAATACAAACTATTAAACTTCAATGCATACGGACCCATTTATGTCTCAATGATAAAGTATTTGAATGTGTTATATTATATGGTATTATAGTATATTTTTAATTGTTATTTAAAAGTAAAACTATCGTAATTAATAATAAATAATATTGCCAATTAAAATTATAGTCGTTTCAGAACGAATGTACGAAATTCCTGAACGATGTTTAATCTTTGAATACATTCAGTACTAATTAACTAAAAGTTGGGTTTCTAAATATTTAACGTATCTTATAATTATTTAAGATAGTTTTAAGAACTATTTCGATGAATTTGGTTATTATCTTTGGTTGAAATGTAACGGCTTCTAACTTCCGTTTGTATGTTGGTTATATAAACCCAGTCGAGAGACTGCGAGGGGCTTTTTGCTCCAGACCCGGCACAGAGTTAAGTACAAACTTGCATTGTTTTATTGTTGCTTTATATTTTGTATTAGTTTTATTTATCTATATAATCGGTTATTGATTGAATCATACGTAATACTATTGTCCCATTTTTAGGGATAAATATGTATTTTGCTATGTTTTATTATGTTCAGAATATATTGTTATATTTCCCATGTAACTTTGTTTGCTATGATTGCCTATCCTATAATATAATAACTTATCTAATTTGATCTAATATGTGTGTTTAAATATGCTATTCCTTTCCTGAATAAATAGCTATTTATATTTAACTAATGTGCCCTATTTTTATTTCATTAAGCTTTCCACCCTTAGTTTTCGATAAAATACTAGACCACCATCATTAATATCTTCTAAATACTTAAATTCACACCCGAGATCTGTACACTCTATACACCCTATATAACAAATGCATACGAAACCAAATATGGTTTCGACACTTTAGAGCTTGAAAATTACTGAAAACCATCAAATAATGAAAATGTAATACATATTATGCAAAGAAAGGGTTGTGGCACATCATATTTTTTTTAGTTCAAATTGTTTATCTTTTTACAATTTTGTATTGTTGTTATTGTAACCGTTTTTAGGTTATTTTTCAGTATTTAGCACAATTTTTGTCATACTTACTTTCAATTCCACCGGAATCGCACAAGCATATGAGGATAATAGGGCTTTATGTCTTCTATAATGTGGATCGCAGTCTCCGCAGATAAGCGATAAACCCTACTAAAGTTGGGCATGTTAAATGGGCTCGACAAATCCCTTATTTGCCGTAATCCCGTATCGACTCTTTGCTTCGCCCTTATCCTATTACGATGTTGTATCGGCAGTACAAACTGCATTTTCCAATAAAAACTTAATAATCCACAATAACTTTCCGAGAGTATTCGTGTAATTATCCGTATATTCGACAGATCTTCCGATTTGAACTGTCAAATTTGTCCATGGGATTCGAATCGGATTCAAATTCGTGTAATTTTCCGAATATATCTTCCGATTTGAATGTCAAATTTGATGCTTGTGAACACACCGATTTCCGAGTCGATCGACAAATTTGTCGAATTCGTATCCGAATTCGATTTCCGAGCCATTGTGAATACGGGGGCAGATCCAGGTTCGCTCCAGTTCGTGCAAGTTACTTTTATATTGGGCTGTCTACAGATAGTTGTACACACTGATAGTGGTATAAATATTTACATGTGCTTATACTACATTTAATGACATCTGTAGCCGTATTCACAATGGCTCGCGGATACGGAATCGACAAAGGACCCCACAAAAGTTCTTAGGAAAATGTGGTTTCAGTTATTTTGATGAAATTTTCATATGTTATAGAGAGTAGAGTTTCCGTGGAATCTATCGGAATTCTGAATAACAGTTTTTGAATCGATCGACACGGATTCGCAGCTCACGAATTTCGTGTCGAATCGTTCGGAAACGGTTTCGAATCATTGTGAATACGGCTACTGATACGCCCATTTGACTTCAATAATACAAGTTCAAGTTCAAGTGTCGCCCTCTACCGCTTTTTCAAAGTTTAAATTTAAGATCCTCTGGTACCTATACTTTGGTAAAATTTGTATCTTAACGCCCTCTAGTGACTTTTCCAAAAACTGCTTAGAGCGACATCTGTAATCCTCTCCGCGATATTTCGGTAAATGTAACACCCTCTAGTGATCTTTTGATAAATCACGACATCTATAAATTCTAGTGTTTGGTTAGACTTGTTCCGCAACCAATGTGGTCACCACGATAACTCTAAGCGATGCGAAGACACTGTGTGGGTATAGATGGAACAATGACTATTTGTTTATTTAGAAGGTATTTTATAGATTGGTTTTTATTATATTATTTTTCACTCATCTGCTTCTTAAGCTCGGATATTTCTATAAAGGTCGCTCTTCTTAGAACACTGCTGCGCCGTAGAAATAATCCTTTTAACTTATACTTCTTACTTTTATTTCACTTTTAGTTCTACTTCACTTTTTCTTTATAATAATTCTATTGTCCTGTGTTTTTATTACTATCCTTCCCTTTTTTCTATTGCGTTGTCACTACATCTATTATTCATTGCTAATTTATAATTAAATATCCGATAGTTTATAATTTTAAAATACATAATTATATACGGGAGCTCAATGTAACAACGGCACAGTGGCGCCCTCTCATTTGTTATTAAAACAATTTTTTTATTAGCTACTAAACTACTAACTAAATGTTCTTCATGTTTTCTTAAATAAAACCTAATAATTTACCTTCATTCATGTTTCCTGATTTATGATTTATCTATAATATTTTAAAACTCTATAAATAAATTAAATTCCATATTAGTGATTTTAAATGGCGTTTCTACTTTTTTCCACGGTGATTCGAGAGTTGTGGCGACAGTAAAAGTTGTAGAAAATAAAAAATCCTATCCGATAACATATCGCTCAACGTTATTGGTCATATGGGCTGGGCTCCATACATTTCTGCCGGTCCTCCTTTCGGTGAACGATTTAAGTACAGAATTGTTATTCTGACAATAAGCATTTTACGAATTGTACTTACATTCATGGTACGAATAAGCAGGGGGCTTACTATGAACTCTTATAGCAGGACCTAAGCAAAACTGCCCTGCTAAGAACGAGACAGCGCTATATGTGTCACATAAGCTAGTCTCATTCCAAGCAGGGCAGTTCTGTTTAGGTCCTGCTATAAGAGCTCTTGGTAAGGCCCCATGGCAGTCTGAGTAATACCGACGGTACCGTTCCTGATATCGTTCTTCGATTCCAGGCCAGAAGAATCTCTCCAGTTTGTCTACTCTATTCCATCGTCATTTGACATTTCAGTTGTCAAACAACACAACACAGGCTTGCCAGATTGGGGGTTTTTTTCGCAAATTTTGGGGAAAAAATTGACTTTTGGGGAAAAACTGGGGAGACAAAATCTTTGGGGAATCTTGTGGGGAAAAAAGATCTAGGGAAAATATTGAGCCCTAATTATAGTATAACTTACATATAAAAATGACGATGTAATGAAATCTATGAATCTTCAAGACCAGTTCTAAAGAACTTGATTCCAGTGCCATAAAACCCTTGAACAAAAAAAGTCTGTGGACCATTTTAACTAATGGGACTCGTATATAAAATTAATATTCGAATCATTAGGCAAAAATTCGAATCATGATTCGAACTAACCTGAATGACTCTTTTTAATGATTATTTGAATCAATATGAATAGATAAAAATAAATAAAAATGCATGAACCTACTGTCAAAATGATTAAACTGTTCAATAGCGAAAAGGTCTACTCAACCGAGAAGAAGACATCGAAATGTTAAATTTGATTAGTGAAATTGAAGTACCTTTCATTAATTAAAAAAAAACGAAATAATGTGTTTATTGAGTACCTATTTTTTGTTAATTGAATCAAATCAAGTTTGGGGGTTTTTTCTGAAAAATGTATAATTTTTGGGAAAAATAATTATGAATCTGGGGAAATATAAGAAAACACATCAGGCTACCCTGACACAACAGCAATCTCTATTTAGTCTGTGGCCACTTTCCATCGAAGAAACATACCGGCATCGTGCAAGCAGTGCATAAGAGTTTTATTTCAAAAAATTTAATTGCTATATAAGTATTTGTGAAATACGTAAATATTTGAGAAAAGTTTGATTGTCATGGGTTTCCGCAACAATTGAAGAGTATATTTTATATACGTAAAATAACCACGTCCACGGTATACTCGTAAGTACCACGTGTAAGTACGCATCATTGATTGAATTCGAGATTTTCGTTTCTCACCGCGAAGCCGGAAACCTGCACCTGCTCAGCGATAATAATATTTAGACAAATATTATTTGAAGTTATACAAGATATTCCTCAAGAAAGAAGCATTCTGACACGTGTCGTATAAACATGTCGGCGAAAGGAGAGGGTGATCTGCGGGACGGATATTCGATATCCCAAATATTCGCAAATGCCGAGGGGCTAACATATAACGACTTTTTGTTACTTCCCGGATTTATTGATTTTACTGCGGAAGAGGTGGACCTGACCTCACCCCTGACTAAAAAGATCAACCTGAAAGCGCCGCTGGTCTCCACTCCAATGGACACCGTGACCGAGGCCGATATGGCCATATCGATGGCGCTGTGTGGCGGCATCGGTATCATACACCACAACTGCACTCCTGAATACCAGGCCAATGAAGTCCAAAAAGTAAAGAAGTACAAGCATGGCTTCATTCGGGACCCCATGTGCATGGGTCCTGAGAATACTGTCGCTGACGTCATACTAGCTAAAAAAACAAATGGATTCACCGGATATCCCATAACTGAAAATGGAAAACTTGGTGGGCGACTCATAGGCATAGTAACATCAAGAGATATAGATTTCAGAGAGGGTGATCCACATTTAAGCTTGAAAGAGGTCATGACTCCAGTAGAACAAATGACCACAGCTCCATTAGGTGTCACACTTCAAGATGCGAACTTTATGTTGGAAAAGAGTAAGAAAGGAAAGCTGCCCATAATTAACAAAGCCAATGAACTTGTGGCATTAATTGCAAGAACTGATTTGAAAAAAGCTAGAAGTTATCCCAATGCATCAAAGGATTCAAATAAACAATTACTTGTTGGTGCAGCTATTGGCACCCGTGACTCCGATATAGACCGTCTTAAATTACTGGTAAATAATGGTGTAGATGTAATAGTCCTTGATTCATCTCAAGGCAATTCAAAGTACCAGATAGAAATGGTAAAGTTCATCAAACAAACATATCCTGATATCCAAGTAATTGGAGGAAATGTTGTCACTAGGATGCAAGCCAAGAATCTGATTGATGCTGGTGTAGATGCTCTCAGAGTGGGCATGGGAAGTGGCTCCATTTGCATAACTCAAGAGGTGATGGCATGCGGCTGCCCACAGGCCACTGCCGTTTATCAAGTATCTTCATATGCTCGCCAGTTCAACGTTCCTGTAATTGCTGATGGGGGCATACAATCTGTAGGCCATATTGTGAAATCATTGGCACTGGGAGCTTCTACTGTGATGATGGGATCTCTGCTCGCTGGAACATCTGAAGCTCCAGGTGAATATTTCTTCTCTGATGGTGTGAGGCTTAAGAAATACAGAGGAATGGGTAGCTTAGAGGCTATGGAGAATAAAGATGGTAAGGGCTCTGCTATGAGTAGATATTTTCATAAAGAGTCTGATAAACATAGGGTTGCTCAGGGTGTGAGTGGCAGCATTGTGGATAAAGGGTCAGTACTGCGATTTCTACCCTATTTGCAGACTGGCATGCAGCACAGCTGTCAGGACCTAGGTGCACGCTCATTATCACTTTTGCGTGAAATGAGTTACTCTGGAGATCTGAGATTTATGAAAAGGACATACTCTGCTCAATTAGAGGGCAATGTTCATGGGCTATTTTCATATGAAAAGCGACTGTTTTAAAGTATGTTTTAATCCAAAACGACAAAACATTTGAACTCAATAAGTATAATAATGAAATGTGGCTCAACATGCCGCCTATAGGAGAAACTGAAGAATAGACAACCGACGCCCACATCACATTCATTATTATATTTGTCTTTTGAATTATTTTGTCTCTTTCTATTAAAGTACACTTTTGATACGTACAGAATACAGTATAGCATATTTATATGTGATACATTTATATTTTACAGATTGACATGTTTATATTATTAGTATTGTAAGAGAAAAAGTATTCTGTTATGTTTTATAGAAACATTATTTTGTGTACCTATGTGTATTTTAGATGTACTTATGTGACCCTGTCACATGCCATTCATATTATGTGATTGTACGTAGTTACGTATATTATTATTATAAGTATTCCAAATGTCGCTAATTGTAATTTTTGTTATTATACAATGAACATGGACCAGATGCACGATGATACTTAATAAAGTGTGAAACACAATGCAATTTTTCATTTCTGTCCATTTGACACTCTTTTTAACCCCCGACGATAAAAGAAGGGTGTTATAAGTTTGCGCATAAAGTTTTAATAAATAAATAAGTTGGATGTGTGTCTCTATGTTGTCTATCTGGGTCATTGTAGCTCCTGAACGGATGGAACCATTTTTATGTGGCTTTTTCTAATTGAAACTCAATAATCAAGGTGATTCTTAGCTTTGTTTGAATAAAATCAGTAGAAAATATTTAAATAAATGTAAAATTTGTCGGGGTTATCTGACTACCTGTGGTCACAGGTTATAATCAGAATGGCTACAACACAATGGTTACAGCACCTAACAATATCCAATTACTAACCAAGACTAAACTCATAATCAAATTACCAATGCACATTATATTTACACCTTTACTGTGCTTGTTTACTTCCAGTATAAGGTTTCCTAACACATTCTTGCAGGTCAAGTTTCAGAATGAAAGGAAAACTTACGACTATGCTGGTGCAATTTTAAGGTGGAGAGACATTTTGTTGATACCTTAAATACAATAAAAACAAACATGCTCCTTCTGATGCAGGCCGACAAAAAGAAATAATCATCTTGGTGTTAAATTCCTATTGAAAATTCCATTTATTTATGGGTGCCTGTTTTTCTAGCAGAGGTGTGCGAATTAGCCATGCAATGCAATGAGCGAGTGCATGCACAGCTAAGCTATAAAACTTGCGTATTATATAGACATCCCACATTCCATTACTCAGCATAACACCACTCTTTTGGACGTGGGATCTTACCAAAACAAAACTACATGTATGTAAATGAGAATCCGTTTGTTCTTTCTTCATGCCGAAACGGTTCATCCCATTATCCTGATGTTAGAATAAGTACTCGAGAGTCAGAAAGATACCCTTTATTTTATTCCCATTCAGAGAACCAGTGGCGAAAAGGTTACTACAAATCGAGTGTTGAATAATTCAAGGTGTTAAAATTTTTATTTTACTTAATACGTAAAAAATTTAACACAAGAATAGCAGAATAGATTAAAGAGCACCAAACAAACGCCAAAAGTAGACAACTAAAATGTATCATAGAGGCGGCAGACAAACCACTCCCTCCTTATTATTATTATTTACGTAAGTTTATTTTTAAACTTTCTCAGCCTAAGCTGGTATTTAAGTAGCACCTACGGGCCAAAGCCAAGTATGTGCTACTCTAGGTAAGGTCGACGGCTGGTGAGGTGATGGTGTTTTCCTCTATTTGCAAGAACTTCCTCACTATCCTGCAGGTATTCAATATGGCAGCTTTCTGCAACAGTATGTACGACTTATCTGGCAAATCAAGAGCTTTCAGACTATTGTGCATATGATTAGGGATGACTCCGGTGGTGGATAATACTATAGGTATTATATAAACTTTTTCCTGTTTCCAGATCCTGATGACCTCCTCCTTAAGATCTGTGTATTTATTAATTTTTTCGGCTATTGTATTTTGTATATTGTGAGTGTTTGGAACTGCTATGTCGATCAGGTAAGTAATTTTCTTTTGTTTGTCCTGTAGAGTTATGTCGGGTCTATTGTAGTGGATCGTCCTGTCGGTAAGTATTGCTCGGTCGTAATATAATTTATAAGAAGCATTTTCAAGTATTACCTGCGGAGTATATTTGTAATAGGGTGTGTTACTGTTCTCTATAAGTTTGTGCTTAATCGCCAGCTTTTGGTGTATAATATTGGCTACTTGATTATGTCTATGGGTGTAGTCTGTCTGAGTTAGGTTGGTGCAAGCTCCTGTTATATGTTGTATGGTTTCTGAATGGGTTCGACATCTGCGACATTGGTCATTTATGGTGTTAGGGTCTTTAATTATATATTTTCTATAGTTTTTAGTATTTATTACTTGGTCCTGGATTGCAATCATAAACCCTTCGGTTTCAGGGAATAAATTGCCTACTTTGAGCCACTTATTGGATATTATTATTATTATTATTATTCCTGAACGACAGGCAGTAGGGTAGGTAGTTATTTTAAACACTGATTTTCAACCTGCCTGTCAAGCATGGAGAGTAAGGCAATACCCTTTAACAAAGGTGGAAGAGGCTAAATGTCCGGCAGTGGATTGATATGGACTGTCGATGTAATGTGTGCTCGTTTTCTAGAGTTAAAAGTTGCATTCAAACTTTGAAATAAAAATACCAAATCATATTCTAATAATCACATTTTATTGGAATTATAAATGCTCAAAAGCTGCGCAGCTTTGCATGATTATGCTCAATATCTGACAATAAAATATTTCAATAATAATGTAGTGCTAAATAAAATTAAATAATATTATTTTTAAAACTTAATAACATGTGCTATCCTATACGTTAGGACTGGTGCGTCCAAAAAGTTACACTTAACATTTTAAGACATGCTGCGAAGCTACACCCTTTGGTTCGTATAAAAATGTTAAACTGATACACTATGTACCAAACTAATTTCCTTTAGAGAGCATTCCAGCCACATTTTAACAAGTAACATATTTATTCTTATTTCACTGAATAAAACAGGGTTTTTTAGCTAAACTTAGCCATTGAATACTGTATTGAAATATCAACTTCATTAATCTGGACTGAACAAAAATGCCTTGTGATGTAAGTAGCCTCTTGAGCTATATGTTTCTCTTGCCCTAATCAAGAAAACCTAGCTAAAATCGTTAGTAACCTGACTTGACCTTACTCAATGCCAAATCCTCCAAAATTAACCGCTCATTTCATGTTTACTTCCATATATTGATAAAAGGTCTACAATTGACCTTCGCAATACTAAGTATCTTAATAAAAATAATCTGACCTGACTGTTCACAAATAATTGTTGTTAATGTTGTTAATGTCCTATTGCAACAAACAGTATAGTTAACAACGAAAATGGATGAAATTATATTTCGTGAATGGGAATTTGTTTCTTATTACTGCAGTGCACACGGTCCACAACCGGCGATCCCCGAAACGCACCAGTCGGAATGCATGAAGTGAAGCGACCAAAGCGTATAAATCTTATGCTGAGATGAGATTACACCTTAATCTAAAATAATACTACCTTCGAGCGCGCCCGAAAACAAGGATATCATCCTCGCGACCTCGGGGTTGGCCACTTATTGGATCGTAATAACAGCCAAATTTTGAATCAGTCGTTGTTGATAATGGTGTACAAAAAGGTTATCATTATTATTTATTGAGTGTCTTACAGTATTTTTACGTATAACTACTAGTAACATGTTACAGTGTAAGCAACTAGATGTATTTTTTGTTTTTGTTTAATAAAACATTTTGTTTTTGGGTTTTGCAATTATGTATTTTTTTTTTTCAATGTTGTCTACACTGAAACTTGTAACATCACCATTAGTGATTGAAATACTACGCGTGTATTACAAAAATGATAGTGTCGTTTATATGAATATTTATACCGACCAATGGACGAGCTCGGAGATTTTGCTATTTGATTTAAAATACAGACGAGCATTGTAGTTTCAAGCATAAGTACATGTGAGATCAAAAGTGTCAACAAGTCGCGATAGTCATCAGCCCAAAATCTGGGAGCTCAGGATTGGTCGGTACCCGTCATGGAGCAACTTAACTAGTGGAGAGGACATAAGCGTCGCTGATTGCGATTGTCTGACAGGCGGCATCTCTGCATGGCATTGGCGAAGCAGATGTCAAAAAAAGTCCTTCGCACATACTAAAACCGGTACATGTTAGCGATCTTTCTCCACTTGTTTAATGATTATTGCTCCATGGAAAGCGTGTACAGGCGCGCTGGAAGGCGACTCCCAGCCAGTTAGGCCAGGTTACTCCTTGGTCTCGTCGTGGTGTCTCTCGAACTCAGGGCCGTGGGTGACGTCGTCCTCGAAAACGATTTCCTCGGGATCGGGAGCGCGGGGCAGGAACTCCTCGCCCGGGCAGATCGTTTTGAACACCTCCTCCGCCTGTTTGGTGGGAAAACGTTGGCGTTTAACACCCTTTCAGCCTCCACCTATAGCAGGAGTGCGTCAGCCTTGGTTCTTTTAAAAGAGATATTATTTATGCTGCACTCCTGTTCGTGCCTTTCACAAAATGTGGTCCCCAGTCTCCAATTATAGTGTGGTATTTATATCTGTCTTATAAGGACGGCTTTTGTCGGCATTGTCGGACACGCTCTGATTATATCAGTCATCGCGTCGGCGTGGGGCGGTGAATAATACCACTGTTTATTTCTGGCCTACTTTCCTATTTTTCGCCTCTGTTGTTTGAAAGCGATATTTAATCGGTCACAATGAATTAAATAAATGTTTGCCACTGAGCTGATCGAGTGCCGGTTTTTTATCCACAGATCAAAGGAAGCTTGTGGGCTAGCACTTGCGATGTGTCCATACTTTTGTGGACCATAACCAGCGGATATTCAATGGTTGGCTCGCCAGCGCTTGCCAAATGTTTTGCAACAAATGTGGCTCGGCATGCCTTTGGGTGGACGGAGCATTGGGTTTAAGAATATCCCAACATTGTACAGTTCTCGGTAGACACAGCAGGGGTGGGCCACAAGGTGGACCGACGACCTGGTAAAGATCGCAGGTACCAGCTGGATGCGGAAGGCACATGGCCGGCCTCTATGGAGATCTCTGGAGGAGGCCTATGCCCAGCAGTGGGCGTGTTTCGGCGAATATAAGATAAGAGAGGTAGGGCATAGCGGGACATCTCGTTCGAATTGGAGCCGCCCGACTGGGGAAGTACCTCCACCTTACAGAATATCGCAGCTAAATAATACTATTTTAAATAGTATTGTGTTTCTGCCGGTGAGTAAGGTTTCCAGTGCTCCATGGGGTGGGGATTTGGGAAACCGTGGCTTTGGCAGTGGGGTGGCATTTGCCTTTTTGCTGCCAGAGCAACGTGTTATAGAGGTGGGCAACGCATTGGCGATACTCTTGGTGTTGCTAATGTCAATAGGCAGTGGTGACCACTTTCCATCAGGTGGCCCGCTTGCCTGTTTGCCTACCGTATGGCATAAAAAAATATATGATGGTATCCCCACCTGCAAGACTGCGGCATCGAAGTCCAGTCCGCTGTCAGGCCCGGAGCAGACGTGCACGGCTGGGAGCGTGCTGGGCACCATGGCGCTACGATCCGACACGTTGTAGAACACCGACCAGAGACACTGCGGGGGAATGGCGTATTTAATGGACAGAGTAATGTAATGTCAGTCGGATAAGAATAGGTCGGGTAGGTAGAATTGTATTTGTAATTAAGTATGTAAGTGTAATGTTGTTGTCAATTTTTATTACCAGTTTTCGGGGTAGACTGGTAGATAAAGCTACAAAGCTTTAAGTCCGCCTTTGTACTATTTTGTGCATGAAGTATTAAATAAATAAATAATAAATAAGTACAATAGATCAAAAGAAAAGAACAGATATTCACACGTGTCAATAATTTTGCTTCACTTTTGGAAGCAAATGACCACTAAAATCAATCTGCAAATCACTGATATTTATTATTTAAATTTTTCCATTTGCTGTAAACAATCGATGGAAAATTATATTTTATATAATTGGGAAAATTTACTCTCTATTTAAACTTTAAGATTAGATTAAATGTATTTAGTAACTGTAATAGCATTGGTTTTAGACAGACCTTAGCACAGTTTTCTTAGTGCATTTCTAACGCTGCGATTTCCTGGCCACCTATAAAGTGTGGAAATTATCTATGACAAACCCCTCCAGTAATATGGAGGATGTCAAAATCTAACAGTGTAATTAATTATACATCCCATTGATAATGATAAAAAAATAAACAGTATAACTGGTTCGCAAAATTCTAAATTATGTCTTACTTGAAGGTAAACTTGACAAGTCATAAAGCAACAAGGTCCAATTCTCCCTGTACATTCTGACAGTTAACAGAATCAACCTTCGCGATTTAGGTTACACGGAAAATTGTTATCAATACTGATAAACCACTTTCTTGGTATGAAAAACAGCGTAATTTACACGTAACACTACTGTAGTCATGGTGTAGTTAGCCTATCCGTTCTGCGCGTTTAGCCAAGGTGCCAGTTGCTATTCTATTGCCACTTTAGGTCGGAACTTGTCGGCTACCTTCGGCCAGCGTTCGTTGATCGGCGCAGTACTGCCAAAGATATTGGACATAGAGCATACATGGAGCCTCGACCCATAGATAATTTAGTCGATCTGTCACAACTCTATACAAATGACTCAATAGCATTCAAAAAGCTAGTACATTAAGATAACCAAGGCCACCAAATTTTAAAATAGCAGTGGTTATAGAGGGGTATTGGATAACTTATAGCTGTCCCTTTTGGACACGTCATATGCACAATTAAAAATAGAAACAAAATATATATTGACTTCAGCTGTGAGTCGCTCCTTCTATGCCTTTTTGTCTAATTTCTTTCGAGTACCGCTGCGAATCTGGCCGAACGTAGCCGACAAATTCCGATCGTCAATCGCAATAATTTACTAAGCAATTGGTATCTTGGCTAAACGCACTGAGATCCAGTGCCTCTATTTCCTCCCACACCGTACCTTAGGCTTGTCTCCCGTCTGTGTCTGGTCGCCGCCGCTCATGTCGAAGATGCGCTCCGCGTACTGCATCAGGTCGGTCTCGGCGTCCGCAGACTTGTTCCTCATGAAGTACACCACGACTGGAACACCATACCACGATTATTAATACTATGTAGTTTCTTTGTTATAGGATCAGAAACGAGCCAAGGTCACCGACACAAGTTACGGAGTCGCCCAACTGAAGTGGCTGTGGACAGGCCACGGAGCTCGCAGAACCAATGGGAGATGGGCCGAAAAGGTTCTCCAGACCACGTATCCACGCCACCAACGAGATAGACGGACTTGCTGGACCTTGTTGGGGTTAAAGGAGGAGCCGAAGGCCGAAGGTGACACAAAACCGGTTGCGGCACGCCAGTGAAATTCTTTGAAGACGATTAGTATCATTCAAACTTAAAAGAATTATGATACAGTTGAAAATCTAAAATGTCTACAAAGTTGTCATTTCAACTTTGTAGACATTTTTTTACAAACGAGAAGACAACCCACCTAATGGCCCATAACATCTACGATTGATGCAGGCAACAAAATGCAGGTGCGTTGTCACTGTGAGTCCTAAGACGAAATGCCTCATGACTGTAATTGCGCTGGCTACCTTAACCTTCAAACCGGAACACAACAATGAAAGCATTGTTGCTTGGCGGCAAAGATATATAAGGCGATGGTACTCAACCAGGCGGACTTTTATTTATTACCTGATCTGCCAAACCTGGAGCATGGTCAAGACGAACCCTGGACCCTCGTAAGCGAGAGCACAACCGGGACATTATCGCCAAGATTTTTATCATTTATCATCAACTCAACCTACAGGCTTGACAGAGTCCTACAACCTGATGACTAGTAGTCATCTAAACTAATATTATGAAGAGAAAATTGTTTTATTGTCTTTCGGTTTGTTTGTTTGTAATGGATAAACTCAAACACCTACATAGATTTTAGACTTTTACCCATAGAAAGCGACATTATTCAGAAGTAGCATAGGCTACTTTATATCCCGGTGTCCCTACGGGATCAGGGTCTCTAAATTGCACCGGGCGAAGCTGGGGTGGGTCGCTAGTTTACTACATGTCACATTCTAACTCGTCCCCAAAAAATACCTTGCCGAGCCGTAACTTTAACTTTTAAAGTTACATTAAAAAAAAGAGTAAGTATGACATTTGAGTATAGTGTGGGTAGAACCTAATAAACATATATATTGGTTCAATCGTTTCAGAGCGATACAAGGCAAATTCACAGAGAAACAGGGGAACAGCACGATCGAGTTAAGTTTTTATGATATCGTGAGGTGCGCTAAAATTTTTTACGTGCTCAACCTCTACCTCATGTCAGTGACTCATCTGACAAAAAACACTAGTAGCTACAGGTCGCCCAACGTTTCTTCGAATAAAAACTACCATAAAAACTTAAACGATCCCTGACTTCCTACACGTGATTAGAAGGTATGCAATTAAGTTTCCTTTAGAGTGCTGTAGCTTTAGAATGCCAATAAATATGCAATGAGTACGAGTATGGGCCGGCAGTAACTACGCCCTCCATCAAAATTTTAAATAAATCTTTCTCTCTGTAAGGGCCCCCCCCCCCCCCCTTTCTTTCTATCTCTATGTGTAAATTATGTGAGACTGAGTATCATTCTCTGGCGGCCACGTACCGGAAGACGCAGCATGGGTAGGCCTCCCCACAAGGTGGACCGACGACCTGGTAAAGATCGCAGGTACCAGCTGGATGCGGAAGATCCAGTCTAAGAGATCTCTGGGGGAGGCCTATGCCTAGCAGTGGGCGGCTTTCGGCTAATACGATGACGCTAATGCTCACACAGTCCCTTAAGGCAGGATATTGGAGATGGGGGAGGCCTATGTCCAGCAGTGAGCATCTTTCGGCTGATACGATGACGCTGATACTCACACAGTCCCTTAGGGCAGGATCCGGTGGCGGGGCCCACTTCCAAGGCGGTGACGGCATCGTCTCCGGCCAACGGCGGGAACCGAAGCAGTGTGAGTGGCTCCTTGGCACTCGGCAGCACCGAGCCGTTGGTGATGAAGATGGCCTTCGATATGTCGCGTCCTTCGCTGCCTTCTTGCGGCTCGGAGGAGATCAGCGACTGGGGGACGAACGGGATTTTTTATGTTATACGCTAGGCAAATTGGCCGTGGAGAGGCCCCCATCCTCGGATCACGGCGTAAGGAGAGCATATGTGGGTCGGCCGAACGGACGTCGGCCGGTTGGGCGACCCAGATATCGCTGAATGAAGTCATCAAAGACCTACTAGCACTGGGCATCCTGAATTGGTAGGAGTTAGATCATGGATTGGATCTCTGTTGTCGAAGGCCAAGATCCACTTTGTATCGATGAGCTGGCGAAGTAAGTAAGTAAGCAAGCAGGGTCTCCGTAGGCTGGAAAATGGACAGCCGCTTTTGCCATTGTTATATTTATAACACTGCGATCCCCAATCCGCCTGCCTTTCGTGGGTGAGGCCTTAAGTCCTGCAGTGGACTGTTATGTGAAACAGACAAACACGGTCACCTTTTGGAAAGTGGTCACCCAATTTCGCCCAAGGACATCAGCTACTTTGGGCCAGGGACGTCACCACTGCATTGCCCACCTCTAATATACCTCTCGAGGCAAAGAAAACATCCTTACAGTGAAAACACCTGCGGGTCTATATTTTTTTTACATCAAGCTTCAACGTATGAATCGAAGATATTATGGGCAACAGTTAGCGCTTTCCATCAGGGCTGTCTGCTCGTTTGTCACCGAGTAGCATAAAAAAGCATAACGCCGGAACCATTCACAGCGACAATCCGTTTTGCACCGACAGTCCAGAATGGAATAAAGGATAAATAAGGGTCATTTTTGTATCACGCACGACAACGGAGCGATGCGTATATGCGAAAACGAGCTTATTTCTATAGATATTTGCCATCCCTTAATCAAAAATGTATACTATTAGTTAGGTTAGGTTCTTCAGCTCTCCGTACATTAAAATTATGGCTTGCAACGCCAGACTGGATGCTAAAATCATTCTTTACGATTAAATAAATAAATGAACGCTGTCCCCGCCTAATAGAAAATAAATATACTTTCTATACTATACCTTGGGGCAATCATTGATGCCGATCACGAGGTGGTCACACTGCAGGGTCTTGGACTTGCTCTCGATGGTGAGGACGGTCTTGCCCTCGTCCACCGTCTTCGTGGAGACCCTGTCGATGGGCCGGTTGAGGCAGTACACGCCGCCAAATACCGCGCACAACCTGCGGGTACGGTACCATCATCATAACCATATTAGCAGTCAACACCGGCTTCTGTCACGGTCCGATTACTAGTAGACCAGCGCTTTCTACTAGAACGTTTTTCTTTACTACTAGAACGTTTCAGAAACGTTTGAAAATTATAAAGATATGTATTCTATTCTATGTAAATAAATGTATTCTATTTTATTCTAAGAAATTTTGTGTTTTGGTTTTGTTGTGTTGTATGTTTTGGTTTTTACGTTACGCCAGCCCGTTGAGAGAAAAGCCGTGTCGCCAGAGCCTCGCTTGTCTGTCAGCAGGGGGACCATTAGCGGGGCTTGGGCCCATAATGGCCTAATGAGGGTTTTCAAAATTTACTAGATGGCTCTACTGAGACATAACGTCTGATGTCAAAATAAAGCCCTGTCATTGGCTGGAATCAATCCGTGATTTTGCAGAAGTTGTTTTTGTTTTGACATTTTGACAACGGACCTTAAACTCAGTAGCGCCTTCTACCTCCCTTATTCGTCTAATCTATAATCATGATCGCTCTCACTAGTTCCAGTAGGATTTGTCCCGGCGGAACTACTGAGACTCAATCAGCCTATCCTCGACAAATGTCGATACATAATTGGATCTTGGTGGAATAGCTTACATCGCTAGTTTAAATCTCGCTCTCGAGCGCTCGGGCTCTGTATCAATAGGTCTTGTGATCTATATAGCTACATAATGTTGAAGTATGACATATTTTTAGCCGCGATCTACAACCGCGTTTACCATAAACAGGACGAGAGTGCGTGAATACCAGCAATCTGCATTAGGCCACAGTAGTGGATCGCCAAGATTTAACAATGAAGTAGACTGGCATTTGACCGCACTGGATCGGATAAGTAACGATGGAGACCAACCATCAAGGCACAGATAATATATGATTATACTAATAACCAAGGTGGTCCTGTGCCAGCGCGTTTCGTGTAGCGCGAAATAGTGACAGAGTAAAATACACAATTTACGTCTTAAGATCTAACTATGTACGAACCTAAGGCATTCGATAGACTGTGCCAAAGCCTGTGGGATGCGGGTGTGAAAGTATATATTCTAGGGGTCTCCTTGGCCCTTAGGTAGCCTATTCTCTTTACACGATTTCATTTCGTTTAAAGATTGTAAAATCCGTTCCGATCCGATGCTTGGTGGAAATTGTACTTTAGAATGAGGACCCTGAAATAAATCCCCTTTTCTTGCATGACAATGTGTTTCCCCGACCAGTACAATACAATCTGCACTCCTTCAAGACAAGAGTAAAAAAATAAGATGTTTATTTATGTTGCTTATAAAAATCTAAACACCAACGCTGTAATTACAGTAATTTAGTTGGCCGCATATGGAATTACTTTGTAATCACCATCAGCGTAGAAACTTGATGTGGACAGACAAAATCGTTGGAACGTTAGTTTTTATTTGATTACTCTACTCTCACTCACGACATTAACGTGTACTTATAAGATATGTAAAACGTCCAACATTGAAGAGCTCAAATGGCGCGAACGCGGAGCGATAGAAAGCCGTCGTTTTCGTGTAGCCCGATGCACATTTGGGTCATTGAACCGCGCCGGCAAGTAGCACTTTTATTTTGCACCTTTTTGCATTCTTTTACCGGCCGCGGCCCAGGTAGGCACATAATATATATTAAAATCACTGCTGTCTATTGTGCTGTAGATTGTCGCCAGTAAGGTGTCTAAGCAATTGGAAGATCCAAATATTTAGTACTAGCAACCCGCCCCGGCTTCGCACAAGTAGCAACCTGAACAAATTATACACCTAAATCTTCCACATGAATCACTCTGTCTATTGGTGAAAATCCGTTCTGTAATTTTTAGTTTTTAGCCAACAGACAGACAAACACGGCGTGGGACTTTGTTGTATAATATGTAGTGATAGTAATTAAGTAAAAATGTTTACTTCATTTAATAGTCCCCAATTCATTAATGTAAGTATCATTTAAAAAAATTATACCTGCATAAATTACCTAAATTGTGCAGACTATGTTTTAAGTTTAGACAGTATTGAATATTTTATATTTAGAGAAGACAAAGAAAGTATAGACAATTCTCCCCATGTGAAATTTCAGCTCACGTAGCACACACAGGTAACCCATAAACAATACACAATAAATAAATGAGTCATAACAGTCCAGTCACACCTCGTTGAGCCCATCAATGCGCGCCAAATGACGTAATCCGATCAATGTCAAAGGTCAATACCCTCGAAAGTTATTTGGCAATTAGTTCCGGGCAATAGGCTAGTGTTGGCAGTCTACTAGTATCTGACCATAATGGAGCATACAGTTAGCTGCGTAGTGATAGGACCCGCCCAGTGTGTATGGCCTGTTCAATCTAAAGCTTGATTGAAATAGTGAATACTTAGATAAGAGACATCAATTATGGCATGTAGGTTACCTGCAAAAGCACTGAGGCAGCTCCCCGCTCCCATACATAGGCCAGAGGAACGGTGTGTTGCCATATCGTCCCAGGCTCATCAGGAACTTCTTGCATTCCTTAACACCCTCCAGACAAGGCATGTTGTTGTTGCCGCCAGCGATCGCGTAAAGCACGTAGTGGATTAGATTGGGAGTCAGCCCCTTGTTCGTTAGATATTCTTTGAAGGTCTTGTCGTTCCAGTCTGGTAAGCACAGAAAAGCAAAGTTACATTGCGAATGTAAAGGAGGAAATCAGTTTGTTGCTAATGGAATTTTCGATTATTTAGTACATCATCGTCATCTTGGCGTTAATGTCCCGGTTGTGCTCCCGCGCACGTGTGCTGGGGTCCGCCTTGACTATGATCAAAGATTTCACAGATCAGGTAAATATGGTGGAGCGACTGCCATCTAACGTCAGTGACCCTGTTGACAGGGGAACCTGACCAGATTGGATCATGGTTACACATTTAGTTGTCTAATGTACAGGTTTCATCGCGATGTTTCCCTCACCGTAATAGCATTGGTTGGTATTTAACTGCTGTACATAACTCAGAAAGGAGTTATTGGTACATGGCAGCAGTGGGATTCGAACCGTCTCACTATCTGTCTACCGACGCGCGACGCGCTTTATATTATTTGGTACAGATTAATAACAACGTAGAGCTCGTCTAATTTAAAATGACGCGCCCCACTATCGCATCAAGCAAGTTTAAAATATGGACGCAATACATATACAAATGCCGTTGTAATTGGTCATTCAGTTGGCGGTGAAATTCAAACGTAGGAGCACGCGTCGTTCATTGGCTCCCACGCAGATGAAGTGTCGTTATCTATATTTGCACTCACACATCGAAATCAACTAACTAAGTAGTGGGGCGCGTCATCTTAGACTAGACGAGCTCTAATAGAATAGGATGTCGTCGGATTCAAAAAGTGTAAGCTGATAAGTCTATAGAATTCTCTACCCACATAAAAAACTAACTTTTGATAAAATTACAAGATAAATACACAAAAGAAATAAAAATAAAAAAATGAAATGGGCATGTTTTTTTATACCACTAAAATTACAAACAAGCTTACGGCCTGCCTGATGGTAAGCCGATACTGCAGCCTATGAATGTATGTATTTATTTATTAAAAACAAACAGACCTTTATATAACACTACTTAGGTACAAAATCAAATGTATGTGGGGGAACACAGACATTTCTTTTACTCCTCTACGCCCTCAGTCCCTCACCTTTGAACTCGTTGTTCATCTCGTCATCATTGTAACCCACGATGGAGGTGAGCATCTTCATCAGCATCCGTTTCTCGACGATGCCTACGGCCTCAGTGGCGAAGACATCCGCCCTAGAGCAGGGCACGGGCGTCAATCGGTCGTCCAGCCAGGTGAGGACGCGGGTCACGCAACGGAACTCGGCGTAGCGAGCGATGTTCGACGAGATCAGGAGCTCCACGAGCGGCCCGCGGGAGAACAGCAACTGGACGGATAGGATGCGGTTTTTCGTACCATTAAAGATACCTTACTGACAAGAGCGAGGCTCTTAAAATTTATGATGATAATGAAAAACGCGTACGGATTTGAAGCAGCCCGCGACTATGAACTAGCGAGACTCGACGTGAAGGGATCCACTTTCCTTGGTTATGCGGAATTGTACTGTGGACTGAGCTCAAAAGCGCCTCATGCGTTTCGTCGTACTGCTCGGGCTTGATGGCGGTTAAGCTGCTTTGCAGTCAAGCCGCGCGTGGCGAGGCTGCGTGATCGGGAGCTGTCTATAATCCATACAAACCTTAGGTGGCATACAAGCATGTAGCCCGCCTGATAATAAATAAGTGGTTACTGTAGACGTTGGCAATACCAGGGGTAGACCAGGAAGTGTGAACAGTGGATGTTAGACAAGAGTAGTATACAGATTAGTCTTTTGGGTAGTTCTACTACTCACAACCTAGCAAAACAATTAAACGTAAAAATTATTGTAAAGCTCATGAGTGTGGTGGAATTATACTCAATTTAGAGTGATTGTGTAATTTGTGTGCTAAGAAGGCCATGTCCGTTGAAAGCAATTCCACAGTTTCACTGAGTCAGATTGGCTAAATTGCTACACTTATTTTGTAAATTCAATGACTGGAGGATTAGCACACAGTTAGTTAAAAACGTCAAATGTACTGTAATTTCCATTAAATAGTGTACATGACAGAAAGAGTCAGCAAATGTAACTCCCACTTTGCTGCACATTCACAAAATACTTATTACACTAACCAATTAACAAACTTACCTTTGGTGTCATATCAATGTTGAACTTCCTGTATTCAGATGTAAAATCAGCCTGGGACCACACTTTTTTGGGTTCCTTGCCATCTTCAGTCTTGTTCTCTTCGCCTTCTGCCTTTTTTTGCTCAGTAGGCTCTCTAAAAATATTCAGAATTTATTGTAACCATGATGGGGAATTTTTTTTTTACCTATTTCAAATACAATAACTTGAATAATTAGTTCTGATTCTTACTTTTCAATGTACCACTTCTCAGACACATTGTAAACTTGTAGTTGTCTCTCTGGGTCAGAGTTGACTTCTTTTAGAAACTTCTGGAGGCCATCAAAGTTATAAGAAGCCCAAAGTCCACCGTAATGGTCATTGGAGTCCAGGTGCAGGACAGATTTCCCTATTCGGCTACATGCTGCAGCCACTATGGATTCCACCATTCCTATCATACAAACAAATCAGCTTAGTAGTAGTAGTAGCAAGATAACCCATCTTTTAATTATGGAAACATTAAGGTGTATGTAAATAGAAATTTCTTGTTTTAGAGTAAAAACCTATCTGTACAGTCTACACAGCAAAAACAAAAGTAACACATTACAGTTACTTATGTATTTACACTATATTGTGAATACAACAGAAGAATAGCCTTCACAATGTGAAACGGTTATAATTCTGCTTTCTGAGAATCAAATAAAATATATTTTGTAGATTTCCATATATTTTGGATATCACACATTATCAATATTTTTACATAGGTCATGCTCCATGTATAATTATTATTGTAGTCTAGTGTAATAACTTTTAAAAGTTTGATTCAAAACAAGGAAATAAAATGTACAGGTAGCATTTATGCAATAAAGAGCATTCGCAATATCAGTTACATATACCGAACAAAATTTATCGGTGCAAATATTTAATTAATGACTAAGCGCCGGAGTCGGCAACATCTGGGTCGACAAATTATGTACCTTGGCTACTATATATACATCTACACTCTTGTAAAAAGTTTTCATGGATGAATGATGAGTGTTCTTTCAATTGGAAATAATTGGTGCAAACGTAATAAAAGGTGCAGCAACAATGGGCATCAGTTTCACACACGATCATGCAGTGAAAATATAGATCGATAAGTAGGCTCTTCACCATTTCTACCGGTAACAGCAAATTATACGGAGAAAAAATGGCTTACCAGTCCCAACCACAATAACCTGAAAGTCTGTCGGTAGATCGTCGTCCATAATTAAGTTTTCTTAGATTACAGTCTCGAAAATGAAATAACAACGAATAACTTCACAGATACACCCCTACGGTGCCGTGGCGAAATTTTGGTTTGGCAATTTGGCATTGACTGACACTGACAGCTAAACAGCCATGTTCAAACCTTGTTCGGATACGCAGACAAAGCTGCGTTCAGACACTACACTACAAGACAAATTTTTCGAAGTTCTCTCCAATTTTTCGTGGTAAAAATACCATTTCTTCGTGGTGCCGTAGCCCATTATCCAAAAAATTGGGGTGCTGCCGACTACAGAAATTGGTACGTCTTTAGCTTCGACAGCCCTTTCCGAGAATAAATACAATATGTCTCATACAGTCTGAGATGTGACATATTGAAAGATCAAGTTATTTCGCAGGCGGGAGATTTAAAAACCAAGAAACATAAATACTAAATACATAATAAAATAATACAATGTTTAGTAGGTGGAATATTTAGGCTTATTTTTATTTCAGTGATAAATATTCAAGGTGGGTAATTTTCGGTAGGTAATTATGTTGTCCAATGTTTGTAAAATAAGAATAAGTTACTGTTTGATTAAAAATGTAGGTATGTAGTGCTTTATGATTTATCTTTGTTTCTCTCCAAAATAGTCTTTATATTTGCTTTCGGTGTCGGTCTGCGTTGGTGGCTGGTCGGTTGGATATATTTCCGCGAACTCCTAAACCGCATAACGGATTTTGATGCGGTTTTCATGACCAGTTAGAGAATTTCTTCCGGAAGGTTTATATGTATTATAATATAATACAGACATATACATTATATTTATAGCACAGAAAAAAAATACTACGTACAAATTATAGTAACGAAAACGAAGTCGGAGCGTCAGTCGCCTAATGGTTAAGGGGTCCGACTCGTACCCCGAGGTATCGGGTTCAAACCCCAGTGCCGACATGTACCAAATAATAAGCTGATCTGCCAAACCATGGTCAAGGCAGACCTCGGGAATCGCGCGCGAGAGCACAATTTGCACATTAACGCTAAGATAATAATGACTTGGCCGTATGGTGACCGGCAGCACCAACCCCTTACGCTCATGGGTGTCATCGTACAAGGCGACTAATGTTTTCGAGGCAAAAGATCAAGTCTCCGTAGTCTGGAAAATGGGCAGCAGCATTTTCCATTGTTATATTTAAACACTGCGATCTCCAACCCGCCTGCCAAGCGTGGAGATTATGGCAATAACCTCCCCTTTTGTGCGAGAGGTCCAAAGTCCTGCAGTGGAATGTTACGGGCTGTGATGATGATGAATAATTACTTAGAAAAACTGGCTCGCAATGTGAATGAACTACCTATGGTGTTAGAATGTTTAAAGATTTTTAGTAAATATTCTGCGGTTGGTTTCAGCAGTAGGCGTCCTGGAGCCGACATGTGTATCTCACACGTCGTGTCTATCCAACATGTCTTGCGGGTAGGTCTAGCATCTGGCAGCCAGCGGCATTTCCAGCTTCAGAGCCATTGAACCAAAACGCTAAACACCGTTGAGTTGCATAACAGCCAATGTATCCTTTTTGTATTCGTTTGCATTAGTATGAAAACTGGTATGGAAAAGTGGGCTGACTGCGTCTGCTCATGTGCCACTAAGATCATGTAAAAAATGCTTAGATGTTTTTCTTTATTAGGTAGGTTCCTACCATTGCCAGCACCATTGCAGAACGTTAGTGAATGTAAATTTAGACCATTTATTCCCCGGCGGTACTGACGTACGGTTGACGCCTTCGACTTTCGAAAAGAGTTCCTGACGGAATATACGTTCTTTATGTTAAATCCAGACAGCATAACTACTCGCTAATGCTATTAATAAAGGTATTAAAACTTTTATGGGGCATTAATAGACCGCCAAACCACGATGTTTGTTTGGGAAACCAACAATGTGATCATGAAAATGAAACGGCCAATGACTTGTATTTTATATTTACAATTTTTTTTACATACATTTCAACATTTTACAGACTACCGGGAGCTCTTTTTAATTCGAGCAACGAACATTACATAAACTAACACGTAAATCTAAATCGTAATAAAAACTTGTGTGTAGTCAATCTACCTGCGGCGCGCGGCCGCTCTGGACAATAGAATCAATAAAACTCTAGAGTCCGCGTAACATGCTAAACGAAAGAGTGGCAGTCCGCAGTTTCCTTGGCGAAGGGCGCAGTTAGCAACGTTTACACTTAGGCCGCTTCCAGCGTTATTGTTCAAAGGACGAATTGGTCTCATGTGCCCTTCATTCAGTGTCAAGGGTAGTTCATAAGTAGGTACTAATATATCATACAATACAAGTACACATTTTCAAATTGACTCTTCACTGACTACTACATTAACAAGTTAGTAAACCTAACCTACCTATCTACATTTTACAAATACCATGTAGAGTCGGCAAACATATAACTGTACTTCCACAAATAAGGGGGATTATGCTTTAGCCCAGATATACATTGAAAAACTTGTAAATAGAGAGGCGATTGTCAGAATGCAAAATTCGTCGAAAACTAGATTAATAGTCTAATCATTTAATAGTGCCTATAAAAGAGTAATTCGGCATATTTTATTTTTCTAATATGTACTTTTAATAGAACACTAATTGGTGAACAACGCTGGCAAAACAAAACATTCTAAATTCACTGCACTATTGTTAGCAAAACAATAAATAAATGCAAAAAATGACTATGTTGTTACAAATACTTAAAAAAGGAGAGACACGTTTTTGCTTATTCTCATTGGGTCTGCATACATTAACATTGTAAAACACCAATTTAATAACAAATTATTATATTTACAAACCTATGAATCACATTAAAATATCGACATTTAAAAATTCCCTCCATTTTAATTGAAATATAACTTCAAAGCGAATAATGTACAGGTCTTTTATACTTTAAGCTTTTTTATAGAGCATTAAAGCTTCAATCGAATTTACTAAACGATTTTAGACGCAAATATGATGTACCAATTAAGTTTTTAAAAAACTGATATGTAATTATTTACATAAGTCATCGTGATATGTTACATATCATTTTTTCTTAAAATAAGAATACTCAAGAACAGGAAATTTGAAAGGGTCGATAGTTTAATACGTTCGTTAACATCAACGTCAGTGACTAGAACAACGTTTCGCGCGAATGGGAGGCGCGATCCATTTGCAAGGGCAGCGGCAGCGGGCGGCTGGCGAGCTCCGTGCCCTCGAGCGGGTCGGCCGCGGCCGCCTCGCCGCCGCCGCTGTCCGTCGAGAACTGCTCGATCTCGTCGTCGGTGGAGTCGCCGTCGTCCTCCGCGAACACCGAGTCCGCGCCCACCGACGCCAGCTCGCACTCCACCGCGTACGACGGGCCCACGCTGCCCACGGACGCCAGCGGCGCCAGCCGCTCGCTCGGGCACGGCGACAGCCGCCGCTCCTGCAGCGCACACACCACGGAAGACCCGCGCCGCTCCAGATACGAGCTGCCTGAACTCGAACACGTGGCCGAACTCAGCCGGCGGTCCCGCGGCCCGCTGGCTCGCCTCTCCGCGAACCGCAGCGCCGAGCCCGGCAGCGAGTCGCCGCGCAGGGTGGACAGCCGCCGCGGGGGAGTCAGCAGACTGCCGTAGCCGCCGCCGTACGACATAAACCTGGACGTCCGCGGCCAAGGAGGCTCTTCGCCTATCGAAGGTCTCGAACGAGCGCGCTCGGACATCGCCTCCTCGAGTGCCGCCGTCAACTGCCGCTCCTCTTCGAACGCCTGCTCCTCCGCCACGACGGCTTCCGCCAGCTCTACGATCTTCGGATCGTTGAGAGCCTTCACGGATTTACTCCGGCTCTTGTACACGATCAGGAAAACCATTAGCGCGAAGAAGCCGCCGAGCGTGGCGGCTATGCGCACTCCCGTCATGACGTCATAGGTGGCGTAAAACTCGATACGTACTCGATCCCGATCGGCCTGTGAGCGCGCGGTAGCATTTTCTGCGGCACCCGACTCTCCCGGTTGGAATTCCATCGCGCGGTCAAGTGTTCATCGCCTGCGAACAATGCGAAAACAGTGGTATCAATTTATGGATGATATCAATTTTGTTGTAAAGTGAAAGGAACATTTACATGCATCAGCGATCGGGCCAATAATGGAGCTTTCAGATAAGCGCCCATAAAAGCTTCGGGTATAAATTAACGTGACTATCTATTGCAAGTCATGAAACAGTAAAATAGTACACGATTTATTTAAATTCAGCTAAACAGTTCTTGATGTTGTTTTGTATACAGTTATTATTATTTCCACATTCAGACAGTTCTGGAGAATATTTTCTTGTTAGAATGTTTTCATACTGCTGGGCAATTTGGGGGAGAATATCTTACCACGAAAAATGGCAATAGTTCATTAGAAATGTTATGTTTCTATATCCAATACGTTATGTGTTATGTTATATATATAAGAATATCTTATAGAATGGAATTCCATAGAGTGAGCTGAGAAAGCGACCGAGGACAATGTTGTCGGTAGGCGATTTCCGTTAGCCAGCCTCTAGCGCCGCCCCGCTCGCCGTATCTGGGACGCGGCACGCGGTGCCATGTCCAATGACAATTGCATAAAAGTACATTCTTTGTATCAACCAAGCTTTTTTCCAGATTTGAATAAATTAACACGTTTCATACCTAATTTGGTCGTCGCAATAGGCATATGTATAAGAATAATTTATTGTAAAGAGTTGTTTCAAAATGTAACATGGCTGTAATCTAATAAGATTGAATTACGAGCCGAGCTTTACCCACCAATTCTGTCGATTCGGAAAGGAGGGATTTCATTTCACATTTCAAGGCGAATTATTATTAGGTAGTGCACAAATGAGAAAGACCACTACTTAAGTTTCTAATTTTAAGTAATAATAATAATTATATATCGTTATTTCAGGCTATTCACCCGCTAATGTTCGGGCCAATGTTCCCAAAACAAATGCTGGTATTTTGTACAAAAAGGGTAAGTCTCTGATGCAGCGGTTTTTGTCGATCACTCTACGTTATATTTAACTAATATTGTAAATGAAATGACATTGTTTATTTCAAACTTCGTAAGATTTACGGTACGTCCATAGGTGGTAGGTAATTTACTTACTATCTATATTAGATAAGTTATATATTAGCAAAATTCTAACTGCTTATTTTGCTGGACAATAACTGACAGCCAGTGGTGGAATATTGGACCGTTCATCCTGCCCGCTATCACTTTGAGGAGTATTGGTGCTGCCCCGCAACCTGGCCAGCAATGACACTACTCGCTTTCGCAGGACAGCCGTTGTAGCTGCTGCTCACATCTGCCTGACGTAAAGCGGTCATGTTGAAGAAATAATTGACTAAAGAGATAATCATTACCTTACTGCCTATCAAAGCGCGAAAATGAAATTAAAATCGAATATTAGGTATTACACTGGTTTTGAATGTGAATCGATTTTCTTGCTTGCGAGTGTATAAGCTACACTAAAATACATGTACCTACGGATCGCACCAGGTAATCAAAATTCACAGTACCTACTGCATTCCCAGCGGGTGAAAACCGCAAATCGCTAGCATTAAAGCTAGAGATTGTGAAAAATGTAGGTGAATTACAAAACATGTTTCATGAAAAATAAATTGAACTGATAACAGTTACCCAAATACAAAATAGTCATTAGGGCCAACATTAAAAACCAGATCGTTAGAGGGCACGGCGAAATCTTTATAATTCATCTTCGATTTTCTGTGGCTGGCGACTTAACGAGCGAACGCTCAACGATATTAATCGAGCGAGATCTAAATTAATAAAAGAACAGACAGTACATGTTAAGATGATTATTTTAAGATCGCAATTCAAGTAAAATTTGGTCAGGGTAAGTATGTACCGCGTCCACTACAATGTGACTAATTATAGAACTACAGGTGCAAGTACACGTCGCCTGCCGTGCTAACAGTACCGTGAGTGGATCAGCTGAATGAGACTATATTTGTATTACACACACGGTATGCTCTACATCCACTTTGTTGCATCGAGTGGAGCATACCGAACGCTTTGCGTTCTCTAAAACAAAGGAAGCGAGCGATCCTGACGCGGATCAGGCATCAGCAAGTCGAATTTCTCATAAATGAGGCAATCAACCGATTTGCCATATACCAGGGGTGGGTGGCCAAACTTTTAACCTATGAGATCTATTAGTGGTTTAAAATATTTTTTGCGGTCGACTACAGTTAACAAGAAAGATATTAAACATTTTTGTAATGTTTTTAATTTTTTTTAACTAATTCTCGGATAAGATTAACGAGGCTTGTCTGCGCTTTATTATTGGTTGCGCTGGGCTTAAAACCAAGGTCCTCAACGCTGGACAGGGCAAGTCCTGTCGTATTTCAATATTATGTGATTTTTTATCATAATGTTCTAGTTATTTTAGTTAAGTCACAAAGATACTACTACTACTAAAGTAATAAAACATTATTTCATACAAGTGGTCCTCCACGGTTTACATCCGCGTTCAGTTCGAAACAAAACCCTCATAGAAATTCAAATTGAAAAAAAAAATGAAGTGAAGAATTAAATTCCGTGAACTCCACGCCAACGAAATGAATCTCTGCGGTAGATTTATGGCGTTAGGCGCTGTCCTAATTGGCAACGGTCATACGACTATTATCGTGTGACGGGCGGTTTTGAGGTCTCCTATTGGTCGGGCGACGTTCGTCGTACGACCATGGTCGCACGACCATTGCCAAATAAGAAAGCACCATACACGACTTGACCTTGTGCATAACGAGTAGGTACATTCGTAGCAGCTTGAGCGCAACAGATATCGCGGATAAAGATTGGAGGTCCGACTACGCTGTCAGTTTTGCAGAATGTCAATCTAGCAAAATGCCAGATAAGCAGAATGCCAGATTCATTTCTTACCTGACATTTCCGTATGGAGTATTCTTCTGTAGTACTATTATGCAAGTCTGATATCTTGCTAATCTGGCATTCTGCTAATCTGACATAATACGTCAAAACGGTTTCACCATGTGCTGCTTACAAGGGATACGTGGAAAATAAGTGTCTGTACCTGTACCAAAATCGCCCAAGAAGCAATAGATTGACATCGCTGAGTCGCATGCAAGGTTTACAAAGTGAGGGAGGATGCTGAAGACCAGTCGAAGTGGACCCGAGATTGGCCGCTAGAATGATGATGATAATGATGAGCAAAACGGATGCGTGGTTCTTGGACAAAGCCAAGGTTCGATAGGGTATGAAGAGTCGTATGCTAAAACTTGACATCGCGCTAGTAATTTGCGATCTAAATTAACAGAACTTCCGCTAGGGCAGAGGGCTTCAAACTAGGTTAGATGCCGATTGACTCCCCGTGACGGTATATTATTATTTAATTAAGCGTACGCTATACTAAATATATCCCTGACATTTGCTGACATCAGTTTGCGACGGCTCTTATTAACTCAAACATAGCAATACAGCTGGCTTCTAAAACGGGTTAGAACAACGAGGCTGTTATAGAGTCATGGACGGCGATGATCACTACGATCAAGTAAATATCTGCTTGCTCGTTTGCCTCCCTATCTTCGAACCCTCGAAGGCACTCAACAGACGTGGGTCCGAAGCCTGGTGGTGAGCAACGAATTACAGATAGACCTATTTGGCTTTCGAGCCATGTCTCAAGTTAGTACAAGTCACACAGATTGGGCAACTCGCAATTCACGAACAAGTCGTATTTCGACAGTTTTTCATCATACCACAACCACTCTGCGGCAGGTTACACATAAGAGCGAGCAGTATACCTATCAGTTTAGTGTTTGAGGAATAGGAGAAACTTTTCTTCGCCGTAAGTGTTGAAAGGCAAATACGAGGGTGCTACATATCGGGCCATGGCATGTAACAAAGCACAAGTATGGTCCCGTTGCAGTGAGACAAGGAAATGTATATCTCTGATGCTGTTTACCGTTAGATTGGAAAACTATTTCAAGCTTACTGCAAACGACCGAAAATAATTTAATATCAATCTCAATGACGAGCATCACACTGACCGTTGGTATCGATAGACAGTATTAGAGATATCCTTCAGCATTTTTTTATGTCCAACAGGCGTCCCATGTAGTCTGGCTGGCACAACGGACTCATGTACTAAATTAAAAAGATATTACCTACAGCCTCTATCAACTAGTGAAATCCCACCTAGATAGAATCTTGCGAGAAACAAATATTCAAGCTTTATGAAATTCAGACTAGTGTGCCACAAAGATAAGTCCTAGAGCCAAAACTGTACCTATATGTTTGATTTATTTATGTTTTATTAGCCACCTTTGCCGATGATACTGCTGTCTTAAGGAATCACAAGGATCTAGCTAGGAAGGAGCTTAACTAGACAAGATCAATCAGTTAATGTTAGTGGCATATTACCTACCATATTGCCCGTGTACTAAAGTCAACTGACGTAACTTTATACATTGTTGTGTGATAGAAAAGGGCTAGGGCATCCTGGTGATTATCTGTTTTAATCAAACTTTAGGGGACTGCTAAGAACTTGAACGTGGAAAGTGACCACTTGAAGTGTGTCGCTTGAAAAAAACCCACATTAATAATATTGTAAACTTATGAGAGTGTCGCCTCTGAAGAGGGTATAACTCGCTGTTATATAGCATTTCAAACATCTGCTATGTTCATAGAGGTGAGTATCATAGATAAATAAATAGGAAAGTTTTGGTCCTAAATGATAATAGTATCTCGTAAGATAGAATATAGATTCATGTTCACAGCATGTCAGGCTGCACTTGGGTGATTTTTATACCACCAAGGCGTGGTTGCCCTTGGTTGGTATGGCACTTATGGCAAGCCTATGCACATTTGTTAATACTCGCGTGTTGCCAATCTCATTTAGACTTTTATAGAGTTGTAGGGGATATATGTAATAGGAAAAATGTGATATGTAAACTGGGGGTGAAGACCTGGTGTCCTGTAGTACAGGTTGTGCACAACCTATAGCAGGCGCCAGTCTTCACACAAAGTTTTGTGTTAAATAATCTAAATTTGTATTACTAAAAGATGTTTGTATAACACCCACTACATGACTACTCTGTGTGAAGAAAATAAATAAAGTTATATTATTATTATTATCATAAATCCCTCTTTGCTTGTGTATTGTGTACCTAATCTGGATGCCCTAAAGGGCAAGATTCTTTTCCTGGAAACACTCATGCCTGGCTAAACAGCCATGCCCCAATCCATGGTTGTATCGTCACTTAGCAGCATGTGCAAATGCCTGGCTAGTTCTTTCAACAATTAACCCTTTAACCGCCACGCTTAGAATCAGTTGGCGTGCCCTCAGCGCCACGCACAGTAAAACGAAAAATAAATACCTACAACAAATAGTGATGTTCAATAGTATATCGATATGGGTAATTCCCCTTCAAACGCTTACAATTTCATCTAAATATCGTAACAGACAGTAGATAGAAAACGTTACTTTGTAATTTTATTTCTAATATTAGCAGGTATTTTGGTAACACAATGAAACAAAAAGCGTTTACAGATATTGAAAGATTTATTGATTTCCGCACAATAAAATGGGTCATGAAAAGAATTTTGTTATTCTTATTTTTCAATGCAGTCCTATAGAGTATTCTTTATCTAAATGCAATAGTTAACAAACAACATTGGTCAGTTTTTTAACAAACATGATTATACTTATTTCAACAATATTAATATCAGTTTACCGAATCGAACCTTGACAGATTCTAATGATATTTAACTACAGATCACCTTCCAGAATACGTATTAATTCTTCAGCTGTAATCATGTTTAATCACATTAATCGATAACACGAACATAATAATAACACGCATAAGCACAACACCAATGGAAAAATCCAGAAGGCGGCACTTGTTTATGACGTCAGAAGCGGTCGTCTTTTTCCGTCCGTGGCGCTGGGTGTACTAGCAACATTAGTTTCTAAACATGCAGACTAGGGATGGGAATTGTCGATTCAGTCACTGACATTTTTAAGCTTTATTTATTATAAATAAAACAAAATAAACACATTTATTTATAGAAATAAATGTGTTTACTATAGAGTAACATTTGCTTTATTTGTTTTATAATAAATTAGTAAGTATAAACAGAAATAATTTAATTTATGTGGATTTTTCTACCAGTAAATCATTGCTTATGTCCCATCCTTATTGTCGGATTTTTCCGTCACTGGCGCTGGACACCAATACACTTTTCGAATAATACTATCAGTAATTTATTCAACTTTAGACATTATTTTTAAGTCTTCTAATTAAGAAACTAAAGTGTAAGCAATTGTATATGATTACTTCATCAACTATTTACCAAATTATGAACATAATTTTAATATAATACAGTGCTATCAAACAAAAAGGCAGATTAATCGAGTAGTGGTATTTGGTCGTAAATATCCGTCCTTGGCGAAATGAGCACGAAAATTTTTGTCGGATATATCCGACCTTGGCGGTTAAAGGGTTAAATAATAATTTTTAAAAATTAGCTCTGTTCTTACCAGGGTCTAAATTACAAAATCTTCTCATTTATGTTTAAGGGTTAGAAGATAAGAGAAAGGGAAAGACTTTTTTACAATCCTGGCTGTCAAATGTAGGTTACGATGACACTGAAGCTATGATAGTGTAATGTTAAAATCGAGACAGCTGATACTCATATATCCACTAAAATTATTTAGGTACATACGCACACACAAAGACACACACGACGCACCCGCACACTCACTCACGGCAAATCTTCACAATATTCCACATTCAAACCGTTCATGGCTAAAAATCATACTTTTTAAATGCTCAAAAGGGGGATTACTGTCTCCTATAGTACAGGGTAACCTAGTTTAGGAGGCAGGAAATCAATATGTGGCTAATACATTTTTAGTGCCTGAATTGTTTCATACACTATAATATATTTATTGTAACTGTAATGTTGTGTTGTTGTTGTATTATTTGGCTAATAAACATTATATATATATGTCGCCGTGCGATATCGCCTATTATCAATCGAAATCAATAAATGGAACTATTATCAATATTTAGTGATTTTAAAATTCATTCTTCTATTTATCTGGAACTATTTCTGTTATAACTTTGATTTACGATTAATTTCTATTCTAAAAAGTGTCTATTTTGATCGACAAATCGATAGCACTAAAGTAAGTTGCTATTTTAATTCTATTAGAAGAATTGTCTTAAATGTTGCTTCCAAAATAGCTTATGCATTTTTTAATAATGTTTGCTATTTAAACTAATTATAATTGAAGGTCATTTCACGTATTCCAATCGTTTAAAGCGCCACCTATAATCATGTTTGAACACTAAGTGACAGCTTAAAACATTGCGGGGAAAACGATTGGAGTCGGTAGATTTGACAGGAACTTGACTGCGAACCTTCGGCTGAATAACACGTAAGCATTGCCTCTGTAATTTTGTAATAAAAATACTTTGTTCTTGTTGATTAATCCTTGCTTTTATTTAACATAAATCCAATTTAGTGTTCCCGTTTATGTTAGCTAGCTTTTTCGAGTGTTTCAGTTTGAATTAGTACCTTAAACTTGTAGGAGAACCGGTGGCCAATAAGGTCGGCGGTTCTGCTTGTTTCTTATTTAAATTTAAACAGAGTCCCTACTTCGACATCAGAAGTGGGATTCGAACCTGCAAACCCTCTTTGCTGTTTTCTTTCTTTTCATTTGTTTTAGATTATTCCTGAAAGCAGCGCGTGTGAAGAAAGAATTAATATGGCTGACCCGGACGAGAGTGATGCAATGCCGGGGCCGACCGCACCGACGGCCGGCGCGCCAACCGCAGCACCACCCGCTTCGTCACCACCACAGGGGGGTAACGTACCACCTGAATTCTTCTTAAGCATGATGACAATGATGCGAAATATGAGCGATCGGTTGCTACAGCAACAGCAACCTGATTCTAAAGTAAAAATCACAGATATTTTCCTACCCTCATACGATCCGGACGGGAATGTCGGAGTTCGTGAATGGTGTAACCATATTTCTATTGCTAAAAGTACCTATGACCTGAGTGATTACGATATCCGCATGAAAGTGACTAGTTTACTTAAAGGCCGGGCCAAAATTTGGGCAGATAGTTGACTAGTTATGACTAACACGTGGGAAGAATTGCGTCAAAATATCATAACCACCTTTGAGCCAGAGAGTCGTTACTCACGTGATGTTCTTAAGTTTAGAGAGCATATTTATGATTGTACGAAAGATATTTCAGAGTTTTTATCGCAATCATGGTTACTATGGAGGCGCGTGACCAAAAATAAGCTCGATGACAGCGATTCTGTAGAAGCGGTGATAGGAACTATAAATGACGAACGTCTCAGAATTGAATTATTGAACGCCAGAGCCACCTCGGTCCCAGAGCTAATTTCTGTTGCAGCCTCTATTCGCGTTAAACGGTCAAGTCAAAATAGCTCTAATCATCAACCCCAACAAAAACGCTCGAGGTTCTCTGTTGACAATCGAAACACTGTGCCATATTGTAGTTTTTGTAAAAGGACTGGCCATTCTCATAGTAATTGTCGCAACAAGGAGTCAATTCATGCATAAGCTATTTTGGAAGCAACATTTAAGACAATTCTTCTAATAGAATTAAAATAGCAACTTACTTTAGTGCTATCGATTTGTCGATCAAAATAGACACTTTTTTGAATAGAAATTAATCGTAAATCAAAGTTATAACAGAAATAGTTCCAGATAAATAGAAGAATGAATTTTAAAATCACTAAATATTGATAATAGTTCCATTTATTGATTTCGATTGATAATAGGCGATATCGCACGGCGACATATATATTATATTAAATAGATAATCATCATCATCGTCTTGGCGTTATATCCCGGTTGCGCTTCCACGCCACACAGGGGGCCCGGGGTCCGCCTTCCTGCTTTTCTTAGTCCATTTTGCTCGGTCTTCGGCATTCTTTGTGGTGAATCCGTTGGCATGCATGTCACTCTTAACGACGTTCAGTCATCGCTTCTTGGGCCGGCCTCTCCTTCCCGTGCCTGGCGGGAGTGGCATGGCCAGACATCTGTTCTAGAGATGAAACGGATAGTCGTTTGGCCAGATACCGGATATCCGGCCAGCCTCCTAGTCGGATAGCCGGATATCCGGCGGCCGGATATTCACAGGTCACAGTCTCTGAACAAGTTTGAGCAAGCTGTAATCGCGGCGTGGGACTTTATACGACTGCGTGTGTTTATGTACTTTAAAGTTTTCGTTTAATGTGAATAATTTGAACGTTGAACTGAACAATTCTTCCGCCCTCATACGGATTAATAGTTTTAAAATACGGGCTTACACATTAGCCCACTGCATCGTAGAGGATAAACAACATCATATACTACCTCTAAATATAAAGAAATTCATATTTTTTATCCAGGATAATATTTTTTCATATCTATAATATCAATATATATCTTGATTGACTTTAAATTATTACACTAAGTACATTATAATACTAAACAGCACTTGTCAAAACTACACACGACAATAATGCGTATTAATGCTGATCACCCTGTTGGGCAAAGTACAAAAAGTAGACATTACGTCTACACTCGTGGAAGTTACAAAGTCACACCTATGCCCGAGAAAATTTAAGAACGCTCAATGCGATGGTGTGAGCATGTGCTCCGCCGCCCCAAAGATCACCTTAGTGCAAGTAGCCCTTAATTTGGCTGCAAGTAGCCCTTAATTTGGCTGCAAGTAGCCCTTAATTTGGCGACGACAACTCTGATGCTGACGCGCCCCACCACACGCCACCTGGCTGACGGCGGACCAACGGGACCTGAAGGACAATATTATTGACGCTGCTACTGCTCAAAATAGAAAGAAATGGAGGAAGCAGACAAGGAGAGCTGACTCCAGCTAATGGAAAAAGCATAGTGCAAAAAGAAGAGACCAGAAAACTATTAAATTTTTTTGCTACCTATCAAATGAACGATACGAGTAGAATAGGTGCCGATGCCGACATAATCAATAGTTCCTTGATTAATATTTATGTTTTTTAATCGTTTTGATACGACTTTTTACTCGACTGCTACAGAAGGGCACATATTTCCGATGAGCAAAATCACTTTTATGGGGCTTTTTATACATTTTTTACTATCCGGTATCCGGCCGGATACCGGATAGTGGCCGGATATCCGTTACATCTCTAATCTGTTCCCCACATAATTTGCCGTTCTGCACAAGACGTGGCCGTTCCATCGAAGGCTGCACTGTTGTAGCTTGCGATATTATGGCCATGAAGGCTACCGCAGATGTGGGCGTTCCGCACGCGATCTTTGCGGGAAACCCCACTGATCCACGGCAGCATCTTCATTGCCGTGACTCGCAACTCCTGCTTGTATCACTCTAGTATAGCCAAGTCTCGCATGACGGCTTGACGTATTCAAGAATGATATGCGTGCCGACATGCTTACCACCAAGGATACCGAAGACCGAGCGAAGTGGGCCAAGAAGAGTAGGAAGGCGGACCCCGAGCCCTCGCGTGCCACGCGGGAGCGCAACCGGGACATAACGCCGAGATTATGATTATGATGAGAGGCCATGTTTCGCTGCCACTCCTGAAGGCCACGCTGTAGCCAGAGCCAGACGAGACCACTTACGTACTTTGCACGATAAGTTACGTCCTTTGAATCGTCTGAGGGGCAGAAACTCATTTACAAGTTGGCACGATCGAGGATTAAAGTGGCACAGGACCCTAGCGGTAACCTGTTATGCGATGACCGCACGGTAAAGGAGTGATGGCGCTAGTACTTACAAAGAGGTGCAGCCACCGGACCTCCCTCGGAACCAAGGACTTGTGCCACCGATAACGCCTGAGAAAGTCGAGACGGCTCTTCGCCGCATGAAGAATCGGAAAGCTGTCGGACCCGATGGAGTCCCTATCGTGGCATGGACATCGATAGGCCCTCGTGGTGTGAGCATCCTTACCGACCTTTATAACCGGGAAGATACCAGACCAATGGAGACTGAGTATTATTACTCCAGTCTATAAGGGCAAGGGCTCGGTGCGGAGTGCACCAACTACCGCGGTATAAAGGTGATGTCTCACACAATGAAGCTCTTCGAACGCATTGTGGACTCTCGAATCCGACGGGAGTGTACAATCTCGGAGTGTCAGTATGGGTTTCGGCCGTATTTGCCCTGAGAACTCTCATGGCGGGATACAGATCAAAGAACACACCCCTGCATTTCCTATTTCTAGAAATGCAGAAGGCTTTTGACTGTATCCCTCGGGAGATGATATGGTGGGCGTTGCGGTCGATACCTGAGGCCTATATTGACATTATCCGAGACATGTACCACAATTCCGATTCCATAGTAAGGACTGCCGTTGGTGACACCGTTGGGACTTGGGGTATACCAGGGCTCTGTGCTCAGCCCACTTCTGTTCAACGTGATATTAGACGTTTTGTCAGACAGCATCCGAGATTATCATGAGGTACCTCCATGGCTGCTCATGTATGCTGACGATATCGCGCTGACAGACTCTGACAAGGGGCGACTAGTCCAACGTGTAAAAAGTGGAAGGAGGTACTTGATAACGGTGGTCTGAAGATTAATGTGGCGAAGACAGCGTACATGGCCTGCAACAGTGCATATCCCCTACCCGAGCGCATAGGCGAAGAGGAAGTCAAGTGCACGGCTCAGGTCAGATACATGGGATTTGTACTTAGCTCAACCAGGGACATCGATGGCGACGTCAAGGCCTGAATATCCGCTGCTTGGGCCAACTGGCGGGAGGTAACAGGTGTCATTTCATCATCATCATCATATCAGCCAGAAGACGCCCACTGCTGGGCATAGGCCTCCCCCAGAGATCTCCACAAAGACCGGTCCTGTGCTTTCCGCATCCAGCTGGTACCTGCGATCCTTACCAGGTCGTCGGTCCACCTTGTAGGAGGCCTACCCACGCTGCGTCTACCGGTACGTGGTCGCCACTCGAGAACTTTACTGCCCCATCGGCCATCTGTTCTTCGAGCTATGTGCCCTGCCCACTGCCACTTCAGTCTGGCAATCCTTAGAGCTATGTCGGTGACCTTGGTTCGCTTGCGGATCTCCTCATTTCTGACTCGATCGCGCAAAGAAACTCCGAGCATAGCTCTTTCCATTGCCCTTTGGGTAACAGTGAGCTTTCTTATAAGGCCCATAGTGAGTGACCACGTTTCAGATCCGTAAATCATCACTGGCAACACACATTGGTCAAAGACCTTCGTCTTGAGACACTGCGGTAATTGGGACGAAAATATGTGGCGTAGCTTCCCGAACGAGGTGTCATTTGTGACCCCAAAATTCCGATAAAGCTGAAGGGACAGGTCTATAAGACCATCATTAGACCTGCTCTCCTTTACGGTAGCGAGACTTGGCTCCCATTAGAGCGACACAAGCAAGAGTTGCGATGGATGTGCGGAGTTTCACGGAAGGATCGCTTTCGAAACGCCCACATACGAGGTAGCCTTGGCGTCCGTGGCATCGCAGAAAAGCTGCAAGAATGCCGCCTTCGATGGTATGGCCACGTCTTGCGCAGACCAGCAAGTTATGTGGAAAACAAGTGTCTGACCATGCCACCCACGCCGGGCACGGGAAGGAGAGGCCGGTCCAAGAAGCGATGGCTTGACGATGTCAAGAACGATATGCGTGCCAATAAGCTCACCACTAGGGGGATGCCGCAGACCACACAGAGTGAGGTGGGCCAAGTTTAGCAGGAAAGCGGACCCTGGGCCCACGCGTGCTACGCGGGGGCGCAACCGGGACATAACGCCAAAATGATGATGATGATGAGAGGCCAAATCTCGCTGCCGTATAAGAGAACAGGTCTAATAATAGTCTTGTAAACTGTTCCTTCAGCTTCATCGTTATCTAGGGGTCACAAATGACAGCCGTTACCTCCCGCCATTTGGCCCAAGCCGCGGATATTCGTGCTTTGACGTCGCTCTCACCAGTTGCGATTAGTACCGACCCCAAGTATCTGTCTCGGATAATGTCAATATAGGCTTCAGGTACTGACTTGGACCGCAACGCCCACCAGATCATCTCACGAGGGACCAGGTCAAAGGCCTTCTGCATGTCCAGAAACAGGAAGTACAGGGGCGTGTTCCTTGATCTGTATCCCTCCATGAGAGTTTTCAGGTCAAATAAGGGGTCCATGGTCCCACAACCCGACCTACTTACACTCCCGAGATTGACACTCCACAATGCGTTCAAAGAGCTCCATGGTGTGAGACATTACCGTTATACCGCGATAGTTGCTGCAGTCCCGCACCGAGCCCTTGTCCTTAAAGACTGGAGTAATAATACTCAGTCTCCATTGGTCTGGTATCTTCCCGGTAAGGAGGATGCGATTATCAAGCTCGGTAAGGATGCTCTCACCACGAGAGCCCATCAACATCCACGCCTCAATAGAGACGCCCCATCGGGTCCAACGACGTCGGGTTCTTCATGCGTTGAAGAGCCGCCTCGTTCAGCGTTATTGGTGGCACGAGTCCTTGATTCGGAGGGAGGTCCGGTGAATGCACCTCTTATTCAGCAGCTCGTGGAAGAACGAACGCCATCTCTTCTTTACTGCGCGGTTGCTGCATAACAGGTTACCAGAGGGTCGTTTACACAACGACCCTCGATCATGCCAACTTGAGTGTTTCTGGCAATCAGAAAACCAACTTATCGTAGAAAGGACGTAAGTCCCACGTAAGCCACTGTGACTATCGAGACAAAAAATGATGGAAAATCACACTATAATTGTCTTTCACTATATCACAACGAAAACTTACCAATCTAAATAAAGCATACTGCATTCACGTCACGTATTGTACGACTAGTACGAGTATTTGTAAAAAGTGTTATTTGATTTTTTCATTTATTTTTGTAATCAAAGGACCAGGCATTTAAAATGGTTATACAAACTCTGTGATTGTTATGTGGCACTATTTGTTACTAAAACTATGTCAAACAAAACGCTGAGTAACAATTAGGTTAATTAAAAATCATTTTATTAATAGTTTCTCTAAACTTTATATTATATTATTATTATAATTTTATTAGTTTGTTATCTCTCAGTACATGGTTCCGGTTAACTAATACCATCCACGGACCAAAGCCAAGTGGATGGCATGGTATAACATAGTAATGTTAAGGACTGCCAGTAGGCACTTGGGTAACCCACACCGGGTTACTCATAGTTTGTAAGAAAATCCTTACTATCCTACAGGTATTTACAATAGCAGCTTTCTGGAGCAAGGAATACGTAAAATTGGGTAGGGCTAGAGTCTCTAATGACTGATGCAGCTGCTTGGAAATTACACCGGTGGTAGAGAGCACTACAGGTACTATAGTTGCCCTTTGGAGTTTTCAGAGATGGACAATTTCGTCTCTGAGGACTATGTACTTGGTAATATTTTCTGCTATTGTGTGTGTGTGTGTGTGTGTGTGTGTGTTTATTATTATATTAGTTAAATGATATCCTTGGTGGTGGGATGCTATGATTTACTGTGGTTCCTGAATCAATATTGGTATTTGGTATTGGGTCAATTGTGACTTTGATTTTTTCGGCATTGTTGACACTGCACAATGTATTTCGATTTACAAGGGGTCCTCAATCTTATCTCGTTGATGAAAGATTTATAAAGCTTTTACATCTTTATTCTTTGTTTGGTTAAAGATTAACAAAGAATGTGTACAAGCTTTTCATTTTGGCATAGAGTTCACTATGGAGTTTGTTCCCTGTCTATTCAATTTCTTCCACTATTACATTACGAGGTATTGTGTGCTGCAGGTTTTTAATAACAAGCCTATAAGGGTTGAGTTTTCTTTCTAGTTAAAGAGTAGCATATTAGCCGTATCTGCCTAACTAGATCAATAACTTTTTTATGATGTACTGCATTCTTTACCAACAGGTGAAGAAGATTATTGTTCACAATTTTGAAACTAAATTCTGTAGTATAACTTTGGTAAGCTTGTTAACATCTTCAATGCCATATAAGAAAATGGGAGGTAATTTGTTTGTGCGTTCAATCTTAGACTGAGGGTTATCCTCTTGGTCTAGTGATAGAGCGAAAAATCAGTTCCAATTACAATTTACTTTGGATGGAAATTTTAATTAATTTAATAGTAGCTTATTATGAGAATTAAAACCTGAATATGACCAGAAATCATACACCTTACTTCTATAGATACATCCTATGGAAAAAGCTGAGAGATTTATTTTAAATGTGTCAATAGCTGTGCAAAAGCCAAGAAAAATAGTCAAGTGATTTACTATAAGTAGAAACAAATTCCACCTATCATGGAAATTTACAGAGAAAAATGGAAGTAATTTATTATTTTGTGTAGCTGAACCAAGCACAATATTTACCAGTTGAGTAGCATGATACGTAGCTCGTTGAATTTGACGAATGGCGTGAGCGACGATGATTTATTATGCACATGTCCTTGGCAATTTGTAATAAAAATCCAGACACCCATTCATTGAAAATACACGCAGTATTAAACTACATTGTGCTTGAGATTTTAGGATCATTTGCATATAATTATTCGCATCAATGCGTTTTTATAGCTTCGCCTTAGATTCCGTCCCATAACATTTTCAAGATATTCACTTTTACAGAATATTTTCGCGTAACAAAATCACAACACGTTTTACACGATAATACAAATAAATCGTTGAATATCACATTTTCTACAAAAACTGTAAGTATCCCGTTGCCCCTTCAATGACACTGACAAAATTCATGATTTTTCTTTTCAGAATAAAACTACGGGAGAAAATTCCGTGAAAATTTTCATGATTATTTTCACTCAACCTCAAGGTGCGTTCAAAATATTTTTTGTTGTCTATGCTGTGGATGAGACGGAGAAGCAGTTGAAAATTTGAAGAATACCACCATAGTGATGGTCCTCACCACCATTATCACCACCAAGGATGAGGGACAAGCCATTAAAATAAAAATCTCATTAATATCACATAATAATCATAAAGTCTCTTTGCGCACTGTTTATAATATTGATGTGCGCGCGTATCCGAACACAATCACCACGTTGTCGAACAGTTCATGTAGGATCGTGTGTAGGCAAACTGTACTCGATATTAGCCTAGATGTCAAAGCCATATGATTAAAAACTAAAAATGTCATGATTACAAATGTCATTTACAGCTGATTCTGATTGTTTCTGTTTGCCGCTCTTTGCAGTCTTTGCTCTACTTGTTGTTTCGAGTGTTTTTTTTTTGTATTTGGGTCTCTTGGTTAATATTTACAAATGTACAGTGTTTATTGATTTAAACCACAATTTATATATATTCAAACACTATGGCTGATGACTGGCAAACATATGTCAAAGACCCAAGAACAGTGTGCAAATATGGATCGAGTTGTTATCAGAAAAATCCAGAGCATCACCAAAACTTTAAACATCCTCCACTGGATAAACACAAGAAATTCAATAACAAAAGGGGAAAGCCTTATCATAAACCTCAACCCAAGGATAAAGTAAAACATTTCGAAAAACAACTAAAAGACAGTAAAACAGAGAAAACAAAAAATCAAACCGTTAATGAGGATTTCGCTTCCTCTTCATCAACAATAGTTCCAGTGAATGATGTGACAGAGATTGATTTAAAACTTCCTGACAAAATTCTATATCATGAGCCTGACGTTAAAAAAATACAAGAATTGTTCTTAGTAGAGATGCCATCAGATTTTTACAAGTTCTACGAATGCCTAAAAGATGAATCTGATTTTGAGAAAATCCTATCAAGTGTCAACTTGGAATTAATAGGTCCATTTGATTTGTTGTTAGGCAAATTACCTATTTTGGATCAGAAAGACTTGTATCTGATACATTGGAGGTATTTTTATGACCCTCCTGAATTTCAAGTTAGTATGCCATAATTATATACAATTACACAGCAATGTGTATGTAATTTATTTACTTATATGTTATCTATGCAGTGTTGTGGAAAATATATTACTCGGTGACAATTAATCAGACAGCAAATAATGGAAACTGGTAACTGTCGCCCATAACATCTAAGATTCATGTATTGTATATATTGGATGCATAGATGTAACTGTGAGGACTAAGGTGGTACGTCTCACACCTCCTTGCCAGTATTGGCAATTATGAATGTTAGGTTAGGTTTAAAGATCATTTATTCTCATTATAGACATAAATTAGTCACTTACATGAGAATACAATACAGGTAAGTAGGTAGCAATTTGAACATTCGCATCGCACAAAACATAAGTAAGGTACTCGCAAAAAATGGAATCTTTGGATCTATGGAATAACTTTACATTACTTTATCAACAGTAATCCGAATAATGGACAATAAGACTGAGACGACGGTATCAGCGATATATTGCCCCCCCAGACATTCTGTACTGAGAGGAGACTTTAGAGATTATTTTGAATCCCTAGGAAGCAGATTCATTTGTGGAGGGGACTGGAATGCAAAGCATACTCACTGGGGCTCTAGACTAACGCTGCCAAGAGGGAGGCAACTACACCTGACCACTAGTGATCTAAACCTGCATTGTGTATCACACGGACAGCCAACCTACTGGCCTACAGACCAAAATAAGATACCGGACCTATTGGACTTTTTTGTGGTCAAAAACATAGCAAAGAGTCATATGTGTATTGAGAATTGCACGGATCTTTCTTCGGATCACACACCCGTAATCTTGAATGTAGACTGCAGAGCTGTAATGATAGAGCCCCCTTTCAGACTGCATAGAAATAACACAGACTGGAAACAATACAGTAAAATAATTGACAGTAATGTTAATCTAAACATTCCTATGAAAACTAGTGCTGATGTGGAATCTGCGATTGAGTCAGTTAACAAGCTGATTCACGCGGCTGCAAGGGAATCGACTCCAGATACCGGAAAAAAGAAACCAAATGTTACACAGTTCCCAAAACATATCAAGGACAAAGTAAATGATAGGCGAAAATTGAGAAAAGTGTGGCAAAACACTCACTATCCTTGTGACAAAAAAGCATTTAATAAAGCCTCCAATGAGCTGAAAGGGATGATAAACCAATTAACTAACAGCAATCTACAAACCTATCTCTCAAACTTAGACCCTACACGAGACACAAACTATTCGTTATGGAAGGCAACCAAAGAACTTAAACGTCCCAAAAAGCATATACCACAAATCCAGGCAAAAGATGGATCCTGGGCTAGATCCGACCTCGAAAAAGCAGAAGTTTACGCCGAACATCTGAAGACAGTCTTTCAACCCCATGATGATGCCGACAATGAGTGCACTGCGGAGGTAAGCCGGTCGCTCAAAACCCCCCTGCAGTTGTGCCTGCCACTCAGAAGTGTTTCCCCTAAGGAATTAAAACGCGAAATAATGGCTCTGAAAGAGGGTAAGTCGCCTGGATACGACTTAATTGACTCCACTCTACTGAAGCACTTACCCAGAAAGGGTGTTCTAATGTTAACAGCAATATTTAATGCTTGTCTACGGCTACAAATATATCCCTCTCAGTGGAAAATAGCACAAGTGGTTATGATACCTAAACCCGGAAAGCCGCTTCACAAGGCTGATTCTTATAGGCCTATCAGCCTACTGCCTGTTATGGGAAAGCTCATGGAGAAAATGTTGCTGAACAGGATGCAATCACACCTGACGGAAGTAATCCCATCCCACCAATTTGGGTTTCGTGCACAGCATGCCACAATAGAGCAAATCCATCGTCTTGTAGATGTTATAGGTCGTACCTTTGAACACAAACAATATTGTTCTGCAGTGTTCCTTGATATCAGTCAAGCCTTTGACAAAGTCTGGCATGAGGGACTACTCTGTAAAATAAAGAGGATGTTACCGCACTCTTTTTTCCACATTCTGAAGTCTTATTTAAGCGGGAGAAGTTTCGAGGTTAAACACAATACTGAAATATCACAACAGTCTGAGATATTATCCGGAGTTCCTCAGGGGAGCATCTTGGGCCCGATCTTATATCTGATCTATACAGCTGATCTACCAATTAGTGACCTCGTCACAACTGCCACGTATGCGGACGACACAGCGGTTCTCTCAGTGCATGATGATCCAATAGTTGCCTCAGAAAACCTGCAAGCTCATCTATCTAACATAGAGACATGGCTACGCAAGTGGCGCATAAAAGCCAACCAGAACAAGTCGGTACAGGTGACATTCTCCCTTAGAAGACAAACCTGCCCACCTGTCAAATTGAATAACTTGGACATACCACAAGCAGATGATGCTAAGTACCTGGGAATGCATCTGGACAGAAGGCTTACTTGGAGGAAGCACATATGGAACAAACGTAAACAACTGGGACTAAGGGTCAGAAATATGGATTGGCTTATTGGAAGAAAATCATACCTGTCTAAGGAAAGCAAGATAGCTGTATATAAATCAATCCTGAAGCCCATATGGACGTACGGGATACAGCTGTGGGGGACATCCAGTACCAGCAATATTGAAATACTGGAAAGGTTTCAAAGTAAAACATTAAGGTCTATGCTCGACATACCGTACTTCATCAGCAACAAGTACATTCATATGGATCTAGGGATAAAAACGGTGAAACAGGAAATAGCCACATATAGTAAAAAATACCAATGCAGATTATCAAGCCATGTCAACGAGTTAGCATATAATTTGAAGGGCATGGGAAGTGTCCACCATCAGCGCCTGAAAAGACACAGTATACCCTCTCTATCGGAGAGATTCTGAATAAAAAAAGACACTAAGGAGGGAAGAGGTCATTGGATTCTCTGACTGAAATAAGAGGAATACAATTTAATAACCAGAGAAGTGGCCTATTGTTGATGCAACAGATTGCCATGTAACAAAGAAAGAAAAAAAAAAAAAAAAAAAAAAAAAAAACTTTATCAACAGTCACTAACTAAGAAGCAACATTTACAATTTACATTGTTTAACTAATACTATATTAATATTATATAATTAAATGTTTTAGTTTGATCAAGATTCATTTGATAACAATTACCAAATACATTCTACGCTGTAGTCCCCATACAACCCACGCTGTCATCCATACTCAATTGCCGTTTTTATTTCCGTTCATGGACCCAGGCCTCACTGCCCATCCGGTTTGGAGGCCTGGGTATCCGCAAAATTTTTGATTTATCTAACCTGCCTACCTGTCCTTCGTACATGACAATGAAAATAATCACTCCGTCCATGTGCGGCGTCGAGGTGTCGTGCCTGTCGGAGGCCAGGAATGCTAGGTCTATCTTTTGTCGTAACGCCAATTTTCCCGCCAACACCAACTCCCAAAGGCTTTGGAATGAGCCACTCTGCAGACAGGCTTTTTCTAAAGTTTTAGAAAGCACGGGTAATTCTGCAGATCGAGCTCGTCTTCTTGCCGTTTCAGAGAAGGTGGCGGGATTATAAATAAATATAAATTAACGAACTACATCGCTGCCATTGCGGAAGCATTGTAGATACCCTTGGGCATCATGGCCTGTCGTGCCAGCATAGTGCCGGCCGCTTGTCGTGCCATGCGAACCTTAACGACCTCATCCGCCGTACCCTTGCCACTATCAACGTGCCAGCTGTATTAGAACCCAATGGGCTGGCTCCGGATGATGGCAAGAGGCCCGACGGCATGACGCTCGTTGCTTGGTCACAAGGGCGGGCCCTGGTGTGGGATGCGACCTGTGTAGACACCTTGGCCCCATCCCACATGAGGGCTACCTCGGCTAACGCTGGCGCAGCTGCATCAACGGCGGAAGACCTTAAGCGGCGCAAATATGGTTCCCTAGGTCAGGGGTATTTATTTGCGCCGTTTGGGGTAGAAACTCTAGGACCATGGGGCCCTAGTGCTAAAAAGATTTTTCAAGAGGTCTACCCGGTTAATAGAGGCAACCGGAGATCGTCGTGCTGGCGCGTACCTCGGACAACATATTAGTTTGGCCATTCAACGACGTAATGCCGCCAGCATTCTGGGAACGCTTTCGCTTGTCAGCGATCTAGAATCAGTTTTTTATATGTAAATTTTTTTTTTATTTTTTTTTGTGTAAAATTTTTATTTCGTTTGGTAGTTTTGAGTTTGTACATATTATAATGTAACTATGTATACAGGGTGTTTCATAATACATGTATAAAGCCGAAAGGGTGTTAAAGTATAGCTTGCAAAGAGTACACTGGCGACTTCATATTATCCAGACATTGAATTTTAATTTTTATAAAAAATCTTCGGTTTTAAAGAAAAATAACCATATCGACTACGTTGATGCGCAGCTCTATTTCAAGTTGATGATCCTAGAAGGAGAAGTTTAACCTTTTAAATTAAAATTACAGTATTTTTTTGTACAGAACCCTCAAACCAAAACATACAAAACGGCTAATTTAGATCTCCTTAATATCCCATTGCGCCTAGTACTATGAACTTGAGTGACCTTTCGCAACTGATTTCTAGAGATGCGGTCTTCCGTTTTCAAAATGTCGATTATCGACATTGAAAAGGTAAAAGTTCGATAGTCATTTTCTCGCTTACTATTCCACGCACGAAAAAAATAATTGTACCTATCGTTTTAATACGTTTAGCACTCCATCCAGTTCACGGCTTTATACATGTATTATGAAACACCCTGTATAATAATAATAAATTATATCTTAATATTACCAAATTATTTTCCATTATTCTATCATATTACAGGCCATTTTGAAGAAAAAGGGAAAAAGTGAATTCCACATGGGCTACTTTAGAGATAGTCCAGAAGCGATGCCAGTGTTTGTCGCCAGTAATGACAGTGCTAAAGACTATCAGATTACTCCAATGGCTGAAAATATATTTGGAGCAGTTTAGTTAGTGGTTTGGATAATTTAGGTATTTTATTTGCAAAATAATACAATGTTATTATTATACAAATTAATTTTCTTCTTTTTCTGTTTCAGTTTGTACCTGCAAAACGAAAAGAAGACATCACCATTTGTCTCAGTTGCCTGTCAAAAACTAATGGACAAAGTTAAAAATTGGGCTGAAGCACATCAATTTTCTATTGAACCATTCAATATGAAGACAAGATTGGCACAAATGGTGACTAAATCATTTCATGGGGCAGGAATTGTGGTTCCTTTTGATAAAAAAACAAAACTAGGATATAGGAAGCTAGTGGAAAATAATGGTTAGTTTTATTTTTCTTGTCTCATTTTCCGTTAAGTATATGTTGCATCTTCTTTCTTTTTTTTTATTTAGAGCAAATTAATTTTATTTTGGCAAATTAGCAAGTAGTGGAGAATGTTTTTGTGTTATTCAAAATCTGGATTCTAGTTACCATGCAGTTATACTGTCACCGAGCCTATTCAGCTGCAGCGAGGTGTTAGACAAGGTGATGTCATATCACCAAATTTGTTCACCGCTGCACTGGAGGATATCTTTAGGCTTCTGGACTGGGATGGACTTGGCACCAATATTAAATGCGAGTATCTCACTCACCTCAGATTTGCTGACAATATCGTCGTAGCGGTCTGCATGCGGTAATTTCGCGAGAGCTACCCGCCTTGTCACGCCCGGACAGGGCTAAAGACTTGAACATCCACAAGTATGAAGCTCCATTTTGGCCACATTGAATGTTGGGGTCGGTCGGGAGTTGGAGGCGGCGCATGCAGGTCATGTTTATCCATGAGTACGGGGTCGGGGCTCCAGGTCGAGTATACACGAATTCGGCAGGGAGTAGGAATGGGGTAGCTAGCTGTAGTGGTGTCGGACCAACTTCAGAGCGGCATCTTGGAAGCGAGCAGAGTGTAGCAATGGTCGACTCATGGCAATCAAAGCGCTGATTAAGGGGACAACAATCAGCGCCTATGGTCCTTCGTCCGGCTGCGCCGACACAGGTAGGCCGGCTGGTGCGTGAGCGCCGGCGGGTTGGCTAGGCCCGGGCACGCGCCGCACATGATTCGCCTAGGCTATGTGCGTGGCGTGTATGGTGCCCAGTGTCTCGCCGGAGTAAGCACTTGTATGCGCTGATCGGTCTGCATGCGTCGCCCCGCTACCTGGATGAGCTCGCTTCACTTTCCATTAGATTTTTGACGTTTCCTGATTCAATAAATACCTTTTTCATTTTAATACCAAAAGACTCCATTCTGGGATAGCTTCAAAGACATCTTATGACGTATACAATCCGCCGAACGGATCGTCGTTGGTTTCACAGACGCTTTACAGGCCTATCGCTATTACCTCCCTTCTCTCTAAGGTGATGGAGCGAGTTATAAACGCACAGCTCCTTGGTTACCCAGAACACGATCTCTTGAGCGACCGTCAATATGGGTTCCGACATTGTCGCTCAACGGATGATCTTCTAGTGTACCTAACACACCGTTGGGCTCTAGCTGTTGGGAGTCAAGGTGAGGCACTGGCTGTTGGCCTAGATCGGGTCTGGCATAGGTGTATTCTATCGAAGTTACCATCATACGGGCTTCCCGAGGGATTGTGCAAGTGGGTAACTAGCTTTTTGTCGTAGTTGACGGCTGTTGCTCCGATAGCTTGGACATTATGCTGGTGTCCCGCTAGGCTCGGTGCTGTCTCCAACTCTGTTCCTCCTTCATATCAAAGATATGCTGTCCATTGACGGCATGCATTCATTACTGGAGAAGCCTTTTATACGGGTCGTGCTAATATCCCTCGTGCCATAGTGGAGGAAAGTCGCGAAGTACCTGTCTAAAATCAAGAGTACTTTATCTAGAATCTCCGATTGGGGACGACCAAATCTAGTCCAATTCAACCCCACTAAGACCGAAGTTAGCGCGTTCACCGCCAAGAAAACTCCATTCGTTGTAGCTCCTCAGTTCCAGGATACACCGCCTACCATCTCTAAGAGCATACATAACCTAGGTGTCGACATCTTTAGTGACGTCCAGTTTCGCAGTCATTTGGAAGAAAAGGTCAAGCTCGCATCTAAAAAGCTGTGTGTGCTTAACAGATCAAAGCAATACTTCACGCCGGGGCAACGGCTTCTCCTTTACAAGGCTCAAGTCAGACCCCATCTGGAGTATTGCTCTCATATATGGGCGGGAGCGGCATATCAGCTTGTTCCTTGTGACTCGATCCAAAAGCGCGCTGTGAGAATTGTCGATGATACTATCACAAGAAGTATTGAGCCGCTGAGTCAGCGGAGGGATTTCGCCTCCCTTTGTGTGTTTGACATGATGCCTACAGCTACATTCTATCATCGCACCGCTCGCCATCGACAGGGAGTTCACCCTCACACCTTGGAGCCAAATTGGTCGCGAACTGTGCGGATCCAAAGGAACTTTCTCCCACGCACACTAAGGTTGTGGAATGAACTACCTGGAGAGGTTTTCCCTGGAGATTACAACATGCGAGTTCTTCAAGAAAGGGGTTAAAAGGTTTTTACGGGGTCGGCAACGCGTGGGTGATGCCCCTGGTATTGCAAACGTCCATAGGCTGCGGTGACTGCTTACCATCAGGCAGGCCGCAAGCTTGTTTGCCACCTTAGTAGTATAAAGAAAAATATCTACAGCCAGCTAAATAGAGATTGATTCTCTCTGATTGATTTTATTTCTAGCATCTGGTACCTGATAGGTATTCCTCTCGTTAATTATCATTCTTTTTCTGTATTTTAGCAACCATCAAGAAATTATTCGAAAGGTTGGAGTCATCTGCCACACAAAGTGAGAAGGACAAAATTCTTTCCCTTATGCAACCCGTGATTACATACGCTAGCATAGCAGTTGACGAATGTGACTTCGGGACTGGCCTGGAAATTGGGATCGCTCTGTTTTGTTCTGGATTGAAGGAGTTACAGGCCAGCGCACTCAGTAGCCTGTGTTCTGTTTACTCTCTGGTGCAAAGGAACGCGTTTAGTAAAATCATCCAGGTAAAAGGCTAAAAACCAATTTATAAGAGCTTACTACCTTATTTATTCAACTGTTTATTGTACACAATAATTATATACAGCTAAATCTAACAGTATGAAAGATACAACAGGCACTGTTTATTATCTTGTGAATATTGAGTCTTTTTTGCGATTTTTAACCTTTTCAACGCCAAAGTCATGATGTGACATCTCATTTCTGTGCCCATGACGCCAAAGACTGATATATCAGACAAGAAAATAAGTTAATCAACTATTACTTTAATTGCACACACGAACATTAACTGAGTTTATTATCTAATATATCGATATATATTATTTATTTATTTCCATACAGTTTTACAGCAACGAAATTTTGTTATAAAAGTACAATTCAAAGTTGCAATGGCAATAACAAAACTGCGGTTTAAAATTTCGAGTATCAAACCATTTAGCAGTATGATAACCTAATGACTAAAGAGATAAAAAAACCTTTCATATAGGTACATAGGTAGATACATGCGCCCATATATTTGTCTTTCTCCCACTGACTCTGTATGTGTGTGCTTGTGTATGTGTCTGTGTATTTGTGTATGTATGTGTGTATATGTGTAAGATCCTTCAATGCGACTGGAAAAACTGAAATACACCATTTGAAAATTGCACACGACTGAGGTGGAAAATATCGAGAGTATTGGAGACGTTCTTCTCGTACAGGTCTATGGCTATATTGATTGGAGAACCTAAGGCATAACTGCTGCGCGCACGACGGTGGTCGAGTAGCCGCGGCCCCGGCTCCCGCGCACCGCAAAACCCGTGAATAGTTGTGGACTATCAACTCCGCAATGAATTATGTCATATACGAGTCTCGAGTCTGCCACCAGGCGCCTGTCCTTCAATGAACAGATTTTGTGTGAATTCAGACCAGCTGTATAATCCGTGGTTATCGTGTGCGATATGAAGCTAAGATTGTTAATGAAAGATTTCTGTATGGACTTTAGACCTACATAGTGGATAGCGTAGATCGGTGACCATACAGGGGATGCATACTCCAGTACACTCCATGTATGCAAAATAAAGTATTTTAAAAGCAGGCGCTGAGTTATTTAGGCATTATGTTCACAACACTACCTAAACAACATCTTTTTGGACCGTGGGGTAAAAATCGTAAAAATCCGTGGCGTGGAAAAGGTTAAAGCTCTTTATCAGTACAGTTCAAACACAAAGGCCTATGCCTTAGACTCGAGATTGTTACAACACTGGGGTAGCAATTTGAGAATTGTAGCCAAGCCCTTAGTCCATATACAATTGTAGAAATCTGCTTTGTTAATTTTTCATTTCTCTCTTTTCAGGTGCATATGAAGTATCGCCGTAAAGGATCAAACATGTCTATATTAAGTGCAAATGTGAAGTAAAATATTATTGACTAATTTGTTTTCTTTTTATATGTTGCTTTGTAAAACTTTGTTATTCTTACTACACTAGTGTATTTAATGAAACTCCCACAGTATTAGAATAAAATATTTAATGACTGGCAAAAGATTAATCATTTCAAATCAATTATAAATGTCTCGAAATGAGAGGATAACTTACAACAAATGACATTACAACATACAGATGAGATTCCAATTATTCCTTAGGTTTAGCAGCTGTAGTGAGATGCAGGAAGAGAGCGAGAGGGCAGTGGTCGCTTCCGTAGACTTGGTCTCTGATGACGTTGTTGCAGACAGCCGATAGCAGTCGCTCGGAGACCAGGAAGTAATCCAGTCGCCTGGAAGTAGACTTTGTTGTTAGTAAAAGGTGTTTTTATAAAGGCTTCCACACGAATACGAAACGTGTGACCGATGCAGCACCAAGCCACATCCATACTGTGGATGGGGCATGCTGCTCAGGTCCCAGTTTTACACTGTCAGCCAAACGGCAGATAGTGGATCCATCTAGCAACAGGTCGTCCTACAACATTCACAGCAGGACGTATTACAACGGCTACAGAAATATGACACACAGTTTTGAAATTTGTTGAATAATGTCAGTCGACTATGTACTTTCGTGCTCGGTCGGATAACGTTCCGGATCATGTCCCATGAAACGACAAGGATAAGTAGCTCGCTCCATCACACACTGCTCGTCAGCTGCACCGTTCACTTATGCATGAGGAATTCAAATAAAGATGGAACTCACGACTTCCCGGGTGTCTGGGCGGCAGTGATCACTTTCCATTAGGTGAACCGCTTGCTCGTTAACATCTCTTTATCCCAACTATTATTATAAGTGCAAAGCACCGATATTGATGAAATTCGGTATAAAGATAGCCCCTGACGATGGACACAGTAATATGGGCAACTTTTTATTTCCCTCCACGCGCCACATCGGTAGATATAGCTACAAATAGTCCAAGCGGGCGGAAAGGTTATAAATAAAAGCTAGAACTTCATCTGTAGTCGGCGTGAGGTGGGTGTTCTCCGCCTCTGGGGTGGTCAATATGTCACTGTGTTTCCTTCCTACTTTCCTCTTACATTAATTGGCGATTGAAATATATATTTAATATCCTATTCAATAAACAAATTTCGATTTTGACTGACCAGCCGACGTTCTTGGCGCGACTGTTGCTCATATACGTCCAGAAGGTGTAAGCGCCAGTTTTGTCGGGATAGAGGTGCCTGTAGGTGTCCACGAAGCCGTCGGTCAACAGGTCTGTCATCCCGGCGCGCTCCTCCGGCGTGAAACCAGCGTTCTTCTTATTAGTCTTCGGATTCGCCAAGTCTGAAACGCAACAATGTATCTATCTAAGATGAGTAAAGCCGTTGTGTTGTCTTCGAACAACGAAAGGAGTGAATAGACTGATCCTAGGCCAGCAAGCCGCATCGCCACTCATCACCACGTCGCCGTCGTGAGACGGCAGTTAATGACTAATAGAAGTTAAAAAAAATTACCATTCTGCAGCAATTCGCAAGCTTCTGCTCGTTCTCGCTTATTCTCTACTCTTGTGCTTCCACCCCAGTCTGCGATGCAATCGCTTCTTGGGTCTCCAGCGGAACCTCTAGGCAGATATTACCCACATATCCCGTATGGGGCTTACGCACAAGACCAAACCAGCGCAGGCGGACCTCTAAATCATATTCTTTATGCCACGCATGTAACTACTCGTTGCGCATTTGGCCAAGTTATTGACGTCGCACATCCACAGCAGGATTTTCATTTCGTGGGCGTGGAGTTCACGGATGTGCTTCGTCAGCGCTGGCTAATTTATTATACTCGTATGTCGATCGTCGAATTGGGCCGATCGAGAGCTGCCGTAGGTATATTTCAATTTCGACATTGCCCCGAGTTGATGGCGCTTTACTTACAATTTTATAAACGGCAAACTGACGTGCCCACATTGTGCACGGGAGTTTGCCGCGAAGATTGGCTATGCAAGCCATCTTCGTGCGCATCAGCGCAGATCTGATTAGGGGTTGAAGAGGTCGCCATGGCCGAAACCGGTCGGAAGAGAGTAGTAGTAGTAGAAGTAATACAACACTAACCTAACCCAATTGAAAATCTCCATATCCATATCCAAACAATATGCCTGGGCACAGCACGATCGAATCAGCCCAATTCGACGATTGGCATACGACACTATCGATAGTATTGTTATGCATTATCTTTTACGTACTTTGCCTATAATAATATAACTGTCACTAAAAACTATCTGTGGTTATCGATCGTTACAATATTTTAATCTAGTTCTCTAGTCATAAAATGCAAAAACATAATCTCACCTATTTCGTTGTGCGCGACGTTCATATCGCCGCATATGATTACTGGCTTTTTCTTATCTAGCTCCTTAACGTGTTTGCGGAACTCGTCATTCCACTGTAGTCTCTTGGGCAGCGTGACTAGGCCACGTCCAGCGTTGGGCACGTACGTGCAGATTAAGTAAAACTGTTCATACTCGGCGGTGATGATGCGGCCCTCGGAGTCAAGCTCTGGGTCTTGCAGTCCGTACTGTACGCTGATGGCAAGCTTGGTGGTATACACGGCTACCCCTGCATACCCGTCCTTGTCACTGCCTAGCCAGTACGCGTGGTACCCCGGCAGACTCGTCACCTCCGCCGGTAATTTCTCCTGAGAGCACTTGGTCTCCTGCAGACACAGAATGTCCGGCTTCTCGTACTGAATATAATCCAGTCCACCTTTCCCCATCCACGCCCTGATCCCGTCCACGTTCCAACTCGCAATTTTAAAGTTCCACTCCTTCCCTTGCAACGTCTTAGACGTACTCGAGAAGTCTATGTCCTCGTAATTCGTTGTACTTTTATTTTTCGGTGGCGCTTTCTTTTTCGCATCCTCGATTGGAGCTGAAAATTTAAATCTTTGTGAATTCCCGGATCTCCTCCGTCGCCGTTTAATTTTCATGGAAACAACTAGGTCATTGTTTCTATGTTTTGATGAGTTTAACTTGGTTGTTTTCGCGAATACCATTTTATTTCAATATCATTTTCTTATTTTTTACCCATTACCACTTTAGTTTGATAAATTAGTATTAATATCAAAGAATATTTATTTATTGCATACACATAACAGACAACAGTCACTTAAGAATTTTATGGTTATAACAATTACAAGTCCAGACTAAAATCCACTGAGAAATATTAGATGAAAGATCTGTCCATCATAGATAATCCTTGGAATAGGTAGCTAATAGCTATAGATAGTAGTTATATACCAAAAAGCTGTAAATAATTTATATTACTTTAAAATTTAGGTGGTTATAAGTATGCTACTTTCCTTACCAACTGAAAACACCAAGCCAAACAATATTTTTCTAATCAGATGTTCCTATATTCATATTATAAAATTACCCATTCCATTTCTATCTAATGTTTGTTATAAAGAAATTAATAATTGCTTTGCGTTTTTTGCATAAAAATATCATACTGTTGAACCAATACCGGAGTTAATATTAGCTAGGAAGAAAGAGAAAATGAATAAAAGCTGCCAAAATAAATATTTGGTATCCATTTATTTACGAAAACTCTTATTAATAACACACTTAAACATAATACAAAACAATCAATGTCTGGAGGTTAAACGTCGGTGAATGGTTAGTTACCCTTGTCTTCTGCAAGCTTGCGCCGGCGCTTCGTGCCTTCAGAGAGCTCCGGCGACTCCTCTGCGAGCTCGCCGCCCGCCACCGCCTTCTTGGCCCCCCGCTTGCCCTTGGGCTTGGCCTCAGCAGGCTCTTCATCCTCCTCTTTATCAAAATCTATCAACGAAATTATTTTTGTTAAATATCTGATAAGAAACTCGTGTAACTCCTCTATCACATTCCAATTGTCCAAAAACTGACCTAATTGTTAATTTAATTGTGTTGTGAAGATTGTTATTTATTTGTTTTATGAAGATATTAATTTGGTTACTGTCTGCCATTGAACATCTTAAAATTGTTAGTTAGATTGATATGCGTTTAACCAACATACCTTTAGGTTTCTCTTCCTTCTTTGTGACTTTGCGTTTTTTAGAGGCAGGTTCCTCTTTCACTTCTTCTACATCATCTGCATCTGTTTTATTTGGCTCTTTTTTCCCTTGTGCTTTTTTCCCTTTAGTTTCTTTTTTCTTAGGTTCATCTACAGGCTTTTCCTCTGTTTCTTCATTTGCAATCTCATCTTCCCTTTCACTTTCTGGAGTCTTTTCCTTCGCAGCTTTGCCACCTCTCTTTTTACCCTTAACAGGAGCTTCAGTCTTAATCTCTTCATCGCCATTAGCTTTGTCTTCTTCTGGCTCAGCCTCTTCCTTTGCCTTACGGCCTCTACCTTTGCCTTTAGGTTTTGCCTCTACGTCTGTGTCTCCATTTTGTTTTCCTTTTTTGCCTTTTGCTGCAGGTTTAGTATCAGTCTTTTCTTCCTTCTTAACTTGCTTTTTGCGTCCCTTACTAGCAGCAATAGGAGCATCTTCGGAACTCTCATCGTCTTTTACTTCTACAATGTCGCTATTTTCCTTCACATCTTTCTCATTTTCCACTGAATTCTCTTCATCAGATACTTTTTCCTCTGAAACTGGTTCCTCTACCACCTTCTTTCTGCCTCTCTTTGCTGGTGGTACACTGTCCTCATCATTTATAATTTCTGCAGTTGTACCATTGGCTTTCTTTCCCCTTTTTGTTTTTTTTTCCGGTACAATAGCTTTGTCATCAATATCTAATTCAGGTTCTTCCTGTTCAATATCCTCAACAACTTTTGCTTTGCCTCGCCCTTTTTTAGGTGCTTCACTGTCTGCAATTTTTACATCTGTGTTTTTCTGTAAATATAAAAGGTTATATCTAAAAACCTATATAATTAAGCCCTCCAAGATTCCTATAATTTCAGAAAAATGTTTCAGTTATCTCTAATAAGGTGAAGATATATAAAGTTTACATACACAATTTAGAAGGCAACAGTGTAAAGTACTTTTACTGACTTATATGCTACTATGTTATCTACTTTCTCCCCCCCAAATACATAACCTCCCCAAAATTCATCCCAGCATCAATTTTGACAGAATTGAAGAGCAAGCAAATTAAGAATTTCACGATACGGCGTGGAAAACAATTGATTAATGGTTGGCTTATTTCTATGTGATTAAATTCTGGTTGGTATTGGTTTCCCGCCCATATAGACAATTGTAAGTTAAATGTGCCCATTCAATTTATAACTGCGCATTCAACTTATCGATGTTAACACCGACAAACGCGGTGTTTACGCCTTGATATAATGAATAAAAGCACATGGTTAATATTACAATCTATTAGTATTATAGACGTTGCTAGTGAGGAAAATATTCATCGTAAAACCCAGCTAATAGCCCAGTGGACAGATAACAAAGCAAATCTCGACAAATGGAGTTTTTACAGTGATATCAAGTAGGTACATTACCTTAGTTTTCGCTGATCGTGGTGCCATGATGATGATGATTTTATCCGCGACTTTTTAGCAAAGGATCACAAGAAATAAAGGTTTTTCTAACACAAGTCAACCGTTATTGCAGTAAGCGCGGCCCGGCTTGTACAAAGACAACGATGAACGTCGGGCAAGCAAGCAAAAGAGCAAAAAGTTTCAGCCTTTCCGGCTTTCCGGTGATTTGACAGATATACCCACAGCCCGCCAATTTTTTATGCTTTTTTTTTTCTACCACGATTAAAGTTACCTATTCACGGTCGGATATTTTTCGTATCCCACGTACGCTACGTAAAGAGGATAGCAACGTATATTGCTGGGTACACACCGGTCTAACGAACGAATAGGTCTCTACTCTAGTACAGCGTTTTCTTATTTAGACGGATTGGCAAACGGTAATGATCGTTAATTGGCGGTGTGGCGGTTACATCAAAGGGATAGAAGCAATAGACGTTATACATTGCCAAGCTTAAGGACACCATTCACACGCGACGCGCACAAATCCGAAGAGTTTGTCGTTGTCGACAAATCCGCGGACAAATCTTCATGTGAATGTTCGCTTACGGTACGGAAAACATGTTCGCGGATCGCTTCGAAGCTCGCGGTCGGAAAACGGAAGTACTAAGCCGCACCTTGTTGTTTTTGGGTTTAGTTTAGAAAAATTACATTTGACGACAACAAATAGTTTTGGCAAGTTTTCACCAACAAAAAATATGTGCTAGGCTCACAAAAGTTCAAAATAGACTGGACTACAACCGGCAAAGTAGCGCTCATAGGCGGATACTACACACACGATATTTATCGTGATACGTATCGTGATCCATATCGAGTAATATTTTGGATCGCAAGTCGACCCTAGACACACGATAAGAATCGTCGATATTTTCATTAGTCTATGCATTCTTTCATTCATTTTGATGGCTGAATAGACTAAGTTGCCAATGCCTAGCCTAAAAAAAAAAGCATTTTTGACGCGTCGCTGGTGTATATTTACGATTTTTAAGTATTTTTACCAAAATGACTGATAAAGCTAGCGTTGCTATAGTATTAGCATAAGGATTAAAAAGACGCGTGAAGAGAAAAAAATTAGAAAAATTATGAGGATGAGGATCTTGTTGACTTTTTATACTTTTATAGTAACTGTCCAGGTCCATAGTGGCCACAGCAGCATGAAAATAAATACAAACAATGAAAATAATATTGAAATTACGTTATTTATCTGTCAGTTTGACAGAAATGTCGTGATAAATATCGACTAGATACTAGACGCTCGATATATATCGCACGATAGTTGATACGGATCGTAGATTTCTGGATTTTCGGAAATTCTGTGATCCGTATCACGATTCGTGATACTCTAGGCTACACACTCGATAAATATCGTGATCCTGCGTGAATCACGATATATATCGTGTGTGTAGTATTCGCTATAGAGTTACTATACCTACCTACCTACTCTGTTTGGTAGCGCTCGTTCCGTGTGTGGGCAGAATTGTCCACAGAAATCTACGGCTCGTGTTCGCTCGAGACTCGTGTTTATGTTGCGCCCACATTGCAGCGGCTAGCAATACGCGTAGGACGAAATGCGATTACACGCGCACTTATCTAGCATCCTACATAAAGGTGGCTCCATATGTTGGCATATACGCTACGGGTAGTGTTGCCAGTAGCCGATATTTAAAAGTTACACATACACAGACACCATAAAACCTAGGAGCGTCAGTGGCCGGGCGGTTGAGTATCCGACTCGTAAGCGAGAGGTACCGGGTTCGAACCCCCCTGCGGCCATGTACTAATGACTCTTTTCTGAGTTATGTACATTAGTTGAATTCCAACCGATGCTCTTACGGTGGGGGAAAACATTGTGATGAAACCTACAAATTCAGGCAACTGAATTTGTAACCATGATCCAATCTGGTAGCAGGGTCACGGAGGTCAGATGGCAGTCGCTCCACTGTAATTATCTGATCGTCAAATCCTGGATCATGGTCAAGGCGGACCCCGAGCCTTCGTGCTCGAGATCACAACCGGGACATTAACGCCAAGATGATGATGATGATGAACACAAGCCACCTCAAAAAGTAATATTTTCATGAGGAACTATGAAAATATAAAATAAGATAATGTTACTATACTGAAAATTTTCTTAAAAATGAATTTGAAGTTACTTTTGAATATCGGCCACTGGCAACATTGCCCGTAAAGAGCATTACAACATGTGGAGTCTCCTTCATGTTGGATGCTAGGTTAATGCGCGTGTAACCGCAGCCTTGGCGCTACACTACGGCTAGCATTTCGCCGAGCTTGGCACTAATAATGTGACCAGAATTCGTAGATCGATTTGTGCATTTTTTAAATGAAAACTTCTATTTTTTTTTATTATTTCTCCTTAGTAGCAGCGATAGAATAACTTTTCCTAAATCACAATCAGTTGCCAATAAGAATGATTGAATATTGGTTTACCATTTGACTATACTACTGATTTTCTACAACAGTAGTTTATGTAGTTTATGCCTGATCTTGTTCTGATTCAGAAACACAGATCTCTCAAAACACCTTTCGCCCCATTTCGAAAAAAAGAGATTACATGTAAAAAACGCAGAAATCGATTTTCGAAATCTGGTCACATTATTATCGCCATATGCGCAACGCCAATGCGGAGGCTAGACACTCGATATTTATCGTGATACATGGATTACGACCCACGGATCGTGATACGGATTACAGGATTTCTAGAAAATCAGAAATCCACAATTCGTATCAACGATACGTATCGCGATAAATATCGAGCGTGCAGAGCTTCATATGCTATGTACACACCGGCTGAACTATCGCCACCGAATAGATCTCTAGGACCCACATTCTCCTATTTGGACGGTTTATAAAACGCTAATGATCGTTCGTTGGCGTGTGCCGATCGGAAGCGTGGCGCTAACATCAAAGGGGTAGTAGCAATCAAGAAAACGTAGTTTGGACGTATACTAAACCAGAGACGAGATAAAAACTACGTTTTAGCCGTGTTTTAGCCGAACCATTCGGTGGCGTTCAAATCGAACACTCAACGCAGCGTTGACAGTGCTCGGTGTCAGATGGTTATTTCTTGGTCCGTGATTTATGATGACAGATGACAGGTGGATGACAGTTGATGTTGGCCGTGCTTGCGGTGCGTTATTGCGTGAGATAGTTTTTCACGTTTTTACCATGCAACGTGTATGAGAGTTTTGAATTTAAACTGTTAACACTGTTTTTAGTTTACTACAAAAATCCGTGAAAATGGTAAGACATCATTTTTTAATATTTTTTCATTACGTGTTATAAACCTCAATACTTTTTACCGCGAGGTTAAACTCAACATATTGCATTATATTTACTTTCATTTCTAATAAGATACTTCTTCTCAAATGTATTATTTTATTTATTCGAGCATAGGTATTTCCACTAGAATGATAACATATTTAAAAAGTTGAGGTTATTGTATAAATTTCTTAGCATTGAAAGTTTATTTATAACCGTACGCTGAGGAACAAACGTAAGTTTTTAGAAGTGAAACTGTACTTATTTAATATTATGCGATTTTACTTTGACCAAAACTGTTTAACTATCATAGGGGTATTTCCTTCCTAATCACGGATGGATATTTTCCATTTTTCTTATCTTATTTACCTCCCTTACTGTGCCCAGTGTTATTTAACCATGAAATAAATGCATAAATACATTCTACACAATACAATTAATTCCTTTAATAGGTACGTATTATGAACTAACACTGAATCTATCAACAGTTTGTTTATTTTTAATTTGATATTGATCCTTCTTCACATTAGTATTTTGAGGGTTTTCCTATAACCTCCACAGGTATCAGCTTGGTTGGCAATATTTTTGTAGAAGCACCCACTCTTGCTATAATTTTCTGGGTGTTTTTTGTAATATGTCTTGTGTAAACTAAAAATATGTTTTATACTTATGATTTAGGCAACATTGGATCGCAAAGGCACCTTCAAGGTGGAATATCTACAAGAAATAGAACAGAAAGTTCAGGAGAGGTGGGAAAGGGAGAAGATATTTGAAGTTGAAGCACCAGAAGATGGCAAACCACATGAGAAGTTTATGTGTACATTTCCATATCCATATATGAATGGACGACTACATTTAGGGCACACTTTCTCTTTATCTAAATGTGAGGTTAGTATAATGAAAATAGAGTCATTTTTGCCATATGTTATGAGGAATATCTATTGCTTACTATTGGGATGGCTGTCTGCTTTTTTGTCATTCAGTATAAACTACAATCACCCAGAGTTTGACTAACATTATTATTATAGTTTGCAGTAAGATATCATAGACTGAAAGGGAAGTTTGGGCTATTCCCATTTGGATTTCACTGTACTGGCATGCCAATAAAAGCATGTGCTGATAAGTTAAAGAGAGAAATGGAACAATATGGATGCCCACCAGTATTTCCAGAGCAAGAAGAAGTTATTGTCAAAGACGAAGGAGATGCTATCCCAAAAGACAAAAGTAAGGGAAAGAAGAGTAAGGCAGTAGCGAAGACTGGTGCAGCCAAGTATCAGTGGCAGATCATGCAGAGTATTGGTGTGCCGGAGGAGGAAATTAAAAAGTTTGCTGATGAGTATTACTGGCTAGAGTATTTCCCTCCACTGGCTGTAGCTGACTTAAAGAGAATGGGACTCCATGTAAGAAACAATAAATTTTTCCAATTTATTTGTTACTCCATACCTATCTGCTTAAATACCTTAACTTGTTTTTTATAATTAATTTGCCTGGTATTGTTGATTTTAGGTGGACTGGCGGCGAAAATTTATTACAACAGAAGCCAACCCTTTTTATGACTCTTTTGTTAGATGGCAGTTCAACCACCTGAAAGACCGCAACAAGATCATGTATGGCAAACGCTATACAATCTATTCCCCACTCGATCAGCAACCCTGCATGGACCACGATAGAAGCACTGGGGAGGGTGCAGGACCTCAAGAATACACTTTAATCAAGATGGAGATACTGGTACTACCAGAGGCTTTGAAGTAAGATTCTTATGGATAATTTACTAGGTATTTATTGCATTCCTTCAGTCATTTAAAAACTAAAACATTATCTTATATTATAGGTCACTCAAAGGTAAGAAAGTCAGCTTTGTTGCAGCAACTTTGAGACCTGAAACAATGTATGGCCAAACTAATTGCTGGGTACATCCTGATATCAAATACATTGCCTTTGAGACTGTGAATGATGGAGTTTTTGTTTGTACACAACGTGCGGCTCGAAACATGTCTTATCAGGGCTTCACACAGAAGGATGGTGAAGTGAAAGTCTTACTGGAAGTTGTTGGACAACATCTGTTCGGGACTGCTTTGAAATCGCCTTTTACCTGCTATCCCAAAATCTATGCTCTCCCAATGTTAACAATCAAGGAGGACAAGGGTACTGGGATTGTGACCAGTGTGCCTTCTGATTCGCCGGACGATTACGCGGCACTTGTGGATTTGCAAAAGAAAGCAGCATTCCGAGAAAAATATGGCCTAACCGATGACATGGTCCTGCCATTCAAGCCAGTGCCTATTCTTGTAATTCCAGAATTCGGAAATTTATCTGCTGTCCATGTTTATGATCTGCTAAAGATTCAGAGTCAAAATGATAAGGACAAACTGACTCAAGCCAAAGATATGGTTTATCTGAAGGGATTTTATGATGGTGTATTGTTAGTTGGTCCATATAAAGGAAGCAAGATTCAAGATGTCAAAAAGAACTTACAGTCACAATTAATACAGGAAAATGGGGCCGTGATTTACTATGAACCTGAGAAAACAATAATGTCAAGATCTGGTGATGAGTGTGTAGTGGCACTTTGCAACCAGTGGTATCTAGATTATGGCAATGAAGAGTGGAAGAGAGAAGCTGAAAAGGCCTTAGCCGCATTGAATACCTTCCACGACGAAGTTAGGAAGAATTTCCAAGCTACTCTAAGATGGCTGCATGAATATGCGTGTTCTAGGACATATGGACTGGGTATGTAAATGTAATATAGGTAAAAGACATCACACCAACTTGCCAAAAGTAATTATAACAATAAACATATGTCAATTTTTTAGGTACGAAACTGCCATGGGATAAGCAGTGGCTGATAGAATCTCTCTCAGATTCAACAATTTACAATGCGTATTACACGATCTCACATTTCCTCCAAGGAGATACATTTAGAGGTAACAAAGAAAATGCTCTCAAGATTAAACCTGAAGACTTAACCACTGAAGTATGGGACTACATATTTTTCAAAGATGCTCCATTCCCTAAGGGTGCGAAAATCGCTAAAAAATCTTTAGACCTTATGAAGAGATCATTCCAGTTCTGGTAAGTGCCTGGGAGCAGTTCACAAACAAGCCTATCTACACTGTTAGACCATGTCCATTAAGTGCGAATTCGCAGCGAATCTCTTGCTCGTAGGTACATTGCGTCCACCGCGACCATTTAGGACCGAATTTAGTCAGTAGTAAAAAAAATTTAATTATAAGCGTGGCTGCACTTGGCCAGTTTTAATTTATTCAGGTTTTTGTGCCTAAGCGGTATGTACCCTCTTGTGAATGTGACGATTTACTCATTAGACATTTTGCTTTAAATACCTTCTGACTGAAGTTCTGATCGTCTAATTGCTTTTTGGAGTTGTACTAGCATTTATACACAAGAGGTTATTTAAAATGGTCGCTTAGGCGAAAGCTAAACTGCCTTAAAATCTATAGCCACGCGGATATGGTCGCAGCCAAAGCCAGTTTTTAATCAAATACATTCAATTCAGCAGTTGTGCATTATAGAATAGAAAATAACACATTTCGTCTCATATAGGTATCCAGTAGACCTTAGAACTTCAGGAAAAGATCTCATCCAGAACCATTTGACTTACTACATTTACAACCACTGTGCAATTTGGCCAAAGGAAGAGGATAAATGGCCAAAAGGCATTAGGGCTAACGGCCATCTGCTGCTCAACTCTGCCAAGATGTCCAAGTCAGATGGCAACTTCCTGACGCTAACAGAGAGTCTGGACAAGTTCAGCGCTGACGGGATGAGACTGACATTGGCTGACGCGGGAGACTCCGTGGAGGACGCGAACTTTGTGGAGAACACTGCCGACGCTGCTATATTGAGACTGTATACTTTCATTGAATGGGTAAAAGAGATGATCGCCACCAAATCCACGCTCAGAAGAGGTAATTAATATTATTGTTCCTTTATTCATTATTATGGCCTAAATTGTATCACGTTTTGTGGCATCTAATTACGTTTAATGGTAATCTAATCTTGTTCAATTGATGTACACCGAAGTTCAACTCTGGGTTACTGGGGTCAGATACCATGCGAGTCAACTGTCGTTTTATTGTGATATAACAATTGTAATATCAATTATGTAGATTGCGTGTTGTATAGGTGTAACAATAACATTGCTTACTGTGTAATCAAATGGCTTCACATTGTGTATGATTGGAACTGCTGATAACTGAACTTTCGATAGTCATTGTATATGTAACGGATTACATCCTTAATAGTCATTTTAAGAGGACGTAACTGCTAAACGCACTAGGCATCGAATGTGCAAATCTTAGGTAATATTTAAATAACCAAATTCATATTAGCACTTGGCCACTAAGTACCAATAACAGAATAAATCGAATCGGTCTGTACAACCAATCTTACCTATATTAACCACACCATCGTCTTCGACAGGCGCGTACAACTTCCATGACAAGGTGTTCATCAGCGAAATGAACCGAAAGATCTCACAGACCGACGAAAATTACAACAAGCTGCTGTTCAAGGAAGCTCTGAAGTCTGGCTTCTTCGAGTTGCAAGCTGCAAGGGACAAATACAGGGAACTTTGTTCGGAGGGTGCTATGCACGTGGACTTGGTCACGCAGTACATAGAGACGCAGGCGAAACTAATATCGCCTATATGCCCGCATGTCGCTGAATACGTGTGGGAGCTGCTGGGGAACGTAAGTTGTTTATTCCTCTTTGGCATATTTCGTCTGATCTGACGTGATAGTGCACAAAACACAAATTACACAAAGCACATCCAAGTTGGTCAAATTGCACACTCTGGACTTTCTTATGTCGATCCCTGAAAAGCCGACTGCGCTGTGTTTTCGTGTTTGTATTCACGGAAATATGCTAGCACAGGGTTTCTCAATGTGGGATACGCGAACGGGTTCGCCATTAGACGGCAGAGGTTCCCGATAAGATTAAGATTACGATTGGGATCGTTCAAGAGGTATATTAGAGGTCTCTTCAGAGGCGGGCAACGCATTAGTGACTGGTGTTGCTGATGTCCATAGGCGGCGGTGACCACTTTCCATCAGGTGGCCCGCTTGCCTGTTTGTCTGCCGTATAACATAAAAAAAAAACGTAATGCTGACTGTATGACTGGTAGACCTTCGAACATTCGGTTAAAATAAAAAATTCGGCCGAAGCTCGAAGTTTTATACTGCGTTTCATCTCGACGCGGTTTTCCTCGACCATCGAAGGGGGGTATTAGTCCAAAAGGTTTGAATGTCCAATAGTCATTGTGACCCTTGTTTGTAAGACTAAACACCCAAACTGTTAAAACATGTCGAAACTATAAAGGTTCCTTGGTTTACTACGGAACCCTAAAAATACTATAATAGTATTGAAAAAATTTACTCTTAGAAAATTTAACCATTCCTTATGAATTACTACACGTTATGGTCATAAAAAAATATACATTTGCTCAAATATTGTACATAATACCTACATCAAAATTATTTATTTATTTATTAGGTTATAGACGAGCAGCATTGTTGCTGATGTGTCTATATCACACAGTGTTGAAATTTATTTTAAATCAAGTAGAGACAGTTTGTTTGACTTCAACCACTCGTCCAGTCTGTTCTTGAAGGAATTCACTGACACAGCTGTCACAACATTTTGTGGTAATTTGTTCCAGTTTGATACCACTCTGTTAGAGAAGAAGTGATGTGCAGTATTGGTGTTGGATGGTGCGCGTTCTAATTGCATTTCGTGACCTCTGTGCGACTTGCAGCCCTTTTTTGTAATAAACATTTCATGAATGTGAGGGAGATTGTACTGGTATGATAAAATCTTATATGTTTCAATGAGATCACCGCGCTGCCGTCTCTCTTCCAGAGTAGTGAGGCGTAGTATGCGAAGTCTTTCTTCATAGGATTTGCGACGTAGGCCAGTCGGTATTTTAGTAGCTCTTCTTTGAACACTTTCTAGAAGATTGATGTCCTTTCGAAAGTACGGGCTCCACACCAAGAATCCATATTCCAGAAGCGGTCTTATGTAGGTCTTGTATATTTTGAGGAACATATCTATTGTAATTGTTTGGAATGATCTTCTTATCATGTAAACAAATGAGTTGGCCTTCTTCACTATGCTGGATATGTGATCCTCCCATTTCAGATTATGTGTCACTGTGACACCCAAGTCCTTCTGGGATGTAACTGGTTGCACTGTAGTCCCCTCTATATAATACCCCATACCAGGGTTATTTGCACCCAAGTGTAGAACACTGCACTTCGAATGATTAAGGTTGATGATCCAATCCTTTGTCCAATGTTGAATGCGATCGAGGTCATGCTGTAGCTGCCCAGAGCTGACGAGTGGGTTACCAAAGAACTTGCCATCATCGGCAAAGAATTCAGATTAATACTAGATTTCGAAAATAGACTATGTTATGATGCCAGAGTCCTTAAATTTATTGTCTTAAGTTTTTATAAAGGTTTCAACATAGAATTTGAAAATACCCCTTTTCATTATTTAAACAGATGTAATTTTATTTTCAAGTTAGTTATCAAAATGTAATAATATGCACCAGATTGGCTTAATGACGTCTGATTATACCTACAAAGTTTAATGTAATCTGATCTGCCATACTCAAGAAATTAAAAATTTGCTTGGTTGATCATTACAGTCTCCGGTCATTTTCGCCATGCAAAACGATAATTTTATATTTAAATACCTAATACTGAGTTCTCTCTAAATGAATGCCGTTTTAAAATTATTTGGCAGATAATTGAGATGTCCGAAAATCATCCTTAGTAGACTAATTACTGAAAAATATCTACTCTTTGTACTAACTAGGATACGAATAACTATGTGGCATTAGCAGCGTAGCAATGTAGCTGGCGGCCTAGCAAATTCTGTACTATCATTTCATTGAGTTGAGTTTGCTGCTAAATCTGACATCCTAATACTTCATTCAGGAACGGAGCATACTCCATGAACGCTGGCCAGTGACGGGCGACGTAGACGAAGAGGCCGTCAAAGCCAGCAATTACCTGATGGACGCCGCACACTCTTTCCGCATTTATCTGAAGAACCACTGCGCGGTGAAGAAGCCGAAGAAGGGAGAAACACCCAAACCCGAGCGGAAACCCAACAAAGCCGTCGTTTGGGTCGCCAAGGAATATCCCAGATGGCAGCATATCATATTGACCACGCTCAAGCAACTTAATGGGGTAAGTACACGTCTTTGAGGATTCTTTCAGAGGTTTTTGTTGTGGTGGGCCATGGGAAAGGACATCACATGCACAAAATATTCTGTGTTACGTTAGCACACAAAGTTCACTTACATTTTTGTAACATCTTGCAGGGACATCTCATTAATTCTTTAATTTCACATTATCTTACTATTGGGAAATATTAAACACCTACTTTTAGAAATTGTAAGTGTTATAATTTAGAAATTTCTCACAAAAAAACCCGATGCGTACAGGATAGACATAGACATAGACAGTATTTTATTCCGATCTTCATTACATCCTTAACCACAGTACATGCATGCAGTAGATGCATGTACAGTGAACCTGTACACGATGTGTACCATTTCCTACTGGCTGTATATGGCACCTCCCGTATCTAACAAACTGGAAACCCCAGCCTTCAGGCCTGCCCGACAACAAGACCATCTCGACCAAACTCGGCGCCATCACCGAACTGAAGAAATACATGAAGCGGGTGATGCCGTTCGTGCAGGCGACGAGAGACAACATGGAGAGGATTGGGTTGGACGCGCTCTCCGTCGGATTGGAGTTCGACGAGGCGAAGGTGCTAACCGAGAACAAGCAGTATTTGCTCAACACGCTGGATGTGAGTACTCGTATTAGCTAGAAGTAAAGTCTTACCAGGCATATACGAGGGTCTACCATATTGCGGATTTTTTGGAAATCAGTAACAGCAATAGTAGCTCCCTGTTTGCAGACCTAATATGGGATATAACCGTATTGAGGATTTTGTATAACTCTGTCCCTGCTAGGCTCGAGCCTCCCCAAATTTAGTGCAAGTCTAGTTTTTGCGAAGTCGCGGCTTCGTCCGCATAAAATTCGTTAATGACGTTCCAGGGGCTCTATTTTTGAATCGCTCGCCTCGATTGGGAGATGAGGATATTTGGGTGCAACATAGGTCATAGACCACAATATATGCTAAGCTATAATTTATCCCGAAATTCAAAATGGTTCCCGCGGTAACAAGTCTGGGGCCCTATTTTTGAATCGCTCGCTTCAATATGAACGGTTTTAAATTTTTATTTTGCGGCATTGTATAGGCAAAATTGTATAGCAGCAACTCATGAGATTCACGTAGAAAATCCGCGTTAACTGCAGGTATTATTAGTAACGGGGCATCCGATTACTCATTCAGGTCAATAATTTGTTATAGAATTGGCCATAAACGTGCTAACTGATAATATAGAATGTGGCCTGTGTAAGAATGCTCGCATCGGCCAGGTCATTAGTCTAGTTGCGCTACATTACACATGATAAGCAAGGTCAAGTACATCATCCGACCTTGTGATAACATCCATTGTCATCTCATACTGAGTTACGTTATGAGCATTTGTGAGTGTTATTTTAATTTATGGAAGATGAAAGGTTAACGAGATAATATTTCTACTGTGTATTTTTCAACACAATGTCACACTAACAGCTCGATTATTAGTATACCTAAGTAATGGTATCATGCGATTGGAGCTACGCGGTACCGCCCCAGTTTTGGTGATAACGTTTTGTTTGCTCGGAAAAGGGTGATTACAGCGCCCCAAAACCATAACCTATCTAAGAACCATCGCTGATGAATCGAAAACCCATTAACGAAAACGGTGTCTAAATCGGTCAAGCCGTTCTGGAGATAAACGATGACATGGAGTTGCACAAACACACCTGTCACCCGAAACGCATATATCGTCTCCGTTCCGTTGTGGGTAAAAACGGAACGCACCTGTTTGGGAGAGGCTTAGAGCTTTTTTTTATGTTATACTGCAGATAAACAGGCAAGCGGGCTTTCCACGCTTTCCGTTTTGCCTATTTTTACCCTTTGAATTCCACAGCTGGACACCCTAGAAGTCCGATACACGGACGCGCCAGACGCGCCTGAAAAGACTCGCGAGGATTGCGCCCCGGGACAGCCGCACATCACCTTCACCGCGGAACCCGGAGTCGACGTGACGTTAGCCAACCCCACGCCAAAGAACGGACTGTTCTCGGTTACCATCTCTGTGGCTGACGGCGATACGCTGGACAAGGTCAAGGCCAAACTTGCTAAGGAGATCAGGGCTGTGAAGGGTGAGTTGAGTGCTTTTTCTTGTCATTAATACGAATGTAATAGTCAATTGTGTGCAATAGAGACCGTAGAATTTGTCGATCTGAGACTGCATTTAATTAACACTCGGATCAAGGTAAGAAATGCTATCAAAATTCTATTGAGACTCGAGACTAAATTACGATCGAGACAAATTGGGTATTCTGCAAAAACATGTGGAGTCATAATGACGCTTCTAAAATCTACAGACACTGCCAGAATTGAATTACAATCAGACTAGTAAATACAGTCTGGAAATCTATTTGTCTTAAATTAGTAGCAGAATATCAAAACCGTGTCAAACTTCCTATTGAGATTCAATCAAGCTCACGACTAAACACCCGAAATTTATCTTATATGATACAACATTTCATTTGGTAAACATCTATATTAGTTCAGAGTCGATACTCAATTCCTCCCAGCCAGTGTTTCCTTTGAACTATGACATGGGATCGTTTAATATCGTTCGAGGTATATTAGAGGTCTTTTCAGACGCCACGCATTGGTAACTCCCCTGGTGTGGCTGATAGCCGACGGTGAACACTTCCCATCAGGTGGCCCACTTGCTTGTCAACTGTATAACATAAAAATCTTCTCGTGTTCCGCAGACGCGAGCCTTCTTCGCGTGTGGCGCTACCAGGACCCGGTTTTGGGCCCGCGGCGCATCCCTAGCGGCGACCACGCCCAGCGCGCGGTCCCACTCGACCCGCAGACAGTATTACGCGTGGACGCAGCGGCCAACAAAGTTGAGCTAGCGGTCAACGGAAAGAACTTGGACGTAGGCACGCAAATGCTGTACACTTACGATAAGTGATGTCGATGAGTTTTTGAAAGAATAAATTATTTATTTATTACTGAATTTCAAGTTTTTTAAATTCATACTCTACTACCCTACTAGTGGAGCCGGCGCGACTTCGTACGCGAGGCGTCCTACCTTTACACTACCCCAACCTACCTTTTTTCTTGCTTATAGACCTTCATCTTCTTCATCTTCCTCTGGAAACAGCATTAGAATCCGTTGCGTATTTTAAAAGATCTATGCGTAAATAGATACATAAATAGGTAGGTAGATACATGGGGACAGACTGCGGCAAGAGACTTTGTTTTGCAATGATGTACTGCAAACGTGTAACAACATAATATGTATATAACTAGACTTTTTCAATAAACTTATTTGCATTTGTATTGTATACTATGTATAGATTATAGGATGTTTAAGAAAACTACAAAATCAAACTCATTAAGCCGTTTACTTTAAAATATAATTAAATAACATATAAATGGTTATTCACAGTTAAAACGTTCAACGTACACGTTTACGATATGGCTAGTGTAGTGGTATCATAGGATATACAGTACAGTCGGCATCCAATATTGTGGCTGCCAAGGCGCCCGCTCCATTGTCGTCCACTTCATAATATCACCAAAAAATCACATTACCCGTCAATCATATTTATATACATAAAGCACGCCTTTAATCGATTTCGTTATACATAAATATTTGACAACATGCTCAGTTCAATTTAAAACCTAGTATAATAGGTTGCGTACGACAATGTATCAATTACATTATATTATTTATCTATACATGGGCGTCTAGGCGCAGCACATTAGGTGCGGCGTACCACGTCCGAAATGCAAAATGCCAGATGCAACAACAGATCAGCAAAGTATCGGTATCAATTCACAAAAAGGTAATCTACCCATCATCTGTGAAATTACACAACCATAAATATTTAGTTTTGTATTTCCTTTCCTAGTTCATAAGATGTTGGCCATGCACTGATCGTTTTGCCACTTTCATTTTGCATTGACGTCTATCGAGCCCTGGTTCTAGTGTTGCCAAACCCGTTTCGAACCTTGAGAATCTTACACTTTCCGACATTACATAAAAATAAAAACCCCATACAGGATCACCCCTGTACATTTTCCATTATCATTCGAGACCGACCAGAGTCCCATTTTAGAAAGCTACAAATTTCGTATTAAAAACTTCAACTGCAGCCCCTTACCGCCCTAATATACATTAAGCTATATAAATAAATACAAAATTGTGATCGCTCATAAAACAGGCCTCTGGATTTAATATCAATTCACAACAAATGTTGCTTACAACAAAAACACGTTGTTTACAACAAAATACAGAGGGCTTACCATGAACTCTTATAGCAGGACCTAAACAGAATTGCTTTCGGTTTGAACGAGACAAGCTTATGTGACACGTATAGTGCTGTCTCGTTCTAAACAGGGCCGTTCTGTTTAGGTCCTGCTATAAGAGTTCATGGTAAGGCCCCAGGTCGCGAATCATCGCCATCTCGATCGACAGTTGGGCAACACTAGGTCCTACACAGGGCGGCACTCAGGCTACGTGGCGGGCGCCTGCGCGAACAGTCCGTCGAGTCCGGCCCCGTCGGGCGCGTCCACGGCGCTGCGGGGCCGCTCCTTCACAGTCTGCATGGTGGGTAAGTTCAGGATGTACACCTCCTTCTTGAACAGCTGGCCCACGTTGCGACCGATCAGCTGGAAGGGAAATATTGGTTATTGCCAAGTAGGGAATGGCGACGTTGTGCTTTGATGGTAAACTGTCGACTATGATTGATTGATATGCCGACTGACGTCTGTGATTTTTATGTCTTTCGGTAGGCAAGCGGGCTACCTGATGGAATTTGGTCACCACTGCCTATAGACATTAGCAACACCAAGAGTATCGCCAATACGTTGCCCACCTCTATAACACGTTGCTCTGGCAGCAAAAAGGTAAATGCCCCTCCACTGCCAAAGCCACGCTTCCCCAAATCCCTGCCCCATGGAGCACTGGATACCTCACTGGCAGAAACACAATACTATTTAAAAGAGTATTGTTTAGCTGCGGTATTCTGTAAGGTGTAGGTACTTCCCCAGTCGGGCGGCTCTAATTCGACCGGGATACCCCGCTATGCCCTACCACTCTTAGAACAGGCTGCGGTGACAGCTTACCATTAGGTGGGCCGTATGCTTATTTGCTATCTTGATGGTATAAAAGCAGTGGGCGTCTTTCGACTGATGATGTCTGTAGCAACTTCTATCACTCCAATAGGGAAATTCAACCATACTCACATTACGAGTACACGAACACAAGGTTGGCAAGCATCCGCACATAGATGGCGCTGACTGTTTTACATCGCGCTAAAAAGTGTGCCTACTTCGCGGCATATATACAACTTTCGACGATAAACTGTCGGACCCTCGGTCCCCTGGCTACAACACTCGACCAGGTGGGTGTAATTACCCTTTTCCACCTCTATTTTCGCTTGCCAATATTGGCGGCTACTGTACCCTTCCACCGCCAAAACGCTCGCTTCCCCCTTCCCAACTCACCCGGGCGGTGATCTTCTTGAACAGGTCCCGCTTGGCCTTGTCGATCTTGGCGGGCTTGGCGGCGGCCGCGTCCACGCGCTCGTCCAGCCGCTGCAGGTCGGCCTCCCCCCTCCCCCTCCCCGCCGCCCCCCACCCCGCCCCGCACTCACCCGGGCGGTGATCTTCTTGAACAGGTCCCGCTTGGCCTTGTCGATCTTGGCGGGCTTGGCGGCGGCCGCGTCCACGCGCTCGTCCAGCCGCTGCAGGTCGGCCTCCCCCCTCCCCCCTCCCCGCCCCCCACTCACCCGGGCGGTGATCTTCTTGAACAGGTCCCGCTTGGCCTTGTCGATCTTGGCGGGCTTGGCGGCGGCCGCGTCCACGCGCTCGTCCAGCCGCTGCAGGTCGGCCTCCCCCCCCCCCCCCCCCCGCCCCGCACTCACCCGGGCGGTGATCTTCTTGAACAGGTCCCGCTTGGCCTTGTCGATCTTGGCGGGCTTGGCGGCGGCCGCGTCCACGCGCTCGTCCAGCCGCTGCAGGTCGGCCTCCCCCCTCCCCCCACCCCGCCCCGCACTCACCCGGGCGGTGATCTTCTTGAACAGGTCCCGCTTGGCCTTGTCGATCTTGGCGGGCTTGGCGGCGGCCGCGTCCACGCGCTCGTCCAGCCGCTGCAGGTCGGCCTCCCCCCTCCCCCCACCCCGCCCCGCACTCACCCGGGCGGTGATCTTCTTGAACAGGTCCCGCTTGGCCTTGTCGATCTTGGCGGGCTTGGCGGCGGCCGCGTCCACGCGCTCGTCCAGCCGCTGCAGGTCGGCCTCCCCCCTCCCCCCACCCCGCCCCGCACTCACCCGGGCGGTGATCTTCTTGAACAGGTCCCGCTTGGCCTTGTCGATCTTGGCGGGCTTGGCGGCGGCCGCGTCCACGCGCTCGTCCAGCCGCTGCAGGTCGGCGGCGTCCACGCCGGGGATGGCGCGCAGCACCGCCGCCACCGCCGGGAACCGCGGCCGGACCACCTCGTACGTCTGGCGGAGGGGGGGATTCATCATGTATTTAACCTATAGTTTATTATTTAGTTATTTGAAAGACTGCTTAACAAATCTTGTGTTAAAATAGTAAAAGAATACTACCTACAAAGAATAGATTAATATAAATAAATAATTACTGCAAGCAATAGTAACGAATAGTCTTGTATAAGAGCCAAAGCAAACAATGCCAATCCATGGATCGAATGGTCGTTTAGTACCATCACAAGATAAAACAGTCTTAATGGTAAAAAGCTGTTAGATAATAATAGACCTTCATTAATAGATCTATAATAGTTTATGAACTTGGCTACCTATAACTACCTATGTAGATAGCCGAGGCAAATTCCGTAGGCACACGAAATATCAAATGATATGATAAAAAAAGTAAGAAATATTATAAATAATAAAAATAATTGCAATAATTGAAATGCTTTACCTTTAAACAACATGCCATTAAAGATAGATTTAAAATTATTGGCAAATTGAGCAATATTTCGGGGTTTAAATAGGTACGAAAATATTTTGATGCTAACAGGGTCGGATTTAGTATTAATTGCTTAGAATTTTCATACTCAAATTTTGTAAATAGCAGTCCACAATTTTATATGAATTAGGGTTTCATACTAAAAATGTGCCTAAATGACATTTTAAGCGTTCAGACATTTTATGAAACAACTTAACGTATTATTTACATTTATCTGTTTTTGTAGGTTTGTGGCATATTAATATGAATCACAATATACAACGCTAATGTAGCCTTTCTAACCCCCAGATCAGCTAGAAGCTATGATCAACCAATGAGGAAGGAAAAAACCCCTTTCAAGAGGAGAGGGCCTAATGTCAAATAATGCGCGTATTAGTGCCACATACTAATCTGACTCGGTAGCCAAAACTGGAACTAAGTCTTTTTCTCTGTCTTTTTTATATATAAAGTGGCCGACGGATGTGTGTGCCCAAAAAGAACTAGATAAGAACCAGAATTTCTTAGCATCATACTACATAATACGTCGAATCGGCACGCTGATGGCGTCACCGAATTTGAACCATAGGCGCTGTGCTTAGACACTTGCCGCGGCATTACTCCTATTGGCTTTTGTACTCGTAAGGTCTGGCCAGGAATATATGAGGTCTATCAAGGGGGACTGTTGCTGTTACTGGTAATTTCTAGTGTATGGTCAGGCTTTGCATAACATTTTATCGGTCCTTTGACGGGTTACTTGCACAGCCAGAGCCAACAACGCCGCCTGATTAGCATCATGCTGTCCGTGCGTGCGTATCGCCTGCGGTGTAGTTGCTAGCGCGGCGGCGGCCAGGCAACACTACTATTCCTGCCATCCCAACGCCTAAAACTATCCCTAGCCTCACCAGCACAGCCAGAGCCAGTAACGCGGCCTGATTAGCATCGTGCTGTCCGTGCGTGCGTAGGGCCTGTAGCAGGTCAGGCCAGGGCCGGTCAAGACGCCGGTATACTACTGTTCCTGCCACCCCACCTAAACTACATACCTGCACAGCCAGCGCCAGCAACGCAGCCTGATTAGCATCGTGCTGTCCGTGCGTGCGCAGCGCCTGCAGTGTTGCTGCTAGCGCCTTTATAGTTTCACTACTATTCCTGCTGTAGCGACATCTATCGCTCTAATAGAGAAACTCAACAATACTCAAATTACGAGTACATCAACACAAGGTTGGCAAACATGCGTGCGTAGCGCCTGCAGTGTGGCTGCTAGCGCGGCAGCGGGTCCCGTCAGGACCGCTCGAGACACTACTATTCCTTCCCTCCCATCTCCCCAGTAACTGCAATAGACCTAGCCTTAGCTGGACACGAATAGTCGGCTAACGCCCGGTGGGACGACTCAGGCATCGATGGAAGGCCGAAGTCCGGAAAGACATGCGCGAACTGTGAACAAATCGTGGCTCAGCCGGCGAAATAAGTAAGTTACCTGCACAGCCAGCGCCAGCAACGCGGCCTGGTTGGCATCGTGCTGTCCGTGCGTGCGTAGCGCTTGCAGCGTAGCTGCTAAAGCTGTGGCGGCGTCGGCGGCGCCCACGCGGCCGGCGGCGAGCGCGGCCCTTAAAGCCGGCAGCGCTATGGCGGTGGCCCGCAGCGACGACTGCGAGTCGTTCCAGGTTAGGGCGCGCAGGATCTGGGGACCGGGGGAACCGCCGTGAGATAGAGATAGATAGATCCGGCCCATTTTCCGCATTCAGGCGAACTCGCGCCCATTCTGCGCGGATATGGTATACACCAAGATACCCTATTGTTCCTGCCATCCCAACTCATCCAGGAAACGCAGCAACCCTTTAAGCTGTTTCATAATTTTTCCAGATTTAGTTTTCAATTTTATATGAAACAGCGGATGCTTTTTCGTGATTTCAGAGTTGGTGCCATAGTAAAAGTTTGTTTTCACGAGTACATTTGTTACGCCTTGGCATCCAGAATTAATTTAAAGTCACCCTGGATATAGTGGATAAAAAATAACGTCAAAAGGTGTAATTTAAAACATCATCTACCCTATACTGGGTCAGGAAAAAAGTGTCTTTCTTATGCGCGGATTACATTTGACTAAATTCAGTAACTAAATTCAGAAGCAAAAGGCGTGAATGCAAATCGAAGAGAAGTATATAAAATAAGGTCCATTTTTGTATCCCGGCTTTTGAAAAGCGGAGCGACGCGTTTAATAATATAAGTGATACAAAAATGGAACTTATTCTATGAGCGATACATTCCACATTGATTTGATCTCACGCTTTTTGCTTCTGAATTTAGTAAAATGTAATCAGCGCATTGGCCCTAAAACTAGTCATCTCGACACGCACTCTTTTAACCCACATGTTTGTTGTTTAAATATTCCTATTTTCTATTTTACGGTCATCATCATCATCACATCACATCCCTCCGTATCCTGGCCCACTTCGCTCGGCCTCCGGCACCCTGAATGATGAGCTTGTCGGCACGGGTATCATTCTTGACGACGTCAAGCCATCGCTTCTTCCGACTTCTTCTTCCTTTGCCTGTCATTTCCTATTTCACGATACACGTAATACATCACTCGGTCCACTAACGAATAAAAAAATAATTTATTTCATTAACAAAAACTACCTTAAATCTATGGTTACTGGAGACTCCTTTTAAGTTTACCCTGTGTCTGGAGGCACCTTATCTACTACTATCTACACTCACGAGATGCAAAGCCGCCGGCCCTGCCACGGGATGCGCCAACACAAGCTGACCCAGCTCGGAGACTTGTTCGGGAGCTCTTTGGTTCGGCGCGGCGCCGGACCCACCCGAACCGCCGTCGTCGTCCATTTCGCCGTCGCCCGACGCTTCGGGGGATATGCTGCTCTCCATGAGGGTTATCTGGGGGATAGATTAATATAAGATTATTTTAAAATTGAGGAATATCAATTGACCTACCAATATAACCTTGTCCAAAGAATCTTTAACTTCGATTTCTAAGGTAGCTACTTCGGGGGCTATGCTGCCCTCCATTAGGGTTATCTGGGGAAGACATTCATGTCGAATTTTAAAATTGCGTACTAGCCAATTCGAATGTGGGTACCTATTCTCTATTCGTGGTAAGTTGTCCCCTGCTATATCATATTTGTCCAAAGGCATTTGAAGCTAGGGCGCAACCAGTGCTAGATGACGATGTTATAGCCGTCTTGAGTATTCTTTATTTAAAAAGAAAAAACTGTATAACAATATTTTTTGGTCCTAATTACGTTTAGTCGCAAAATGTCCAAGTTGTGAAATATTGCTATATATGTCGCTAAATGTCTAAATCGGAAAGAACAGGAGCGGCAGGATTGGGCTCGCTGCAAATTCGTATACTTATCCACACTTTCCCATTCCATTCCATTTCCTATATAAGACTGTTCACCAACCTTGACGACCTCGAGGTACTCCCGGGTGAGGTTCCGGACCAGCATGTCCTCGACGACCTCCTGCGACTCGCTGCCGTCCTCGTCCAGCTTCCCCGCCTCGTACAGCGACGTTATGTACTCCCAGCGCGCCGACAGGTGGTGCAGCACTGGGGGGGACGAATATTGTTACTGACGTCATCATCATTATCACAGCCCGTAACAGTCCACTGCAGGACTTAGGGCCTCTTCCACAAAAGGGGAGGTTATTGCCATAATCTCCACGCTTGGCAGGCGAGTTGGAGGTCGCAGTGTTTAAATATAACAATGGAAAATGCTGCTGCCCATTTTCCAGACTACGGAGACTCTTGATCTTTTGCCTCGAAAACATTAGTCGCTTTGTGCGCCACCCATTAGTGTAAGGGGTTACTGACGTATTTTGTAATATTTTGTTTGAGACTTGCTGTGGGAAGAGGCGTCGAAGCACTGATGGACACATACACATATTCACACACGCATAAGGGTTTGTGCGATTCCAAAAAACACAGGTTGACGCTACTAAGACGTGGGGACTGTTGTCAAAATAAAGCCTAGAATAGAATGGGTCGGTCAACAGCTTTTGGGTCGTTCCAATAGCGCGGTAGTATAATGCTAGAAAAACTTTACGCCATAGTAGTGCACCTGGTGAAGTTGTCTGGTAAAAAAAGTTTCGTAGACTGGTTAGTCAATAGTATAAATACATCAGTGTATAAATACAAATGTCAAAGCTTGGGCCAGTAAAAATAAAATTGTTTTTGGGCCGGTTTATTCACAGGCAGACCAACGTTTTGTTGGTCTCCTAAACCTCTTCTATCGCTACAAAGTGTGGTTTTCTCACGTAGGACAACGTACGGCGCCCTCACAGTTCCTCTTACAAACGAAAACACAAAAAAGCCACTCACTAAACGTATGAGCGTGTTCAATCAGCGGCAACGCGACATCCCTGTAGTGTTTCGGTGGGCAGTGCTGCAGCAGGGGCCTCAGGGCAGCCCTTGCCACCCGCCGTAGCCACTGCCCCGGCAGCCGAGGCAGGCCTGCCAGCAGCGAGCCCGCCACGAACCGCGCCACGCCTGAAGCGCCGTAGAGCTCCCGGCCTAGGGATTGGGCCGTTGCGCCTACTAGGTGGCATACCTGTGGGACAAGCGAGTAGGTGAGTAGAAGAAAAATATGTTTTTTATTATAAAATGTTATGGAATACATTCACATTTAAAGGACCGGTAGAAATGTATGGAGCCCAGCCTATATGACCATACAAGGTAATGGTCAATTAAAAAAAATTCCATTTTGTAATGGAAACCTCCACGAAAATGGAGTTTATTTTAATTGCCCATAATTTTCTCCCCACAACTATTCGAGAGTTGTCGCCATAGTAAAAGTTGTAGAAAATTAAAATTAGTGCAATAAACAGTTTTTACTTTTACTTTAATAGTAAATAGTGGTGCGCCCTAGCTCATAACATCCTCACGGACTCACATTATCGTGCAGCGTGTGTATGTAGTTCTGCATCCGGTCTTGAGGGGACGGGGTCCCGCCGGCACCAGTGCCGCTCGCGGTCGGATCGTCCGAGGCACGCAGCCCTAGAAGGTTCCGTCGTTCCGCCGCTGGCAACTCCAGACACCTGGGTTACAAACGAACACTTATTTTATTTTATTTACTTAGGAAACTTATATTAATACCTATGGCCTATTTGGGCAACTATGTTCTAATACCATTTGGCTTAACAATTCTTGAACATTTTAGACTCGAGGTATTAAAATATGTCATTACGCATTGAGAAAATAATAATAAACAATCAAAAATACTTCCCCTGCTAGCTCAAATACCAGGAAGGCTACAGTAGTGCTAAGTATCGTAGCGTGCGTATTAAATGTAACGGCCAGATGAGTCGTGTGTTAAAGCGTAGCGCCGATTTCGACCCAATTGTTGAGTTGGCCCCAGCAAAAGTGTTAATCTATAACCGCGGAAATATCCCATACGTGTGTGCGGACGCCCGGCCAGTTGAGTCTACCCTGGTGCGAGGCAAGCGCGTGGGCCATAGCCGATCGATTCCGGTTGTGATTGTTTGGATTGTATGTGATTGTGCGCACTCGCGTTACGCCAATTACGACCCAAATGTCGAGGCGGTCACAGCGAATAGGATAATGAATGCTAGGGATGTCCTGGTCACACTGCAGACTATACTATAAGTTGTCTGGTCAGACTTCTCTCGGCGGTCCATCGAACCTGGCGTGCGCAGCGTGGCGGGCGGGCGCGTGCTCGGGCGCGTGCAGGTCGTGCAGCGAGCGGCAGAGCGCCAGCGCGTGCGGGAACAGCGGCAGCGCGTGCGCCGCACCGGGTTGCCGCCGCGGTCGCACGGTCGCGATGACTAACCTGGCGTGCGCGGCGTGGCGGGCGGGCGCGTGCTCGGGCGCGTGCAGGTCGTGCAGCGAGCGGCAGAGCGCCAGCGCGTGCGGGAACAGCGGCAGCGCGTGCGCCGCACCGGGTTGCCGCCGCGGTCGCACGGTCGCGATGACTAACCTGGCGTGCGCGGCGTGGCGGGCGGGCGCGTGCTCGGGCGCGTGCAGGTCGTGCAGCGAGCGGCAGAGCGCCAGCGCGTGCGGGAACAGCGGCAGCGCGTGCGCCGCGCACGGGTTGCGCCACACCGGGTTGCCCGCCGCCGTCACGCCCGCGCCGAACCCGCCGCGGGACGCCCTAAGGAGGAAGGGCTAGGTTAAAAGATGTATAATGACGGAATGCCCTTAAAACGACATAAGAGAGTGTGAAAGGCCCCATACAGCAGTCTCTGGTCGTATCGGGCAGCCTGCCGTCCAAGGCCAATAATGTTTACACACTAAAGCGATTATTACCAGCCGACAATGAAGTTTTATTTTTATTTATTTATTTATTGAGGAAAACGAACAGTCTTACACAAGTATTACACAGAAACAAAACATATCAACAGACTTACAGTTCCATAATTCACATACAATATTTTACTTTTATCCTTGAGCTTACAGTATACAGCGCAAGAAATATTGAATTTAATAAAATGATTAACAATGAACATATTAATCTGCGCAATAGTACCCAAGATCATGTTTAGGCGCCGGTTGCTTGTGCTGATTGCTATTCAAGATGTTTGCTTATAACAACACTTATAGCGAAAATGTCGACACTGCTTAAACATAATTATAAAAATCACAAGAACGTCTAAAAAAAGTATTTTTTGCATAATTTGTTCGAAAGGGTGGGATATGAAAAGTAGCAATATTACGTGAGGAAGGTCGAGGTATTCTTAATGTAATTTTATTCAATAACGATTCGGAATTAACTAAATTGTTTATAATATTATACAGAAATATGGCATCTAAGTAAATACGTCTAGTTTCCAGGGACTTAAATGTATGTCTAATTGCACTTGTTCCATAATCTGTAAAATTGTGGCCCGTCCGATAATCTAATGACTTTATCTTTTCTAATTACTTTTTCTATTCTGGATTTATGGACGGTGTATTGTGGACTCCAAATTGCGCTTCCAAATGACTTCGGACATAGGAAAAGTAGAGCGTCTTTAAAGTTTTTGTGCGCTTAAATGGTTTTCCTAGGCGTAGAATTAATCCAAGCTTTTTATATGCCTTAGTTAAAATGTGGTCAATATGAGCATTAAAGTGCATTTTAGAGTCCAAGACAATTCCCAAATCCCGGATTGTAGACACGCGGTTAATTTTCTTGTCATACAGCCTGTAGTCAAATGTAATAGGATTTGCCTACGTGTAAAGCTAATTGTGTGACACTTGTCCAGATTAATAAATAATTGATTCGTAGAACAGAAGTTCTCAAATCTTAACAAGTCTTTTTGTAAGTTGAGACAGTCTTCAACACCTTTAATTATTTTGAAAATTTTTGTGTCATCTGCGTATAGCAAATGATGTGAGTTTTCGAAACAAGTATGCATGTTATTAATATAGGGTGTCCCGTAAGGTTACGATAAGTTTGGATAGGGTGATCGAGGAAGTCACTAGGGTCACCAGAAAAATATAAAAAAAAATCGCTCTTGGATATTTTTAAAATTATGCCAATTTTTGTTTTTTATCAAAAATTGAACACCTGTTGAGCCTATTTCATTAACTGTGACTAAAAATATTGCTTTAGAAAAAAATAAAAAACTTTTATGTAAACGTAAATAACCTTTCTACAATTTGAAATAAAAAAAAAACAATACATATCTGACCAAGATCATAAAGAAAATCATGTTTTTCCCTTGCCGAGGACTTAACAATTACGATTTCACTCAACTTTATCACAACACTCTACACTCACACTCAGGACACCCTGATAAAAAAATGTACTATGCAACTCTTGCAAGTTTCTTCAAAAGTTAGCTTATTTTATCACCATTCTAAAATAGTATAACACTTATTTAGTTAATTCGTAATACGACAGCTAAAAATAAATTCCGAGAAATGCACCCCAAAATCAAGGGACAAGCGAGTTTGACGAAACCGGTTTTAAGGACAATACATTGTTAATAGAGGGAGTGAGACAGGTAATAAGTTATTTGCGATACTAAAGCAGTTCAATCAATTCAAACCAGTCATCAGTTACGATACTATTAACAATAGAAGATTTGCACGTCATATCTCTAGATCATTCTTAAAAATACGTAGGGCGTGTATTTATGTTGGTGGAAAACACTTTGAGCATCTAATTTAAATGAAAAACGACTAAGTTTGTATTAAGTATTTGAATAAATAATTTTTTTTTGTCTTATTTATTGAGTTTCATTTAAAACCTTAACTGTAAAAAAACGTAGTAATCGTCTATGGACTGAAATGATGATGAATATTATCACACTTGATTATGGATTAACTGATATGATGAATTAATATGGCACCACTCAATCATAATTTTCTTTACAAAATTACAGTCTAGGCCATGTCAAGCTTTGATATTGAATGTGTCATGTCAATGTAGTATTGGTTATTTTTCTTGTCACAGGGTAAATCGTATGTCATTTGGCCTAGAGCCTAGATTGTAGACATGTAGACATAAAAATCAATACGAATTTGGGACTAAGTTTTAGCGTCTCCTTTTTTTTTCATTCAAGATTAGGGTACTGTTCCTGAAAATTTATTTTAGCTGTCGTATTATGAATAAACCAAATAAGTGTTATACCACACTCTCCGTTCGTAATAGTCGTCAGTCCGAACTGACGATTAACTGACAGACTGATATCGTCCGGCGAACTGTTAATCTGTGACGCTCTTAAGTTATGGGTCGTAAAGATCCGTCCCGGACTGAAAGGAAGAGCAAAATGAATAATTACATTCAGCTTGTCCCTTACGGTCTGCGGAAAATGTTCGCACTTTGCGGGGTATTTGCCAGCGCTCGGCGCGTTTTTACGTTATAGCTTTTTTTTATTTGGTTACAATGAACGGTTGTCATTACGTTTAGTTTCATCGTAACCAGATGTATAGGCTTGCTTGTAATGTAAATATTAGTGCAGGAGAATGAAACAAAATTTTGTATCGAAGCTACGATAGAACTGACAGAAATGCGATAAAACTGATAATACAGAAAAAGTACATGAGATCAGTGGCGTTACTGTCATAAAAGCCCAAAAGCCGGGCTTGCCTTATAAAAATAATTATCGATCAAAAATCAAAGGTAATGCGAGCGCGAACTATTTAAAATCCCCGCTCCTAATACTTTTCAAACTACGTGCACACCGCCGCGCCGAGAAGCAGCGCCATCGTGCGCCTAGGTTACGAAACACGATCCGAACGCACACGCAAGTTGAGACTGAGTTGAATTGAGACGCGGCCAGTCATCTCGCTCGCACGCGCTTCGTATCTTTTTTTAAGCGGGCTTCGATTCCGGCCGGTATGTCTCTTTCTTACATATGAAAACTGTCCTATAATGAGATATAACTATACGTTTGTTTATATAGTAAATTGTACGAGACTTTAAGCCCTGCATGCGTATGAAGTTGTACACGGATCTGTGCAACTTCGCGCATGCGCAGTAGGTACGTTTGTTGAATGCTGTAATACGTACCAACTTCACTGTTGTTTTGTTTGAGCGGATAAGTAATTAGTTTTTTGTGGTGTTTGTGTTGTGTTTTGTAGTAAAAGTGATTTAATTGGATTGATCAACAATAGAGGAAGTAAAGCCCCTTGTGATGATTTAAATTGTGCACAAGTTTTGATTTGCATGGAAAAGGTAAAGTTTTTAAACATCGCTCAGAAAATAACAAATTATTTCCTCGCCAAAACCTACGCCCGATTTACGTACCTATTTCTCAGATTATTAATACCTTATAAGACAATTTCATAGATCGATGTACCAAACTCATTGGATTGTTGGTTGTTCTCTCTCACAAGTTATATTGCTGGAATAAAACTGAAGAGTGATAAGTGAGAATTGATCAGTAATGTGGCAAAAAGATGGATTTATTTTTAATAACCGTAAAAACTACAAAAAACTTCATTTCTCGGCTTGCCTTACTCTGAAACCCTAAGCACGCCACTGCATGAGATCAGTCTGTTTTGGTTTATTATTCTGAAACTATATGTAAACACAAATAGCTTATTCGCACATCCGGAAACAAAAACCAGCAGTGACCACAACACTCACATTGCACGCGCGCGCACGTGTTGAACGTTCTTACGGACTGTTAAAAAACTATGACTTTGTGGAGTAATGGTCGTATTTTATTCGTTCCATTGCCCTTATTTCATTGGTCGGTTTGTTAGCTAGCCGTTTGGGTTAATTACAAGAGATATAAATATCTATATCTTACAATAACACAGCTTAAAGTCCCCTGCGTTATAGGCCTACCACACATTGTAAAGGCAAGTCAAGCTTCAGTTTTCTATATGTGAAAATATATCTATAATTGATAATGTAGTGGTTAGGCAATGTTTGTTTTCCTATAAAAAAATACGTAGAGCCACAGACTAGGGATACGAATGTAAAGGAAAGATATACAAACCTTCCGTTGGTCAGAAGATATTTCTTTAGAAATAAGCGGTACCAGTTCTGATGTTATCTGTACATCAATTTTGAATACTCTTTAATGTGCACAATAAATTGTAAAATAAAACAGGAATCCACACTAACTTGTCAGGATCGGAAGGCACCTGCGTCCGCTTCACGACACCCAATAGAAGCGTCAGTGCGTGCAACAGAGTCCGTCTCGCATTGCCCGCTTCCTCCTCAGCCGCCGCGTCGCTGCCAGCTGTACCCGCGGGCGGCAAGTGCAGCCCAATCAGCCGGGCCAGCCCCGGAGCGGTGGCCACGTGGGGCGCCAGTGTCGCCCAGCGCTCGCTGCAGTCGCCCAGCACCTGGGTGGAGGTACTGATTGGTTGGAAGGTCTCGGATGCAAGGGGTTTTCTTTTTTAATGTTATACGGCAGACTCCTAAAGTAGGGATTTCTTGTACGATGGTTGCCCTATTCATTTCCCTAGAGTCATACTCTTAAATATATGATGATGATGATACGACAGACAAACAGGCAAGCGGGCCACCTGATGGAAAGTGGTCACCGCCGCCTATGGACATCAGCAACACCAGGCGAGTCACCAATGCGTTGCCCGCCTCTGAAGAGACCTCTAATATGCCTCTTGAACGATCCCATGTCTAGTGGGGGTATAGTGGTAAACGGTAGAAGGTGGCAGTCGTTTGCTTAAAAATATTATGTGTGTCATAGCTTGGGTATTGTGTCGTGCGTAGGATTATTTCACGTGGCTTGATCTATATGTAGTGTACTAGCTTCTGTACTGGCTTCGAACGTATTGTAACCTTAACATATTACACATCTAAACCTTCCCCATGAATCACTCTCTCTACTGGTGAAAACCGGCGAACAGACAGACAGACGCGGCCTAAGACTTTGTTTTTAACCCCCGTTTTTAACACCATCTGTGGCTTTGTGTCTGTCTGTAGCATCGTGGCTCCCGAACGGATGGACCGATTTGGATGCGGTTTTCTCTATTTGAAAGCTAGGTCAATCGAGATGGTTAGTTGCTTTGTTTTATTAAAATCGGTTCGGTAATTTAGAAAATATTTGAGCTTAAGTAAACTTTAAACTTTTTAGTAAAGGGTTTTCGTCTGTACTTTTTAATGTAATTATTCTTGTGTGAGTAATAAAGAATTGATCTATCTATCTTTAATTTTTCTGTCGGTTAGGTTAGGTTATATAATATATGGTATAGTGATGACGTATGAGTCGTGGGTTATGTATATTGCCGTGGATTGGTTATGTGCTGTGACCTGAAGGCATGTCTCGTGAGTTTGGCATTGTGTCTTCGGCTGGGATAAGCCTTGGATTCGTGGTGTCACGAATCTTATTTCGTCACGTCATCTGTATCACTCAATTTAGTTATATGTGTGCGGTTATGTATCCACGTACCTCAGCAACAAGCGCGGCTTGTCGCTCATAGTTCCCGAAGTGGTTGGCGACTAGAAGCAGCGCTTCCTGCAGCGTTACACTCTCGACGGCACTGAGCCCGTGCCGAGCCAACGCAGCTGCTGTGAGCCCGTGGAGACGCTCCCATACGGGCAGTAGTACTAGAGGATACTGGGGGGAACAAAGGTATGGATAAGGTAAGGTAAAAATGCTGTAAGCCAGTGAAGGCGCTCCCATACGGGCAGCAGCGCTAGAGGGTACTAAGGCACAAAATGGAAAACTAACAGAAGGTCCACTCCCGTCGTCTTCGAAAATTATTACCTAAACTTGCCGACTCACTAGGGTTGCTACCTGTGTTTATTCTGAATTTTAAAAATATTATTTAAAAGTTTAAAGATCGTTAACAATAACATGTCCCTTGCAAAGGACCAATATCTAATCCTTGACATAATGTGTTCATAATTGCTTCCCAAGCTGTTCAGATTGTGTTCAAGTATATTAGATTTTCCATGCTAGCTTGACATTATGCCTTTAGTAGGCGCAATAATAATCTACTGTTTATTCACTTTTTTTTAAATTATCGCCGCCTGATTATATCATCAGATCCTGAGAATAACCTTTCCCTGACCTAGAATTTGACCCACTTCCCGGTAATCAATTGATTTGAAAATTTCATACACATGTAAATTGATGAAAATGCGATTTTATGGTATTAGTCAGTTGATCTGATGATGGAGAAGGAAGGTGGTCAGCGATTTTTTTTATATTAGACTAGACAGGCATTTCAGACTAGAAACCATTAAGGTGGCCATTATGGTTTCTTATTCTGTTAAAAACTGTCACGTGGTGCCTGAAACTGTTCAACTAGTTCTAGGGTCTCTAGCACCGAACAGCACTAGCTACACTGATAGCACTCTAGCACTGATGGAAGACCTCGCTTCACCATCGGCATTAGAACTCGTAGCGGCGCTGAAGTTCGACTAGCCGTTTCGTTTGATAATATCGTTTAATTAAAAAATATTAAATTTAAGTCGACACTACAACGAATTTTCGCGTTAACAATCGCGACCAAGCACTGCGTGAAACTGCGTTAGATTGCCTGTAAACGTAACGTCAATGTGTGCGTGACGGAAATGGCGCATTGTTTCCAGTGGACCTGAAGGGCGGGCCGTTCTTTATTTTGTGACTGAGTGTAACGAAGGGAATGGTTATCGTCGTAAAGCTGCCCGTATGGTAATGGTTACGTTACCATACGGGCAGCACTAAACGGTACTGGGGGTAACAAAGGGAATGGTTACCGTCGGGTTTTTAATAATAGATTTTTTAATAATCGTTGATTAAAAGTTAAAAAACACAAGGTAATTATTTGAGATTATTATCGAATGAATTAAAATAGAAAATACATTTTACTTCTAATTCAAATGGAACATATTTGAATTCCTACCTAGCCAGTGCTACGTGTGCTCATAGAGGCAGCCTTCAGACCTACTACTCACTGCAGCCTGCTTAACCTACTAACGCACAAGCCATGCTATTAGAGCCCATCCTGAAAGCCTACTTATTATTATTATGCAGGCAAGCAGTTGTCAAACAACATATGGATGCCTGTATCCGGCTCTTCTCCACTCAATATCAACTAGAGTTTAAACATTTGTCAAGTCTTTGTTTTTGAACTGGTATGTATTTTCTGCTGTCACTACAGCTTCAGGCAACTGATTCCGGGCATTTCTGACTCGGTTGGTCAAGTGTCTGTGCGGGTTGTTGTAGGGGAAACAAGTGTCGAGCTTAAGAGAATGGCCTCGCAGGCGATGTAGGGGATTATGGCTACTTATCTTATGCCCTTATTACATTTGACTAAATTCGGAAGCAAAAGCGTGAGAGCAAATGAAAGTGGAATGTATTGCTCATGGAATAAGGTCCATTTTTGTATCACTTATATTGTGTTAACCGTCCTCCGCTTTTCAAAAGGCGTGGTACAAAAACGGACCTTATTTTATGTGCAACTAGTGGACCCGGCGCGACTTCGTACGCGTACACCTATTTTACCCTTACCTACCCTTTTTTTCTTACTTAAAAACCTTCCTCTTGAATCACTCTATCTATTAAAAAAAAACGGATCAAAATCCGTTGCGTAGTTTCAAAGATTTAAGCATACAAAGGGACATAGGGACAGAGAAAGCGACTTTGTTTTATACTATGTAGTGATGTTTCACTTTGATTTGCTCTCACGCTTTTTACTTCTGAATTTAGGTTACTGAATTTAGAGCTGATTTTTCAAAACTCAGTTAAAATTTGCCTGATAAAGTAATACACTGTCAAATTAAAACAATCTGCAACCCTTCACTTTTATATACGAAGTAATGATACCACTTTATGTGAGTCGCTTAATAACTTATCAGACTGATAAGTTTTATCTGAGTATTGAAAAATCGGCCCTTAGTCAAATGTAATAAGCGCATTGGAGCCCGTCTCAAGCTAAGGTATGCCAGACGCTACGTTACCTTGCAAGCGAGCTTAACAAGCAACCCCGCGGCGTGTCGGCGTACATTCTTCACGGATCGGTGTTGGCGCGCGGCGGGCGCGTCATCACCGAAGACAAGAGCCGCGAAAATGGCGTCCAGGACGCGGGGGAGTAACTCCGCACCCATCGCGCACACGCCCGGCCCTGGGGATAGGGTAGCTACTATTTCATATCCCCAGCATTAAGACTGCTAGTACATACAATTTAGGATTTACAAACACTTATAAATCATCATAATTTTGGCGTTGTCCCGGTTGTGCTCTCGCGCACGAGAGCCCGGGGTCCGCCTTGACCACGATCCAGGATTTGGCAGATCAGGTAATTACAGTGGAGCGACTGCCATCTGACCTCCGTGACCCTGATACCAGGGGAGCCAAACCAAATTGGATCATGGTTACAAATTCAGTCGCCTGCATGTGCAGGTGTCATCACGATGTTTTCCCTCACCGTAAGAGCATCGGTTAGTGTTCAACTAATGTACATAACTCAGAAAAGAGTCATTGGTACAAACACTTATAAATACTATACACGAGTAGGCACCACATAGCGAACAACGGTTTCCAGTACGGCCGCGACGAGAGCGCCGCCGGAACAATCCGCCCGCCTCAACCACTCATGTTGACAAATAATACACGTGATTTGTAACTTCTTAAATCTTAGATACTACATTTTGAGTATATAAGTGGGTCAATTATTAAACATATAATGACTGGTAAGAACAGAAGAGTTTTCTTACTTACATGTGTACACGCACAGTCGACAAAAAGTCTGATTTATTATTCGAAGTTGCACTTCATAAAACTGCAACGTTAATTTTCCATTATATTCAGGGCTCAACTTTAAAGGCCGATTAACACAGCAACGATTAAAAATGTCGCAAGGGTTAGCACATATCGTGCATGGTTACACTGCATCGTCCATTAGTACCTCAAAAAGTCACGCATCTATATACGAAGTCAACACGTACCTGCCAGCTGGCTGTTGGCGCAGCTGAGGAAGACGAAGAGCGCCGAAATGAGCGAGAGCGACAGAGACAGCGCTAGTGGGTCGGGGGGCGCTGCATTCGCGCAACGAGCCAGCAGAGCCAACCCCGCCGCAACCGATGGCCTAGGAGACGCTGTCAGCAGACGGGATACCACTACGTCCACCACCTGGGAATAAGGGAATAGCTTTTATTACGGGCACTACCATATCCACAGCTACCATGAAACGAACGACCTCATACCCATGGGGAAATTCTCAACGGTTTTCATACGCGCGCAAGGCACCTCACAGCCCCTTGCAGGACTTAGGGTCTCTCTCTCCAAATGGGAGGTTGCCATCATCTGCACGCTTGGCAGGCGGACTGGAGATCGCAGTGATCGCAAAAATGGAATGGAATGGATATTTTCCCGGGAAGACGACCTGAGTGGTTCAATGGTCAACCTTGCCAACCTTGGTCAATGAGTGGTTGCCGGTCTGCCACGCAAGAGGACCCGGGTTCGATTCCCGGCCGGGCAGAAATTGAAATGATGAATTTTAATTTCTGTTACGGGTCTGGGTGTTCTATGTATAATAAGTATGTATTTAAAAGCTTACTTTGGGGCTAGATGGCGCTGTGTGAATTTGTCCACGAATATTTATTTATTTTATTATTTAATAAAATTTGTCCAGTGGTTGGGTTCACACATTGCAAACAAACATAAAAATCCATTTTCTTTTTAATATTAGTATAGAATAATAGTAATAAAATGTGATCACGAGAGCACTACTCTATAGAAAAATGCTTTTATTTACTTTGCCTTTACCCTCTTTGGGTACTTTGTTATTTAGTTTTCAATTATCGACAGCTCATAGTAAGAACATGAATAAAACCAACACTTCCCATAACTAGATCTTTCACCAGCTCATTTGATTTCGCTCCCCCCGACATGCATATCTCAGCATTTCGACTGAATTATTTGTAGAAATTCGGACATTAGGCGTGTTATTGTTGAAACCTATATTAATCACTGAGAGGGCACTTAGACTCGGACAATGTGGGTTTCGATCAGACCACGCGAAACTCACCATTCCCAGCGCTTCCAGTTCTATATACAGCGGGTGCCTGGTGTGAAGGGGCTCGGCCCTCGCAGCTTCCACTTTGTCTAGCGCAGCGCCCGTCCACTGCTCCGCGAACGCCCATGTCACTAGAGGCGCCGCCGTCATGCAGTACCTGATACAATGTGGACATTTTATTTTTACCACAAAGGTGGCAAACATGCTTACGACCTGCCTGATGCCTGATGCTTACGACCTGCTTGATGCCTGACGGTAAGCAGTTACAAAGTTTCCAAAACAGCCAATCCTTGACCCGGGTCTGGCCAGAACCCTGCTCAAGCCAGGTCAAGCAGAGCCATTCCTGGGCCCGGGTCAAGGACTCACTGCTTGACCTGGCTTGGCCTAGGTCCAGGCTTAACCCGGGTCAAGGATTGGTTGTTTGACCTGGGGCTTGACAAGGATCCAGGCCTTACCCTGGTCTATTATAGATAAGATTAGACAACAAGACAGCATTTGAGGCTCATCAAACAGATAGAGCTACAATGTAACACCAATCAAATGTAATTGGTCTTTTAATAATAGCAGAATACCAAAAACGTGTCAAATTTCCATTGAGCTGCGATTGCTATCCAATTACAATTCGATGGAGCCATTAGTAAAGTAGTAGTAGTACTTTACCCTTGTTTCTTTTTTTAAGAAATGTATTGTTAATTTAGTTTTTAAGATTTTTGGAAGTCTTTGGGGCTTTGGGTCAAATAAAGATTTGTTTATGATCTTTCGAGATGGATTTACTGGGTGACTCTATGTGTCAACAGTTGTCTCTTAGACAACAATTTAATTTAATTGTGTTTTTAGGCTAAAAAGACCGTCTATTTTCTAGTCCAGATTTCTTATCTGTTTCAATTTTGTTCTAAATGATCATAATTTGTCTTTCACTTTACACCATTTAATTATAACCACAAAATTGTAGGTTTGCAAAATAAGCCGTTACAGCAAAATATACCTATAATTTGTGCTTTTTTTTTTCCAATCCTCACCGAAAACTGTCGAGTATCCCCGTGCGGCACCGCAGGAAGAACGTGGCGAACTCCTGTTCGCTGTCGTAGTCCATGCACGCGTACGACACCGCGTCGTGGCCGCCGCCCGCGCGCGACGATGGATACACCACCTGGTGGGGTGAAAACTAGCATTAGTTTTTGTTGGAACAGAGTCCAGGAAGCGGTCATTGGATGCTCTAACTGATAATAAAAAAGAAAAGAAAGGGAGAGAATTCAACAACCAGAGAAGTGGCTTATTGTTGATATTAAATAAATATTCGTGGACAAATGCACACAGCGCCATCCAGCCCCAAACTAAGCAAAGCTTGTACTATGGGTGCTAGATAACTGATATACTACTTAAATACTTTTAAATACATACTTATTATACATAGAACACCCAGACCTGTGTCCACGAATATTTATATTTATTTATTTATTTTATTTATTGTTGATATTACAGATTGCCATGTGATGACGTCAAGAAAAAGTGTAGCGATATCAACATGAAAACACAAACACGTTTCAACTAAAATTTAATTCTTTGATAAAAGTTTATGAAGATTTGTGATTGAGTAGACATTTGATAATTATTTTGGTTAGCAAGAAATTATTTTTTCCTAAAAAGTGCAAATGCAAGAAAAGTATCACATTTAAAGGTTGGAGGAGGCCTTTGCTTAATATATTAAGCTAAGTGTATCCGAATAAAGGTGTATTAATTAATTATTTATTATTAGTGGCACCTCGTAAAACCTGCTAAACACCTAAAAAAATAGGTAATCAATAACAATAGTGTCTCGACAACCTCACCTTGAGTGTCTTAGGCGCAGCGGCCTGCAGCCACCGAGGCACCACCGCCAACACATGAGGCAGCTTCGCCATCTGTTCGTGCTTGAGTATCGTCAGCCACACGGTGTTGGCAGTATGGGCCAGGGTCAGGGACGGATGGGAAGTCATCAGCAGCATCGTTTCTAGGAGAACAGGCAGCCAGGAGTCCACGTTGGTGGCGTGGGCCCACATCGAGGTCAGTTGCTGGGCTAGGCCGGCTAGCACCTGGAGGATTTTAGATACAAAAACACTTTGATGAATACTTCATTACTCATACGAAGAAAATAACCATATAGTACTGTTAAGCAACAGTGTGCCTAATACTTCTGCAGCATTGCAGATGATAATGATTTATTTTCTACTTTCGCCAAAAGTGTGGAGCATCGTTTGGAGATAATTAAAACTGTGGTGTAGCCTGGTCTGCCAAATCCTGAATTATGGTCAAGGCGGATCCTGGGCCCTCGTGCGCGAGTGCACAACTGGGACATTAACGCCAAGATTATTGTTATTATCTTATAGATATCATTATGACTGCGGAGTCACTTATTTCGTTGTAGCGTGCATTCAATGTAAATTTAGTGAAGCTCGGAGTCACGTAGCACACTTCTGGCATCCTAAAGACAGCAAATCTGAGTTTTTCAACGATCGTGTCCTCTTTTTGGCTTGACAGGAGAAAGAGTCAAGACTGGCGAACTTCTCAGGTTGGACTGTTCCTCCTGTCCGCTCTCTGTCACCGGGGGACAACGGACCTTTTTTTTTAAATCTATTATTTACATAGGTAAATAGCCGACCAACCTGCGAGAGCGTCTTCAGGAAGGCGTAGTGGTGTTCCCCGGGCGCGGCGATGCTGGCTAAAGCAGCGCGGTGTACGCAAGAGATCGCGTCTTCACTGAACAGGATCATCAGCGGCTTACGCTCCTTCGTCTGGGGATAACAGACACACATTAGAAACCAACCTAACTTACCTACTGGTCTGACCAATTTTATCACCTTGGGCCCTATTTTTGAAGCGCCCGCGTGCGCTACCTATCTCTTTCACACTCATGGTAAGGTGCTAGAGATAAAAAGACAAGCGTTAGAAGGCAAGCGCTCGCGTGGTTGCGAGCGGTTTCAAAAATAGTGCCCCTGTAACTGGTAAAATACACCAAATAAATTGATTGAAACTTGTTCAGGGCGCTTACGAAGTGTGTGTAGGGGGCACAAAGTACCCGAGATTTTTCGTTTATATCTCAAAAACTTTGAGCAAAGATGCAAGGAGGGTTGTCGCGATTACAAAATCCCCGAGTTACTGGCGTGTACACGACGTGTGTTGACAAAATAATTCGCGCTATTGGCCAGAACCAAACGCTCAAAGTTGACAGTTGGATTTCAGTGAATAAAACAAGCGTTATTACGACAGTGATAAGACCTCATTCGACAGTGATAAGACCTCATTCGACAGTGGCGCCCACTGGTACAAAACTGTTGCCCTTCGTTGCACTTCGTCTATGGGGATTCGGATCATGGTGTCAACGGCCGGGAATATAGTTTCAGGCCGTTTACCGTAACACCATACCTCCGTCTTACCCCCAGAGAATTCACCAGTCGTTTCACACTCAATCACTCACCGGTCCCTTCCTATTGACGACCTGTAGCAGGCACTCGGCTGCCGGCAGCCGGAAGGCATCATCTTGCAGCAGGATGCACAGCATCTGTAGTAACCGGCCGTCGTTGGCCACCACGTGGGAGGTCGACACCCACTCCACGAACCCAGTCAGTGTTAGCAGCACCACCTGTGGGGGTGACACGGTAAGGTATAGTTCATTCTTTAATTATATACATCAAGTAAGTAAGACTCTGATGATGATTTGTACATCCTTATCCTTACATAGTATAAAATAATGTTGCTTTCCGCGTCTGTCCGTATGTCCGCTAACTTCTAAGCTAAGGTTTTTGATCCGGTTACAACCATCATTTAAAGAATTTTTTCCGGAAGGTTTATATGTATAAATAGTGGAGACGGCGCGTCTGCGTTCGCGTGGCGTCCTACCCCTACCCTACACTTTCATCAACCCTATTTACCCTACTTTTTTTTCTTATAAACCTTCCTCTGGAATCACTATCTATTGCTGAAAACCACATTAATGCCCGTTGCGTAGTTTAAAAGATCTAAGCGATCTAAGATACATAAGGGCAGACGGCGGGAAGCGACTTTATTTTAGATTTAGATTTCATTTATTTTCCAAAAGTAAATACAATTTCATTATGATCATATTCGATATGTCAAAAATGTGTATTCAGTTACGGATCGTCAAGGTCGTTTATACCATGAATAGATAGATACTTGCATAAAATAAGTAATATAGAAAACCCAAGACCACCCGCGCGAACTGGGAAGGTAGCAATATGATGAAATTAAGAGAGGTAGGGCATAGCGGGGTATCCCGTTCGAATTGGAGCCGCCCGACTGGGAAAATACCTTACGGAATACCGCAGCTAAACAATACTCTTTTAAATAGTGTTGTGTTCCTGCCGGTGAGCAAGGTTTCCAGTGCTCCATGGGGTGGGGATTTGGGGAACCGTGGCTTTGGCAGTGGAGGGGCATTTGACATTTTACTGCCAGAGCAACGTGTTATAGAGGTGGGCAACGCATTGGCGATACTCTTGGTGTTGCTAATGTCTATAGGCAGTGGTGACCACTTTTCAGCAGGTGGCCCGCTTGCCTGTTTGCCTACTGTATAACATAAAACAAAAAAATTAACACGCTCATACCTGCACAACACGTCCATTGCTGTTTGCGTTCGCGTAGTCCCCCTTGGCGGTGAGCTCGCGGAATTGGTGCACATGCAGCTCAATTAGGCGCATGAAGAAGGCGAAGATCTCGGCCATGTTGCCCGTCAGCGCCTGGTATATGTCCTTGCGCCGCTGGTGCTGCTCCAGAGTCTGCGTAGGACGATACATACTCATCATCGTCACAGCCCATAAAGGTCCACTGCAGGACTTAGAGCCTCTCCCACGAAAAGGGAGGTTATTGCCGTAATCTCCACGCTTGGCAGGCGGATTGGAGATCGCAGTGTTATAAATATAACAATGGAAATGCTGCTGCCCATTTTCCAGCTTAGCCGAAGACTACATCTTTTGCCTCGAAAACATGAGACGCGTTGTACGACACCCACGAATGTAAGGGATACATACTAAGACTCTTTTATTAGTAAAGGAACATTTTTTTAGAGGCGGAGAAGTTTAAATTAAAATGAAACTGAGAAGAAGTATTTAGTATCATTGAAACTAGCTTTATTGAAAAGTTAACTTTATGGCATTTATGTTTTAAAATGATTTTGGTCATGTGGCAGACGTGTGTTTATTAACTTATTCATTCGACCAAAGCGAGCTTCGTCGCCGAACATAATTGTATATATATGGGGAAAGAAATGAACATCCATTACATTATTTTCTTTGGAGATATATTAATACAAGTCACTTTTCTACACCGATATACCACAGTGTTAGTATATCGATAAACACATTTTTTATAAATATCCATTGAAGAATGAGTTGATTAGAAATTCTGACCCTTGCAGAAGCCGGGATTGAGTTCTAGATTGATGATGACGGCCTTCTTAATTGATAAGTAACTAGAAGTAGCAAAAATTTTATCAGCCAAACTGCTGGGCAGTTTTAAGATAGGACTACACTATTTACACCCACCCATTATTTTAAGGAGGTATGAACTGTATTGTAATGTATTGGCAGCGAAAGTGTTAACTGGCAGTTTTAAGATCAGAGTAAATAGGCAGGCTTCTAAACAGGATTATTCCATTTTTGTCTGGTTAAATTTTGAAAAATAATCTTTAAATAAATTAATGATGCCGTGCATCGTATACGGCACGACGATAGTGCTTTAAATGTATTTTCCTATCAGCAAGGTCGGACGACTGACGTGTGCGAAGATACACTTTAACGATTTACTTATCAATAGTCAATGAAGTAAGTAAACGTATAAAATCCCAAATCTTTTGCATCAACCAGCTGGATGCCAATCATCATGTTAGTTTCATAGTTTACCTGTTATGGATTTTGTACATACAGACGGGATGCATTAAATCAGTCATGTCAAACATACGGCCCGCGGGCCGCATGCGGCCCTCAAGTCATATCAATGTGGCCAAATAAAATCTTTTTTAGACGGCAAATGATGCTAACAAGTTAAAAATTTATGGGCGCGCGGGGCAGTTGACATTTGCTCTCAGCAAGCAAATGACAGCTGTCCTTTTCCCTCACGCTGGCTGATGCACAACCAAGTCATTATTAGTATATTGTGACTCAAGTGCACACAATTTCATCATCATCTTGGCGTTAATGTCTTGATTGTGCTCTCGCGCACGAGAGCCCGGGGTCCGCCTTGACAATGATCCAGGAATTGGCAGATCAGGTAATCGGGGCGACTGCCATCTGACCTCCGTGACCCTGCTACCAGAGGAGCCTGACCAGCTTGAACCATGGTTACATATTCAGTCGCCTGAATGTGCAGGTTTCATTACGATGTTTTCCCTCACCGTAAGAGCATCGGTTAGTGTTCAACTAATGTACATAACTCAGAAAAGAGTCTTTGGTAGCGGGATTCGAACCCGGTACCTCTCGCTTCCGAGTCGGATACCCTAACCGCTCGGCCACCGAGGCTCTTCTCGCGCCCCACACAATTTATTAAGCCCAAAATACCACTCGCTCCTTCATTAATTTGTTACTTTTATTATGGTCGTGAGATCTTTTGAAACAAAATTCAAAAATTTCGTTAAAGTTTCTTAATACTTCTCTCCGCCCACGCCGCATGCTTAATCCGGATTTTATGATTATGAATTGAAATATAAAATATTCCAAGCTCTATTAACTGACTCTTTCATTAGTTATTTTATTATGTTCATCCAATCCAGCATTTTTGAACCAAAAATCGCTACGCTCGCTAATTTTTTAAACATATTTACTGCTGCACCGACGGACGTGTAATCAATCCGGATTTAAGGAGCCAATATACTAGCATATGGTGGCCGTGTGGTCTCCGGCAGAGTGGAATACCACCAACCCCTTATACTCATGGGTGTCGTACAAGGCGGCTAATGTTTTCGAGGCAAAATATCAAGAGTCTCCATAGTCTGGAAAATGGGCAGCAGCATTTTCCATTGTTATATTCAACCACTGCGATCTCCAACCCGCCTGCCAAGCGTGAAGATTATTGCAATAACCTCCCCTTTCGTGGGAGAGCCTAAGTTCTGCAGTGGACTGTTACGGGCTGTGATGATGTGATGATGATACAAAAATATCCGAGGTGGTTGTGTTCATTCTTTTATATCCACCCTGTTCACGAAAATTTGTAGTAACTATCTCTCCATCCTATCTAAACTAAATAAATAAAGGTGATAACAATATGTATGGATTAATTTTGTGTATGGCCTGCTGACACACCCTAATTTTTATAAATGGCCCTATAGAAAATTAAGTTTGACATCCCTGCATTAAATGTATGCTAATGTCTTCGTTCTCTATGCAGCTGACTGTACCATGACCATTGACCATCTATTCTATGTCCTCATTCGTACAGTACTTTTCCCGAATTATTTCGCATCACGGACGAAAAACCAAAGTAGATAAGAACCATTCCAGCTTGTCTAAATCATGTTTATTTAGATAAGGTATTACACAGTTGTTATAAGCAAAACAGTCGCGGGTGTAAACGTGATTCACGACAACATTAAATGCCAATTGAGGTCAGACACAAAATACAACACAACACTTTGTAGTTTCTATGAATAAATCTGCAATAACCTTATGTGTTCTGTGCCAGTTTTTGCGATAGCCACATGCTCTATTAACACCATTCTGCAGTCCAATTTTAACTTGCATTATATATTACACCTGTGTAATTTTTCCTTCATTGTATGATTATTAACGAGAAAAGAAAGTACAATTATTTGATCTGTACTTAATAAAGCTATATTGTAAAACCAATATTTTACAATAAATAGGTATGAAATAGGGAGATGAGGTCAACTCTAACAGTGGATAGTTATGGCCTGCTGTTATAACTTTTTAGTGCACTTTTAATACAATGTAAGACTTAAATTGCATTAAAAATGTGCTCTACGTTTTTGTAACATTATTATGATAGTTGAATTATACCTCAGTGTATTATGAAAGAGTAAGGCAATTCTCACATGAGACTATTCACAAGCAAATCAAGCCTAAAGGAGTGTATATTCCGCACATTGTTCAAGAGTCACCACCACACTATTCTTTGGTTTTGGCACACGCTGCGACGAATTGTTGCAAATACGTTTACACTTAAATAGGTTCTCGAATAGATCCATGTGACAATTGCCTAGGTATTTAGTTCTTACCTGTAACGTGGCGACATCTTCCACAAGTCTGAGAAATACATGCAGCACAATCTCAGTCTGCAAGTGTCCACGGGCACATGCGTCACTCAACTCCGCCAGCAGAGTGGGCCACTGCTGCGGCCACTCACGCTTTATCATCTCGACAATCACACGAGCCAACGCATCGTTCAGGTGGCCTGTCTCCCAACCACCCATGTATAGCAGCTTCATCGCATTCTCCTGTAAATTTACAGTGTGAAAGGAATATTGGACTAGGTTATGTCTATTCAATTCCACCTTAAATAAATGTGCGATGCCATTAGGAACATAAAATTGAATTTTATAACTACATCCATTACATATGTTATTTCTAAAATAATAACATGCCTGTGCACAAGTAATAAAAGGGAAAATCAGGCCCTTGTAACAATAATTTAAGTGAAATTAAATTTTTGTCCCTCATCACACATCTTTGCCCCACCAGTGATAATTGTGCATTTGAAAAATTGTTTGTTACTTTTATTATTTTCTCCCAGCTGCATAGGAGCATCATTGGAAAAAACTCACATACTGTGATGTTTTTGAGCTTTGTGAGAGTGTTGCCTCGGATGGGGGGATAACTTGCTTTTATATATTATTTCCAACTCTGTTTATGGTCTAAGAAATGATAACAAAAAAATTATTGATTATGTATCTCAGATTACCTTGATAAATATCTTTTCAGCCTGTGTAATCTGGGTCCAGCGGTATTTGACAGTGTGTTCCATGAGTTGCAGTCCAAAATGTTTGACCACAGCAGAGTATTGCCCACCACTGGCGAGCAGGAGTCCTGCTTGTGCACACCATGGAGAGTTCTCTTTGAAGCTGAAAATTTCACTTACATTTAAATGCATTGCTTGAGCAATGAATATTTGCATTGTGAAAATTTAGTTTTAGGCACACACATCAATAACAATTACCAGTTATTGAGGATTTGTGGATATACTAGCAGCTAATGCTGATGCAATTATTGAACAAATTTTCCATGTCATATTTGTATTGGCAATACCCAAACTCCATACATTTTTATTTTTAGGAAACAATATGATTGTTGAGTGCATAGGTATTGTCAATATGATTGATAGTACACTGCATTTATGTTATGAAAAATAAGTGCATAAATCAGTTGTCATGGAACACAGTTGCCTTTTTCCATTAGGTGGGGTGTCTGGTTGTTTGTTTCAGGAAGCAATAAAATACAACTAAAAGGAAATTAGTATAATAAATTTTGAATATAAAATATATTGAAATATTTCCTTTACCTTTCACAAGCATTATATGCTTGGCTGCGAGCATCATGAGCTACTGTTGGATTTAGTGTCAGTTCTACAGCACGGCTGAGCTCATCTGCAATCAGGGCCACCTCGCCCACTTCGCCATCACTACCACCACTGGACCCCATATTCATGATGGATCAGTCCCACTCCTATACCAAAACATGAAAGAAATGTAAGTATTAGAAAATGTGGTGAAACCTTTGTTGATTACTTGTATACAACAAGGGGTAAATATTTTATTTAATAAAGTATTATAGAACAAAACAAACACTATAAAACTACTTGGTCTCTTTCTCTAACTAAACATGATATAATAAATATAGTATAGATTAGGATTAAGTGGAATATCAGGTAATAAATCGACATGCCTTATGGCAATGAAATAAACATGTCAAACTTACCGACTACTTTGTTAGACAAAGTAATACCCATAGAATAAATTCTTTACATCGAATACACCATAGTTTGGCGCTGAAAAAATACAACACGTTTACAAAAACATAAAACAAATGAAACTTAGGAAAAAAATATTGGTCAACCGGTCTAAAACATTTTTAGTTGTTAACCATACACTTACGTTAATTTAAGACGTAAATAACGTCGAGGAATAATTTTCCTTACTATTCCAACCAATATTTTACCGTGAATTTTTGTTAAAACCCACTGAAATTAAATTCAAAACAGAAAAACCTCGTGTCGCGACTCGCGAAATATCGTAATTTATCCACAGACAATACTTTTGTGTTGAATTTTCATGGTTCAACTACAGGGGCACAAAATGCAAAATCCTATATTCACAAGCCATGACATTTCACTGGAATGGCTGACAGATTTACACATTCGCGCTCCTACCTCGACCGACATTGGTCGCCTACATCAAATGTCTATCCTTTTTGTCGCTAACAGAAACAAACAGCATCGCTTTCGAGATCGCCGGCACATGCCAAAGAACGACCATTGGCGTTTATAAATTCGTCAAATAGGACAAACGAAAAACATAGTGAATCATGATCGAAATGCATCGCCTTCTGACTATAATTTTTTTTAAAGTACTACTTTAGGTACATCTGAATACTTGCCCATCATATATACTTGCTCTAAACCACAGACATATGTCTGTGCTCTAAACTGATAATAATGTTGTAAATATATCCTATTGCTAGAAGAGGGTGACGTTCAATTCGAATATTAGGCGGTTGGGCTGCGGGTCAGATAAGTTTTTGGCGCTGTACTTTCTACATAAAAAGGCGTTAAATGGGCCGCTGCTGTGAAGTGAGGTTTCCAGATTGTCAGATAGGTGTTCCGTTACTCAGTTCTCAAATTATTTTTCGCCTATAATTTTATGAAAAGATTATTTGGAAAATTCCTAAATTTTTGATTGTTTATAAAACAATATAAAAATTACACATATTTCAAAATTTCGCCAGAATGACGAATAAAGGGCCCTATGGCGGATAAGCGGTATTTTTACCAAAATGACTGATAAAGCTAGCGTTGCTATAGTATTAGCATTAGGATTAAAAAGACGCGTGAAGAGAAAAAAATGAGAAAAATTATGAGGATGAGGATCTTGTTGACTTTTTATACTTTTATAGTAACTGTCCAGGTCCATAGTGGCCACAGCAGCTTGAAAATAAACACAAACAATGAAAATATATTTGAAATTACGTTATTTATCTGTCAGTTTGACAGAAATGTCGTGATAAATATCGACTAGATACTAGACGCTCGATATATATCGCACGATAGTTGATACGGATCGTAGATTTCTGGATTTTCGGAAATCCTGTGATCCGTATCACGATTCGTGATACTCTAGGCTACACACTCGATAAATATCGTGATCCTGCGTGAATCACGATATATATCGTGTGTGTAGTATCCGCTATACTCTAGGCTACACACTCGATAAATATCGTGATCCTGCGTGAATTTACGATATATATCCTGTGTGTAGTATCTTGCTCTGGAGTTTTCTATGGAAAACGCATCCACACGCGTGGCTGCGAATCCGCATCACAGTATGGTGCAGCGTTCCAATGTGCCAATCGCCTTAATAATATTTTTCAAGTCAATCAAATTCTTTGTTATGACTTTTATGAATGACTTTCTATGACGGATAAATACAGAGATTTTTTTAAAGCGAATCAGTCTTATGACATATGAAATTTTTAGCGAAACTTTTGCCGGGACTTGGTCGACCCTCTACATAATCGCCTATCAGGGATGTGGTGGGTGTCAAAACGCGTCGATATTATATCGATTTATCGGTGTAATATCGCTAATCTGCTGTAAACAGGGTCACAGAGGTGATAGCACCTTCTCTACTGTATACCTTGTCTAAAATAGGATGATAATTTTGACAGATCACAGTAGGGATGTGGTTGTGTAAAATCGTTAATGAATCTATTCGATTATCGATTATCATTCTCATAGAACTTGGAATCGATATTTGCATGGTTATGCTATACGTATTATACAAAATAAACTATTTATTTTCTTCTGAACTAATAATTTATTTATACGACATTAAAAACCCTTCTACAACGACGATTATGACACGTGCGTATTTCTATTCGGTCAGTCATCCTATTACGTAGAATACGCGCGACTCGAAGTCGTTGTTGTGAAAGGTCTCTTAAGGTGAAATCCAAATAAAGAATAAGAGTTTAGTTACAAAAAATAATAAGGTTACCTAAATGTTAATTTTAAATATTCGATAATATTATATCAATATCGATTTTCAATTGTCTGTTGTTATTCGTTATTCGTGGCACTTCACTAAAGGGGCGGGGCCTGTCTATGAAGTACGACATTTTCCGTAGTACATTTTACCGAAAAAAAACACAAAACTTCATAGGCGTGCGCCAAAGACCAACAATTAGTGAGCTGTCAAAATTATCATCCTATTTTAGACAAAGCATAGCGTGGTCTTTTTATATTTGTTAGTTTACCCAAACTCATTCGTTGGGGTTCGTTGGGCCGGTGTGTACCGACATTTCTGCAAGGTATCCAATGCTATTATAAAAAAAACTGTTTCCATGGTTTCATAAACGTCAACTTAACTTGAATTTTGAATTCAAAATGTTGTTGAATTGAATTTGAAAAGAGCCTCGATTTTTTAGTTCTGAATATTGTTAATTATTTCGCGAAGTTTACTACTTTTACACATGTTGTGACAATGGCTAAAAGTAATTTATTGGATCCAACATTGGAGAAACAACTGAAAGGACATAGAAACACAATCACAGCCCTTACTTTCAATCCAAATGAACAGCAATTAGCAAGTAGTTCTTATGATGGGAGCATTCTAGTAATTATTTTATGTGTAGTTGTGCACCATGTATGTATTTTATTTTATGGCATTCGTTTTATTACTAATGATTTATTCCACAGTTGTGGGATTTGGAAAATCGTCATGGGAATTTACGCAGCTATAGATTCCACGGGCACGACATGCCCCTAACCGATGTTGCATTTTCACCATCTGGTAAATATATGGCGTCAGCTTCTTTTGATACAACTGTAAGAGTATGGGTGCCCACAGTGACAGGCAGCTCAGGGGTGTTCAAGGCACATTCTACCACTGTGCGCTCAGTACAGTTCAGCCCTGATGGATTAAAGGTATCATTTAATAATAAGAAATTAAGATCTTTTTAGATCAAATTAATTCAACTTAGTGCTATACATATTTGTTAAATTTTTCTTTTAGATACTTACTGCATCAGATGATAAAATTATAAAACTTTGGTCAAGTGATAAGTACAAATTTATATCATCGTTTGTTGGTCACACAAACTGGGTGCGCTGTGCTCGCATGTCTAATGATGGCTCAGTGATAGCCTCTTGTTCAGATGACAAAACTACTAAACTATGGAATGCAAATACTGGAGAAATAATACACTCTTACAAAGACCAAAAAGGCTATGGCCATCACTTGGCATGGCACCCATCAGGATGTTACGTAGCTGTTGCTACAAGCCAGGGCAATGTCAAGCTTTATGATATAAGAACTCATAATTTGGTTCAATATTATAGGTGAGTGATGAATTGATTATAATTCTGGATACTCCATTATTAATTAGTAACTAACTAATTCATAAATTTTTGTTCAGTATACATAGTGATGCTGTGACTCAAGTGGCTTTCCATCCCAGTGGCAGTTACATATTAACATCAAGTAAAGATGGTAAAATGAAGGTATGTTTACTGATTATTTTGGGTGTATCTCATCTATTTTAAGGGATATATAATCCCATATTTGTTAAATAGCAGAAAATTTAAATAATTGTCAAAGGTTCCATGAATGTTGCAGCTCTATTTTTGTAATGGTAAGAGATACATTCTGTTACAGTGTTTCTATTGTTAAAGTTCTTAATTAACTTTTTGAATACTTATTCAGGTATTGGACTTATTGGAAGGTCATCCACTTTTTACACTAATGGGTCATGAAGGAGAAGTGAATGCGGTCACATTTTCACCAAGCGGGGAATCCTTTGCCACTGCTGGAGAAGACAAAGTGGTAAATATTTTGTATTTAACCTGATTTAAAAGTTAGTCTTTCATGTGCTTTTTTGTGTAATACTTTTGATTATTTATAGGTATTTATATGGAAAACAAATTTTACTGAATTAGCAAATGACACTAAAGAAAATTTAGTAGAAAACTCAGCGTTATCCCAAAGACTTAGAAGTCAACCAGCTAAACCTGCAACTGGCAAAAGAAGAAATCAGGTTGTCACCAAACTCTTCAAGTAGATGTTGCTTTAGTTGTATTTAATTCTGTAACACTAGCAGTATAGTTATAAGTTGTATTTGTTTAATAGTACATTTTTAATTATATAAAATTTAAAATAATAATATGATGCTTTCCCATTTAGGATGACTTTATAAATGTTGCAACAGACTATACAGTAGCTGTAAAACTTGAATTCAGAGAGAACTGTAAAGATAAATATTTGCTCAAACGCTCAGCTTCATACTAGATTGCATATTGGAATAGTATTATGCATTAAAATATTAATTCTAATATCATCCACAACCTAGGAAGCAAGACCATGGTATCTTTGTTATCATAGCTCCAAATACCCTGTTTCTACCTTTGAGCATGTTGATGAAGAATCTGGATCAACCCATTCAACAATTTCTAGAAGAAGTGTATTTCAAGAACCAAATGCAAATAGCACTGTAATAAGTTCTGTGAATGAAAAAGTACCTACTGTTATAAGAGAATCTTTTGTCAATAATACTACAAATAGCCCACATTTGTCAGGGAAATGTGATGAAGAATGTCCATTTAATAGTGTAGGTCATATAAGCCATATACCTCGCACTCCACCAACGCCTGCGACATTCTCAATACCTAACATAGACAAGACAAATGAAACAAATCCAGACAATAACGAGGACATGTACGGTTTGATAAAACTGAAGGAAACAGATGTGTGTTATACTAATGGTACCATCACATGGGTGGGACGTAAAAGGACTTATCCCATAAACAGTGGGTTTAAGATTTTAGATGACAACCAGGTTTTGCCAGAACCTCTTATGAAAAGAAACAAAGGTTTTGATAATACATATAGCATTGGGAAAAATAATTTAAAAGAATGTGATTGTGCAGATGTCTTGCCCACTGTCCATGCTCTAGTAGACCATTTAAATGCTCTTCATGAGGCAGTTGATTTAGTTGATTTAAGACTGAACACCCTTGAAGATGTGATAAACAAAAGTAATGTGCAATGACAATGATTATACTAATATGTAATTTTATAAATGTATGTAGTGTTTAATTGGTTGTGATAACTTTAAATAAATATTATTATTATTAAATATACAAATTTATTTTGTAAAAAAACACATTAATAGAGATGTTAACAAAAATTAATCTTCACACTTTAAGTAAAAACAACATTAGGAAATAATATCCAAATAATTAAATATTAGAAGAATGTAAACTTTCCATAAAGCTCTAGGTAATCCTTGCCTTCTATTTGATACAGTTTTTGGATACTACTTGATTGACACTTTGTGTTTACTTATCACATTTCTCTATGTTTATTTGTTATGTAAAGTCATTATTTTTTGTAGTTGTGTAATTAACTGTCATCTTATAGATTTAACTACTGAACACCAACATAGGTGGTTTTCTTGCCTGTTTTCTTTATCACCTCTAACAGTTGATCAGCACTCAATGTAGATGTGACTGACACTTTTTGGTCCTGGAGGCTGACTGCAACGTTATCTACTCCTTGCCCTTTCAACCTGTTTAGAACCCTCTCCACAGCTCCAGAGCATCCTTCACAAGTCATCTCCACATTGAAAATATGAATCTGAAATATATAACAATTTTGTATAAAGATAGTTAAGTACAAAGATGGCGGTGCATTTAGAAATCGCAATTAAAATATCAAATTACTACTTCAGATAATGTAAGCAGCAGTTAAGGATTATAGGATGTCTGTTGATAAAATGCTTTGTATCTTAGACTTCGGTATTAGGTACTTACCGACGACATGCTTCGGGTAGGTATAACTGTGGGTTTGTACAAGGTAAATTTAATTATTATAGTTAGATAAATTAAGTGGAATTATAATAAAAAATCGAATAGAAAATGTAGAAAACAAATAGCATTTATGCTCATTCATTCCTTCGCTGTGTACGTGCATCTGTCATTCATGTCATTGTCAAGCAAGTGTCATTGTCGTTTGTTGTCATGTGTCACTGCCACCGGGTGCGTTCATATCGTCAGAGTACGTCGGTCATTTTAACATCCGCGGCCGGCCGTCAAGTTGGACCTTGGAGCTTTTTGGAGCTAGAAAAACGTAATGTTATAACTTCTTTGCCTTTCACAATGTGAAGCCTCTACACATTTCTTTTTTTTGAGATGATGATTGCTTTGGGGTTATGGCGCTTGGTTTTGACCTTAGTTTTCTTAAGTAAAAAATAAGGCTAGGCAGTATGGTTTTTACTTTTGCCTTCCCTCATTAGGGAAAAAGAATTTAAAATCTATACCTCTATAAACTAGCTAGTCTATGATTTACTGTCAATTCATTTGCTTTGCTTGCCGTATGTTCATGAATTGTATTTTAGTTTTATTTGCATTTTAAATCATGTTATAGCATTAGTCAACTAAAATGGCTCTGCTTGAGAATCTCAAGGAGTTAGGCTGGTAATTATATAAAATTTTTAAGTGCCCAGATATTTATTGGTTAGGTACTCCGCTACACGAAATTGTTTGTTACAGGCACCTAACTCAAGAAGGTATCGATACGATTAGTGAAAATGGACAAATTGAAGATGTAAATATCCTTAGCAAGAAAGCTTTAGATGTAAGTATCACTCGATACCTTTGGCTATCATTTTGGTGCTATGACAGATTGTGTTCTCTAGCTATGGTCAGTGGTCATCTTTACTGATCTTCTAAATCTAAGTCGTCCATATAAAATCTGTTAAGATGCGTTTAATTGATAAAAATAGTATCACAATCAAGTAATGCTTATATTGTGATTGCAGTATGATCTAAGAGATATTGGGGATTCAGCATTCCCAGAGGACTTCATCAAGGAACCCACTAAGCTGGAGGCTCCCATAGTGGTCCAAATACAGAAGATTCGTAATGTGTCAGCTCCAAAAGCTAATGAGGAGTCCACATCATCACCACGCATGCTGAAATTGACACTGCATGATGGGAAGACTATATGCACTGGATTGGAAACCAGCCCGATCACATTTCTCAGTATTAACACCCCACCTGGCACCAAACTCTTGCTGAAAAATGAAGGTCTAGAAGTGTGCCATGGGGTCATTTGGCTGAACCCTAGTGTCATAACACTGCTAGGGGGAAAGGTGTCCCACATGATTGAGAAATGGGAACTGAATCGAAGTCTAGCCAAACACACCAGAGGTATGTGCATTTATCACTAAATTCCAATTAGATCATTTATTGAGTTGGTGGTGTAGACAATTTCTTTATTCCCATATATATTTTCCCATATAAAGTTAGAATAACTAACATTCTTAAAGTAATAAATAATATTCCCTGAATCAACTGAAGTCAAACAATAAATTATTCTTATATGGGTACAATATCAATACAATACTGAAAATTTTATACTGTTGAAAATACTTTTAAGTACATAATCTGTTCCAAAAATATATTTTGCAAAAAATTGTGAAACCAGGGACCTGCATTGGAGAGTTCCATATATTCCATCGGAAGGGTTTTTATTAGAGATGAAACGGATAGTCCGGATATCCGGCCAGCCTCTTTGCCGGATAGCCGGATATTCGGCTGAACTTAGTCTCTGAAGAAGTTTGTGAAAGCAATCGTGGGGTGGGACTTTAAACGACTGCATGTGTTTACGTGACTTCAAGTCCATGAAAATAATTTAAACGTTGAACTGAACAATTCTTTCGACCTCGAAAGGATTCGAAGTTTCGAAATACGGGCTTACACATGCCCTCAGCATATCGGAGGACAAACAACATCGTACATTACCTCTAAATATAGAGAAATTTGTACTTTTCTCCAGTATAAACCTTGATTGACTTTGGAAAAAATGTTATACTAAACAACACTTGTAAAAACAACACACGACTGCAATGCGCATTTTTTACGCTGGTCAGCGGGTATCAATCACCCTATTGGAAAAACTATGTATCTAATGTCCACACTCGTGGAAGTTACAAAGTCTCATATATCCCAGAGAAAATTAGAGAACGCCAAATGCAATGGTATGGGCATGTACTCTGTCACCTTAAGACCACTATGGTACAAGTAGCCCTAAATTTGTCAACGACGACGCGCTGCCGCGGAAGACCCCACACGCTACCTGGCTGACGGCTGTCAAACAGGACCTGAAGGATAATATCATTGACGCGGCTACTGCTCAGAGAAATGAAGGAAACTGATGAGTAAATCATTTTTATGGGTTTTTCATACATTTTTTACTATCCGGTGTCCGGCCGGATATTAACGTGCTATCCGGTATCCGGCCGGATAGTAAATTAAGGCCGGATACCGGATAGCAACCGGATATCCGTTTCATCTCTAGTTTTTATGTGATAGTTTCCTAGAAATAAAGATTCAACAAAACAGTTTAACAAATTTATTGAGATAATAAAGCAATATTACAATTAAAATAGCCAAACACAGACATCAGTAAAGCCTTTGATCGTGTCGATCATTTGCTGTTGCTGGAAAAGCTTTATCTTTTTGAATGCAGGGGCACGTTGATAAGGTGGCTTGCATCATATTTATTTGACAGACTTTAGAAAGTCGTGGTTTGCGGCCAAGAATCATCAAAATTTGGGGCACCTTCTGGCGTTCCTCAGGGCTCCCATGTTGGTCCTGTTTTGTTCTTGATTTTTATTAACGATTTGGCCTCTAACATCCGGCATTCCAAATTTTATTTTTTTGCGGATGACTTAAAAATATTTCGCGCTATTCAATCGCCAATGGACTCTCAACTCTTGCAGCAAGACCTTGATGTGATTTCTAAGTGGTCACTTGATAATAAGCTGCCGCTCAACATAGGGAAATGTTTTTTTTTTTTTTTTTCTCTTCCCTCGTAATCTCCATCTGCCATCAGCCCATTGGCTATAATCAGATTGTTTGTCGGTTTTGGGTGTAAAGGGCGCACATCCAATGACGTGGCTACCCATATTCAGCATTAGACAGCTGTCATAGCGAGGCTAGCCTTGCCCTCTTCAGGCGATGCACGGTTTTGCTATCATCGGTTAGGTTGGTGGCCAGTTTGTTTACATGGTTTTCCAGTCTATCTTTATACCCTGCACAGTACACCTCAATTTCATTCTTTACTGTGGGGATATTCAAGTAGAGCTCGTCTAGTCTAAGATGACGCGCCCCACTACTTAGTTAGTTGATTTGCAACTGAATGACCAATTACAACGGCATTTGTATATGTATTGCGTCCATATTTTAAACTTGCTTGTGTGCGTTAATGCGATAGTGGGGCGCGTCATTTTAAATTAGACGAGCTCTACTCATGCACTTCTGAGTTTTTTATGTACCATGGGGCATTTGTTATAGTTTTCAAAGTAATGTTTTGGAAACGTTGCAATATGTCGGTATTGGATTGACTAGCTGATCCCCATAACTGTATCCCGTATGTCCATATCGGCTTGATTATGGTCTTATATACAAGCAGTTTATTGTTTAGGCTTAATGCAGAATGCCTCCCAATGAGCCAGTTCAACTCTCTCATTCTCAAGTTTGCCTGATCTCTCTTTCCTTTTATGTGATGTTTCCAGTTCAGCTTGCGGTCCAGATGCATTCCCAGATATTTAACATGCTCCTGATGTGGCAAAATTGTATTATGAAGCTTCACTGGAGGGCAATTACCATCCCGAAGTGTGAATGTTATGTGGCTGGACTTTGATGCACTTACTTTAATTCGCCACTTGTCAAGCCAGTGTTGGATTTTATACAAATATTCTTGTAGAAGTTCCGAAGCCGCCTCGGCAGAGTCACTACCAGCCAGGACAGCTGTATCATCCGCATATGTGGCTATTAAAATCTCCTCTGTAACAGGAAGGTCTGATGTATAAATGGTATACAATACCGGGCCAAGCACCGAGCCTTGGGGTACTCCAGCATAGATTCGAAATACAAAACATGTTTATATAATTATATAAATCTGTAAACTCAGTTGTTTTTTGTAACAAAATTGCTTAAGTATCTATTAATTTGTGTAATATATTTTATTGTAATAGGTTAGTATTTACGTTATAAGCGCGATTTATATAGTGCACGTAAGGTTTGCCTGTTATAGGCTTTACATTTATGTTAATTGTTATTGTTACTATAGTTTAAGAGCATTGTAAAAAAAAATGTAAATCTGTTGGCAAATTAAAAATATAAAAAAAAAATAACTAAATAATAGGTTAAATTTAGGATAGAATTTGCCTACCAAAACCTTGGGTCTCTTATCAGACCCACCACCACTCATAGTCAAATCTCGAAGCAAATGGGATGAGCCAGGGGCTCTTTCCATTTGTGGCCACATATTATAGAGGTGCCTTCTGTCTCTCTTTTTCGAGCAGTTTCTTCAAGGCAAAGAGTTAGTTCCAGTTTTTGACTTGTCGGTTGTCGAATAACATGTGTTACGGACGCGGGCCGAATATGACATCATCAAAGTAGTTCTAGCCATGCTGTTAGGTGGCACGCTGATCGAAGTTCCGTTTCCGCTCCATTTCTGAGTTCATACTATTGAATGTGACTGACATATTTTTAAAATAAAAACAAAATTTGATGATTACAGGTGGTATAGGTGTGGAGGGCGGCCCTCCTCCGTGGATACCATTCGGACAGCGTCTGGAGGCCGAGGCAGATGACAAGCAGTTCAAAAGTATCCAGGACAATAAACAAGACAATGCTGAATTCGAGGCCCAGAGGAAAGGAGCCATTGCTGAGGCTCAGCGGCTTTCTGGTGTAAAGAAGGTTGGTCCTTGTTTTCTTTTCAGTTCCATTTACATTAAAATATATGTTACAGTTGGCCCAATCCCAGCAGGGCACTACTACAGTACAGCTGTTGATGTGATGTGATACACACCTTATTCACTTGCAGATATTTGGTGGGGGCAATAAACCTCTACTTGATGCAAATGTTCAGAAGATTGTGGATGCGGGTTTTTCAGAGGAGCAGGCTGAAAATGCACTTAAGTATACTAAAAACAATGTCGACCGAGCACTGAAAATACTACAGAAGAGAGACAACTCTGAGAACAGGAATAAAGAAAAGACTCAAAAAGAAGCTGAACCACCAAAACGTAAAGGTCGAAATAAAGAACCCAATGATGAAGATAGTATTCCTGTAAAGCCCTCTGGCAAAGTCTCACTGTTTGATTTCCTTGAAGATAAATTACCTAACGTGCCAGACAAGGACAGAAGTAGTAATCGGCCTTACAACTCAAATAATTCTGAGGAAAGGAACGATAGGAACTACGGAAACAGAGATAAAAATGGTGCCAAAAACAATAATCGTCCACAAGGATCGAGGTACGACAACGCCAATAGACACAGATCTGACAACAGAGGTTACTCCAACGACGGCCATCATCCCCTGCACAGGGAGGAGAGGAAATACCAGCCCATGAACGAGAAGCCACCGAGGTTTCAGCGGAAACTGGAGGAGAAGAACAAGCAGCACCATCAGCAGCAGCATCACCAGCACCAGCAGCAGGTCATAAATATAAACATAAACATGCCGTACAACAACGCGTACCCCACCCACCCGCAGAGTCAGTACGGGGACAGGAACATGCGGAACGAGAGAATGATGGGGGACAATCAGATGGGGCAGGCGCCGAGCTACCGAGCCGCGCCCCCCGGCGGCGCCATGGACGGGCTGGCGGAGGCGGCGGCCGGGCTCAGCCTGCTGGGCGCGCGCGACGACCGCTACGGCGACTACGGCAAGCCGGGGTTCGCGCACGAGCCGCCCAAGTACCCCGAGCTGCCGTACCCGCGCCGCGCGCCGCCGCAGCCGCCGCAGCCGCAGCCGCCGCCGCCGCCGCCGCCCAACGGCTACCTGGAGCCCGCGGCCTTCCCCGCGGCCGCGCTGGGCTGGGGCGGCGCCGCGGCCGGCTACCAGCGCCCCTACGGGCCCGGCTACGGCCGCGCCGAGGGCCGCGGCGGCCCCTTCCTGCCGGGCTCGCTGCTCGGCTTCCAGAACGCGGCCGTCAACGAGCAGGCGCGCGCCATGCTCGGCGTCGCCGACATCAGCTGGAAGGTCGGCGACCGCTGCCTCGCCCTCTACTGGGAGGACAACAACGTGAGTGACCGCTCGATTCGATCCGCCTCTCGTTTAAGCGGTCCGGCGACTCACTCGATGCGTTATCTCTGTTGCAGTTCTACGAGGCCGAGATCACCGGCATCTCGGCCAACACCGTCGTGGTGAAATTCTGTGCGTACGGCAACCACGAGGAGGTTCTGAAGTCCAACTGCCTACCGTTTCCCAGTCAAGGTTCGTAGATCTCGCGACCTGTATCGGTTCAATGGAAGTCGCCGCCGCTCTGTAATAACGTGGTGGTCCGTTTGCAGGTCCGAACGGCAGCGTGGGGTGCGCGGCGAGCCTGGGCGCGGGCGCGCGGCGGCCGTAGTCCGCGCCGGCGGCGCCCGCGCCCGCGCCGCCGCCCGCCAGCTGACTGCTAGCGCTGCCCCCCGCCCTCCCCGCCCGCCCCGCCCCCGCCCCCGCCCCCGCACAGCTCGCCGCGCTCTCCCCCCCATTCGTCCCTTACTTGTCGCCCGAAGCTTCGTACGCCCTGATGGACGCCCCGTACGTGTCTCCCGTAGACTCTGGGCCTCTGTACGAGACCTATCTGTCTTCTCCGGACGCTGTTTACGTGTCGGAAGTTGTATCCCCTTCGGATGAATCGTATGCGACCCGACCCGCCCCTCCCGATGGCCCACCTTTATCCCTGCTCGGATCTCACGTCTCTGCGACGACCGCTCGATACGTGGCTCCGTTGGATCCGACGTGCGGAGCCCCGGAGGCCCTTTATGTGTCTTCGGATCTCCACTACGCTCCGTCGAATGCGTCGTACGTTAATCTGCTGGGCACACTCTACATGACCCTACCTGACGCACCTGCCGTTTCCCTCCCGGAGAGCACCGCGAGCTCGCCGCCTGCGCAGGGGTTCCCGCTGCCTCCGGGGTACCCCGGGCTTCCAGGACTGGGGTCCCCGCGGCCCCCGGGACTTCCAGGACTAGGGCCCCCGCAGCTCGCGGGGTCCCCGGGACTGGGGTTCCCGCTGCCCCCGGGATACCAGGGGCTTCCAGGACTGGGGCCCCCGTGGCCTTCGGTTTCCCCGGGACTTCCAGGGCTGGGGCCCCCGCCGCCCCCGGGCTCCCCGGGACTGGGGTTCGCGCGGCCCCCGGGATCCCCGGGACCGGGGTTCCCGCCGCTCCCGAGACTCCCGGGCAGGCGGCTCGGATGCTCCACCACTCGTACTGGAGCCGATAGAGAGTGTTAATAGACCAAGTAGACCTATGTGAATTTACATAACCAATGCCGTGACCAGGATTGTGCAAAGTACGCTATGTACCCGTACATTGATATTAAGTACATTTTTATTGCCTAGGGAGGCACACGGACCGACGGTCCACCTGATATGCGTATGTGTGTATCTTCATATATTAGAAGCTAGTGTTCGCTACCGCGGCAACTCTGACGCATCACAATACCGTATAGACTGGACTGTGTTATCGTAAGGTGTTGAAGTAACCAAATAGTTAATTTGTATATGGTGTCGTTATTCTCAATAATCTGTCTACGGCCTACACTATTCCCGCAATATTCATGTTTATACATAATCAGAATATTTGCAATCTCGAAATGCGAAAGGCGTTCGAGTGCACGGGTCGATAGAGGGGGCCAGTTATTTACTAAAGTTGTGTCTTACTTTGAATAACTGAATCTGGTGATATTCGTAGGACGATGAATCATTTCGCTCTCATAGTGTAACGGGACAACGCACGGCGCGCGCAGCTTTCGCGACGGCCTCTTGCAATTATTGCTTTTAAGGTACTCTTTCTTTTTGTATTATCTATAGATGGAACCGATAGTTAAGGTGTACATATCTTGCATTGATTTTATAAATGCTTCTGGAATAATAGCATTTCATTGTCAACTGGCATATAGCCCGTCATAGGTGAATGGCCTAAATAATAACTCACAAAGCTGAGTGGACAATAAAATTGTGAATACGGTAAATATTTGCATGTGATTATGTTAAATATATGAACTGCTTATGAATGTATATATTCGTTGCCCTCAGAGCTCAATGGCGAATCAGAGGCGAAGGTTGCGCACGCGGTGGCATCTTTATCTAGAACTGCATACTAAACTAAATATTAATAGGAAATTTTAACTTAAATGAAAGATGTAACTCTCATGCATTAATTTATTGTCAGTATGTATGTAACCAACAATAGTAGAGTGTAGCTTGTAATAAGTGTATTTTGTTGTAACTAGCGCAAAAAGAACATGTAATATATATTTTTTAGTTTGATAATGCAATATTGTATCAAATGTATTTTGTTTTACTTTCACAAAGGTATAACGCGGAATCACTGATTATGTTGTATTTTGTTTTGTTTCCTCTATCGAATGTTTACTTTTAGCGGTTGTAACATAGATTTTGATTAGGCGCGCCCGCCGTCTCACGGTGCGCGGCCGCGCCCAGCTATAGTATTCCTATACTAAATTATTAACAGATCCAAATGCAGCTAATTGTGACGAAACAATAGTGCACAATATAATGTGTTGGTAAGCCAAAGTTTTAATTCCACGGACACCGCAATCAGTCATTATCATTGGTGTAACAAAACTCGATGTTTATACTGAATTTTATGTTGAAATAACCATTTATTAACAAAAGCTAATAAAAACGAAATGTATTATTTTTTGTGTTTCCTTTTGTATTTAATATTTACATTATTTTTGTCTGTGCTTACTTACTACCTTCTAATTATGCTAATATTAGGTAGTAATTCGTGCTACCGGGTGCTCACAGAATTAGGTTCACTTTTGTATCACGTCTTTTGGAAAGCGGAGCAAAACAAAATGGACCTTATCAAGCGGGGATCCAGCGTTGTGGGCACGATGGACATGCCCACAACTAAGAAATGCAATCTCGCAAGATAATTTCAATCTAGGTATTTACGGGACTGAACCATCTTAGTCCCGCTGGATCCAGGGATTTGCGGGATCCAGCAGGTTGGACTTAGATCTCAGAAATCAATCGTAATAAAGACCTTATAGACCTCGTTTTCATGGTTTTAAGGTTAACCCAAATTACACAAGCTTTTTGGTACATTTAAAATTATTATTTAGTATTTTTATACATAAAGATTAAGACATAAATTGACATACTCTAGTCAATATCAACATAAAATAAACATCATAAGCAAATAAACATTATTTTGGAAATACACTTGCAAGTTGCAAGCGTAACTATCGAACCTCTCCTAGGTTCCCGTAGCTACCGCCGTATCAGCTGTATCAATGATGGCCCCCCGGGCCACAGGGGGCCCCAAACATGTGTACAAAATACGTTCTCCATAATTTCTGTAAACTCTTCCCTACTTCCCGGGTAAAAAAATTATAAAATAGAGAATTTTCGACCAGAGTCGGGGGCCAGCCTCAGCCAAAATAGCAATTCGAAAATTTACAAAATTTCGAGCTCGCTGCGCTCGCTCATTCAATGACATAGGTCATTTATATAATAATCACGCAAGATTTGTATATAGCCAAGGCAAAGGCCAATATATCAAAAATTCCGAGCACCCCCCCCCCCCCCCCGTATTTAGATATCATCTATACAACTATTGATACGAGTCCCCTGGAGGGCAAGGTACGCCACTGATCGAACCACTCTATATTTTTCCATATACGTTCATGCATTTTTGGCGTTACAAATCAGTCTATAACTTCATAAATAATTGATCAATTTTAATTAGGTTTTCACGGTTTGATAGCCAATAAGACAGTAAGTAGTTGTATAGCTTGACCGGAAACCTGCCAATGGTGGCGCTAGTTCTGCGTTTAATGTAGCAACACCGGAAGGATGTAATATTCTGTGACAGCATTCGAATGTCGCCAACAATGGCACATGGATATAGCGTAGGCACTCCACATGTCCGCCGAAACTTTCGGCGAAACTTTTGCCGGGACTTGGTCGGCCCTCTACATTCTCGCTTTGGTGGACGATGTGGTGGATGTAAAATGAAGGGGAAAAGCGCTTGGAATATAAATATAGAATCGATCGAATCGAGACGACAACAAACTATCTCTACTTAGTCTATGGAATAGGCGAGACATGCCAAACATGCACGGGACTACACGAATATAGGCGAACTGTCCACATGTGGAGTGCGGTTTTAAGTGCGCTCTACATGTTCGCCGAAACTTCCGGCGAAACTTTTGCCGGGACTTTGGTTGACCCTCTACATTCTCGCCTATAAGGGATGTGGCGGGTGTCAAAACGCGCGACATTATATACAGGTAAGTTCCGCGGGAACACGAGAATGTAGAGGGAGTATTCGCCTATATTCGTGTAGTCCCGTGCATGTTTGGCATGTCTCGCCTATTTCATAGACTAAGTAGAGATTGTTTGTTGTCGTCTCGATTCGATCGATTTTATATTTATATACCTAGCGCTTTTTCCCGTAACAGGTTCGGGGTACTCTTGACCATGATCAAGGATATTAGTAGATCAAGTAATTACAGTAGAGAAGCTGCCGTCACCTCTGTGACCCTGTTTACAGTAGATTACCGATATTACACCGATGAATCGATAAAATGTCGCGCGTTTTGACACCACCACATCCCTAATAGACGAGAATGTAGAGGGTCGACCAAAGTCCCGGCAAAAGTTTCGCCGGAAGTTTCGGCGAACATGTGGAGCGCGCTTATTTCATAGACTAAGTAGAGATAGTTTGTTGTCGTCTCGATTCGATCGATTTTATATTTATATTCCTAGCGCTTTTTCCCGTAACAGGTTCGGGATACTCTTGACCATGATCCAGGATATTAGTAGATCAAGTAATTACAGTAGAGCAGGTGCTATCACCTCTGTGACCCTGTTTACAGTAGATTACTGATATTACACCGATGAATAGATAAAATGTCGCGCGTTTTGACACCACCACATCCCTAATAGGCGAGAATGTAGAGGCTCGACCAAAGTCCCGGCAAAAGTTTCGCCAAAAGTTTCGGCGAACATGTGGAGCGCGCTTAAAGCGCGCTCCACATGTGGACAGTTCCGCGGGAACACGAGAATGTAGAGGGAGTATTCGTGTAGTCCCGTGCATATTTGGCATGTCTCGCCTATTTCATAGACTAAGTAGAGATAGTTTGTTGTCGTCTCGATTCGATCGATTTTATATTTCTATTCCTAGCGCTTTTTCCCGTAACAGGTTCGGGATACTCTTGACCATGATCCAGGATATTAGTAGATCAAGTAATTACAGTAGAGAAGCTGCCATCACCTCTGTGACCCTGTTTACAGTAGATTACCGATATTACACCGATGAATCGATAAAATGTCGCGCGTTTTGATACCACCACATCCCTAATAGGCGAGAATGTAGAGGATCGACCAAAGTCCCGGCAAAAGTTTCGCCGGAAGTTTCGGCGAACATGTGGAGCGCGCTTAAGGCCCGTGTCCACATGTGGAGTGCGCTTAAAGTGCTATTTCATAGACTAAGTAGAGATAGTTTGTTGTTGTCTCGATTCGAATCTCTCCAGTCTGTCTACTCTATTCAATCGTCATTTGACAATGACATTTCTTTTGTCAAACAAACAAAAGTAATCTTTACTTAGTTTGTGGTCATCACAAACTATGAACTAATAAACAGACAACCGTCTTCATACAAAATAATGTGCACAATAAGGCTTGAGTGTGTGCGCACGCACACACTCAAGCCTTGTGTATTTAAGGGATGTAGCTCTATCTCTTTCCCTCAGTCGTGCATGAGTGCAATAAATTTGACAGGAAGGTAAAAAGAGTTTTCTGCAAGTAGGTTTTATTCAGCTTAGCTACCAAGGAGTCTCGGTTTCCAAGGAGACTTGGTTTCCGATTTTCTAGTTTTTCCTAACCAAACATTCATTTGTAAATTCAAATAAAACAAGCAATTTTTATTTCTAGAAATCATTTTATTGAAGAAATCCTACAAAATCAGATCAGTAATGTTCTTAAAAAAGCTGGGGTTCGAAGTGGTGGTCCATAGTCTCTGCTTCACCTATGGGACACAGGCGTGAGCTTTATGTATGTATGTAATCCTACAAAATTACAAATACAATGGATCACACAATTGAGAACATGAAGTCATTTTAGCACGATACATTTAGTAGGTGGGTATGTGGATGGTATGGGTGCGCACGCGCTGGCATGTTTATATTCATTAACATGTACGTACTTAGCATTTAGACGAATTATAGTGTTAAAACTCGATGACAGAAATAGAAAACACGCCTTGCAACCGAATTCTGTCAAGCAATTCTGTAAACGTGCCATTATACATGATAAAATAAAAACTTATACCTATATACCATTATATAGTTATCTTATAGCTATTGTCTACGACAATTTTTTTCATTCATCTGCCACCAATCTCACTTGACTGCAAATGTACTCAGTTTATCAGAAATTCATTCCTTTTCACGACTTTCTTGCCTGACTGTGTTCTACCTACCTACACAAAAAGAATAAAAAGGAAATACTTCACACAAAAAAGAATTTAAATATGTACATAAATACCTACATTTGCAATTTAGAAAAAAGAGTTCAGCCTGTGTGAGTATGAGGGAGAGGAATCATAGAGCCGGGATCAGGGAAGAAGCATGGATTGACATCGCTGAGTCGAATGCGAGAGCCAACGGCTTACAACAAGGGGATGCCAAAGACCGGGCGAAGTGAAAAAGATTGAGTAGGAAAGCGGACCCTGGCTGAGTCCGGGATAAGCGCTAGGATGATGATGAGTATGAGGTAGAATCCCCAGACAACGGATCGCTGTTCCTGTGGATCCTATATCCAAAAACTCAAACACAACACGAGCTTCTCTATTGAAAACGTCGTAAACACAGGGCATACCATGAACTCTTAAAGCAGGACCTAAACAGAACAAGACAAGCTTATGTGACAAGTATAGCGTTTCTGTCTCGTTCTAAGCAGGGCAGTTCTCTTTAGGTCCTGCTATAAGAGCTCATGGTAAGCCCCCAGAACGCATACTTTAAAATACTCGAGGAACAGGTAACTACTTGTCTCTTTTGCCCCCGTGTAAATATATTTATAGCACGCTCGCGCAAGTCCAGGACGTGACTCTGAAGCTAGACCATGAAAATCGTGTCGAATTAACACTATCTATTGTGGTTTTTGAACTACTTTTTTTTTAAGAGCTGTCTGACGATTTTCATTTTATTGGAAAGGGACACATTGACTGTGTGGTAAACTTCTCTATCGGACCGCGGCTCTTTTTCATTTAAATACAAGTCTTATGCTTACATGGTAAGATCTGTTTTTGTTTGCAGTATTATTGTACGTGCGTGCCAGGTGTGGGTACTTAAATACATTTTATTTCGTTGAGAAAAATGTACATAATATTGTTCAGTGTTGCCAAGTAAAACGCGAAACTTTTGCCAAGACTTTAGTCGACCCACTACATTCGCGCCTATTAGGAATGTGGTAGATGTCAAAATGTGATATCGCTGAACTGGTAGGTTCTGCTGTAAACAGGGTCACAGAGGTAATGTCAGCCGCTCTACTGTAATTACCGGCTGTGCTAAAATCCTGGATCATGATCAAGTGTACCCCGAACCTGTTACGGAAAAAGCTAGAAATAAAAATATAAAATCAATACATCGGTCTTCATAAACTTAATAAAATATTTTCAGTAAAGTATTTTGTTATTTTGAGTGTAGGTACCCTAAGTATTCTGTAATTTTAAATTTATTTATAAAACGAGATCAAATAAAAACAAACTGTAAAGATGGAAAATTATGTTAGTAGAACGGAACTTGAAATTCACTCCCATGAAGTTCGAGTATAACCAATTCCAATGAGGAGTTTTCCAGTAGGTATTGATACTTTGTTTCAAAAAGCATCAATAGATGGCGCTCCTACAATTTTGGTAATCTTTAAATCTGTATGATGGTGGCAGTGATTTCATGCAGCCAAGTAATACTAAACTTGAAAATAAAGTGTTTATTAATAGAAACATAACTGTTAAAGGTTGAACGAAGTGTAAAAATAAATATTTATAGAAGTTGGCACTATGTTCCATTATTATTACAACCTCTAAAATGGTTGAAAACTATTGACAAATATAATATTATCCAATACAACGTACCCAGGGTTTATATCCTGTTTGCTAAGAACCTATTTCAAGCGATTATCAATTACCAAAATTGTCGGGGCGCCATCTAGTGAATGGTTAGGAATGCCTTAAATACCTATTGGAAAACTCCTCATTCCGTTCAAAATCATACATTTCAATCCATTTTACTGGGAAGAGCCTATTCGAATTGCTATGATGGCATTCCACATGGGTTCAAGATGGCGACGTACTATCAGATGTTGGAGGTACCACCCTTGACGGCGTACTTGGCTCACGTGTTTATATACTTTTATTTATTGACCTGCTCGCGGGGGTTCGATCAGTAGCACGCTTTTAATAAGTTACTTTCAGCGTGTCTCGATAGATGGCGTTACTTGTAAGCTTGTAATAATGCATATAATTATTGCAAATGTATAGAATTATCATTATTTTTGTTGTTTATCTTTACACAGAAAGATAAAACAAATTGTTGTACATAAGAAAATTAGATATAGCAAGAAAAAATAGCGAACTAGCGCACACAGGGAGGTAAGGTAAGGGAATTTTTCTACCAAAGGGTGGCCTACGTGGCCTACCGCAGGCGTCGAAGCGATGGACGGGGGACCGTAAAGATCGCCTTCGACGCCGTCACGGACATGCGATATATGCAAGAGGTATAAAGTCAGTAAGGAAGGGAAGGGAAAGGTGTCCAACAGTGGTCGCCCTGCCGACGAGATGGAAAAGGGTTTCATGCATTCTTGAAAAAAAGTACAAAATTGAAAATTATATATTTAATTAGAATCTTTTATATGTACTTAAAGTAACGTTTGAGGTAATAAAGGATCAGAAGGAAGGAAACACAAGGTTGTATTTTCGTTATTTCTGATGCCGAAACGCCACTATTCCCACGCCTACAACGGAAACACTTAGCATACAGGTAAAGGCCCACCCTGCACAACACTGTGCGCGAACGGCCGGCGGCACCGTTTATTACACCGTCCCGAAGCCAACGCAGAGCGGACGCTCCCAGTGTGGGAAGAAAAGGTAGGCGAACACCGCTTCAACAAAAGGATCTATCCATAGGGAAAGAAGCAACGAGAAACCTACAGAGCCAAGTTATCTCTAAAAAAATATTTTCTTATATACCTACTTAATGTTTGTTACAACGTACAAGCATGACAGTAAAAAAGTTACAATAGAAGTTCAGTTCCATGAACTTTTGTCACATAAATTAAAGTATTATAGGTACAAGTACCTATACTTTAATAGTCTTTTATAGGTAAATAATGATTGACTAGTTATTTTTACAAATATATTCCTTACATTTTATACTATACCAGCGACCCGCATCGGCTTCACACTGGTTATCTCGGTTTTTTTACAATAATATAAACGAATTTTCATATAAATCTTCCGAAAGAAATTCTTTATCTGATGGTGGAAACCGCATCAAAATCCGTTGCGTGATTTAGGAGTTAGCGGAAATACATACCTACAGAATGACAGACAGACGCAGAAAGCGATTTTAATTCATATTATTGCCTGTCTGAATGCATTTCCGGGTAAATACGCAACTGATTTTGATGTAGTTTTCACCATCGGTTAGAACATTTATTAACGATGATTTATACATATGTATAACATACATGCTTAATATAGTAAAGAAAAGTCAAGTAAACCTGTGCATAGCCGGGACGGGTATCTGGTAAATATTATAAATATCCTTGTCCTTAGTATTAGTGCCAATAATACTCTTTGCTTTACTATGCGGCATTCTCATCCTACTGGCGACTAGACATTTCAACAATAATAGTGTTAGCATTCTAACTGGTTCTATTATTAAACTTTATATTATTGATAATAAACAAATTTTACAGTTAACGTATGTTACAAATACTGTGCACCACGGACACTGAATAATGAATAACTTACTAAATGTGGGTGACATTTTGTTGCCAATATTTGCGATTTGATTCCCTATATTTAAATTCGATTGCGCGGTATCGTCATTATACGACGTGCCAGACATGACGCGCCAGTTTTGCATTATGACGTACCCGCTAGAAAGAGTGCCGTTGATGCAAGATTCGCCAGAGGGGCTACTAAATGCAGGTTGCGCATCAGGAGACTTGTAAATCAAAAGACTTGGTATAATTATATCTAATAATGCTAATGATTTTCGACTTTTTCGACAACTGTACGTACCGTGAGATATCATTAAGTTCGTTAAGGCGGTAATTGTAGGTAAATTTTAAACGCCATTTTAGCCATTGCTTGTATTTTAATTAGGGCTGGTAAACTATCAATAATTGAATCTAATCTACAATTTAAAACGAAAACGAACCCAAATTGTATGTCAAGCAATGGGAGAATTGCCTTAGTGTCAAGTGTGGGTGGGACAGGTGAAAAGCTATTATAGCTTTATCTAATTTACAGTAGTCAGTAGTTGCAGAACTCCACCACCGCCGCTTCCGCAAGCCTGCACCTCTCGGACGCCACCACAGTCGACTTTCACTGTTAACATAAGATTTGTATTAGAATCGTCCCACAAAAACCCTGCATATATAGTAAAAAAAATGCCTATACCTGTGCGTTTTTTTACTCTAATCCGAAATATAATTGTTTAATACAATTATTAGGAGAGGCCAAGTTGGTTGCAACACATTGGTGATGATGATATAATGATAAAAGGCAAAGTGTTACTCATTCATTCATTGGAGAGGAAGCCTACGTTCGCAGGCGGATACATTATGGGCTATCAAATGATGACAATGATGAAAATTGCGTAAACTGTAATTTTCAGTTAAAATTAATTGATAATATTTTGCTATTCTCATAATTGCCTTCGCCGTAGTTTCATGTGGTTATAGAGGCTAAACTAACAACAAATACTGCCTGTTTGCCTACCGCACAGGACACCTAAAAAGGGAGATTTTCATTACAATTCATTGTTCATTTGATTTTTAAAACTTAGAAACATCTATATATCATCATATATTTACATAAAGTAATAATTATTGTGTACTCGCACACGAGAGCCCGGGGCCTTGACCATGATTAGGCAGATCAGGTAATTACAGTTGAGCGACTGCCATTTGACAGGAGAATTTGACCCGTTTGGACCATGGTTACACAATCAGTCGCCTGAACGTGCAGGTTTCATCACGATGTTTTGTCTCATCTTAATAGCATCGGTTAGCGTTCAACTAATGTATATAACTCAGAAAAGACCCATAGGTACATGGCGGCACTGGGATTCGAACCAACCTTAACCACTAGGCCACCGTCGCTCTATATTTACATACTAGCTGTGCCCGCGACTTCTATCGTTTGGATTACAAATGTTTTGTATGTCTCGTATTAAGTAACACTGATCTGCGGTGAAGCAATCTTATCAAAAGAGGAGCTTTTTACTTTGCATTTGAAAACTCCCAGTCTAGTCTCTCCTGTCTTTGTAATTTCGACTGTAAAACAGTGTTCGCTGAGTGCCTGCCTGGTTCGGTGGTGGGACGAAGATGGTGTATTAGATTGTGCAGTTCCTTTGCAGTCTCCGAAACGTATCCGGTAAAAATATATAGGTTAGACAAAGACAGACTGATTGCGATGTTCCAGGTTTTAGGTAAAGCGTTTTATCTTAGCAATGAAAGTTTTACCCCTTTGAACCTCTTGCCTCGTTGCCTCAATACATAGTCTCTAGCTGGTTTTATTGTGGTATAACTCAAAATACTCCAATAGTTGAATGCTTTTTTTCCTAGTGTCACTACATATTATAAAACAAAGTCCCGCGCTGCGTCTGTATGTCTGTATGTTTTGTGTACGTGAACTCAAAAACTACGGAACGGATATTCATGCGGTTTCCACCATTAGACAGTGATTCATGAGTTAGGTTTAGGTGTATTATTTGTTCAGGTTACTACCCGTGCTAAGCCGGGGCGGGTCGCTAGTATGCCATAAACAGAGTGTAACACTTGCACTGTAAAACAGTCTATAACAACGGTGTAAAGACGGTCCAAAGGTCAAAGCGTTACGCTTGATCTGCGATTGACTTAAATAACCATAAATAATATTGAATAACATTGCAACAAAATGTCAATAGAGAGCTATCTAACAGAAAAATCTGTTTTTCCATACACAAGTTAAAATTTCCGGTTCTGACATGACAAATGACATTTTGTTGTAATATGACTACCTTTAGCCGTGTACATACAAACGCTAGTTATTTGGACCTTCTAATGAGGCGTAATTTCTGAACTACAACATCAATGATCTTAAAATATTTACGGGGCCATCTATAAAATACCTGTTACAGTTTTATTACAAGTAAAGATATGTTACTTCATTGCGATCCTGTTCCCCATTTTATAGTGAAATTTTGAATAGGTGTAGGGGTTTAGGAATAGGCAGTATCTAGGCGTCTGATCTAAACCTAATCATAACGTCCGAAAATCGAATTATTGAGTTGTCGCTGCAGGGTGTAGAAACATTACGGATATGTCGACACATCGTGTTCGATAATCGATATAACGAAAATATTAGGAAAAAAAACCACCACTTTCGCACTCAAATATGTAGAGAAACCATTCCAGAATACCCTTCTAAACGCGTTAACAAACTGAAGGCAGAGCATACTTACAGGCTGCGTTTGTGGCTCCTCATCGTCTTCCTCGTCCGTGAAGACCGGCAGGGGGTCCTCGGGCCATGGTACTGCACAGTGCCTGTGTCCATGACGTTAGTCGTTGAGGCGCTTACATCGGTTCAGAAATGGGGGCGGTTTAGAAATTCATTTATTTCATCGTGTGAAACCTCTGGTGTCGGAGTATCGTGCTGCCCAAGAGGCCTCTGGTGTGGCTTATCTCGACTGCTATCAATCGATAGCAATCGGGACCGTCGGTTTCACCAACTAGCAACGCCATAAATCCACGCGGGCCAAGTCGCGGGCAGAAGCTAGTTCAATTATGAACAATATCTTATCTCATCAGACGTCACACAGGAGGTCTGGAGACAGTCTTGTAGCGGTCTTCTTAATTAAATTATTTATGTCTGAAAAAAAAAAGCAAGATGATCCATTTATAAGACAAATGAAATACATAATAAATACTTAATTATGTATTTAGTTTAAATAGAATTAGATTACTGTTAAACTGTGAAATAAATAAATAAATACTAAATGTCGAAACAATCCATGTCTTTATTTTAGTCCAGTTGAAGAAAAAACCATATACAAATTAGAATGAAACTTATAATTTTAACTAAGTAGGCACCTATTCAAATCGAATCAGCAACTACATCTAAACATGAATCCTTAGTTAAGGTTTCAGCATCTCGACAATTTTTTAAATTTAAATACATTGTATTAATTATTTAATGTAGATTGATTCATACATTAACTAGGTAGTTTAACAAAGCAATGTTTACAATAAAGGACCAAAAGTACCTACATTATAACATAATACCTAGGTTGATATAAAAAAAAGTCATCTTATCGTTAATGTCCCGGTTGTGCTCTCGAGAACGAGGGCCCGGGGTCCGCCTTGACCGTGATTCAGGATTTGGCGCTCATGTAATTACAGTGGAGCGACTACCATCTGACCTCCGTGACCCTGCTACCTGGTTACCAATACACACACAAGATTGGGCCATGGTTACCCATTCAGTCAGTTTCATCACGATGTTTTCCCTCACCGTAAGAGCATCGGTTAGAATTCATATAATGTACATAACTCAGAAAAGAGTCATTGGTACATGGCCGCAGCGGGATTCAAACCCGGTACCTGTCGCTTACGAGTTGGGATACTCAACCGCCCGACCACCGACGCGCTTAATAACTAGGTTGAAATATCAACCTCCAATATGCATGTATTCTACATAAAAACTTTCTGGGAGATATTCTAATAAATGATAAGGAAAACAGCATCAAAATCCATTGCATGGCTTAGGAGAAGTTAGCGGAAATACGTACAGACAGATAGACGCGGAAAGCGACTTTATTTTATACCGTGTGAGGAATCCTCTTAATATTATATATGGATAAAACATATGCTCCTTTTTTCCACCTTACTCCTACTTGCGCCATATAATGTGTAGTTCGAGCGACCGTCGCCGCAGGCGGAAGGCTAGTAAGGATTATAAATGCGAAGGAACTCGGTCTGTTCTACTTTCACGGCTAAACGACTGCACCAATTTCAATTAAATTCTGTATGGAGATAGTTTGGCACCTGAGGATGGACATAGGCTACTTTTTATTCTCCTCCACTCGTAGGATACAGTTGCAATAGTCCACGCCAGCGGAGCCGCGGGCGTAAGGCCAGTAATTATTATAAATGCGACAGTAACTCTGTCGGTCATACTTTCACGGCCAAACGACTGCACCAATTTCGATGAAATTCAGAATAGAGATAGTTTGGCACCTGAGAATGGATATAGGCTACTTTTTATTGTCCAAGATATAGGTACAACAATCCACGCGGGCGGAAAGCTAGTCAATCATAAAATTAAAGTATTTGGATGTAGAATAAATATTTAAAAACTCGCGAAGAATCATTAGTTGAATGCGAACCTATTATGGTGAGGGAAAACATCGTGATGAAACTTGCACATTCAGGCGACTGAATGATCCAATCGGGTTAGGTTCCCCTGGTAGCAGGGGTCATGGAGGTCAGAGGGCAGTCGCTCCACTATAGTTAACTGATCAGCCAAATCCTGGATTATGATCAAGGAGGACCACGGGCCCTCGTGCGCAAGAGTACACCCGGGGCAATAACGCCCAGATGACTAATATAATTAAATATAACAAATATATAAATTAAAAAATGGTATGGTATAGTAAAAATGGTATCACTACATATTATAAAACAAAGTCCCACGCTGCGTCTGTCTGTTTATTCGCGATGTTCATGCTGTTTTCACCAACAGACAGAGTGCTTCATGCGGAAGGCTTTGGTGTATAATTTTAATTGGTTAAGGTTACCTGTGCTTCCAGGCACGTCGCTAGTGCATAATATAAGTAAATGAAAATTGTTTTCAGTTGTCAAATGTACACAAAACAGTTTTTGCATCAGGCCATTAAAAAGTTGTAATAGAAATGGTCTGTGGTTATACAATGTGTTAATACTGTAGGTACAGAAGGCGCTTGACCTACCCTGTTAAGACCTTAGATTTTATACTGGTGGTGGATAGGCTGATGTGCCGTCTTCTGTACAAACAATAAGGTAAACATATGTACAAATAACAAACAATATATAAATACCTTTAACCTGTCATATAACTTTGGGTGCTGATGCTTGTCGGTAAAATGGATGGTGCAGGTTTTGCCACCACAACCATCTGCATTATAGTGTACCTAGAAAAGAACACTATGCGCTATTTCCATTAAGGAGCACATCTTTTTTCTGGAAATTATTTCAGAAACATTTTAATAATTGGGACACATATATATCATATATCTTTTGGTTGTCTACAACATATTGCAGAATATTCCTGCAACCCCAACCTGACGACCTGAGTGGTTTAATAGTCTACATGCCGATATGCCACGCAAGAGGTCCTGGGTTCGATTCCCGGCCAGGCAGAAATTGAAAATGATTAATTTTAATTTCTGTTACAGGTCTGGATGTTCTATGTATAATAAGTATGTATTTAAAAGTATACAAGTAGTTTATCAGTTATCTAGCACCCATAACACAAGCTTTGCTTACTTTGGGGCTAGATGGCACTGTGTGAATTTTTCTATGATTATTTATTTATTTATATTGGCATCATTACTACAGTGTTATGCAATTGTTCAGCTCTAGTATCTAATATCAATGAGTTTATTGCCGCAACATTGGCAGATCCTTGGTCACTAATTGTGACTCTAATTGAAAATCCATTACTGAAAACAGCTGACATTAATATTCTTGAAATTAGAGGTTTTAACACCATCTTCAACAAAATAAAAAGCTATTAGTATTTTACAATTACTAAAGAGGCCATGAAAACTTACTTTGTCAGCAACATTTGAAGAAAGTTTTCTGGATTCAAGATCCTCAAAGGCTTCTATTAATCCGGTTTGAAAATTAAAAGATAATTTTTTATTAATATAACCATTTCATCAAACAACAAAACACACAGCTTGGCTGATTCAGATTTAGTAGGTGAAATGTCTGTCAAATGCTGGAAAATAAAATCATTGCTAGTCTAAGATATATTAGGAATATTTAACAAAAGTTCCTTCATCAGGTTTCCTTTTCATTTTACATCTACTCCTACGAATAAGAGTAGCACACTCCCAAAGAGGTATGGAGCTAACAATGAAAGGCCACTCTTGTTGCTCAGAGCTCAATAGATCTGTAGATGTACAAGGCCTTGGTGAACAGTAGACTGACTGTTCTCTCAAACAGGCTCCCACATCAAAAGATGTGGACGGTGTTGAGAGGTGGTCAGCATAAAACTCATCAAAGTTCTCATAACGGGGGCACATTGGGTTGTGGAAGAGCTTAGCACATCAACAGATGGATGTAGCTCTTGCGGGGGGTGCTTGTGCAGGGCAAAATTGGATTTGGCAAAATCTACAACCTAAAACACCTATTTAGCATTAGAATTAGAATTAAGTGGGGTCGGTTGGAGTGTAGCAAAGGGGGCGCTGAGGAAAAAAGACTTGTAAAATTGTGAGGTCAATTCTGGACAAAGCCTCTTGGAACTTGGAGGTTTAAGATAACGCAAATCCTTTTAGGTTTATATTTGCAGTAAAGGGTTAATAATGTTTACCTAACTTATGAAGCAATAAATATTGAAATCTAAACAATTAAGCAACTTTGGGGTGGAGTATTGATAGAAGAGGCCTATGCCCAGCAGTGGGCGTCCTTCGGCTGATATGATGATGATGATGATGATAGTATCGTTTTATAGCAATATCGTCAGGAGCGAAATGACGGACTTACACAAACACGTTTACGTGTATTAATTTATTATTATACTGGCTACGATGATAGTCGAGCAAGAATCGACAATGGTTTATCCATACCTGTAAACGAGAACTATTTGTGTACGGGATTGCAAACAATCTAGAATTAGATTGAAGTTTTACCAACTTTTGTTAAACGGAGGATTGAATGGAAAAATCAAAGGGAAATACTCACAAAATCAAAATACATACAGAATTACAGAAGGGCCGTAAATACACTTAATACGAACACGAACACAAAGTACAGATTTAAAACGCTAAACGCACTGCAAATTCATTACTTCCAACACAAACCTAATTTCACTGAACTCTTCAATAACTAATAGTAATTAAAAATATGTAAATGCTTAGGAGTGAAAACAGCGTCGGTCGCGTCACAGGGCACACAAAATACACAAATTAAGTATTATACATTGCTTTGTTACTTTGGCGCCATCGCGGAAAAAATTTTATTCTCTATGCATTGTTTAGTCGGTCGTCAGTTGTTTTCTTACAAGCAATTACTACAGTTGATTCTAACCCTTAAGATCTAAATAATAAAGTCGCTTTTCATTTATCGTCGTGCACGGGATGGGGGGAAAGGGACACATTTTTTTTAGTATGAGTAAATAGAGATGGAGACATCCTAGTTTTTTTTTCCATAGCTCTATTGTACACATCAAGGAAATGTAAGTTGGACAGCCCTGGTGGTCATTTTCCATTGAAGCATTCAAGAAAGAAACGTACCGGCAGCGGCACAGTGCAAGCAATGTGCAACAATTTTATTTAAAAAAATTTAATTGGTGTATAAGTATTTGTGAAATACGTAAATATATGGAAAAAGTGACAGCAACAACTGAAGAGTATATTTTATATACATAAAATTACCACGTCCGCGGTATAAGTACCACGTGTAAGTACGCATCGTCAGAAACCTGCGCCTACTCAGCGATAATAACACGTGTCGTGTCTTATAAACATGTCTGAAACTGATCTGCGGGACGGTTTATCTGCAGCCGAAGTATTCGCAAACAACGCCGAAGGGCTAACTTATAATGACTTCCTTTTACTGCCTGGATATATCGATTTTCCCGCGGAGGAGGTGGATCTGACCTCACCCCTGACTAAAAAGATTAACCTGAAAGCGCCGCTGGTCTCCACTCCAATGGACACCGTGACCGAGGCCGATATGGCCATATCGATGGCGCTGTGTGGCGGCATCGGTATCATACACCACAACTGCACTCCTGAATACCAGGCCAATGAAGTCCAAAAAGTAAAGAAGTACAAGCATGGCTTCATTCGGGACCCCATGTGCATGGGTCCAGAGAATACTGTCGCTGATGTAATACAAGCGAAAAAAATTAATGGATACACCGGGTATCCCATCACTGAAAATGGGAAACTTGGTGGGCGACTCATAGGCATTGTAACATCCAGAGATATCGATTTCAGAGAGGGTGATCCACATTTAAGTTTGAAAGTGGTCATGACTCCAGTAGAACAAATGACCACAGCGCCATTAGGTGTCACACTTCAAGATGCGAACTTCATCTTGGAAAAAAGTAAGAAAGGAAAGCTTCCTATAATTAATAAAGCCAATGAACTTGTGGCATTAATAGCAAGAACTGATTTGAAAAAAGCTAGAAGTTATCCCAATGCATCAAAGGATTCAAATAAACAATTACTCGTTGGTGCAGCTATTGGCACTCGTGACTCCGATATAGACCGTCTTAAATTACTGGTAAATAATGGTGTCGATGTAATAGTCCTTGATTCATCTCAAGGCAATTCAAAGTACCAGATAGAAATGGTGAAGTTCATTAAACAAACATATCCTGATATCCAAGTAATAGGAGGAAATGTTGTCACTAGGATGCAAGCTAAGAATCTGATTGATGCTGGTGTAGATGCTCTTAGAGTGGGCATGGGAAGTGGCTCCATTTGCATAACTCAGGAGGTGATGGCATGCGGCTGCCCACAGGCCACTGCCGTTTATCAAGTCTCTTCATATGCTCGCCAGTTCAACGTTCCTGTAATTGCTGATGGGGGCATACAATCTGTAGGCCATATTGTGAAATCATTGGCACTGGGAGCTTCTACTGTGATGATGGGATCTCTGCTCGCTGGAACATCTGAAGCTCCAGGTGAATATTTCTTCTCTGATGGTGTGAGGCTTAAGAAATACAGGGGAATGGGTAGCCTAGAGGCTATGGAGAATCAAGATGGGAAGGGTTCAGCTATGAGCAGATATTTTCATAAAGAGTCCGATAAACATAGGGTTGCTCAGGGTGTGAGTGGCAGCATTGTAGACAAAGGGTCAGTACTGCGATTCCTACCCTATTTGCAGACTGGCATGCAGCACAGCTGTCAGGACCTAGGTGCACGCTCTTTATCACTTTTGCGTGAAATGAGTTACTCTGGAGAACTGAGATTCATGAAAAGGACATACTCTGCTCAATTAGAGGGCAATGTTCATGGGCTATTTTCTTATGAAAAGAGACTGTTTTGAAGTATGTTTTAATTTAATAATGAAATGTGGCTCAACATGCTGCCTATAGGAAACTATACTGAAGAATACACAATCACCCACATCACAGTCATTATAATATTTGTCACTCTGAATTTCTATTAAAATACACTTTTTATACATACAGAATACAGTATAGCATATTTATATGTTATACATTTATATTTTACAGACTTACTGTTTATATTATTAGTATTGTAAGAGAAAATGTATTTTGTTATGTGTTTTATAGAAACATTATTTTGTCTACCTATGTGTATTTTAGATGTATTTATGTGACCCTGTCACATGCCAATCATATTATGTGATCAGATAGAGTTAAGTCTATTATTATAAGTATTCTAAATGTCACTAATTGTAATTATTGTTATTATACAAATAACATGGACCAGAAGTACAATGTAATTTTTCATTTCTGCCTACTTGACACTCTTTTTAACCCCCGCTAGAATAAGAGCATCAAAGGACCTCATGGATAATTTGCTCTGTAGCATCCCGGCGGATGCCCAAGCAGTATTGGAGCTATGAACTCGTACGGGGACAGGGGGACGGCCTGATATACTGGGACCTTTCCTAGCCATTTGGAACAGCACAAAGCATAGATAGAACCCCTCAGGATCTTTCTTTTTGGTTTCACAAGGAAGTCTTCTCCTCGGCTCGGTTCGTATACGAAACAAGCTAAGGGATCTACGTTCCCTTCTGTACGAGACATGAGTAGTATGGAACGCAGAACCTTGGAACCCTGAAATTGAACGTTTCTGTCTGATAGGTCTCAAGAATCATTTCGAGTAAACTGGTTTTCCAATAAAGAAAACCGCATTAAAATCGTTCCATCCGTTTGGGATACACACACCCTGATAAACATTACATCCCTCTTTTTGCTTGAGGGTTTAAAATACGTACACTTCTCTCTTAGAATAAATCTATTTCATTTATTTACAAACGTACTTATTACCTTGTCGTCATAAAATATATCAATAGAGTCACATTTTAAAGGCATGTTCCGCGTTTCCTACCGCGTACCTTTGTTTACGAGGTACATAGGTACGCGGTAAGAAACCCGGAACATACCTGTAAATTGTGTGATAATAACCGCGATACTTTAAAACCTTATGATGTTAATAGTGTCCGTCCCTACTACGAAAATGAATTAATAATGCGATATTTGGGCGGCGCAATGTTTTGATGCCCTGTTTACGGTTACCGGAGGGAATGCCTGGCCCAGAAATTAAGCATTGCGTGCCTTGTATTATTAAATTAGCTAATTAAGGGCGGAACACCATTTGGACATTTTTGTCAGTCCGTTATCGTGGAGCAAACTTATCATGCATTCCACCCTAAACAGGAATACAGGGTGGATATTACTGCAATATCAAGTGAAGTTGTACCTATAAGTATCACTATAACAGATCAAAGTTAAACTTTAGCCTCCCCGATATTAACGGAAGTTTTGCCATAATCTTACCGATTGGCATTTAGATCCAGATCGCAGTGTTGAAAATACATAACACAAAACGATAATTTTCTCGTCGTCAGAGGCTATAGCCCATTTTCTAAGTAGGTTATAGTTAGGCTTTGGTTTATACTTACCTACTTTGCAACGTTCATGATGTTAACAATCATCGACTGATCTCATTAAAGACTGTCCGTTCTTTTGACATCCAACTCAACAATAGAGTAGTTGTCGTAACGAATCTCGAGCTTAGAGAGTAGAGCAACTTGTACGGCACCCCTAAGGAGGAGGGATAGATATTATAGGTAGACCTGGACAATCCACTACGCCGGACCTCACTACACTATCTTTATAAATGAAACTATATGCAATATGTATTTGACCTTAAACGTGTTACATGTCATACAACATCAGAAACCGGTTTCAAGTACCTACTTATCGTGAAGTTTGTAATAATGACTTTTGTAAATGAACGTGATTTTAATTAGAGTATTTGCCGCTACCCTTACGAGGAAATGCCTTTTGCTGACCTAGTAATAGTTAGTAGCGTTAACATGCGACCAAAAATGACGTTCGCTACCTTTTGGCTTTATGGGCGTTGCATGGTGGGGCGTAGCGTGGTGTGGTGCCTTGCCAACCTGCCTGCCAGTGCGGCTCGCCCCGCGAACTGAGCCGCTTGTCACCCGCACAACGGTATCTTTCCACCGATCGCTAACAAAGCCAAGTGCTGAATGGACACCGTACTACAAGTGACGTAAAAAGTAAGAGTGATGCCGAAGTGAAATTGTTTGTTCGGTCTCGTGTTTCGCGCCAAACGCTCAGTGGAATAACAAAGGTTGGTTGTGGAATTTGAGTTGTGATGTGTTTATTTGAAGCGCGGGGTCGCCTTGGCGACTTGGAGACGCCTGTTGAATTTGTTAGTCCTGTTGGAACGGGCCCTACTCGTATTTAATTACTACACACATAGTTTCATTGATATTTGTGGTTTCTTCGTACCTTAGATACCCTTGAGCAACTTTGAGCAACTAAACAACCTACTATACAGGGTGTTTCATAATACATGTATAAAGCCGTGAACTGGATGGAGTGCTAAACGTATTAAAACGATAGGTACAATTATTTTTTTCGTGCGTGGAATAGTAAGCGAGAAAATGACTATCGAACTTTTACCTTTTCAATGTCGATAATCGACATTTTGAATACGAAAGACCGCATCTCTAGAAATCAGTTGTAAAAGGTCATTCAAGTTCATAGTACTAGGCGCAATGATATTAAGGAGATCTAAATTAGCCATTTTGTATTTTTTGGTTTGAGGGTTCTGTACAAAAAAATATTGTAATTTTAATTTAATAGGTTCCTTCATAGTTTTTTCGAAAGTGCACCACCACCTAACTAATAGCAAAGTAGTCTAATTCAAATTACTGTGGCATATTAATGTAGCATATTTGTCTTTATAAGTTTGCTTTCTCATGTCATGCCTGTCAGTCATGTTTCAGTGTCGCAAAGGTAATCGTACCTATCTGCTATGAGATTTTTCAGTAACTACACACACATATTTTTGTATTAAATAAAACAAATAAAATACCTTAGTGTAATGAATGAAACATAAATAAAACAAAGACAGTAGAGAGTGGAGTTTAAGACAGAACCCTCCACTAATGTGGGGAAGGCTTAAACTCTCAGAGGACTGTTATGTTAAAATCCGTACGATTTCACGAATATTTCTCATCAACAAAAATTAACTAAATGAATCTTAGTTGACGGAGCTATACCTGTAAATATCCCATGCTTCACCCAGTTGGGAACCTAGGCAGGGGTGCAACAACCGCCGTATCAGCCGTATCAATGATACGGGATCCCAAATCGTTTGTAAGCAAAAATACGTACTGTTATCCTCAATTTCAGTTAAACACTATTTCCCGGAAAAAAAAATTCTTTAGTGATTTTCAGACCAGGGTCGGGGCCCCCTCCGCCAAAGATGCAAATGAAATCAAGTGATACAATCCGTTTTCGTTCCCCTTTCGCTTAGAGATAATTAACATTTTTAATAAAAAACAACAACTTAGAGCCCCTCACGCGCACTCACTCATTACTTCATTTAAATTGTGTAAAAATGCACCTATAGCAAAAATGAGAAAAATCTTGATCTCATGTACAACATATTCAGCACTATCGGTGAGATCATAAGATTTAAAAAACTCCTTACACTGTTCATTGCTCAACGGGTCAGATGGACCTGGCTCATAATAAAATCGTTTTGGCCCACACGATTTTCAAATTTGACTGTTTTTAAGTTAATCGTGAAAACTTTATAGCCAAAATGTCAGAAATAGAGCTCGCACGCTCATTAATTAATTGTTTGCGAAGTTAATTTTATTATAAACCAGATGTCAGAAATGTCTACATCGTATGTCGTCGTATGTCGTATCGTCCATTTACTGATTTTATGTTATTCGCGCAAGTATTCTGAAGGGGTAGTTTGTGAAACTATCGAGCTCGCTACGCTCGCTTATTCAACAAATTATGACATTTTTATATTTATCACAAAGGTTTTAATATACCAAAGTCAAGGGCCAATTTACAAAAATTCCGATGTCCACCCCGCCCTTTAAGGAGATTCTTGTCATACAAACTACCAACATAAAACATTAACAAATTATACATCTAAATCTTCCTCAATAGACAAAGTAATTCCACTTTGTCAATTGGTGAAAACCGCATGAAAATCCGTTCAGTAGTTTTTGAGTTTATCGCGAACAGGCAGACAGACGCGGTGTGGAACTTTCTTTCATACATATGTTATTCTTACTATTAAGGTGATTCAACGCCCATACTAAATTTCTCTCGATATTCTTTCATTTGTTTGAGTGTTTAGTGATTGTATTATGATTTCTACTCTTAGTAAATGTATTCAATGGTGCGCAAAGTGGTTTTCTTTTCAAAAGCAGTTAAATCGAAAAAAGCACAAATCGCCGCTTGATAGCGTTGTTTTGTGATTTAATTATTTTTCTTTTTCATTGCTTTGTTTTACATTATTAACATGTAGAAATCTATTTCGCGCACAATTGAACTTTTTTTCTAATAGCCAATTGCACAAAAACGTTACATAAAAATTGTATGAAAATCGTACCGCCTTAACACGCGAATGGCTTGGATTTAAGTTACTCATTAGCATCCCTTGTAGCCGTGTGGTAACCGGTAGAGTAGAATAGCACCAACCCCTTACACTCGTGGGTGTCGTACAAGGCGAATAACGTTTAGAGGCAAAATATCTAGTCTCCATAAACTGGAAAATGGGCAGCAGCGTTTTTCATTGTTATGTTTGCAACACTGCGATCTCCAACCCGCCTGCCAAGCGTGGAGATTATGGCAATAACCTCCCCTTTTGCGGGAGAGGCCCAAAGTCCTGTAGTGGACTGTTATGGGCTGTGATGATGATGATGATGATCCCTTGTAGTTGGGGGTACTAACTATGGGGCCCCAGACAGCTATTGATACGGGGCCCCTGGAAGGCAAGCAACGCCACTAAACCTAGGTCACCTAGGTGAAACACGGACCCAAACACAATTTTAGTAATTGCTGTCTGTACAAATTACCCGATAAAATAGTGGTAAGCAAATGTATTCCATCACCGACATCATAAGGATTATTATTAGTCCACTGTTGGACTTGTTTGAGCCTCACTTTATTAAATAAACACAATCAACATTACGGTGCATCTACCAGGAGAACATAAGAGGCGAAATAAGTACGACCCCTAACACGCGGATCCCTAAAGCCAGTGTTACCAGCAGTAGTTTCCAAAAAAGTACGTCTGGGCTCTTAAAATAGTACGAAAATGGCTAAAAAGTTACGATTTCTTCTTATTATCTTCTATATTTTATCGACCTTGGGGGGGGGGGATGATTTTTAGTCAATTAATGACGTTATTTTGTTGCCGGTGGCAAAATCAACCCTTCCTTCCCATTATTTTTGGTGAAATTATGAATTTGAAAGGTGAAGTGACTACCCCCCTCAGCTAAATTCAGCATTTTGTAAAAACGTACTAAATAGTACGATGTGGAGCAAAGTACGCTTAAGGTACGACAGTCGGCCAAATAGTACATAAATCGTACTAAAAGGTACGATCTGGCAACGCTGCCTAAAGCGCTGCCTGCTGCCACGCCTCCCGCCTCGCCTCCCGCCACCCGCCGCCCCGTGCGCCGCGCCGAACATGTGTCGACACGCCGGAGTTTTGGCAGTGTGCATGCTGCACTTGGGTGTGTCGTTTGATTGAACCGCTGACGCCGACAGCGTGGCTTCTTGTGTTACCTATTTTCGAGTCGTGTTCGTTTATTCGGTTTTTAGCTTTTCGCGTGATCGGTGTGATTGTTTGTTGCGTTGTATGTATAGGATACCTAAGTACTGTGAAAATAACTGTGATAAGACTGTAAACGATATGAATGAATGAATGATTTATTGCTTCAGGTACCAATATTAACGTAGTCTTGTTTGTGTACAATGTTCAACAGTTTAAGTATTGTGATAATCATTATTCTGTGCATGAGTGCAACCAAGCAGTAGGCCAAAGACCATGTTACCTACCTACTTACGTATTGCATAGCAACCAGTGCATGCTGTAGTGTTGTGTAGCTGTGTGTATGAGTGTATTTACCTATCGGTCATCGAGCCACAAGACAGCAAGAAAGTGTGGTTAACTGCGCTGGCACCTGACACTGTTTGTTTCCATAAAATATCGTTTAAAAGGTACGTACCTACATGCTTTAAAGGTCTAGGTGCTAGCTAGACTATGAGACGCTACCTACCACCTAATAGTGACGTTAGAAGCGCAACCGCCGCGCTCGGTTCTTTTCCGACGGGAAATAGGTAGAAAAGACAACGCTTTTATCTTTTCATAAAAACATGTAGGTATTTAGTGGAACCTGTCTGTAATGTGTTTCACCAACACTAGATTCATAAGTGGTTCCCTAGGTACGTAGGTACTTAGATGAGGGAACCGTGTTAGTAGGTATCTAGTACTTACCTATCTGTGTAGAGCCATTTTGTCAATTGAACGAATCCCGTTTTAGTGTAGTAGATATCTACTTTAGTACGTAGCTGACTATGTTTATTTTTATTTAGTTTAAGTACCTGCGGCAGTCCACACCGCGGGTCCGGCTGTCTTCCAGACTGATTAACATGTTTTGTTTTTTATTTACGTAGGTTCCTACCTACCTAACCTACTTAGATACTGTTTTTAGGCCTTTAGTTAATAAGTACCTAAGTATTATGATTTTAATTCTTATTTTACTTTTGTTGTGCTGGGGTGGTTTGTTCTGTTAGGTACCTACCTAGTAGAAATCATCTCGGTGTTAATGACCTGGTTTTGCTCTCGCGCACGAGGGCCTGGGGTCCGCCTTGACCATGATCCAGGATTTCGCATTTCTGGTCATTACGTCTGACAGTCCTGAATCCTGCCTGACCCTGCTACCAGGGGAACCTGATTACCTGACCAGATTAAAATCATGGTTAGACATTCAGTCGCCTAAATGTGCAGGTTTCATCACGATGTTTTCCGTCAGAAAAGGTCACTGGTACGTGGCGGCAGCGGGTGTCGAACCCGGTACCTCTCGCGTACGACTCGGATACCGTAACCTTAGGCCACCGACGACGCTCCGACTATTTAAGCATACCTACCTATTGAAAATAATTAGTGTAGGTAAGTTCCTAGTTAATTTGGTAGAGATTATTCATGGAGATAAGTAGGTAACATTTAGTTCGGCGCCTGGTAGCAAGATGTAGGAGGTTCGTTTGTTTTGTTATTAATGGCGCGAGGTTATTAAACTCTTCTTTATGGTGTGTACATACTCAACTTACGCCAACGAAGCGTTGTCGGCCGATTTGGATTTCTAAGGTCCAATAGGTAATTGCATTTCGTGGTCAAGCAAACGATCTTTGGGAGTTTTGGGAACCTATTCGGGCTCGTAATCGCACGTTTGTTCGTTGGCCTTCGGTATCCGCCCAAGCTGCGTTTGGTCGATTGCTTCTATCCGTTTGATGTTACCGCCACGCTTTTTTCATAGGGGTCGCACGCGGTTATTGAACTTCTCCTTCTAGGATCATCAACTTGAAATAGAGCTGCGCATCAACGTAGTCGATATGGTTATTTTTCTTTAAAAACGAAGATTTTTTATAAAAATTAAAATTCAATGTCTGGATAATATGAAGTCGCCAGTGTACTCTTTGCAAGCTATACTTTAACACCCTTTCGGCTTTATACATGTATTATGAAACACCCTGTATATTGTACTAGATATAATTATTGGTAGGTTTATGAATTGTAGACATCTTTAAAATACCAGAATAACAACCTATTTAACGAGCAGGTACAGTTAGTTGACATATATTAACTTATCTGTAAACCGAGAAAATAAATAGAAAGAAAATTGGTCTACTTCGGTAGACCGCGAAGTCTTCTTTCTAGTTGGATATCTACTTACTAGTTATTGTTAAACGACAATCGTTGTACACAGTACAGTGTCGCTTTCACTTATAATTGTCTATCTATGATCACCATCAGTGTGGTAATAAGAGAGCGGTCCGGAGACCTTGCCGGTCGCATCGCCTTGAGTCCGACTCCTCGCCAGTTAGGTGCTGAGTTACTTACTGTGACACGCAAAACACGTAACTTGTCTCACATACAAGTGCATTCCTCAACGTACTACTTACACGTTCGGGTGACATTGTCGTATAGTCTAGGTTTCTAACGGATGGACACATTTTGTCCGGCTGGCTATATCGTCAGAAAGATATTGCGAAACTTTAAGCGATTGAGTATCCATCTCGGCATGAATAAAATCTGTATTTTCGCTAACTCCTAAACCATACAACGGATTTTGACGCTGTCACGGTTACCATCAGTTAGAGAATTTCTTCCGGAAGGTTTACATGAACAATGCAAGGGCACCTTAAGAATCATATTCCTTTACACTACTGCAGTTGTTAAACGGTTTTTATAGCATCCATGAATTAAATTTTTATTTATTATAAACGATACCGTTGGGGTAAAGGCCAAGCCCTTTGGCCTTATAAGCTTGGCTTTGGGATTTATAAGGGACAGCTAATTCTCCCCTCTTATAGCAAACTGATTTTGCCTAAAGATGCACCAAATGCCATGAATGTTGCTGTAGCGACAAAGGAAAATTTTCTCGAAATGGTATTGCACTTATGCTCTTGGACTGCACATATTATTATTATTATGTTTAGCTATTTCTGTCCCACTGCAGGGCAAAGGCCTCCCTTTCGATCTTCCACGACTCACTGCACATATAATACATACATATTATACTTAGTAAAGAAAAGCTAATCCATTTTCTTTTCGTTATAAAAGAAAATCCGCGCGAAGCCGCCGTTAGTTAATGTATAAAGTTATGTTCGATTTATCTGTAGGAGGCTGTACCCTACCTGTAGTTAGGGCGTCTGTCGGTTAATTAATGGATACAATGATATTTCACGTAGAGGTCCAATTTGTCAGCAGGAGACCTACGTTACATACCTGACCTCTGGCCAGTGTTAGGCCCCTCAACTGACAAGGATATGTGTCAAGTGCATATGACATGACCGTCTGGATTAGTATCATCATCTTACTTACCTATTTCTGCTGCTAAGCAATGTTGAAGTTTGAACTTCCCACCTACCACGCAGCACTAGGTTACTTTGGGTCCAACTGCGCCCAGGACAGATTGTTGGGTCATTCCGTGCTACTGAGTTTCTCGGTGTCTGTATAATCAAACCTGAATGTGGTTAGTTAGGTGTCTTTTTCCATCACTTTGTGTCAGGTTTAGGCTCGTCTATAGGTACGTAGTTAAAAACAAAGTCGCTTCGCGCCCTCTGTCCCTCTGTATGTATTTACGTACGCTTATATCTTTTAAACTACGCAACGGATTTTAATGCGGTTTTCAACTATAGATAGAGTGATTCAAGTGGAAGGTTTATAGTGTAGGACAACACGCGAACGAAGTCGCCATAAAGTTATTTTATAGATTTCTTAATCCTCGTTTCTTCACATACTTTGTTTGTATGAGGTCTCTTTTTTATATGCCTAAGAGTGAGGCAAACAAAACAAGCAAGTAGGTCACCTGGTGGTAAGTGATCACAACCCTGTTGAAATTCGCAACACCAGAGTTGGCTGTCCCACAAAATGGGTCTTCGTCTTCTTGCTGAGCAGGGAGATGTAGATGTACCTATATCTAAATCCACGTCGACTCATAGAGGCGAGCTGAATCGTCCCCATGAGCCTTGTTACTTGTCTTTATTATTAAAATCGTTTACATTTAGATATAGACCCATCGTTAATGAGATGATTTGTATGACCCGACATAAGTCTGCCAGCCCTTGCAAGACAAAATTGAACCTAATACTGGTAAGCGGTGAGATTCAAATCACCTACACAATTTGTTGAAACTTGAAGTAAGTATTTAAGAATTTGCGGGTAGATTAAATGTCCACATAATCCGCACGTCATGAAGTATTGCAACGCGCCGCGCGGGCCGGGGCGATTTACAGGCTAATTTTATTAGCTAGGTAAAAATATTGTTGACTTTCTAAAATAGATTAAAAATGAAACATATTTTCAGTTTTAATACGTGGCCAGTGCTTGATAATAAACATGACAAGAAGAAAAAGAAAAACAGACACTGGAGGTGAGCCCAATGTAAAATGCTGCGATACATATTCTATTAATACGTTTATTTAACTATGAAAGAGGTTTGAATCACTTCAAACTACATTAAAATCCCATGGCCTACTAGAGGACCCATCATAATATAGGTACCAATGTACAGATATGACTAATTTAATAGATCTATAAGCAAAGTTTAAGTTAAATTAAAATACCATAAACATTTTGTAAGTATTTCTTAAGAAAATCGAATCTATTGTAGTCGCTTGGCATTGTAGTTGAGGTGAAGTGTATGAAAGTCGATAAAGATGGATAAGGCTTTGTACGGACTCGTGCTACTTTCGGTTATCGTGCCTCGAATTGGTCTGGAAAACATGCCATTTGCCCTGCTCGGGTGAAACTAGCTTATAAACGCACGGCAGGGCGGTACCTACTAATCGTTTAATATAGGGAAAGTCGATTTTATGCTAGTTAAGCACAATTGTTGACAAATTAACATTTCTGCCTAGGTATGCTTTCTATGCAACATCAGATACACATAACATGTTAAGAATTAGAGCATACTAGCGACGCGTCTCCAGTTTCGCACTTCACAAGACTAATCTGAAGACTACCTGGAAATTTCATCAAAATCGATCCAGCCGTTTCGGAGTCCATGCTAAAAAAATCGACTATTATGTATATACGAGTATATATGAAGATGTATTAGGTTTACGAGCCTATTCTATATAGTAGGTCGACACAAATGCATAATATAAAATATCGTAATAGGGCTATTTCTCTCTGATCGCTGTTACTGCGATGACAAGTGGTTAGTGTGGCCGCCATGTACCAAGATGACGCAGGTTCTTAGTCCACTCTAAGCCTGCCTGCACCAATGGGTCTTAGTCGGATCTAATTGATTCTTTTCCCCAAGATTTGTGTGATGGATTCCTGTATATTGCGACAATGAAGAGCAAACGTGTATATGATTTGTGGCTGTGGGTGTGGATGATCAACAACCATGCCTTACATAAGATAAACATTAGGTAGGTATTTCACAATCGTACAGGCCTACTGCTGTCGTAACCCCCGCCGACGCAAGCACTATGTGCTCTTCTTATATCCATTGGGTGCCTCTGACGTCTACAAGGGCGTCCGTTCATCTCGTGAGGTCCGTTCCACGCTACGATTGCCGGTGCGTGGTCTACTCTCGAGAACGCTTTTGCCCCATCGACCACCTGTTCTGTGAGCCAAGTGCCTGTTTATAAATCGTGTGAGGTATCACACACCTTTGGTGTCGGAGTTTCGAGCCACTCAAGGGGCCTCTGACGTCGCTCAACTACTCGTCATTAATTAAGGTTATTTGCTCTCTTTACTTTTAATATGCTTGCTTAGCATTTGACCGCGTAGAAACAGTGACCAGAAGGTGTTTCTAGCTGCAGCAAACTTAGTATAAAGTCGCTGCTTATCCACGCATTAGATGCCCGCTTCTCTTGCCTAAAGGCAGAAGGAAGGCGGCCCGTTCTTAATTTGAATTTGACAGTGCATTTGATTCATTCTTCTACGCTTTAGCCCATGATTCGTAGGTGCGAGTTTATCAAATAAAGGGCTGAAGCGACAACCGAGTGTACTTTCATACTAAGTAGTTTTTAGTTTCAAATCTGCATCATGCCGTTAGCCTTACTATTGGACTCGACTTGACCTTCCACCACATTACATTGCATACCTACAACGGAAATGACGATGGCTTCTGCCGATTCTGGTCTACCTGGCTTGTTGGCCTGCCAATACATTAGTCGCCTTATACGACATCCGTAAATGGGAGGCTAGTCAATAAATACGTTTCTTACATTTTCCAGAACCGCGATGGGCATGGGCGGCGCGATGGACGGCTGCGGCCGATGCATGAAGTTTTCGCTCATCTGCCTCAACATTATCACATTCGTGAGTATATTTACCATCTTATTCATACATCCTCTATAAAACCTATATTATAAGATTACCTATCTAAGGCCCGTATCACATCCGCTTCCTTTAGAATGCTGATGTCCTGAAGGTCCGCTTTCAATCAGATGGACCGTCTGAACGTGTGCCTACCTAGCCAATAAAAAAAATCAACCTGCTACGAAGCTAGAGGAATTATGATTGCAAAAATTAGAACAGTGTTAGGTGCATAGCATTGGTGGTTGCTGTAACGATACGACAATGACGTGTTATAATTTAAACTAAATTCAAGGTATATACATACTATTCAACGCTGTTTTAACCAATGGGAATCGGGAGAAGTCTCAGCAAGCTAACATTTTTCCGGCGGGGCTAATTTTGAAAGGGTCCACTCGTCACATCCATTACCTACAATCACGACGACACGAGTAAGCAACAGCATTTCGTTTCGAACAATGTAATGCGTTTTATTATCGTTTGACGAAACAATTATGCTGGAAGCTTCAAGAGTCTGTCATCATCTTGCCGGTAATGTCCGCCTTGACCATGATCCAGTGTTCGGCAGGTCAGGTAATTAAGTGGAGCGACTGCCATCTGACCTTCATGACCCTGCTACCAGGGGAACCTAACCAGATTGGATCATGGTTACAAATCCAGTCGCCTGAATGTGCAGGTTTCATCACGATGTTTTCCCTCACCGTAAGAGTATTGGTTAGTATTCAACTAATGTACATAACTCAGAAAACAGTCATTGGTACATGGCCGGAGCGGGATTCGAACCCGGGACCTCTGGCTTACGAGTTGCATACTCTAACCGCTCGGCCACCGACGCTCTCTTGATAAAGCTTGATAATATTATTTTTGGAGTCGGTGCCATACACAAATCCTCCCCCTCCCCCAAAGGCTTTACCCCCATCCCTGGACGAACATTAGTGCACTGGCAGAGAGTCCGATAAAATTTATATCTAACTTAGGTACTAGTATTGTGTGACAAAAAGCTTTTTAGTGATATCAAGTCGGTTTTATTATTTTATTAAGTTTTTTGTATTATCTACACATCTACCTTTTTGTATTACCTATCTGTATACCTGTCACTTAATACATAGCTTCGCAAATAGGTCCAGTAAGTCACGTTGGAGTGAGATGGAGTTATCCAGCTTTGTTTGGGTCTCATAGCAGAAAGGCATTTCACCTGACACGTACACACATTATATACATTTATTTTAGTATACATTATAATATATTAATACATTATTATTCTTATTATATTAACATTTTATCCATTAACTGTAGGCAATGATAGACGCACATACTAGGGGGTAGTAGTCCGGCCCTACGCGGGACCCGCGGAAGACCAGCGCCGCGGCATTGGCCGCGGCTCATGCTGAGCGAGGTCCCTTTATCAACTGGGAGGGCCACAGCACGGCAATTCGACATTTTTAATATGGCAACATTTTGTATGTAATTTTATTTGTTGATGTGTATGTCTTTTTCTTTTTTTGTTTATGTTGTGTTGTGACGTTTCTAGTTATAGTAAATGAGTTATTTATTAATTAATTTAAGTCCATGAATAGATGACCTATTCACAGAGACAAAAAATACTACGCAAGTACAAGTCAAATCGAGCAATACGCAGTAGATCCCTTACCAGCCCGCAAGGTAGACCACAAAATGTAAACTCGAGGCCAAGTCGTTTAGATGCTATCGGGGGCCCACGCCGTTGAAGCGGCCAGTGCCCTTTGTTCCACCACGCAAGTTTTTTCTTGGAAATTATCGACTTTCTTTAGCTGACGTCATTGTTCAGTTATTTGAGTCATAGAACACGTATGCGTATCATTACATAAATTTTAATGATTTATAAGGAAATGCCTTTCGAAGAAATAAATACCATCAAGGAACTTGTTGAGTCGAATATTTGCGTTTTGAAAAATACTTGATACCGTATCTTACGCTAAGATCTTAGGCGCAGTCCTTATTGGCAACGGTCGCCCGACCCATAGGAGACCTTTAAACCGCCCGTCGAACGACCATGGTCGCACTATGTCAGTATCGCTTGAAAAAGTCGACCGGTCGCGCGCCTTCACATGATGAAAATATTATAAAGAGAAAAGACTTCATTATTGTCTGGTTTATAATATATAAACTCGAAAACGACTTTAAAAATCCTAGAACCTATAGAAAGCTACATTATCAGATGTCAACATAGGTTATAGCACAGAGAAAAAAATTATACGTAAGTACAAGTTTTTACAAGTTCCACGCAATTGGTCCAGAACGTAGTAACCGAATTTTACGTGGAGGTTAGGGCAACAGCCAGTCTAGAGATAAAGTTGGAAAAACTTCGTAACGATGACAACGAAATAAAACAACTGTGATTTTATTTTTCTATGCCAATTTCAAGCCATTAGTGTCCTAAAGGAACGTGTTGATGTCTTTTGTATGAAGCGTAACATGACGGGGTACGGGGTATGGGGCAGTTTGTTTTTTGCCTAGTGAAGCACACGAACGGGCCCCCCTGATGGAAAGCGGCCACCGTTGTCCAGGACACCTGCATTCTAAGGGAAGCGCATGCGATGCTGGCCTTATACGATGCTAGTGCGAATAACTTAACTGTGATGGTGATGTATGTTCCGCCCGTTGCTTATTGCTTGCTTGCTGGTTTTAGCGTAGCGTGTTTTTTTATACCACTAAAGTTGCTTAAATAAACAAATTGATTACATTAGTGTAAGACATTAAAAGGTAAGAAAAAATTGTATATGTAAAGTCGACGACGACCGCGTTGATGTCTTTTATATGAGGCGTTACGCTTCATACAAAAGCCGTTTTCAAAGAGACTTTGAAATAGCTCAAATTGGCACAGCATAATTAAATCACTGCACATATTCAAGTTGCACTAGCAGTTGATACGCACATATCTTAACCGGATTTTAATTTAGTATCACTGCCATCCGAATTAAATTATTAAAAATTAGAATAAAATTGCTGCTGGATATCCTATAAATAAATAAATAAATAAATCATGACGACGTCAGACGTTCGCGTGTGAGCGGTTCCCTGCGGAAGGGGCCCATTACACATCACCCCTTCGCACTAATAAAGGGGTAACAAATAACGAAATTGTAAACTAGTATTTAAACACCCACTATCCTGCGGTGCAGGTGCATGCACCGTGTATTTCTTTTGTGCTATTTAAATTTTTCATTATTTTAAATGTGTTGATAACTTGATAGCATAGCCTCCAAAATGAAGGAGGCTATGGTTGATAGGTTTAATTACTAGACCACAAAGCAAGAGATAGTAAGAAAATATATTTTTATGTCTCTTTAGTATTAGTATTTGATCGCGCAAACTTCCATAGAACCTTTCTTAATAATTTAATTGCACAAATAAAAACTTGCGATACATATTTTGTTATCAATCACCACATCGGCGGCGCTATAACGCTAGCTCTCCTTTTAGAGTTCCCGTGACATGAGCTCTGCAAACAAATTGGCTAATTCTTTCCCCAAGCTTTTGCTTTTACATGATAGAATTACTTCGTAGTTATAGTCGGTAAACTAATTCTATCTTGATCATTGAGAGAGATGATCACCATGACAAATTTTGATAAATTATTGATTTTCGCAAAGGCGCGTCGAGGCGAGGATCGTCGGTGGCCGTGTGATTACGGTATCCGACTCGTAAGCGAGACGTACCGGATTCGAATCCTACTGCGGATAGGTACCAATAACTCTATTCTGAGTTATGTACATTAGTTGATTATAATAACCGATGCTCTTAACCATGATATTATCTGGTCATGTTTCCCTGGTGACAGGGTCACGGTGATCAGATGGCAGTCGCTCCACTATAATAATCTGCTCTGCCAAATCCTGGACCATGGTCTAGGCAGCTCCCAAGCTCTCGTGTACCAGAGCACAACTGGGACATTAACGGAAAGACGATTATTTACTCAAAAAATTCCTCAAAAAATGAGAGTCATGGGAGAGTAGATTAGGAGTTAGAGAGAAAGAGTAAAAAATATTTTTTCTATCACCAGATCGGCGGCGCTATAGTGCTCGGCGTGGGCATCTGGGTGTGGACCAGCCGCTCCTTCTCGAGTGCCCTACTCAACAACAACCTGTTCGTGGCGTCAATGGCCGCCGTGGTCTGCATGGGCGCGGCCGTGATGCTGCTGTCGCTGCTGGGCTGCTGCGGCGCCGCGCGCGAGGTCAAGTGCATGCTGCTCACGGTATGTGGAGCACCCTGGGCCACGGTCCGAAGGCCCTTTTCGATCGATCGGACGATCAAGATTTTTATTTACGGCTGAATCGATTGATCGGATAATGAGGATTTATCAGTCTTGTAGTTATACTATCAGACGACGGGATTTTGAAAATTCATCTTGTTAGATCGATTGAACTACGAGATCTTTAAATGTACTCCGGTCGATACAATGTATTCTGATGGAATATTGTGGGAGCATAGAGAATTGGCCGTGTGGTGTCCGGCAAGAGTAGAATAGCACCAACCCCGTTTACTCATGGGTGTCGTACAAGGCGACTAATGTTTTCGAGGCAAAAGATCAGTCTCCGTAGTCTGGAATGGGCAGCAGCATTTTCCATTGTTATATTTAAACACTGCGATCTCCAACCCGCCTACCAAGCGTGGAGATTATGGCAATAACCTCCCCTTTCGTGGGAGAGGCCCTAAGTCCTGCAGTGGACTGATACGGGCTGTGATGATGATGATGATGATGATAGAGAACGTATCAATTCATTATTTCATGTTCCAACCACTCTCTCTAGAAGGTAAGGCGAGGCGACGCGAGAGATTGTGGATGGCCCTTTCGCCACACCTCGCGTCGCCTCAGTCCCGTAGCGGCTTTTATCGCGCGCGATATAATTTTGTGTCTCGCTTACGTCAACTCAAAATGAGATCTAGCTAGCTATCCCTATATCCCGTCATGCTACGGGTCCCAATCTTAGTAAATTGTGAGTCTTTTCAACTAAAACGTATTTCAATACAAAAACGATACAATGATAAAACATCAGTAGTACTACCACGAGTGAAAAAAATGGCCTGTAGTACTAGCGGTAGTACCACGGGTAAGTTTTGAAACAATGACCGTGACGGGCGCATCAGTGTTTGTCTTATCGTCATAGTTGCCCTAAAGTATAGGTAATTCCACTTTACGCCACATTAAATTTACCATTACCGCGCTCAAAAGTTCACTGTTATCGTAACAGACACGCACGGTTGCATGCAAAACAGGAAACACGAACGATTAGTATTGTCATTTCGTGTTAAAATGTTGTAAAAAAAGGAACAAACTGCTGGCTGGAGGTGTAAACACAACGCCCTAGTTTACCTTTATGACATAACAAATTTCAATACTAACTAGATTCGATAGAACTTATCACTTACTATACATATAATACTAATAATCATATATTATAAAACAAAGTCCCACGCTGCGTCTGTCTGTCTGTCTGTTCACGATAAACTCAAAACAGACTGAACTTATTTTCATGCAGTTATCAGTATCAGTTAGAGAATTTCTTTTGGATGGTTTATATGTATAATATATGTCACAGTCTTGGCGTTAATATCCCGGTTGTGCTCTCGCGTACGATATTAAAGTGGAACGACTGCCATCTAACCTCCATAACCTTGCTACTAGGGGAATCTGACTACATTGAATCATGGTTACACGTTCAGTCGCTACGTTTCATTACGATGTTTTCCTGCACCGTAAGAGCATCAGTTAGAATTCAACTAATGTACATAACTCAGAAATGAGGCATTGGTATATGGCCGTAGCAGGATTCGAACCCCTCTTGCTTACGAGTCGAATACCGTAACCGCTCGGCCACCGACGCTCCACATATTACAGTAAAGAAAAGCCGGGCAACCAGTGCGAAGCCGGGGCGGGTCGCTAGTTTGGTACTAACTCCCAAACGGGTCCCGTTGAGTGTAAACACACGTTTTTGTGTACAATAAAGAATTTTATGAAAATTATTTTCTTTTTATACCACCAAGGTGGCAAACACGCTTACGGCCTGTCAACCTTAACTGCACAAATACCATTCAACAACGTGAAATCCACTACTGGCCCTCTCACTTACACTTTCAGTACTACATCCTGGTGTTCATCATCTTCGTGGTGATGCTGGTGGGAGGGATCCTGCAGTTCGTATTTCGGGAGAAGGTCCAGACCAGCTTGGATCGCGAGATGTATGCGGCGATACCCAACTATGGCCAGCCAAATAAGCCAGAGTACACGAAGGCCTGGGACACCACCCAGACGTACTTGCAATGTTGCGGTGTGAGGAATTATAAGGACTGGAACGACAACCTGCCCGAGAGCTGCTGCAAAGAGATCTATCCTGGACAGGTAGTGTTTTAATCTTTTTTTTTAATTCATACGGTAGGCAAATAGGAAAGCGGGCTAACTCCGGTCACTGCTGTGACCCTAATTGGCGAGGTTAAAACCAGAGTGACGTTTTTACCATAATTAATTTAATACAATACAATACACAGAAAAATCATAATTTTTCCATGGCACACTGATCTAAACGCTCTTGGTAAAAATGTCACTTAGATCACCCTGGTTCCAACCTCGCCAATTACCGCCGATACAGAATCGCAACAAGATTTTCGCTGTCAGAGATTTAAGAGTACTGTCTTATTGCAGACGGCAGGGCAATGAGATTGGAGCTGTGTATTTTATTAGTTCATACTATGACGGTTAAAAGATTAAAAATAATTACTACGGCAAAAATATTTTATTTAATGTCTGAGGGACACCCAAACGTCGTTACCAATAGCACGTATGACTCAACCGATGGACTTGAGTCTTTTTAGGATGGACGATTTTACCATATATATTCGTGCTGAGCAGGCGAATTGGAAATCCTTGAAAAACAATAGAAAATGCTGCTATCCATTTTCCAGTTTACAAACGTTCAATCCTCCTATCGCGTTTACATATACTTATATTTGATCATATTCTGAATGGATTTGTGCATTTCTATTCGGTCGTAATTTTTCGTTCGTCCTCGAAATTTCTCTTGTCATTTCTGTAATTGCTTTGATATTTGTTATAGCGTTGGAATGGTTAAGTAACCTATTGTGTATGTATTAGGATTGAAGATTGCTTGCATCCGTAACACAGTGAACTCACGTCTCTGGGGAACGCGGATTGACATTGTTCTTATCGACATTCCAGCGGCTGGACTGCCGATCGTCGCAGAATCCGACCAACATGTACACCGAGGGCTGCCTCACCAAGACCATCCAGTTCCTGCGGGAGGACGCAGTCTATATCGGCGTTGTCGCCATCATCGTCGCGCTCACTATGGTAAATACCTATATCTACCCTTATATCCGACTCGAAGGACCAAGTAGCAACGAGTTTTGTAAACGAAATCCAAGAAGTAAAGAAAAATGCAATTTCACTTTATTGTCTACTAAACAGAAGTTGGTGGCAGTGGTTGGTGACAGTATAATGTACAAGCTTTTTTTTCGATTTCGTAGCGGACAAAAAACCGGGTAAACACTTTAAACGTTTGACAATATTTCTTCAAAATCCGTGCGAGGTTTAGGCGTTAAATCATAACAGTGCGAATTTCACGATTAAACCTCTGCTCTGTATTTGTATGGATATCTGCTGTATGGATATTTGACCGGCATCTCACTTGGAGGCTTTGGTTACTCTCAAACAAGTTACAAGTGTACAATTGTGTTATGTTTCGAGCCAGTTCAGCATACCTAAGCAGTGCAGTAGGTACATCAAATGTCGCGGCCATAAAACGAACAATTTATTGCCTAGGATAAAGTATATAGTAGGATGTAGTGCAATCTAGTGACTAGAATAGAGATAGGAATGAGGACATGTAGAAATAATAAATGTCAGGAGATTAACGAAAAAGATATATATGGCAGGAGTAAATGAAATGGTCGAAAAGGGAAGACGTACGTATCATGATCAAATCGATAATATTTTAAATAAAGGTCAAGTCAAGAGTACCCTAATCCGACGTTCATATATGAAAAGGTTAAGTAACGAATGTGGAAGAAGCAAGAAAGATTTGTCAGGACCGTAGCAAGTGAAACGATGTGATCTGTAAGGGTTTCTCTTATGGGAAAAAGTGACATTATGTATGTATGTATATAACTGTCTGTCCAAACTGACTTGTCCTGTTAGATTCAGGAAATTATGTATTTAAATGGATATTGTGCAGCAGTATTAGTTGAAATTCACATTCTATGTATTTCTTGTATAATTCAAGACATATATTCACAATATACGTAGCGTGATTGATACAGCAAGTCGTAATTTTGAGCATTGTTTGTTCACCAAATAAGACAAATCAGTTTAAACAGATCATAGGTATGTATTTAGATGTGGTATCAAAAAGACCGTAAGAGACACGCTGTCATTTTTGTGACAGTCTTTATAGACACTTATGTGTCACTTACTAAAATTATTGAATTTTATGCCGGCTGTGTGCTATTGTTGGCCAAAGCGGGCTACATAATACTCTTGAAAGCGGTTTGTAAATGAGTGCACAATAAAAAAATATTGAGCGTCGAAACTTTTCCAAACGGTCTGATTATCTTGTAGCGAAAGGTTTCAAGGTGAGACTTTTTTCTGGGAAATTGGCGGCCAGGACCACCGCCCATGGCAAAATCTTCTTGGTTGGAACTTTAAATCCATTTGTCATTTAAATAATTTCGACGTTTTTTGTTTCAGTTGCTGGCACTAATATTTTCGTGCGGATTATTCGTCAAAATAGAGTGACCGCGAGTGTACATTCGAGGACATTCCGTGACTAGATGTGACCGTGACCGTTCGCACCTGTGCGTGTGGCCCTGCTTGGTGTTGTGTATGTGCATTTCTATTTATATTGCAAATTTTCAATAAAATCTTCAATTTGGTGTTAGTATTGCTTTTATTTAACACACGACGGCACCGAACATTTACAAATTGACGTCACACAGGGACTAGACACAACTTATTTACTACGCGATTCATCACAACCGGATAATACTGTAGGTACTATTAGTACAAGTACCTACGTAAGTATGCTGCAGGATAATAAATAAATCCCACGACGATTACAAATGCCCGTATCATAAGAGACGAAAATATCACGATTTTCGTAATAATTTTTAGAGTTAATTTCTTGAAAGGTGATTTCTTGGATTGTGATGAAAATAAACGCTTCGAAATTACGATGATTATTCGTTACCCACTGGTCGAGTTTTAGTTGATTTTGTTGGAAGTTACGTTTTTCATGAGAACATCGTTATCACTGCAAATCAAATTTGCTTCTGCGGTGTCTTCATCAAGGCCAAATACCTAAAAAGAAATGACTATTAATATAAAAAATACAATGTAATATTTCCCACTCACAAAAGATGTAACACAAAAAATTCTTTACCATGAATACTTCACTCATAATCTACTATAAGGAGCTTCGTTACATTTAACGACTGTGTTAAATAACTCTGTGTGCAATGATGCCCATCACTGTTATATAAAGCCAATCTTGGAGATTTTCGGTATAGCTTAAAGCTAACATTGAACTTAATTAAGAAAGTTTCATGATCCATCTACAAACTCGCTGTTGAAAGAAAAATAATTGTAAACGCACTACATTCGGTTGTGTGTAGTAGGATGTGCCGCTGGCGCAAGAAATTTTAGTTTCTTATGATTTTGAATCGTTATGTAAGTCTCAAAAACATTGTTAAGCCGTACCAAGAACATATGAGGTGGCGCCATATTGCGGAATTTTTTAGAACTCATTTCTTACACTTGCAATAGTAAATAACAGCGCTCCGTGGTAACAGTAGCTCACTCTTGACACTCTTCGCTGACCTCATTATTCCTGGTAAGGCTTTAATACCTACATAATTGGTCAGACATTCAAAGTGGCGCCAGCAACGGCAGGAAGCAGATATAAGAAAGCAAGTATGAAGCCCTACGTCATCTATATGTCATACGAGTTAAATGTAATATGTCAAACTTAGTAATTGGCTGTATAAGTTTGTATTTATATTGATATGCATCTGGATGTAATAGCTGATAAGTTTGCAATAAATAAATAAATAAATAAAATAAAATAAATTGTGTAAGTTTTGATCTCCGTCATTTTACGAAACCTACCTTCAAACAACTGAATTTCGGAATGAATTTTGCGTCGTCGTATGAACTAAATCGTCCTTTTTATACAGGGTGTATAAAGACCGCTAGCATTAATTGAAACCCCATATTCTACCCATGAAGCTGAACAACTTTCCTCAAGAAACATACCCGCGGAAACTCAGTTTAGGCAGATAACGAAATACTTTGAAAAAAAAAAGTTGTATCTTTGTACTAAAAATATCAAGTATCGATAACTACATATGAGGTTTCAATTAATGCTAGCGGTCTTTTTACATCCTGTATGAAATCGATTCGAGAGCTGCGTAAATTCGTCCCATTAATTGGACAACATTTCATCAATTTTATTTTACAATGTGAAATTTCTACAATAGGTAAGTATGTTACCTAATGAACATTAAAAATTTACCGGTACCTAGTCATATAGCTATTAAGTTGCACCCACCAATCTACTCACTCTTTGTTAACTGGTTGGCTGATTGTTAAACTACAAATAGACAAAATGACACTCGTTTGTGAAACTGATGAGTTTCATGACTCTTCAGTGCTTTGCTCCATGTGGCGAAGCAATACGTACCATATTGCTAAGCTTTAAAGCTTATTAAAAACATTATATCGAAATATCTCTGCTTTCGTATTCTCGTCTAACGCCTCCTAGATTCAGGGAACTTGATAGTGTTCCTGGCGCCCTTGTGGAACTCCCCGGATTCGTCGTAGTGGCCGCAGTGCCGGATCACGATGTCCGTCTGGGGGGTGCCCAGCGGCAGCCCCTGCGCGCTGATGCGGTCCACCACCTGCGCCGGCCCGCCTACCACCTGTAATATAGTATTTACAGATGTCCGCGTAAATAGCACTCATCGGCCAGTTGTTACATGGTAGAATTACTTGTCTGAACAGTCGCTATAGCTCGTGGGCGTATTAAAAAAATAATGCCAACTAGTACAAAAATAACAACAAGAATAAAGACAAATTAAAAACTTACCCGACCAAAGACCACATGTTTTCTGTTAAATTGTGGTAGAGGTTTGAATATCAAATTGAAATGTCCGCATACTTCATTGGACGGTGTGACCACCATAGACATTACACCTGAAGAAATGTTTGCTCCAATTAGGTTATTTCGGAAAGTAACAACATGAAGTACTTAATGGGAATTAATTTTCTGATTATTCTGATAATTTTAATAGATGGCGTTGATCAGACGCGATTTTCACGAATTAATCAAAACGAGACCGAGTATAAAAAGGTAGACATTTTCTTTTTATTGTCAGGAACTTACAACACAACTTACGTATTATCTTTTCACGAAATATATTTTCGAGTAACTTCGGCAATCCTTAAAGTACTTGAAAATCCTGCCTAAGCAACGCCATCTAGTGAGGCGCGCCGAATTACACTATCTACCAGAAAAGCGCCCACTGCAAAAGTTGGAATTTAATTCAAATTCAAAATCATTTATTCGGATTAGGTTTCGACGAAACACTTATGGGCGTCACAACATAACAGTAAAAACACTTAAATGTAGATCTTAAATACTAATTTCTACATACAAAATTAGATATATTTTAAATTTAAAAATCTGATATAATATTTTAAATTTCTGAACACAACTAAGTAAGCAAGCATTGGTGCTTGGTGTTCGTTCCGACGAACTTCTTTGGCTTGACATGACCTACTATTGGCACAACCTTACCTGGCATAGAGTGGGTGAGGTCATAGTTCTCGGCTCCCATGGGCTCAAATGCGCCTTCGGGAAGATAGCAGCCAAAGCCGTTGTTCTTCGTCACGTCACCAAAGCAACAGTACAGCCCGGGAACGATCCTGCAAGCGCCCAATAATGCATGCTGAAAGGAACTGCAGTAATTTATGCTGTCATAATAACTGCGTACGTACACCTATATAGGTTGTAGCGGGAGCGGAGGGTGAAGTATAACTTCTTCTACCCCCGCCCCATCGGTCAATGAATCAAGAAACGTGGCCTTGTTATCACGGAAAAAGGTCTCTGTCATATTTGTGTTTTGGTGGGATTTCTTTCACCACACACTGTTCTTTACGTAACTACCCAGTCCTGTACTAGAGCTCGTCTAAGCTGAAATGATGCGCCCCACTATCGCATTAACGCACACAAGCAAATTTAAAATATGGACGCAATACATATACAAATGCCGTTGTAATTGGTCATTCAGTTGCCGGTAAGACGTAAGACTCAAACGTAGGAGCACGCGTCGTTCGATTGGAGCAGTCGACGCTCCCACGCAGATGAAGTGTCGTTATTAATATTTGCACTCATACATCGAAATCAACTAATTAAGTAGTGGGGCGCGTCATTTCAGCTTAGACAAGCTCTACCTATAGTCCTACAGTATATATCAAAGTCATCATCACCTGCGGATGGGCATACAAACAGGAGTCGGTAAGTACAGATAAGGACGCCTATGTTATTATGCTTCTTCACCTGAATATCTTGGTGCCGGTGTAAGCGTGGCCGTGGGCGTCGCCACTCAGCAGCAACATGAACAGCTGGCAGGTCCGCGGCACGATGTCGTCGAACAGCTCCACCACCACGCGGCCGATCATTGAGCCGTGCTTTACCGCCAGGTCGAACACCACCCTAGATAGAACCACACTAGCGTCATAATGACTAGTCTTCACGTCGCCTTACGCATTGGCGATACTTTTGCTGTTGCTAATGTCTATAGTGGTGACCACTTTCCATCAGGTGACCCGCTTGCCTGTTTGCCTACCGTATGATACAAAATAATAATAATGAGCGTACCCAGATCGGAGAGCAGCTTTAAGGCACATCGTTAGTTGGTTAAGGCATACCTACATATCAGTGTCGGATCCGTTGGTTTTCGGTTAAGCCTATTAGCGTTCTGTGTGCGGTATTTCCTACTACAACGCTCACACAACAACTTCGTAACGGTACCGCCTCGCATCGCAAGCGGCCTCATGCCAATAGATTGACTTTGTCACATTCTCTCCTCCACACCGCTCCGTTTTTAAATAAACGGCATATATGAAAATTACAATCGATTTATACCTATTCCTGCTGACCCGTCTTCGTTACATATTCTAAACCAAATATTTGGTCTCTCCGGATCATCATTATCATCCTGGCTAGGGTTGATGGGTTAAATCTCGGTTTCCTTTAAGGCAACACGGTTGGTCTCTCCGGATATTCGTATAAACAATACTTGCCTAGTGCGATTAGATCCTGGAGTTTTGTCGAAAGCAGGATCGCGCATGTGAGCATCTATCCTTTCGGTACGGAACAGTATGAAAGGATGACTGAAACAAAAGCCAAATATTTTTCAGAGTCAGGGAAAAATAACGAGCGACTGTAGCTCGTTCTTTTTCCTTGACTCTATTTTTTATGTATAACATATTCACACTTCCGTTTCACCGCCATTATTTACTTATATTAGATATAGAATAAACGCTAAAATTAGTATTGTATGGCGGTCTGCCACTTGTTATTTAGGGCCGGGATAAATATTGCTGATTCCCTTTATTACTGATTTAAAAAAATGTATTGCCTACACATAGTTGTGTATTATTATTATCATAAGCTAGTACCATTAGTCGTGCTGGACCTAAGCCTCCTCCGAGACTGTAGGAGTCCACTCCTAGTGGGTTTCTAATCACTTTCTGATCTATTACCTATGGAATTCAGTAGGTACAACATTCGTACACAAGCTCGACTTACTTAGCATTAGCAATTAGTTTCTTTTTGGCGTATTCCCAGAATTTCGCTAACTCATCGTTCCGCGGATGATCAGATTTCTGGAATAATGGAAATTGGAGTTGTTAACTAAATTAGCTTCTGTACGCGGCTCAATGGCGGTCAACTAAATTATCATCTTGTCGTCAATATCGCAGGTGTGATCTCGATTGGCTCACTTATTGGGCTGGCTTCGCCCCAATCGGAAACTGCCTTGACAGCTTCCTTCAAACTACCAACCATGGCCTCTCGACAAGACTGAATGTCGTCCTTATTAGCTTTTGCCTCTGACAGATATCTATCCTTTGCGTCGTTAATATGCAGCAGGAAAACAGTCGCGGACAGAACCGGCCTCTGAGGAACTCCTGCGTTGATAGGCTGAAGATCAGACGGGTAACCGTCGACATTTAAACGGATTGATCGTCCAATCAGAAAATCGGATATCCAGGTGCAAAAGCATTTACGAAAGATAGGACTTAATATTTATTACTAGCAGTCCCGGCGCGACTTCGTTCGTGTGGAGTCCTACTCCTACCCTATCCTACACCTACCCTACCCTGCGGTTTTTTATTTGGCCTGAAACTCGGAAACCCTGTGCCGATTTCGATTTTTTTTTCAATAATATGACACTTACATGTCCGGGAAATGTTAATAGAGTTTCGTATTGAGCGCGGGGAACCGCTAGCAGTGTAGGTGTAAAAAAATACAGACCGCATGGAGAATAGCCTTGTATATCTGCAAGTTTTCGCGGCGGATCTGGTCGAGCACATGCTGCCGTCGCGAGCACAGCAACTTGCTGAGCCGATTGTTCTGCTCCTCGCGCCAGCATTTCACGAAGCCCTGGCGACAAGACATTTCTTTCTATTTATGATCGCAATGTTCTAGACAAAAGAGAATTAGTGGGCAGTATAGCTAAGGAGAATCGTACATTCTACCTTGCAAAATGTCAGGTATAGGCGATTCTTTTTTAGTTGTCCTGTTTTCCGAGCTATAATGCCAAAACCCATGCAAATTGGAAAACCCTGACGTAAGCCGGGGTGGTCCGCTAGGATAATGAATTAGCAGAAATCTTAAGACATTCAGATGAATTTCATATGCGTGTGTCTCGACGGTTGACCCAACTGACCCCGCTGCGCTGGATGTTGTTGATTTTCTTGAGGAGGTCCTTATTGATGGTCATGTTCTCCTCGAGCTGCTTCGCGTAGGTGTTCAGCCGTCGCGGCTTCAGATATAACTCGGGGAACAACATCGGCGGTTTGTCGTCCACTTTGGGCTTCATATTCTCCACCTGTAATACCGAATCTGGTGTTATAATTCCTTCTACGAGTCTTTTGCTTGGGGTGACTATCGTCTCCTGAGACAGTTCAATCAGTCTCAGGGTCTCCAGCGGAACACCTTAGCCTTTTACTTAACGACTGTTCTTTTGTAAATATCTTAGGATTTATTTACAAAAGGAAACAGAAAGTACAAAATCATATTTTAAAAACGTCGTACTGTATTTAAAGAAACCGAAAATTAATAATGAGTCCGTAACAGTCCACTGCAGGACTTAGGGCCTCTCCCACGAAAGGGGAGGTTATTGCCATAATCTCCACGCTTGGCAGGCGGGTTGGAGATCGCAGTGTTTAAATATAACAATGGAAAATGCTGCTGCCCATTTTCCAGACTACGGAGACTCTTGATCTTATGCCTCGAAAACATTAGTCGCCTTGTACGACACCCATGAGTGTAAGTATTGTAGAAGATTAGATATGTAGGGACTCCTAGACTTGACCGATTTTAAAGAAATGTTCAAGCAATTTTAAAGCAAGTCCAGGGGGTGACCTATGAAGTCTAGTACCCGTATGAAGCCAGTAATAAACTTACATTTTTTCGATGTTCGCACCATTCTTTGAAAAATCCGGGCGCAAGTAGCGGAAACCTCTTACTCTGAAATTTAATAGGTAGAATATTAACAAAATTCGTAATAATAATCAAATTCACGACACACCGTTGAAAATGAACATTGGATAACAGCAGCATTGGACGGCGATCTCCAAGTGATACGCGAGAAAAGGTAAATAAGTAACATAGCCAATGGCCAGCTTATTCTTTTCGGATATAAAATAGTTTTGGGTTTCGGGTCAAACATAGGTAGGTACAAATAGTGAACAAATGAAACCAATCGCCAAAAGGCGCCACGTAGTGAGAGAAGGAAATAATTCCTTTAGCCGTGCTGATAGGAAGCCAGCAGCTGATGCAGTAGCACCAGATGAGGAGCCAGCTGTAGTCCAAAACATCACTGAGCCTGACACCCATCTAATACATACAACAATATATAAAACGGTTTGTATTCACAGACAGGCGTTGACCCTTTGAATAACAAGTTCTTAATAATTTTTTTGTATTTTCTTCGCGATTGTCTAAACGGGCTTTACGAACGGCGGCTTTGACGAAACACGGCTTTGGCCAACCAGTCTATTTAGTTTCTATCATTTGCTACTTCTAACCCCTGACGCAAAAAAGGGGTGTCAAAAGGTTGACGTACCTGTGTATATGTGTGTGTGTGTGTGTGTATCTGTGGCATCGTAGTTCCCGAACGGCTGGACGTATTTTGCTGTGGTTTCTTTCATTTGAAAGCTAGTTTAAGCGATATAATTATCAGCTTGTTTTATTAAAATCGGTTTAGTACTTTAGGAAATACTTATTAAAGTTGACATTAAAACATTGTCGTGGATTTTCCGACATCATGGAATAAATGTCATAGGCTTTGTTGTATGGATTTTGTGTAAATAAGAAAAACTAGATTAGGTAACGATTGGACTCACATCATCGATTCTGAACACTTTCCGGACGTGCACATACGGGGGCTTCGGCTTCTCGGGCTCCGGCGGCGGCGTGGCCAGCAGCGGGTGCTCCAGCAGCTCGTCGCAGAACTGGAACGACTTCGCCATCGCGACCTGGTTGACTCCCAAACATTAAAACTAGTCTACACGATGTCGAGTAGCTGGTAATCGAGGATAAAGGTGTGTACGGATTAGAGAGACTATGCTCGCAAATGCGTAAAGACGTCAGCCCGAGCTGTGCCACAGACCGAGGTTGACGAGGAGGAGTCGGTTTTGCGACTGTGCCATTTTGGTGCGAAGTTCAAAATGGCGGGCGGCGGCAGTCGGATCACCCGCGAACGCATTGCGGTTGAGAACTCTCGTCGTTGAGCCTCGCGTGGCATGGCAGCGCGACCGCGGCAGTATACCTATCAAGGCGACAGGCGCGGCCCTCAAAACCGCCCGTCGCACGACGGTTTGCCAATTAAGATAGCGTTTTAGAGACAGCTGACTCTAATGCGCACCTTAATAAGTACCTGCGTGTTCCCCGATTAAAGTACCTATTAAGCACCGTGCTTACCTTCACACTTCGCACACCGCAAAACAAGACAAATTTCGTACGGGTCGTGGGGGCACCATGCACCAGAATTTTCACAGCCCTATCCTTTAGTAGTTACGGCTACCAATCGACATTAGACCTGCCAATATGGATTGGTTTAGCCTAAATATGCAACTTGATAATTTTGCAGATTACACCATTGTGAAGATTTTTACGCCTGATAATTTAATCGCACGACCATACTTCGCCGGTCATTAGAGTTGGAGAAAGATAAATATACGGTGGTGATAATGTTATTTGTCAATTTGAAAGAATAAATTATAGAGTACAATAACTTATTTTTCTTTCATTTTGATTGAAAGAAGTTTAAATTCTGACTCAAAGAAATTAGACGCCTTCCAAATATTTCGCTGCTGTTTCAGGCCGTTGTAGAGCTTTTGGGTGGACCCATAGGATGGACCTGCCTCCTAGGTGGGCTCAAGTGTTGCAATTTGGATTGCCTCATTTTTCAGAGCTGCTGTATTCATGTACCTACTTCAATCGTCATCCGAGCGTTCAATCACTGCTTCTGTAAGGTCCTGCTTCCTGCTCTTTCTTCTCCATTTTGTCCGATCTTCGGCATCCTCACATCATATGCCGTCGGCTCTCGCATCCGTCTCCAACCCATCGCTACTTGAGTGTCCCGCAGAGTATCGTTCCTGATACTGGAAAGTTTAGGCACCTATTTCACGTGACCAAACCAGCGCACTCGAGCCTCTTTAAACTAATAAGGATGTCTCTCTTTTTATCGTACGCACTCGGTCTAGTGGCGTAACACTGCGTATCCACCGCAGCATTTTCATTTCGTCGTCATGGAATTCGCGGAATAGCGGTCGTGCTTCGCGTGTACTTACTTCAAAATATGCTTATAGGTAGGTCTATCTACGCTTTATAGGAGCTTAATAATTCAATTATCTTATTAGCTCATAATAATTGAATTATCTTTTATAAATGATGGTATAAAAGTCTCAAACGGTAGTCATATCCAATGGACTGCCAAGGTTACTTACCGCCTTTACAGGTTCTCTTACCACTTTAGACCTAATAACCTTATAAGACTTCACTTTCGCAATCTCATTTCACCAACGAAAGACTGTAGATGAGAGATAGCTGTTTGAGCTGGTAGGAGTTGGGCACTATCAGGGTCCACTTCCCATGTGACCAACTTATAGTTATACCGATTTTAGCGACTACTTAATTTAGGAATATACTCGATGTTTTAAATTGGAATAAAAATCTAACTCCAACGCTAACGTTTTTAGTTAAACGTTAACATTATTTTATTCCGTAATGTAATTTTTTGTTACATCTGTTTGAGATTTTTACAAGGCCATTCAAGATTTGAGTTTATGTTTTTATTTTGCTAAAAACTTTTTATTCATCAATACTTTTTTGCAAGATTATTGAAAATAAAAGACAACAAAACAAAGTGTCGATTTTTAAATTACTTTCAAAATTGGACAAGTGACTTTTAATCAAGATCAAGGTTTATAAATTATTTATTTAATCATTGGAGTTGTAATTTAATTAGATTAGGTTGTGAAGTTGTGAAGATTGAAGATGGCCAGTAACGGGATGGTTTTGCTGATGTGCGCGGGCCTGCTGCTCGTGAGTGTCGCCTTTTACACCTTGCTTGATGTTGCCTTGTAGCAGTTATCAACTGGAAATAGGTTAAAGTGATTCTATTGCTGAAGCTTTTGGCGCTAAATAAAACTTCGGTATTACTAAATTATGAAATCTTACAGGTATCTTCCTAAATAGGTACTGTAGGTGCTTAAATTCTTAACTTGCCTAATTTTGTCTCTTTTTTTCAATTCCCTACACTCCAACCACCGTGGTCTGATAAAAAAAAACAATTTCTCGCTACATATCCTTTACCGTGCAGAGAGCAGTTTTCAACTAACATACCTAAAATTGTTTTATCGAGAGGACACGACAGGTATAGTTGTCGTCAATATTGAGCATTTTTTACGGAAATGGGAAGGTTTGTGCAGGCACATTTTTATGTACATGAAGTCGGTAAGACTGCGAACTCTTAATTGCATTAGTCAAGAAGTTTGCCGCAATTTAAAGTAAAGCACCATAGGCCATAGGTGTGAGTTGAACAGTGTTTAGCAAATGTTAACTCGAGAAAAGCCACGGAACTGTTGAACTTGCACATTTACCTTGAGAAATAAGTGCTCTGGTGCTCACAAATTAAAAGGAAAAACGACATACTGTTCCATCCTACAGAGTGGCGGCGCGATCCTCGGCGGCTCCACCAGCTGGAATCTTCTTCGAATGTCGTACTATTTCTGGACTACCGACCTAGGCGTTGAGCTGGGCGCCGCGGCATTGTTGGTGGCTGGCGCGCTGCTGTGCCTGCCCGCCTGCTGGGTGGCTACGCTCGTGCCGTACCACCCGCGCTCGCATTCGCTTGCTGCTACGGTACTGACACTGTTTTAAAACTGGCTGCCCTGTTTTAGCCCTTGCTGCCACGGTCTGATTTACCTTGTAGTTTCTCGCTTTTACGGGTGGTGTTGTCGTGTTTTCGACCCACGGCATCGACTCCATTGAATAGATATTATAATAGAATAACAGGTAGGAGTATGAAAGATAGTGTTTCCGACTTCCCTCCTCAAAACAAAATTGGCATAGGTCAATGTCAGAAATCAGGGGAAACGCACTACGGACATACACTATAGCTAATTAAGGTATGTCTAGCATTATGATCTTGAGGACTGTCGAAAAAGTGTTTTTAACTGTAATAGGTAGAGATTTCAGTGACATTTTAGTATGGATTGGTGGCTAGGGAGAACAGGCACCCAATCATTTGACCGTCATCTTACCTGGTGATAAATGACGACGCAAACCGGCCGAAGATGGAGCTTGTCCATCTAGAAAAAGACTATTTTCCCCTTGAAAGTGCAGATTACAATGCTCTTGACGTTGCAGCTGATGTTCCTGTCGACGGCGGCGCTGTTGCTGCTGTCGACGGGCGTGTCGTCGCTGGGCGCTCTGTCGCGCGCGGTGCGCGAGCCGGGCGCGCTGAACGCGAGCATGCTGCGCGCGCTCACACTCGAGCCCTTCAACCCGGCCGTGCGCAGCGCGTTCGCTTCCATGCAGCTCGAGGTACGACGTGCGTTGAGTAACTAATCGTACTGCAAAGGGTTTTCTACATTACGGCTGACTCATGCGGCCCATCTGGCGGAAAGTGATTACTTCCGCTTATATGGATGTTGGCAACGCCGGGGGCGCTACCACTGCCTTGCCCGCCTCTAATGAGACCTCTAATGTGTAATGTATGTAGAGTGTTTTATTAGTAGACACTTGTAAATAAAACTCTTTGTCGTGCAGACGATTTTTCTCATTTTAACCCAAATCAAGTCAGTCGTTACATATCGTCACAAAAATTAAACTGTTGCTGTTGTTGTGGTGGCTGTTAAACTGTGAAATAAACTAATAAATAAATAAATAAATAAATAAAAATCATCTAAAACTAATTCGGGATGCCGTTTACGATAGCACTGTTATACTATAGTGTAAAGTTTCTTCAGTGGCAACCTCATACCTGCACCGCGGCGTTGGACAGTCTTCTACGAGATGGACAAACAACCTTTCTTTGGGAGGCTTATGAGCAGCAGCAGAAGCGAGTGATGCTGATGAGGAAATAACTTTCCGCTCTTAAATACCAGTCAGTAGGACTGTCAAGGGAAATAAAGGGATAAAAAAGTATCCCTTAGAAACCTGTCTGCGCTGATGCTAACTGAATAATTTTATTGTCGATCCAGATGAAGTGCTGCGGCGTACAATCATACACCGACTGGTACGCGCACCGTCGCACGCTGCCGCCCTCTTGCTGCAATCGCGTATGGAATGCTAAGGTATGATATGACATAGAAAACTGCAAAGTTTTTGTACTTTACGCGTTTAGTTTTTTTTAGTTGGTCAGATTTTAGGATTTTGAATGTATAACTTTAAATTTAGATTAAATTTTTTGGTGGGAAGTAATCTTTGCAATTTCCATCTCTCTGCCTAGCGCGGAAATTATTGCAGAGGAGGCTTTAGTCTAGTGCGAGCAGTGCAGTGTGACGGCCTGTTGAATCGATAATTTCAACGTGATTGCAAACCGACCTGATATGAAACTAATAATCTGATTTCTTGCACTAATAGCATAGATATTATACTCCTCTACGTAGGAAGCTACACCATTCCCGAATGCTATAAATAAGGGCGGGAAACTGAGTTAGACCTAAACCTAGCTAAAACAAGATAAAACGTTTTGAATAACAAGAAACAACATATCTTAGGGCAAGGAGCTATGCGACACCCCCGCGTTCCCCGGGGGCTGCCTGCGCGGCGCGCTGTTGGAGCTGCGCGCGTTCGCCAACTCGGCGTGCGCGCTCGCCGCCGCCATTATCGTAGTGTTGGTCAGTATCTGTAGTGATCGACCGACTCTAAGTAGGTTCATCATCATTATCAGCCTATACATGTGCACTGCTGGACCAAGGCTTCTTACAATACACCCTGCAGCCAGTCCTTGGCTCATCAGCATCCACCTGCAGGCTTTCGCAAATCATAACCCTACCCGGCCAGAGGGCGTTCTATACCACGCTTGCAGAGTCGCGGCCTCCATTCAAGAACTCGTTTACCTCAGTGGTTGTCGGTTCTTCGGCAGATATGGAGCGGAAATAAAGGGAGTAAAATCGGACGTGATAGCATTTTACCAAACGCTCAGATAAAGGATTACGCTCCTCAAGTCCGATAAGTAGTTCTAACTATGCATCATCATCATCATCATCATCTCATCATCTTGTCGTTAATATCCCGGTTGTGCTCTCGAGAAAGAGGGCCCGGGGTCCGCCTTGACCATGATCCAGGATTTGGCGATCAGGTAATTACAGTGGAGCGACTACCACCTTACCTCCTGCGCTACTAGGGAAACCTGACCAGATTGGATCATGGTTACAAATTCAGTTGCCTGAATTGGCAGGTTTCATCACGATGTTTTCCCTCACCGTAAGAGCATCGGTTAGAATTCAACTAATGTACATAACTCAGAAAAGAGTCATTGGTACATGGCTACAGCGGGATTCAAACCCGGTACCACTCGCTTACGAGTTGTATACTCAACCGCCCGGCTACCGACGCTCATCATCATAATCATCCTAAATCCACTGCCGAACAGGAGCCTCTTAGAAGGTTGGAAACTTTTGTCACAATTTTCAAGCCAAGCAGGCTGGTTGGAGATTCCAACGCGAACAGGTTTTAAGAAGTTTGCCTGGATTGACATTGGCCTCGAAACCGTAACAATGTTTTTTTTTATCATAAAGCAAGCGGGTTACCTCATGGAATGTGGTCACCGGCTCCCATAGACAACACCCGTTAAACCCCGGGAGTCGTGTAGGTTACTTGAAGGTTTCAATGTCGTAACGGTCTGGAAACACTACTGCAGAAAGCTAGTTCCATAGCATGTTTCAATATTAGACTGAAAGTACGGACTTGCGTTGTTTTGATGATGATAGCGATTATTATAAAACGGGATTGTTCCATACCCACCACGAGGTATTTTGTGCCTAATCCAAAATTGTAGGTAAGTATTTAATCACATCCAACTAAAATCTTTACTAAACATGGCGTACCTATTCTCCATCAGAGCGTGACAGTGTTCGCGGCGGCGTACTCTGTCGCCAACGGCGTGGTGGAGCGCGGCGAGGGCCGGCTGGCGAAGCCGGCGCCGGCGCGGCTGACGTGCACGCACTCGCTGCCGGCGCCCGCGCACATCGTGGCGCTCACCGCGCCCGCCGCCATGCCGATCGCGCCGCCGGCTTCCCGCCAAATGTAACCGACATCGCGACACCGAGGCTGGACACGAGTACAGCCCCGAGCGATTCGACGTCATATGGTCTACTTATCAAGGGATTGTGAAGCAGTGTGAATTCGTGATAAATTACACAGTTCGCCAATCTGCAAATCGTACTTGAACTAAGTCGCTCAAGCTGGCTGAACTGTTGAAATATTGTGAACAGGAATAAAGAACAGGTATAGTGTTCCTTCATCATGCTAGTTCACAGTTCCTTGATAAATAATATGTGGTTGCTTGGCGTGGGGCCCTGTGTTTTTAGCTTTTAGGCTGAGATTGAGAGGCGAAATTATGGCCTAGAACAGCGCAACTCAAATTTGATGAAAGTGAGTCTGTGACCTTGTGAGTTTCATGCCTAATGTATTGTGTGACATGACACTACTTTCAAACGAATTAATTTGTTGCATCGTGTATGGTTCCATGTTCCATATTAGAGAATACAAATAAGTAAATATCTACATGCAAACGTCTTAAGTCTTTCGTCTCTAAATCTCTTCTTTGTTAGAATTGTTCATGTTCATGTCAACATGTATTTATTGTATTTGGATGACCTTGCCCTGCGGGAAGGTTAACGTAACCGTTTCTTTTGCGAACGCGTCCGCCCGTAGGTGCTCGATGATGTGAATTAGTCCACCAGGATCCACTACAATAACGGTCGCCGGTACAGCACTATTGCGTGTAATTATAATAGGTATATCAGTGTACGTAAATGAAATATAGCCTCACCAATCTTTACGAACATTATTACCCTCACACTCTTACCGCAGCAAGTAGTTCTGTATCGGATATTGTGATTGTGAAATCGACGCTACGATTGGGAAATCGTAGAAAGCTCATTATTTATTTTAATTGTTCACTGTATTTTTGCTCGTAATTATATACCAGTACATGGTTAATTATTATAATAAGTGACATGTAAAATTACATCGTGTTTCTATGTTAATTATTTCTCGATTTAATTTTAGAGGGGAAAATAAAATAAAGCAAACTTAAATTTGTATTTTATTCGCTTCAATATGTACACTGTCCTAATTGTATTGACGCTTCCTCACTTCCTTTTGACGCGTAAGGTCCCGTTCTCAAAAGGTATCGTTAGGAAAAGGTCCCATTCGCAAAAGGTCCTGGAAGGTGCAGGAACGTAGAATATCTACACAACACTGAACCCACCAGATTGATCCTTTCGTCGTCAATTTATGTTGAAAACGTATTTGGAAACGTACATATCTAACACGTAATATAAGTATCGTCAAACCCAGCTAATATTACAATTATACACAGTGAATGTTACAGTACTCGTAAATTACCACTTAATTATAAAATGATTACCGTTTGTGTTCAAACAACGTTTTTATCGTTTTACATTGAATTATTAAGCAGTAAAATTATAAAAGGGCTATTATTGAATTCTATTAGAGCCAAAGAGGCTTCATAATTAATATGGATTGGCATATATTATTTTATTTACGTATCTTATAAAGCAAAGTCACAATAAATAAATACCTATGACCGGCCGGCAGAATGTAGATATTATAGCACCAACCTCATTAATTTATCTCGCCCTCGACAGACAGTCAAGCTGAAAGACGTGGCAGAATGTGCTAAACAGTACACCGTGAGGTAGTTCCTGGTGTGTAGTCTTGGCTTGGCGCGATGATACATACTTCTTCTTCTTTTTAGGTCGTGGCTTCCGCTATGTAGCAATTTTGCCCAAAGTTACTAACTATGATGACGCAGCGACCCAAAATGAATCCTGGTGCGAAGTTACGGTTATTTTTTTCCAATAATAAAAATAGATGAATAACGAACTATCAAGGTATTTCTCCAAACGATCTCGTTGAGAGAGGTTTCTCCAAAATATCTTTATAGATTTCGCGGGACTGTCTACTCAACATTATCATTACACATAATTAAAAATTTGAAATACAAGTCAAACAATCCAATTCCATTAGAGGATCGTTCTTAATAAAATGGCACCGAGAAATTAATATTACAACTTTCAAAAAGTTTGCGATTTCGGCGGATATTTGTAAGATCTTTAGGACTGTGATCTAGTAATAGAAATCACGTGGAGGGAAGTGATTTTTTAAATTATTTTAGTAGATATAGCCGTTTGAAATTATGTGGTACGCAGGTGAAGGACATCGATGACAGGTCTCTTTAAGACCAATAGATTATACGTAAAAAGGAGCAGAAACTTTTATGGAGAATCATCCAAATGTTATTTAATACTTGATGTAGTACAGTACTTACCTAATCAAATCACATGTATACAATAAATACATTATAAATGTAGCGTGCTTGATTAACCGCTCACATCCCAAGTATCCGCTAATCTATTGTTATATATCTATCTATCTATCTAATGTATAAATTGTTCTCTCGACCCACTGATGTCGCTGGGACAAATCTTTCTGCGGAATCCATGAGCTCCAGAGGAAATGCATGGACGCTGAAAGGTGGTCAGGGAATTTTGTGATATCTGATAGGCAGAGGACAACAGCATCAATTTATCATATTATGTACGAGTGCAACACATGTGCGAGTAGCCGATATTTCGATGTAGTAAATGTATAATGAAATACTGTAAATAATTTTATCTACACTCATAGCGTAATGTTCCAATTAAATATTCGAACACAGTCGTTTAAGGATAAACTTTTTTCACGCAAGACTATAAAATTTTAAGAAATCACTTTATGATACAGCATTTCCCATACTATTTTCATTGCAGCTGTAACGTAAAATAACTTTCATTTAAATTATTTGACAAAAAGTAAAAGGATAACTATGCACTGCCCCAGTTGCTAAAGAAAACCTTACCTATGGAAGGTTAAACACATTTTGAATAATGTATACTTTTTGGGATGATGATGTCAAATAATGCCTTTTTATAATACCTAAAGGGATTCATATTGGCCGCAAATCTAAGGGGAAACCAACTGCACTACAATAAGTTGGTACTAAAACAAAAAACTTCATACAACTATACGTTAAATGTCATTCGCAAACGTGTTTAAGAATTTGGTGCAACCCGGGTTAAAAGTACAAAAAACTTAAGTAGGTATATTAAAACGACGCGACGCTCTCTTCTTTGCCGCTGTACCATGTATGACTAGGTATTTCGTAATTGTTTCAGGTGATGACGAGGGACAATTAATTTACCACGATATGAATCTTTTTAATTATAATAAAAAAAAGAAATGTAAAGATCCCAATCAATGTAAGTGTCAAATAAAAACTGTATATAGTTATGTATAACTACGGAATGATTTCTTCAAATGGTTAGGTTCCTCCGTGCGTATCAGCCACATTTATAGTATTGGACATTGCAACCCATGGACCGCAGCCGGATGTGACAATTGATAGAAATTACCTATTGACTGTGTCATTAAGTTACAGCGAAATGGAGTTCTACGAATTTAAATACGAATTGAACGTCAAAGGAGTACCTAACTTTTGTGCTGAAACTACGGACGACGGGCTACAGCACTTGCTTGACACGAAAACTGTCCAAGAACCAGACAAGGAAACCGAAGACAAGGCTTGATAGGGTTATGAATGAACGATTAAAATAAAAAATGGGAGAACCTAGGTTTTCATGAAATCCTCCCTTGAAAGCAATTAAATATATACTCAAAGCCATATTTTTTTTTTATGTTATACGGCAGACAAACAGGCAAGCGGGCCACCTGATGGAAAGTGGTCACCGCTGCCTATGGACATCAGCAACACCAGAGGAGTCACTAATGCGTTGCCCGCCTCTGAAGAGACCTCTAATATACCTCTTGAATGATCCCATGTCATAGTCCAAAGGAAACACTGTGGCTGGGAGCTCATTCCACATCCGAATCGTACAAGCTTCTTACTTTATTATATCATAATCATCATTGTTATAAGAGTTAAACTCTTGCTGGTGGAGCACATATATTATATCCTATAAAATAAGCTCTGTTTAAGATACATTTTTATATGTGAGTCGTGTGGACCAATTTCCCTATAACGCCCTCTCTACGTTAAAACCCTGTGGTAGGCGACCGATCACATTTCCCATACCAATAGTCGTCGCCTATTTCATCCTAAGCTTCCTCATTCCTTTCTTCTAAGAAGGACTATATTAAATTATTTTTAACGGCCATGAAAATATTTTAGGTATCGACTACAGTTCCGACTACCAGCGGTAGTAGCACGACTATGGTCGCACAACCGCTGCCAATTAGGACAGCATTAGGGCAACGCCTATGAGGCGCATTAAAATTCGCCCCAAATGCGCCTCAAAATCGCCCGTCGTACGACCATGGTCGCACGATCGTTGCCAGTAAGGACAGTTAGGATCGTTGCCAGAGTACGACTATCAAAATGATATACGTACACATTAGACAAAGACATCTCCTTCAAGTGCAGGGTGACACAAGGAATCCATTATTTCCGAGCGATAAACGCAAACACTTTGGCGATTTCGCGATCCGCTCATGAAACCCGTCCACCCGATACGTTTTCCGCTAACTAATTAGCGTACTCGAGGCCCTGTTCATACAAATGTATTAAAAGAGTGTATCCGGTTCCGGGATGATGGAATAGTGAGAAAGAGGTGTAGGAAGTAGTTAGGGACAAAAATACATGTTTCAAGCAACTCAGGGTCGGATAAGGAGGTGTACTTGGGAGCAAAGCGGCGAGCTAAAATGGCGGTGGCAAAAGTGCGGTCGACCCAGCTGGCTCCGCTTTATGATGCACTGGATACTGTTTAGAGGCATAAGCTCGTATACAAGCTGGCAAGAGTGGACGTGACAAAGTGTGTTGCCATATAAAGTTGCCGGACGGCGAGTTGCTCACAGAAAAGCTATTTGCCATGACGGAATATAGAAACCTGAAAAATAATGGGGATCCGGGGCTTACACTTGCTCACTGAGCTATTCAACAGGATCGTAGGAACGCGGCTTATACCTGACGCTTAGCGCATAAATATTATTACGCCAATCTATAAAGGAAAGGGCAGTGTACAAGAGTGCGGCAACTATGGAGGTATATAACTTATGAGCCATATAATGAGTCTATTCGAACGTATTATAGACCAGAAACTTAGCTAAGAATGCTCCTTGTCGGAATGCAAATACGGTTTCAAGCCGGGCTGCTGCACCATGGATTCAATCATTGCCCTCAAGGTCCTCCAAGAGTCCCACTGCAGTAGGATCCAACCTTTATATATGGCTGTCTACAGTGTCCCTCGGGAGATAATCTGGTGGGCGATCAAAGTCTGTGCCCATCGCGTACATTAAGATTATCCAGGACAATTACACTGAAGCCGTCGTCGAAACTATCGTAGGCACTCCCTTGTCGATTACTGTAGGTGTTCACAGGATTCGACAGGATCATGAGACCAGGGTAAAACATGTGGAACGTAGTACTAGAAAACAGTGGTTTGAAGCTGAACATCGCCAAAACAGAGTATGTGGCTAGCTGCAGCGCGGATCTTGAAACCATTTATATAGGGAACGAAGCTGTCAATAGAACAGATAAATTCAATTACCTCGGATCCGTGCTGCATGAGCCCGGCGATTTCGGCCCTGATGCCAAGTCCAGAATCTCTGCGGCTTGGACCAAGTGGATGTGTGTGTTGCATCGAGTGCGTAACAAGTACCTACATGTTCTCACGCCGTGGTAGCTTTGGCGTGAGAGATATCGCTCATAAAATCGAAGAGGCCCGGCCGCTCTGGTTTGGTCACGTTTTGGGGTCTGCCTTGACCATGATCGCGGACTTGGCACATCAATTTACAGTCATTCATGTAAGGAAAATGAAATTTGTAAGATAGTAGGAATCTAATATATTACAAAAAGAAAATATTTGTTATCGAGAAATATTCTTAGAATATATATTTTTAAAAATATTGTTTGAAATGGATAAACTCAAAAACTACTTAAACGATTTTAATATTTATTTAACTATAGAAAGCTACATTATCAGAAAGTATCATAGGCTATACCTAGTTTTTACTAAAATTCAATGTGGTTCCCACGGGAACAGGCCCAGAATTTATTAGTCGAATTTTACGCGGTAGAAGTCGCGGGCAAAAAAGGTATTATACAATATTTAGATTAGGCTTAAATATACATTTTCTCTGTTTTGACGTGAATACATGAACGTCTTATTTTTCAGAAAGGGAATGCACGACAGATTTTCCAGCGACATAAAAATTGTGTACTTTTACACGGCGATTACTCGAAAACTATAATTGATAGACAAAAAGTGAAACCAGCAACGTAAAGTGTTGTATAATTAACTTTTAACATTCGTTCAATACATTAGTACAAAACATACACGTGCTTGATTAATAAATAATTTTCTCCATTAATAATAATCATTTCTTTATTTGGTACCTACTATCACAAGTGGTAAGACTTTCAAATGGATTCGATAAGCAAAGCTTTAATATTTTTTATAGGAGTCGGTTTTATCAACGTTGTTGTTTGTTGTAATGTTCACTATTCATATAGTTTCGGTGAGTTCCATACGTCAAAACTTTCATGTTAAATCTTTCTGCGGAATCCATGAGTTCCATAGGAAATGCATGGAAACTGAAAAGGTGCTCAGGGAGTTTTGTTATCCGACGATCGTTGAGAACGGTTTCTGCAAAATATTAGGTGTATTAAAGACTTCGTTGTACCAACACAACTTTGTATTAGAACTATCTAAAACTCGAAATCGTAAGCCAAACAATCCAACACAATCGCAATTTCAACTTCTTTCAAAGCGCCAACTTGCCACGTAAAATGGGCGCGGTTGGGGAACATGGTGGCGCGCGGCGCGGAAGCTTCAAATAGAATTTGGTGGCGTTAGCCGCGTACGCCACACGCAAGTTGCGAAAATAAGCACGCGTCGGGGCGGTCGCCGTAAATTCAAATTGAATTTATCTACGAGTTAATAAATAACGTATATTTGTTTGTTTAGCCTGTAAACTTTATTAGTAAAGCTCCACATTGTAAGGGGAACAGGATGGGTTCTCTTTCTGTTCACCGGATTTCAAATTTGCATTAAAATTAAGGCGCTTTGTACTTATTTCGACTGACGCTGTACCATTTCAGTAAGTATTTTGTAATTCTTTCAGGTGATGATGATGAGGCAGAAATAATATACCACGATATGAATGTTTTAAAAGGCAATAAAAACTCAAATGTAAACATCCCAATCATTGTAAGTACCTAATAAAATCTATTCTTATAGTTAGGTATATTTCCAGAATGAATTCTTGAAATAGAAAACGACGTACTAATTTAAAATTCTATGGAGTATTTAGCTAATAAATGTTTTTGTCTATTTAAATTAGATCAGTTAATATAATATATCTCTAATACATATGTTTGGTCTGAAATTTCGAACAAGGTCCGCTTGTATACCTACATATTTCATTTCTATTATTTTGTACTGACGGTCCGTCTCAACGGTAATGGAGTACGATTTAAAAATTATTTTATAATTAATGATTTATAATGAGTAGGTACCTAAATTAAGTACTATAGATAGATACGGGTTTATCTGCGACCCCAAAATCATTATTAAGCTCAAGGGACTTACTACACGAAGGGTATAAAGCAGTGTCATGTCATGAGGGCATATTGGATCCTGAGTTAGAGTAATCAGTGAAGCAGCACAAGACTAAGACAGATTTATCCCAGAAGTGAATACTCGTATATTTCACACCATCTGTGATACAATAGATAAAGCAATAACAGCGTCAGATTTAGCAAACTCGGGAGTTAAGACAGCATCCCTCCACGACATTTTCGTGTCAATTATAATGCGGATCTGAGTGGTTCAGTTGGTTAACATGACTAACATGCCATGTCTAACTTAACATGCTATAACTTACAATGCCTGACACGCAGAGGTCCCGGGTTCAATTTCTGGCCGAGCAGAAATTGAAATTATGACCTGCGGGAGACCCAAGAAGCGATGGATTGACATCGTCGAGTCGGATGCGAGAGCCAACGGCTTACAATGTAAGGATGCCGAAGATCTGTCAAAGTGGAGTAAGAAGAGCAGGAAAGCGGACAATGGCAGAAGTCGAAATTAAACGCTCGGATGATGACGATGAGATAGATGCGGGCAGTACAATTTGTAATTTTAACTCTAAGGAAACGTTTTCTTATTTTTTTATATAAAAAAGGCAGTCGACGAAGTCACCATTTCTATGGTCTAGCGGGCGGCTCGTAGTTTTGACAGGGTCTTATACGCTTTAGACCAGTTGTAATGTTCACGTAGGTAAAAGCTACTCCTACCAGCTACTTATTATCCTTTTCATATTTAGGTACCTCCGTGTGTATCAGTAACATTTATATTATTGGACATTGCAACCCATGGACCGAAGCCGGATGTGGCAATCGATATGAATTACTTATTGACTGTGTCATTTAGTCCCCAACGGAATGTAGAATTCAGCTATGAATTGAAGGTCAAAGGAGTACCTAACCATTGTGCTGAAACTACGGACGAAGACCTACAGCACCTGCTTGACACGAAAACTGTCCAAGAATCACCAGAACAAGACGATCGAACCTTGTTACGGAGGTCAAGGTTTAATAAGAGCAGGAAATACGAATTACTGAAATTGGAAAAAAACGGAAACCCCAAGTATTTAAGAAATTTACGGAAATTAATTAAATATCTTCTTTAAAATTATATTGTTGCGTGTTTGTTTCTTTATTAAATCATCATAATCATTAATTTAAGGATTAAACTCTTGCTGATGGAGTAAGCACCATAATTGTCTTTGTTACTTACAACACTGCATAAATAACTTAGAATAAAGTGTACATTTTTAATGCGTGTGGACTGGACCAATTTGCTTTTAACACTCCCTCGCTACATAATGGAGACGATAGAAAATTTTATCAAATGCAAAAATAATTTTTCAAGTCGTCCCGACTAGGGCTTTCATTGCGCAATCGAATCAGAAATGAGATCTACAGTCGAACACTGCCAAGCTTAAGTGGCAGTGGACAGTAAAGTTCTCGAGTAGCTACGTACTGAATGACGCAGCCCGGCGAGGTGTGGCGTGGCGTGCCTTCCGTAAGGTGGACCGACTACCTGGTAAAGGTCGCAGGAACCAGCTGGATACGTAAGGTGCAGAACTGGCCTTTGTAAAAGACTCTGGGAGAGGCCTATGTCCAGCCGTGGGCGTCTTTCGTCTGATATGATGATGATGATGACTAGTAGTTTCAGAGATTAGCCCGTTCAATAGAAAGCCACACAAGCAAAAAAGGTACTCCAAAAAAATTTTTCCCTCTTGGTCTCGCCTGGTGGTAAGTGACGAAACAGCCCATTCGGTTGAAGGTAACCAACCTTGAAGGTGTCCAGAATAGTCCAAATTCCGTGAACATACTCGCAGACAACGGAAAAGGTTGAATCCATCCACGACGTACGTCCACGCGTTGAGTATTAGAGATTTTGCTAGATGTGAAAGTAGAAAAGAATGGCGTAGAAATGAAGAACAGAGTGGCTTAAATTTTCTGACCAACTCTTTTTAAGTGTTTTGCATAACTTTGCTAATACTTGGTCGAAAACTTAAATTGAGAGAAATGATATAAGACCAATCATTTTACACATAGAGAGGTGTACCTACATGTAAAATCATTGTTTGAAAGGTTCATCAAGTAATGAATGAGCTAGCAAGAGGATTCAAAATATTTAAGGTAACTGAGATCAGAATTTAAAGGAATTAAATAAGTTCTTAAGTTCCATACAGAAACGAACGGAACCAGGTACGATTTTAGGTGGGCTTCATAATTTCCCTCTAGCTTGTTATTTTAATTAATAAAATGGAACTCAGAAATTATGATTCTGTCTTGTTTAAGTGAAGTATTTAGATTTTGGACCATTGATCTACTAAACCGTAGATAAAGCACTTCATACAAAAATGCGCTTGAAATCTGTCCCCTAATTGACAATACATTTGTACGTAGCAATTTTATGCCAAATACGCACGCCCCAATCAAAATGCCATTACGTACAGTATCGTATTTACCAAATATCAACTTTTTTTTATACTTATAAAGCTCAAAATTGCTTTTCGCGCTGTGGATAATGCTTTCTTTTTGTGAAGCCGGGATAGAAGCTAAGGATGATGATAAATAAGAACGTAACTTATCATCCATTTTTGTTCAAAGCCAAATGTAACCGAAACCTATTAAACTTGATTAGATAAAAGTAATAAACCCACAACGTGTATGTACAGTTCATACCGCCGACAAATGTTTAATATTATGTTCAATTAATTGACATTTCACATCACTTCATTATAATGGTTGTTTTAATAATCGTTCACAACATTTTAAATGGATTTTTAAGAATTACACGAACAAATTGTGTCTTTTAATCACTAGTTGTCACATTTGATTGCCAATCTTTGATATATGTGGGTACATTGAGATGTAAATATGGCGCCTTTGTGTGCTAAAGTGGATTTGAACAGAATTCTATTTTTTTGTTTAATATTTGTTATAGACGGTGCTTTTAGTTGTCAAACTCAGCACGATTATGAATTTGGTGAGTTATTTGCATACAACAGGGTCATAGAGGTCAAACGGCATTGGCTCTACTGTCATTACCTGATCTTCCAAATCCTAGATTATGGGCAAGGCGGACCCGCCTGGCACGCGAGAGCTCTACCGGGATGTTGACACCAAGATGATGATTATTGTTATAGCATACATATGTGTACCAGTATTGGCATACATAGAAATGGTTCCATGAAAGGAGAAGGCTACTTTTAACCCCAATTCCGCCAGAGCGGAGTCACGATCAAAGGCTCATTTTGTCTTATTTTCAGGTGAGGACTCAGGAAAAATAATATTTTTCGACCGTAATTATATTAAACCTAATGAAGCCAAAATTACAAAAGTTCAAATTAGCGTAAGTATTAAATCAATTAAAGAGTCGGGCGGACGAGCCGCTTCACCATGAGGTTACAAGCAACTGTCTTCGCTCTATGGCCTAAGGTATAGAAAAAGTTATGGTTCAATTTAGTCAATTGTAATTTTGCCAAAAATTACCCGTTTTTCAGAATAGCTTCTCAAAAATTTACATAGATGTCGCCCTGTAATGACTCAAACAATATCATCTTTTGACTATGGCAATCATATGTGTGACTGTCATTATTCATTGCCTCAGAACAAATTAAACCGCGTTAAAATACTAGTTATTATTTAGTATTTGCTGAAGTACTACCATGCTAACCTTAAGTTTACTTCTTTATTTAAAGTTCATGGACAATGAGGTACAAAGGCGGACATAAAATTACACAGCTTTATCATGCGGCCAAACAGATATCGATTAATAAATGAAGTTGAGTCCCAGGGTTCAAAGATATCTATTCAAAAACCGTAAAATTTATAGATCTAAAGGAATGGCATCGAAATAAAGACCATTAGCCGGTGTTGACGGTGAGGGAAAACATCGTGATGAAACCTGCACATTCAGGCGCCTGGATGTGTAGCCATGATCCAATCTGGTCAGGTTCCCCTGGTAGCGGGTCATGGAGGTCAGATGGCAGTCGCTCCACTGTAACTACCTGACCTGGATCCTGGATCATGATCAAGGCGGATCCCGGGCCCTCGTGCGCAAGAGCGTCCCGGTGTTGATGGCGACAATAATTCAGTCGTTAGAGCGCGCCCTCTATTATTATTTCAGGGAACCGAGCCATGAAAACGGCACATTGGTTCTATAGTACCTTAGTTAGGTCATAGACAAAGTACACAGTTCCTTATAACCTGCTGGCGAAGATGCTCGTCCGTGCGGTATAACTTGTGCTATAGAGAATAGACAAATCAGTCTATTCACGTTCAATTTCACGTACATAGGCTGCGGTGATTGCTTACCTTGTTTGCCATATTTGTGGTTAAAAAAAATTCTGACTATTTACTTCGTCATAACAGTACCATCAAAGTTGAGTTAGTCCATTGTTATGTTTAGTATACCCACAGGAGCGTTCGGTGGCCGAGTGGTTATGGTAACCGCAAGTAAGCAAGCAAGAGGTACCGGGTTCGAATCCCACTGCGGCTATGTACCAGTGACTCTATTCTGAGTTATGTACATTCGTTGAATCTGATAGCAGTGTCACGGAGGTCAGATGGCAGTCGCTAAATTGTAATTAATTGATCTACCAAATCCAAGATCATGGTCAAAGCGGACCCCAGGCCCTCGTGCGCGAGATTATAATCGGGCTATTAACGCCAAGATGATTATTTTATTTTAGTATACCTACAGTGCGACCAGGAACATAATAAACGCGAAAAAGGGCATTAGTTTGCGCGCAAGATTAGTCTGCTCGAAAGTATGGCATCCAAGTATGTCTATCCTAGCTGGTGTCCGGCATAGTAGACTAGCACCAACCCCTCACACTCATGGGTATCGTAGAGAGCGATTAATGTTTTCGAGGCATAACATCTAGAGTTTCCGTGGCTGGAAAATGGGCGGCAGCGTTTTCATTTATTATATTTAGAACACTGCGATCTTCATTCAACCTTCCAGATCTTATGGCAATAACCACCCCTTTCGTGGGAGAGGTTCTAAATCCTGCAGTGGACTGTTATGGGCTGTGACGATGATGATAATAGTCTTGTTTGTGCTTTCGCATAAAAATACAGTAAATTCAAATATAAATTGCTATGTATAGCGGCGGATACATACAAATCTCTTTTGGTATCACCGTTCATTCTATTCTAAAAATAATGTTAGTAAATTATGGAAATATAATAAATGCTTTTGTTTAGATTCCTCTCTGCGCGAAACTCACGTATGTATATGTGTTACTGGGAACCCACGGAACGCGGCCACGAGTGCAAATGACCAAGAATTTTGTTATCATTATAACGTTCAAACATAATGAAAAAAGTGAATGCCACTACCAGATAGCTGGTAAAGGTGTATACGTACCTGGATGTTGTATAGATTGGACAGGCGAAGCTGTGGAAGAGGAGCCTACGAATCTTATGTACAGAACTTTTAACAATACACAGCATAAACTGTCGTTGAATCCTCATGGACAACCAAAAAAGTACATTCGGGGCTCTGATAGTTTAAAAAGAAAATATTATTCATTTAATCGTACTTATTATTAAATTTTATTAGCAGACGATCTTTCCGATTCGTTTCGTTTCCCGCATGATTTCTATCGCAAACCGCCGCGCGCTTGTCAAAAAGGCACCTACTTTAATTTTCCTGAACTATCCATGAAGAAGTACCGGGCTTTGGTCAATAAATATTATTTTAGGTATATTATTTCTTTTTTCCCTCTCAATACAAAGTATGGTTACCAGAGACCAGAAAAAGCACTAGGGTACCTACCTGAGACACCACGGACCAAAACCAAATGCTTTTTTGTAAGTGCAAGCATGACACGTGTCTCTACACTCAGCAGGATCCCACGCCATAGCCCTAGAACGATTTGAGAATTAGATATATCGAATCCTAAAACCTTACTGGTAACCTTGGCCTGGCTGGTAACCTGGTCGCCAAGGTACCTTGCGTCAAATCCAGTAGTATTGATTTTTTGCAAAAATGATGTTGGCCTAATCTAAGTTTAAAAGTATTTAGTATATATCAAAAGTATGAGACCTCGAGTGCCGACCGCAATTTGTCACAAATCTCGAATCGCTGTGGGAAAAAAGTTACTGTCAATTAAATAATTTTCACTTTGTACTGGAAAATTCAGCCTATTTAACCAATAACGATTGTCATTGGAAAGAATATTGTGTTTCTACAGCTTTTACTATGGCAACAACTCTCGAATCACTGTGGGAAAAAGTTATGATCAACTGAAATAACGTCAATTTTATACTGGAAAATGCAGCCGATATGACCAATGACGTTGAGCGATATTTCATTGGAAAGGATTTTCTATTTTCTATAACTTTTATTACAGCGATAACTCTAATCGCTGTGTAAATAAAGTTATGTTCATTTATTTATTTAACTATGTATTGTACAAAAATTACAGAATGACTGAAGTATAGAAGACCCAACATGCCTATTAGTAGAGAGATGGTGATAGGTAGATGCAGCGACGGGCACTACTTAAAATAATAGCAACAATAACAATAGCATTAACCTATTACTATACCTATATACCTATATACTATACATATATCTATGCATATATACAAAATAAATAAAAAATAAACATACATATACATACTTACCTATATTAAACAGAGAAAGGACACGTTTTATGATAATGGCTATGAAAGAGCTTTCTCGTATTTCATACGGAAGAGAGTTCCACAATCTTGCTCGGGAATCGAACCCGAGACCTCTTGCGTGTCAGACCGGATGTTGACCACTGAACCATTCAGGTCGTATTAAAACATGAGTGTCTGTTTATCATACGAGGCGTAGCAGATTATGATAATAGTTCAACACGAGTGTTTTAATACCTAATTATATGTAGTTGCATACATTACTTTACACTCATATTTTCATTTTACAATTTCGTAGCTATAACTTTCTCAACTATGCTGGAAGAAAGCTGCGAATCCGTTCTGTTGTACATACGGGTCGAGTATATCAAGCGGCGGGAAATTCACTTCACAATTTTCACAATTTTTTATATTTATCTTCAAACAAGAGAAAACATTCACAAACATGAGTAACAACAATTAGAAAAAAATATTCTATTTAGCGAGAAAATAATTACACAAATATAAATAATAGTAGTACCTATAATATAGAAAAATTTGGATTTTGAATTTGAATTTCGAATTCGCTAAAGACATTTAGGTATTTAGCTCAACATTTCGCCGTGTCCGAATATGCAAATAAGTGTTACATAATGATTAAAAAGTGATTTTACGTTACAGCTGTAATGAAAATAGTATGGAAAATGCTGAACCATAATAGTAGTTTATGCAACTGTCATATAAAAGGGGGTGTACATGAGGCGTAGCCGAGTATGATAATAGTTTGACACGAGTGTTTTAATACCTAATTATATGCAGTTGCATACACTACTTTATCTTCACTCATATTTTTATGTTAAAATGTCGTACCTATAATTTTCTCAACTTTGCATGAAGTAAGCTGCGAGTCAGTTCTGTTGTATCTACGCGTCGAGGATATCAAGCGGCGGCAAATTCACTTTATTAATTTTACATTTATATATTTATTTGCTTAAAATAAGAAAAAAACATTCACAAACACAAATTACAACAATTACAAAAAATATTATGTTAAGCGGGAAAATAATTACACAGAATATAACAAGAAAAATTTAAATTTTGAATTTGAACTTTGAATTTGTTAAAGACATCTAGGTATTCAGCCTACATTTGACCGTATCCGGGCGCCCGATAAGAATTTAAAAAATATAAGTGTTGCATAATGATTAAAAAGTTATTTTATCTACACTCATAGCGTAATGTTCCAATTACATATTCGAAAACAGTCGTTTAAGGGTACACTTTTTTCACGCCAGACTATAAAATTTTTAAAAATTACTTTTCGATACAGCATTTCCCATACTATTTTCATGACAGCTGTATCGTAAAATAACTTTTTAATCATTATGCAACACTTTTATTTTTTAATTTTTTGTCGGGCGCCGGGACACGGCGTAATGTAGGCTGAATACTTAGATGTCTTTAACAAATTGTAATTTTAAATTTTCATGTTTATATTCTGTGTAATTATTTTTCCGCTAAACAGAATATTTTTTGTAATTGTTGTAATTTGTGTTAGTGAATGTTTTTTCTTATTTTAAGCAAATAAATAGATAAATGTGAAAGTAGTAAAGTGAATTTCCCGCCGCTTTATATCCTCGACGCGTAGATACAACAGAACTGACTCGCAGCTTACTTCCAGCTAAGTTGAGAAAATTATAGGTACGATATGTTAACGTAAAAATATGAGTGTAGATAAAGTAGTGTATGCAACTGCATATAATTAGGTATTATATGACAGTTGCATAAACTACTATTACGATACAGCTGTAATGAAATTAGTATGGGAAATACTGTTTCGAAAAGTATTTTTTTTTAATTTTATGGTCTGGCTTAAAAAATGTGTATCCTTAAACGACTGTTTTCGAATATGTAATTAAGACATTACGATACGAGCGTAGATAAAGTGATTTTTAAAATTTTTATATTTTATAGTTAACAAAGTTTACCCTTAAACGACTGTTTTCGAATATGTAATTGGAACATTACGGTATGAGTGTAAAGATAAAAATAAGTAAAGGTCATCGGCCAGTCGAAGAAGTTTGTAATAAAATGTTCCTTTAAACGATACAAAATTTAAAACAATCGAGTGGGTAATACGCCGCTGACTAGAAACTTTCGGATCAGCCCTCAGCAATAATCCAGGTGACCGATATCGGGCAGGGTTACAACCACTTGCACACCAGATCAGCAAAAGGTAGTAATGGGGTAGCTACAGTGGTGTGCGACAATTCCGGAACAGCATCTTGGAAGTGAGCAAAGTGAGCGGTCGACGAAGATCATAATGCTGATTGAGTGAACAATCAATCTTATCGGTTTTGGAACAGATCGTGATTGGTGCCGTGCGGACCTAAATGACAATGTCGGCTAGATGAACCATGCTTTCTGACCAAAATGTAGGTTTTGTAGAGTTTCGATCGTGACTTAACTCTTCGAAGTTTTTCAAAGTGAAACCGTTATGAGCTAGCCAGACTTCATCATCATAATATCAGCCAGAAGACGCCCACTGCTGGGCATAGGCCTCCCCCAGAGATCTTCAAAAAGGCCGGTCCTGTGCTTTCCGCATCCAGCTGGTACCTGCGATCCTTACCAGATCGTCGGTCCACCTAGAGGCCTACCCACGCTGCGTCTTCCGGTACGTGGTCGCCACTCGTTTACAACTTTACTGCCCCATCGGCCGACTGTTCTTCGAGCTATGTGCCCTGCCCACTGCCACTTCAGTCTGGCAATCCTTAAATATTTAGAGCTATGTCGGTGACCTTGGTTCGCTTGCGGATCTCCTCATTTCAAATTCGATCGCGATTCGATCTGAAGAAACTCCAAGCATAGCTCTTTCCATTGCCCTTTGGGTAACAGTGAGCGTTCTTATAAGGCCCACAGTGAGCGGCCACGTTTTAGTTCCGTAAGTCATCACTGGCAACACACATTGGTCAAAGACCTTCGTCTTGAGACACTGCGGTAATTGGGACGAAAATATAGCCAGACTTGGCGAACAAATTTTACATGAAATGTTTTTTGGGATTTATTATTCTGGATTAATTAAAACAAACACAATATTCAGGATATCTTTTTAATTGTATTTTTTGAACACAATACAACATGCAAGCATTAAAATGCTTTAAGAAAATTAAGAAACGATCCATATTATCTTTTTTCCTATATTTGGTATCTATTTTTGGTTACTTTCAAATTATTCAAGAGAACGATTTCTATATAGACAAACAAAAACTATAATATATTTATGAAAAACTTGTACAACAGGAGGAATCCCCTGCGGGGCGCCGCCCCCGCCCCGCCCCCGCCCCGCCGCCGCCTCGCCGCGCCGCCCTATTATAATTATTCACAACAATAGCTAAATAGTACCGTTAAACTCTACCTACTATAATAAATTTGAAGCGATCGACGTATTGGTTTAATAAATTTAGAATTCGAAGGTTATCATAGTGGGGGGTGCGGTTCGGCGGCGAGGAGGCGGCGGCCGGCGACGGCGTCCCGGCGCGGCCCCGGCCCGGCCCCGGCCCGGCGTCGCCTCGCCCGTCACGCCGCCGCCGGCCACCCGGCGCCGGAACTACAAGGCATCACTCGCTCAACACTCGCGGCACACAGTCTATTACCCTAGCTACACGATAACTCTATAATATTGCTATAACGAAGATAAAATACTTTGATATAACCGAGACTACCGCCACCCGCCGTATATTACAGTATCACATGGGGTTCCGGGCGCCGCGCGGGCGGGCGCGACTCGCCTCGCTAAGTTAAGGCCGCCGAGTCGGTCTCGCGCCCGCCGCAATTGGTTAACATTAGGTCTATCTAGAATAAATAGCGAAGAGGAGTCCGCGCGAGCTCAGGGCGGCTCTAGCGCCGCGCGCCGCGGTGCTTGCGGTGCGGCGGCGCGGGGCGCGTGGCCGCCGGCGCCCACGCCGCCGCCCACGCCCACGCCGCCCACGCCGCCCACGCCACCGCGCCCAGACCCCACCACGCCCGCCTCCTGTCCACCACAAAACGGACACGTCACATCACAGCCGACACACTCACCACGCCTCCGACATCACAGCAGAGTATCAATATCTACACAGGTACACTTTGTGAAAATAAATTTTAGGAGGTAATTGGTCTCTGTGTGAATTTAACGCTAATAAATTATTGACAACTAAATACTGAAACGTGATTAAATTCAGAAACTACCTCTAACAACTAATGAGAAAAGTGTTGGAATAAAATAATGTATGAATTGTGATTACTACTCGATCATTAATATATAACTTGAAAATTTGCTCATGGCATGCTTTGCTCATTGAAGCACCTTAAAATAAAGGACTTGGAAAAATGACATGCCAGATGAATATAAATAATGAGTAAATGATAAAACATGCAACATAAAATGATACCTGAAAAGAGCTCGTCTTCGATTCAAAATATTCACGACCGCTCTAGGCGAAATAAAAAGGCCCTTGTCGGGCGCCAATATTTAAAGAAATGAATTGTGTGATATCTTGTATTTTTATAACTGAAGAAGCTTTCGTATTAAGTATTTTAATTTGAAAACGTCTAGACGTTAAAATTGGATCGAAGACGTAAGCACTGAAATAAACACGTGTTAATAGAGCGGATGTATGTATGAATAGTAAGAGTGGGGATGGTTACCGATGCACACAACACGCGAGATTGCTCACCAAAGTAGCACACTGGCCGCCCTGCAACAAGCGGAAACGGCGAGTCACACACACGCGCGGCATCGGGAAGCAAGTCGGGTTACATCACAACAAGCGCGCCCGGCCCGCGACACTCACTATCATGACAACCATGACAACTGACCTTCGATTAATGACGCATGATGTTCGCGTTAGGATGCCAAGCTCACGCAAGTTAGGACAGTTAGGACACAAAGTTAGATATTAAGATTATGTGGTAGCATTCAAATCTGCTGTCGCTATGAGTCATGTTGTCAGTTTGATTATTTTAATCGAAATGTTTAGATGAAAATATTGAATTGCTTAAGGCTTTATTCGAATTTATGAAAGCAGGATGGGGATATAGCAAGTTGAGTTGTAGCGAGAATGAACGCAAAACAAAACGTAGAAGCATCGTTTACAGTTCGAACAATCCAAAGTGACTGTAACAAGTTCATAAAGTAGGTAAGCTGAAACTGATTTGGAACAATTAGAATCAATTACAGTACAAGGGTAGTAACGGTAATGCATTAATTACTTTTAAACAAAGATCATGCAGACGGCTAAAAATGCACTTAATTAATAAATAAATAGATGTAAAAAATCGTTTTGCAGAGATGAATAATCTCGGAATTCGTGAAGCTGCATAGCATAGAGTCGCTTATAGTCCCGCTGGGTTGCTTCCACGTTGTTTTGCGTTCCCTCGAAATGCGTGATAGCTGGCCGCTTGGTCGCGTCGAGAGGTGGTCAGTACCTGGCACTGATGGCAGTGCGGCGGCGCGCAGCCCGCTAGCTGCAATCGGTGCGGCGCTTCGCCCCCCGCGGACCCGGCCCCCGCGGCGCCGTCGCCGGAGCAGCAGCCCCCGGCACTCTCCTCGCACTGAGGCTCCCAACAGTCCACCTCACCTAGCTGCAAATATAAAATTTTTTTAGACCTTTCGATACATTTTGACCTGAAAAGTGACGATGATGTTGAAACGATGTCACAGAATACTAAAACTACCGTAGCATTCGTCCATTCATTCTTCCTTCAAGTTTACGTGATATTCAGACATTTGTTTGTGATTACTGTATTTTTTTTCACAATGCTATAATTTAATTTCATGGTGGTATCTGATAATACTACCGACCGGAGCGTCAGCATTTAAAGGGGTCCGATTCGTAAGCAAGAGATACCGAATTCGAACCCCAGTACATCCAAATGCCAACGACTTCAAAATTATCAACATCAATTTGCCCCCAACAAGTTCCCAACACGACACCAAGCATCGACTCACGAGGCACTCGCAGATCTGACACTGGTAGAGCCACTGCTCGCCGCTGCGGAAGGTGACGTGGTGCATCTCCTGGTGGCGGCAGTGGTAGCGCGGCTCGCAGTGCGGGCAGCAAGCGCTCGGCGCCGGCGACAGAGACGTCGGCGCCGTGCTCTGATAAGTAGCATGTGCAAAGGGACGGTTCAAGTATTATGTAAGCGACAGAGGGTGGGAGGTCTCATGACGTTTATGAATGGTGGTTACGTCAACAATAACAATAAGGGACGGATTTTATGAAAATAATTGAAATACTAAGTAAGTGAGCATGAGAGGGGTGGTAAGAGCATACTTAGTTTTGCTGCCAGGGGGAGGGGTGAGGAAATTAGGATGACTATACCCTATGTCTTGACTATACTCTATATATGATTGTTTGAGCTAACGTAATGCCAAAGGTTGCATGTTATGGTCCCATGTAGGGCGCCAATAGTCAAAGTCCCATGGTGGGCGCTATTTAGTGTTGAGATGGTTTTGGTTGGAACCGGCTTGTCTATTCATTATTTTTGAAATAACATTGACCTTTCCACCCAATTACAACCTCTTTCGCTACTTCCACGTTTATCAACCTTTATACGTGCCTTTGTCGGGTGTAATCAGTCTGTTAGGTTATATACTTATTATTCCATTACAATACAAACCTCAAAGTGTATGAATGTGGAAGAGGCAATGGAGGTGTAGCGACATCTATCGCTCCACTAGGGAAACTCAACGATACTCACATTACGAATATACGAACACAAGGTTGGCAAGCATTCGCACATAGATGGCGCTAACCGTCCTGCATCGCGCTAGAGAAATGTGCCAACTTCCGACGATCAACTGTTGGGCCCTCGGTACCCTGGTCACAACACCCGGCCAGGTGGGTAATTACCCTTTTCTACCATCTCACCATCTTCGCTTGCCAACATTGGCGGCTATCTTATCCTGCACCGCCAAAGAGGTGTGTCAGGGTCGTAGCTTGGGGCACTCGATAGTGTGCCTACCCCCGTATGATATATACGAGATAAGGGAGTATGTATGATTGTATGTAACACTCGCCTCATAGGCAATTGCGCCCACCGCGCTGGCGTTGGCGCAGTCACAGTCGGAGGGACTCTGCCTACCCTGAAGGAATATACGAGATACGTCAGCGAGCCCCGCCCACCGCGCTGGCGTTGGCGCTGTCTCGGTCGCAGCTCGATAGTCTGCCTACCTTCATGCTTTATACGAGATACGGGAGTATGTATCATCATCTCGGCGTTATGTCCCGGTTGCGCTCCCGCGCGGCACGCGAGGGCCCGGGGTCCGCCTTCCTTACTCTTCCTGGCCCACTTCGCTCGGTCTTCGGCATTTTTGGTGGTACGCTTGTTGGCACGCATGTCGGGAGTATGCATTTATGTAACACTCGCCTCATAGCCCCCGGCCGCCGCGCTAGCGCTGCCGTTGCCTTGGTCGCAGTCGCAGGGCGCGCGGGGGCAGCGCGCGACGCCGGCGGCGCAGGCGCACGCGCGGCAGCCGCCCTCCTCCGCCCAGCGCGCGCCGTCCGACACCGTCTGCCCGTGCCATATGCAGCCTGCGATGGGGAGAAGTATAGGATTGTACGAGCAAGCTAGTACATTGGTCACGTTTCGCTGACTGTAGCGTTTTACTTCCTTTAAATACGGAGTGTTTAGATATTAATTTTAATGACAATAAGCGTATCTAATGGATCGCGCGTGTCGTTCAACCAACAATATCAACAAATTAAATGTAGGATCTACGACCCTACGAGGTGAACAATCCGAATGGGTCTGTGAGGAGAATTCTAAAACTAAACAACCACATTTAGTTCTTGGGAGCCACGAGACTGATTTCTTTTGTAACTCTCATACACAACCGGGAATCGAGCTCGATCCAATTTTGTAAAAAAAGTGCGAGTTGCTTTATTGCAGTAGCCGATAGTGTTGATCATAACGACAATATTTTGCTAAAAACAATGTTGAAATATTACCTAGCAGAAGTTCGTACAATTAAAAAAAAATTTAAATTATCTCTTCGTATTTACAAGAAGACAAATGTTGATGTCGAACAACCAATGAACAAACTTTTGCATAGTCGATCGTGCGTGGTGATTTTATGCGATAATAAAGAACTCACTGAGCTCGCAGGGCTGGTTGTCGGCGTCGCACTCGCAGCGGAAGCCGCCGTCGGTGTTGACGCAGCGCGCGCTCCGGTGGCACGTGTGGAAGCCTTCTGCGCACTCGTCTATGTCTGGAACATCGATATAATAGGCATACAATCTATCTTAATAAATATTATTTCTGAAAAAAAAAGTATCAAGCTCTAGAGCTGGACTCCCTGATGGACTTTCAAACAAGGTTACAAAGATACAGCCATATGCCAAACATACAGCTGAAATTGAAATACCCATGTATTGATAGAAATCGAATATGTTTACTGTAAAATTTTCTTGCTGATAGGGCGTTAAATAGTGTTGAGGAGTTTCTTTTGGCGTGCAAGGATTATAAAATAATCTGGCGGTATTCATTTTACTCTGCTATCCTCAAAATACATAGTACTAAGATAACAAAGTATTTACGTATACCTAGATAAAAACATGAATTCGAATATCGATATGAATAGGTCAAGTCAATACACGAACCAATAGTTTTCACTCTCCGCACACAGACTACAAATCAACCAAAAACGTGACCACGCACCTTCACAATGATCTCCGCGCGCGGCCCGCCTATACCCGTCCCGGCAGACGCAGTAATACGAGCCGGGGGTGTTGACGCATCGCGCTCGTGGCACGCACGCCGCCGAGGGGGCGGGGGGGCTCGAAGGTGGGCCGAGGGGGCTCGAGGGGGGCCCGGGGGGGGCGCACTCGTCGAGGTCCCGCTCGCAGCGCGCGCCGCCGAAGCCCGCGGCGCACGCGCAGCGCTCGGGAGACGCGCAAACGCCGCCGTTCAGGCATCCGCCCGTGCATATGGCTGGGGGAGAATAATGAGGGTATTGATAACAATGGGGGGGTACGTTTCGGACAATAGATTGAGGCACATATCTACTGAAGGTGGAAAATAGATAAAAGTGGAGGGTACATTTAGAACTATGGCCTGCGCGAACTACCCACAAAATAACAATTTCGATAAACTACGAAGTAAGCAGGTATAAAATAATAGTATTGGTGTGTCGCAGGGCAGTAACCTAGGCCATGTTTATTTTCATTGGTAGCAGTCGTCGTAAGCCATGACAGAGGACTCTTGGGCGGCTCGATTCTTAAACACTAGAAGTGACGACAATACACGATGAAAGAAAGAACGGACGCTGAGATACTTTTGATAATATTTTTTTAGTTTTTCATTTGGATTGTTTTAAAAGAATCCAACTCGGCGATGCAAATCGCGCTCCCATGGTACTTCCCTGACACCGGCAAGTTTAGGCTTCTATTTCCCCCGTACCCAACCCAATATCCAGTACCACCAATTCCGGAATACGTACGTTCGCAAGTATATCCATCGCCTTGGTACCCATCGCGGCATCGGCACGAGTACGAGCCCGGCGTGTTGGTGCACTGCGCCTGCGCGTGGCAGCCGTGAGAGCCCGCGCACTCGTCCACCTACCGACACGGATAAAGCTGTGAGTCATCACATGTATAGTAAAGTCACCATCATTGCCCTAGTGCTTTTTTCCTACAAATTCTTCTCTACTTCGCCCGGTCTTCGACATCCTCGCGTCGTAAGAACGTCACATGTATAGTAAAGTAAAGTAAGTAAAACACTTTTATTCCACTCAGATACACGGCGGCACTCATAGAGTAAAAAAGAAGTAAAACAGAGACATAAACGAAAAAGAAAAGAAGATACTCTGATCTCGTTACTTGTGCCATGTGAAGAATGCAATCAAATCGTATGTATGGGGTTGGTCACCACTACCCTCTTTCGGATTCGACGAGTACCCTCGGTTTTTCTATTCTCATCGAATCCGAAAGAGGGTAGACATCTGTCTGTGGAGAAACGGCTACACTCAGCGGTGGCTATGAAGCGGCTACACTCAGCGGAACCGTGTACCAAATAGTGAAATAACTAGATTGGGACGAGCGATTGCAAAAAAATATTAATTTGATTTGCAATCGCTCATGCCAATGAGAATACAGTCAACATTGACATTGAGAATACACCCTCCCCAAATGGATGGTCTTATGCTATGGAGCAATTTAACCAGTGTAGAGCGAATCAGCACGTTTTTGTTGCAAACACTTCTCACCGATTTGCAGCGGGCGGTGACTAAAAGTTAATAGCGACACAAGCAACTGTACCCAAAATCTGTTGATTGGTTTGAGTTAAGTCAAAACTTGACACACCTAGTGAATAGGTTTTTAACAGTCGCTTTTGGCGCCATTAGTTCTCAGTTCGCCTCTCCATAAGCCCCCGAAGACAAATTAGGATGACTTCGATTGGCGAAAAAATCCCACGCAAAAACTGGTCAAATTGCTGCCGTTTTTATGCACTATCCGAATCTGAGACAAAATACCTCTACACAGTTGAACTTGTCTCGTCTCGCGTATCCGGGCAGGCACTGGCAGACGTAGGAGCCGACGACGTTGACGCACTGCGTGTTCAGGTGGCAATGGTGGCCGTGCACGTCGCCTACTGTCTGGCACTCGTCGATGTCTGAAATCGAATTGCAAACGTATTACGATTACTAATATTATAGGAGGTAGTTTGGATGTCTCCGAAACTGCAGTATGAGATTTAAAAAAATACTTTTAAGAGGGTACAACAGACATGGAATTTCTAAGGTTTAGGGTGTGGAACGGAGGTGGAAATATTCAATGGAAAACGTATAGGAACTGCAAAAAATTGTCCACGCCGACAAAGTCACGGGGAAAGCTAATTACAGCTGACAAAACCGTCCATACCAATCTTAAGTTCCCATATTATCCTACATCGCGCTATCGAAGTGTTCCAATAATATTTCATGTGACGCTCTTCTGTTGGACCCTTGGTTTCCCGTTCATAACACACGACCAGGTTGTAACTATCCCTTTCTACCTCTACATATTAGGTTGTCAGCATTGGCGACTTATATGACCTTATCTCGTGCCAGCGAAAGGACAAATTCATAGCCTGATGTAGACCAGGGGCTCGATTTTCTGAACGAACTTCTCGCCTCGAGTCGAAAAGTTAAAATTTTTTATTTACGGTATGAAAAATTCAATATCTTTTAAATTACATTGGCAAAGCGAACGTTTCAAAAATCAAGTTAGCGTCATGTATTAAAGTATTTCATGACGAAAATCACAATTTTCATTCGACTCGAGGCGAACGGTTCGACTACCACGGCCCCAGTTTTGTAAGGGTTTATTAAAGTGACAAGCATACACACCTTTGCAAGTAATTCCATCGCCCTGGAAGCCCTGGTTGCAATTGCAGGTGTACTTAGTATTGAGGTTCATACAGGTTGCGTTCTCGTCGCAAGAGTGGCCCATACTGCAATAGTCCACGCCTGAAAATAAGAAGAATAAAAAAAATTAAGCAAAATTGCATTATAATAACAGAAACACCGGTACCAGGAAAGAGGTCCCGCGGGAAAAACGGATTTTGTTACGTTTTCACAATCAGTAAAAGAATTTCTCTGGAAGGGATATACTAAAAAAAAAGGCCGAACGAAGCCGGGCCGGATCGTTAGTATATACACAGATAATAGACGAAAGCGAGACCGCTAGTGTCCGCGAAAGAGACAACAGTCATTTTTTAACTAATTCACATTGGCAAATTCCAAAGCCAACAATAATGCAAGACTCTCTATACACATTGAACAGATCTTATAACTGTATTTAGGCTGTATTAAAGTCGCACGCCGCCATACCTGGGCAGAACTTGCAGCACTCCCCGGGCACGGTGAACTGGTCGGCGGGGTCGCACGGCACTGATCTCACAACTGCTTAGGCTATATTAGAGACGCACGCCGCCATACCTGGGCAGAACTTGCAGCACTCCCCGGGCACGGTGAACTGGTCGGCGGGGTCGCAGGTACTGATCTCACAACTGCTTAGGCTATATTAGAGACGCACGCCGCCATACCTGGGCAGAACTTGCAGCACTCCCCGGGCACGGTGAACTGGTCGGCGGGGTCGCACGGCAGCGCGGGGCAGGCGGCGGCGGGGTCGACGCGCGCGCACTGCATGTTCCCGTCGTGGCAGACGCACTCCGCGCACTCCTTCGGCACGAACCGCTCGCCGTGCTCGTAGAGGACGCCCTTCAGGAGGCATTGTCCTGGACACGGGGGATATGGGTTAAAGGGGTAGGCCCTGCCACACATGTGTGGTTGGACTAATAACAGTTGGCCATGGTAGAATAATAACGGCTGCTGGCAGCCGTAGCTGACGATTCTGTTTTATATAACTAGTTTTTTTTTATGGTCGACAATCATCATCACAGCCCATAACAGTCCACTGCAGACTTAGCAGCCTCTCCCACGAAACCAGAAGGTTATTCACATAATCTTCACGCTTGGCAGGCGGGTTGGAGATCGCTGTTTTATAAATATAATAATCAAGCCTCGGATAACATTGGTCGCCTTGTATGACACGCACGAGTGTAAGAGGTTGGTGCTATTCTACTCTGCCGGACACCACACGGCCATGACAAGATACTAAAATGGTACCACGTATCTCCGATTGAACGGCGCAATTTTGATGCAATTGAGTTTCAACCAATCGCAGCAAGACAGCTCTGGCACTGGCTTGCTGCGATTGGTCCCAACTCAATTGCATCAACATGGCGGCGTACTATCGGAGATCGGTGGTGCGGCTGAAGGACTTACAGTTGCGACCCAAAAGAGCTACTAAGTTTTGACACCCAGGCATGCCCGTAGATAAACAATCATAATAGAGAAAACGTGCTAAGCGAAGTTACAAATTTAGAAAGCTGCTATATTTCGAAAGGGAAGTTTGAGGGAATCCAGGTTCAGTAGTCGACGATGGCGAATTAAATTTGTAGCAGGGCAAATTTTGCCAGCTGATAGTCAAACCTCAATGTCCTTGGGAGCCATCTGCGAAACATCTGGTCCTCAAGTCCGCTAATATACTTGTAATTGGATCGCAATACCAGCTCAACGGCAGATTTGCTGCAATTAGCAGCAGAATACCAAAAAACGCGTAAGACTGTCATTGAGCTGCGATAGCCATCCAATTACAATTCAACAGAACCATTAGCATGGTAGCAGACTTGAGACCCTGGACAAAAATACTCGGTAGAGGCTCTTAAGAAAAGTCTCTAAAGGAAGTCTTTACTATTTTAGAGTTTAGTGTAAAATTCTATGTAGATATTACTTGATACTCACTTAAACAAGTAGGGCAGCATTCTCCCGGATGCAGCACTGGATTCTTACATTCTGTTCTCTCGCACTCGACTGGCCTGCACGTTATCTCGCCGTGCTGGAAGGAACCAAGTAATATAATCATTTAAAAATTAATTGGTCTGTCAACTGCACTTTTAATTCAAAGCGCGGATAAAGTCAGCTGTTGTCTGCGACTTTGTCAGTTTTTTTTCATTTTGATAGCATCGCATGAAATAAAATTTGAGAGTGGGCTCCCGATTAGCAACCAGGCGGACCCCGGGCCCTCGCGTGCGAGAGCACAACCGGGACATTAACGCTAATATGATGATGATGATTAGGAATATGGTACAAAATTAGCTAACAATTATTAAATATTAATCAACAATAAAATTTTAATCGGATCGAGTTTGCTACTGACTCTACTTTCACTACTCTAAGCTACTTTGTACTCTATGGTGAGTTCACAATTTGACAGTTGTCACACTGACTGACTGCAATAAGATTGTAAGTGCAGATTTATCTTACGCCTACTATCTTGCGCACCTTTAGTGAAGTGTCACGCACTTCACTAAAGGGGCGGTACTGTCTATGTAGTACGACATTATCTGTAGTACAGTACACAAAAAAAAACACGAATTAGTGAACTGTCAAAATTGTCATCCTATATAAGGCAAAGCATAGTATAGTATTATAGTCATACCACGCAGGAGCAGCGGTTGCAGTCGTGCTGCCAGGCGGCGCCGTCGGCGTGCACGGTGCCGTTGGAGGCGCACGACTTCTGGCAGTCGCACTGCTCCAGCGCCGACAGACGCGCCTCCGTGCCCACCAGCTGTAAGCGTACGGGCTAGTGAAAATTCTGTCGGCGAGTACGCCGGACACCTGCATGCTGTATGCAAGTGTAAGAAGTATTTTTGTACCACTCGCCTCGATTTGAACGGTTTTCAATTATGATTTTAGGCATAAATAAATCAATTTTTTAATGAACTATATTGTATATATATGTATTTGAACCTATAAATATATATAATTATTTACGCTGAAAATCAAAATTTAGAACCGTTACACACAAAGCGAGCCCCAGCACGCGAAATATAGCCCCAGGAGTTTCATTTAATTTTAATTATATTTTTATTGATTTATTTTAACAATCTACTGCACACAATATATAGTATACAGAAATAACAAAATTAAAGACGACACAACAGGCACTACTTATTTCTAAGAAGAAATTTCTTCCAGCAGGCCTATAGAAGAGAGACATGGTAGAGTATACGGGATGAGACGTGCGCAATAGTATAAAATATTATTAATAAACTACATAAATTATAAATGAGATTCTAAATACACACAATAGTATATACACATACATATATACATAACAAAATATATACAGGTATTGTAGAACATTCAGGCCAAGTTTTATACTGAAAACGTCATACTGTGGTTGGCAACCGGTGTAACATTTTATTTTGAGCAATCTGGGCAGACAACTATACCGCCTTTTTCTTTTCTTTAAAGTCCAAGTGTGTAGTACTTAGGTTTACTTGCCAAGGGAAACGCACACGCACACGGTCAGACGATCCCCATAAAAAAAGCGGTCACCTTTATCCAGAGCATCAGCAACTAATGGAAGCGGATGCGGTGCCAGGCTTGAGAGACCTGGAATCTGGCTTTGGAGGCAGGTGAAACGAATTGTATCCACAAATTGCAACCAATGTTTACTTATTAGGTCATTACATAGTACGCAGCAAGGTACCTACATTAATCTAATTAGCTACACCTCGGATATAACAAATGATTAGAAATGGAAATACACCTGCGTAAATTAAGTAGCAGTAGTTTGTGATTGTAGACCGGCCGGCCGGTGTAAGTGAACTAAATGTAACAATTATATAATCTTAATTCCAAATAAAATATCATAAAATAATTACCTTGAGGGAGAGATCTTGTATGTGCGTGGTGAGCTCCTGCACGGTGGCTTGCAGCAGCGCGAACTGCCCGCACGTCGGGCATTCCGAGTCCAGCCCCGGGCACTGCGCCAGGTAGCCGTGCGGCCCGCTCACCAGCCGCACGTCTTGGAGCGTACCCTGACGGGAATATACGTAACACATGGCATATTTGCATTTGACCATCCTTATAAGTATCTCAGCTGGTGGTATCAGTAATTACCTTAAATAGTGAATGTTTGCTATTCCTCTGTCCCACCCAGAGCGCGAGCTGCGGCTGCGTGAAGTTCCGGTCGGGCGGCGGGATGAGGCGGCGGTACAGCGGGTGGCAGTCGACGAGCAGCGTGGCCTGCGCGCCCGAGACGGCCAGCGCCAGGCGGTGCCACGCGCCGTCGGCCAGCCGGAAGGGGAAGGTCTCGACGCGCGGCGCCGCGCCGCCCGCCGCCACGTAGTGCAGCCGCACCTCGTCGCGCCGCCCCGACGACTGCACCTCCAGGTACCTGCACAGCGCCACCAGATGCTAACTCATCGCAACGCCCGGGCGCCCTCTCGGAATGCCTCGCCGCCGCTTGCCTCCTCGCGACACTGTTCCGAGGTACACACAAACAAAGCAAACAACACATAAACTCGGACGGCGCACGGGGACCGACCGCAGCCCGCGCCTCCGCGAGCGGGCCTCGGCTCGCTCTACATCTCAATATCGCTCGGCCTGGGTAGGGGACCATGTACCTCGGAACTAATCGCGTTCGGTGTCGAGTCGCTAAGGTATCTCACGGACCGCGGCATCTCACGGCCGATCGCCGACAGGGCCTGCCGAGAGGACGCGGCGCCGAGCGGCTCGGGCGAGCCTCGAGCGTGGGCGGACGTGGCGGTCGCAGGCACAGTACGAGACGCACAATACGGATTCCCATGTCGCTTGGAATGCAAGTGCAGCGGAGCGCGGAGCGCGGCGGTGTCCCCTCGGAGCGAGCGCGGCGCCACAAACATCAACATCCAGGTGAACAGTGATCGGGTCGTGAGGGGTTAGACAGATACAGAACACAACACGTCAAGACACAGAACACAAGACGGGCGGCGGCGCGGGCGCCGAGGCCGCGCGGGCATGCAAGCCGGGCCGCCTCGCCGTCGTACGGCCATGCAGGTCACAGTGAGCGCAATAAGGTAAACGGATGGATCGAGGAGGACATTCCGAGGCACAGGACATTCCAAGATACATGATTCTCCCCTATGCGCGCGCACGGATGCCGCCGTGAGGCGAGATTCGTGAGCGCGCGGCGATGTTGAGATCTAGAACTCACCGGTCGGCGGCCGCGCGGCCCTCGGCGCCCCGGCCGCCCCCGCCGCCCCCGCCGGCCCCGCCGCCCCCGCCGGCCCCGGCGCCCCCGCCGCCGCTCGCCGCGCGCGCGCCGCCGCTGCAGCCGCCGGCGGCGCGCGAGGCGCAGCGCAACCGCTAATCGACACCAAATTGACACATCATTTATCTACCACACATTTAGTCTTCGGTAGAAAACGAGCAATTAATTTATCCTGATCTGCCTGAATCTCAAGAGAATCTGCTCATTAGAAATTGTCATAGAAATTCATAAATACATTTAGCATGCTAAAAAACTAACTAAAAACACGTTTAAAATATCAACATATTTGGAATGACGCCTTATTACTTACAGGAGTTCAGGTATTGTGTTACGACTGTGTGAATGGATGAAACAGACATCTAATGTAACAATACGTACCTGTTATATCCATGTGAGAATGAAAGTATGGTGCCAGAGTTGGCTGGCTCCTGTCGCAGCGCGGCCAGTACCGTAAACTCTGGCGAGCGCCGCAGCAGCTCCGCGGCGCGCGAGAATGCCGCGCCCGGCACTTGCAGCGACCGCGACTCGCCTGCCGAGTACATAATATCACATCAACAGTCTGTATTGCACACGGATGCTGTGTAGCTCTCGGCCTCTGTATTGTGCAGTAAGATAGTTCTACCTATGTGGTGAAGAGCTGATAATCTATTAACGAATTAGAGCGTAAGTCACCCGTTGTGCTCAAAAAGGAGTGGAAGAGGTTGGTGCTAAACTTATAGTTTGTCGAACATCACATGGCAGAATCCACCCGTTCACTGAACTACTCGTATCAATCTTACTTGCGGACAGCATAACAACATAAAGTAGAATTTTATTGATTGCCATTGGTATTCCAAGAGTCGGCTTTGCAAGTGCTTTATTTTCTGTCGATATACTAATCCAATGAAATTGTGGCTACCGTATTGTATTCGTATAAAAGTCGTGAAACTCGTGTTCTATAATAAATAGAACGAATGCGTATTTAGCCACAGAGAGCGTATTGTCATGAAACTCAGGATTGCGTTCTGAAAAGAACGACTTGTCTTCGATTGTTCTTCACGCCACGGAGCCCCAGCACAGCTTCAGAAGACCACCGGAGTTCGCCGCCGCTGTAGCCGCCACCGTGCGCGCCGAGCTTCCTCCGATGTGCTGTCCCTCGATGCGCCGGCCAAATGGGCGTCCGCCGCTCTGCGCCTCCAATTTATAGCGGCACCACACCGGCGCGCGGCGTGGTGGGGGAAGCTATCTCGCGGCGGGCTTTCCCATTGGTCAATGCAAATAGCTTTTTACTAGATCTGTCACACAAGTTTAGGTAGTACGTATTTGTAAATATAGTTAGGCACATTTTCTGTAAATACATCCATTCCACACTTGTCTACGGAGTTTAACTAATCCTACTACTCAAGACCTCCAAAGTGGTGACCACCGCCGTTCAAGAAACAAGAACACAGCTTAGCACCGGGAACTATGGCAACTCAAGACTATCAACGGGAACAGCAAGAAGTTGCAGGCATCGCTCTCTCGCTGCGCATCCCACAGTTTTGGCGCGACACCCCACGACTATGGTTCTACAGATTCGAGTCGGTCACAGCGGATCAGAAAAAAGGAAAACGGCAGCTGGTGGACATGATCATCGCGCAACTCGGCAAACCAGAGCTGGAACAAGTGTGCGACATTATCTACGACCCACCTAAAGACGACGCCGAATTTTACGACGCGCTGAAAAGTCGTCTCATCAGCGTCTACGAAGAGAGCGACGAGCGGAAACTCGAAAAGCTGCTTAACGAAGTGGAGTTAGGCGATCGCACACCAAGCCAGCTGCTACGCCACATGAAAATGCTCAGCCGAGGAAAGCTGTCCGAACCAGTGCTGCAGCATCTTTGGAAGAAAAATCTACCACCTGCCGTTCGCTCTGCAATCGCCGTCAGCGAAAATATTAACAAAACCGCAAAACTAGACGACTTAGCGAACCTCGCCGACAACGTGTTACAACAGTCGCCCGAAGTGTCCGCCGTGTCCTCAACACCTGCGTCTCAAGCTCAAGACAAAACCCACGATCAAACCCTTCTCGAAGAAATTCGGAAGCTTAGTATGGAGGTCGCGGAACTAAAGCAAGGACGAGCGCAGCAATCGACACGCGGCCACTTCCAACGCTCAAGACAGCGAAGCCCGTCGTACCAGCGCTACCACCGCAGACCACCGTCCCGTTCACCACCCCGGCCGCACTCGCCGCATCGCCCAATCTGTTACTACCATCGCCGATTTGGAGATCGCGCCAGACGCTGCACGTCGCCATGCTCATTCACCGCACAGAAGTCGGAAAACTAAAACAAACACTGGCTGTGGCGGAAACCAGTGTTTCAAGTACAGCACACCGCCTATTCGTCACTGACAGAAACTCGAAACTCACCTTTTTAGTAGATACGGGTGCAAATATATCCGTCATACCGAAGAGGAAAGGAACTCGACCGCAACCGCTGCCATTCACGCTCTACGCAGCCAACAACTCCGCGATATCTACCTACGGCGAAACGACGTTGGATCTTGATTTACGCCTACGCCGACCATACCGCTGGAAATTTATCATCGCCGACGTCAGCAGACCAATAATTGGAGCCGATTTTCTCCAACATCACCGACTGATTGTAGACCTCAAGAACCGCCGACTAATCGATGACGTCACAAACCTAGCAGTCAACGCACCAGTTTGTCACACGAAAATACCTACAGTTCGAAGCATCGACCTGCAACAGTCCTACCACAGTATTCTAGCAGATTTCCCTGGAATCACTCGCATCACTTCGATGAAACTCAACCCCAAACACAACGTGGAACATTTCATCGAGACCTCCGGACCACCGTTGTACTGCAGAGCCCGCCCCATACCTCACAATCGTTACGATCGAGTCAAGAACGAATTCCAAAGCATGATCGATCAAGGATTGTGCCGGCCGAGCAAGAGCCCGTGGGCATCACCTTTACACATCGTACCGAAGAAAAACGGTGACCTGCGAGTTTGCGGCGACTACCGACGCCTAAACAGTATAACGAAGCCCGACCGCTACCCGATACCACGCATCAAAGATTTTACCTACCATCTCGCCGGTTGTCAAGTCTTCTCTACGCTCGATTTGAACCGAGCTTATCAACAATTACCAATCAAGGAAGAAGACATCGAAAAAACAGCAATAATAACACCGTTCGGATTGTTCGAGTTCCCACGCATGTGCCCCGGCCTCCGCAACGCCGGGCAAACATTTCAGCGGTTTGTCCACGAAGTACTGCGAGGACTAGATTACGTCTTTCCATTCGTCGACGATCTCCTCATCGCTTCCCGAACCGAAGACGATCACCGGAAACACCTTCGAACAGTCCTACAACGACTAGAAGAATACGGCATCACTATTAACCCTTCGAAATGCGTGTTTGGCAAAGACGAAGTCAACTTCCTCGGGTACCACGTCTCGAAGCACGGCATAAAACCTCCACAAGAGAAAATCAATGCAATCGCCGATTTTCCGAAACCGAAGACGATCGAAGAGCTACGACGATTCCTCGGCATGCTCAACTTTTACCGAGAGAACATACCTAACGCCGCTACCATCCAAGCCCCGCTCAGTAATTACCTACATAATTCGAAGAGGAAAGACAAAACGGAAATAAAATGGGACGACCAATCAACATCTGCATTCGAAGCCTGTAAAGCCAGCATTCAAAAGGCAGCTTTACTCGCCCACCCGTCCCACCATGGAACATTGGCGATATTCTCAGATGCCTCCGACAAAGCAGCTGGAGCCGTCCTCCAACAACGCACCTGTAACAGATGGCAACCACTCGGCTACTTCTCGAAGAAATTCTCCGACGCACAACAGAAGTACAGTACATTCGACCGCGAACTACTAGCTATTTACATGGCAGTCAAGCACTTCAGAAAAATGTTCGAAGGAAGAGAAACTATCGTTTTCACCGATCACAAGCCGCTTACCTACGTATTACACAAGGCGCCATCGCCATCCGAGCTACCGCGCCGAGCACGCCAACTGCAATTCATCAGCGAATTCATCACCGACATTCGTCACGTGACTGGCCAAGATAACGTCGTCGCCGACGCCCTCAGTCGCGTCGAAAGTATCGCCTGTCCAACAACACCCAATTACGAAGAAATCGCAAGAGTGCAAGAAAGAGACAGCACGATAACGAAGCTCGAGAAACAAAGTAATTTATGCCTACGTAAAATTACTTTACCTAACTCGAACACTACTCTATACTGCGAGACGTCTACTCAACACATGCGACCATATCTACCGCTGCCGTACCGCAAGATAGCATTCGATGCAGTCCACAACATCAGCCACCCAGGAGTACGCACCACCCGAAAGCTTGTCACGCAGAAATACTTTTGGCCATCGATGAACAAGGACGTTGGCACCTGGGCCAAACAATGCCTACGCTGCCAACAATGTAAGATACATCGCCACACGTCAAGCGAACTATCTTCGTTCCCACCGGCAGACAGATTTCAGCACATCCACATCGACATAGTCGGACCGCTACCCCCTACGCGGCACGGCTACCGCTATCTAATCACAATGATCGACCGACTTACAAGATGGCCCGAAGCAATACCTACCGAAGAAATCACCGCCGAAGACGTGGCGAAAGTAATTTACGAACATTGGATAACCCGTTTTGGCTGTCCACAAACCATCACAACCGACCAAGGACGACAGTTCGAGAGCCAGCTATTTACCTACCTAACGAAAATAATGGGAATAGAAAAAACACGCACAACACCGTATCACCCGCAAGCAAACGGTATCGTCGAGCGCTGGCATCGCAGTTTAAAAGCGGCACTGAAAACGCGACTCTCCGGACAAACTACGTGGATCGAAGAATTACCTACCGTTTTGCTGGGACTTCGAGCCGCACTACGTAACGACACAAATATCAGCGCTGCCGAACTTACCTACGGCTACAACTTGCGCCTACCTGGAGATTTTTTTGCTACCACTACACAAACCGAAAATATGCAAGTCGCCGACTACAACTACGTATCCCAACTACGAAAAACAATCAACACTCTGAAACCAAAGCAACCACTACCATCACATGCAAGCAACAGACCGATCTTCGTGCATAAAGACCTACAAACCTGCAGCTACGTTTTCGTAAGAATCGACGCTGTAAAAAAGCCGCTACAACCACCGTACGAGGGGCCCTACAAGGTCATTGACCGAGACAGAAAAATATTCACCGTTCAACTACCACAACGACAAGCTAAAATATCAATCGACCGACTCAAGCCTGCCTACACACTGAACGAGACCGCTGAAAATGAATACAACTCCACTACCCAACGACAACAAATCAACAGAAACGACCCTGAAACGAAGATACCTACATCGAGACAACAGCCGACCACAATGCGAAACACGAGACCAACACAATACAAGACACGAGCCGGACGCACCACCAAACTACCTGTACGCTTCGCTTGAGGGGGAGTACTGTGGCTACCGTATTGTATTCGTATAAAAGTCGTGAAACTCGTGTTCTATAATAAATAGAACGAATGCGTATTTAGCCACAGAGAGCGTATTGTCATGAAACTCAGGATTGCGTTCTGAAAAGAACGACTTGTCTTCGATTGTTCTTCACGCCACGGAGCCCCAGCACAGCTTCAGAAGACCACCGGAGTTCGCCGCCGCTGTAGCCGCCACCGTGCGCGCCGAGCTTCCTCCGATGTGCTGTCCCTCGATGCGCCGGCCAAATGGGCGTCCGCCGCTCTGCGCCTCCAATTTATAGCGGCACCACACCGGCGCGCGGCGTGGTGGGGGAAGCTATCTCGCGGCGGGCTTTCCCATTGGTCAATGCAAATAGCTTTTTACTAGATCTGTCACACAAGTTTAGGTAGTACGTATTTGTAAATATAGTTAGGCACATTTTCTGTAAATACATCCATTCCACACTTGTCTACGGAGTTTAACTAATCCTACTACTCAAGACCTCCAAAAAATCTTCGAAACCATAGCGATTCAGGTAAATTCGTCGTCAACTATTAAGATTCCAGCCACGGTTCCCCATGGAGCACTGGCTTACTTACCGGCAGGAATACAACAATTTAAAACAGTATTGTTTGACTGCTGTAAAGTAAAGGAAGTCCCCAGTAGAGCGTCTCCAATTCGAAGGGATATCCCGCTATGAACTACCTACTTCTGTTCATGACCTTTAACTTCCAGTTTTGCAGTGCAATAAATTGCGATAAAAATCGTAGTACATTTACAGCACAGCCGATGTGGCCATATCGTGATATCCAGGCCTTGGCTGTAACGATCGTGGGTCCTTGGCCCGCCGCCAAGTAGGCCTCATTATCTTACATATTTTGTTAAGTCGATCTCATAGAACACGTATTGTATACCTTCATACAGAAATGGTACAATTCACGACGAGTGCAGTAGAGGAAGACGGTGGAAAAAAATTGAAAAACGTAAACGAATCATAAATAGATCATAAATTTCAAGAAGAAACCTCTGCCAAATCAAATTATCTCGTTTCGTACAGTGACCGTAAACATTTCAACTGCATTGCAGAGGCTGGAGCGCAACTATTCACTTTTCAGAGAAGTTCTCAAATGAAAATCATTTTTTCATCACACGCTTCACAGCTTCACATCATCAGCTTTTATCACACGCTACTTTTTTTCGGATAATACCTACTTATCAAGACTAATCCGACTAAAACATTTTATATAAAATTTGTTTAGCCAAGACAGATAGATAAACTCTTTATTGCACACAAAATTACAAGAAATAAAATTTTACGGATCTTTTCAAACATTGTGAGCCAAGCCTCGTAAGCTCTTAACGGTTTCACTGAGAGAAAAGTTATCATATATCATGAAGAGCCAAATTTTTAACTATACAAAGCTTAACTCTACAAACCCTTAATTTAGCCAGAAAGTATAGCTTGGCCGTTTCATAGAATTATTGTAAGGCTGGATTAAGTACTCGACCCACGTGTAGGTAAAGGGCTGATATAGTCGGACCCAAGACAAACATGCTTGGACAATTTATATATATTTTTTTTGTTATTTTTTATGTACTGTTTCTTTTCTTATGTTACAAAATGTCGTGTTTTCCAAATTTTTGTGTTGTGGTGTTTCTGTTTGTGTAAATAAATATTTCTTTTTCTTATTCAATTCACACAGCGCGATTTAGTCCCAAAGTAAGCAAAGCTGGTGTTATGGGTGCCAGAAAACTGAATAACTACATATTTTTAAATATGTACTTATTATACATACAACCCCCAGACCCGTAACAGAAATTAAAATACATCATTTCAGTTTCTGCCCGGCCGGGAATCAAACCCGGGACCTCTGCGTGTCAGTCACGAAAAAGCACATTTTCAATATTTTTTGTTTAAATAGCAAGCCGGGAATAACAACCGCTGCAGCCACACGGTCACAATAAACCAACATGTATAGTTGTTTATGGTCCGTTTTCCCGAATGGGCGGAAACAGCAGGGTGTCCCGGCGGCGGGACAGCCGGCGGCGCGCGGGCGTCCTATCAGAGGCATGTCATGCGGAATTGAAATCATAGGTTGCCGCAATCGCCTCTACTGTGATTTAAATGATTTAAAAAAGGAAAAAGGACTTTTTCCCTTGTTGCCAAATCTCATGGATCTGTGAATGGGAGGTATTACAGGTTTTGATCTATCAGTTTGCGAAGATCATAATCTATCCATATGAAAATCAATTTGCCGAATGTAGGTAGGTAGGTAGGAGTAGAGTTGAGGTAGGGTAGGAGGGGTAGGACACTACGCGAACGAACTCGCGCCGCCGGGCCAGCTGGTATAACATGAATGAATCACTTCGTGATTACATCACTGGCTGGTCTTATGTAATTTTCAATAATTATAATTTACTGTACTTACCTTAGGTTAAGGATGTAATGAAGATCCGAATAAAATACTGTCTATGTCTATGTCTATGAATGTTCTTATTCGCCATTATGTCGATGGCACCGGCTGAGCAGAGAGAATATGCTTGCAAATCGAAGTAATAAGTAATTACATATCTTGGCCTCCTTGTTGTGTTCTCGCCCTGGAGTTCGGTTTGACCATGATCCAGGATTAAAGCAGAGCTGATAACTATAGTGGAGCGATAACCATCTGACCTCCGTGACCCTGATAATATGGGAACCTGACTAGATTGGATCACGGTTACACATTTACATAACACTGACGAAGCCAAAGCTCATCGCAGATTTTATAAGTATTAATTATCGAATCGCGTTACATGGCCTGTCTATTCTTTTGTCGCTCTGCAAAACAACTAAGAAAGATTACAAATAGAATCACCAATCATACAGTAGTAGCGCACGACTTGATTAAAACCGTTGCCGTTCCGAGTCAACATTGCTCTAATATTTTATCCCGTTTGACAAATATTCGGTGGGGGGTGCACGTGGCGGCTGCCGCCGGTCACGTGACCACTCCGTCAAATCACGTCATAGGGCGACGGGAGACAGTACTGACGGCTGGGTACCCTGGCTGCCGGGCACCCCTCGAAGCTCCACGAAGGCGCGCCCGCTTGTTATCGACGTAGACTAATATCCTACAGACACCAGTTACAACAGCCTTGATTAATCATTCTGGATGTAAGGGGTGGATTAGCGAAGGAACGTTGTAATTAAGCAGGGACATAAAGGGAACAAACACGGACTAAAATTATTTCTTACAATTTTCTCTAGCATTATCAACAATTACTATAACACCGTTACGATAGTCTACCTATATTTGAAGATAAAGTATAAACTTTCCATGAATAAAGTATACGTATATAAGTTGAGGAAAAGTTCCCAACTCTCAGCAGAGTTCGACGACTCCCGCCCACAATCCGAAACACACCTACATTACCATATCTACCCCTGCACGTTCTAATATTATGTTACTGGATTGAAGAAAAACAATTCTGTGAAAGCGGTTCCTTGTAGAAACCACAGACGATTGCGTAAGCCCAGGGCGGTATTTCTATTGAGTGGATGGGAGATTGAATGAAAGCATTTTATCACATTCGACAGCTCCAGATCATTTTTATGAAGGTACAATCTAATAGTTTTTGAAATCGCTGTTGACATAATGTAAAACTTAACCACTACTCATAAAGAAGCTCGCAAACGAAAACCTAATATTAAAACGTTACAGAGTCACCATCACAGATTGAACCTGCCGCCAAAACTCATAAATAATACAATAGAGAGTCAGACGATTTTTCTTTCCCCCTACTGCTAAATTATTATTTAATATCAATTAGTTAGCACAGAGCACACCATGGCCACAGCAAGGAAGTCTCTAAAGGCAGTGAAAGATAACAACATGAGAGGTCTTAGTAAACTGGACAACTGCACCCCTAACGGCTTGGCGAGGGGTTAGCGAATCTTATAAAATTGCATCATATTTCACTTGACTATTGCTGAAATAACACGGGGGAAGTTCATAATGATGCAGAAGATTTTCATTTCAAAAGTTATTATGGGAATATCCTGTTGGTAGCGTTGTGCAGATTTTATCAAAATATTATCATATTGCAAGGGAATTTTCATTAGATCTCTTGCTCTATTTTAGGGAGGGTAGTCGTCACTCCCAATTTAATATGTATAATGGTATAACTAGGTTTTCCTCGCGACTTTGAATTTGATAAATTTGATAAAGGGTTTAGTTTTCTTCCCTAGCCAGATTCCAGCTACCTGTCTCTATTTATAAATTACATCAAAACATACATAATAAAAGAGTCAGATGGTAATTTTCCGAAAAACAGTATAAATTACCGTTTGTTAAGTTGTAGCTAAGTAGGATAATGTTCATCAATTCAATTAACATATTCCAGCTCCTGCAATAGATTATGCATGAAGTTATCGTTTCGGGCCAATTTAGCACCTAGAGACGTTTATTCAACCTAGGATATGGTAATATTGAGCTAAATCGACTAGGGTACGGGTATTAGCATTCATATCGGCTCGGGCCGTGTTTTGGTTTAATTAAAACCACCCCCAATAAACACAAATCTTCGCTGACTAACGACGCATGAGCCTAAGCCACAGTTATAAGGGCTAAATTGCATTGTCTGGGCAGAGCTTTGTTGAGTACCGTGCCCATAAATTCCGATCTGTGCCGTACAAATATTTGCGGGACCGAGTGTAAACACTTTATTTGTCAGATGGCACGATTCAATGGCTCCCCACGGCGAATGTATTTATTGGAAAACGTTTATGACTTTCGCACACATGACAACTTCTGCTACATTTCTTGCATTTGCTTTTTTAACTTAATCAATAGAAGGGAGTTAAGTTTAGGGGCTTAAAAACTGGTTCTAGTTTTTTGAGCAACACATCAAAGTAATGCTGTAAATCGGAATTAATGCACGAACCTAGATTTTTTTCAACGAAATTTTTTAATTTACGTCATTAATTTTATTCATATTCTTATTTATTTATTCGTATAAATAATCATACATCGTCATTTAAAATAGTTTCATGAAGAAATAAAATATTATATGGAGAAATAAAAAACATCTGGTTCTACGAAGTTTCGGGCAGAAGCTGAGTTAAGTAGTCCTGTACAGATTTGTCACGGTCAGTCACCTAATTACCTAGTTGTGACTGAAGCAAAGTTTCAGCCATCAAAAGCCTTGTGTAGAGGCCTTCGACTGAAAAAAAATACAATGATCCCTATGGTACGAGACTCCGGGGCGTGACTGGGCACGGACTGCGGTGTCATCCCGACTGACTGGTTACATTCGGCTGACCGCGCGCCATCGCGGCTGACTACCCAGATCACCGCGCTCCGTTGTTGTGGGCTGGGCCTGTGTGTGATCCTATACTTAGTATAGATATTTTTTTTAATGTTGGTTTATAGGAAAACCGATTACTAGTAGATTCGACTGTTTAAATGTCATCTTGTGAAGTTATTTGTAAAATCGATAGATATGGACGATATCCAACAGTGGATGTCCTGCCTGCAAGTAAGTACTTAAGTACTTTATTGCAGTAATAGCCAATGGCCAGCTTATTCTTTTCGGATATAGAATAATTTCGGGTTTGATGATGATCACAGTGACGTTCGTGACTTGACCATCTTTAATTTGAATTTAACTCTTTCATTTATTATTTGATGTTCGTAGAACGCGAAGGTCACTCGATTTAAACTCTCTATACACCACTCATCGTTCATCATTGTATATTCATATATCATCATATATCATGGGTTTCATTTCTATATCCACACAAGCTCAATCATACTCATGCGGACAGCAATGTCACTACATTGAAGTGGTCAAATATTTCACTGGCGCTACTAATGTGGCTATTTCATGCAAACGACCGTTCAAAAGCAAACAGTATGCGTGGCGTGGCAGTAAACTGTCGTGTGACATGTAACGCCTGCCACAACAGTGCGAGCACAGTCTGCTGGCCGCGACATTGACAAGCGGCGTGCGATTATTGTAGCAGGCACTTGCTGTCTGACGCATGCTTCTGCTTGCGACTACAGTTTAGTTACGGTAGGATGCGACAAGAAGATTATTTAGGTAAATGCTTCTAGCAAACATTAAAAATGAAAATGTTGCAATTAAAAGAGAGTTATTTTGCGTGTTGAATCCGGTTACAGAGGGAAACGAATAATGATTTTGTTAATCACCATATTAGCAACTTACGTATAAAACGGTTTTATTCTGTCACCGACTGTGCTAGGCGTTGTACGGATTCCGCAAGCGGACGGCGGCGGCGCCGGGCGCGGATATCGAGTCAAGGCCTAACAAAATCTCAAAGATGTAAAGTGTCGCTTCAATAGCAATGGTTACAAGGAATTGTAGCGGTTGCCACAGAGCTCTAAAAATAGGCAAAATTTCAATTTATCTTAATGACTACCTTTTGTTCTGTGCGTGTTTCTATAAAAAGTACCTACTATTTTTTTGCTAACTTTTATACACTGGCTCTCAAGTAATTACGAGATAAATAGAAAAAAATATATTTAAAAATGAATACTATACGCGACAAGACCGCCCATTTTATTGCCTTGCCGTATCCGTTTCTAATAAGCAGAGATATAAATAACACAGTTTAAAAAAATCTAATGAAATCATCAAAGTCTTGAACACGACACAATTGCAACCTCTGTACGGAGAGTGAAAATAATAAACTTTTAATAATGCAGCCCATTTCCGGCGACTGCGATGTTTGACACCCGACGTGAGGAGACAATATGGCTCTGGGGCGGTCCCGGGGGTCCCCTAAAGGTCCCAGAGAGCCGAGGGTCCACGCCGGGACACCCTCCGACAATTACGCTCGCGTACGCGGCGACACTAATGGCGAGGATTACGTTACGCGTTAAGTGAAATGCGTTATTCGGTCGTGTAATGCAGCAGGTCCCCCAATCTATAGGGTTGCTGTGAAATTGGAACCGAATTAGTGATATCGCAGTAAATCGATTGATCACACCGATGCAGTAACTAACCATTTCATTGCGAAAGGAAATTTGAAGGCAATTGTTAGAACACTATCGTATAACGTTTACAACAAATAAATCGCTTAGCAAAATAAAAATGAAATTTGTAAATACCATCGTCAATATATCATTAATTAAGTTCTCCTACTAAACGATCTTGATGAGAAATAATGAAGCACTAATCCATCGTGTAACGGATACTCTACTCTGTCTAGCACAGCCCTAGCGCGTCGAGTGAGCCATGCGATTCCAGCCCATTTAATCATGGCTCCGCGGTGGATTACCTCTCGGCCACCGATAATGGCGCTCCCGACTCCGCCCGTGCGATCAATCCCCACATGGCCCGCGCCTAATCCCCACAATTCGATTGTGCAACAACCTAATTGTTATTTGTCACGGTTTATTTACTCGGACGCTATAAATAACAATAAATTAAAACGCTATTAGTGAATTCGGGGAATAACAATAATAATGGCAATAATAGAATTGTATTGTACCCCATCTCCGCCACCCTTTCCATTGAAGCGCGTCGACCAATTTCCTTTCACCACAACGTCTTCATCGTCTTTTCAAAGCTAAATTGCAAATGCCAAAAAGCGGTAGGGACAACACAATGGCCGGCGGCCCCTTCGGCCGCCCTAGGAAGTGCGATCAATGTACTTCGCATAAACGAGAACTCGTCAGGAACACGTTTCTGTTCTTGCTGTTAATACCTAAGGTTTATTTCATACCCAACATATATAACAGAAACACGATAAAAGTTCATCCAAATTATAATAGCTCGATCGTGGTTACTTACTAACTTATATGAATATTACAGTTGCATAAATATGGTAGCAACACTCGTATGGCTTTTAATAACGCCGCCGCCGGTACATTGATATCGTGAGCATTAAAATGTAACGAGGCGCACCCGCCCTGAAAAGCTAATGGAAGAAAGTGGAAATGCACCTTAAATGGATTGCACCCACAGACAGACTATACGAGCAATATTTACGATCCATTACCAAGGCTACTTAGATAGAGAGCGGTTTATAGTTAGTACAGTGATCATCCTGACGTTAATGTCCCGGTTGCGCGCTTGCGCCCGGGATCCGCCTTGACCGTAGTCCTAGATTTGGCAGTTCAGATAATTACCTACAGTGACTGTCATCTGATCTCCGTGACCCCGTGAATGTGCAGGTTTCATCACGATATTTACCTCACCGCGAGCATCGGTTAATGTTCAAATAATGTACATAACTCAGAAAAGAGTCAGTGGTACATTGGTATAGTTAGAACAGAATTTAGGTTAAAACTACCCAAGTAGAGTGTTGAACCTACTATTTATGAGTACCAAAATTATTGGAGTATAAAATGAAAATATGTTGAAAAGATTTTACAGAAATGTTGCATATCTTACATAACTTGAAAATAAAAGGAAACTTTTACTTGTGTGATAGGTAAATTGGTGCAATGCCAAGAGAGGTGCTTTCAGTTTTCGTAGCAAGCGATTTACATAACTTTATCCAACCTAAAAACTGTTCAACTAGATTCTAAGGTATTCTCTATTGTCATAAAACTAGCATTACCCTGCGTTGACTGTGATGCAGTACGAAAATTTTGACATTTAGCTAGAGTAGTACATAAGTATATGAAATAGATGCTTATTTGGTAGATATATATTTTGCATGCTTTGCCATGTATTTTATTTCATAACACCCTTCTTTTTTCGCCGAGGGTTAAAAAGAGGTCGCTACGCTTCCAACTACTACCGGTGTCGTAGTTGTCGTAGGGCGAGTGCAAGCGACTTCATGAAATATATAGGTTATATAGGTTAGGTGTAGGTTTTAACAATCAAGCAGTCAACCAATATCATGGTTGCGGTACAGCGGTATTTTGATCGGCGGTAGGTGCTAACACAGAGGGCTACTCAAAGCTTTCTAAAAATGAAATATGAGGAAGGTGCTGAGTTGGGAATATCGTCCAGTCACAGATAAAATAATATCATTAGTCCAGTGTTGATTGACCTGAGTAGCTGGGAATGTCTGATGTAGATAGCCGGATCGCAAATTATGGAAAACTACGGAAGAGAGCTGAGTAGGCAGCCTATAAGGCAGCAATGAGTAAATTGGGGTAGATGAGGAAGGAATTCAGTATGTATCCTACCTAATGGGTGGCATCAGTTTAATACTTTGGACGTAGGATGTTAGGTTCTAATCCAAGTAATGATGACCATGTAGTTCACTCCGCGGGTTAATGTGCCGGCAACAACTGTCCTGAGTTCGCTTCCCTACCCGCGAGGTAATGGATTTTAGTTTCGTCTTTGGGTCTGGATGTACTATGTATAATCTCAGAGTAAATAAGCAAAAAAAAAAGTTCCTATCTATTTGCGTACAAGTATAAAATAAAACATAAGTATTGAAACGTATATGGCTAGGCTTTGTTTAGTTTGTTACCAGATGAGCTTGAATTAATTTATCCAATAATACAATCATTGTCAAGTGTAAATGCATAACTTACCTTGCAGCATGTAGGCGATTCGCTGTGGCTGCATGCCCGGCGCGGCGCTCACGCCGGCACGCGTCGTGTTGTGCAGCGACAAAGCGCCCAGCAAGTCTAGCTCGGTGGCTGCAACAATAGAGACGATGGTTAGGTACAGTTGCATTAGGGCATGTTAAGTAAGGTTCTCGTGTAACAACCACGTAACAGAAGACGTAGTATGGGCAGGCCTCTCGCAAGGGGGACCGGCAATCTGGTAAATGTCGCAGGCAGCAGCTGGATGCGGACGACATAGGTAAGGATATCTTTGGGGGTGGGTGCCTATGATGATGATGATGTGCAATACACACGTTCACGCCTGCACCGCACAGGCGTAGATAGAGACTATTGAGGGCCACACAATTAAAGGAAGTAAGATCATATGCAATGAACCTTGACCGCTTACTTTTAATTCGCAAAGTGAAGGAGCAGTTTTGAAAACTAATATTATAAAGAGAAAATGATTGTTTGTTTGTCATGGATTAACTGAAACGATTTTAACAAAATTCTTTCACCTATTGAAAGTAGTTTTACTTTCTAAATACTTTCACCTGTAGTTGTCTTCGAAATTCAAGGGGGATTCCGAGGGAACGGGTCCGGAACTTAGTAACCAAATTTTACGCGAACGGATTCGCGGACAAAAACACAGATACAAACTCGTAAATGTGAGCAATATGTTAAATGTACTGAGGCGCACTGTACCCGTACCGCTATATCTCATCTTTCAATTTGAAATACTGAGCCAGGGAATTAGAAGATGAAATTATTCTAGATAGTCTGATTCAATAATTAATATAAAATTCAATACCACCTTTCTGTACCTACATTTCATGTTTACCCTAGTATATACCGCAATTCTCCGAAAATTAAAAGATATGGAGCGGAAATCTAAAAACAATGGACTTTTTTTATTAGGCACAGAAAATAACTTTTTTCCCAAAGTGATTCGAGAGTTGTTGCTGTAAAATCCTTTCTAATGACATATCGCTCAACGTTATATAGACTGGGGTCATACATTTCTGCCGGTCCTTCTTTGACAGACAGCCAAAAAGAAAAATTTTCAACACAAGCAATGACACTCCATTATAGTTAGGGAGGCGAGGTAGCTAAATGGCGTAATTCAACGGCGCCGTCGAGACCTATCAAAATCGAAAGATAAAATAATTTCGAAAAGAAAAGCTCGTATGGCAAAAACCATTTTAGCGGTGGGTTTGGCGTGTACGGTTTTTCAAAAATGTTAAAAAAAACAGTTACTTGGGCATTCTCGAGCGCGTCAGATATTCATACTACGTATGCCCCGAGTGCCTCTGATAACAACGGTATACTAATCTGCCGGTTTGCGTGGTGGGGGTAGGCATATAAAGTAGTCAAAAATGCAAAAAAAAAAAATTTACTCGAGCGCGTCAGATTTTCGGAAGGGGTGTTAAGTAGGCCCCAAGGAAGCTCCCTTTAAAAAAACTGACGATTTCGGCGTGACGATAAGTTACGATGAATTTTTGAAAATGCAAAAAAAAAAAGTTTTTTTGAAATACTCGAGCGCGTCAGATTTTCATAGGGGAGGTTTATCTCGGTATCCTGAAAGCATATTTTTTTAATCTGACAAAAATGTTGGTGGGTTCTCTTAATCTGACCGAAAAAGGTTTTTTGGTTTCTTTCTTTTCCTTTCTTTCTCCTTGATAAAATGGGGAATTTAAGAATGACAATAAAGCGATAGATACAACCAACGTAAATGTAGATGAAATGTAGTACGAAGTGTATTATTTATTGTATAAAAAAATGAAATGATATAAAAATTGGATTATAATTGTATTGTTATGTATGATCTTTACATTTTTGCTCAATACAATTCATCTTCTTCTTCTTCTTCACTGGAACTTTAATATTGTGGCTCCTCATCCACAATTCTTTCCTGCTGAGTGCCTGCAACATCCGTAACAATTATTTCTATTCAGTAATTTTGTTGAAAGAATATTATAGAAGTACAAAAAATTACCTGAATCAAGCGTCTCGTCATTGCTGTCCTCAGTGTCATTCTCGTTGCCCAGAATATCTGGCGATACAACGCGAAGCGAAGCGCTCAGTCTGTATTACATGTTTATGGCAAATTCCTCTTTTTTGCTTCAATTCTTCACTTCGTTTTGCTTACGGTACGTCCAAAAAACAATTTGAGGATCAACAGGCTATTGAATAATATACATACATGAAACTGTACATGTTAATAATACTTTTGTATACAGATACGCGTAACTTTTTCCGAGTCCACGAAAATTGTCGAGAAGCTTTAGAAAAAAAAAAAATTTTGAGATATAATAAAAGTCACATAATTTATTTATTTATTTATTTATTTATTTATTAGGTTATAGACGAGCAGCATTGTTGCTGATGTGTCTATATCACACAGTGTTGAAAGTTATTTTAAATCAAGTAGAGACAGTTTGTTTGACTTCAACCACTCGTCCAGTCTGTTCTTGAAGGAATTCACTGACACAGCTGTCACAACATTTTGTGGTAATTTGTTCCAGTTTGATACCACTCTGTTAGAGAAGAAGTGATGTGCAGTATTGGTGTTGGATGGTGCGCGTTCTAATTGCATTTCGTGACCTCTGTGCGACTTGCAGCCCTTTTTTGTAATAAACATTTCATGAATGTGAGGGAGATTGTACTGGTATGATAAAATCTTATATGTTTCAATGAGATCACCGCGCTGCCGTCTCTCTTCCAGAGTAGTGAGGCGTAGTATGCGAAGTCTTTCTTCATAGGATTTGCGACGTAGTCCAGTCGGTATTTTAGTAGCTCTTCTTTGAACACTTTCTAGAAGATTGATGTCCTTTCGAAAGTACGGGCTCCACACCAAGAATCCATATTCCAGAAGCGGTCTTATGTAGTTCTTGTATATTTTGAGGAACATATCTATTGTAATTGTTTGGAATGATCTTCTTATCATGTAAACAAATGAGTTGGCCTTCTTCACTATGCTGGATATGTGATCCTCCCATTTCAGATTATGTGTCACTGTGACACCCAAGTCCTTCTGGGATGTAACTGGTTGCACTGTAGTCCCCTCTATATAATACCCCATACCAGGGTTATTTGCACCCAAGTGTAGAACACTGCACTTCGAATGATTAAGGTTGATGATCCAATCCTTTGTCCAATGTTGAATGCGATCGAGGTCATGCTGTAGCTGCCCAGAGCTGACGAGTGGGTTACCAAAGAACTTGCCATCATCGGCAAAGAATTCAGATTGTGATTCAATGCATTCAATCAGATCCGTTATATAGATGCCGAATAGATGAGCTGAGAGTACTGAACCCTGCGGTACTCCACTTAATACCTGCCTTCGCTGGGATAGGGAGCTACCAATTCGTACTTGGAACGTTCTATCTTTGAGGAAGTTTTTAATCCAAGCGAGCAAGGGGCCTCTTATTCCGAAGTGATCTAGTTTCATCAACAGCCGCTGGTGAGGCACCCTGTCGAAGGCGCACTGGAAGTCCAGGTATATGACATCTACTGGATTCCTATTATCTATTTCTGTTGACCACCAACGTACACAGGACAGCAGATTAGTAACAGTTGACCTTTTCTTGACAAAACCATGTTGTTTGGTGGATAATATGCACTCTTGACTGAGGAATAATGACAACCGTTCACTGATTATTCTCTCCATAACTTTCACCGGATTACTTGTAAGGCTGACTGGTCTAAAGTTTTCTAACCGAGTTTTGTCCCCCTTTTTATAAATTGGCGTAACAATAGCGTGCTTCCAGTCTTGAGGTACACAGCCACTGCGGAACGATTCATTCATCAGCACTGAAAATACCGGTGACAGAGTCTTAATACAGTTTTTAAGAATACAGCTTGGAATTTGATCCGGCCCAGGGGCTGATGTCGGATTCATTACAGATATGGCTTTTTCCACGTCAGCTACAGTGAAATTTATTTCACTTAGGCTATTCTCTACTCGCACCCCTTTAAGCAGATCCGCATGAGGCTGTAATACTGACTCCCTAGAGTATGCTTTTTGAAACTCCTCCGCAAAACAATTGGCAATATCAATAGGGTTGGTAACTAGGTCACCATTCTGATTTTTTATCGCTGGGGGAATACCTACTTTGGATGTGATTTAATCATCATTATTTCATATCAATTTTTTTTAACACCCTCAGTTTTCGAGATATACTCAAAAAACCGGGAGTTTGAGTTTTTATGATGCTTCAAGTCAAAACGTTTTAACTTTGGACAAAAATGTAAAGAGACCTTTTTTGTGTAAAATAAAATTACCTTTTTTGTTTATTTAAACTTTTTTTTTGTAAAATGTATCGTTCGCGACTTATATGCCGTAACGCGTTCTTAGGAAGACGAAATGGCTCCTCCACACTTCCGGTCATGCGGAAACCGGCAGATTTTGTATTTTTAGTAAGTTTTAGATTATATTCTTCAAAATAAAAAAAATAAAAAATCGCGCTCGAGAATGCCGGATTAACGTTTTTTTTTTACAAGTTCGCGACCCTATAACTCGGCGGCGTCAAGGACTTATCGTCAGATTAGTTAAATTTAGTCTTTAAACACTAAAATCAACCCCCAATATCTTAATCTGACGCGCTCGAGTATTTCAGACTATCCATTTTTTTTTACTAATCTGATCGTCTATCCTAGGCGCGCGTCACTACATATAGAGCTAAATACTTTACAAGGTTGTTCTATTAGGTCTAAGGTATCTCTCATATCTTAAACTGCCACGCTCGAGTATTGCCGAAAATTCCCCTATTCGCCTCCCTAACTATTACCTGAAAGCCGATATTACCGAGGCAGTGAGGTTTAAAGAATAAATTGTACAGTTTTGTACATCCCACAAACTACTTCCCTTATAAAGTTGTAGAAAATTAAAAACCCTCTCCAATAACATATCGCTCAACGTTATTGGTCATATGGGCTGAGTTGTCATTTACTTTCTGTGTCACCCGCGAGCAAAGTTAACTGGCCCTCACCCTACCTACAGTAACAAAAAGTAGTCTTATCTATAACGCTAGGCTAATAGTGGATAAGTATATGCAAAGCTTGCGGACGTTCTTTGCCTTTTTTAATTATTTTTTGTAGCTGTTTAATTGCTCATAGTTAAGATTGGCATTCGACCAAATACTTACATTTCCAATCAGCGGCGTAGATGCTGCCAAGTCGTTAACGTCCTAGTGGAGCATTAAGTTGATAAGAATTTTTGACCGAATTTTTGCCTATCACGCCACGAACGAATAGAGTTTGAAATAATGATATTGGTAAGCCGATTAACGATAGATTAGTATATTTTATAAAAAGGCAAGATCGTTTGTAGGCGCGTAATGCCAGGAACCGCTGAAGAACTTCTTTATAACGATTCCAGAGATTTATCCTCAGATCTCTATCGGATCCTAGAGAAATGTAAGGAACAATCAATAAAATTTCGAACGCCACGCGTGTAGGTGAATCACCGTGACATACGTAGGTGACATACCTAAACACAAAGCGTGTAATATTAACTTGATATTAAATATGTAGTAGGCTGATCCAATTTCATGTGGAAACAAACTAATACACTAAAATTACGTTTAATTTCTGAGTGGCTATTAACGCTGTTCGAGCGAGGACCGAAACTATTTGGGAATGGTGGGTAATTTCCGTGTCTGTTATTATTGTTTTCCTAATTACTTATACAGGAAAGGGGAGGCCCCTCCGTGGCCTACATTCCTACAATCGATATGTACCGCGCGAGACGCCGGCTCTGCTTCCGAAAAAGCGGAGAAAACTCCGCAGACTCGCCTATCGATCGCACCACGGCCATGTGTTTACCGCGGCCCGCGGCCCAGCGGCTGCGTTACGCGAAAGGTTAATGTGCCCCTTTAGCCACCACTACTATGAGTGCCTAAGTAAAATATTATGCCTGCTGAAATAAGTTAGAGCAAGTTTTGAGCAGAGTTTTAAAGCTAGCTTTCTAGCCGTGTGGTGTCCGGCAGAGTAGAATAGCATCAACCCCTTACACTCATGGGTGTCGTACAAGGCGACTAATCAAGAGTCTCCGTAGTCTGGAAAATGGGCAGCAGCATTTTCCATTATTATATTTAAACACTGCGATCTCCAACCCGCCTGCCAAGCGTGGAGATTATGGCAATACCCTCCCCTTTCATGGGAGAGGCCCTAACTCCTGCAGTGGACTGTTACGGGCTGTGATGATGATGATAAGTTTTAAATGAATAGCGGGACAAGGGGAAACGGACATCGGTAACTCCAAAACGATCCACGAGGACATCATTATATTATTTCGTATGGTAATTTGTGTTATTCTTTAAGAAGTTTTCAAGTGATATTACAATAAAATGTATTTGAGGAAATTTGCTAGTGTTGCTACAGTTGCGTTAATAAATGTGAAAATACTTAATGTTATAGACACATGTTAGCACAATAATATACTTATTAATACTTCATGACTCAGTAACTATAGAGTACTTAAAGTTACGTGGCAAACGTAGGTTTCAGGTGGGTATAAGTTTGCAGTCAAATAATTAATATCCGTAGCCTTTACGCCTACTAAAGTACAAGTTACGGTCAGGTGTGGTGGTAATTTATTATTGAGCGGGCGACCGCCGCCCGCCAACTGCCGTGCCGCTATTAAAATGTCCCTTGAAATTACAATACACTTGTAAAACGAGAACCATACTCGTGATACGTTTATGTATCTATGCCAAATCTAAAATTGGTATATTGGATTGAACAACCATCAGGCTCATTGAGCAGAAATAGAGCTCATGGTAAGTTAAATTGAAATCGGAAAGACACTCACCATTATAAAAATGGTAGATAACATATAAATAAATGTTAAAATATAAAACCAAACCAAAGCATATATTGCGCCCAGTCACGACAAATCAAATCCCCTTACATTATTCGTTCAATTACATAAATCTAGAAAAAGGCCGAACAAACGAAAGAAACTGAGGCAGACAGAAATCGGAATAAGCCCAGTCACGTAGGCCCATTAATAAATGTCGCTGTACACGGCAGTCTAACGGATCGGCTGTGCCCTCCTGCCCTGTGACAGGCGTCTAGCTGAGCGTAATAAAGGCTACATTGTAAGCCAGCCAGCCAGCCCCCGGTATAATACTCGTAATACCCAGTGGGTACGGGCGTAGCGCCGTAGACTCGCTACGAGACATGACATCTTACAGCTTTTGCGAGTACGCTGTGTAATTTTACTACTGAAACGGACGTTTATATCCTTGGCTTACTTTGTTTCTATTGTTATGCTTAATTTTATAGGTTTTTCCGGGCTTTCTACAGTCGTAAATTTAATATTTCTGACTAATGATTAAACAACGCCACTCTTAATCATTAGCGACATAATACTTTCAATGACGTAATAGGGAATATAAACGCGTCATTAATAACTGCGGGTGTTAACCTAAATAAGTAATAAAACGCCCTTTCGAACTAAATGGCAGGGCAAAGGGCCCTTATCTTCTTGACTTATTGGCCATTTGCCTAATATTTATTTAGGCTTAGTCTATAAATCAGGAATAAGTGTTGAGTTTTACTCAGCACAAGTAGATTTGAGAAATTTGAATAAATAATCCAAAATACCTACGGAATGACGCATAAGTATAGGCTTCCACAAGAAGCAAGGAGGCTCCCGAGACTGTTTGAGCAAACTCATGGTCTCAAGCGAAATAAAAAAAGTATTCGCCTAAAAATATAACAAAATAGCTGCTATCTTAGTCGAACAAAACTCATTTTCGTACGGCAAGTCTCAAGACAGTTGAATAAATGTCGCGCTAGACAGGGCTTCAAAGTATTTATGTAGAGAAACGTCAAGTGTTAAGTAGAGCCCTTGTTTAAAACGTGGTGCATTCGTCGCAACTAGAGCAGGCCTCTCCCGGCTTTGTAGGGCGAGCCTTATTTGCAGAGCCTTTGACGTCGCCCGACACACAACACACAAGAAAGATATATTAAACCGGCATTCTGTGGAAAATGTTAAGATTAAATAGACTAGCCTGTGCCTAGGGTAAAGGTATCGGCCTCGTAAGCGAGAGGTACCGGGTTCGAATCCCACTGCCACCATGTACCAATGACTCTTTTCTGAGTTATGTACATTAGTTTAACATTAACCGATGCTCCTACGGTGAGGGAAAAACATCGTGGTGAAACTTGCACATTCAGGCAACTAAATGTGTAACCATTATCGAAGTTGGTCATGTTCCCCTGGTACATGGTCATGGTGCATGGTCACGGAGGTCTGATGGCAGTCGCTACACTATAATTACCTGCTTTACCAAATCTTGGATTATGGTTAAGGCGGTCCCGGGCCCTCGTGCGCGATAACCTAACCGGGACATTAACGCCAAGATGACGATGATGATTATCAATACGTCGCTGAGTCAGATGCGAGAGCCAACGGCTTACGATGCGAGGATGCCCAAGACGGGACGTAGTTGAGGATAAGTAATAGGAAACGGAACATGACAGAAGCCGGATTTAACTGCTCGGATAATGACGACTGAGGAAGAGCATTTCTTTCTCGTACCTAACTACTTTTCAAGTGGTAAAATAAATAAGGCAGAATAAAACAGGATATCAAAATAATCAAGATTTGAGTGACAGCAACTCCTCTACACTCTTGTACGTACTAGGTTGAATATTTTTTCATTACTGCGAATTCATACCGACCAACGAAGTATATATTAAGTAAAAACACCCCAATTCAGAATTCAGAAATAGAATTGTTATCAGAATTTTTTTTTTATTTTCAAACTTTTTTCAGGAAGTTATATTAATGTAGGTAGTGGAATTTATACATATAAAATTGTTATATATTGTATCTACTTATGTATAAAGGTATCTATCTGGGTCAGACTCGTTTTTTCTGCATAGATATATATCACCGTGACTTATTTCCATTGCTTATTGATGAATTATCTAAATCTGGTGATCAACAAATATCTACCATTTCAAAGCATTATTTACCACTTCGTTTTCAGACACGTTGATTCGTATTTACGCGATATTTCTCTTTATACGAGTAAATCGTGTTTTTACTGAACATGAAATACCTCGATTATGTAAAGTCGGGGCATAAATCGCTTCATAAACCTCTATCCAACTCACAAAGCCACTGGGTAGAGTGCAATGCAGATAAACAACGTATCTGCAGCTGTATTTTTTCCGTGAAACACTGAAAATAAAATGTTGTTTCCTTGTACGCACTGCGGTTGTTTCAATTGTTTTTTTTAGTGGAAGAACTGTTTTCTATGCAATATATCATACAGGATACTCGAGTAATGACAAACAATATATACTATATGCAGCTGTTATCATATCCTTCATCACATAATGAAAAGGTTTTATAGGGTAGGCAACACATAATACCTATGGTATTGCAAACGTTGCCTACCAGCTGCGGTAACTGCCTACGCCCGTGTATAACGACGCGTTCGCTTCGCGTGCACCAACATATCTACGGAACGTGTTAATGAAAACCGTTTTGGTATACCAATAAAGTAGCACCATTCCTGTTCCACCATAGCATTCTATCCATACAATCTAACGCCAAATAACCTAACTATACGTAATACATAGTCAAGCTATTATATCCTCGTATATACGAATCCCTGTATCTTAACACTGTTACTGTCCACTACGCTATACGGCGGCAGTAAACTCGAGCTCGTAAACTTCCGAGGCTGGTCCGACAACCGCCGACGAATTTATGCCCAGTGGCTCCACCCTGGCTGCGAAATGCACTAAAACTGTTTTGAAATTCGAGGTTTAAAATGTAAGTGCTGTTACGAATGACGAACATGAATTCAATTCATGTCCGCCTTTATTCGTCTCCGTCGAATTGATTTCAAATGAGGATGTGAATTGTGAAATTTTTTACGATACTTTGATGTTTTTATAGTCCAGACTCTTTACTATTATTATTGCAAAAGCCTATTTGTTACATTTTCACAGCTATATCGCTGTGCCGATTTTGATGAACGGTAAATCTATAGATATCTTGATTTCTGGTCAAGTAGGGACATAGGCTACCTTTAAGCGAAAGAAGGTTATAATAATGCATCTTTATATGAAAAAAAAAGGGTAGGTACAGGTAGGATAGGGTAGGTGTAGAGTAGGGTAGGCTAGGGTAGGTGTAAGTTAGGGTGGAGATAGGGTAGAGTAAAATAGTGTAGGGGTACGGTACTGATGGGCTGGAGTAGAATAGGGTAGATGTAGGGTATGGGTAGCACAACATTCGAACGAAGTCGCGGCAGGCCAGCTACTAAATTACTAATTACAATTTACGGCTACCTAAAAATATACCTACAATGAAATGTAAAACCGTCGTCGATTAAAACTCTAAACAACTCTCGGTGTTATACCGAGCTACAACTTGAGCAATTAATCAAATTAGCACGGGTGGCGCTTGAGAGACGGGCGATTTGCGGCGCTTTCAGTCATTATTAGCGCTGGGGGCTAACCGCCAGGCACAGGCCGCGCGGCGGAGCGCTGCGGTTTCGGGCTAATTGATTGAGTGGTAGCTGGGGCGGTTACGGACACCCGTCAGAGCTAACGGCTGACTGGCTGCCTATAGACTTGAAGATGTATAAGTATCAAAGTAGGATGTATGCAGTAGATATGAAAGTATCAAGTTCAGAAGTATGAAGTAAAAATAAAAGTGAAAATACGGAATGGGATTATGTTCATACGTTGTGATTAAACACATTTAAATTACAATATTATAAAGAGTTGCCGTATGGTGTCCGGCAGTGTATAATTGTATCGACCCCCTCGACTATGGGTGTTGTTAAATGCGTCTAAGCTAACGTTCTAGTTTTAATATAAGAATCAAACGGAGCAACAGGAAAATGGGCCTAAACGTTTTCTGTTGTGTGTTTTACGACCGGCGACGTCTACGGCATTCCCAAGGGGGTTGACGTCAGGCAGGAGGCCGGCCATAAAACATAAAGCCAAAACTTTTTTTCAACGTGGCTCTACAGCGAGAGCTAAGTTGTGTAGCCGGCCCGACCCGGTGGAATAACTGGAGGATGATAATAATCTAAAGTTTAGATTTTAAGTTCATCCATTCAAAGAATCACCTACCAAATCTAGCTATGCGGTTACGAAAATTATTTCAATTATAGAAAGCTTTGTAAAAAGGCCTATATTTTCTTGTCAAAATATTAACGGTTCCTACTAAAATTGTGGGGTATCAAAAATTTGCCTTGGTATCTTGGAAATCTCTGAAACTACTGAACCAATTTCGAAAATTAGTGCCAGTCTACAAATGTATTTATTAACGTTAGTAATATCCCGTGGGATAGTTGAAGCTTTACAGGCACTTGAATTCCACACGATTGATAACTGCAAGGAGACGCTATTCTTCATCTTCTTCTGCTATCAGATTTAGGAACTAAAAGCGCTTTCCCACCGGAAAGAATAGACATCTATTAATATTATCTCACTTCTAAATACATAATTTGGCATAAATCTAGACAAGACAACATCAAACTCAAGCCCTTACCGTTCTTACAAGAACTACTGTATCGTACACAAGTCGAACATAGGTGTCTTGTAAACTATCCCAACATTATGCAAATGCTTCCGCGGGGTTGGTCGCGTGCCGTAACCCGACTCCTGTGCAGTGAACTATCCCGTTACCGCAGGGTTATAACAATGAATTGAAGTCCTCGCCGAAACTGGAGACGGGGCGAGTGGATGAAGCCAAATTTACCATATGGACGACGTCATTAGATCGACGTAAAAACACTTGCTTCTGCGCTACCGTATCAATAGGGAAGTCAAAGGTAAGTACACTCTCGTCAGTAAATGCACATCGGCTAGTTTCATTTAGACCTCACAAAGTAAAAGTTATTTAAAAAAAAACTTGTCATGATATATTTCCGATCGTGATACGACTTTATATAGGAATCATCGTCATCATCTCAGCCGCACAATGTCCAATACTGGATAGATAGAAATAGATCCTAGGATATATGAGATAGGAAAGATAAACGTAGTAAGTTCATTACGGCACGCCTTTTCCCGTAGGGGTAGGCAAATAATACATAATTCCACTTGCTACGGTCCTGACAAAACTCTCTCGCTTGTTCAACATACATTAACCTTTTCCATGGCCCTACCTTTTTTTTAAATATCATCGATTTCATCGTGATTCCATTCCATTCAATCCTGCACTATATCTTTTTCGGTAATCTTCTTTATAATTAATTATAAGGCTTATATTTTCTGTAGAACGTACCTCTATTTCATTCCACTCGTATTTATTCATTTTTATTAATATCGTATACCGTATGAAGTCGGACACGACCAACCGCAGGTAACCACGAAAAATATAATTAGCGAATTACACGAATCATCGTCTCCAACACCGAAAAAGCCGTATTACGACGCTCGGTGAGTCGAAACCAAATAAAAAACCTAATCGAACGGTAATGGGCCGGCTGGAAGAAAGGGCTCCCGTGACATATGCCGGCAGGCACGTGCCTTCCGCGGGGTTGAGTTACGTGCACACGCTGTTTTATTATATACTAACTTGTGCTCGCGACTTCGTATATGCCGACTTTTGTTTGGAATCACCATAAGTAAACTATATTCCCGTTTCTTTTTTTCCGTGGTTCTTAGTGCCCACGTCATAATAAGAAAATTTCAAAGTAAAGCTATAGTAAAGATTCAACGATATCGGTAGTGTGTTATCAATTTCACTTTATTCCGTTTTTTGAAGACTTCCAAGGATGTTAGGTAACTGATAGTCCATAATCACGTCCCTTCAATGCTCAATTCCTGTATTGATACACAAATTCGACAAAACAACAGACGTAATCAGGCCCAAAAAATGTTTGTGTCTTTGTATGTCTGCCTGTGCGCACATACTAATTTAAAATTCACGAAACTTCTTATTCTTGTTAGGATGCAATATTGTTCACATAATGTTACAATACAAGGCTTACGATTATTAGTGTTAGGGCTTTAAAGCAGTAGAATAGAGTAGCAACAAAATAATAAATTGCTTTTATTCTACGAATACTAATAATACGAACCTAATCTGTCTAGTTTTGACATAAACAAAAAGAAAGTAAAGTCACGCAACGAACGAATAATCTAACAGTTACCTATTTGCTTAAGTTGATTAGGTATATGTATACGTACACATAGTAATATTTGCATGAATCTCACCTTAGTATTAATGTCAAGGTCGTGCTCTTGCGCACGAGGGCCCGGGGTCCGCCTTGATCATGATCAGGATTTGGCAAAGGTAATTACAGTACAACGACTGCCATTTGACCTCCGTTACCCAGTTAACAGTCGCCTGAATGTACAGGTTTCATCATGATGCTTTCCCTCACCGTAAGGGCATCAGAAAGATACTCAGAATATTCATTGGAACATGGTGGCACTTGGGTTCGATCCCGTACCTCTCGGTTACGAGTCGAATTCGTTAACCACTAAGCCACCGACGCTCAAGAAAGACGAGCAAGAAAACGCAAAGTACAAACAATTATTGCACAATCCTTCTTGTTTGTCAATTGAATCCCCCAAAAATACCACAAAATGTGTTAGAAGACATGACCTCGAAATGAAATTAGTACCAAGAAACTGTCACGCCAAGTCACGCGATGTATGAATAGCGACGTACACAGAAATATGGCGCATTAATTTCTGATTGATGGCTTTGATTGGCGCAATGTATCGTACGAGTGGCGATGTTTTGCTGAAGCAGCCAAACCCGACACTGCCACAACAATGACCCGCCATCTGGGAAATTCTACGTATTCGCCCGAATACTGCGAAGCAAAACTTATAGCCCATATTTTGGTCATTTTGGTAGTTAGTGTTTATGTTAATCAATAGACGTTTTAAATACCAACCAATCACAGTTCCTGTACCAATGTTCTTTCGTGTAATTTTGTGTGCAATAAAGAGTTAATCTATCTATCTATGTATCTGTTGCCCCGAGGTAGAAATTTACAAAATGACCTGCTTTTGTCTACCTACACAAGTATCGTCGTACTTTGGTAGCTCTCCGCCTACTCTACCCACCTTGAACCACGAAACCACGCCAGTTCCAACATAACGGACTATAATTTGGTGAATATTATGCATGCGCGTGCGGTGCGGTGCCCAGGATTCCGTCGGCGGGTCCGTTGGTGCCCGGTGCCCGGTGCGGAGACAGGTGGTGTCACGCGCCGCCGCGCCCGCGCACCCCGTGCCGTATGACAGCCCCTCCGATAGATTAAGTACCTACACCAAATTACCCACCCCAGTTTTGAACTCAAGAGTTTAAATAGGTTGCGCTAGCCACTTGGCCGCTATGTCATTTGAGGTAAAAAAAAAGTCTTGGCTCGATGCTGCTGTTGTGAATAACATATTTGTTAATAAAATTTACATGTTTTTCGATATACTAAAGTTTTTGAATGGGGATAATCGGAATTAGTTAAGTTACAGTGTTTTTACTTGGTAACAGTTCGAGAGCAGGACATTTTACTTTTTGTTTTCCCAGTAATATCTATTGTTGATCTAGTAATAAGTTGTTGTCCGAGACCCTGTTAACAGTGGAACCTGATCTGATTGGATCACGTCAGGTTCGAAAAAGTTATTGATACATGTCCGACACCCTCGCAATGGGGATCGAGCTCGGTAACTTTCGCTTGCGAAACCGAACCACTAGCCATTACGTCACCGACGACGCTCTCAATTTCGATGTTTCTTTAAAGCTGAGCTCAACAAGAGACCCGCTCAGCAATCTTGAAAGGCACCAAATTGACTGACAGACAACTCTGCTGTTTTAAGTTAAAGTGTGAAAAATATAAGTTATCGAATCGTAACCAGACACCTATGTCAATCATTAGGTACTTAGGTATCAATAGGTATCCTTTAATATTTATAAGTCATTTATAAACCTGCGGCCGACGTTAGGAAAATTTTAAGTCGCCCGCTCCGTTCCATACGCGTCACCGCTAAATCGGTCCTGAGCTTTGTAAATCAAATGTTTGCCGGCGAAAAAACTGTTGCATATCATACGTTTTACATATCAAACAGATTCTAATAACGCAGTATTTGAAATTCAGATACGGAGTGTCCTTCGCTTACCCTTTGCGCGGGCGCCACTGACAACATCCGGCGCCTGTCGCCGCCTGAGCCGCTACTTGTCGACCAGAATTAATTCGCACCTCAGCACATTATGCGGCAAGCAAACATCACGCTAAACAGGTAACGGGAAGGGGCGCTAAGGGGATCCTTCGTATTTCAGTGCGAAAGAAATATCTCTTTACTGTTTTGTTTTCATTTCGCTATCTATATTCGTGCACTGAATTTTGCACAATTCAAATTTTGTGATATCCTCGTTATGCGTCGAAAGGGTTGAATTCGGGACTGTTCCCTCCTTTGTTTACCTATATTTTTCCAAATACAAACGTATTGGATTATCGGATTTGGTTCTATATATAGTTTCGGAAATACGGTAGGTACAAAAATACTACAGATATGCAAGCATGAACGAACCTCTTAATAATATTACTGTAGTTAGATAAGATATCGCGATGTTATGAATGGCAATTCTAATATACCTACCTATCAGTAAGTACCAATAGCATTACAGATTTATAACGTGACCTACCTACTCATATGGTCGGATAAATGCAATTGAGTCATCGATACTGCTGCCGTAAGAAACAATACATAGCTCCAATTACAAACACAGGTGTCGAGAGACATAGCGTTATGTTTATATTACTTTGTTATGGAATCAGGTAATTACATAATTAACTTAATCGAACTCGTATCAGCGAAATGCTTATAGCAATTTGCTGCGGAGAATTAACATACCTAGATGACCAATGCAGAATTATAAATAAAATATGTACGCAATCAACAACAATCGCGTACCTTGTTCGAACTTATAATCCCAATGGGGCTCGGTCATCCTGCGGCCGGCCAAAAAGTCTTTGACACTGTGAACTTGACATTGGGGCACGCGGCGACGCCGGCGGCTGCGGCTAATCCGCCGACAAACAAGCCCAGATAAGATTCCATATCGCACGTGTACAGTGCACAACCGAAGCGCGACGACGATGGTCCCGCGGCCTCCCCCGCGGGGATCCTTCCAGGCTCCCAGAGCGCGGGGCGCGGCAGACCTCGAACACCCAATTCGCTGTCTTACCGGCGACATGTAGACGGGTCGCGCAAGCGCTTCCTACAACCGACATAGGACATAGTAAGGACAAGGTGTGTCGGCTCTTTGTCAACAGATATCGTGTCAATCGTATGATCCGTGACGTAACCAACATACGATGTTCCATGGTCATTTCGGTATGGCGATGTGGGGTGCCTGATAAGTAGATCGTACTCAATGGGTGCATAGCTACGCGTGCAGATGTAGGTACGTACGTACTGGCAAATATTTATGCTTTATAAAATGTTGAAGCAACCAGCTATCAGTTAAGTAGATTTATATATTAACTTTCAAATCCGTGAATGGGTTTCGGCATTATACGGATTTCTGTGTCGCCGTTTAAATAAATTAAAGTTCCCCTTTGCAAGGAAGCATTACAAACGAAAATTGCGTCCCTCGCACAATGATTCTATATTGGCTATTGAACAAACAGCATGGTAAACGCCGGTAATATTGGTATCGGTGTTACGGGGTACCAATCGGTACTGACGTATGAGGGTGTATTCGAAATGTGGCGCGGGGTGCGGACCGCAACCTGTCGCACCATCGCATGCACCATCCACCCTACAAGTTTGCTGCAACCTTCTTTTCTAATAATTTTTACATGAAACATGGTGAATTAACTCGTCATTCAGTCATGTTAACGTAGGTAACGTCTAAATTAAAATAAAAGTGCAGACGCCATGCATAAGCACTATGTTTAGAAAGCGTAGCTTAAGTTACTCCCAAAATCTATGCAAAACAAAGCACATCAAACTGGTTTATAGGCGGGCACACGGGCGCTGCCGCGGCTAAAAACTGGAGCATTTGTTCTTTACATTATCGCGGGCCAGCCGAAATTCTTGAGAGAAATCCGACGCGTCTCAAAGGATTACCGCAGGAGGATACGGCCTCGGCTCGGGTATTACCTTCGCAATTCCGCGGATCTCGCCAGACGCGCCGGGGTCCCGGGGTGACCTTGAACCCTCAAGCCGGCCAATTTATTCCCATGCAGGGATCCTCTCGCCGACAATGCCGCCACTTTATTAAATAAGCTCCCCCAAAAGTACCTTTATCGTATTTCATCCATCTGATTAGCGTTGGAAATGGAATTAGGCTCGTAATTGACACGAAAACGTTAACGAAATGAACAATTCTGTTCTGTGTCGAATACGTAATATTATTGAGTTAACTTTATTCACCAAAGTTAGACGCTTGCGAAGAGTGCCCTTACAAAGACTTTGTGGCACAGCTAATCTGGTTTTTCCATTAAGTAATTTATGAATGTAGGGATGACCTAATTGTACCGGGCAAGCAAACATAGTCGCGCCTACTCGCACTTGCATAATTTACAACCACCCGCCTGCCACCTGAATTACTCACAATCTACGTGTTTCTTTCAATATTATGGTTACGCTGACACAGTAAACGCGTTCAATTACTCAATTGATTCCTGATAACTTTAACAGAATAGGCAGGCTTACTATTAAGCTGACTACAATTTCATACATCTAATTGCTTACGTATTGACAGAGTGTTTGACTTTAAATTTCCTAAATAAACAGCAATAAACCAAATAACATGAATTTAAAAAGTTGGACTCTGTGTTGCGAAGTTAAAATTAAAGTAGCTACTCGTATGGTACGATTGCATGTGGCATGTACCGGAGGGATCAATACAGTACTTTTGGGTTGCGTTTACGGCTTTCCGTCGTCGCCCAGCAACCCCCGCCGACGACGGGGCGAGCCCACTGCCCACGCGTGGAGTAACCTTTCCCTGAACCTTGGTACTATTAGGCACATAACGTCATATTACTCAGTCAATTGTGTCCAAAAGGCAATGGCACTCCATAATTTACAGTTATATGGTAAATAATTGTATAAGTAGATGTGGTGTTGATATGGCGTTGAATGACCAATTAACGAAGCCAAAGCTAATAATAAAGGTACAGCGTTTAATCATTATGCATGAACACTGCACGAAGCTTATAATGAAATATTTCAGACAATATATTTCAAAATTTACAATCATACAAGAATCGCTTGACAAGCTACAAGATTAAGTTCTAAAATACTTGAGGGTCAAAGGTTGACGGTCAACAATAGTTTTGTTTGATGTGTAATAGATATGGAGAAGATATATAGGTAGTAGAGAAGAACATTGCAGGTGTAATAGTGCATTTCGGCACTGCTCGGATCGAGGTCGCACCGCAATGCGCCGCGCCGCAACACGCGCCAATCTATGCAGCTCATCTCTATTGCTGATTTGCTTATATACACTATGCTTCCGAATCAACACTGCATATTGGGCGGTAAAACCACTTAATCTCAAATTATATATCCACTTGCTTCAATAACACGACTTGAAAAAAAAACACGTCTAAACATTCACATTTATGCATATTGATATGCTGAAGTTTGAAAAGCGATTAATCAACATATAAGACCTGTTCAATTGTAACAAATAAACATTTGTATGGTGCAAAAGGACGTAAAACGTAAACACAAGCAGGTCAAGACTAGGCTAAATCAACCACGCAAGTACGAGCGAAAGTGTTTTCCTTGGAAGACACCTGCTTTTCGTTCATGTACGTAATAGCAAGCAACTGCTAGCTACGACCGATAAGCGACGTCATCATCAAATGGATTTCTTGGAAAAGCAAATGTTATTCAATGTAGCTGATGTTTATCATGGAAATACATGGAAAAGTTGGCGCCGGTCCTGTGTTGCATAATGTATCGACAGGTTCGCTACACTTATCAGTGTCAATGTCGAACCCTGACAATAAAAACACATTATACTTTATGGAATTGTGGTAAGTACTGATTCGATAATCAAACCAGGCAAACGAGCAACATCAAGAACTGTTGAAATAAAAAGCTGCTGTTATTTATTTTCCTTCATTTCTCCTCCTTTAAAGCCAACCATTTATCTGTGTTATTATTCAGATGGAGCAATTTAAATATTACGAAGAAAAGCCTGTACGTTTCGTGTCGCTTCGCTCGTCGCGTTTCAATTTTCCAGACGAATCGACCGCGAACGGAACCTACACACGAATACAGGGTTTAACTCGTAAGTCAACACACGTCACGAACAAGTGGGGCATTAATTTTCCTTATGATTGATGACGCGAACTTGCGTGGGCCGTAATAAGGAGCGTGTCACTCATAACTTTCGGCGTTCAAAAGCCATGAAACTTCGGTCTCCGGTAATTGGGTTAAGACATTAATAAAGTGACTTTAGGCTAAGTTTCCCCGAATTCCCAACTCCCGATGTTACAACTTTCAAACTTATTAAAGTTCGAAGGTCGAGTGACATATTAAGCTGTGCCAGTTTGCCAAATTAGTTGCGTATAAGTTGTACGAAACAAGTTTTATTTGTTCCATTTCACCTGTCGGAAGCGACTACATTTCCAGAAAATATTTCTGCCAGTTCAAACATTGATAAATGATCATCCGAGGCACTGCAACGTACACAATGGCGAATGACTAACGACCAATGAAAAACCCATCGCTTAGGGGTTCTAACCTGCATGCAAGACCCGAGTCAATTTTAAGTATATAAACAAGTATCGTATAACAGCCAGGCGGACGCCTTAACAGCAACCAATATCAATTTTAAAGGGTTGCAAATGGGGGCGGGAACGGCATTTTCTGCAACGTGGGCCCGGCGCAGCTTAGGGTGGGTTGTTTGTGCAATTTAAGCCACTGCCTGCTAGCCGTTAATATTGTACGTTCGTGAATTATGATATCAAATATCAACAGTATTATGATGATAATATTGAAACAACTTATTTCATTATTTACTAAGAAACCAATGAACAAGTGCGGTATTTTTATTTTCAATATTTTAAATCCTTTATCCTACAACCTAAATTATGTTCAGAACACGTAATAAACACGTCTTCATCGAAAATCGTTTTGTAAGTACACCGTAGGCTCCTTCGGTCTTCCTTATTTTTCGTGTCAATATTCAGTTACTAATCGGATATGACTAGCGTTAAACTGTAAGTTATACCACCTCAGGGAACATTAACCTTTCCGGCTATTACGGCAGTTTCAACGCGTTTGTGAGGCTTTGTAATAATTTTATGCTCGCTGAAAGCATCCACCGACTCAGCAAAGGTCCCGGCGGCGGGGGCGCGACGGCACGCAACTGTAGTTTTCTTATTCCCTTTTCTTTTTCAACTGCGCTGTGCTAGGACAATGAACCTCCATATTTCACTTTCTTTATCGGCAACGAGTTGTTACGAAACTGAAATTATTTATTGCGATTTATATTGGAAGGGGGAGCGTCAAATATTTTGTAGGTAGGTATCCCGTTTTCGAACTAGACGAGCCTACACGGCAGGTTTACATGTTATTCGTTCGCTTATGTTTTAGTTTATGTTTGCCGATGTATAAAAGCTGTATTATACTAGGAAAAAGCCAGTATAATAATAGCTTTCCGCTTTTATAGCTGTCATAAAAAATACGATGCTGTATTTATTACGACTGCTTTCGGATCGATTAGCATTGTTTTATTTGGTTCATATTTGGACTGTAAGGCTATATTTTATCACGCAATCACAATCTATACTATATTATGTAGAGCAAAGTTTTTTTTAAAAAGAGTTTGTTCGTCTGTTATGGACATGGATAAACTCAAAAGTTTTTTTTTAAATCCTATAGAAAGCTACGCATTGAGCGAGTAACATAGGTATAGTTTTGCAAAATGTAATGTGGTTCTGAAGGGGACCGGCTCCGGAACGTAGTAACATAATTTTACGCGGACGAAGTCGAAGGCAAGAAAGCTAGAACTTTATTAAACAATAAATAATCAACCAAGGGTTAAATGGAGGCATTGCTATAAATAATGCCATGACAAGCGTTTCTCAAGAAAATATAGATAAATATACAATCTAATTTTGGGTAAATGAATTCGTGAGCGTAATTATATGTAGTCTACCAAAAATACCGACAACAAAAAATGGGCTGTTTATCCGGCTGTCACTTTCTCATCGATTGATACGTTCTGAAAATAACTTAGAACCTAGAAAGGTCATAGCTACCACTTTAATTATGTAGGTATGCGAAGAAGTTGTAGGCGACACTGTATCAATTTTATCACTCTACTACTGACTACTTACTGAAATTGTAACTTTTATATCAGCAATATCAACTTAAACTAAGGTAAAACAACCTGCGAAGTTTCAAAGATAGATAGTGCCACCCTGCAAATATTGACAATCTGACAAATATATAAAGCAATTTGACTGGAATGGCCACGAATGGTGCACTGCATCTACGAAATTTAAGTAATATTTTATTATTTTCTCGCAAATATTTATCTAGTTATAAATCTACGTACACATTAACTTAAACGAAGGAATCCAATTCATATTTCCCGGTAATTCCCGTTAATTCACTCAGGCACCTCGATGTAACTATTACATAATACTGTTTTAGCATTAAAATTAAACGCTATGTGATACTTTATTTTAAGTTTAACTTTTGTAATATATCATACACAATAGGCGTGCGCTTTATTAAGGAACTATATAGAAGCAAATACAGGGTAACATTTGGCTAGAAACAGTATATGATTGATCAGAGTCGCAACATGATTACGACAGTGCCAGTGCCTCTTCCATAGCGCCGATGGGGAGAGTATACCTAGAGTCAATAGTTCGATAGCGGACCGAGTCGTGTTATTGTATTTGTATTTATTTTGTTTCAACAACGTGTTCTCACGGTGGTGGACCGTTCCGGGAAAATGTTTGACTGGAAAAAATAACTCGGCAATAAATATCGGTCACACATACTCGCTTCGAGTCATGGAGACTGACGAAAGCAGCCATATCCCGCAGAATCCAGTGTGTACCGATTTGGAGCCACACCTTCTGGTTTATATTTCTATAAGTAAATCAGTAGGTGTTTTCCCCACCTAGAAAAATAGAAACGAAAAGAATCATTCGATCCAGTCAGTTGATACCATTACGTAACCAATTAGTGACGAAAATGCGGACGAAAGGCGATGAAACGACACCACATGTTTTCCTATTCCTCACTGCCAATGAATTATTGAATTGTTTTCCCGTTTCATTTTCCTTTAATCACTAGTATGATATGGGAAAATGAATTCCCCGTTCGTCATCGTTCAACGTTCAGAAAGTATGGCTTGGCCATTTCATAGAACTACTGCATGACAATAGGTTGAATTAAGACACGAGTCAGGGCTGACGTGGTCGGACGGACCAAGCTAGCGCGAAGCTAGCATCAGCTCTGATCTGTAATTGATGATTGTCACTGATAGAGCTACGATTTAATATATGTAAAAGGCGTACTTTCTTTAAAAAATTAAGAGTTTGTAGAGTTAGGGTCTTCATGAGATCCGATTACTTTTTTACAGTGAAACCGTTTTGAGCTTAAGAGGCTGGGTGAACCAATTTTAATGGTAATATATATTTATTTATTTGGCCGCCTGGTGGTCACTTATTTATCAACTTTAAACTCAAATTTATTTCTTGCGACAAAACTATACACGGTTTTGTTAGCTATTTTCTGTCAGGTATTTTGTTTCTGAAGTTGTTGTAAAAGAACCTTTACCTTCAACTGACAATACCATAAACGGAGAACCCTATGGAACATACCAACTGTTGAAACTCATCGCCTAATACAATTTACAAAGAAACCAACCTTCCCAGTAAGATTACATGCAGAGCATGCAGAATACCAACTACCTATTTGAATTTCCAAATGATCAACTAACTCACAGCCGAAACTACCGATACCGGTATCTAAATTGTTCGCAGAGGTTTCGTAAATACTGCAAATAACGATGAAGATTTTTAATATCCTCCGGGAACGTGATAAAACTACACACAGTTTTATCACGTTACAAAAGTCTGTAAAAGGAAAATGTTTGACTAAAAGACAGTTTTTGGTAAATATTTCTGTTAATGGAAATACTTACATTATTTTATTAGAAGGAAAACTGATTTCAAAAGTATTTCCTCAGCTGATTAACTAACTACTGTGCAAACAAAAGTCGCTACTTATTAAAAGCAATTAACGACATACCAACAAGGAGGGTCGCTATCTCGCGGATTACTCTCACAAACAGATTTTCACGATAACACAAGATAATGTAAATGTTTACAATGGCACGTCTCCGATTGTAACTACCGCGTGATAATCATAATTTATAAATTTCACAAAGATGTAATAACTCTAATATCATAATTAGCACCGACAAATAGGTCTTCCAAAAATTTTGGCGGTACCATGCGAGCGAACGTGAAAAACAAAACACGATCAAAATTCAAAATTTCATATTTTTATTTCTTTTTTCCTTAGAATTCGGAAAAGTTTCATCATAACATATCTAATTGAATTGAAACTCTTTTGAATAGTTATAATAAAAAAATAACGCAAGCAAACCAATGTTATTGTAATTCACTATAAAATAATTAACCCCTCAAGAATTTGAACTCCGCCTGGTATGCACTGCGTAGTTTGTATAGTATCTTATTTGAAAGACAAGCGACTCACTTTTTCATCCATAATAAAAACGATAAGGGATACAAATGGGCTCTCGATACGCAAATTCGTCCCCGGAGAGAAATAAGTATCTGTAACCGTCAATAGATTGAGATAAGGCAGGCGATGGGAAATAAAGTGAGGGAGAGGCGCGGCCGGCGAAAATTCAATAACGAGATACCCAGGCTTACGTAAGGCAAGCGGGGCAGAGTCGCTGGTGGAATATTTTATTTTAAACATAATATTAGGTACCAAAAAAAAAAGCTAGCAGTAATAACTACAGTAATAAATTCTTGAAATGCTTGGTGACCATCTGTGTGATTGAGTCATCCATAGCTTATGCCACTTGATTCATGAGGCCATCATGTATTCGTCGAGCACGCTCGCTCGGGTACATTAGTGATCATCATCATCATGGTCATCTTTGCGTTATTATCCCGGTTGTGCTCACGCGCGCTAGGGCCCGGGATCCACCTTGACCATAATCCAAGATTTGGCAAATCAGCTAATTACATTGGGGCGACTACCATCTGACTTCCGTGACCTTGTTAACAGACGGGAAAGCTGACCAGATTGGATCATAGTTATACATTCAGCCGTTGATGTCACATCACACATCAACAGCCCCTTCTGAACTAGCCTCCTCCACATTAGTGGAAGACTTAGTGACAATTACGAACAACTTTTTTACCACGCATGGCAGGTGGGTTGGAGATTGCTATGTTAAAAGGTACGTAAAAAGAACACGATGCTACCCGTTTACTGATCCGCTGGCCTGGAAGGACACCCGTGGCTGGAAGGAGTTAGTGCTATTTTGTACAATGCCCGACACCACGCAGCTCGTCACCTTTAAATTACCTATGTGTAATTTATGTCGCGCGCTGCGTCGAATCGACCGCCGTATGATACATTTTTGTTCAAAATATCATTATTTCTTGCCGCATGTACTTTACATTTAAATCTCCAGTCATTTTTTGCCTGTGTTTGTATTATAATAGATTATACCAAGAGGATAAAGTAATGTCTTACGTCATGAGCGGTATATGGGATCCTGTAGCGAAGGACTAGGTTAATACCCGAGCTTAGCAAGGCTGAGAAGTTATGTAGAGTCCTAAGTAAAGCCAGGAGTTCCAGCCGCCAATGACCTACTTTTTTTGCCCTTAAGTGACAGCAAAAGCAAAATAAGAATTTATGACTGATTTTGGACACTTTAGTCCAGCGTTGAGGACAGCGTTGGTCTGCATATCCATTCAGGCAGACGTTGTATACAAGACACAAAAAGAAAACCTAGAACAGAAATTCCGCCTGTGGACCTTTTGCATAGTGGACCAGCGTGGTGACCACTTAACATGAAGTCTTTAAGAATAAATGGAAATACATCGCCAAGTTTTCTGTTTGTCCCAACAGGACAACATAAAATTTATAGTCGTACTTGAAACAAATGTCTATAGGAAATTACTAAAAGCGGCAGCGGGTGGCGCGGCCGGCGCGGTGCAATTCAGGTCTGCAGATGGCCCATTTCGATAAACTTGCAATATTTGGAGCAGTTGTGCGACAGTGTACCACAGGCATAGGTATCTGTCATCTACACAGATTAGAATTTCACCTTTACGTAACTGTTAAATAGCCGCAGTTGTCATCTCGCTACTGCAGTTTTCTTTAACCACGACGGGTGCAACCCACAGCATATTGACGAAACCCCTTGCGTTGCTATTGTCCATAGGTTGTGGTGATCACTTTATATCAGATGGTCCGCTTGCCTATTTGTCTACGATTCATAGAAAAATACTACAATATTTTTCATTTAAATATAAAGAAAAATAAAGGACCTCTAAACGAGCGCGTTGAAATCTTTTCAATGAAGCTACGATCTTTTTGAGGCTGACCTTGAATTATCAAAATTTCGTGATTTTTAACTAAACTCTAAGGACATTCTCATTGCAAAGCAAGTACTATGTGGCAATAGCGCAATATTAGGTATGTAGGTATTTCGTCGCTTGAGATCACCCACTGAGGTGAAAATTGCTAAGATATATATTTAATCTTGAAAATATTGACATACGTGATATGCACGTGCCCACGTGGGTGTGATATTTGCCTATTATATGCTCATAACAATAAACTGGTCGGAAATTAATCTAGATAGCGTTGGTAATTTCCAAAAAATATCTCAACATCCTATTTGTTATACATGTTAGAAGTGTACTTTTGAGCGATGGCCTCATGTCGAAGGATGCCATGTGCTAACAAACTAAAAAAGCTAAAGATCGAGCGGAAGTAAACAAGGAGAAGTAGAATTGCGGAACCGATATTGACCTCGTCAACCGTCAACCTACTACTTACCATTCCCTAAGCAAGTCAAAATCCAATCAGCCAGTCAATAGTCAGTGTTCCATTTTTGGTTATGAATCATGTAGTCTTTCAGCAATGTAGAATAAAAATTTGGAAAATGCTCTAGCTACACTGTAGCCAGACGTACGCCATATGCACAGATTATGGCGTGGTTCTGATCAATATTTGCACGTACTAGTGTGTGTCACTTTGTATTATGTAACATAACCGCTAGTAGGCAATGTCACGAAATGAGGCTTTAAGCGATAAGGTCGCCTGTTCTTTTCTCTGTTGCTACGGATATGTACCGACTATATTTTGTGGTCAACTTAGCGTTAATGTCCCGGTTGTGCTCTCGCGCGTTTGGCCTGTGTATCTGTGAATCTGTCTATCAGGTCCGTGGCATTTTAGCTCCCGAACGGATAGAGCGACTTCGATGCGGTTTTCTTTATTTGATTTCCAGTTGAATCGCTATGGATCTTACTTCATTAAAATAAGTAGTTGGGAAAATATTAGCGTTGTTGGGGGTTTTCTGACGTTATAATATTACTTAGTTAAAGAATATTAGTATAGTTCTGTTAGTTACTGTTTGCATGTCATTTTTTATGAGAATAAGTGGAAGGTAGGGAAGTCCAAGGCTACTAAACTAACGAGAGTCGTACCTATGATGTAATCGTGTATAGTACAAGTTGTACCTTTCCCAGGTCTTGAGTATCGCTATTTACATAATTTTTATCGAAGCCCCGGTTATGAGCAGGACTTGAACCTAACAAAATTCGGTTGGATGGCTATTTGACAACTTAAGGCCGATTCTTTTGGACACGTTACATGCACCATCAAAAAAAGGTCATCGTCAGGACCACGGGGAGCAGGACCTAATGTTATATCATCATCAAATATGTCGTATTGTCGTTAATAGGCAAAATTTAATGTTTAAATCTTGGTTCGGAATAATTTCCAAAACTACTGAACCGATTTAGGGAATTATTTCAAAAACTACATTAATGTCAAGTATCATCGAGATTCCTTTTTTACGGAAAAGTTAATAAGTTCCGAGATTTTGAAAGTTCACGAAGTTTTGAACTGGAGGCGGGTGAAAGCTGCAGGGCTCCGCTAGTTAGAAATCCTCTAATTTTACATAGAGCTCACTATCATTTCTTTTCTGTTTTACACTTAAACTATTTTTCTAAAAAAGTTCAGTGTAAGAATTTTCGTTTTAAAATAGTTTCGTTTCCAAATGGTAGGAACCTAGTCAAATACCCCCAATTTTTTAAACTCAACGCAATAAACTCAACCCTTCACCAAAGTACAATTGCTTACACGTACAATTAACAGAAATTGGGTGTGCGAAAACTGTGACCGTGGCCGCGGTGTGAAGGACGCTACGGCGGGCGGCACCCGGCACCCGGCAGCCGGCATTGCAGGTGTTACGCTCGCCAAATGCCGCCTCGCAAAGGATACCACGGCCACCACGGCCTTGGTCAATAGGAAAAGCTTATGGAACCGTCAACTGCTTGAGTATGAGTATGAACTACGACCGGAATACCTTTGCTAACGAGTTACTCACACAATTTCGCGTTCGCGATTTATTTATATGATTTTAAAAAATATATTAAAAGTAAAGATGAGGCTCTATTAGACGTAATGTTAAACCTTGCCTTTCTTTTTTTTTAAAGATGAAAATATAAAATAATAAAATATGAAACAATAAATATAAAAAGTCGTGGAGTGCCAATCGGCTCCCGAGACTGTTTAACCAGCCTCAGGTTTTCTAGCGGTAGCGGAACCTTGGTTGATAATTAATGCACTATAAATTATCTTTTTTTTAATAATTAGAAAAATAGACAAGTACATCCTGTGCAGCTGCAACAGTCGCCACACGCACGGCGCGCCGGAAATACGGAAAGCTCGTTATCCGATCGATTTAAGTGTACAATTGCATAAATCTAGATCTGGACTGTACCGCAAAACTTACTAACATCCGTAGTGCCGGGCACGCGCTACGTCCCTGGAAACGCTACGAGACTACGTACGGGAAACGTGAAAAGTCAACGAAGTCGGCGTGGTGCGTAACAGCTGATCGGGTGCCGCGCGTGGGCGGTACTTTCGGGCGGGTAGGAGGAGGAGTGCGTACTCACCGGCTGCGAGGGTCAGCCACCACCAGCAGCAGCAGGCGGCGTAGAGCGGCCGAGCGCCGGCCATGTCAGCGGCAGCGCATCACACGCGCGCTCTCGCCGGCCGCCCCGGCGGACTGGCAGTGCGGCGCGCGCGATCGATGCCGCCGCACGCACCCTCCGCCCCGCCCTCCCCCTCCGCGCCCCGCCCCGCCCCGCCCGCCATTTCCCGACTTTCCTCGGAGCGGGAGAGCGCGCGCGCTGCCCTCTTTTCCGGCGGATCGCTGACCGCCCCTAATTGATTGGGCCGCTCATTTGCTGTTCGGCAAGTTTTAGGTCAGCACCGCCGCAGAGCCTCTGCGCAATGCTCGGCTAGCCTAGACGACGTGGACGGCGCGTTGACACTTCACAGCTGGACAGACATTAAATCAATTTGTAAAGAAGAAAGCATTTGTCACTATCACTGATTGCATTGTGCTGTAACTACTCTGCTTTGAATTAAGAAGGAACCAAATTTTCCTTATTAAAATATATTTTATTGAAGTCCACACATATAAAATTAAAAAGATACTGTCACGGTTCACTTGTTGAACAGTTTAGAACAAAACCGTTCAACCAGCCTCTGGGTCCCCGGCGGGAGACATTGGTCAACCTCGAATAGTCTACGTACAAATTAATTCACAAGCATATGGAAGTTTCGAAAGAAGAACGTGATGCGTTTGCTATTTTGTAGTTAATACCACTGTATTATAGAGACTAATGTCAATCGATAACGTGGGCACCGAAGCAAATCACAGAATAGAAAACCACCAAAAACATTTAATATAAAATTGGTTCGCCAAGTCTCGCAAGCTCATAACGGTTTCACAGTGAAAAATGTATCAGATCTCATGAAGAGTCAAGCCCCTACCTTATCTCTACAAAGCTTAACTTTACCAACCTTACATTTAGCCCCTAGCTCTACAAACCCTACATTTTGGTCAGAAAGTATGCCTTGGCCGTTTCATTATTTAAACATAACTTTATCAGTGACAATGGTCACTATGCAGAGCTGATGCTAGTTACTTGGTCCATGTGACGACGTCAGCCCTGATCGACGCACATGTCATACGAGCACCAGCCTAATGTGAAAGGCAATACTTTTATGAAACAATGGCTTGGCTCTTCATGAACTCTAGTAACTATTTCACTGTGAAACCGCTTCTTAAGAGCTTGCGAGGCTTGGCGAAGCAATTTTGTATGATTTTTTTTGTGATACGTCATCATTTTATTTTGCTACTAACGAGGACCTGTAATTTTCTTATTGATTCTACTTATGATATATTACTTATTATGTTTTATATAGCTGTTAGTACTCCAATAAATAAATAAATAAATAGTAGTGTAAATACCCTTCATCTTTGTAATCTGCATACTAGTCTAATTTCAGTTATTTAGCACTTCGGGATGTGATACAAACGTTTAATTTTATATTTAGCTCTGCAGTAGTATGGGGATTGGAGGATGAAGTTAGTAGTTGTAGATAGATTAGTTTCCTCATTACTTGTTAGCAAATAATAGCCTGCATACCAATTTCAGTTTCCTACAACTGTGGGAATGGCCCTAGAAGTTTTGATAAGAAGTCGGTGAGTCTGCCCGTCAGTATCGAATCGAAAAAGCATAAAAGCTAGAAAATAAAACTTTGTGTGTATAGCACGTCAGCAAGTCTTCTGCGTATATCTTATTCTGAAAATACGAGCTTTGTAGCATTGTCCAGACCGTAAATATATATAGGAATCTGAAAATTCGACGAAACTCTTCGAGAAAAGGTAACTAGTGCGCTTCTGTGCCCCCAGATGGTATAAAACAAATATGATATTTACATAGCTATTACAAAAACCCATCAATGCAGTGTTCTGAGAGGGATTCGAACCGAAATTGCCCGCAAGACGGACGCTCTCGTGACATCTTGCTGGTGACCACACCATGAAATTTTAACATGAATTTTTATAATTTTGAAATTTGTGTTTGTCAATGTTTTTTCCAGTTATCTTCGACGCGGCAACAGAAATGACTAGCATATTACTTCCAGCAAAGTCGACAAAATTATAGGTCGTAATTTTGAATTTTGATTTTTGGTCGAAACATGAAAATATGAGTGTAGCAAAAAAGTAAGTATTAGAGAGTGTAGGCAAGTATGTATGGTCGGGTCAAACTATACGTACCTAATTTAACCCATTTTCCCGCGTTCAATTGAGCTGCGTATACATGTAACTTGGATGACAAGATAACTTGGATGTAGTCGGAAGGTGGTAATGAGAACTAATGAACGCAACTAGATAACCACATCGTGTTTGGGCTCTTTGGAATGGTCTCCATAGTACCTACTAGGTGATATTCAAGATGTGATGATGTTGACGGAAGGTTGCAATAGGAAGTACATGGGTTTCACCGAATACGAACATTCAGCCGAATGTTCGATAAAACTTTTGCCGAACCGAATATTCGGCATAATTGATTTCCTTACGCTTGTCGTTATTGAAAATATTTGAATACAGATCCCAAAACTGTTTTCTTTTCTTTTTCTGTTTTCTTTCTGTCTTTCTGTTTTCTTCCAATGTAAATTCCGTTTCGTATTGTCAGTTTAATAAATAATTTTATAAAAAATTAAAAATTAAAGTTATGTATTATATGATTCAGACTATTTCAGACACGTTTGTTCGAACTTTTATCTAGACAAAATCCCGATTTGCCATTTTTTTTAAATTTACTGAGTGGGTGAGCGTGGCAGCGCTGCTAGTGTTATGGGCACCTTTGCACATGCAAAGAGTGGGTTATACTATAAGTTTGTCCAGGACAGGTCCTCAACTCGAAACTTACGGATTGGCATAAAAACTGGAAGAGATCGCGATAAGGCCGCCTTTGCCCACAATGTTTAAATATACCTGTTAAATGTTCTTTCCTGTAATTTTGTGTGCAATAAAGAGTTAATCTATCTATCTATCTATCTAGTCCTGCTTGGTAGAACCAATAGTCCCGAATATCCTTTGGTTCTTGTCAGGAGAAGTCGGAAGTAAACGTCAGTAGCGTGGAATATACGTTGCAGTTAAATTTTACTCAACGACGATATAAATAAAGCATAAAATATATGTAAAATTCAAGTTTTATAGCTTTTTTGGATATGAATTTTAATCATTAATAAATAATTCAAATATGCTAATGTGATCATGTGGTGTGTGGTGCCGCCACCTCAAAGAATAACACCACCCCATCTCTTCCCGTGGGTGTCGTAAGAGGCGACTAAGGGACAAATCCGAAAGGTGGGCAGCAGCATCTTTCTGGGTAGATTTACATCAACTGCACTGCGATCTCCAACCCGCCTGCCAAGCGTGGAGATTATGGCAATGACCTCCCCTTTCGTGGGAGAGGCCCGAAGTCCTGCAGTGGACTGTTATGGGCTGTGATGATGATGATGAATGTGATCAAGGATACTGATTACTGTATTGTCTGTCAGAAGCAGTTTATATTATTAGATAGCTTAGACGTATCTCATGCTATCTATGTTCTCAAGCTATCTGATGCTATTATACATTAGAATTACTGTACAATAATGTTTGATTATTTTTAATGCGCACTTATAAGAAAAGAGAAAAAACATGTCTGACTTTTTAACTATGTTAAAATAAAAACAAATAAGTTTTTATTTTAACATAGTTGTTTGTTTAAAGTCAACTCTGCAAAGAACGGACAGTTTAGATCTCGAATACAGTGCATCGAATTCGGAGGCAACGACGCCCGTGTGCTCTAGAACCAAAGCAATATGCATATTGCTACAGTTTAGTTAAACATGTGTTGCCTAAATGCATTGCTAAAGCTCAACGTACTACATCATTTTTACGGAGATATATGTATAAATAAGTTCAACTGTATGTAAATACTCTTTATTTAACTTTAATTAATGATGTTATACATAAGAATCTCTTTCCACTATTGTAAAAATATTTTTAATGGATACTTATAAGTTTCTCTATAAAAATATCCTCAACATTTACCAATTAAGCTAATTAAACATTTTGTTTGATATCGCAATAACTAGCTCCAGGAATAAATTCAAGGTTTTCAATAAATTCAATTCATTCATTCTATGTGGTTTTTCTCACGCCATTATCGATTCTATTTTCATTTAAATATGAATTGTAAACTTTTGCAATAGCGTTCATTTTTCGATGTAAGCTCGGTCATTATTAACATTTAAATTGATTGTGATATCCCTGTATGACTAAATATTGACGTCTTTTCCTGCCAAACCATTCATGACAAACCATTTGCTGAATTAAAATAAAAAATATACGGTGAAAAACTAAGTTTCGACTTAAAGAGCTCTTCTGGTGTTGATGACGTTAATATAAACTTAATTCAAATTCAGTTCGTTTATTGCGTTTCCATGTGTTGGTAAATACAAGTTCTTAAATATATATATTAGTACAAGACATGGAACCCTGGTAGGGTATAGTAATAATTTATTACATAATAATAATAGAGAGGATGCAGTGTTTGAAATTAAGTATCAAATTAATCAAATACAAAATTCTCAATTACAAATAATGAAGTAATACAAAATGTCAACATTAATAAAAATAGCCCTAATAATTCAATTTAAATGTCAAGTTTTAAATTTAATATTAATATATTTTCTATGTCAAAACAGAATAAGAATGCATAATTAAAAATTTTATTACAAAATGCATGTCAGTCTTGTTATAAAAATTAAAAATCGTCAAATCAATAGTGTCACATAAAAATTCATCTAAGTTATAATAAGCTTTTTCAATTATATAATTTTTAAGTCTTAGTTTAAATTTATGGGGTTCAATATTACTTTTTATGTTCTTTTTTACACCACCAAGGTGGCAAACAAGCTTACGGCCTGCCTGATGGTAAGTAGTCACCGCAGCCTATGGACGTTTGCCAGGGGCATCACCCACGCGTTGCCGACCCCGTAAAAACCTTTTTACCCCTTTCAAAGTCAAAGTCAAAGTCAAATAATTTTTATTCAATTTACGTTTACAAAACTCTTATGAACGTCATAAAACACAAAATTATGTTTACAAATAATATTTAGAAAAATAGGGCTGCGGGCCGTGGCAACATTGAGCCGGTGTGCCTTCCAGACATTATTAGTCCCAGAATTGGACTGACTGTCACTGTCTGTCACTGTCACCTTGACAGTTTGACTTACCGCCCGAATCAACGGTGCACGGTGCCGCGCCGCGTGCGTTGTTTCTGTGCACATATAACATAAATATTATACGAACACGAAAAAAAAACTATATATCAAAGGTGATAACCGTAAAACCTAATAATTAATGGCTAAATCACAACCATACGCATTTTCTAGTAGGTACACAGTGCACACCTGTGAATATGCAACAATTAAAGTAAACATAACCTAATTAACAGTGCATTCACATTTTAGCTCGTTTATGAAGTGAGGAGCAAGGAAATGAGTCTTGCAATGTATGAACATCTTTTACGTATGACTTGAAACTTCCGTAACAAATGATGGATAACATAATGGAATTTACGGTAAGGTAGTTTTCACGTTCTAAATTACATTACTATTACAATTATTATAAATACAAGATTCAATGAATCAATTGATCTAATATTACAAATGTCAATAGTTTATTCACTTAAACAATACAATAAATAATATAAAAATGATTAAATCGAAATTACCTATGATTAAATGTCAAGATACTAATATAATTATGAATGTCAACATGTAAAATTAGAATTAAATTAATGAAAAAATAATGCTCATTTCAGGTTCAGGTTCAAACTATACCCAGGGATTTTTGTCTTCATTATAATCATTTATTTTGTAATATGCTTTCTTCAGTAATACTTTCTTAATAAATGACTTAAACTCATTGAAAGGCAAACTCTGAACCTCCTCTGGTAACTTATTAAAGAAGGGAACACAGTGGCCAATGAAGCAGGATTTGACCTTGGACAGTCGGAAGCGCTCCACCGCCAGCCTGTTCCTGTGTCGAGTGTTATAACTGTGTTTGTCTGAGTTTTTGCAATAGGAATCAATGTTTTTGTAAGTGTGCATCAAATTATAATATATATACTGGGATGCCACAGTTAAAATACCTATATCTTTAAAAAGTTCTCTTAATGAGACTCGTGGACCCAAACTGTAAATGGACCTGATGGCCCGCTTTTGTAACACAAATATATCTTGAATCTCTGCTGCAGTACCCCACAACATTAGACCATAGGACATAATGCTATGGAAGTAGCTGAAATACACAGTTCTGGCTATTTCAATATTTGTAAGGCTCTTTATTCTTTTTATGGCATAGATAGCGGAACTTAATCTTTTGCCCAACGTAGCCAACTGAGTCTTCCATTGTAATTTTCTGTCCAATGATATTCCTAGAAATAAAGTGGATTCAGAAAATGATAGTTTATTTTTGCCAAGAAAAAGGTTGATTTTACCAGTAACTACATTGGGCATCTGGAAAAGTACGCATTTAGTTTTATTTGGATTTAAGTATAAGTTATTGATTTGAAACCATTTGTGCAGTTGCGAGAGAGTACCATTTACATCGTCAAAGTTTGTTTTATTTCTATCAACCTTAAATAGTAGAGAAGTGTCATCTGCAAAAAGTACTATCTCGCAGTGCTTACTGATAAAGTATGGTAAATCATTTATATAAACGAGGAACAGGAAAGGTCCTAAAATTGAGCCTTGCGGAACGCCCATAGCAACAGGACAGCCACCAGAGGTAGATTCATTAATTTTTACCTTTTGAGTTCTGTTGTTTAGGTATGACGTTAAGAGTGATAAAGCATTACCAGTTATACCGTAATGCGTTAACTTTTTTAAAATTATACTGTGACTGACACAATCGAAGGCTTTGGAAAGGTCACAAAAAATGCCAATGGCATTTTGTGACCTCTCCCAGGCGTCGTAAATATGTTTAAGCAATTCAATGCCAGCATCAATTGTGGATCTACCCTTTGTGAAGCCAAATTGATTTTTGTGAAACAGTCCATGTTCTGTAAAATGTGCTAACAATTGTTGTAAAATAAGTTTTTCAAAAATTTTGCTTAGCACTGGTAAAACTGAAATGGGTCTAAAATTGGAAGGGTCTTGTCTTCCACCATTTTTGAAAAGAGGGACTATTTTGCTAATCTTCATAAGATCAGGAAAAATCCCTTTGTCTATACTATTATTAAAAATATCAGCGAGTTGAGGAGCTATGTCTTTTATAATGCTTTTAATAATATAGACTGACATACCCCATATATCCTCAGTTTGTTTTAAATTGAGAGAGTTGAATGATTTAAGAATATCAACATAACCGATGTGCCTAAACTTGAAATTTATCATACACGCAGGGAGACTTTGTTTAAGAACTTGCTCCGCTAAATCAGCAGACGAGTTCAGATTTTGAGTTGTGTTTATGGCAATCTTGGAAAAGTACTCATTAAAAGTGTTTGCTATCTCATGGTCATTTCTGATGGTTTTGTTATTAACTTGTAATTCAAAGTTACGATCATGATTATTATTACCCTTGCCTGTTTCGTGGTTTATAATTTGCCAGACAGCTTTAACTTTGTTATTAGCTTTGTTAATTTTGGATTTTATAAAATTGGCCTTCGCATTATGGCAAACACTTTTAAATATTTTGGAATACTTCCTAACATAATTTGCAAATGTGTCGGACTTATTATAGGTTTTCATATTGTACAGCTCATATAGTCTTAATCTACTTTTGTAAATTCCCGTAGTGGCCCAATCACCGATTTTAAGTTTACCGTTTTTTTTAAAGGTTTTGATTTTGAAAACATTATCAAATTCTGTCTTAATGTCACTGAACAGGGCATTATAATGGTCATTCGGTTCAGTAGTTATTGGATGTTTTAAGTAAATCTGTTTAGCCACATTGTTTGAAAATGAATTTAAACGTTGTTTAGTAACTGGTCGACATTTCATTATTGTGGGTTTGGATGGTATTTGTTCCTGCATCTCGATACCAATACCATAATGATCTGATCCAAGGCAATTCAAAACAAGAAGTTCTTTCTTGAAGAACTCCATGTTGTACGCGGACGTTTGCTTCCTTGACCTCAATGAGGATCTCCTTGACAAACTCGAGCGTCTACAGAACATCGGTATTCGGTTTATATATGGGCTGCGCAAGTTCGACCACGTCTCTGATTTTCGTAAGAAGCTGCGGAGGCTTCCGATTAGGCTGCGGCGGGATGAGCATGTGTTGGTACTGCTGTATAAAATTCTGTTCGATCCCCGTTCTCCCACATGCCTTAGAGATGGCTTCAGATTCCAGAGTGTTGACCTAGCCCGGAATCTTCGATCAGCTCACGATAATACTCTGAGGCCACCGTTTACTCGATCTGGCTATTTTAAAGAGTCCTTCACTGTGAAAGCTACCGTCTTGTGGAATCAGTTAAACAAAGAGATTCGTCACTCCAAGTCACTCAACTCCTTTAAGGCAAAGTTGCGCACGCATCTACTCTCGGCTGGCATATGAATTTTGATGTCCTTAATTTGCAATTTTTTATTTTATTTAGTTTATGTAGGTGTATTGTCTATATATATTTTAGTTTTGTTATACATATGTATATTTTCGCATGTAGGTGTATATTTCTACTTTCCATATCCACCCATCTTTATAAGTCTATGTTGTTGACTTGCCTGTGTATCAAGCGGTTCTTTACACAAAGGTTGCCTGGTAGAGATCGCTTACAGCGATAAGGCCGCCTTTGCCCACAACTAGTTATTGTTTTTTGTCGGAACTTTTTAATGTAATTATTCTTGTGTGAGCAATAAAGAATTTATCTATCCTTTGGAACCGCACAGATCGCGAGCAATTTGGCTCCAAGGTGTGAGGATGAACTCCCTGTCGGTGGCGAGCGGTGCGATGATAGAACGTAGCTGTAGGCATCGTGTCAAACAGTTCTTCAGAACAAACACCGTTGTACAAGCGGTAGAACACACAAAGGAAGGCGAAATCCCTCCGCTGGCTCAGCGGCTCAATACCACTTGTGAGCATGGTATCATCGACAATTCTCACAGCGCGCTTTTGGATCGAGTCACAAGGACCAAGCTGATATGCCGGTGCTCCCGCCCATAGATGAGAGCAATACTCCAAATGAGGTCTGACTTGAGCCTTGTAAAGGAGAAGTCGTTGCCCCGGTCTGAAAAATTGCTTAGATCTGTTAAGCACACCCAGCTTTTTAGAAGCGAGCTTGACCTTTTCTTCCAGGTGACTGCGAAACTTAACGTCACTGAAGATGTCGACACCTAGGATATGTATGCTCTTAGAGATGGCAAGCGGTGCGTCCTGGAACTGAGGAGGTACAACGAATAGAGTTTTCGTCGCGGTGAACGCGCATACTTGTGTCTTAGTGGGGTTGAATTGGACTAGAATTAGACGTCCCCAATCAGAGACTCGATTCTAGACACAGGTACTTCGCGACTTTCCTCCACTATGGCACGAAGGATATTGGCACGACCTGTATAAAAGGCGTCTCCAGTACTGTCATCCGCATAGCAATTAATGCCGTCAATGGACAGCATATCGTTGATATGAAGGAGGAACAGAGTTGGAGAAAGCACCGAGCCTTGCGGGACACCAGCGTTAATCTCCAAGCTATTGGAGCAACAGCCGTCAACTACGGCTTTAATGCATCTGCTGGACAAAAAGCTAGTTATCCACTTCCACAATCCCTCGGGAAGCCCGTATGATGGTAACTTCGATAGAAGACCCTTATGCCAGACCCGATCGAACGCCTTTGCCATATCGAGGCCAACAGCCAGTGCCTCACCTTGACTCTCAACAGCTAAAGCCCAACGGTGTGTTAGATACACTAGAAGATCACCCGTTGAGCGACAATGTCGGAAACCATATTGACGGTCGCTTAAGAGATCGTGCTCTTCTAGGTAACCAAGGAGCTGTGCGTTTATTACTCGCTCCATCACCTTAGAGAGAAGGGAGGTTATAGCGATAGGCCTGTAATTCGATGGGTCTGATCTGTCGCCCTTTTTGGGCACAGGGTGCACGTGGGCAGTCTTCCATGAAGACGGGACTTTTCCAGTGGAGTATGACAGCGCAAAGAGGCGCGTTAGTATCGGACACAATTCAGGAGCATACACTTTAAGCACCACCGCCGGAATACCATCAGGCCCACTCGACTTTCGAACGTCTAGAGAGAGCAGAGCCCGCTGTACCTTTCGCTGTGAAATGGATATTTCCGGCATTGATTTGCCGCACCACGGGATGGTGGGCGGGTCGGCTCCTCTGTCATTCAGGGTCGAGTTTGAGGCAAAGAGAGCCTAATAAATTGGCTTTCTCTATTGCACTATGGGCCAGGGTATCATCAGATTTGCGCAGTGGTGGAAAGGCCGACTGACTAAAGTTTCCTTCGGCAGCTTTGGCGAGCGACCAGAAAACCCGACTACCAGAGGGGTAGCTCGTAAGTCGCTCGCCAATTCTGCTAACGAAGGCGAATTTTGCTCTAGCGATAGCTCTCTTGCTGTTCCTCGAGGCAGCATTAACTTCCGCTTTGCATCAGCAAAATTCGGGTCCTGATTAAGACGAGCAGTGGTCCAAGTTTCGTACGCAGATTGCTTCGCTCGTCGAGCCTCTCTGCATGGCCGATTAAACCACGGTCGTCTCCGTGCCCCAGCAGCCACTAGCGGGTTACGAATGAAGCAGTCCATATCCGCTAAGATGGTCTCAGCAACTGCGGTGGCACAGGTATCAGGATCATCCGATGCAAAACAGAGCTGCTTCCACGGGTACGATGCGTAAAATTCACGCAATCCATCCCAGTCTGCTGACTTATAATGCCAAACATGACGCCATCCAGTGGGCCCGGGAGAGTCGGATAGTGTACAAGGCACTTGTGTGCGCACAAGGCAGTGATCCGACGAGCCAAGAGGCGCATCCACGGAGATGGAGTACCCACTGGGGCGCGTAGTCAGCAGAAGGTCCAGCAAGGAGCTTGTATGGTCCTCAACATCTGGGATTCTAGTTGGCGAGCGAATCAATTGTGAGAGACCATAGACCAGAGCAAATTCGTGAGCAGACCTTCCCGCATAGTTAGTAGACCGATAACCGAGCCACTCCGTATGGTGGGCATTGAAATCTCCTAAAACCACTAACTCAGCGGAAGGATACCGCTCAAAGACTTTATCAGTCGTCACTTTCAGGAGCTCATAAAGTCGCATTGTGTCCGAGTCACCGCCATGAGACCTGTATAGGGCTGCGTAGATACGGGTGTGGCCACCATAATCCACACGAACCCACATTATCGACAGGTCCCTATCTTCAAGGCCGTGTAAACGGCGGCAACAGATATCCTCCCGAATGAACATACACACCCCGGCACGACGCAAAAAATTATGCTCGAGCTTGTACCCGGGGTAAGTTAGATATGTTGTATCAGCCGGGCATGATATCTGTGTCTCCGTCAGAAAAAGAAGGGCCGGCTGCGCAGACTCGAGGTGTTCATGGACTGCGATTACGTAGCTATGTAGACCCCTAATATTGCAAAAATCCACCTTCAGAGTGTATGGGGTTGTCGCTGTTAAAACAATATTCCTTTTTTTCTTTTATAAGAGACAGCGAATAGACTTAAATCGATAAGTAAGTAGGTACCTACTTAGTTTAAAAGTTATGAGACAACAAATAAACATTCATACCAGTCGAAATCCTCAAAACCCTCCATCATGCAAATGTAAGCACTGCCGATTCACGGTATGTAGGATCGAGAGATCAAAAAGACGGTGGTAGGTATCAGGGCGTGGGTTTGATTCACTAGACATCTTACCTTTTATTATAATGTCAATATAAAATTATAAGGACAAGTTTAAAAAAAATGACAAAGTCATCCGGAGCGAAATATACTCACGTTACGAGTGGAAATTCGTAGCAAAATATAACATTGCAGATGGGCTCCCTTGTTCCGTCCCTGCATTTGCATTAGTGTGTGTGTTTTAGAGATATGTGACATTTTGTCTCGAATTGAAACTCGGTATGTTCTCTCTGCTTCTGTAGATAAAATTTTATCTCTATGTCCAGAATCACCACTCTCGACACCACAACTCGGCCGCCTACTATAGTAGGACCACGCTAAGTCTGAATAGCTTTTTTAAAAAAAAAAATCTCTGTATGGCAACTAATGCCATGTCTTTTATCCGTCATAGAACGTCATTCATAAAAGTCATAACAAAGAATTTGACTGACTTGAAAAATATTGTTGAGGCGATTGGCACATTGGAGCGCAGCATTCATTCTGGCGAAATTTGGAAATATGTGTAATTTTTATATTGTTTTATATACAATAAAAAATTTAGGAATTCTCCAAATTGTTATAATCTTTTCATAAAATTATATTATTTAGGCGAAAAATAATTTGATAACTGAGTAACGGAATACCTATTTGACAATCCTGGAGACCTCACTTCACAGCAGCGGCCTGTTTGACGCCTTTTTATGTAGAAAGTACAGCGCCAAAAACTTATCTGACCCGCAGCCCGTGTCAAATGTTGCAAAGAAAAACAACGACGGATCCGCACGAACGCGCTTGGATGCGTTGTCAGTGTGTTCGACTATGAGTAATTTTCATAGAAACCGACGACAGCTCAAATAACTTTATGTCACGCACTAACGCACGTCACGCACAACTGTACGGTGCTGCGTTCCAGTGTGCGGATCGCCTAAATAATAATGGACAATGACTGACAAGGACAGATTATCCAATAATATTCACATTTTATATTTTCTACCACTGTCAGTTGATTCGGACTAAGCGTGGTCCTATTATACCCACCCACGTACATATCATCAGGGTGGGAGTTCATGGAGTGAAGTTGTCGGGTTTGATTCACACTATGAATGGGTAGAAGTAAGTAAGTAATTCTAGAAAGTCCTTGGTCAAATGCCTGTGGATAGCATGGACTTACTAAATAGTGATGAAGAAATGAAATAGAAGGCTCGGATTCGGGTCGCTCCAAAAAGTCACATTAGAACCTGCAATATCGTTACTAACGTGGTAATGAGGGGGATAGAAAAAGGACCACTCAGGAGGTGGCTGCGGCACTGAAGTGATCGTTATTGAATGTTATACTTTTCAGTAGTCCCTTCTTGGCTGTATGAGCTAGATCCCTTTGCCTTTCTCGTCCTTGACTTGACAGCTCTTGTCATCATCAGCTGTCTTGTCAGACTTCTGTCTGCCACACATCTGTCAAATCTACGAAGGAAGAGCGAAGGATGTGTTGTGAAGAAAAATGAAAAGTTTGAAAATTCACAAGAAAGTGGACAATGTTTTGAATTTCTGTACATATTTACTTCGACTTTAATTTAATTATATTTCTGAATATATAAGTAATAACGTTGTAATTCTGGAAAGCAGTTATGCCATTCTTTTTGGTTATCTGTAGTAGTTCTGGTCTGGCCAGGGTGTTATTGTTTTTATAAATTGAGCAGTAGTCATAGAACAGTACGTTTTAGAAAAATTGACTGAAATTATGAAATTAAAGCACGGTTATTATGACTTATTCGTCGCAAGTTGTGCCAAGTACCCCACCAGAGAGGCAGTCAGGCAGTGCGATTTTGGCGAATATAGATTGTATACATATTCAGAGCTTTACGGGACCTGCGAGTACTTAGCACAGAGTCTTCAGCAGCTAAAATGTAACAAAAACAATATCGGAATTATTACTGACAGAAATGTAATAGTACCATGTATTATAGCAGCGTAAGTAATTAGTAGGTACCTAGTTGGTGGTTTTATTTATTTTATTTAATATAGCTACCTAAACTTAATTTTTAAATAATTACCTTTCAGTGCACACAAATGCTCTGCGACTTTTATGTTTCTCAATCCAAAGCAAAAGGTGAAAGCTATGGTCGACAAATTGATGTTCCAAATTGTTGTTACCATTTCTCAAGAAAGTAATCCATTTCCACGATATTGGACCAAAGCACCAGACTTGACTACAAAAATTTTTGGTTATGCTATAAATTTCTACCAATTTTCTCCACAAAATACAATCTTGAGAAAAATACATCAGCCTGAACCTTCATTCATAGCAAGTACATCAGGCAGCACAGGCGAACCTAAGCAAATTGAAGTTCCTATACAATGTATACAACCCAACATTGATGATCTCACAAAATTATTTACTATTACTCCTGATGATATTATTTATTTTTCGACACCACTTACTTTTGATCCGGCCATGATTGAGATACTACTTGCATGTATGAATGGAGCCTCCCTTCTTATCGCCCCTCATAGAGCTGAGTACTTGTTTCCAACTAACAAAAAACATTCAGTGACAATTTGCCAACTAACTCCATCAAAGTTTTTCCAATTTACAAATACTGAGATCAAGCAAAAGATACTAGGTCCTAATTCCACATTGAGAATACTAGCCCTTGGTGGTGAACCATTTAATGGTATGAGAAAGTTAAGGGAATTCAAACATAAAAATAACAAGACTAAAATATTTACATTGTATGGGGTGACAGAAATGTCTTGTTGGGCTTGTGCAGCGGAACTAGACCTGAATCAAGCCCTCGAGGATAAGGACATTCCACTTGGGAAATGCCTCTCCGAAACTGAAGTGAAGGTGCAACCAAACTCAGAAAATATAAATACCGGAAATATCATCCTAAGTAAGCTAATATGACATTTTAACATTATATGTAATATACTAACAAACTATATTAACTGTTTATAATTTTTTTAATACTTACAACTAGCTATTGAAAAATTTTTTAAATTTCAGTCAGCAAGACAAGAAAATGTAATGTTTTGAATACATCAACGCAATTGGGTAAAGAAGAAATAAAGCCCAATGATCATGCCATTGACACTGGCGATATCGGAGAAGTGAAAAATGGAGCAATCTACTACAGGGGTCGGACAGATGACATAATAAAAAGATTCGGGCACAAGATCAATTTACAAACTGTCGAAAACACTATTATGGATTATTCAAAGATTAAAGCATGTTCATGTGTTTGGTTGCCGAAACCGTCCTTGATGGTGGTTTATTACACATCAGAAGAAATTAGCACTAAAGAGCTTTCCGACTTCATCAGGTGCAAATTAGACGACACACACTGGCCTGACAAAATAATAAGGGTTGGTAGCATTCCTACCAACGATCATGGCAAAGCATCAAAAACTTTGCTTTCCAAGCTCTATGTAGACTTTCCTACTGTCCCCCAAACCATGCAATCTTTAAAATTTAACTTCCTGCAGGAACTGAGAGTGTTATTAGATACAAATTTTACTTATGATGATGTGAAGGATAAAGATTTTTTTTCATTGGGTGGTACATCATTTATGGCGGTTACATTGTGCAATAGACTAGCCCTGACACATCCTAAACTTGGAAGGTTAATTCTGACTCATTTAATAACACCACAAAATACCATTGAACGGACAATGAATAAAGCCGAAAAAGAAATAACTGCAGATTCAAGGAAGGCTAAAAGAAGACTATCAGTATTGGCTACTTCAGATGTTGATTTTACAGATAAAATAAGCCACCCTTCAACTGACGTGCTCACTGCTACTACTTCTGTTGAAAGCAAAACGGCCATGAGAGCCACGTTTGAAGTGGAGTGGGTATATGATACAGGAAAATGTGTTGATGGATCACCTGTAATGCTAGCACAATATGAGTAAGTACCTACCTGCTACTTAACTTCATCATCATCATCGTCGGAGCGGTCAGTCCCGGATACTGCCAAGGTCCGCTTTACGATTCATTTTCCTCCATCTCGCCCGGTCTTGGGCATCCTTGCGTCGTAAACCATCGACATCTCGCACAGAAATCAAAATAAGATGAGCCTTGTTTTCATTTCTGTGTCAGTCCAGGATGGTAGATATTGAACAACTGACTGCAATACCAACCATGCCGCATCCCACCCTCTGTCTAAATACTACTAAAGGTCTTTTTAGCTTTGTCGTATAAATAACAGGTTTTTTAAACTGTCACCGATTTAACTTTATATACATATATCACTACGTATTATAAAACTAAGTCCTACCTGTTGGTGATAAACTCAAAACTTCTGGACAGATTTTCATGTGGTTTTCACCATTAGACAGAGTGATTCATGAGGAACGTTTAGGTGTATAATTTGTTACGGTTGCTACCCGTGCAAAGCCGGGGCGGGTCGCTAGTGTAAATATATAATATGTAACATGTTATCTATGGTATGGACATCGCCCCTCGGGTGCGACGACGCCGCGTCGCCGACTTGTTGTTGTGGTGTTCCACACCACCTTATACAAATGTATTCACGACGGGATGGATGATATTTAACGCGATCATTTTCAACCCCGAATTGCGTCGGGTTGAATGATATTGAAAATAGTTTCACGAATTAGGGTAAACTATCTAATTTAACCTAATACTTTGAGATCGCATATTATGTATCCAAACTCTCTAACATGACCTATGTCCTTAATTCCAGAAACCTATACATAGCGGTGGGCAGCCATTCTGGCAAAGTGATCGTATTCGAGGCTCTAACGGGGATGCTGCAAGGCATAATATACGTGAAGGCTCGCGTGGAGGCCTCGGTGCATTGCTACATCGAGCGGTCGCGCGGTATCTGCTGCGGAGTCGTGGGAGCCTACGACGGTACCATCGTCAGTTTCCGACTGGAAACGTGCGAAGAGAACTGGCGTATCAACATCGGCAAGATGGTGAAGAGTAAAGCGACGAGTTTAAACGGCATGATCTTCGTTGCGGCGTACGACGGATCCGTGCGGTGTATTGATATGGAGGTGGGTGCTGGCTGGTTTAGTTGATGGAATGCTGTAGATAGAGACATAGATCATCATAATCACGTCATACATTTTCTCCGTGGTCATACACAGGACATACACTGCTAGATACAGTAAAGGTGTCCTTCCGATATGACACGTATGAACCCGATCGCGGGCATCTGGACACCTGCGCGAATGGATGTATCTTTGGCACCGTAACAGATAGGTACTGGAAATTTTCATAGAACATCTGTTGCAATGGCCGCTATAATCACAAATAAAAAAATATATATATTGAGGGGCTTCCCCCATTTTTTCGGCATTAGTAAGAGGTGTTTTGTTATCTCTCTAATGTAATAACGGCAACACACAAGCACGAAACTTTGTTGTATTATATTGCTAATACTAAAGTGTAGCAACAAATAATAAAAACCGGTCAAGCGTGAGTCGAACTCGCGCAACAACTTTTGAATGTAATAGAATTTGGCGAATTGCTGAAATTTTTGCTGTGGCATCAAATTTTGTTGCTAACCTGAGAATAATTGTGTTAGTGGTACAGAACCCGTACCACCCGTTATATGCGAGGTCGACTCGCGATTGGCCCGTTTTATATTAAGTAATTGTTGCATCGGGAAGAAGAAGTTGGAGCAGTAGTTCGTCAAATCCTAATAGGATTGAAATCGAAAATCGAAAACTGTTATACTTTAGTATTAGCACTATAATCATATAAAAGTTTTGTGCTTGTAATGTGTTGCCGTTATTCCGATAGAGAAATAACAAAACACCTCTGATTAACGCCGAGAATAGGGGGATCCCCCTTAATTTACAATCTATTTTAATTTTTATTATTGGCTGGCATAGAAAATAGAAATACACATTCCATGACAATTTCAAGCATCTTATCTGTTACGGTTCCAGATACACCCATTTGCAAATGTCCATTCGCAAGTGGATTCGCGCAAATGTCTTTCATGCTAGTGTACCATATCCCGATCGTGCATACTAAATATTAGAACCAACATAAAAGGCACAAGTTTATTTATTTTGTTTACTTTATTATGATTCATCATTATTAGTGTAATCCGTTAACAGCTAACTGTCGGTTGATTCAAACTATCTATTCTAATTATTGGTATATCAAGCACAAAACGTAATGGAATTTAATAGTCGCCTTATCTGCCGCCCGTCTGGCTACAGCGAAATCAAAAGATAACGGCTCGCGAAACTGGAATTATGAACTCTATTTTGGAATCAGTAAGGCTCAAATCAATTCTCGCGTTGGACCTGTATCATGAGGATAAAATTAGTCTTTTGTTACAATTACGAACCAATATTAGCTTATTTTTTAGTTTTTCTATGAGGACAATGACAAAGCTTACGAAACAGTTTGAAACAGCGTGAAGTTCTACTCGTAAGCTGGCACTACTCAGGCTCAAATAATTATTGGCTGCTCAGTAGACAAGGCGTTGATACTATACCTATCCGTACTACTGCGTCATATAGAATGCGTTGCCGACGTTTATGCGGTTTTCACCAATATACAGAGTGATTCATAAAGAAGCCTCGGTGTATCATTTATAATGGTATTACCCGTGCGAAGCTGGTGCGTGTCGCTAGTGATTAATAAAGAAAATCCGTTTCCTCCAGACAGGGCAAGTAAAGGAGCTTATAACGATAGCCGAGCAACCCATTTCCGCGGACCTGGTGCTGGCTAAACAGCAGTACATACTGACAGGGACGTTGTCCGGCGTCTGCGCCGGAGTGCACGCGGAGACCCGCGCCGTGGCCTGGCGGGGGAACGTCGGCAGCCCCATATTCGCCAGCCCGGTGGTCTATGACCACGACCGATACGTGGTCTTTGCTGAGGTCAACGGCGAGATACACTGCCGGACAGTGGCGAGGGGCATCAAGGTACGGATGGAGTTTTTATCGCCTAGGGAGGTACACGGTTGGACACTATCATCATCATCATCTTAGCGTTTATCCTAGATTCTGCCATGGTCTACATTTCTATTCATTCTTCAGTCAGACGCTCTTCCTGATGGGAAGCGGCCACCCGTCGCCAGGACGTCTGCACTACAACGTAAACTGAGCCGTCAACAGCCGATAACGGTCCACTGCTGAACTTGAGCCTCCTCCACATTAGTGGAGGTCATTTCCGTAATCTTAGTTACTCGTGAAAAAATAAATTAATCATAGTTCATAAGTGTGACAATTACCACTGTTGGATTGCTTGCTTTACGTTCAATTTTACGAATTATATGAAATTAACCGCCCGTCATAAGTGCTATTACTTGCATAATGGTACTGTGATATTAGACTGGAAAACTTCTTCATTGTTTTACCTTATCACTAACTGGCTATCATTCACGCGCATGGTTACCTATTATAAGTACTTTTCGATTAACTAGTTCTTTGTTTTTTTCTATCTATTGTATTCTATGACGAAACAAAATAAATTAACTCCGCAAACCTTAAATTTGTTACAGATATGGAAGTTTAAAGGTGCAAAAGGCAATATATTCTCTTCGCTATTCGTGAAAGCGATTTACAAGCTGCATTGGCAAATGGCGTTTGGATGCCACGACAACAACGTATACTGCATAAACGTGATTAATTTCCAAGCCAGCCTCAACTGGAAAACAGAACTCAACTCCCCCGTGTACTCCACTCCATGCTGGCTGTGTGATAACAAATTGCTAGCTGCGTCTAAGAATGGTACACTATACGTTATTGCCTTTGACAGTGGTGATATTTTATCCGAATACCAACTTCCGAACGAGACTTTCTCCTCGCCCGCGGTCTTCAATAAATTCGTGTACATTGGATGCAGAGATGACAACATGTATTGCTTAAAATATAACGAGTAATGTTGAAAAGCTTGGCGCAAAAATTACGCATCTCAGATTAAGACTGAAAAAGATGTTGCCGAAATCTGTGATAGAAATACCTAATTTCATTAAAATCAATGAAAATATGTAATTTTCTCGTTTTATTAATTTCCTAAATAATAAATTGTTTAATTCGAATATTATCATGGGTGGTGCTGTTGCTGCCTAGTGGTACCTGACAATACTGATGCATTAAAAACTTGCGAAGTATAGATAGATTTTTCAGTTACTTAAATTAGTTGCTAGGTGTAAAATATCCAATTTTCATACACTAAAGTTTGGGGCTACCTTGAGTAAAATATTTAAATTTTTAACCCACCGATGTGGCGATGGCTAGTAAATTGTGAGTTACGAGTAGGTACAATAACCCTGAGTTAGTACGCCCGAGTTACTGATTGGCACAAGTAGACATTAAACAACAAAGCATCTTAAATGATTTTGATTAAAAAAATCATAGGTACATTTAAATATTAAACATAAAATTATGTCTGTGATAGATTTATTTTGCCCCTGGCTCAGTTCAGCTCAGCTGAGGTTGTTATCCATCCTAATTTCTATAATTGTGGAAACTATTTTGTTAATAAAACATGTTTCAAATTGTTATTACTTTCCTTGTCTACTCAATCAATATTATATTGACTTAACGTGTAGAATACGATAGTATAGCGGCCGCAGCGTCCAATTCAAATATGTACGAATACTGACGCGAGATTTCAATTAGGTGAGGTCATACATAAACCAGGGTATGAGCGGATCTCCTGCGTGATCGTGGTTAGAGATTCTTGGCACTCTCACGATCTATGGACTTCGCAACGTATCCGAATAAGCTGTCGGCTCCGGCATTTCATCAGTGGCTGTACAGGCACGCGTAGATCCGGGCGTGACCACCGTGATCAACGCATGTCCAAAGCAATGACAGGTCTATGTCTTCTAGGCTGCCTAGATGGCGGCAACAGATATAGTCCCTGACGAACAAGCACACTCCTGAACGGGGCTAAAAAGCGTGCTCAAGCTGTACCTACTCGGCATCAGGTCGTCTTGCCATCTCGATGGTGGCATAGCTACGGCATTTATATTTGATGGAGTGTAATCCCCCATCAATAACGTTTCCACATTATGAGGAGTCGCTGAAGAAACTTTTTTCTCCTTTTTGCGACAGCCATTACAGTTTTATCTATGCTACAGGACGGAGGATTATAGAAATTATAATAATAAATAAATATTCGTGGACAAATTCACACAGCGCCATCTAGCCCCAAACTAACCAAAGTTGTGCTATGGGTATGACAGTCAAGCTTAAACTCAGATGACGTGCTTAGTTATATTTCTGAAAGTTTAGCCTTGTTATAAATACGATTTATCGGTTTTTACTGAGCCTCTCCTCGTTTGGTGGTGGAAAGAAGATGAGGGTATTATAATGGACAGTTCCGTTGCAGTCTCCGAAATGTTATTGGTATCAAAGAAATAGGCATACATACTTACGCTCAAAAAACATGACCCTCCTTCTGCCGCAGTCGGGTAAAAACATAGTTTAGTCAAAGAAACACTGATTGCGGAGATATTCCAGGTTTTAGATTTAGAGTTTTATCTAAGCGTAAGTAAGCGTCTGACTCCTCGCGCATCCCTAACCGCCTTCTTCACTCCTGGCCCGTTGGCGTGTAGGTAAGTTTAGAATAGAAAGAATAGAATTTTCATGGAAAAATATCACCTGACTTCATTTATTTATTTAATAGTTTATCGCACACAAAAATTGTAACAAAGATATGGCAAATATATACATTTTAAGCCTATACAATGAATGACACTGGAACACGCCAGGAAGAGCGTCGGTGGCCGAGTGGTAAAGGTACCCGACTAAGCAATATTTGTATTGCAGAAAAGGGCTATTCGCGCGATTTATCAATTGAGACCTAGAACTTCACTAAGAGATAAATTCAGGAACATTTATATAATGACAATGCCGTCACAATATATATATGAGAATTTAATGTATGTTCATAAAAATTTACACTTATTTAAGAAGAATAGTGATGTTCATAATATTAATACGAGAAATAAAGATAAGCTTGTTGCTGGTGCTTGTCGTCTAGCCAAAGTCCACAAATCATTTATGGGTCAATGTGTACGCTTTTATAATAAGGTTCCAACAGGTATTCAGAATTTACCATTGAATAAATTTAAAGTCGCTATAAAAAACAAATTATGTATGTCAAAAAAGTTATTATAGTATATCTGAATATGTAAATGACAGAAGTCCATGGGACTGAACTGCTGTTCTATACAGGTATTTACTTTTAAGATAGTATATAGGACAAATAATGTATTAGTACATAAGACATGTTTAAAAAAAAAAAGAATTAACGTAGGCTCTGTGGGTTTCTTGCCGTTTCTTTCCCCCACAGAGAACCACCTTGGAAGCGGCGTTAATTTTCCTTCCTCTCCCACACATGGTGTCTCCTGTCTGCGCTAGGGTAGGGGTAGGGTAGTAGTTAGATAGCGGTAAGGTAGTATAGGGTGGGGTAGGGGTAAGATAGTGGTAGGGTCGGGGTAAGATAGTGGTAGGGTAGGGGTAAGGTAGTGGTAGGGTAGGGTTAAGGCAATGGTAGGATAGGGTAGGGGTAAGGTAGCGATAGGATAGAGTAGGGTGGGAGCAACTACCTATCACATGCAGCATGTGTGATGCACGCTCACTTAAAAGTCTGTCTGGCGGTGGCGTGGGGGCCGGGTCGCTCTTTTCCCTCAAATATGGTTGAATTGGACGATGGCTGGGCCCTGCGTTATACTCGTGAACGGGTGCTGCCTTGGTGGACTGGCTTACTCTTGCTGTAGTTTTAGGTGGTTTTTCTTAATTATACTAGACATACCTACGAGTATATAATATAATATAGCGTTCCGTCTGGCATCGGATCTGTCTGGCATTGTCGAGCCCGGGTCGGTTGTAGTGGTCGAGCTACGTAAAAAAAAACCGCAAATCGATGTACAGGATAGCCGTTGGGTACACGGGTACTTTAGGTTAAAACAATCATTTTGACCGGTAGTTCCTAAAAATATTCCTAGGGGGGGGGCAGTAATATTGACATTAATTTTTAATATGGGAATCGAAATTTTTTTTTTCGGAATCCTATCGTGTTTGGTATCAAATGAAAGGGCATCATAAGCCGGTTCTAAAAATATACTACACCAATAACTTTCAGCCACCTGTTTTCTTAAAATCCAAGAAATATTTTCAAAACATACCAAGTTTGGACTCCTCCAGGTAGGAGACGGATTAGTAAATTTTTATAAAATATACGCCAAATGACTCTTAATATGCCCATATCCAAAGACAAAAAGGCGATTAAAAAAAAATGTTAATTTACTAATTTTAAAATATTTTTTTCTTTATTAAAAAGTTGAGATTTAGTATTTTTTGAATCATATCGAACTGTACTGCACTTTACTATTGTTAATCTATGTTAAATTGATATTAATACGCTTCCGCCCCCCCCCCCCCTTCTCCTCCTGCACCTGAGAGGATTTTCCTGCACCTGAGAGGAAATCAAATTCGCTTAGGTGCAGAGTGAGGAGTGCGGAGGGAGAGAGGAAAGGGGGAGGGGGAGATAGAAACCGTAAGAACATTATTTTACATAGATAATAGCATAAAACACAATAATAATAGTACAGTACAGTAGAGTTCGATAAGTTTAAAAAAATACTAAATCTCAACTTTTTAATAAAGAAAAAAATATTTTAAAATTAGTAAATTAAAATATTTTTTAAATCGCCTTTTTGTCGTTGGATATGGGTATATTTAGAGACATTTGGCGTATGTTATACAAAAATTTACTAATCCGTCTCCTACCTGGAGGAGTCCAAACTTGGTATGTTTTGAAAATATTTCGTGGATTTTTAGAAAACAGGTGGCCGAATGGTATTGGTGTAGTATATTTTTAGAACCGGCTCATGATGCCCTTTCATTTGATACCAAACACGATAGGAATCTGAGAAAAAAAAATTCAAATCCCATATAAAAAATTAATATCGATATTACTGCTCCCCCCCTGGGAATATTTTTAGGAACTACCGGTCAAAATGATTGTTTAAACCTAAAGTACTCGTATACCAAACAGCTATCCTGTACATCGATTTGCGGTTTTTTGCCAATATTTGCTGTGTACACCGTCCACTATTGTGGTTGGCGAGGGATACGTTTATCTACAGCCATAGGGCGGTCAGCGTGTCACTGTGTGTTTCCTTCCTACTTTCTTACCCCCCTCCTTTTTGACGATTGAAAGAGATATTTAATGTCCTAATCAATAAAGAAATTTTGATTTGATTTGATTTGAAGCGAGAGGATTCGCATCCCACTGCGGCTAAGTACCAATTACTCTTTTCTGAGTTATGTACGCTAGCTGAATACTAACCGATCCTCTTACAGTTAAAGACAAACATCGTGACGTGAATGTGTAACCGTGAGCCAATCTTGTCAACCCTGATGTCAGGGTCACGGAGGTCAGATGGCAGTCGCTCCACTGTAATTATCTGATCTGCCAAATCCTGAATCATGGTCAATGCGGACACCGGCCCTCATGTGCGAGACCACAGCCGGAGTATTAACGCCCACGCCACCAATAAATGCACATGCCAGCGAGCCGTACGTTCAAAGGTTCCTGTACATTGCGGGTTTCAATTTATGAGGTATAAAACATCGATCACCTTGAACAATTAACGGGAATCCCCTTACTAACAAAAAATAATGAATGAAATCGGACAACGCGTTAATAAATTGCCACGAAGACACATTTTGACTTCCAACCACTCACCCAAGGAAATCGCCATGAATTTCGGGATTAAAAGTATACAATTTCCTACCTCGTAGTATGAACTCAAATCATACCAAGTTTCATTTGAATTCATTCAATAATTTCGGAGTGACGTGCGGCCAAGATAAAGAACAAAAAAAATGAAAAAAAGTTGTGGCTTCAGCTCGTTTATAGAGTACACTCCTATAATTTTTTTTAAATATAATTGGATCTGAGTTTTATTTTATGTATAGATGTTATGTGCTAACTGGGAAAAAAAAAACAAGAGCCAGGCATTTGACATTGTTATGAAGTGTCGAATACAGTCGAAGATGGAGCATGCCTACCATAAAAGTCAGTAAGAAAATATTGAGCTTGCGACATTCAATAATTTATACCTAACTCTGGGTGATGCAGGTGAAAGTCAGTTTTTTATGTTCCAAAAACAAAAAATACGTCATTTGCCTGAACAACAATGACCAGTTTTTCATCAGATATTTATATTATAGTTAATTATTAGTTGTTAAGCCCAAACTCTCACTTCACAAGCATTGCCTCTTTTTAGAATTCATTTATTGATATTGTACCACAACGGTAACTGGATAATGGCTAAAAATTCAATAAAAACCAGTGTGTCCATATATTGTAACTTTATTTATGATCTTACACAGAAGAATGAGCATTAATAATTTTGACATAATACATTTAGTATGATATGGATACAGGGTCAAAATTAAAATATAATGTACCAAAAATGGAATGCATGTTCGATGATATTGACATCCTTTGTGCAGATCAATTGATGCATTTGTATACTTAAATAATAATAAAAGCAATCTTATTACAGGAAATAGTTCCTTTATAACAATAGGTATAGCTTTTGATATTTTTTGGTAATAAAAAAAAAATTAGAGCCACTGTATAAATATACCACTTTAGGGAGAACATTGCACATATACATAATCTAACGCCATCTTAGCTCTTACAAATCTTTACCCAATACACCCTAGTATACATTATTGTTATAAGTAGCCTGAATATTATAAACAAAAATATTAAAAACAACAAGCAATTTACATACAAGGATACTTTTATTGTTCACTGGTCCTCTTCTCCAAGTTCAACCTTAACTTTGGAGAAATCAAAGTCTTCACCAGTTCCACGCTTATAGATCTTGAGAACATCTAAGCAGGTAGTCTCAAAATGTGTTGTTGCATCATAAGACTCAGATATAAACAACTGACTGTTACTGCCATCATCAGTTGGCTCATAATAGTCAGACACAGAAATAAACTTTTGCCTGACAGAACCCAACAGGTCCAGGCCAGGTTTTATTTCCGATTCAGGGTCATTGGTTTCAACAGTAGTAGATACCATAGCAATGAACCACCCCTTGGCAGCCACCTGGTGAGTGTACGAAACAACAGAAACATAGATGTCAGAGTGCCGCCCCACCTGCTTTTGAGGAATAATTATTTGAGTTGACAGAGCATCTTTAGTGTTTGAAATGGGGTGATCCAACAAGCAAATGCAACGAATGACTTGTGCCTTCTTGCGAACTCTGTCTGGTACATAGCTAGGGTCACAGTACACCTGTTTGCACTTTGCAATCTCATTTCCAGAACGCACCCCAACAATTTTACCACCTTCTCCAAGAACGATCTCATCAATTGGTTTATCGAGCATGTAAGTGCCCCCATAAATAGCAGAAAGTCGCGCAAATCCCTGTGGCAGTTCACCCAAGCCATACATGGGGTACAAGTAAGGGGACTTGCCATAACGGGCAAGGGAATCAGAATAAAGCTTGATGCGGCGGATGGTCTGAATAGCAGGTTGCTGCAAATAGTTGTCATCAAGGTATAGAGCCAGGGCATGCCCTGTAAAATCTTGAGTGTTTTTATCCAAGCCAAACTTTTCGTACAAAGACTGCGTGTTGGCTGTGTTCGCGTCTAAATCTTTCCAAGTTTTACTGTCTTCTTCCTGAAAATCTTGTACGTACACTAAGAAGTTGCGGAATCGCCTCTTCTCGAACATGCCCATTAGATCAGAAGCTAGTGCCTCTTTCTGATCAACGGGGACTTTAGAAATCTTACCTCCCTTATAGACATAACTTCCTTCGATCGACTTGAACTCCAAATAACGGGTAACGCCCGTATGTATCAGTAGCTTCACGAGTAAACCATTGGCCATCAAAAACTTAGGAATTAAGTCAACGTTCCAGTCGCGACCTCGACCATAGGTTTCGTCTGGTGCCGGTGCGTTGAACTTTGCGAACAATTCTTCTAACGGGGTAATTGACGCAGATTCACCACCATAGTACTTGTTTCGATCAATGTGCAACACCTTCTTTCCAGAAACCGACAGCATACCACTGAGGATACATTCCTTGAGCCCAGTGCCAAGGACTATTGCGTCATATTCTTCATCCATTTTTATTCACAGGGAAAATTAAATAATTGAAGAGAAAATCAAGAGCCGCCGGGAGATAAATGTCAAAATGTCGGAACGGAACAAATATGGCTGACGTCCGTCGTCGATGAAATGAATGACGTCGCAGTTATCGTACCAACATTACAACACGAAAACTATAATATAGTGCCGCGTACGATGTAACGCTATAAACACAATTTAATAACGCGCTATTAGAAGAATAAAATATTATTTTATCTGTGGAAGAACGGAATCTGTTTGGTGGGTGTACACTTACAGTCGTATCACGACAAAATCGCCCTCTGCAGATTAGCAACTTGAACATGCAGTATTATTTTGGGAACCGTTAAGCAGACTTCACCTGTCACCTTCAAACTTTTGGCAAAAATTTAAAAAAACCGAGCCTTTATTCTGTCCCAATATTATAAAAATGCAAAAGTGTGTGTATGTTTGTTACATCTTCACGCCTAAACGGATGGACAGATTTGGATGAAATTTTGTAGGAATCTAGATTAGGGTCTGGAATAAGACATAGGCTATATCCCCCCCCCCTTTCCCCACTTACACAATAAAGAAAAAGAATGAAAATAAATAAGGAGAATAATAATAATATATTGTCAGTGAAATGTTATTATTACGATATTTGGTCACTTATTGTAATTGGAATGTGAGTCTGCTACGTAGGGTAAGTATAATAAATGGATTGAGCAACTCTACAGAGCATAGTAACTGAAAGTTTCCTTTCGCTATTTATTTCAATAACTATTTACCGGAAAATGGCTACAGGTAACACTGTAGTGTTTTACCTTAGCCTAAGTCCAAAATATTACTATGGAAAACTATATTAGACTGCCAAGCACACTGATTCACACAAAATTCACCCACATGTATAAAAAAGTTTGAACAAATTCCCAACAGGCTGATTGTTGTTTATTTTATACCTATACATAACCGTAATATGTAAAAAAGTCCTCAACCCATATGTATATGAGACTTCATGAATGTTGGAGCTAATAAAAAAATTACATTTTACTAGGTAAATTGTGTAGTCTAATCTTGCCAATTGAATAAGAACCACGTCTTGACATCCGGTTGAGCTAAAATTTTGCACACTAGTTATGATATAGAAGTAAATACCCCTGACCTAGGGACCCATATATGCACCACTTAAGGTCTTCCAGGAACCATATCTTGACATTAGTCTGAGCTGAAATTTTGCACATTTATGTATAATCAGCGGATCTGATGATGGAGACGGAAAGTGGCTCTAAAGTGGAATAGGAACTTCCCAACTATACAGTTTGTTTTGTGTTGACAAAAACAGTAACCTCGTATGGTGTCCAGTGACTGAAGCCATAGGAACTCCTGAACTAAGAATGACATTTGTATCTATCCACATATTATGAAGCTTCACTGATTGGCAAATTACCAATTTTTAGTCATCTTCCGTCTTTATCATCAAATCAGCTCGATGGTATTATAACAATTCACATCGCATTGTCAGTATGTATCATGGCATAGAATGGTAGAGTCCACACGCCCACACACAGACATTACGTGGACGTATGTAGGAGCACACGACTTCAGTTCAGACGAGTACGAAAATTTGGAGTCGGTGGATCGGCGTCGCGTACGTGGCGTCGCATCGCATGGCATTGATCTTATATGTCTCAACGATTATTCTTCATATTAAATGAAGCGCTGGTGCACCCTTACATATCCCACGTGTGCCTAATATAGTTTTATTCTGGCTAGAAAAAAAATACTTTAACATTTATTCATATCAATAAAATATGTTGAAACGGTTACAAATCTCTTGGGAAAACGTACCATAGACAAATACACTCATAATAACGAGTTATAACCATGGTTATAATAGACAGCATCTCTAGTAACGTGTGTCGCTGAGCGTATTCAGGCCGATACAATCGCTGTCCATAATCTGTTTCAACATTTAGTACATTTGAAGAGTGACGCTGTTGTCACTGCTGTTGTTTCTAACCTAGTTAATGTCTGTAGTTCCACTTAAAACCACGGAATTTTATGAGTCGCTGACAGTCAATAACGAAAGAAACTCCATGCTCTTCCAAATTACTCAATTTTACGAACAATTTAACTAGATTGGCAAGCAAATACGGGGTGTCGCATCCGATGAAACCTGGAAACCCTTCCCGGCTACAGGTGCTCCCAGGGGGTGTTTGGTACATATGCGCCTAGGTTCATTCTGGCGAGTCATGCATTAACAGTCCGGCCGGCCGGCTGGTACTCATGAGAGTTCACCTCCTCCCTCCCAACCGCAATATCGGAGAATGCCCATTTCCTTTGCGTTCATCGCAAAAAAAACTATATGGTCGCAACTAAACAATCAGATTGTAACCAATTCAATTGGCGATCTGATTGACAATCAGATTCTGTGATGAGATGCAGAGCTCAAATACAACGTCAAGCGCAACGCGTTCTGTATGTCGTTGCACATCGCCATGCATATGTGAATTACCTATCTCTATAAATAGAGTGTTGCCACTTGGTGGTTTGTTAATAAAACTTGTGAATTTAATATAGATAATTCTTTATCTTTTCCAGCAGCGATAGAATCTTTTTTTCTAATTATAGCCAATTGCCAATAAGGGTTATTGAATATTGCTTTGCCATTTGACTACACTAGTAGTATAAGTTTACCTGTAAAGCTTTTCAAAATTTAATTACTGCAAAACTACAGTAGTTTCTGTAAGAAATCTTATTCAGTTTCAGAAACTCATCTGTGACAGAAACAGATCTGTGAAAACACCATTAGTCTCTTTAAAAAAAAGGAGTATTCATATAAAAAACGCTAATATTAGTTTAGTGACAACAGGTGTAAGTCAGGTTATATATTTAAGATAGTTTAGAAAATAATTGCTGTAAAATAGTACAGACATTGGGTGATTTATTCCCTTATTCACTAAACACGAAAATTCATTTCACCAATGCAAATTTATCTGACCCGGTAGCCAAAACTGGAACTAAGTATGGCCATTTTAAAATGTCACTTTGTTGTCAACAACAGCGACGATGTCACTGGTTCAGATAAGTTTGTGTCACGCTACAGTTTACCAACATTACAACGCGAATCAATAGATATATCTTGCCTAGAGGTAAGACGCTTTTAGTAAGATGAGAGTTCCTTAGTTAGGTAATGCTAGGTTTAGCAACAACGGGTGTCAGGGTTATTAGAGAGTCGGTACGTACTTTCGTTCTGAGTCCTTCCTTGAGGTTTGCCATGATTGGCGCTCGCGCCAAATCTGTGATTTATCGGCTGAATACGCGCCCTACTGTCAGTGTCACATACGTCCGCTTCTTTCTTGTCTGTGGTTTGTTTCCCTCCCTTCACCCCCTACCTTCACTGCCCTGCCAGCCTGTCTGTCAGTGTCAGCCGGTCGCTGCTTGCTTGTCGCTCGTTTGTTCAGTCAATTTTGCTTGTTTTCTAGTTTTGTTCTATCTTGTGCACGTAAACCGCTAGCTGCATCGTGGCGCTCAAATAGGATAAAGTCTCAATATACTTTACGATGTGAAATAATCATGTGTACCTGTGTTCTTGTGCAAAATCCGCAGTGTTTTGTATTTCATTCAGTGATGCAGCAGTAGTGATGTGTAAAGTAGTAAACAGATGACTTCAGTCGTACTACCATATGTTTCCAGTTCATAAGAGAATATTACTGACACCGAAAGCAAATCTCGAATATCAGCCTGTGGAGAGACGGATATTCCGCAGATTTTAAATGAGAGGTCACAGCGGAAGCACTTTTTCTCAGATGAGAGAAAATGTCAACAGAAGGGAGCGGAGAGACCACAACGCCTATACCGAGTCTGCCTGGAGCGCCGGAGCAGACGTACTTGTTTCCGAAAGCGAAAGGGCACTCGAGGTCTATAAGTCATGGAGGGACGCCGATGCTGGCGGGGAACCCGGCGGCGGCGCGGCCGCTCAAGTCGGCGCTGCGCGGGCACCAGCGCGCGCTCTCGCACGGCCAGATCGGCGAGGGCGGCCCGCGGCCCGCGTCCGGCCCCGGCCACAGCCGCGCCGGCAGCCGCACCGACTTCATCCTGCCGCCCGGCCACCGCGACCAGCCCGCCTCGGCCGCCGCGCCGCGCCACGGCTCGGTGCGCGTGCACTCGCGGCAGGCCTCGCGCTCCGACTCCATCTACACGCTGCGCCGGGACTCCGTGCCGGGCCCCTGGCGGCGCGCGCTCTGCTGGATGACGCGCCGCCAGGAGGACCGCGAGCACCGCCACTACAGCGTCGTCCCCAACCACATGGTGCCTGAGAAAACACCCCCCAAAGACCACCCCAACGGGAAGAGATGCGGCAACAAAGTGAGGACTACTAAATACACACTGTTGTCGTTCCTACCCAAAAACTTGTTCGAGCAGTTCCATAGGATAGCCAACGTGTATTTTATATTCATAGTGTTATTGAACTGGGTGCCGCAGCTGAGTGCTTTCGGCAAGGAAGTGAGCATGCTACCCGTACTGTTTGTGCTCACAGTGACTGCCATCAAGGACCTATTTGAGGATCGTAGAAGACATTTATCTGACAAGAGAATCAACAATTCCTTCTGCAGAGTATACAAAAAGTGAGTAATTGATATGTTATATTATTTACTTATTGATTTTACAATTTATATGACACACAGTTACATCATTAGGGTAATACATTAATGATCTTGTGCATTTCCTTGTGATCACGTTCATATTTTATGTAATATGATTGTGAACAATAAGCTTTGATGAGTCCAATCCAAATCGTAGAATAATTTTTCAACCTTCCGCTACCCTTCTTCCCCACTCTGTGGGGTTGACACAACATGTATCTCTTGAGATATGTTGTAAAAAAGTTTTGGCATCACCAAATTATTATGAACAGAATTTACGTGATACATTTGTTCATAAATGGTGCTCACGAGGGCCTGGTGTTCGCCTAAAATGCAACATCCAAGTCAAGTCAAAGTAGAAAATTTTTATTAAACTTTTAGTTAAATTATCATGGAATATTCAATGTGAATTGTTTTTAAACAACAGCTGTACTAGAAGCATCATAGTTCTAATTCTAACTGCCTATTCATAAACTCAGTATGATCATCTGGGCCAGTTGTCTATCAAATAGCTATTAATGATAGATCAGAAATCTAGGCCATAAACTAATTTCTTTGGCAGCAAATGTTAGTAGACATTCACTATAGGACTTTCAATGTGTCAAATCTGGAACTATCTACAGTATGACCAAAGATTTTCTGCTTAAATCCTCTCCTCTATCCTATCCTTTCATCTATTGCCAGCAGAACATGTAGTGAGTAACAACAAGATATCAATCAACCAACTTTACCGAAGTTGAGGTGTTTTTTTTAATGCAGTTGTCCGAAGCCAAAGCTTAGGTCGGACACTAGTGGTTGTAAACAATTTCAATGTAATAGAGCTGTTATGCAAATCTGATTTGACTTGAAAAGTGAAAGTCTTGTTCATCATCTTGAAACGTCGTTTATCATGTTCTGTTTGTTTTACCTACACCTGGGACAAGGTTGCTGTTTCTTTAATAAATATCATATATATTATTTCTAGGGATGTGACAGATCTAAAATAATTTCGTATCTGTCATATCTGTGTCCATAACCTAATCTGAAACAAGAGTCTTTTTGAATAATTTTGTTATTAATTTCTGGTACAGTCTAAACAATAAAAACTTACCTGCCTAAAACTGAATTAACATAATCATTGACAATATACCAAATTTTTTTTGGCTCATCATTAAAATATATTTTTACAAATTAAAATAATATAATATGTACTTATTAAAAAATTTCTAGGTACTAAGTTTAAGGAAATTTGTACTAATTTTATAAAAAATGCTTTTTCCTTCCTTTTTCATTTATGGTATAATTATATTTTTTTATAGCAAATTTTCTTATACTAAGTAGGTACCTTGAGGGACGGGAAGTACTCAAGATAGCTGTAGGTATAATCTGCGTCATGAAAGAAGAGACTTGTCAAATGGCAGTAGAGGGGATTTCGCGCAGGTAATCGCCTACTAAGCAAGTCGAACCGTCTGACCCGCCAAGTCTCTTCTTATTTGACACTAGTTGTAGCTAATCTTCAAATAAGAAAAAGTTAATTAAAAAATTAATCAATCTATATTTTCCCCTTTTTATAAGTCTTCAATAACATATTGTCTCTACCCTAGGGAGGTCTTTGCCATGCAGTGAGACAGTATGGCTCATAATGTTAATAAAAATTGTATCTAAAACAAACATTGTTTTAAACTAAGCAGCTACTCTTTCTTCAACTATAACTTCTTTTCATTTGAATCCACTCTGACGTAGGCAATTATTCGCTGACAGCCCACCTCATACCGCCCTCCTTTATAATTCAACTGTTACTGAATTTCTTATCGAAGTCCGTACTCGGCCACAAGTTGTTAATCGACAGACCTTTCGGGAGTAGCTTGCGTACACAAGCCAGCACATCAAGCTGCTCTGTAACGTGCTTTTATCTAGGCTAAGGTAAACCTTATTCTCTAAGAATAAATGTCGACACGTAAATGGATAATTTTTTTTAAATTATTTATGTAAAGCAACTATCGGTGACGGCGGGAGACGCGACCCACTCGTATGCCATGACGGAAGGAGCTAATGTACCGTCACGCCTCATCGTTAACGTGTTCTTATCGACGCGCAACGTATACATATACCATACGTAATGTATGTACCCACCACCACTATAAAATGAGCCAGCATTACTATGGATGCGCGTGCCGGAGACGGTCCGAACTAACCAAGGTAGGCTCAGGTGCTGCGTCTGCACACTACTTTCGGCTTCGTATTTACTCACTCGCGTGTGACAGAGACGCCGCTCTACATAGCCGTACTAGCCAATGTGCACTATTTACTGCCGACACCTGTAACCAAACCACACGATTTACAGGTGGGCTTCCCGTTCCGGCCCTTATTTATTTTATATAATTCTAGCCACCCGCCCCAGCTTCACAAGGCTGTTCTCTATTATAATATGCTTGTTTTATAAAAGTTGCGGAAGAAATTCTCTAATTAGCAGTCAAAACTGCATCAAAATCCGTTGCGTAGAGGAAGAGTTAGCGGATGTACAGAAAAACAGACAGTCGCGGAAAGCGACTAGGTATATTTTATGGTCGAATTGCAGATTGGATCAAGCCTTCAGCGTCATGCTTATTGGACGGTAGACATGATCTAAGCTTAAGTTACTTTCATTACGATTGGTCCAGCCATCGCTTTCCATCAGGTGAGTTGAGGTCAAATGCAAGCCTATTATTAAAAAAAAAAAAAAAAAAAAAAAAAAAGCCAGCCAAATAATACTTATATGGCCCAGCTTACAAGACCCAAAATTAAATTTAGTTAATATTTTTTTATTCTACTTTTAAGAGTAGAAACAAACCGCGACGGTGTTATTATTATAAAAAACGGACCCCAAATGAAACTAATTGGTGATCCCTGTTTTATACTGTGTAAAGGACATTCCTAGTGAAAAACGATCACTTCGAAGAATAAGCTAATACGGCTCCCAATCACTTACCAATTTGCTATTGCTACCATGTCCTTCAAACCGGAATAATTATAGATGAGCTTAATACGCTGCTGTGTGTACCCGCACGTCTCACAGCTCCGTTAATAACTAACCTAACAGCCGGCAAATCCAATTAGGTAACTGCGTTTTATCAACAAACCGTTAACTACACCTGTGCCAAAACTTGTACCTGTTACTTAATTTACTGTACCCCTATTCTGTGATTAATAGAATTTTAGATAGTTGCCGTATACGTTATATATCTACTTAGGATATCTACTACAAATGCGTTACGCTACATAACGTCTGATTGGTGTTTTAGAAGCAAACTTGATATGATATGACGTCAATCTGTTAAAGACATTGATTTATTTTATTTAACAAAATTCTATTGAGTAAAATCGATTATAAACGTGTTATAATGTGCAAAACCGCATTACATACTACATGCACATTATCAGTACGATGCATTCGTAATACTGCATAAGTAAGGATGTTGAACTTTTACCTAAATCTTTAACTAATGATGCAGTATTTAGGTTAGATAGAATAAACTTTATTGCGTAAACTGTGTAGTCCCGGTTGTGCGCACGAGAGCCCGGGCTCCGCCGTGACCATGATCCAGGATTTGGCAAGTCAGGTAATTACAGTGGAGCGACTGCCATCTGACCTTCGTAATTCGTAATTCACCTAGCCAGATTAGATTATGGTTACACATTCAGTCGCCTGAATGTGTAGGTTTCATCACCATGTTTTTCTTCACCGTAAGAGCATCAGTTGATGTTCAACTAATCTACATAACTCAGAAAAGAGTCATTGGTACATGACCGCACGGGGGTAACCTGGTACCTCTCGCTTACAAGTCGGACACCTTTAATTAACCACTATCCCACCGACGCTCTTTTCACCCTCTGTTTCATATTGGAAGATAAAATTATAGTTTGCGAAGTTATCGAAGTATAATCGGTTTAGTAGTTTGTTAGAACTCACCAAATGTCGACTTATCAGGCCACTGCAGCGCCCCCTGATGGTGTACTGCCATAAAACATGTCTAAGAACCTGCTCAGAAATTATACCTTTTGAATGTACATATTTGCATAGAAATCGGCCCATTAGTTTTCGAGAAAAATGGTAACAACAACACATACAACGCACAAACAGCCTCTAACCCCAAACGCCGCCGCAATACGGGGGCGGTATACCCCGTTCCGTTCCGTCCGTCGCGTCGTGAGTAAAAAGCAAAACAAATATTGTTCTCACTAATTATTTATGGTGGAGTTTGTAGGCACAGGCAGCAAACGCTGAGCGGTATGTACATATTTAATGCATGGACAGGGTTTAGCTGGTAATATTTGAGGGTTGCAGGTGGCTAACAGCCACGTGGGTCGTCCTCGAACTTTACCGTATTTCTCGCTAGTTCCGCTACCAATTACTTGCGGGTAATTAACGCGTTACCTGCGAGGGTGTTCCCTGAGCATTATAATCTAGCCGCCTTCAAGGCTAGAGTGAATAGGCTGTTCCTAGGCAGGCATGCTTTATCATCGGCCGCATCGTCACCAGGTGAGGTGGCGGTCAAATGTCTGGATAATCTATTTAAAAAATATTTAAGTGTGTATTTGTTTATTCCTCACCATATTCACTGGAATCTTCCTTTGGCAATTGGTCTACTTAGTGGCAACTGCGATGGTTCGAAAGAACAAACATTTCTCGCTCGTACAATTCAGATGAGGAATGAGCTCTAAGCCACCGCGTTTCCTTTGGACGGTGATATGGTATACTTCAAGAGATATATTATAGGTCTTTTTAGACACGGGCAACGCGTTGGGGGCGTCCCTCAAGTGCCCATGTCTATAGGCAGCGGTGATTATTTTCCCTCAAGCATGACTCGTTGTCTGCCATACCATAAAATGGTTTTCCTTGCATTGAGTGCGACTTGTCCGAAGAACAATGAGATTCTAACGGTATATTCCGGGTTTCCTACCGCGTGCTTTTGTTTGCGTGTGGAAGGAAACAGGAAGGAAGAAGTCAATTCAATATAAATAAACAAACACTATAATCTGTCCAAACTGACTTGTTCTATTTGGTTCAGGAAATTATGTATTTAAATGGATAATGTGCAGCAGTATTTGTTGAAACTCACATTCTATGTATTTCTTGTATAATTCAAGACATTTATACACAATATACGTAGCGTGATTGATACGGCAAGTCGTGATTTTGGGCATTGTTTGTTCACCAAATAAGACAAGTCAGAATAAACAGATCATATAATGTTATTAAAAAAAATGTCGTTATCGAGCTCAAAAAAGAACCTCTGCATCGCTCTCATGCGTTTTTCTACTGAATAGACAAAGAAGGCTATATTAGAACGGCCGGAGGTTACCCGTGCAGTAAAATGCATAATTTAATTAACTTGTCTCATTTTGCTTAAGCTCTTAGCGTGGGAGTCGGGGGATAGAGAGACACGTATAAAAATGGTTTATTGCATCTCGCTTGAAGGAATAATATCGGCTTAAACATATTTAAACTCGGGATGGACGTGTCGTGTTTATGTACGTCAGACGGGTTTAATTTCTCCCGACGTCCAGCGGAACAAGATAAAATTGAAAGTTGTGTTTTTTAAATTACCAGAATTTGTCCGCATATTCGTCGGAACAAAACAGCGTCCAGGGCAACAAGATAAAATTAAAAGTATTTTTTAAATTGCCAGCATTTTTCCGCATATTTGTCGGAACGAAACAATTTCATAAATTGTAGCGAAATAAACGTAAATACGCTAACGTCACGTAAAAGACGTAATTTTAGTCAAAGATAGATCATTTTACCTTCAAACATACGTATACACTACGATCTAAGATTCCAATGTTTGAAAAATTATTTTTGGTAATTAACATGATTAGATACCACCGTTTATCGCGTTCCAAAACTCCAATATTTCTGTGACGCGTATATTTACATTTGTTGCGTTCATTCATGGATGCATGATTACAGGCCGCGTTGAATATTAAAGAGGGGTGATGGGGCGACTGAAGCGGGGGAGGGGGAAAGAGTGGGAAGGCTCTATCTGGGTCATTGGATTGGTCAAGGCCTTCCCGTGTCATACTGTAATTGTGCTGGTGACGGCAGCCACTGCCTACACAAATCGTTATCCTGACCATCGACAAACATGTTTGAAGTACACGCAGTAACTCAAAACAGTATCCCTCAGCCGTTCATTTCTTTATAGACGCAGTGATGCTGGTCTGAAACAATGACAGGAAAATGTTGTTGTTATTATTGATAATGTACATACATGAAAGCGTCAAAGCCTATAAACAAAGTTTTAAGTCGTCTATCTGTCTGAAGGCGAAAATCTTGGCGTTAATGTCCCGGTTGTGCTTTCGTGCACAAGAGCCCGGTGTCCACCTTGGCCATGATCCAGGATTTGGCAGATCAGATAATTATAGTGGAGCGACTGCCATCTAACCTCCGTGAACTTTCTACCAGGGGAACCTGACCAGATTGGATAATCACGATGTTTTTCCTCACCCTATGAGCATCGGTTAGTATTCAACTAATGTACATATCACAGAAAAGAGTCATGGTACATGCGGCATTATACTCACCTAAGTACACAGTGATAAATGACCAGACCGCTTAGATAAATATAGTATCCAATAGTATACATGCATTGGATTTGCAGTCTAACCTTGACAAATATTCTGTGCCTTGACTGAATTAAACAAATAATTAATTTCCTTGTGACAGGCTACCTATAAGGAAAAACACATCATAATTGAAAACGAGACCCCAGAAACGATTTAATCATTATTTGTTATCAATATAAGCTATTGAGACTATTGACAACGATTCTTTGAATCCTGCAATGAAATAATATTTTTAAGTATCTGGTAGAATGTCATTCTTGGAGCGTGTGTGGGAAAACCCGCGTGGTAGAATTTCACCGAGCTCCATCCGGTAGTCGGAAACGAGAGAGGTCTGTCCAACCGGTTTGTCAAGGAAAAACCGGAGCCTTCTATTGTCAGGGCCACCTTCAGGCATCACATTCAAGGTGTAACCTTGCCCAGCTTATCATGTACCACCCGGATTTGAACTTTAAACGTTAAACGGTTTAATGGACCCTTCGGCCACTTCTGATTACTTTTATCCTTATTAATGAAGAAATTTTCGAAATAGATTTACCTACTCGTAGTACTTTTAGATTTCACTGCAACAAATACCTATCAGATCCTCATTAGCAACTAGTCGAGCTAGTACATCTTAAATTGATGAAATTTATTGGTAAGTCACGATATTTTGTTAAATTAAGGCAATAAACGAGTCTTATTCTTAAATCTTAATATAAAGAGAAAATATTTGTATTTAACTAGCCGTACATAATACACTCTACAAATAGACAAAACGCGAATAGCCACTTTGTTCTAGCGATATCCAAAAATATGTCCCTCTTCAGCCTTTGGAGGGCTAATTACTCCGTCATCCGTTTAGTAGAACAAAGAGACATCTGTCACAAGACGGTCACAATCCATTGCCTCCATTGGATGCTGCAAGTTAACCTAATTCCAGTAGTTGAGTTACAAACCGTCCACGATGACCCCTTGATACGGTTCTATGTGGTTTAATAGTTATATTGCCGCGCCCGTTCTCCTCACCTAACAGTGCGATGGTTGATGTCACGCAATGGAGTACCTCCGAATCTTTGGAACAACACTGCGTATGACGTGATACGATGACCGAGCCGCACACGCTAAGCCAGAACTTGTTACGTTTTATTGTTTACAACTAAACAACTCCAACTTTGCATTTTAGGGTTCCGTTCCGAGGTAAAGGAGAAATTCGATCAAATAATGTGTAAACATCTTTACTCCCGTTGGCCCTGCCATTATAGAGAGAGTTATTCGAGTTATTTGTTCTTGAACGCTTGAATAGCCGGTGAAGCCATGCGATTTCTTGTTTCTTAAAAGGCAAGCAAGACGATGGCGAGAGTAATGTTTCGCGCCGCAGCCTTGGTTCAATTAGAGCCACGCGAGACTCAATGCAATGGAGTGATGAAACAAACATTTAAAAAATGTACCGTAAAGAGCAAATACCGCCACAATCGAGATATGTGTGCGGAATTAATAATGTGGACGCAAAGCAAACAGCGTACAGTACAAAAGCATTTGTTCATTACCACTTCAAAGAACATTTACTTTCGCCGCTACAGCAAGACACGCGGTATTTCGTGCATCTTTAGCCAAAATCAGTTCACTTAAAGAAGGCATCAGCTGTCACTTATGCCCAAAGGCTCGCCCTTTACCTCAAGGTATTGTTTACGAAATTAATATTTTTTTTAGTTCATGAATGCTTTAAAAACCGCACAGTATAGTGCACAGGAATATGATTCTTGAGGCGGTCATACACTTATGTACGTTATGGGGCCGCTTTTATCGTAAAAGTAAAAGGATAAACCTAAGCCAAACTAATATTATAATGCAATGCTGTCTGTATGTTGCGTTTTCACGCCTTAGATGGCAAACAACATTGGCCTAACATCTTTGAGTGACCTCTAAATAGAAAAGATAAAACTGGATTGATGCTAATGTTATATGACTCTGATTTGTTTGTCTGTATTGGTGCATCAAACATGTGTCTTCACAACTAGTTCTGGAGATTGAACTAGGTGGGATTTTTCCACTAATTGCCGTGTGTACGTTCAATGTTAATTTCGATGAGTGAAAATTTATTTTAAAAAATGCTGCAAATCGTAAAACGTTGGCGGTTCATCTTCAATATTCAGCTGTATATTGCTGGACGCCAGTCTCTGTCACAATGTGACCGGTTTGGCAACGCGATTTTTGACAGGCCCGTAACAGTCCATTGCTGGAACGAATGAATAAATAACACTTTCTTGCACATTTAAAAGAATACAATGTGTACTTAAAACATGAACAGAAGAAAAAGCAACAGGAGGCCTGCTGGACTTGGGCCACCTTTGTGTTAGATTGTTTCTATAAACTCCATGCTTGGCAGGAGAGTTGGAAGTCCTAGCTAGTTAGCCTCTAACAAAGACATAATCGTCTTCTACGATACCCCTAAACTTTGGTGGTTAAGGAGTCCGACTCGTAAGCGGGAGGTACTGTGTTCGAACCCTAGTGCCACCATGTACTTACCATGTAATTACGCTTTTCTGAGTTATGTAGATCAGTTGAACACTAACCGATGCTTTTACGGTAAGGGAAAACATCGTGATCGGTGAGGAAATCTGCACATTCAGACGACTGGATGTGTACCCATAAATTGATCATAACCTGTTCCCCTGCTAACAGGGTCGCGGAGGTCAGATGGCAGTTGTTACACTGTAATTACCTGATCTGCCAGATTCTGGATCATGGTCAAGTCGGACCCTGGGCCCTCGTGCGCGAGAGCACAACCGGCATGATTATTTTGTGTAGCTTACGTTATATCACCATGTAATGCCTACGTAAATTATTTCCTTCAGTCTTCTAATCTATCAGTCAGGTTAAGCTCTGAGATGGCAACGATCGTAACTTTACCACCGCCACTAAGACTACGTCGAACAATTCTCAGTAATGATAAGAACGAACTACACAGAACGCAGATTAGTAATATGTCAATACCATTGTATGCGTCATCGTACACGTCGATTTGTGTCGGCGCGGGCGCACTTGTGCAAACGTTGCGCGTTTGTCAACGTCCAGTATCGCAACGTTCACGGTAAATTCGCCCAAATGGGAATATTATAGCGCCGCACGCACATGAACGTTTGAATAAATATACGTATGTCATTGTGAAAGTACCAGGTAACTTGCTTAATTTATCTATTTAGATTGGGGGCGAAGTCTAAATTAATGTTGGCTAATTGCCGTTTTCACTAAACTTAGGAATCGCCTAAGTTCTTTCTTATCTTAGTTTGGACGTTGCTCATCGGCAACAAACTAGTTAAGACAGAACTTAGGCGGTTTTTAAGTGTAGTTTAAACGGCCATAAGTGGGCTATTAGGGCTTAGGGAGTAGGTACATTCAGACAGGTAGTATGACATCATATCATACGATATTCGTATATCGAAAGCGTGCCACATAATAATTTTAATCACTACGGTGGCATTGCACGCTCGCACGTACCTAGTTTATTTATTTCTTTTCTTTTCGGTCTTATAATTGTTGATTAAGTATAAATTCTGGGACAGAAATAATAACTACCTACCTATGTAAAATTATTTACAGCAAAACTTTGACATGGAATCTTATCGTAAACTACCATACAGTTAACCACTGTAATATTTGAATTCAAACTAAAAAATATTTATTTTAATAGTATTAAATTAATCTCTTATCAAATGAGCTTTTCAGGTTAAAGATTTACGATGTATCATAAATCGTACACACAGCTTCAAAGCCAGCGTAAGTAACCCCCCATCCAGATCGTAAATAGGCGTGTAGCACCAGTGACCCATATAAAAACACCGCGGAACAGATGCGGGTCAATATAGTCCAACCAAAATAGCCATAGATTATATCGCTATCTATACCATGTTTTATTTTAAAATCAGAATGTAATAAATACTCGAAGTTACTTAATCTGCGGCGTGTGTCAGTGGCTCCGCGCCAATCCTCCACTCAAAACAAAACGCAATATTTATTAACATACTACTAATATTTTGAAACCAAACTGTTGCATGCTTACTGATAGTTACATGGTAGTAGTTTCATGTGGCTGTAGAAGGTCAGTGAATATAGACTAGTCACCCGCCCGGCTTCGCACGGGGTTTCTCTACCGGAAGAAATTCTCTAACTGATGGTGAAAACCGCATCAAAGTCTGTTTTGTAGTTTCGGAGGAGTGAAATACTGAATAAAAACAATTAAAACTGCTAAATAACATGTCTCACATGGTTTTTCAATCCTCGGGTAATCCACGTTTTCCTGCAAAGTCTATATAATAAGCGTAAATTTATATTACCCTAATAAACTTTATAACATGTCCACAATTTTGTAACTAATTTAATATATTGCTTGGCTTATGGTAAACATATTTATTTCGGACATGTTTAATTTCAGAATTGAGGCCAGTTTCAGTTCTATATTGGCTAACATCTACGAAAATGTTTTCAATATCTTACACTTCCGCAGAGAGTGTATCGTAAATCTGGCCTAGTTGTTAGAGTCGTCCGTTGAATGTTTACTATCGGCGCCAAAGCCAAGCGTCCTTACCTAATTGACGGGTCTAACACAGCCACAGCATAATCCAAGCAATAGGGGTAGGTGCTTCCGACTCCCAATGATTGTAAAAACATCGTTAGGTGTCAATCCGGTTCGAACCGATTCACCTGTTCGCTGCATCACTCGACTCAAACCCCATATAGGGGGCGTACGAGCGAGGATGAAGCCTGACTAATGAGTCCACTAATTGCGTTCTCATCGACCTTGGCGAGATGACCTTTCTGCTGCCGAGGTCGGGACATTGGCATTTAAAAATGGGCAAATAAGCCTCGCGGACTGTCCGTCGAGTACTAGTCCGCCCAGTTTAATAACCGATACCACCGGTAAAACAACTTTTACCGTACTCTACCGAAGTACTCACTGTAATGGAAGCCCCATTTTGTTTATGAATTGACCAATGAGAGTGTAGTTATGATCTATCGAGCTTTTGCGTGACATTGTCGATTTTGTGAATGGCCCTTTTAAGAATTACGCCCATTCATGAGTTGCTACCCTCGTCAAGACGGGGAAAGGTTTTACGACTTGTCTATTCTATGAATCGGCGGCGTTTATTTGCCGTAGGGGTGGTCGTTCGCTGTTTGTTTGATTAAAAACATGAGCTTATATGAATGTGTGTGTGTGTGAAATATGTTGCTGACTCACATACAATTATTAGTTTACGTTACTTGCAGTTTTTATGACAGGCATTTTCTTTAATCAACTAATTTTGTAACCACGTACTCGTGAATGGCTGGGTAAGAGGAATATTACTGGCGCTGCCGTTCAGACCATAATATATTATTCATTTGTTTTATAAGAAGTCCGCACAAAGTACTAGAAATTAACTGTCCGCCTTTACAGCTTCCTTCTCGTTCTGGCCAGTCGCAAACACGTTGGTTAGAGCGGCACCGACATTTCCTCATACGGAGCGCTGGCGAGCCACCGGCGACCGCTAATTGTGGACTAAACGTGGCGATAATCATTAACTCACCGACTTCTGCTAATTACTAAACATTCGTATAATATCCTGCCGCGTTCGGTCTTTGTGAACGCGCCTAAGTAGCCAGTTTACGGCCGCAGATTAAGTTTTAAAACCGATTGTGTTTTCAAATATGAATTGGAAATTGCGAGGCGACGAACTCTCGCGCTGGAGAGTTGCTATTGTATTCTACAAACACCTGACAAAATAATACAATGAAACGACCATTAATATAAGCAAACATATACACATTCTTTAAAATTCCGTACTTATTTATGTTAACCCTAAAGCGTCACAAATTGTGACTCAATCCATATCAATAGCTACAAACATCTATATACTATATAAAGACGAAAAAGTTTGAGAAAGCTACATTACCACTGATTTATGAAGCTCTATATTGTACTCCGACAAAAAATAGTTTTATTTTCGGCGGCAAACCGAAAAAGCGCTTGACCCTTGAGTCAGCGCTGTAGAAGTTTGATTAAATTGTCGTTTTCAAAGCTAATAACATGCAATGTTCGCGTTTCATTAGCTAACTCAATAAACGTCCGTTGAACCACGAGTTCTAGGGAACGAACAGGGATCTCCGCCGGAGGTCACCAGGAATAACTACGAAAACAATAGCTCTGTTGCACCGGCCAATGGTGCCAACCGAACGGTGCCAATGGTGCCAATCACGGGCTTTACGAGCGGTGGCACACTTACCCCGGTTTATGGTGCCCTGGTATAGCGCATTAGGGTATAGTCGCTTTGCGACTGACCACTTAACAGCTCATACCTAAGCTTGAGGAACTCGATGTCCATATTGTGGTTTTAGCGTCGCTATTTGTACCACCTTCTGCTACTGTCTATACCTATATCGATTCACAAAAGGAAATACACATAGATAACACTGCCTGCCCAATATGATATAACCTTCGCGTTTTGCTGGAATTGCGCCTTAAAATACCTTTTTTGCGGCCCAGTTGTGGCGCCGCACGCCATTGTGCGCCGGAGTCGGTCGTGGATCGTGATTGAGAGCAAAATAAACCTCCTGTCTGTCAGCTAAAAATCAATGTTTCAATGCGATTCTTTATTGATTCAGTGGTTGTAACGAACAATGATTTTATTCTGAACCTTACCTTGCTGGTACAATCGTTTCGTGTAACAAGATGCTGTTTTTGTTTAAGTGTAGATGCTGGATATCGAATTAGGTTTCTATTGTTAAATATTGTAGCAGCCTTTGTTTCTAACAAATACTATAGTATAATACTTTTCCGTTTACATGATGTGAATGAGGCGTTGTCCTTATGCACGTAGGTGCTTTGTAGTCAATGTAGTATGTGTTAGTTGCCACGTGTTATCCGTCTGAAATAATCTCACATGCGATCAAAGTATGACTGTGTTTACAGTAATAAAATTAACACAATCGTATAGTGTTACAACTATTGTGTTAGCAACTTTGAAAACAAGTATGTCCTAATTTTAATTAGTTTGTCGAAGAGGGAAATAAATACTAATAAATACCTCCATGTCATACTAACATGGTCATAAATCCTAGGTACTAAAGTCCATTCGCGATAAGAAAATAGTGAGTCATCGTTGTCCTCTAGCCTAGCCCCCCTCGACCAACAAACTAACAAACAACAAATTAGAAAGCTAAGTTCACAGTGACCAGCTGGCATAAATAATAAAAATAAATACCTCGCCGCGCCGCCGATTGAAATAATCAATAAATACTAGACCGGCTGCTAAGCAAGCGAAGGGATATCCTTGGCTTTTTTTTAATTTGAGACAATTAAGTTGATTTAAATTTAATCTTTTTATAAATATACAATGTTAGAATTTTTTGCCCTGCAGTTGCACTGATGTCTCACTATTTTCTTAACGCGAACGGACTATCCTACTAATATTATAAACTAGCGATCCGCCCCGGCTTGCAGTTTTCCAGAGGTATCAAATTAAAAAATATATAAAATATAGGCTATTTTAATCACTAATAATTAAGGTGAAAGAGTTTTTAAAATCGGTTGAGTAGCTTTTTAGTTTATTCATTACCAACAACAAAGAGACATAGGTACAAACAAACCGACAAACAATCTAATCTTTCCTTTTTATAATATTAGTATAGATGTCATAGAGTGTTGGTGCACACAATGTGGCGTTCTCGATTCAATCAATAAGAATAATTCCAACTACACAATAACGTCATTCTAAAGCCGACTGTTAATTAATGCTTACAACACTACATAGCTGCAACTTGTAACTTCTAAGAAAACTGATAATTCACGAAAATGTGTCAAATAAAATTTACCTAACTGTGGACCTAGGCCTTGCCAACCGATTTATTTACCTACATTATTTACCCCATATCCATCCCGGTTTGAAGGACAAACCAACAAACGCCCATAGTTCGGCGTTTAATAATATTGTAGCACAGATTCAAATATAGTTATGATTGTAGTAAGATTCCCTATCGAACTTATTAAACGTGTGCAATGCCAACCATGCCATGTAGCAGTTACATAACGTTCTTACATCAGACTTAAGTTGCAGCGCTCGTAGGTATATTGTTACATGTTAAGGTGTTCCTACCTTACTACCTTACTTAATTCTTAGTATATAGTATAAAACAAAGTCGCTTCCCGCAATCTCTCCCTATGTATCGATGTATGTATATATGTACGCTTGGATCTTTTAAACTACGCAACGGTAAAGTTGTTATACGCGAAAGAAGTCGCGCCGGGTATTAACCTAGTAAAAATAAAAATTGTAAATTATAAAATGGGAAAGCATGTTAGTCGGTTTGTCATTGTTACAGGCAGGTGCAACGGGTCCAGTCCAAGCATATTTTAGTTATTCTACTTATTTTTCGCATGAACACTATGGTTCTGAGAGACACCATTTTCGTGTGAAACGGGGCACTTATATTATTTACCATGGACTGTATGGACGAAATTGTATCCAAGAGCCTGGCCCATAATAATGTAACGTTGATATTAAACCGTGTCATAATCATAAATGTGAGCAGTAACAGCCAGCTAGCTATATTTAACACTTAGTAACCTGGTGCGTTGTTTGAAGGCCCGCAATCTCAGCGGAGGGTCGGGCCGTAAAACCTTCGAGATCCCGATACCCTATAAAATGGGCCTAGTTTCAGCCAATGTATGTGTTATTGTAGGTATACGTAGTAAGCGTGCACGTTAATATGGTAACAAACAATATGTTAGTCTAAAAATAGACTCTAGGTAGAATGGGCACACCGCGGCGGTACTTACTGCGTTCATTTCCTAAAAGGAGATGGCTTACCTATTATGAACTTAAAGATATTGAAAGCAATATTGTATCTGTCTATATTTGAACACGGGCGGAGGGAAAACCACGAAGGACCATAAACTAGCTTTTCTCCGCGTGGAAATTGTTTTTATGACTCAAGCTTTAGCCTGCTCCACTATTTTAATGACCTCTTTAGTGTGTGAATGCTAGTACTTCGGTGAGATCAAGCTGTATCTCTGGTTCTACTTAACCGAATTAGACATGCCTGAGATTTTAAGTTGGACCCCAAGCTACCAAACTGTGAAAACCTCGTCTAAATCGGTTCATCGGTTTTTGCGTGATACGCGTACAGACAAAAAGGCATAAACAAAAAAAATTAGGTTGGCTTACATCTCAGTACGTACCCTACCCCGACTATTTTTCAATGTAGGTACAGACGCGGCTTTTTTACAGTTTTATTATAGTAGAGATAAATAAATATACCTAGTGTTTCTTTTATCTGGGTAGGCCCCACCACTAATTCATTTCCACCGCTGCAACTCCTGTTTAGCCAGAATCTACTAAAGAGCTAGTGGTCATAGTTACATCAGACAGTGTTGCAAAATATGTTTTATTATCGCACGATTGTTCTCCACGGCCATATCGTTTGTTGGGCGTGATGGTATATTGATACGGTGATGAGGGCAATCGGCGGATGGCAATGCCGCCACGATCGATCTGTGCCTACGTCCATCGAACATGGTATTATACAAAGTAACGTAAGAAATGATATGCCCTTCCAGCTTATTTATGTTCCGCAGACTTTGTGATGTTATGGCTGATATTGCATACTTAAATCAAGAGAGATCTTGGGAAAATTTGAGAGTTCCAAGATACTTTTGGCACTTGAGTTTTTTTCGCTCGCTCGCAATTTGAGCTCGCTTTTCCGTTTCTGCTTTTGTAACTTGTCTTATAAGTTCAATAAAAAAATGTCTTATTTAAAAATATCCAGTGATTTTTCTAGGTATTTCATTCGACATACTTTATAATAATTGTGGAATCCAATAATTAAAAATCTCTCTAAAATCCAAAAATAAAATAATAAATTTATAAAAAACATCCCTTCCGCTGCTTTTACGGCTTGTTAGTAAAGACTTAAAATACAATGCAAAGTTATTGAAGACTGTAATGAATCAAAACGTGGCGTGATTGCCGGCGCGCGTGTCCGCGGCGGTTAAATCAATTACTCATAGCGTAGGCCATAGCCATAGCATAGAGTATTCATGGCGACTGCAATCGGCGCGCGGTCAATGTCAATCGATGCAACCGAGTGCTCCGAACTTCTTCACGACACGAAAACATTAAGTAGCTAGATGTTATAGGCGACAGTTACCGTTTACGTATAGCGTAGGTCATAGCCATAGCATAGAGTATTCATGGCGACTGCAATCGGCGCGCGGTCAATGTCAATCGATGCAACCGAGTGCTCCGAACTTCTTCACGACACGAAAACATTAAGTAGCTAGATGTTATAGGCGACAGTTACCGCTTACGCATAGCGTAGGCCATAGCATAGAGTATTCATGGCGACTGCAATCGGCGCGCGGTCAATGTCAATCGATGCAACCGAGTGCTCCGAACTTCTTCACGACACGCAAACATTAAGTAGCTAGATGTTATAGGCGACAGTTACCGCTTACGCATAGCGTAGGCCATAGCATAGAGTATTCATGGCGACTGCAATCGGCGCGCGGTCAATGTCAATCGATGCAACCGAGTGCTCCGAACTTCTTCACAACACGAAAACAGGTTGTAGGTTACTCTAATATGGTTGGACAAATTTACACAGCGCCATCTAGCCCCAAAGTAAGCAAAGCTTGTGTTATTTATGGGTGTTAGATACTGATAAAGTACTTATACTTTTTTAAATACATACATATTGTACATACTACAACCACACCCGTAACAGAAATTAAAATACATCATTTAAATTTTTGCTCGGCCGGGAATTGAACCCGGGACCTCTGCATGGCAGACCGACATCTTAAATAACTGAACCACTCAGGTCGTCATCTAACATGAAGTAGTTAGATCTTATGGGCGACAGTTACCGCTTGCCATCAGGTAGGCTGTCTGCTCGTTTGACATAGTGTAGCATTAAAAAAAAGTATAGTAGGTACCTCATTATAAGCATTATGCATGCGAATGCGAAATGCTCAGACAGAACACGCGGCTATTGACCCGAACACGTATACAATTCAGTCGTAAAACCCGAAATTCGATCAGTTTCAAATTTCCCGCTTACCTAGCTGTCTACTCGAGTCGTAAATCGTATTTTCACTACACTGTTCCGTCGATGCGAGAAAGATAATGTTCAAAATGAACTGTTTCCCGTACATGGGCGCAGGAGACATAAACAGCGAAATCTAATATTATGTCGCGCCTTTATTGCTCACATAAAGTACCTATAAGGAGGTCAGATGGGAGTCGCTCCACTTTAATTACCCGATGTTCCAAATCCTGGATTATGGTCAAAACGGACCCCGCGCCCTCGTTCGCGAGAACAACCGGGTCGTTAACGCCAAGGTAGCAAGAAAATGAAATATATTTATATTTAATACGATTTAATCACGATGATTCTAAGTAATTTATCAGAGTAAAGTATACTCATAAATTTCGTGTAGGTAATCTAAATAACCTGAACTAATTTGATTTGCCTGTGGTTTGTAACTTGTAACACCGTTATTATGTATGTATTGTCAATAAAAACTCATATCACGGTGATGTGGCATAATCGTCTATTACTTCTATAAGTTTCAATCGGCAACGAAGAGCCCGATACAGCCAATTGGTAACAATTACACTACTTTGCCGTGATCTTGAATTGCTCTGATTGATGTGCGTGTAGGTCATATGAATTAGACACGATTATGCACGCAACGTGCTTCAATGCTCCACTTACCGCGGCGATGCTTTTTAGGAAATCATTTGAAATCAATTGTATGCGACATTGTTTTCTGTATGTGCAGTCTCCTGCCACACGCGACCGGCAGTCCTTGGTCTGCCGCTATTGTTTTTCTTGCAACACAAACGTTTTAATAGTACGATTGTATCGCTCGATTTCCACGAATACGTTTGAATACGAATGGATTGTCTGTGATTGTTCGGTATTTTCCTTTATTAGGTTGGAGATTTTATGGACGTCGCGACTGTGAGGGGCTTCACCGAACGGAATCCGTAGAGAGACTTATTGTCGTTCTAGTCATTTCGACTTGGTTTTTCATTTAATATATTCTTGTAAGATGCTGCTCCATTTCCGTGTTGCTGAAACCTCGGTCTACCTTATTACTTAAATTGTTTTTAATTGACGAATTCTCTCCTTAAATGATATTGATACGATATTAACTAGCTGAATCGCTGTCGAAGGCCTCCGGCCTGACGACATCCGAGCGGAGCTAATAAATTTTATGTTCGTGCGCTGCGTTTACGAGCTCCCAAGTTCAGCACCATCTAGCTGTTGGCAATAATTGGTTGGCCACGGCGATGGCGCGGCCTTCGAGTGGCTGTGACACTTTTAGCATCGAAAAGTTGCCGAAATCTGCGAAATGTCCCCGTGGAGATGCGAGCTTTGGCGGCTCTCCAGCGGAGCCTAGGTGAGATATCGTCAAGGCTGTAGTGATTAATATATGTAAACGCGGAAGGGGGTGGTGAGACGGAGATTTTCTTTAGGAAGCAAAACTTGATAATTTTACTTTAATTCATATAAATTAACGCTACAATAAATTGCGTTTATACAAGTGTGCAATATACGCACGTTTTATCCACCAACAGCCTCACCAATGGAAATGATCCAACGATAGTCTTTACAATTACCGCAGCAATGTTAATAGTGCCGTTTTATTTTATGACAAACAATTTGACACATTCGACTTTCCGAGCGATAGACTTGTGAACGGTGGCATTCTAACGTTCCCACATCGAATTAAACCCGTATTACGATGTTTGAATCTAATAAAATTGTTTATGAATAAGTAATTTAAATGAAATAACGTTCCAGCGTGGAACAGATTAGGCATTTATTGTTGCAAAACAAACATTGATAAATCCGTTGCCTGCCAAGCCAGATTAATAAACCAGCCAGGCATCGGGTTCCGGCGTCGGAAGCATAAAAGTTGACGGAGCGTGAATATTCTTTTATTAACACTGCGAAATAAAAGTTGGCCGTCGGTCGGGACCTTGGTCTAGTATAGTCTATAGTGCATGCAAATGGTCCGCTAGTCGGAACTAGTTCGAGTCCCGCGGGCGTGGAGGCCGCGCGTCCGCCGAGGAACAATGCTACGTCGCGCGCCTCAGCGCTGCTGCCGATGCCGCCATCATAGGTTGCACTTTTTGCCCCCAGGCCGCCGTGCCGAGGCCACATCGCGTCTGTCATGCCTCTTACTTCCTACTGCTATACTAAGATCTATTTACCTACACCTGTCCGCGACCAAGACATTCATAGTTTCACGGTTTATCCTAGTACTACCGGTAATCGACATTGGTCAATGCGACACGAGACCCGTTGACATTGACGTGGACTCGATAGGTATTTCAATATCAATATTTATAATGGCGGTCTATATCCGCCAGCGGCGACTTAGAATACTTAACGCTTGGATTTATTACGTGCCAATATGGGAACAAACGTGGGTTGTGCGCCTGACGTCATCCAGAGAGAGCAGATCGATTTTCTCGTCGCGGCGGCGGCGGGAGTTCCCAATGCCTCTCTATATTATCTGGTACTGTGTCTCCTGTACAACGGTTTAGTTCCAAATTTATTTGTGTTAACACTGTGCTAATGCAGATTCCGTACTGCGGCAGTGGAGCACCACGCCACAATTAGGCCACGAGCCAAACTTAGCTCAATAAATAACGGTAAACAATAAACAACGATCCGTGTGAAATGATACGTGAGCGGAACTTCAAAATCAATTTAAAACCCATAATTCAATTGTCCGTTGCGCGGATTATATGCACACGTGTTTCGTCGGAAAGTTGAAATTAATCTCGCATGCGGCGTTAACAGTTGCACCTGCTCTGCGATAGAACGTAACATTGCACGAGTTTGTTTCCCATTGTGCAGCCGAGGCCGCGGCGTCCAATGGGACTCCGGCACAGTTCCCAGCGGGCCCTCGCGGCCGCTATTTTCCGTCGCGTCACGTGACGCACGGCACCACTCACTGACCCATTTCTGCAGGTTATATTATTTATCGCATCGCGCGAGTCGCCATTTATGGGGCAAAATATTTGTCACGCCAAAGCTACAGTCTAGACTGCACACAGTCTAGTCTAGATACAGAATACGATAAACACGAAAGTTAAACTGATAAAAAGTGTAACTGGGGGAACGTGCCCTTGACGACCTACCTACTCGTACGTACTTCAAAGGTTTTTCAGCTGTACCTAGATAAAATTTGGCTTACATTACTCATTGTTTATGTGTAACCACGCAGTGGGTTGACTAGGTTGACCTAGAGGTCGAGATATGGCACGAAACCTGTATTGTAGCCATACATGGTTATTACTCATGACCGCCATCTCAGCTACAGGTGGTAAGTAACGATGAGGCCGAAGATGGGCATGCAAGACTGTCCATTCACACTGACCCTGAAGATATCCGGGAAAACTTAGGGCCAGCCGGCATATTCGAGGCCCTGTAGCAGTGCTGTAAGTTAGCATATTATTCCACCGAATCCAAAGCGGCCACTTGATTCAACCCAGATTTTTATTATACCCAGATTATTGGCCGTGTGGTGTGTGTCCGGCAGAGTAGAATAGCACCAACCCCTTACACTCAAGGGAGTCGTACAAGGCGACTAATATTTTTGAGGCACAACATCAAGAGTCTCCGTAGTCTGGAAAATGGGCAGCAGCATTTTCCATTGTTATATTTAAACACTGCGATCTCCAACCCGCCTGCCAAGCGTGGAGATTATGGCAATAACCTCCCCTTTTGTGGGAGTGGCCCTAAGCCCTGCAGTGGACTGTTAAGGGCTGTGGTGATGATGATTCTGAAGTGTCGCTTGGCTTTGCTGTCGGTGTTAAGTTTTAGCTAAAGTTATGTTTTCTTCATAGTGAACATATCCAACATATACAGGAAGCTTTTTATCAATACTGCATCGAAAGGATTTTTTAATTTATATTTTGTTTGAGTAACTAGGTAGTTTGCCCCCTCACAACGCTGTTCATGAGATTGAGGGTCTAAGTTTGTCTAACTCTTAATGAATACGTGGCTCTATGCTTAGCTCAAGTTAGCTCTGACTTTACATTAGTAGCAGTAGTTCGTACCTGATCTACACTGTTAAAATCCGCCAACTTTGCGCACAGTAATTGACAGTTTTGCAATCAGTACCTAGCGTTTGTAGTAAAATTTTATGACATTAACGAGTCCACGGCCGATGTAGTAATACCTATTGCGAGCTACACACGATGGCTGTGAATGAATGATGTATGTAGTTACGTAATGAATGTTCGTTTTGCAAATATTTGTCGGTAATCAATCTCGCTCTGATGACGACAACGACCCCATCAATTTGTGCCCCCGTGCAACAGGTGTCAAAATAAACAACAGCGGATACCACTTATCAACTCGCTGCTATACGGACGTGGGTAGCTAGAGAGCGTGGTATGGTACCTATATGATACGATATCGTAGTTAAGGATGTATATACATCATTACCCACCCAGCGCGGTTTCTTCTTCGTGTTTTTTGCGCCTGCAAATATTTTTTTTTTATGGGATCGTTATAATTAGCGAGATCAAAGTAATATTAGATATTAGAGTTCAGACCTGGCCTAACCAAAAATTAATGCGATAGCTACATATATTTCTCGATAGTTTACTCTCGATAAAGCGAGAAGGTCAATTTCTAAACTGTCGGTGTTCAATCCTAACAATACTATAACCGGAAATTTTAATTAGGTAGAGCTACTACTTCGATAATTATTAATAACATTGAATTAATAGTACCTATTATGTGTGGACTATTCCCACCTATTGTGAAGAGGTGATTGTTTACTTAGTAGGTTCACACGGAAAGATATAATACTTTCCATTGCGTGTTTAGTAGTAACTATCAAAACACAGTAGGCGTGTTTAATCACTACTAACTATTCCGCCCCCGAATCAAAATATCAGGTGTGGAAGGTGAACTGACGGTGGGCTCGCCGCACTGATATGAGTGGTACTTACACACTCAATTATAAGGTATTCTATGGAGAGTACAACATGGAGTTTTTCAGGAAAGGGGTAAAAATGTTTTTACGGGGTCGGCAACGCAAACGGCCATACACTGCGGTGACTGCTTTCTACCAGGCTTGTTTGCCAGTGGTATAAAAAAAATTAAGGTAGTAACATAGAAAATTAAAGGATAATAAAATAAAATAAAAAATGATTTTTCCACAAAAACATATCGTCACGGGATGCCAATTGAATCGGCTCCCGAGACTGTTTTACCAGTATTAGGGTCCCTAGCGGAAGACCTTGGTCAACCTCGCGTCGCTGACACTGTTTGGGAGGAACACCTAACTTTGCTTAATTGAGACGTATTATTAAGTTATCTGAAATTAAATTTGTTTTTTTTTTTTTTTTAAGGATGCAGCACTCCTACTTGGTTTAATCGTTCATTAATGCGTTATTTTGTTTAGTTTCAATTTTCAACCAGAAATTTTTTCTTTTTCCAAACTATCCGTGTTTTGAATAATTTGGGAAATTACCCATAACTGATTAGCACACGCGGCGAAGGTCCCGCTAACGATTCGCGGTGGGCTTCGGAAGGTTGGCCTCGGCGCGCTAGTATCGGTAACCCATATAGATACACACACAGACAACACACACGTATAGTTAGAAAATAAGCATTTATTCCGAACTCGGCATCTTCCCATCTCGGCACCCATGGGTCAGGTACATAGAGAGAAATTGGATACAGTGTGTTTGTGAGTCATTTTGTTTGTTGTAGGTTTTGTAGGTTGTAGTACAAGAGCACACCATGATCATGATCCTAGCTGTCAATCCCCAGGTTGAGCGTGGATCGAAACATTTATTCCCAACTCCGCATCATCCCATCTCGGCGTCCCACCCATGTGTCGGGTACAGACAGAGAAACTGGATACAGTGTGTTCTTTAGTAATTTTAATACAAAAGCACCCCGTCTCATCATCCTAGCTGTCACTCCCAGCTTGAGCGTGAATCGCTCCGCTTTCCTACTGTTCCTCCTCCACTTCGACTGGTCCTCAACAACCTATTCTAAAAATAAATTGATTAATTTTTTACATTAACAAATCCTATGATTAGCTAAATCTCGACGTGGGACATCTGACCGAAGGGACTTTGGCTCCCTGTTTGACCGGCTGTAGAATGGAAAGTGTTCTGAGTAACTTTTTGATCTGGTGCCCACAGCACAATTCCGCCATCGTACCCCCAGTCGCGGGCTGGCTACTCATGCCCATTACATAGACCCCCTTGTAGATGTCCACGCGAAGATTTGAAATAATTTTTCTCGCTCGTACGATTGTGATGTGGAATGAACTGCCAGCCACAATGTTTCCTTTGGACTATGACATATATTAGATGTCTCTTTAGGGGAGAGCAACGCACCGGTATTGCTGATGTCCATAGGCGGCGGTGACTACTTTCCATTAAGTAGCCCGCCTGTATGTCTGCTGTATAACATAAAAATAAGTTTCCGTTATCGTCCAGTGGATTCATGAACTGTATTAATACATTCAGATAACAGTCGTCGAGGTAAGTTATACTCTAGACATCACATTCAGTTTAAAATATTCAAATCTATATCTGTTCTGATATTTCAAGATCGGCAAGGGCGAGGTCGCATCGTCGTATCTCGGCCGCGACAAGATCAGTCAAACAGATGTTAAGAATGACATTGGTTTTGAATATTTTACGCGGGTATTTGACGTTTCATCTTGTCTTTCAAGATGCTTCTTTGTGAGGAACAATAAATATGTCAGACTGTGACACCAATTTGTAGTAAATGAAAATAGTCGATATAAGAAACGTTAGAGAATTTGCTATTGACAGACATGTAGCGTTTTGAGACTAGTTTTGCAAAAAAATTACGAATATCATGTTGCTTTGGCATTAAAATCTTGTTGCTAACCTAAGCATTGTTTGTGTTAGTAGTACGGAACCCTTTGTATGTGAGTTCGATTTGCACTTAGCCTTTTTTATTTAGGACTACGTAAAAATGTTTACTTGCATCTCCATATCAAAAATCAAAGTAAAATATATTAATCTTACAAACGCGACATTAACCTAACAACTAAGCTTTAATAGCAGTATCATACCCCTAATTCAATGGTATGATAACCACCCTAATTCGTTGATATGGTATACTACTCGTCAATCTCTACAATAATTCGTATTGACTCGCCGCGCTTTATCAGATTAGTTCTCTTACTTATCTGTATATGTAAATAGGGTTTATTAACGTCCTTTTAATCTGAGATGGATCTCGCGCTGTCATCATGCTGAAGAGAAAATCGGGTTTCTCCTATGTTTGCGAACTAATTGCTTTAACTATACCGAGTTCCCTGGGTCGTATTACCATCTCCTTCTTTCTTTTGAAATGTTTTTTCCGAACATCGCGGTTGGTAACCGGAACAGCTGCAGTCCTCCCAGGCAAAGGCCTGTCACCATTTTTTCAGCCATCGAACTGCATCGAATTCCTCAATGAATCAATGGTTCGTTCGTGTGCTGGTGCGTCGAAAAGAAAGCGAATGGGTAACGGCACCGCTGGCAGGGCCGCAGGTGTTCCCCGAATCGTATGACGGCACGCCGAACGCTATTGTCAACCAGTTATTGGTATTATAGCACGGTGATTCTTGTATTACAATACATGCGGGCCCGCTTTCTAACCGCACCGATCCTGACCTAGTTTTCATATCATAGGCATATCTGCGAACGAGACAGCTGATTGATTCCAAGGATGTTTCCAAGCCAAGGATGCCACATTCTGTCTCGATGTCCCACTATCGGAATTACCGCAAAATCTTCTTTCACCCCACTGGCCTCTTGAACTACATTCTTGGGAAGAGCAAAGGTGAGACCTAGATTATAGTTCCTGTTGTTTCTACACCATTCCTAGAATGGATGGTTGTTATTATTGGCTCTGTTAATTTAGGCAACATCAGGCTTTGCCCCACCACTCATTCTCACCGCTACAACTTAGCCACGAGCAGGTGATTTGTTTAAGAAGTCGGTTCAGCTGGAAAGAAATAGGTAATACAATTTATTTGCTGAATATTAACTACAATAATCAGCAGTGTTTAAAATACCCATGTAGAACAAATGAAAATATCACTTCGCAGAACCACACTCCTACTTTGCTTTACCTACCTAATCGCTCGTAATGCGCCCATATCCCACGAGATCCAAACGCTCCACACATACCAGGTCGATAAACATTCTACGCTTTCGTTTGACACGGTAACTTTGTTTTCGACCGTCTGTGTGTCAGTGTATGGAGATTTAACACGGCTACAAATAGAAAAGAAATCGCTACCTACTAAAGTTGAAACCCGCATACTAATGTTAATATAGTACCTATCTGACATATGGATTGGATGCCACGTTAGCTATAGGTATAAGCAATTTGTCTTTGCTCCAAACATGTGCTTTGTTTCCAAATAAATGTTATCCTTGAAATGGCGAACGAACAAAGAACGAGACATCTGACTGGTTCCCCGAATTTGGAAGCTTGATATTTTTGTCTAAAATAAAAACTAAAGGTCACTCAGTCAGTTGTCTTGATGTGTTGTCAATCACTATTCGATAAATGGTTGTAATCCGGCCACCGGTATATTCAAATAAGCTCGCTCACTGTACCTATGAACGATAAATACGAACCAAAACAGTTTTTTATAATATTTACAGTGACATGCACTTATAGCAGTTATAATATTCATATAAAAACTAGTGGACGACTTCGTTCGCATGGCATGACCTCTATTATTTACACCTACTTTACCCTTACCTATCCATTTTTTTCTTTCTTATAAACATTCCGCTTGAATCACTCTAGATATTATTGAAAACCACATTGACATTCGCTGCGTAGTTAAAAAGCTCTAAGCGTACAGGGATACATACAAAGATACAGGACAGACGGTGGGAAGCGACTTTGTATTATACCATGTATATGTCGCAGCCGAAAGGTTAAATTAGCCGTTTCATTAAACGACTAGCTTTCTAAGCCAATTAAAATTTGTCAATTTCATTAACTTTTAAAGTAACGTCTAATGAACGATATTTACCCTACTTTACGGAGCTCCTCCATGCATTGTCACAACATTAAATTAACTTAACCAAATTAAAACCTAAAATGACCTATTATTATTGTTTGAGGTTATTGTGGTAAGGTTAGCGTTGTAACAATGTATGAAGTAGCTCCGTAAGGTCAGGATAATACTGTTCTTTCAACATTACGTTAAAATCTCATGCAATTGGCAAATTTTCAATTAAATAATTGCTCAAATGACTAGCCGTTTAATTAACCGGTTAATTTAACCATCCGGCTGCGACATATACATTTGATATATTATGTTAGCGTAGCTAGGTATATTATAAAAAATTTAATAGTGAATTGGTGTTAAATACCAAATGACATACAGTTACGTTAATAGAGGGACGATAATTATCGCGATAAGTGCTTTGACAAAAGTTTTGCTTTTTAATATTTACGTATGTCAATCAGAGTGACCTAAGACGTTGTAACCCACCGGTTAGGGTGAACCCTTTAAAAGTTAAATTTGTCAATTTAAATGGTACATTTAAGAAATAAATACCCAATTTATTTCAATAAAATCGTTGTCTTGGTATGATTTTTTTATGCGTTACAGTTAGAGCTCGTCTAGTCTAAAATGACGCGCCCCACTACTTAGTTAGTTGATTTCGATGTTTGAGTGCAAATATTAATAACGACACTTCATCTGTGTGGGAGCGTCGACTGCTCCAATCGAACGACGCGAACTCCTACGTTGGTGTCTCTCCGGCAACTTAATGACCAATTACAACGGCATTTGTATATGTATTGCGTCCATATTTTAAACTTGCTTGTGTGCGTTAATGCGATAGTGGGGCTCGTCATTTTAGATTAGACGAGCTCTACCATAAGGTATGTTTAGAGTAGTCTAGCTAGACTCTAGAGCTAATAATGATGGAATATTAGAATAACAGTTCGTTCTTGAGAGACGACAAAATATTAATTAAATTTTGTATGTTATTGCGATGTTATCGTACAATACAAGGCGGTAAATACTGCACATCGGCTAGTTTCGGCTTCATATTTACTCACACGCGTGCGACAGAGGCGACGCTCTACGAAGCCTGACTAGCCGATGTGCAGTACTTACCGCCGCATCTGTAATGAAGGTCAATTCCAAATTAACCCATATAACTAATAAAGCGACGGGGCCTGTTGAACCTCGATGCTTGGTATAACACCGCCAGTGGAACGAATCCGAGTCTGGTATGAATGAATATAGGTACTCGATCTACCTATATTAATTAAAACGGTCCCCAACGGGCAGGAGTTGTACCGTAGAAACATAATACCGTAAAATAACATTTTATCTGCCTACTCGCGTGATCAACCAATGTGTAACAAAATTCAAAAGATAAATGTACTTTGGTTAATTAAAAAATATTATGATTTTTAGTACTTATTACAATTTTCTTCCAGCAACAACATTTACAATGTTTGAACTCCTAGCCACAGTGTTTCCTTTGGACTATGACATGGGATCGTTCAAGAGATATAAGTATTAGAGGTCTCTTCGGAGGTCGGCAACGCATTAGTAGCGCCCCTGGTGTTGCTGATGTCCTTAGGCGGCGGTGACAACTTTCGATCAGGTGACCCGTGGCCCGCTTGCCTAGTTGTCTGCCGTATAACATAACAAGAAATTGATTTCGCTGAAGACCGAGCAAAGTGGAGCAAGAGGAGTAGCAAGGCGGACCCCGGGCCCTCGCACGCAGTACGAGAGAGCAACCGAAATTTAATTCCAAGATGAAGATGACGGTTACAATTTTTGATTCGCCAATATTGGTCATGAGCAGAATGCAAGTCGAGTAAATTTTACACGGATAATTTAAAGTATGATTTTTTTATGCTACTCAGTGACAAACAAGCTGACAGTCCACCTGATGGTAAGTGGTAACTGTGTGTGTTGATTACAATATTATAAAAGTAAACGATAACATTGAAACGAAGCAAGAAGGTAGTTAGGGCTCCAGTTGTGTAGCATTTTTTTAATTATAATTTAGCAGAGGTTGTGAACTTATTAATCCCCCGAGGACATCAAAGTGTCACAACGCAAGTCGGCCAAATCGATTATTAACCACTCTATCACCGATAATCGCTATTAGAGTGACACCCAGTTGCGGTTTAATTGATATACCTACAGCAATAGGCCGTGCTGAATTTGTATGGGTTTAAAAGCCGTATTCTATTACCAAGTTTACAAGGTACGACTCTGTCAAACTTGAGGAGTCTAGGTACCACCGCCTCCGTCAAACTACAATGCTTGCATTTTGCAAGATATTCATGGTAGCCAGCGCAATTTCAAGCACGATGCATATGGTGTTATTGACTACATAACTGCGTTTCTGCATTTTTATACATCAAGCCTAAGTACAGGAATCGTAGACGTTATTGGCGACAGTGATCACTGCCCTGTCTGGGAAAGTGGTAACTGTCGCCAATTAGGTGGGCTGTCTGCTCGTTAATCACTGAGTAATAAAATAAATCAAACTGATTTAGAGAGAAAATATTATCTCACTGGTTAGAATCTTAATTACGTCATCTAACTTCGAAAGCGCTAACAAATTGCTCCGTAATCCAGTTGAGAATCTAATCTAATTATATGCTCGTCAAATTGAATTCGATGGCTTATGAAATTGAGTTTGGCTATTTTAAGAATATTTTTTAAAGCTAATATAAGCACCCGAGTTGGATAAAATCTGCTGATCATACTCTCTAATGTCTCTAATAACATAAGTATGTGCAATAAACAATTAAAAAGCTATTGAGGATTAAGAATCAGCCAGAGTCACCATGACAATTTTACACGAGTCGTATAAAACTAAAGTATACTATCGCCATGTGTACTAATCCTATTATCACGCACGCAATATCACTTTCATATTCCACAACGAAGTCACGGCGGGGCGTCTGTTTGTGTGACGTTCTCTCGGAATTACCTACATACTTGACGAAATAAGTTCTACTTTCACGTATTTGTTTTCAGACAGTAAGTTTTACCAAACTAGAGCATTAGCTTAGCCGAAATTACGTTACTGGCATCGTCAACAGGTAAACTACTTTAAGACCTTATGAAGTGTAAAAGTGGAAAATTTTAGAAAAAAAATTGTTGTCGCTAATCAGAATAATTGCCATAAATCTCCTCAAATAAATGTCTAGAAATAATAATAAACTATTTTTAAATAGCAAAGTTTTTACAAACACCTTCGTAGTATAGCTAACAAGTTATAAAGTTATGCTAAAAAAATTATTTGAGCAGATTTATAATAGTTTGCGGGAAGTAATTTTTTTACTAAACAACAACTTTGGCACTGCAAAATATTTGTCACATCCTTCTTCAAGAATACCATGGACACTGAAGAGTATGGCATGGAGTTTTTCAAGAAAGGTCTCTTCACAATACAAAGGAGTGTCAAGAACGCAACGGAAACCGCAGCTGGGTCCCTAATAGGATAGTTGACTCTCTGACTGCCGGTGTTCCTCCCGAGGCAAAGGTCAATGTCGTGAGTGTGAGTCATGTGCGCTGCGCCCGCGCAGCTATCAAAGTCCGGTTCAAGCGCGATACTTTCACTCTCTCGGGAGAAACGGGGCCGGCGACCGATGATTGTGTTTTGGCAAAATACACGCAATAGAGCTTGGGTGGGTCACTTTCTATCATTTCCTTTATAAGAAAACTATAATGGCCGATTATTTAAAGTAATTGTCAGTTGTTTGTGTTGTGACTTATGGTACATAATTACATATACTTCACCTTAATCTGCGTTTATGAACGCCAACGTGTTGATGTTATCGGTATGTAGATATTAAATTGTAAAGTTGATTCCGCAGTGATCAAACAAAGAGATACAATAAATGTCAACACTGTAGCCGTTATCACGGTTGTAATGAATTATATATCACTCAAGTCCCCGACCTAAGCACAGATCGAACGGCTGTGATCCATGGAAATTGTCGTTAAAAACGCATTAAATCGGAATAGTCGATGACTGGATGATTGACGCCGATACGTGGCCTCGACCGCGCGCTACAGGACGCTATAAACTGTAAGATTTACTAACACTTCGTTATAATAACGCCGTACCACCTTACCAATATAAAATGTCATTTTCGGAATATATTTTTTATGTCGGTACCTGTAGGTCAGGGGCGTACCTAATAATTCATGTGGGAATAATTTCGAAGAGGCGCGACGCTAAAGGTACCATTGAATTAATATTGCATAGCTGTGTAACAATATTTATTAATTCGAGGTTTATCTAGTATAAATTATTTAATTTACTTTTTACGTCGCAGCATTGAGTATTGTCGGTAGAGCTAGAGGTTCTGACATAGCGTTGCTGTGTTAAATTCAGCATTGCTAATACATGCGCTTAAATGAGGATTTTGTGTTTCTTCGTACTAACAAAGTTCAGAATCATCATATCAACCGGAAGACGCCCACTGCTGGGCATAGGCCTCCCCCAGAGATCTCCACAAAGGCCGGTCTTGTGCCTTCCGCATACAGCTGATGCGCACCGAGCTATGGGCCCTGTCCACTGTCACTTAAGCTTGTCACCCAAAGGGGGACGGAAAGGACTAAGCTCGAAGTCTCATAGTGCGATCGAATCAGGAATGAGGAGATCCGCAAGCGAACTAACTACAGAACACCGACATAGCACGAAGGATAGCCAAGCCTAAGTTCAGAATGCCTCATAAAAATTATACGAACAATACCTACTACAGTGCTGGATTTAGTTTACGCAGCCCATCATTCATGAACTTTAACGAAGCTCTGTAATAAACAATAAACTAAACTGCGTTTCTGTGGGCTTCAAACCATCTACAAGCAATTAAATTTTAACTGTATTTCAGACTTGCAAATATTTACAACTTGTTCGCACTGACTATTGGCCACCGGCCGGCAAAATTAAATATTACGTACGGCATTTCATATACATTATTTAATGTGTAGTTTTATCGACATTGACTTAAACCTATCAATAAGAGGCATTCCCTAAAAAAGTCTTCTCCTGCCTAACAAGTAGTTGTTTTCCTTGTTCTGTCTGTTTCTCAGCTTACCTCTTGTAAACCACGCAGCGGATTTTGATACAGTTTTCACTATCATTCAGATAATTTCTTGCGGATGGCTACACATGCATAAAGTGGAGAAAACCCGAGCGAAGCTGGGGCGGGTCGCTAGCATATATATTAAAATTTAATTTAACCAATACTCAACCACAAGCCATTTTCGTCTCACCCTGTAGATGTTAGATTGGTTTCCGCCACCCCATCTGGCTGCTCACACCTACTCGGAATCAATGAAATGTCAATTATGTTGTGTTTTACCTACCATAGGTAATTAAACGTTGCCTTTTCTACTCAAATGTCTGTCATTATTATTTTTGTAGTCGTTCTGGCTGGATGCAATCCAAGGCTAATTCCTTTTTATTTTTTTAAGACTTTTTTACATTTATTAGTTGCCTCAACGCGACTTCGTTCGCGTAGCGTCCTACCCAAACTCTACCCCTATCTACTCTTTTTTCTTTCATACGAACTCTACTCTACCCCTACACTACCTTACCGTACTCCTACCCTGCCCATACCACAACAATGCTTCTGACAATATGTTATCGCTATAGATTCACACGAGGGAAATTACCATAATATCATTATATGTGAGTTTTATGGTCCTTTATGCCCATATTATCCATTACGCTAAGTTCGCCGGCCGAATAACGGCTATATGTTATTCGGACGTCCGTCTCCTTGGATTAGATTTAGCCCATAAAGCCCGGTAGCATTACAGCTATTTCCTAATAAAGCTGGTTCTCATCACAATTTAGGGCCGGCCGTGACCGTTTACCGTATTTATTCGCGCTATGCTAAACCCCAAGGGCGAAGGAAGGCGCGCCGCCAAAACACGCCCTGCACCAGAAACCGGACACGTTTTATCTAAATTAACGTGTTTCACGCACTTTAAATAATCAAACTGACAGAAAAAGTCGGATAACCTCCGACCAAGTTTACTTAAACTCTAATATTTTCTATACTACTGAACCGATTTTAATTAAACAAAGCTAAGAACCATTTCGATTAAACTGGTTTTCGTATAGAGAAAACCGCATCAAAATCTGTCTCTCACAGACAGACACACAGATACACAAAGCCACAGTTACACAATTCAAGCTTACTCTCTTGTTATTCATATTTCATTTTCGTTTATATAAAATTGACCCAGTTAAATGGCGCGGAACTCGCGTCCGAATAGTGTGGTTTTAGCAATGACCTAACAACACCTAGTGTGCAATGTAAACAATATGAACGATTGTTTACTAAGCGTGTTTTCTTTAAACAATAGATGAGATCAACAAATCGATATCGTGGTTTTACCATTGTTTGAAACATCATTGTACGTGTGTTAAGTATTCGTATACTTGTGTTCTGAAATTGTTTTTGTAATGTAATTGTATTTAGGTACCAGATTTTAATCTTGTGAACTAGGTATTTATCTTTAATACTATATGTTTTGTTGGTTTTTTTATGAGTAGCCAATTACTATTCATTCATTCATATTTCCTAAGTTGCCTCGTTCCTTTCTCTAACTAACGTGTATTTTTATTGTACAAAATGTCAGTCCGTAGCAAGTAGAATGAAGCTACGTATTGATTGCTCAGGTCAAATATATTTTTAAATTTCATTCTACAGCTCCCGTCTCAATTTACTCTCAATTAGTTCAGCAGTTTCTTCGACGGTGAATGCCTGAGTAACATTCGCAAATGTTCAGTTTTTTTATTAACGCTCGTATTTGATTCTGATGTTACGACATAATTTTTCCAGGTTTTTTTCAATATTTTGACATATTATTAAAGTATTGTTTACCGTGCAGTGTCGGTGAGGGATTACTAAGCCCACTGAAAACCAGCGTTGTGGTTCGCGTCAAGCGGCCACAACATAATGCTGAGGAGGGTCCACTTACGCTGGATGCCCACGAACAATGCCACTGGGAACCTAATAATTGTCTCAGTGTTCTTTACTTAATTTTTTTTTCATGTTATTCTATTGTAAAATTATTGTGTCGTGGCGACCATGTGTAACAAATGGTTCTTCCTTTCTTTCTACGTCTTCCAACAAGTAAAAAATTACAAAAAAACATCATTCACCAAGTCAGTAGTCTCATTATGTATAAAGTTTGTATGAACCGAATCCTGAATAACAAACAGAATTTTCATTATGGATGGTAATGACTTTGTTTGTATGCGGATCGAGTCGTATGCAATTTGTCCTTTGCGCTTGTAAATTGTAGCTACTGGTGCATCAATTTGTGGAAGGCCTACCATAAATTATGAATAGAGGCCTTGATCGCGCCGATGGCAATGAATTCGTAATGCGGTGGCTGTTGATGCGATGGCAAACCACCACAATCCGGATTTCCATGTCGTTTCCGTATAGTGATTATACCTAATACGTTACGTTAAACGTTTTCCAAAATTGTTCAGAGTTTAAACATATGTTTGGGCTTAGTGCGTTTGCTTGGTTACGTCGTAAATGTGTGTCCTTGCGCACTTCCTATATTTACTTAGTGTTCAAAAACATTTTACTACCTCGGCAGCAGTTGAAATTTTAAAAACGTTTGGTGGTTGCACCAATACGATTTACATTACATACAAATGCTTTTAGGTCGGTTTTTTTTTTTTTCATTTCATTTATTTTGAACAAGACATTACCAACGCAGAGCGCCACTTTTGGCTTCTCACTCTTCTCAGCATAACACTCAAACGCGGATACCATGACCTTCTTCACCGCGCTACGAAAGAGGCCGTATCTCAAGACGAATCAGCTGTTAAAACGGCCACACGCATCAGCGATCAGCTGTGGCCTCACCGCGAGGCGGGTCACTTTCTCCCCCGATGTAGGCGAGCCAAGCGAAGCCGGATTTTCGCCATACAATCCCGGAGAATTAGTAGAGCGAAGAGACAAAGAGGAGGTATCGATCAAGAGCGAATAACTGTGGCCCGATGACATTGAACACGCATCGACGTTGACCGCAATCGAGTTGGCCATTTGCTTGCGCTATGCGAAAGGAAAAGTATCCGTTAAATGCTTAATCGCAGCCCGTGTAGCAATTAAGAGACGGTGAGTGTACGCGTGTGCAAATCAGCTTGGCATAACATTTTCGATATAATTATTCAGTGTCGTCGTGGCTGCGAGCCAAGCGGTAATGCTTGCGTTTGAAGAAGGTAGTCAGTGTAGTTACAGCCGTGAGGCTTATAAGTCGATTAACGAAAGAAGACGGACTCCATACTAAGGAAGTTTGATCATAATTTCCATATTAATTAATCAATAAAATTTTGTAAACCTATGTTTGTCAGGTTTTCGTTAAAATATATCGTACACGGGATTTAATATGAATTTAATACAAATCTTAAATCTTTATTTAATATATTGTTATATCTTTGTTAGGGACTGAATTCTAAACTTAAGCATGTTGAATTTGGAAAAGCCGAAATCATGTTAAAAACTAACAAAAACAAAGAATGGTCGTAGCGAAAATTATTAGTGAAAATGCAAAAAAATAAATCTTTATAAATCAAATGAAGTTCTAGACAACAAAGAGGCATAAAATAAATTGGATCCTAAGTTTTTTTTTTATTATTTTATATTTATTATTATTAAATCAAAATGTTTAAAATAGAACTACGGTGCAATACGCAGAATATTTATTTAAAAAAAGTACTGTCAGACCTGGCTCCACCTTACATCTTATATACTTTTACGGGAAGGTCACGAGCCTTGGCGGATTTTTACCTAAAAATGATTTTGATGGGATTATAATTGCACGCAAAGTGTCGCCTGAGCGTGTTAATCCGTTTCCAACGTGTGTAGCGTTACATCAGCGAATCGCGGCCAGTGGCAATGTGAAGGCCAGGCGTTCTCTATCGGCCTCTAACACCTCGCCGCCGCCGGCCGCAGCCGTAAAGTCATCCACATTGACAATATCACTTAGATTCGGTACTAGAGCATAGATTACATTATTAGAGAGTTAAAGTATCCGACACGTAAGCGAGAGGTTCCAGGTTCGAATCCCACTGTGATCCAACGACCAATCACTCTTTTCTGGTGCCTCAAAGGCTGACGCCGCATTCGCTCCCCATAGGTTGCAGATGTCCTGGACGACGGTGGCCACTTTTCGTCCGTCCGTGTGCCTCCCTAGGCAAGAACAAAAAAATTACGCTCCACTGAAAATTATCTGATCTGCCAAACCCTGGATCATGGTCAAGGCAGACCCCGGGCCCTTGTGCACGAGTGCGCAACCGGGACATTAACGCCAAGATGATTATTTTTTACTTTAGTTAAAGTTTAACAATTTAATTAAAGTAAGACGTGTTTAACAATTTTCTTCTCTTGTTTGTCCATTACGAAGCCACTTTATCAAAGGTAAGATTACTCCAACTTATATAACTAAAAATTGATTCACGTGTCAGAACGACAGATTTAATCTTGGAGTTTCATTTCATTACACTATGGTGATAATTAAATTAAATAGCTTTCATTAAATTACATTACAACGATCATAGTAGGGCGTTACGTTATATTGTATTGTTTATGTGTTCTAATAACTAACTACAAGCTAATTCAATTAAGATAACCTTAAGCAATTAATGATACATAAAGTACACAATTAAAAGTGAATCAGTCGAGATAACGACATTGATTTATAACTTGAATCTCGGATTAGATTGTTAATGTTGAAAATGAAATACATCTCCCGCGTTGAGCATTAATATGTCACGTTCCAAAGTATTTGAATTTCAAAGAAACCTGAAATAATTATTGGGCCAACATAGTGCGTTGAATCATCATCTATTTCAACATGGGACGAGGAGAAACTCCTTGAAATCTCACCATACACCTGTTGCAGTGGATCGGAAATAAACTATTTATTTTCTATCGCGGAATAGACATATACATTACATTGTTCTATTTGTTATGGCATAGTTGATCTCTTGTGTAAGTAACGGGTACTTGCATAGCTTTCTTATGAGTAATATTTGTATTAGTTTCTTTGTTGGATAGAGTTATTTAAATAAGACGTTATTATAATAAACGATTTTTAACTTTCAAGGAATTTTATACTTACCACTGATGCAATATGTACGATATCTTTTATATACGTAAATGCAAATGGATTCAGATTTTGTAATATTAGTTGGATTGTAAATTCTAAATGTTACTTAGTTCAACGTGTTTCAGTTGCAAATAAATATAACACTGTTGTTTTACGAACTAGGTAGGTACCTATTGTCTTTCATTAGTTGTTCGTATTTAATTATTTTATCAGCGTCGTTACACAATGTATTTGACATTTGAAACAAATAACAATAGGTTTAATGTTTAACATTTATCAGAATGTTGTAGTTTATTGTTTTACGCAATGTCGTTTAATGAGGAGTTTTCCAATAGGTATCTAACATTCCTAACCACTCACTAGATGGCGCCCCGACAATTTTGGTAATTGATAATCGCTTGAAATAGGTTCTTAGCAAACAGGATATAAACACTGGGTACGTTGTATTGGATAATATTGTATTTGTCAATAGTTTTCAACCATTTTAGAGGTTGTAATAATAATGCAACATAGTGCCAACTTCTATAAATATTTCTTTTTACATTTCGTTCAACCTTTAACAGTTATGTTTATATTAATTAACATTTTATTTTTAAGTTTAGTATTAGTTGGTTGCATGAAATCACTGCCACCATCATACAGATTAAAAAAAGATTACCAAAATTGTAGGAGCGCCATCTATTGATGCTTTTTGAAACCAACTATCAATACCTACTGGAAAACTCCTCATTATTACAGAATGTCCTTTTGCCCTTGACATATCGTGTCGATCTTTGCCTCAAAGCAACTTATTCCAGTTAAAAATTGCAAAAACTCATACACATGTAACAATGCAACATTGTGTATGGCGTTCGTATCCTGTTAGACTGTTATGCGTTGCAATGTGTTAATACACCGTACATTTAGTTCGAGCTATGGTTATTACCGCTCTCATTACGTGAACTGCACACGAGACTAACAAGTTTTCTGTGATCGTGAGCCAATTATACTATCCAGCGGGCAGAGCTAACTTAAAACGAACTTGGTATACGCCCACACGGCACCTGCTGAAGTTATCATCGAGGCTAACATAACTTTATGACATTCGTTGAGGGCATTGCAGCCGTAGCCGTGGACAGTAGGTACACAGTATTTATGGTAATATAAACCCAACAAGTTAGTCTTGCTTGTCCACTGATAACAATGCCCCAACGCTTTAAAAATGGAGTAATGTGTTGCTAATGTTGTGAATGCGAAATGTTTGTCTGGCAATCAAAAGCATATTACTGATATTGCACATAGATAAGACATGGCTACTTTTTATTGAAGTTAGCGTCCACGAAGCGTGCAAAATAAAATCAAAAGAGGCTAGTTTTATTCCTTGATTGCTATTGTTTCGCACTTGCACGAAAAAACAGTCGAATCTCGACTTAGCAGAAACAACACTGTGCAATATATACATAACGATTCATGAATGCAGCCATGTTGAACACGAAATTCACATGCAAGGTTACGACATTACTTCAGACTGTTAGGTACGCTACAGCCCGCTTATCGGCCGCAACTGTGACAACTGTCGGCAATAGGTTGTGAAAGGTTCTGACGAATATTCACACTCACAATACAATGGATTATGTGAGTCAGTCGTAGTCCCGAATCGAGTATTTTACAGGCGTACTCGTACCTACATTACGTCTTTTTCCGTAGAGGTAGAGACCACACACTTCCATCCACTTGGTATGGTCCCACCTAGTGGAACTATTTAACTTTTACCGTTCTTTAAAATATGATTGGTTTTATCGTGATACTTAGGTACGTCTCGGTCTTCTACTGGTATTTTTCTATACTAATATTATAAAGAGGAAAGGTTTGATTTTTTGTTTGTTTGTGTTGAATAGGCTTCGAAACTACTGGACCGATTTCAATAATTCTTTCACCGTTGGGAAGCTACACTATCACCGGGTGACATAGGCTTTATACCCGTGTACCCGTAGTGGTACCCGTGCGAAGCAGGGGCAGCTGCTAGTAATACATATAATTTGGCATTTTAATATAATTTGAAGTCTGTTGTGGTTTAGGACGATTCCGCCAGCTGCGATGTATCGGATCGAGTTCCAGATGTGGTTTCGCTAGCGTTCAATGTCGCCGAAGTTAATGATGTCATGCATGCAGGTGCGTCAAATTTCAGTGTCGCCGTGTATAATTTGCTAATTGACATTGGATAAATCGTAGTGGAAAGCCATTAATGAATCGAAGGACTGCTATGTAGTTTCTGATTGTAAATAGGCAGGATGGGGGTCTGTCCTAAATATCTCCTAAGTCCTGGACCTAGCTTGCATAAAATCTATTGACTAATCAAGGTGTGTCTCAGTTTCAAGGCCACGGTAAACCACTTAAGGTGACGCAAATCTCGTCATAGTTTTTAGAGGTGATCTGCGTTTGCAATGCGAGTGTGTCACCGCCCCTTACGTCTCACATTTACTTAAAATTTATTCTCTTGTACTTTTGAGTACTACAATTCAATGTATTTTTTTGAGTAAACACGTAATCGATCTTAAATGTTTTAATGTCAAGAAACGAGAGCGCATTGCGTTGTGGTGCCAGCGCACGTTTGATCTTGACTACATGTTAGTCAAGATCAAACGGCTATGGGCCACTAAGGGCTTTGTTCTAGTGCACTACAACTGAGTATACTTGGATCCTATCGATGAGACTTAGGCTAAAGTTATACTTAACTCTATATAGTAGAGTTTAGATGGGATTCAGCTACGCACAAATCTCTCATCGATATATTGCGTAAATATAATGAATGACGTCATTTACATTACCTTAAAAAATTACAATGTATTGTGTGACCGGCTGTGTGGTAACGAGAACTACGGTTCTTGTCGGCGATATAACCCTCTTATCAACAATGTATTAATTATTTTTAATTATACCCTACCCTATTATAATTTACCCTAATTGTTCTCAAAATATTAGGTACTTAAATGAAATACTGTGTAAAAGTAAGAAATTTAAGGTATATATTACTAGGTTTTATCAGTAGTATAGTAGTAGTATTTATAAAGCCTTATCATCATCATCAACTTAACGAGTTGCACTCTCGTCGGTGCAGCAATCGATGCTGTTCTCTTTCTTCTTCCAATCTTTATTAACATTTGTTTATAAAATATGTTATCTAAATTCTGTATTTCCATATTATAATTAAAACTTCATTAGCATTCTGTGATTCTGCACAAATAAGAAAATATTTGCAAAAAAATGGTCGAAGTCATGGATAATATTCAAGGGAATGCAGCAGTATTTAGCTGCAGGTAGTTGCAACGTTAACATGTTAGAATTTCTACTCGTAACAGAGAAGCTAGTTCGTTAATGTTTCAAAAATAGAAGCCACCTTATATTTTCGGTCATCCAAAGAACAAAGGCAGCTTTCAACGCCGCTGCGGGAATCGGCCGAAAAAGTAAACTTCAACCAAAATATGCTTTTAGGAACATAACAGGAAAATAACACGTTCGTACAACAAACTGTAAACTGTTGGATAACAAAAATGACTCTGGGTTAGTCCACTTATTAATTTAATATAACTATAACAAACACCTACCTACTTTGTACTGATACAACACTCTGTTTTCTTCTAATGACACACGAACAACAAAGCTAATCTGGAAAGATTCCGGGTTTTCCAAAAGGAATACTCCCACAGACAATGACTTTGAACTATGAACACAGATAATTTTCTACGTAATAATTGTGGAAGATAGCTTGTTTCAATTTATGGCCGTATTAGCTTGTCGAGTATCAAAACTCAGTGTAACGAACAGAGTTGGCTCTGTAAATCCAGGCCAAATAATAGTTACAAGACGCAAGAATGAGCGTTGTGGCGGACTGAGTTCAAGGCCGGAGTGAATAAAGCTGTTTCTAGACAGGCATGCACCATCTTCGCCACATCGTCGCTTCCCATCAGTGGCCTTAGTACAAGTGTGTCCGCGACAAAGCTCGTGCCGCGAGAGAGCGTTTGTCTCTTTCTCTCAATATTAAGACGAAAGAGATAGCCATACCTATGTCGCGCATTTTCTCGCTTATCGCGCGCGAGAGCAACATGTGCTAGGCCTACAGGTGAGATGGCCTGCCTAGTAGATTGTAAAAAAAATCACGGACTGCAAGTGGAAGGTAGCCTCGCCCCCTCGCCCTCTCACCCCCTGGTCACTGGCCGGCGATTACGGCGCTTGTGTCAACGGTTGATGGGTGAGCTGCGCGTGCGCAGACAGCTAATGACCGCTGCAAACGAATAAAGCATTTATGCTAACAATATTGCATGAGGATAACAAAGAGATTGCAGTGGAGTCGTTTGCGTGATTGCCTATGAATTGTTGCACAATTGCCTGTATTTGGCTTCGGATAATAGTTGGTAAATTCCCTTTTACATACAGCGTCATAAAAGTTGTTTTAATAAGATTAATTTTATTTTATTAAGTTTTAAGAAGATTGCAGCTGATAAGATTTAGATGAAATTCCTTGTATTTGTTAGTTCGGGACCCTAATTGCCCGAGTCGTACTCGTCCATACTTGATCTGTTTTTTTTACATTTCAAATCTTTTATAATCGTTACATGACAAATTAAAATGTAACACATAGCCATTCTAAACGTTGACATTTGAATACAATAGCCTTCGTTTCGGGTTCCGTGGTAAATATTATAAATATAATTCACCATGTTGTTCAGCCGACGTACAGTAAGCTATTGGGGCTAGAAAGAATACCTATGACTTAAATTAGCTGAGTATGCGTGGATTTTAGATAAAATTACAAGCTGCTGTTTAAAGAGTGGCGATTTTTAAACGCACTTTAAACACATTTTTTTTAATGTCATACATTTTTAAATAACATATTTGCAATTTTATTAGAAAAATGATATTGAGTAGGCGTTAAAGTAAATGTCAGAGATTATGCAAAGTAAAAGGTTTATCAATATGTTATAGATAGGCTACTGAACCCTTCACGCATCTTCCGATCCGACTCGCACTCGCCTGTTTTAATAACAATATGTCGTTCATGTTCATTGTTTTTTTTTTCTAGTTTATTTTCGGTTCTAGTTTATGACCTACATTGTCTGTATGTAACACTAAAAATATAAGCAGATTAGGGGGTTACCACCAGGAGTTACAAGCACAAATCTAGTTATACCAAAGAATCTGCCCCCTTTGAATACCTTGGTAGTATGCCACCACCGTCCGTCCATCATCATCGTCTTACCATCTAGTGAGATGGCGGACAAATGCATGCCTATAATCCTCGAGAAGGCGAGCTGTGTAGCATGACTGCGATTGGCATAAAAATCCTTCGCATACGAGCGTACAGTCTATTCCCTAATTTATGTTACCAGGCATTTTGGTGATTTTGTATACACATTGTATATTGTTCCCAACAGCTACGTTAACATAGTAATACCTAATAAGTCTGTGGCGTAATTACGCTTCGAATGACGTTATTTAATAATACCAAGTAACTCATGCATGGCTACCACTTTCGCTAAAGTTTTTTCCAAGGCAAGTTTTTTAATTTTTACCTAAAATATTACAACTTTTACCAAGTTATGGCTTTTTAATATTTTTTAACGTACATTGTGTATGAAATTAGCATATAGTATCCCGGTTCAAATAATATTTTAATCTCATTTTAACGGTGCAGTCTATATTGTGCATTCAAAACAACATAAGTTGGACTGTATCAAAAATATGTAGCTTCATTATTGTGTTCGGTGATCAGTCAGTCCCTAGCCTACTCCACTGTTTATTTTCTCCATGCCTATATATATCAGTAAAAAAATCTATAAATAATGGATCGTAGGAAAATGACATAATTGTCAACAAAGAACACTGCTGGCAGAGTATTTTAGTCTGTCTCTGTGTGACCTGTGACGTGATTACATAGTCAGACACACTCAATCACTCTGCATAAACCAAATATTTCGTCAGTAAATCCTTCAATATTTAAGTAATGAGGAATTTTTCTGTTCGTTGAACTTTCTCAACCTTGAGGGGTTGTTGGGAGTCTGTTGTGTTGGATTGGGCAGGTACCGCAGTATTAAACATTCTAAATTGAAAATCTACGATGCGTTAATCGTAGATGTTATTTGCGATAGTTGCCTCTTTTTTACTAATCTGCTTTATTTTTCAAAAGCCGAAAGACAATCGGTGAGAATTTTATAAGTTATTAAAAAATGTTATAAAAAGTTTGTGAAAAAAACAGTTACACGGATTTTTATTAAATTTTACAGTGTTGTTTACCTATAATTATAACCAAGAATATACAAAATAACAGAATAACTTGTAGTCGAATAACCCGTAGGCTATAATTTATCCCGAAATCCCGAAAAACAAATTGTGTAAAATTGGAATGTTTGTATGGATTACAAATATTTTTTGTGACAATTGATATTTAAATCAATATGTAGAATTTTGTTATAACACGGTATCATACTTACGAACAAATAGAAATCAGTTTAGGTAAAGGGTAGAGTAGACTATGAACCTAGAATATGCACAGGGTTAACACCATGCAGACTAAGGTGTGGCTTTTATAATACTTCTTAGTATTAACGCGACGACTAGGCGCGTTCCTTCAGCAAACTTCTTGACCTCCATCAAGGTCCATCCATCATAGAGTTACAAGTAGAAGGCATCGCATCGTCGGACGGGCATTCCCACTAACCGTAAATCTTTATTGGCCTTCATATAGCATCCCCGTTATCTGTTATGCTCGCCGGCTCAGTGGCTCACCTTGTTTGCCGATTCGGAGTTACTACGCTCAGATAACGCACCGCAGGTGCTCATTTATCGAAATTTCTATGATGTCTTCTTAAATTAATGAAAATTAAGCCTTATGTAACAAACACAAGACTTCATTTTCGCTATCTTGAGTTTGGGCTGTCGAAATTGCACACAACTGGGCTGTTGTTGCTTAATCGACTTGCTGTTGGTGCATTTTTTAGTAATTAAGATACGAAGCAACACGTTTTCCAAAGTACGGAGGTCTGAGACTAAGTTCTAAGTCGCTATTGTTAGTGGTATTGGTAGGTTATATGTTATATCTGCGCTGCCAGTCGTTAGCGCTAATCTACCCTGCTATGAATTACTGATTATCCCAAGTAGCTTTGTTACATTTGTAGCTTTCCCGGAACAGACTTACATTATATAACTGTGCCCTTGTTGGTCAACCGATTTTCTGTTGGTGTATTTTCAAATAATTAAGATACAAATAATTAATCGTTTTCTAGAGTACCTACGGAGGGCCTAGACTAGGTGGTGCCAGGCGTCAGCGCTATTCCGCGTTACCCTTATTCCGCGTTAGCGTTATTGTTGTTTTTGTTAGGTCACCACCTATTGATTTAATCATTATCCCAAGTACATTTGTACCTCTCCCGGAACAGACTTACATTATAATGTACTTCTTGAATATCATCCCATGAACGTCCATTCACTCAAGTGATTAGTTGACCTCGGTCAACCTCGTTTCGCCAACGTCAGGTGCTCTGGCACCCCGTGACGGTGACTAGTGGAACGATCACAGTGTTTTGATAATATGTACCTACAACATTGTTCTGGCAACGTTTTTATCGCAGCGATTGTTGTAGCAGTAGTGCCTACACAGTTGCGGTTGCTGTGAAAGACATTTACTGTTATCAACACGGACTCGAGACCCGCTTTGTTCAACGCGCGATATGCACCGCTATTGTCATGCTGGGGCTGCCGCGGACACGTGGGCAACGTGATGCGGCATAATGGATGTATCGTAGTGATCTACAATGATGAGGGGGTGCAAACATGGATATTGTATTAGTGTGGACTAGTTCTTCAACTAACCTAACCGACGGAAATCGTCGGATAACCCAAACAGCCAAGTATACATATTCTTTAGTATTTCTAAAACTACTAAACCGATTTTAATGAAACAAAGCTAAGAATTATCGTGATGAAATTGGCTTTCAAATAAAGAAAACCGCATCGAAATCAGTCCATCCGGCCGAGAGTTTCGATGCCACAAACAGACACACAGATCCACAGCTCCACAGATAAGACCACCGATACACACGTCAAACTTATAACAGCCCTGCCCTCTCTTTATTCGTCGGGAGTTAAAAACATGACGAATTATGTCAAATGATAGAGTCTGAGAGAGTATTCGCGAATTATGAAAAGGAGATATATTGTAATCATAATCATGATATGTATAGTTATGTATTTATAGGTGCGAAATTAGCCGTATAGTGTCAGGCAGAGTAGAATAGCACCAACCCTTACACTTATGGGTGTCGTAAAAGGCGACTAATGTTTTCGAGGCAAAAGATCAAGAGTCTCCGTAGTCTGGAAAATGGGCAGCAGCATTTTCCATTGTTATATTTAAACATTGCGATCTCCAACCCGCCTGCCAAGCGTGGAGATTATGGCAATAACCTCCCTTTTCGTGGGAGAGGCCCCCTAAGTCCTGCAGTGGACTGTTACGGGCTGTGATGATGATGGGGTGCGAAAAGAAGGCGTACGTAGTGTAATCTATTTCAGAATTGGTTAACTACACTTTTGACAAACTATCAGATGATAACGACAGATGTTACTGTCTGCTGATCGATGTCTGCTCGAGTGGTCGTGAGCAGAAGGTTAGATTGCGGTAGATTAGACAACATTTTAGTTTTACTTGTGTTCTTTATAAAGCCTGCGGTTAAACCCGTGTACAAAAACTAGTATTCCAATAGTTTGTTTTGAGAAATGAAATAGGCATTGCATTGTTATTATTTTTACTAATTCTAACTGCGAGCGTCAGTCGTGAGTCGTGATAGTGCCACAATGTAATTGTTCTCGACAAAACATTGGAAACGAACTTTCTTCGATTGTTGTCGAGTTGAGCGTGCTTACTTTTGGAGTGAGCACTTTTTGTCCAAATTCGATGTAGATAAAGTACCTACATACTTGGGAAACAAAGCTGTGGCAGCGCAAAACCGCAACGTACCTACGAGAGAAATGCGGAAAGAAAGTTTTCCAAGGTATCTTACCTAGCCCATTAACTGATATCACGTTCTTTGCGGCTTTGCATTAAGCTTGTGTGGGCAGTGATCATACAATTATTTGATAGATAAAAGTATACACTGCAATTTGTTTTCTAATATTTTTCAGGAGATTGACTTATAATGTTATTTTATTGTTGAATTAATTTCATTATTATTGACATAATTAATGTATTACTTGATAAATAAACATTATTTGAATGTCCTCAGTGGGTAAAACATGGTGGTATTAAATCATAATTACATTTACAATATGTACCTTACCTATATTGACAAATAAATATCATAGTTTATGGATTAATTTTAAGAGCTTTTCCATTACAAAATATCTAACAACTACTAACTACCCAAATATTGTTCTCTAATGATGAGTGGATCATTGTTAGCTCGCAATTGAAAATCTTGTCTAACCCAGGCTACCCACGTGTGTCTCTAATATTGTTTTCCATCGTTATTGCTTCATTATTAATAGATTATGCAAACAGCCTCTTCAAGTCTTGTCAAAACCATTCTAACACCTTACAGTTCAATAGTGATAAGTAAACAAAATCGCCTCGAGCCGGTGATTCATCGACGTTAATAACTTTTAGCTGTTTCCTGGTACTTAGTAAGTTACATCATTTCATTTGCCATAAGAGAAAACGATGGTGTAGCTAATTTTAGATAGTTTTATTAGAATTGTGAACATAATCATGTTCTTACAACCGTGGTTCAAGCACGTGGTGACGCAATTTCGTGGTGCTTCACTAAGGTTCTACACCTTGGCATAAAATATCTATATGACCTGGGTGAAGAATGGAAAAAATTATTCTTCGTACTTCACTGTTTACGTAGAGGAAAGTAACCAAATAATGTTTTGTAACACTTAATAACAATCTCATTATTTATTAAATTGGTAATTACTTATTTGTAAAAATCATTAGACGTTATATTGCAAAAAAATTTTTTTTTTTTTTTATATAAAAATACTGATACTAATACAAATCGATATAGTGCGAGTGGTACCCGGTGTTCCGTCCTAGCAAATATAAATCATTTGATGCAAATCGGTTAAGCTGATTAAATCTTTAAAAAATAAGTATTTGCAGTTGGTAAAACAGCTTTTCTTAAGGCTTTGTATGAAAAATGCTGTTGTCCAACAGCAAATAAAAATTTTAGTTTTTTGTGATAAATCGATAAGTTCTTGGATTTCGAATATTTATCTTTACTTTATGTGTTAGAAAGCATTCTGAAAGATAAATATAAACACATTAAAAGTAAAAATTAAACAATCAGTTGTGATTTTGTCCCAAACATGGAATATTCCATAAATGGACCTGGGGTCCATTTATGCTGTCCATATTTGGAATTTGATGACATCAGAAATTACTGTTCATATTAAAATAAATACAAAACTGAAACAAATAAATGGCCTGGAAATACAATAACTACCATATATGTAACCACATAAATATATGAGGAAAATGATATTACTCACTAAATAATAATAAATACATCGTTTTTACGTGCCTAAAAGTATTTTGAACAGCGACCAAACAAAACACATACATGCCATGTCACCGGGCTTCGCCTTACTGACAAGATTGAACTATACACGTCTAATGTGAGTATATGAAACAGAATATGGCTCTTTATTACGATTTTAAATGTTATTTCCGAAGAAATCAAGGAATTCCATATTTGGACCTTATTCCATATTTGGTTACTTTCCTCTACTAAATCTCCGTTGCGGCCGTGTAGGGTCCGGCAGAGTTGGACATGGAGTAGAATAGCACCAACCCTTTACACTCGTGGGTTTCGCACAAGGCGACTAATGTTTTCGAGGCAAAACTTCTAGACTCTTCGTAGTCTGAAAAATGGGCAACAGCGTTTTCCATTGTTATGTTTATAATATTGCAATTTCTAACCCGCTTCATCATCACAGCCCGTCACAGTCCACTGCAGGACTTAGGGCCTCTCCCACGAAAGGGGAGGTTATTGCCATAATCTCCACGCTTGGCAGGCGGGTTGGAGATCGCAGTGTTTAAATATAACAATGGAAAATGCTGCTGCCCATTTTCCAGTCTACGGAGACTCTTGATTTTTTGCCTAGAAAACATTAGTCGCCTTGTACCGCCTTGTACTTGTCTAACCCGCTTACCAAGCGTGAATATTATGACAATAACCTTCCCTTTCGCGGGAGAGGTCCTAAGTCCTGCAGTCCTATTATGAGCTATGATGATGAGCTGTTACCTACGTGGCATTGGTTTCGTAGGCGGCCGAAGGGGAATATATCGAATATTTACAGGTCTCTAACTTTATACCATTAGTTACAGTCGTGTGCAAGAGTGGTATGTAATGGGTTCACGGGGCGGTAAACTGCATTTTGAACTCAACAAACACACATAATCGAATTACAGAACCTAAGTTTTTACTTAAAGAGAGTTTTACGAGTCTAAGCATTATATTTTACGTTCATAATATTGGCTTATTAGAAGTGTAAACACAACTAGACGTAAACTATATAATACATAAACAGAAAAAAATTAAATAGTACATTTTGAACTAGTCAATAGTTTCTCATCTTTACCATTCAAGTAACGCAAAATGGAGAACAAAGAAAGAAAGATCCCTGGTCGCAAAATGGGACCAAATCCAATTAAATACTTCGTATACGAATATAGGTATGCTTAAAAAAGTTCATTGGAGAAGGTTCATTAGAAAAGGGGCCAATTTCGAGGATATATGAATCGGTAAAATGTCAATACGGACATTTATCACCTTCCTGATTTCCCTGGAACGGTTATTCCGATACAAAGTGAATGAATATCACCGGCACTGAGGCGTACTGGTAATTGTTTAGATTAGGCCTTTTGACCTCAACCTGCTGGCTAAATGTGAACAATTACAAAACAGATCATAATGCTCATACAATGTATAATTTGCATTTATGCTCTTGTCTAATCAATGCAGATAAACGTAATGTTTTAAAATATCACCGTACTTAAACTTTTAATAATTTTACAAGCTGCAGTAACTTATTTAATTTAAATTTCAAATAGTAAATTATATTGTATATGTAGTCGTTGCAATAGGTTAAGGTTGTATAGGTAAGTTGTCGGGGGATTTTCATATTTGAGATTTATCTTTCTTAGTAATAACCTTTCGGTCTTTATGCAGAGGTTTAGAATTAGCTTACCAAACCAATAGACTCCCATAGTCATCCGAAACGGGGAAGTAAAATAAGATAGGTATATACGAGCCGTAGCCGTTGACAGAACGATAACAAGGCCTCGCAGTATAATTCCCCTGCCCTAAAAAGAATATGCAGAGTGACTTTAAATTCGTGATACCAAGGGGTATGCATGTACTGGTAACAACAAGTTAAACAACTTTTACTACGGCAAACAACATTATCGTGAAAAAAACAGCTGTTTTGTGTAAAATTGAAAACGAATTCTGCCACGTATGAAAGAGCCGACGTTTTTTCACGATTTCAGAGTTGGTGCGATAGTAAAAGTTGTTTAAGTTCAGAATCCCTTTGGAATCATGAATTTAAAGTCATGCTGGGGTGAGATTCTCTAAGAAATATATTTGATCGCAACGATGAAGTGTTGGATGTTCTGTTAGATGATTAAGAATTTGGGCTAGGTATATCATCTAAGGACTAAGTATGATAACAATTTTCAATCGACATTTCCACGTTGCTTGGTAACCTGGCCACAATCTTAGAGAATAACTTAGCTGTAGTGTTGCTTTGTTCGTTACCCGTAATGTAGGTAAATGCATGCAATATCCAGGATACTCCGAGCTTACACGGCCCCAGTTGAAGTTTTGTCACGAAAACGCTTATGTTTCGAAACAGCTAGTCATGGCTGGAACGACTGGTCACGTCGCAGCGCACATACAAAATACCATATTAGGCGCTGTGTACCTAGTCTCGAAATGTCCTGTGGTTTATTTATTTACTTCATTTGGAGAACACACTCGTTATTATATTATGAACGAAGAACGTGAACAAGATCGCTTAGAGATTTGGTTTAAACTAGCTGGTAAGTGACTTTGTTCGCACAGCATTTATTCACATTTCTAAAATAAAAAAAGCCTGCCGATTGGCCTGAATTGACCGATTGCACATTCATAAAGTTGGTATAATAAAGTGGAACTAGTGTACAAAAGATGATTTAACTCATATGAAAGCAGTCGGGACCCCATTTTCACATACTTAATACATATAGAAATCTAGAATCGGTTAACTATACCTTAACTGTTGAAATCCATCCAGCCGTTTGGAACATACGAGGTAATAAAGAAATATACAAATATACATAGGTACATACAAGATACGCGCATAAAACAAAACCATTTCTTGGCAGTCGGGTAAAAAAAAAGTGCGGTGAAGCAATCTCCACTCTTCTGTTCCCCCTATCCTCTTCATAATATCACTTGATCCCCCTCGCTCGCTGAGTCTTTCGAATATTCAATCTTTCCGTAACAGTCCTCTTCCCCGCTTTCCCTGTTGTATATTTTCGTTCGCCGTTTCTTTTTAAGGATTTTGTTCAAACATCATATTTCAAATAACGTTGTATGTAATTCATAATTCTTACTTGCGAGGATATTTATTTATACAGGTTTATAATATAGGCTATAAACAATAATTTTGTAATTTTTAACAACCGTTACGTTTCCAAATTGTTATTGTTGGGCAAAGTAAGTCGAAGGCACAACACAGAACGTTGTAATATTTTGTCACGTAGGTTATGCCGTACGGTGTATTCCCAGACGGTACACGGTTTGAATAAACAACAAAATGCAATATGGTTTTTCGAAATTCGGCCATTGACATCGATTTCAAAACACGTCTAGACTGAAGCTTTAGGCGCTGTCCTTATTGACAACGGTCATACGCCCATGGTCGTACGACGGGCGGTTTGAGGACATTTACATACACATAATTTTATTGGTGAAAAATGTTTACAAGTCATTATTTGTTGTTACCTGGGTACAATAGGTTATATCCATAGGTTAAATAAACATATGCTCTCCTAAGAAGGTCTCCTATTGGTCGGGCGACGTCCGTCGTACGACCTTGGTCGCACGACCATTGCCAATTACCACAGAGCCTAAAGCTTCCCCGACCGAAACGACCATTCGCGATTGTATTGTCAAACAGCTTTCGTAGGATTCTTCATGCTTGACCAACCAACAACGTGCTATACCGCATGTTATTGTGTTTCAGGAACACCTTATATTTATCATGGCACTCCTTAATTTCTAACAAGCTAGCTGGAGTTCGCACTCTTAATTCATATGCGTATTTGTTTTTACAACATTGGCTATAAGACATTTTACAGCACTATTTTTAGATTAATTTCCCCACGTGTTGAACTATAACATGTAATAAGTTAATTTACAGTTTAGGAATTCCCAAAATTCCCCACGCACTAGCAAATAAACTCGATTAAACGTTTCTATTAGGAATTCCCAAAATTAATATAACGATGTGGTTGCGCGGTGATCACGCTAGTTGAACAAATAAATTGCGAACATTACGTTTTTTCTCTCACCAGTCGCCGGAAATATAAAATACTGATTTTTAGAATGCCTACAGACCGTTAAAATATATACTAAACCACACCATTTTTAAAATTATACCAATGAAGAAACGGGTAACATTTGTGCAAATGGTTCATTTGCTGCTAAAAGTTAGTACCTAGTTTAGAATACTACCAAAGTAGATATTGGGTGTCCGTCCAAAATTGCGCTAAAACGTTACAAGGATATAACAATCTATCAGTGAGAATATTCTCTCTTATAGTTAGGTACCTCTATATTAAGGTACATACGTACATATGGCCATCTATATAATGTCGACAATTAGTGGGCTTGGTTGCAGCACAATGGACGGAGTGGTCGTGGATTGCGTCACTGCAGTCTAGGTAAACTGAAGAAAGATCTAATAATGGAATCACATTAGTAAAACCAAACATGGCATGTTGAAAACCCGTCAACTAAGGATCTGAGTCGCCAAATTAAAAATAATAAAGACAAAATTGCATTTATATATGATTTCTTGCATCATGTACCCGGTGTACTTTTTTTTGTATATGTCTTCGTAATATATACCGTAAATCGTAATAATACCATAGCCTAATATTTCCATGGTAGAACAGACCCTATTACATGTCGGAAGTTCCTTTACAGAAATTTCTTTAAATACTGATGGAAGCTGTCGTACAATAATGTTATCTCAGAGATTTTAAACGGAAATACTGATCATCAAGTTTTTCTGGGATTCAAACCGGTACCCTCTGCATAGAGAACGGCTTATCCACCGCACTATAATCACTTCATCAAACGTAGCTGCTACCCGGGTCACAATCATAACACACACGGAACATTGTTTCCCATCTAACTGGTCACGTCGACAACTTGACACACTTTCCAATATTACTACACGTACGTGCTTACTTTGCGACAGCTTTAGTAATGTTTACCAAACACACGCCATGCCCATTGGCTGTTATTTGTCTGAGGTGAGCTTTTCTCTCGGCTTCGTGTGCGCAGGATTTGTACACGATTGTTTCATTTTGTGTATCCGGGAGTAAGAAACATGAACAAATTGTAATGATCGACAATGGATTGATTGAATTCCATTCCATTAAATCCAGTGGTTGGTACTGTAGTTTTAGTACTTCATCGCAAGAAGTGAATCCACGTCCATTATACTTAGGCTTCGTGGAAAAAAATGCAGAATATGCCTGAAATAAATAGTTTTTTATGAAAACCGCCATAATTGCATAAATCAAATACCTTAATGGTCCAAACCTAACTAACCGCAGTCTAAACAGTTTCGAGTATAATTGATCGAAGCTAAACAGCCTTGAGTACAAAATGTAAAAAACAGACATTACTTTTACTTTCATAGTAATTAGTGAATGTAAACTGGTACACTTCAATACGCTTATTTCAATTAACTAGATACAATTAAACTTAATTTTGTACTGTAAGTACCTAATAAGTGTAGTATTGAAAACAATCGACCACCTAATTAATGACCAATGGCATTAATTCGAAATTATTAATTTCTTATAGCAGCACCTAAATATTGTTCGTAAACTACATATGGGTATCTGGTAATCATGTGACTTATTAATAGGTTATTGATGCTTATTAATTGGTTATTTCGCGGGACCGTATCTAATTAGCAGGTAATTCTTATTTTACACCAGTAACAAAAACAAGGGTATGGCGGTGAGGCTTTCTGTGATATCGTATCTCCTGAAAAGATGGACTGAATGGATTTTGTTTGAAAGCCATTTTAATAGGGGTTGTTCTTAGCTTTGAGAAATATTAGTTATATGAGAGTATGTAGACTTTGTCGAGCGGTTTTGCGAGATACGTCTGTCAGGAATTAAACGGTTGGCAATATTATCAAAATATTATTTATAAAGCTTAAGAAGCAATACATTGACATCGCTGAGTAGCCAACGGCTTACGACGCGACAATATTGAAGACTGGGCGAAGTGAACTAGATAGAGCAGGAAAGCGGATCCTGGCAATAAACAAGATTAACTGCCGGGTTCCGACACTATTAAAACTGGAGATTTTGGTCCTGATACCTTTGGTCTTGGTGGAGCTGCAGGCCCATTTAAAGCAGTGGATAATCACGTTACCCACAAGCAGTTGGTGATTATTTCTATGGTAATGTTACAGTTAATGGAGCGGTAGCAACAGGGCACTCAGATTTAATTCAGAAATCCTCGACGCAAGAGGGCTTGGCGAGCGACAAGATTAGATAACGCGCCATTGTAAACGTTTACCATGTCAACTGAACGTCCCTGTATCGATGGAAATTTCAAAAACTTGCCAAGTGTAAGTCGCAAATTAGGAGTTCCGTATAATGTTATAAAGATTACAATTCTGTGAAAAGGAATTCTCTTGGAATCTGAATATAAATACTCTTATCTTGGAAATAATGAAGACGTTATGTTTTAGATATATGCTAGTGGGTTCGGCACGACTTTGTTCGCGTACACTTACTTTACCCCTACCTATGCTTTTTTTCTTGCTTATGAACCTTCCTCTTGAGTCACTCTATCTATTATTGAAAACCGTATTAAAATACGTTGCGTAGTTTAAGAGTGTACATAAATACGTAGGGACAGACGGCGGGAAACGATTTGTTTTATTCTGTGTATAGATTATCGGTTTTTTGTTATGTTTGCGGCCAATGTAATCAATTACATTATTTTGCAGAAAATTCCGATTAAATTTCAATTAAAGATTCTAAGTAATATTTCAGCTCATATCTTATGAATCATAAATTTATTTTTATCGCTTATAAGATTATACTTGACATTTGCCTTTAAAAACGTTTCCCCTTTTGATAAGACATAGATACGTCACGACACTAATACAATGTAGATACATACGAGTACACAATGTTACTTATACGGAGATAACTATATATGGTTCTATTTATACGCCTTTGAGAATTAAAAAACAAAATTGAAAGCTTCAATTTATATTCACGCTAAACAGTATTATAGATCCCCAATAAAATTTTCATTTCAAATCTTAAAAGTTGTCTACCCTTTGGAGATTGGTGCTTCTTCCGAACACGCGCCACGCGAAGTTGAAGAATTGAGTTGTGGTACTTGTAGGAAAGCCGGAAAGGCGGCTATCGCGGATATCGGCTGCGCGGAATCTTACATACGAGTATGTTGATAATGTTCCTTACAGAAAACTATTTGGTTTTATTTATACACCTTTTATTATTAAAAAACATATTTGAAAGCTTCAATTGATATTCACGCTAAGCAGCATTATAGGTTCGCGAAACAGTATAGTAGGTATTGATTTGAGAATTGTGGCATTTTCTGAATTTGGTAGTTCATTTATGATTTGTTTACCATTTGGGGATTTGGACATTTTCCTGTGGAGCCCCTAAAGGTGCGCCAGTAACCGCGTGCCCCCTTCCGCACCAAAACGCGCCACGCGAAGTTGACAAATTGAGTTGTGGCACTTGTTGGAAAGCCGGAAAGGCGGCTATCGCTGCGTGGAATCGTTCTCGTCGCCGGATCTTTATTGTGCCGTACGTCAACCTGTTGCGCCGGCACGCGTTGCGAGGAAAAGTGTGTTTCAAGACACGGAGCTGTGACTTGAATTCCGTTGAATTACACGCACAATAGGCGGTCAGATGATTACACATATTAGGTACTTCCAGTGGGAACGGGTGTAACCTGTGGATGGTCAGCAGATGAACTAGAAAAGCTGCGTTCAACTGCGTTGCTCAATTCACCATGCTGCCGAATTAACTGACAGGAAAACATCGGCAATCCCCCTACCAAGTACACATATACTCAACCGATTTTAATGAAACAAAGTTAAGAACCATCTCGATTTAACTGTCTTTGAAATAAAGGAAATCGCATCGAAATCTGGCCGTCCGTTCGAGAGCTTCGCTGCCACAAACATACATACAGATACACACGTCACACTTACAACACCCCTCTTTTTTCGTCCGGGATTTAAAACTGCAAAGTGGTTTTGTATTGCCTTTTCTGATTTCTTAAGATAAAAATATAGTGATTACCTTAGGTTGTAGTTATTACCGTAAGCCTGAAAGATAATAGATAGTAATAAATAAGATCATTGCCATGATCGGATCATCCTCAACGATTATATCCAAGGCAATGCAGTTACTATCTGATATCCAAGATAGATAAGCAATATTTCTATCGATACATTATTGTAATCTGGATTTGTGAGCCGACTAGAGCATAATTGTGATCGACGGTTTTATGAGGATAACTATGTTGCGCTTAACGTCTAAGTTCTCGTTTGCAGCATAACAGTTCCTCACCGATAAACTGTTGTTTGTAAGTGCACTGGGCCGGTTCGTTGTCGGCGATAGCAGCCTTTCTGCCATAAACCATGAGACTCCGCTAACAATAAGCCTTTAGTAGAACGACCCGTAGTATGACACAGTATGAACTCGCGGAATTCCTAATTAAAGTGTGAGATAGCTAAGATAATTGCCTACGTGTAACGATGCCTGGTTGCACCATTAATTGTTGTTGATTTTATTATTAAACTGCACATCGTTCACGTGGTTCCATTCATCATCATCATAATTTGCCTTAAACATCTATCGTAAATGATTTAAACAGCGTTTTCGTTGTGTCCATTAGGTACATAGTAATTCGTATTTTGTTAAAAATAACGGAAAGGCTGGAACGGGAAATCATTTACGTTTATTTGTGGATACACTTAGGTATGAAGCCCATAATTGCGGCTTTAATTAAAATTACGGAATTTTCCGCACAGCATAGGTATCACCCAATGACGAAACTCATTGGTGGCACTGTTCTATGACACACGAAACTGACCATCCTGTTCTCTCTCTCTGCCAGGACGTTGGAGCGATACGTGCGAGTGAAATGGCGGGAGGTGCGAGTCGGCGACATCATCCACCTGTCGAACAACGAGGCGGTGCCCGCGGACATGGTGCTGCTGCACTCTTCGAACCCCATGGGCATATGCTACCTGGACACCTGCAACCTGGACGGAGAGACCAACCTGAAACAGAGGGCCGTCGCGCCGGGGTTTCGGGAAAAGGTAAGTGTTTTTTTCTTTTGCTTTTGCCAAGTAGTAGTAAGTTTGCTTGAAGGTAAGTACCTAGTTGCCATAGCTTCCCTTTCGATGGCGAACGCTCCAGACGGATAGAAAATACTTCGTAAACTACTGAACGGATTTAAATGAAACAACCATCAGAACTCGCTCAGAACCGTTTAATTTAAATTAGTTTCGCATCGAAATCGGTCCTTCTGTTCGGGAGCTAGAATGCCACTGACAGACGCACAGATTTCTACACACATTAACCCGTCTTTTTCGTCACGTTGACGATGCTGGTTAAAGTCCCACTTTGAGCCTGGAGCTTGGAGCCATTTTCTTATCATAATACGTTATGAGATAAAGAAGGTCAAAGATATTGCGTTAATTTGTCGCAATAGACGCTCCAATGAAACAATAAAACCCATTCAATATTGGACACGAACTAATTCAGGATCGTAATGAAATTGTTTAAGGTAGCTCTCTTGTTTCGATGTTCGAACACGAGACTTGTTATTTTAATTATGTTGACGAACTTGTGAGGCTATACGCGTAGCTGCGCGCCGTAAAGTTTGCAAAGCACACACAGTTAACCCCGTTTATTGCTGGTGACACCGAACGGGCCCCACTCTCGGTCCGCGCTAATGGCGATTTTCTGAGATTTTCACGCCACTTGAAACGACGAATGGAAAGAACCAGACCGTGGGATACTTTTACCGCTACGTTTTTTAAAACCTTCATAATGATATTTAAATTGAATGAAATTGCTCGACCGTGCTGCGGTCGCACAATTTAAAAGCAATTATCTTTTACTTATAACTAGTATTGGCACAGTTAAACTCGGCTTACGTAAACCCTTTTTATGTTCCAGCATCTGCGGTTTCATCCGCTAAAATTCAAAAGTACCATCGACGTAGAGCCGCCGTCAACGAAAATATATCGATTCAACGGCATGATACACCACCCGGACGGCCAAAACGTAGCGATATGCTCCGAACACCTGCTGCTGAGGGACTGCTTCATCAAGAACACAGATTTCGTGGAAGGGATCGTGGTGTACGCCGGCCACGAGACTAAGGCCATGCTGAACAACGGCGGACCTAGATACAAAGCCTCAAAGCTCGAGAGGAAGATGAACACCGACATCATATGGTGCATCCTGGTGTTGCTGTTTCTGTGCTGCACAGGCGCGGTGTGCTACAAGCTGTGGCTGGACCGGTACTACATGCCGGGGTCGCCGAACGGCTACCCGGAGGCTCTCTTCATCACCAACACCGGCACGCCCGCCTACGAGGGGCTCATCGTGTTCTGGACGTACATCATCATCCTGCAGGTGATGATCCCGGTGTCACTATATGTCACGATAGAGATGACGAAGCTGCTGCAGGTGTACCACATCCACCAGGACGTGGAGATGTACGATCCGGAGTCCAACACGCGGACGGAGTGCCGCGCGCTGAATATCACCGAGGAGCTCGGCCAGATCAACTATCTCTTCACGGATAAGACCGGGACCCTGACGGAGAACAAGATGCTGTTCCGGCGCTGCACGGTGGGCGGCGTGGACTACGACCACCCGCCGGGCCCGCCCGCGGAGCCCAGCACCGACCTGCCGCCCATCGTGTCGCCGGTCACCCAGATCTCGCCCAACCGCCGCATGCTGCAGCACGTCATCGACGCCAACGACTCGCAGCACTCGCAGAAGGTGAGCTCACACTTCAAGTCTCGTCAATCTTTATAGTCTACACGTATTTGATCAACGAATCATAAGGATATCGATCGGCCCTGTCACGCTCGTGTGGCTTTCTCGTCGCTCGCTCGCTATCGCGCCGTAGCGGTACACCACACGGGAGCTTCGTTAATATACGTCTGTTTATCTATGGAGTGGGTTGAAGCGGATAACATAATTCCATTGAAGTGTGGCTCGCTGAAACCTAGTGGATTGAGCTATATAAATAGACATGGGTAACGGGATTGTACGCGTTTTGCCAGCTAAGTTAAACTGGAGCCGAATGAGTGAGTCAACGGTTTCACGTATTTGTTCTAACTGGATCTACGTCATTCACAAACACGTTGCATCTAAAATAAACAGGAACATACAAAACTATCCATATTTTCATATGGTATGTAGCATCTTCGTAGGATCGTCATTTTTTTAGTATGAATGTGAGTTCTCTGAACTTCATAGCGCTGTGCCTATACATACAGGTGCAAGTTTTTAATGTAGTCTTCAAGAATAACTACCAATAAATTAACATAGGCATGATTTTTAATAAATAATGTAGGAAACAAACCATGATCCAATCTGGTCAGGTTCCCCTGGTAGCAGGGTCATGGAGGTCAGATGGCAGTCGCTCCACTGTAATTACCTGACCTGCCAAAACCTGGATCATGGTCAAGGCGGACCCCGGGCACTCGTGCGCAATAGTACAACCGGGACATTAACGCCAACGCCACGATGAATGTAGGAAACAATACTAAAATCCCTGTCGTGCAGGTGCGCGAGTTCCTGCTGATCCTTGCGCTGTGCAACACGGTGGTGGTGAGCCAGCCGCACGTGGACACGATGCGGCTCAGCGGCTCCAACGCCGGTAGCGACAACGAACGCAGCAGGTTCAACGGGACCTTGCACGGGAATGACAAGTAAGTCCGTCTACCATTATTTAGCGCTTGACAATGTATAAAAAGCTTTAGAGCAGCGCGGACGCGCGCTACGTGTGTATGATACGTCACCCGTATCAAAATGTGATTGACATGGCACGGCGCTACCGACCTACTTGCGTATCGTGAATAGGCCCCATAAATCTAGTCAAACTGACATTTTAATTTACTAAGCATAATTCATCACGGTGCGCACTCGTCTCCCGAGACTGTGCGACCAGTCTGAGTTCTCAACGGAAGACCTTGGTCAACCTCGCTTCCATATACAAATACCGAATCAAATATCAACACAATGTATGATGGTGTAATCACTTATTGAGAATAAATTAACATGTCGCCTGTCCAAATACGTCATCACAAACATAATTTTATTCTTATTCTAACTCGTGTGATACATTTTGGCAAACAAACTTCTGGGTTCAACAGAAAGTGCCCCTAAAATGATGTCGGAAGGTAGACCCGTATCGGAGTTAAGACTACTGCCAAACATTTAATTTGGAGGATGGCCAACCGTCACTTTTCATTGAACTACAAATTATGAGAGATCTCGTAACGTGTGTGTAGTGTTTCATTCAAAGTATTGCTCAATGTTTGCTCTACATACGATAACAGTAGTGTTCCGGGTTTGATTCGCGGCTGATGCGCCCATGACACGGAAAAGCTAGTGCGGCGCGTTTATTTATATAACACTTGAACTATACACATGTGAGTTCGAAGCTGTGGTACAGTACAATGGACATGCCGCCAATTTTATATTTCAATATCAGGAACATATCTGGAAAAGTGATTGGCTGTCCTATATGGTGCCACGCTGCCTGTAAACTGGGCATGGACAGCTGTTTCTTCTTTCACTAGGCTTGCTCTAGACACGGGGCTGTAGTCAGACCTATGGTAAAAATAGGCATGTCCTGTAATTACCATTCGGAGCTGCTTTTTTGTTATTTAATATTTTACTAGCTGCCCATCGGCGCCTTCGTGCGCGTTGACTACACTTTATATCGCGGTTGCCGCTATATTGGATTTATGATGACGTCTTATAGCCTATGTCCATCTCAGGGTTCCCGAGAATGTTCCTCCCAAGTTTGGTCAAAATCAACAGACAAACAGTTACTTCGGCATTTATTATGTGTTCGGCTCTGCTTGGCATTGTCGGGCACTGACCGGCTCTGTCTGGTATTGTCGGACATGGTTCGGCCTTTGTAGGCGTAGAGTGGATGTGCTCCGGTCCTGGGGCGGCCAACATGTCATTGTGTGTTTCCTTCCTACTATCCTTCCTCCCCCTCCTTGACGATTGACAGAGATATTTAATGTCCTACTCAATACAGAAATTTAATTTTATTGGTTAGAATTAGGAAGTTAGGATTAGTTTGGATTTCAGAAGTCCCGTCCCGTCACTTTTTTTTTATGTCACACGGTAGGCAAACAGGCAAGCGGGCCACCTGATTGAAAATGGTCACCACTGCCTATAGACATTAGCAACACCAAGAGCATCGCCAATGTGTTGCCCACCTCTATAACACGCTGCACACTTCCAGATACTCGCGGCTAACGGAGTCGCGGTCGACGACGCCGTCGCCGCCGCCGTCGACGTCGTCGCCGCACCGGCTGCGGATGCCCAAGCTGCCGTTCCACGGGGGGCCCAAGCCCGCGCCGTCGGACGCCACCGACCAACAGGTGAATATGCAACACTGTCCCATATATCAGCCAAGAAGACAGTAATATTGCAGCAATGGTGCTGGAGAATCCCTCCCTGAGCGCTTCCGGTCAGGCTGCCAGACTTACTCTGTGGAGGAAAGAATCTCGCTTGATCCTATCTCAAAAGCCGGCAAGTCATTCGCGACTCCCCGCTAATCACTTTCTGACATTATAAAAACAATAGACATTTCAATTGGCACGGAGCTGAAAATAGGCACTGGTAAAATATCGTCACCGCTCAAAATCAACAACATTATTTGCGGTTATTTTTTCTAGATAACAATATGTTTTTCGGCATTACGTTTTACCAGAAAATGTAAACCGATAATTTTGAATTTCACTATTGTTTTGGCTGAGGAAGATCGAAGGGGACTTGCTTTCGTCAAGTGTTCATTCATGAATACCACGCCCATTGTTTTCTTTTTAAACAAGCTTAGTATCACTCGGTCAGTTGGTATTTTTATGTGGGCTATGCTTCTTTCTGGACCTCGGAGAGTCAGGTCGGTGCAGTTCATGTCAACAAACAATAAATCATTCATATCACAGCAGCGACATACCATGTCCAGATTGTAAACATTGCCAAGTCGAAGGCACTGTTAGAACAAGTGCTAAGTTTAAAAATAGAAGATTAATCCAAATTAGCCTTTAGGTTGAATTCAGTAATAATTATTTAAATCTGACAACAAATTCGCTTGTATAACGTAGTAGTCCAATAAACATTGGAGTTCTTCAAGAGGGATGTGAAATAGTAGTTAATCTACACTCATAGCATAATGTTCCAATTACATATTCGAAAACAGTCGTTTAAGGGTAGACATTTTTCACGCCAGACTATAAAATTTTAAAAAATTACTTTTCGATACAGCATTTCCCATACTATTTTCATTACAGCTCATATTATTTGCTTAAAATAAGGAAAAACATTCACAAACAATAATTACAACAATTACAATAAATATTCTGTTTAGCGGGAAAATAATTACACAAAATATAAACAGGAAAATTTAAATTTTAAAAAGTTATTTTACGTTACAGCTGTAATGAAATTTCATGGACTAGCGTGAAAAAAGTGTATCCTTAAACGACTGTTTTCGAATATGTAATTGGAACATTACGCTATAAGTGAAGATAAAGGTTTTTAAGCCAACACGTTAGTGGTGCCCTCTCGTATTGCAACCGTCCAAAGGCAGCGGTTACAAAAAGGCATGGTTAAATTGTTACGGGTATCTCCTACAGCGCGCTTTATAAAACATTCAAACCTATTCATGTTTTCCATTGGAGGAACAGTCATGAATTGTGATATCGTAGAATGTTATCGTACATTTGTGGCTCTATTGGTTTGGTAATGAATCATAAGTTTCCCTTCCAAGTACGAGAATGTGGCTACGTACGTACATCTATGAAACGCGGTCAAACAGCAACACTGACTCACAGATTCTCTTGACGCACTCACGCATTACAATATTCTTTTGTTGCTAAGGAAACCCGTGTTATTCAATTATCAACCGCGCCCTTTTGTTTGACTTTCGCTACCTGTGATTAGATAATAATTATTGAGAACAATGAACAGACTGTAGAATGAGCGATTAACTTTAATGAGAGTGTCATCGAGGTTCGGGCGACCGATAAAGGGCAGTCGATCGAGTCTCGCGACTCAGACGAGATAAGAGGTTTCGTAATGGACAAGCACGCGCATCACCTGATATATACATATTTACGTAATACAGTAACGTTATTGTGTAAGGCTTAGTCGTACCCCACAGCTGTAATGAGAGACAGATAATGTAGTATAACATTACGATAACTTAAACCGCATTTGAAAGATAGGGAGTTTTGTCGCCGCAGATAAATTCTGTAATTCAAATATTTAAATTGTTAATATTACTATTTCTATATTTTTACTCCATAAATATAGCAAATATGCTTTTACGGTTTCCCTAATGGTAAGCAAGTACGGTAGACATTTGCAATATCAAGGTCCCGACTCATCACCCGTATGTCGCCGACCCCGTAAAACTATTTCACCCCTTCCTTGAAGAAATCTTTGTATTCTAGGAAAATTCTCGCCCTATTTATATATCAAATAATGTAATAGTTTACTCATTTTACTCATTGCCTCGGACTGTGTGATTGTCCCACTCTTATCGTTAGGGAAGTCCCGGTGTTATCCGGATATTGAGTAAGAGGTCAACATGACTCTACCAGTAAATGTCTATTTAATATGTTTGTTTTATAGATATAGTTTTTTTTTGTGATTATACCTACCATACAGCGAACTACAGCTATCATATTTGTTCAAAATTTTGTGACAACATGACTCATATTCCGAATTTTCCCAAAGATTACTGACAACGAAGACTCGACAGCGAATAATGTGAGTAGCTAAATATTAAATCGGTGAGATTAACTTAAAGTTGTGTACGACTTTACTTCTATAAGCAAGTGACACGTGCCCATTAGCATGCCATTGTGTGTTTTCGTCCAACTACGACACATGTATAAATGTTTAAATGTAAATTTGGATTGTTTGGTTGCTTCTTAGTATCTGCTCTTATTTCGATTTCTATTGATATATTCATTTTGTGGTACTCAGGTAAGTTGTTAACAATATAAATGAAACCTGACTGAAAAACATAATAATAATATAATAATAAAATTCTTTATTTACCAAATAGAGTACATTTTATCTTAAATCTATAAGTACATAATTAGTGGTATTAGAATGAGGTGTGGGGTTGACATAAGATTATAATATCCTGATTTCTAAACTAGAAAAGTCCTGTATTTTAGAAATCAGTGAATGCTCGTGCGTTGTTTAAATATTTTATAATTTACACATATCTTTTACTAAAATACAAAAGGCAATTTATCAAAAGCATGTTACCAAGAACATAAACTGCCATTGGCATACAGTAGGTATTTTGTTATACCATCATCTCCATCGTCATCGCGTCAATATTGCCAGTTATGCATGGTCCAGGCATGGTCCCGTATATTTGGATTGACCGTGCGCTCGCGCTTTCATACCGATACTACTCATTGCAGGTGCGTCATAAATAGCAACAGTTTTTAGTATTGATTTTAAATTTTTTTAAAGTTAATAATCAAAGCTCACGACAAACCCGTGTTCCCGTATTTTTCCTTCAATCCAGTAATTTTAGGTCACAAGTCCTGGGGGCCTTTTCTCGCGCTGTGATATCTCAAATTCGTAATTTTCTTAAGCCACAACTCTCTATTAAAACGTCACTGAATCGCTCTGCGATATTATACGATTGTCGAAGATAGCTGAGAAAATGTGTTTTGCCTGCAATGGATCTTTCAGTGTCAACATTAACGGAGATTTGTGGGTAAAAGAATGTTGGAATTCGAAAAGTATCGGTATATTATTCTCGATATTATACCATTGTCGTTGATAGTTGAGAAAGTGTTTTTGCCTGCAATGGATCTTTCAGTGTCTTTACTTATGGGCTTTATTAATGGAGGTGTGTGGCTTAAAAGCGGACAGCACAAGAATAGACCCCCAATAAAATGAGCACGCAGAGTTGGGCCCTAGCACCCCGCCTTATTCGCCATTTCCGCACATCAGCTCTCACTATACTCGATACTGAACCTTCCCACTGGTCCCCCAGCTGGCGCGCTTCGAGGCGGAGTCGCCGGACGAGCTGGCATTGGCTGAAGCAGCGCTCGCGTACGGCTACGAACTACGCTCGCGAGCACCCGACGAGGTGGAATTAGGCGTGCGAGGCGAACTACGCACGTACAAAGTGCTCAGAGTGCAGCAGTTCGACGCGACTAGGAAGTGCATGTCGGTCGCGTTGAGGACGCCCAATGGACAGGTATGTGGCAAGCAAAAGTCGTCTCTATTGTATAGGTTGCAGGGTCGAAGAGGCGGAGCTATGAGTGCGGGGAGAGCTACGCACCTACAAAGTGCTCAGAGTCCAGCAGTTCGACGCGACTAGGAAATGCATGTCGGTCGCGTTGTGGACGCCCAATGGGCAGGGCAGGCAAGCAAAAATCGTCTCTATTGTACAGGTGGTACAGTCACTATGGTCTTGCGGAATGGGAGCGGTGCGATAAGGTTGTACGCATTCACCGCAGGCGGAAGCCCGTCCCACCATATCTCCATTACCGTAATGGCATTTCTTATTTTAAATTATAAAATATTTTGACTTATTTTTATGAAACAAAAATCCTTTTAAAAAATTCCGCACCTATTGGTGCAGGGTAGGCAGGGTAAGTTAAGTAGATTGAATGACTTGAGTGTGTTATTAGTTTTTATTGAAGCTCTTCGTAACGAATTCAGAGAGTAAACAACCTAATTGCCATGATTGCCTTTGTATTGTTATTGCTTTAATAGCTTCTATTTGGCTAACGATTTCTAAATTAATTGGAATACAGGTGTCCAGCCAGACGGCTTTAATCGGCCTACGAAACGCGTTCCAAATCTGTTCAGCGATTTAGACGTGATAACATATCAAACAGATAGAAAGAGTTATTTTCTCATTTCAGAAGTATCTTTTTTAGTTTTGGTAGATTAAGTAACTACAGTGGAGCGACTGCTATCTGACCAAATTGGATCATGGTTACACATTCAGTCGCCTGAATGTGCAGGTTTCATCACGATGTTTTCCCTCACCGTAACAGCATCGGTTAGTGTTCAACTAGTGTAACTCAGAAAGTAGTCATTGGTACATGAAAAGCAATTGGGTTCGAACCTTGTAAGACCTGTACATGGATGCAAATAAATTTGATTGATCAATAAATCATGATTGATTGAACCCGATACCTCTACATACGAGTCACGCCCCTCAACCATTTTACTACCGACGCTCCTTGCCAAACCAATAATGATACTAAACTAGCACCCATCCACCAGGTGGTGATATTCGTCAAAGGCGCAGACTCGAATGTGGCGCCGGCTTTGGCGCCCGTTCGCGCCGGATCCGCGGAAGCGGCCGCCTTGGAACGGACCAAGTCCCTTCTATCGGAGTACGCACGCGCAGGACTAAGGACCCTGCTGATGGCGAAGAGAGTGATGACGCCCGCGCTGTGGGAGGAGTGGCTGGCGTCGCATACGCGAGCTTCCGAGGGATCTGAAGGTCAGTGGCTATTTGTCTGTAGGCAACTGTGTGTAGATAGGGTAAGTGACTTTACATTAATTCCTGATACCACGGACCAAATCGTTGTTGTACGCGCGCGCGGGACTGAGGACCCTGCTGATGGCGAAGCGGGTGATGACGCCCGCGCTGTGGAAGGAGTGGCTGGCGTCGCAATCGAGAGCCTCCGAGGGCTCTGAGGGTCAGTATCGCGTGGCTATTTCTCTGTGTATAGATAGGGTGACTTTACATTAATTCCTGATACCACGGACCAAGTCGTTGTTGACTTGCCATAATAAAGTTACTGCCATATTAAATACTAATAATAAACTTAGTAAATACTAAATAAATTTACGATCTTAGTGGTTCAGTGGTCAACATGCCGCGCAAGTGGTTAATACCCGGCCGGGCAGAAATTTAAATGATGTATTATAATTTTTCTGTCTATAATAAGTATGTTTTTAAAAGTATGTAAATGGTATATAATAGCATTGTTTATTCGCATTAAATGTGGTTAGTAAATTTACAATGTGGGTGGTAGGTAATTAATTACATGATGTAATTCACACATTTAGTCAGTTCAGGCATGCATAACATGCAAATAATAAAATGTCCTTAGGTGTTAATTAAAACATTATTAAAATCATGGGGACCGTAATTTAAAATAATAAATTAGCAGTGTCTATATATATATCAGTTATCTAGCACCCATAGTACAGTCAGCTGCAAAATGAACTGACTCCCATACCGTACATTTAATGTATGCCAAGGGGGGTTTGTACAAGCTTTGCTTAGTTTGAGGCTAGATGGCGTTGTGTGATGTACACGATTATTTATTTAAACATTGCGTGGCTCCGGACTAGAGAAGCGCATCCGCGAGTCGCTGGCGCGTCTCTAAAGCGCATTGGCGCTGGTGGGTGACACGAGGATATTGACGATTGAAAGATATATTTAATAAACCAGTGTGTCGCTATCCCAGGCAACACTGTGCTGAGCCATAACCTCTTTGTGCTGCAGCACACACATGCGGCTTCATTATGCTGTACTACTTCATTATACCTACATAGGAAATTAATTAATCAGTCTACCTCTATGCGAATGTTTTTATTTAAGTAGTCTCTAAGTTTAAGTTGTCTGTGTGTGCATGAAGTATAAAATAAACGATATTCTATTCTTCTTCTATTCATATCCTAATCAATAAAGAAATTTTAAGTTTTAGTATTAAAGAAATATCGCGTGGTATATACAGGGCGCGAGAAGCGCATCCGCGAGTCGTTTTCTCGTTAATGTCCTAATCAATAAAGAACTTTTGAATTTGAGTATGATTATTGATTGAACCATCTCGTACACAGGTCGAGAGAAACGCATCCGCGAGTCGCTGGCGCGTCTCGAGAGCGCACTAACCCTGGTGGGTGCCACGGGCGTCGAGGATCGTCTCCAAGAAGATGTGCCTCGCACTGTCCGAGCCATGCTGGATGCTGGGGTCGTGGTGTGGGTGCTGACAGGAGATAAACCAGAGACGGCGATCAACATCGCGTACTCCGCTGCACTGTTCTCGCAGAGCGACCGGTTGCTGCATCTCATGTCGAGGGATAAGGTGGGTGGTTGAATTGTGTGTTGAATAATAGCCCTGGCATTCGGTGGAATTAGCCCACAAGATGGATCGACTACCTGGTAAAGATCGCAGGTACCAGCTGGATGCGGCAGGCACAGGACCGGCCTTTGTGGAGATCTCTGGGGGAGGCCTATGCCCAGCAATGGGCGTCTTTCGGCTGATATGATGTGATGATTCGCTGGAATGGATGATATTCAATCAGAACACTCGTGGGCAAGTCAAAGCTGCCCCTAGTCGACGAAGCTTTCTGTAACCAAATCGATGTTTGGCATTAACCTGACAACGTAAACTTAAAGTATTCTTTTCGACCCTAATGTTTCGGAGTGTCTATAAATTGAAGCACTCAATGGTGACAGTGTTCAAATCAATGAAAAGTATGTGATTTTGTGCATGATATAAAACGATCATTATCATCTCGTCGGTCGCGGTTGTATTCAATCTTAAACTAACTAAAAACTTAAATTTTTAGCTATTAATATCTTTTAGACTATGCTCTTCGCATTCTCGTTCTGTGTTCGCATTTGTACTGGTTGACCAACGCGGACTGACCGCCTGTACGGGTATATCTATGTAGCATCATACAAGGCAACGACTGCAGAACGCGAAAGCGGTACATGTGACCGCTCTCTGTCTAAAATATCCCTTAATATTGTTGTACGGGGTTGCGGTTCAACTTTAGACTGATAAATGGTAGACACTGATAAATTGCTAAAATATTATATAAATTATAACTAATGACTGATAAACTGATGTGAGTACGCTTACTTGATTGCCAAATACGCACTGAAATTATACTAGACGCGCTAAACCACCGAAATCGGGGTCAGCGCGGGAAATGCCGCGTATGCAAGTCCAATGTACGTGTTGTCTCGTACAGTTGTAGGTACAGTTACGCCGATTGGCGCAGTCTTAAATCAAGAACACCGCACTGCACATGACCTCCCAACAACAGCTAGTATTCCCTAAAACTAGAAAACATCTCAACAACAGATAATATTCCCTAACACTGGACATCTACACCACCCAAACACTCACCCCACAGGACCACGCAGAGTCAACGATAAAGGCGTATCTCGAAAGCGGTGCCATAATGGGGGCGGAGGGCGGCGGCGGCCGCGCCCTGGTCGTGGACGGACGGACGCTGACTTATATCCTGGATCGGCGGTCGGGGCTGGTCGCGCCTTTCCTCTCGTTGGCGAAGAGATGCTCGGCGGTACTGTGCTGTCGGGCCACGCCGCTGCAGAAGGCTTATATCGTCAAGGTAAGGTCTAGAGGGACGATTCTTGGGCTTTTGACATTTGAATTAGACATTTTCTCTGGCCACAAATATCTATTAAAAAGTCACTGAAATTGATATTTGACAATATGCGATGTAGTTCATGTCGAAAATAGTTCATTCATGTCATTATTAATGGAGATACGTGGCTAGAAAAAATGTCGAATTCGAGATGTCACATTCGAGAATTAGGCTCCGAACGCCATAGCGCGAAAATATTGCGAATTATGTAAATAAGTTCTCTGTGCTGGACCGATGCTCACATAAGTATGAGCGAGTTAGTTTAGTAGTATTGTCTGTTGAGCCGCTAAAACAAGTTAAATAATTTTTTAAGAAACCTTTCTTGAAGAACTCCGTGCTCTACTTTCTAGTAAATATGTCGCCAGAGCACTTTTTGTTGCAACGTGAATGTGGACATAAGTTATTTTGAAACTGTAAAGTATAAATACTTTATACGAGTTGTTGTTTATGGTAGAACCCTCCTTTACAGTGAAGGAGTCCTAAGTGGACTGTTCCCATTTATTGTAATCATAGTACAAAAGAAGATAATGGACATGGTTCAAGAATATTGCGGCACATTACGGCCGCCATTGCAGAGTACCGCTGTCATTACGTTTATTTCGTATGCAATTGTTTCATGTCCATCCTTTTATTGGTCACTGAAAGAAGTAAAGAAAGAAAACCTTGATTATAAAGGACGCCACGATACGATAATTTTGTAATACAATCACATTTAACACAAAAAACCGGTACATAAAACACAGGGACAATCAGGGACCTGTCAGGGGTTCTGTCAAGGACAGGGACAGGGACATTGGCGATGGTTATAGTTAAAACGACCTTACTTATCCCTTTCAGGCGGTGAAGGAGGAGCTGGGCGTGACGACGCTGGCGATCGGCGACGGCGCCAACGACGTCTCCATGATACAGACGGCAGACGTCGGCGTTGGTATGACATCAATAAAATAAATATGCTTGGGCAATTCACATAGCGGCATCGCTTTGTTCTAAGTATAACATTTGATTTCTTGAGGACGATTTCGTCAACTTGTCTTTGTCAACTTTTATTTTATTTAACTAGCAACCCAACAGTTGTTCATAACTGCCTGCCTGATAAACAATAATAATAATAGCTTTGCTCCGAGATTAATATTTTAATTTCCCTTACAGTTTCCATGCATTATTTCAAGTTTCACCCCTATTATTTTGAAAAAGGAGGTGTCTACGTCATAATGTTACATTTCAAATTGCTCGGTTCATCCAGTAGTTTGAGTCTGTCAATTAAATTTTTAAATTTAAATTGAAGTCCCCCCGACTGTGTAGCGCGCTAAGTCGAGTATGGGGCAGAAGGTGTGCGTGCACTTTCATTATTTCCTCACACCGCTCCATTATCGCAGAAACCTACAGAGTTAGGGCTTGACCTATAGTTTCTTTTTTTATTTAATAGACTGAAATTATATTAACTCAAAAAGTTTAGCCACGTACCGTATGTCCGTAGTACCAGCATTCATACACCAAGGAGTTCATTTAAAATTGTCGTGTAACCGAAATCGCGGGCAACAGCTACAGGCTGGACAAGCAATTGAGCGCCATCTCTCTTCAGTATTTGAATATAATATGAAGGTGGAATGAGCTCCCAGCCACAGTGTTTCCTTTGGACTATGACATGGGATCGTTCAAGAGGTACAGAGCTAACACAGGTTAGTGGCGGGAACGCATTGGTAGCGCCCCTGGTGTTGCTGATTTCCATAGGAGGCGGCCACTTTACATCAGATGGTCCGCTTGCCTGTTTGCCGTATTAGATAAAAAATAATAATGTTTTCGTGATTCCCAGGGCTGTCCGGCAAGGAGGGCCGACAAGCGGTGATGGCGTCCGACTTCTCGCTGTCCAAGTTCAAGTTCCTCGAACGGTTGCTGCTCGTACACGGCCACTGGAACTACGACCGGCTAGCCAGGATGATACTCTACTTCTTCTTGAAGAATGCCGTGAGTGACAAGTATTCAAGTTTTATTTTAATAGCAGTTGATACAGCAATGTTCTCGAGTGGCGACCACGGTAGACGCAGCGTGGGTAGCCTCCCACAAGGTGGATTAACGACCTGTGGGGCTATTGGCTGTTTCAGTTGAGAATTGAATTTGTCATATAAGAATTTTACGCTTAGCGGTAGACGCTATAGCCAGCAGCCAATGTAGATGACGTAGTGTAGAATTAGCTACTGTTAAATTCAGTTGCCAACTGAGTTAGACAATACCCTAGTAAAGATCGCATGTACCAACTGGATGGAAAGGCACAGGACCGGCCTTTGTAGAGATGAATGGGGAAGGCCTATGCCCAACTATGGGTGTCTTCCGGCTGATTGCAAACGTCTATAGGCTGCGGTAACTGCTTACCATCAGGCAGGCCGTAAGCTTGTTTGCCATATTTGTAGTGTAAAAAAAAAATGATGAGCCGTAGATAGCTGCGTGTTAGTAGGATTTTACTAGCCGTCGAGATCAGCCGGTTGGTGGGAGTAGGCAAAAACTACTTTGCTCTACTTGCTACGGTTCCAGAGAACGTCTTACGCTTGAACCTCGTTTGACGGCTGACACGGTACATATTGTGACGCGCGCAAAACATGCTGCGTCGGCGATTATAAGCCGTGTTGTTGTGAGGAATAGAGATCATTATCGTGTAAACTGTCAGAACTGCCAGAAATAAACGGACCGAACCGACGATGATGTTTGTGATGTGATCTTTTCGTTTTAATATGGCCTCGATTTGGTGGGATGATTGTCTTGAATAAGGCCGTCACTGTTCAAAATAACTAAATTTTATTGGCCAAAATGCAACTGTCAACTTACTACCTTACTCGCCAGTGGCGCCACCTAGTAAAATTTTAATTCGCGTTAGCCACTATTTTTTTTTAATATTGATGATGATGACTCTAATACATAATAATTATTCTGTTCCAGACGTTTGTGTTCATAGTGTTCTGGTACCAGATGTACTGCGGCTTCTCCACGATGGTGATGATCGACCAGATGCACTGGATGCTGTACAACCTCATGTTCACCGCCTTCCCACCCCTCATCATAGGTAAGAGAGAAAATAAAAGAGCATATAATAAGAAAATAGGGTTGTCCTACGCTACTATTGCGGACATGCGGAGAATATAAGCATAAGGGAATATGATCACTACGTCACTTCACGACTTCGAAAAGAGCCATAGAGGAAACTAACATGACCAGCCGGTCTAGCCATCTTTGACGGCTCCGCTTGCGTGATGCGTGTATGGTAGAAAATTGACAGATCGAAGTTCGACTATTTCTACCAATATCTAAATTGACTCTGATTGTGTAGGATCATCCGCCAATCCGCCTCCTTTGTACACCGAAAGTACGTGAATTGTCTATGGACCAATAATTTCTACCACAAACAGCTTATGTCAGATAACGTTAGCTTATGTCAAATCCCATAAAATTTATCTACCACACACGATTGTAGATTAACGAAACTTGGCAAAGGCCGCTGTACATGGATACAAATAGATTCAACCCAGCCCTTCGCCCCCAGGCGTATACGAGCGCGTAGCCCCAGCGGCCCTACTACTGGAACGGCCCGGCCTGTACGGCGCCGCCCGCCGCGGCCGGACCTACCGCCGACACTCCTACTGGCTGGTCCTTCTCGAATCCGTCTACATCAGCATCGTGATATTCTTCGTGAACGCCAACGCCTTCTACGATACAGCGGTCGACCTCTGGGTCTTCGGCGTGTCAAACATGAACTGCTGCTTGGTGGTCATGCTGGCGTACGTCGCTGTTGAGACGAGGAGTTGGGTGAGTTTTGACACTTGTGTTTTTATGGTTTAAAGGTCGCAGTTGCGTGGAATGGCGGGCTATGTCGCGCAATGTGAGTTACGGGATTGCTTCAGCGTATATCTAGTTAGATAGAGGTTTTTGATGGCCTAGTTCGGCACATAGACAGACAGGCCACCTGATGGAAAACGGCCGTCGTCCTAAGGCAACCTAAGATCTCCTAGGGTCTCCTAAACCTCTCCAGAGTGGATTTTTTCTTGTACTTGATGACGTAGGATTACCTACAGCGCCCTCAGTCTATTATGGGAGGTTGTGTCATTCTTTCGCATGTGACAAAGCCTCATTCTACCCAGGCTGACTGCTTACTGGCGTGCAGTCGGTGTGCTAGATCAACTGTGGACTGCGACAGAATGAGGGTACTCGCGGTTCCCAGACGCAGACGCAGACGTCGCTACTGAGACGTGAGGTCTAATGTCAAAAGAAAGCCCTGTTATTGGCTAAAATAGATCCGTCATTTTACAGCGGTTGTTTCTGCCCAATGGCACGACAGTATTTTGACATCGGACCGGACTTCTCACTAGCGCCATCTGTTGAACTTTGAAAACGCGAAAACCCTCATAGCACTAAACTGTAGTTTTCTCCCTCCCTCAATGTGAATAAATGAAATTACGTTAATCGCTATAACCTGTATAACAAGTTCTTTCCGAAAATTTGCAAGCAGCAAAACACGAGATTTGTAAGTAGCGATAAGAGTGTGTTCTAGCGGCAGTCACACATTTTGGCAATGCATGGTTTTGCAGTGGTCGAACACCCACCGTAGCTTATCCACTGGTGCCGTAGCTCTCAAGGAAAACATTGAATAGTATTGCAAGAGTGAAGTTTGAATAATGACAATTATTAGATTAGTATATCTAGCTGAGAGCACATGAGGCTTTCTAAACACCACCGTACTACGTAAACACGGATGTTTGCATTTTTCTTTTAACTGTGCTTATTGCACATTCTATTGCCGCGTTTAAGTGCTACTGAAATGCCAAAATCAGTGTTTACGTTCAACGAATATTGTCTTCGTCCACTTAGGTTTGTTTCTAAATAAGTTATCTCTTGAGTTATTTGAATAGATTTACGAAAACTAGATGCACAATCGACTGTTGTGTGTCTCCAAGCTGACACAATAAAATATAGCTCACATGTTAATTATTATCACGTCAGGCAGTGGTCCATAGTTCGTACATATTCTTAAAGCCGCTGGCTTGACAGTTTGGTCCTAATCGTTGGTTATCGATATATCAGGTTGAGGGGTTTCGTTTCTCGGTTTTATAGTCCACCAAATGGCGGTGATGAGACGTGTCTGATGACAAAATAAAGCCCTGTCATTGGACTGGAATAGATTCGTAATTTCACAGCTGTTGTTTCTATCCAATAGCAAGGAAATATTTTGATTTCTCAGTAGCGCCATCTGGTGGATTTTGAAATCGCGAAATTCCTATTGAAAGAAAGAAACACACGTAGGTTATCGATATTTCGGGACAAAAATTGAAAACTAATTCTGCTAAAATTAATTAAACCATTAGATAAAACCATAGTAAAAGTTGTTTGTTTCCACGGACGCATACCCCTAGGTATCAAGAGCTAAATTCAAGTCACCTTATACAATAATCAAAATAGGAACTCTCTCAAACCCCGTCACCGCTCCCCACAGACGGTAATCCACCTGCTGGGCCTGTCGGGCTCGCTGGCCGCCTTCTACACATTCACCTTCATCTACCACTCGATGTGCGCGACTCCGTGCATCGGGCTGCCGTCGATGTACCACGTGGTGTTCCACGCGATCGCCGACCCCGTCTACTGGCTGGTGGTGGCAGTGGTCACCGTCGCTGCGCTCGCGCCAAGGTGGGTTACCATCGTGTTACACGCACGGAAAAGGACAAAACATTGGGGAGGGGCATACTGAGAACTAATGGCGCCACAAGCGTTGTTACCGAATCTGTTGATTTGATCACTTGTAAAATGTTTATATTGAATTTGTCCGGGAGCTTTCCGACGTTTTTATGGCGTTTAGGTTATTGCTCAATGGCGCTAATGGTGGGTAAGATCTTGTTACTGTCGTTTATATGTGATCGATATGCAAGCACTACGTATTTTGACAACAGATCTCACGTATCAGAGTAGAGCTCTGATACGTGAGATCTGATCCTGATTCCGCTCGTGATTCATTTCTAGACTGCTTTGCTAGATTGTGATTTAAAATCGGCACTCACAGCAAAATATAAGTTTGCTCTCTTAAACAACAAATAACTATTGAAATGAATCCCATCCCCCCCCCACACTGATGAGGCACGGCATCCGAGCAAAATATGAGTTTGCTCTCTTGTATAACTATTTAATGAAAGACAGTATGTTCGACCGATGCCCCGTCCCATCCCCAGACTGATGATGAGGCATCCGAGCAAAATACAATACTCTTTATTGCACACCAGAGAACACAAGTACAGATACAAAAAATATGGTAGATAGTACAAAGGGCGGTCTTATCACTAATGTGATCTATTCCAGACAACCTTGGTATGGAGAGAAGCACAGGATTATATGAGTTTTTGGTGTGTGGTGCCACCACCTCAAAGAATAGCACCACCCCATCTCTTCCCGTGGGTGTCGTAAGAGGCGACTAAGGGACAAATCCGAAAGGTGGGCAGCAGCATCTTTCTGGGTAGATTTACATCAACTGCACTGCGATCTCCAACCCGCCTGCCAAGCGTGGAGATTATGGCAATGACCTCCCCGTTCGTGGGAGAGGCCCAAAGTCCTGCAGTGGATTGTTATGGCTGTGATGGTGGGATATGAGTTTGCTCCCTTGTATAACTATTAAATGAAGGACAGTATGTTTGACCGCTGCCCCCCGTCCCTTGCCCCCAGACTGATGATGCACGGCATCCGCAACTCGGTGTCGCCGGGCTCGCTGCGGCGCGCGGTGGCGGCGCGGCGGCGGCTGGCGCGCCGGCTGCCCTACGCCGCCACCTACCACACCACCACCGCCTCCGCGCACGTCTACCGGTGAGTAACCGCACGGAACACGTACACTACAACACGTAGAGCTCATCTAGTCTAAAATGACACGCCCCACTACTTAGTTGATTTCGATGTGTGAGTGCAAATATTGATAACGACACTTCATCTGTGTGGGAGCCAATGAACGACGCGTGCTCCTACGTTTGAATCTCACCGGCAAGTGAATGACCAATTACAACGGCATTTGTATATGTATTGCGTCCATATATTAAACTTGCTTGTGTGCGTTAATGCGATAGTGGGGCGCGTCATTTTAGATTAGACGAGCTCTACGCATGTACGCATTGACATTTACACACTATAGTCCATGACATGTACACACTATACTGTATATGCAGTGAGTGCATTTATCTAGTTTTGAGACGTGAAAAGGTGTTTGCAGTACAGGTTTTTACTTTTTTGCAACAAATTTTGTTTTGACAAAAAGAACAGAGTTAGTATCAAAAAACGGGTCCCTGATTCGAGTAGATTGCGTTTTCTGGATTCCGAAAATAGAATAAACCCAAAAGTGAAAAAATGCAGTCACTGCATTTTAAATGTGTACGGCAGTATAGTCGTAGTATATTCGCTATTGACTCATCGTTTGCTGCCGGCCTAGCCCCGACCCTCGACCAATCGGGTCGCAGCAAATTAGAAAACTAAGTTCACAGTGACCAGTGAATATAACAAATATTTAGTAAATGAAGCTGCTAAAAGTAATTGTATTGTAATTCTCCGACTGCCACTGTACCCATTGCAAACTCAATCCTATTGAGTTGGCCCAAATAAAACATTATGATGGTGCCAATACCTCAAGTTTCAAGATTAGAGATGAAATTTTTTTTTTGAAAAAATTCCTCTGAGAAATCACCTTTACCCTGCAGTCGTCACTATTTTCTTACGGCGAATGGACTATAGTAGACACAGATGATAGACACCAGCCGTAGTTCCTAATTTCACCATTTCACAGATAAGTTGTTGGCACTGTACGCATATTTACATGTGCATTTAAACGCTATGTCCTAGTGGATTTTCCCCGTGTTTAACACGGGGTCAATTGCCGGCACAATCCACTAAATATAATATTGTCATCGTATAAGGCGTATTTTACACGACGACTCCTTGTAAAATATGCATATAAGTTACCACTATTGAACTAGGCTAGTAAATTGACCGCGTTAATAAAAAAAAAGGCTAGTGAATTGGTCCGGGCAATTGGCCCCGTGTAAAAATTCCTTATTGCGTCTTTTACACGAGGCCAAGTGCCAGAACAGTGGCCCTTAACTTGCCTCAGGCTACTCAAATTAAGAGCCGTACATGTATTGATACACCCTCTCATACAGCAGTACAGAGGCCTACCGGCTTGAGCGTACCTGTAATAAAATGTCATTACTCATGCAGGTCGACGACGGACGAGCCCGTGAAGCCGAGCGACGCCATCGCGGCCATCACGTGACGCCGGCCGCGCCGGTGCTACCTCCGCAGAGCGTGAACCTAGGCTGTGATCTGTCATTAGAAACTATACCTAGTTATAGATTTATATGTATACACCGTGCTTTACCAGCGGGACCAATGGACGCGCCGAAGCGGCCACGCCGACGCGAGGCGTTCCTTCCTATCTCCGTTTAGTTTGTAAGGAACGTTGTGTTAGTATTGCGCTCGCTGCCTTCCGCCGCGCGTCGGCCGGCGGGCGTCGCCTTGCGAATGCGATATCGGCACTTCAGTGCTTCGGGACCCACCCGACGCCTATATTTTGCTAGGGCATGCATTTAAAACCAAATTAACGTACTTACGATTTTGTATTATCGCAATTGTGTATAGATTGCGACTCCACCTTGGGGCGTAGTTGATTTAGTAATCTAAACGAAATCTCGTGAGATTATAATAGTTACCTTTTTATCTTATAGTTATCTCTAGTCTTTCTTAGTACATATTCGGGGGCGCACGCACTTGGTGTGTTGTAATAGATCTGCCAATCGTATTTAGTGTCACAGTGGTGCCAATTCTGACGCGCGTTTCTCTAGATAACGCTGAAACAGCGTGAAGTTAGTATTGTCTGTCTCTGTACCGACCAACGCAACAGAGAGGAGACTATTTTTTATAGCTGTATTTTTTCGTACTAATCGAGAACAGCGAGAATCGACACCATTTGCTGTTTAATAATGTACTGCAGTATTTGTGCGAATGTATGCTTCTAACTCAACGCGAATGGGCACTACAGTCTCTAGCGTAAATAACTAAAAATGTGTACTTAATGTTAAACATTATTATTGTTTTAGCAAAGGTTTGGTGTTAAGCGAAATTAGCTTAAGTTGGCAGTCATAGTTGTGGATAAATTACTCTATATACTACCCGCCATTCTCCTAAAATACTTAAGACAATAAAATGCAAACACGGACAGTACGCCTTATTCTAACATAACAAATACCTATTTCTAATTTACACCGGCCTTATCAGTGTATGCCGTGAGACCAGAACCTAGGAGATATAGAAAACTAGAAAATAAGCTATAAATAAATTATTGACGTAACGTAATTGATAATCATGATAATTTATAATTTATCATGCAACACCTGGGTTGGTATCTGAAATCGTATTATTCCCTTTTCTTTTGTTCTGTTACTTTTACCTTTCACTTACATCGTTTGATATGCAATACTCTTATTATGTATATACTTAAAGCAATTTCGCTTAATACGAAACTAGAAACATATTCTATCATTACTGTTATCGAATAAATCTCTAGTAATTACTAGACTTACTAGACTAATTCAATATTTAAAAAGAAATCTACTTGCCATTATCAAGACTAAAGAAAGTATAAACGGAAATCGATATTATTGAACCTGATGATATATTGTGTGTTGACAAATAGAATACCAATGGGGCCTTATTGCACAAAACTTTGGAAGGTACAAGTGTGACCTTTATATGCCCATAGGGATAGGCTGAGACCTTGAACATCTGTTTCAAAATAAACAATATATTGTGGTATAATGAAGCCTTATATAGACTTGTTATTAGAAAAATAAATGTGGGCATTTCAAGGTGACTGGACAGATTTTAATGCGCACTTGTACCTTGTAATTTAGCAATGTGGCTTGTTCTTGTGATGGTCAGAGCTTGTATTTTTGTAGGTGTATTATCGTGTGACGATTGTTGGATTTCTTGTATAGTCTATTTATTATATTTCCGGCGACGATCGCCTGCCTTGCCCGAGACTGTCCTTCGATGGGAGGGTTATTATATCCTGTGCACTGTGGAAAATATACTATTTCTATACAAATTAAAACTATCGCAAAGCTAGGCAATTTGTAAGCAATGGTGGCTGCAAGCCACAGAGTCACTTAACGGATACTCTACTATAAAGTGAGAATGTTAAAGAAGATGTGCTAGCTAGAGCAATTATTTGTCAGTTAACATATTTCAGATATGCTGATTTATTTTAAAGTTTTTTGACTAGCGTGATAATCGTAACACTGACAATAATACTAAAATTACATTTGCTTTTTCGACCGACATTTTGAGTTGTAATCGTATAAGAAATATATGTCTAAAGAAAAGTATTATAAATAACACCAACAAAACTTGGTGCACAGGAGCTCAAAACGCCGTAGAAAATGCACTTGTCAATTATAAATCGATATTTACCTATATGTTATGAATAATTGTATACTGTATCTCTTCCTCTCCGATAATCAATATTTCTACCACCCATTAGTAGCTAAACATAGTCAACAAGGGTGGCTCTAATTGTGAATGTACTGGAGATGAAACCCGGCCCACGCAGGGAGGCTCACTGAAGCCGCTACATTTACGTTTGTTCAACATTCCATTGTTTTATTGAGTTGTGAATTCTGTTGGTATTCCATAGGATAGAGGTAGGCTGCCCCGCGGCGATGCTTCCCGAATGACGATTCCTAAAAATTGACTATTTTTAAAACATTGTTTCTAGTTGTGTACATAGAGACGAAATATATATTTCTACACGAATAATGTTTGTTACATGTACAGTAGAATATTTTTTTATATAAAAAAGGAACATTATAAATAAATCTTTGTGTAAATAACTTGTATGTTTTAAGACTGTTGTTTATTTTAGAGCTTTTAATTTGTTCAGTTCGATTAAACTAATAGGTCGTCATGATGAAATGTATTTTCCAGTCATTTTGTTAGCGACCGCCTGGTCTCGAATGTCGTGTGTTCGTTGGACTTCTTGCCATATTATCAAATTGGAGAAATTAGTTTTTAACCGTAATTGTTTAGTACAAGTTTAGAACGTAAGCGAGGTTGCCGCCAGCGTTTCAGATTCCTGAGTCAGGTCTACAGTTTGAATTCGGTTCATTAGATAGTAGTAGTTAAGTATCACCGGCTAATTTTTTTCTAGTTAATGGACGCTATTAGGTTTAATAAAAGCAGTTAAATTATTTCTAAAACACCTAGTCTTATTCTCAACGAACTTAAGTATGTGCAGAGTATTTATGTCGTTTAACTTTGATTTCTGATCTGCCGTGATCCGTGTTACTGTTGACCGATCGGCGACAATGTTATTATTTATGACGATTGGAGTAAGAAAGATGCGTTTTCTATTACTAAGTTTATGCGTTTGAGTATTGAGCAATCATGTGTTGTAACGTATTTATTGGGGCAGCGTATTTTCGTTTTCCTGGCCAGGTTTCCGAATTCGATTTTCAAATTCGACCAATCAGACCGTCGATATAATTCGACGCAGGCTTTTGATGGGTGGAATACGAAAATCTAATTCAAAAACCTTCAGCTAAGCCACAGATATCTGTGAGAAAAACGAATGTACGCGGCCGGTCTTAGAGGCGTCTCGTGTACCTGTAGAAGCGTGCGCTTGGCCTGTTCTGATAGAAATGCATTTACGTGTGTCGTGTGATATCCGTGCGATCTCAATGTCGCCAGAGCCGCGGACTCCACAGCAATGACTAGAAAATACATATTTATGTGTTGTTTTATAATAATAACAAAATATTTAATTTCTTTATCAACTTTGTTTTATTCAAATACCTCTTCAATTGCCAATTATAAATGAATGCGAACTAAGTTTATATTACAAATGAAGCTTTATTATGAACGGTCTGGGAATACAGAAGACCGTTCGACCACCGATTCGTGAATTGGGTGACACGCCGTCACACATATACCTATCGATTCCCAAACCAACAGTCGACCAATTCACGAATCAGCTCCTACAGCGTTTCTATAATAGTACAATTTGGTGTTGCAATGGCACGCTTCTAACTCCAAAAGTTGTAAATGCATCTAATTCATATTTGCCCTAGAATATTTTAGTATTGCTGCCGTGCGCCAACTTGTACTTGATTCCTTGTGTGGTATCTAGATTTCGACCCCGCTCAGAATGATGCGTATAGCAGTCAGCACATGAACCTACCCATGACTAGTATAAAGTGGCTGTGGTGGCTTATTTTCGCTAGGCCATCATGAACCATTCCGAAACTTTGATTACATGGATAAAAAGTCGATATTTTATTTAAAAGATACAGCCTGCTAAACAAAACAGATACGTACAAAAGTTAAAGCTAACAATGAATGAAATATCATTTTACTTTTGTACGTAACTCATCATCATTATCATCTTAGCGTTAATGTCCCGGTTGTGCTCTCGAGAACGAGGGCCCGGGGTCCGCCTTCACCATGATCCAGGATTTGGCGATCAGGTAATTACAGTGGAGCGACTGCCATCTGACCTCCGTGACCCTGCTACCAAGGGAACCTGACCAGATTGGATCATGGTTACAAATTCAGTTGCCTGAATTTGCAGGTTTCATCACGATGTTTTCCCTCACCGTAAGAGCATCGGTTAGTGTTCAACTAATGTACATAACTCAGAAAATAGTCATTGGTACATGGCCGCAGCGGGATTCGAACCCGGTACCTCTCGCTTGCGAGTTGGATACTCAACCGCCCGGCTACTGACGCTCTTACTTTTGTACGTAACTGTATAATGTTTAACAGGCTATGTTTTTTAAATACAAGATCAACCAATTTTGCCATGAGATCTTCGCTACGTGGCGGAGTTCAAGGAATTCCATGGCCACCTTAAACCCCTCATAACTTTTTAACGGCGCCCCGAACTTTATCTTTTCTATTCCGACTTGATCGACTTTTGTCCCATGCCATCAAAGTCAAAGAATTTCGTGGTGGCCTACCCAAAATAAGCCATACAACGAAGAATGTCCAAGATAGGTTCATCTGGTTATATGTACGACCCGTATCAGTTAATCTCAACACCCTATGTAGCTGCTTCCATTTCAATACAACAGCATGTCTTTAAGTCTTTCCTAGTGCGTTTACAAATCTAAAAAAAAACTGTAAATAATTTTCTAATAAAATACAAACAAAACTATAATTACAAATTCTATCTCACCAAGAGAGAATAACGTCACAATAAGACAACAAAGTGTATAAGTACAATAACTCTAACAACAAATAAAATAACTACAACAGTGACGTTTTCCGTACAATAGAAATTCATAACAAAAATACTAGTTGGGTATGGATCCAGTATAATATATCACAAGATACTTCTATGTATACTTAGGCTGTGACCAACTTGTCTTCAATAGGAAAGTTAAATGGTTAAACATCTCAACGTGCAATATTTCTAAAATTATAATAAAATCCCCAAATTAATAAATTAATATGTACAAAATACAGTTACCACGTCACGAGGGCGTATAATAATAATTTCCTAATAATATGCCTACTTATATTAATATTTTAATTAAAAAACAGCATCTAAGCAACCGCCAGCGTACGAAATTGAGGTATTCGGTTACGGATAAGCACAACCCTCGCGACGTGAAACTTCATAATGGCACCAATTACACTAGCTATTACAGAAGTCACAGCACCCGTTTCAGTATGGCGTTGGCAATGTCCACTGTGTGGTCTTTCACCGCTACAATGTCGAACTTGTTCAGATAGTTGTCCAGGTTCCCCTCCGCGTTGTGTCCTAGGAAGCCTATCTTGATGACCACGTCGCAGTGGTCCATGCCGTCAGCCATTCCCGCGTCGCCGATATTGTCCCCCATCAGGATCACGTTGTTCCGCTCCTTAACCATTTCGTAGTAGTCTGTGTTCTTGATGACGGTCTCGTTCTTGTTGTATGTGTGAATCACCTCGCCCTTGATGCCCGTTATGACGTCCTGCCCGTCCATCGCCAGGAAGTTTGACACCACCTGGACATGTTACAGTTGGATTTTGTTAAGGGCCTGTTTGACCATCTAATGATAAGTTTGGGATATGTTACCTGACAGATATCTGTATCTTTCGCTTTGTATGAACTCGAGATATCTGTCAAATAAGATATCTGAAACATACCAGCAGGTTGTGAAACAGTCCCTAAAGTATATTTGTGATTAATACGTATTTAAACTCCTATTAAAAGAGATGAAAAAAAAAGCAGATCAGCTTTACACACACTTTCAAACATACATGCATCTTTACGTTGTTTTATTAGACTAGTCAGACATTTGTCTGCCATCTCACCGTGCCGTGATAAGTGAAGGTGCGGCCAAAGATGGAGTATGCCTGTCTAACAGCCTATTTACTCTAACTTTGAAGATTATAATGACCAGGGAACACACTCGCAGGCAATGTGTTCTTTTCCTTATCCGTACGCATTAAAAAAGTTGAACCAAAGCGAGGGTCACGGACATCAGATGGTATATAAAAAAAAATCAGATGGCAGTTGCTCCACCTGATCTGCCAAAACCTAGATCCTGGTCAAGGGCCCCCGAGCCCTCGGGCGCGAGAACACAACCGGAGTATTGACGCCAAGATGATTATCATTATCATCATCACAGCCCATAACAGTCCAATGCAGGACTTAGGGCCTCTTCCATAAAAGAGGAGGTTATTGCCACACTTAGCAGGCTGGTTGGATCGCAGTGTTGTGAATATAAAAATGGAAAACGCTGCTGCCCATTTTCCAGCCTACGGAGACTCCAGAACTTTACCTCGACAACATTAGTCGCCTTGTACGACACCCACGAGTGTAAGGGGTTGGTGCTATTCTACTCTGCCGGACACCACACGGCCACAAGATCATTATATTGATTTAATATAATGTGGCTGACCTTGACGTGTGGCAGCAGCAAGCCGGCGGCGGTGAGCGCGGCCAGCACGCACTCGCCGAGCCCGGCTGAGAACACCAGCACAGGCACCTGTTGCTTTTGCGACCACGATATCAGGTCGCGGACGCCGGATCTAATGGGTAGGTGATGTTGTTTACGTTTTTTAATTCTACGCAGTGACACGAGTATAGCCCACCTGATGGTAAGCAGAAACTGGTTTGCAGGTTGCAGGCCATATGCCTGTAATTGCGCAGGCTACCTTATCCTTCAAATCGGAACATAACAATGCAGAAATAGATAAGGCGGTGGTGCTCACCAAAGCAGACTCCTCAGGCTTGACAGAGTCCTACAACCTGACCAGGTGGCAAACAAAATTATGGCCTGCCTGATAGTAAGCTGTTACCGCAGCTTACGGGCGTTTGCAATACTAGGGATTTCATTTCCGTGTTTCCCGTAAAAACTTTTTCAGCCATTTCATGAAGACCTCCATGTTGTACTGTCCAGAGAAAATCTCTCCAGGGAGATAAATTTAACCAGCAAGTAGCAAGTGTTTACAACAGTCTTTCGCAATGTAAGCGTTAACGTCCCGCTGTGGGACTCCCCGTATGTGGGTCCCACAGGGGAACGGTAGGCACAGGCTAGATTCTAGCCAGAGAAAAAAGGAGGCTCATGTGACACACTAGATATAATAAAATAATGGCTTAGCGCTTTAAATATACACCAAACGGTGTTATTGTGAATGTCAAATAAAGTGCGTTGTCAAACTGCCGTGCTATTCGACAGGAACAACTGAGGGCTTAGTATGAGTTTCGCTTCGATTTTACTTTACTATCGCCATCTAAGCCCTTTAAGCTCTCTGTTATAAAATGTCTCAGTAGCGCCATCTGGTGGTCTTTAAAATCGCGAAAACTCTGTGGAAATTCAATCGGTATACCGCGGGATCATGTTATTCGGAATCGGTCCAGTAATTTCGGTGAATATTCAAACTTTACTCTCTATAATGTTAGACGGTCGGACGGACGGAGTGGCGGCGACTCATTTGTCGTAAAAATGAACGTAGACTTGGACGCGCCGCGGTCCCCGCATACATCGCGAGTATAAAGTTGTATGTAACCTAACTCACTTGTGAGGTTATCTGAATGTGTAACCATGATCCAATCTGGTCAGGTTCCCCTGTTAACAGGGTTATGGCGGTGAGATGGCAGTCGTTCCTCTGTAATAACCTGATCTGCCAACTCCTGGATCATGGTCAAGGCGGCCCCCGGGCCATTGCGCGCGAGAGTACTACCGGGATATTTACGCCAAGATGATATAAAAATGCAGAACTAATAAGGCATTGTAACCAGAAGACTAAGCTGGAAATATTTTGCTTAAAATTTTATCATTAACACTAATTAATCCTTTGAGTTAGAACTTAATAAACTTATTGCTTGGTGACAGAAATATACCTATGTATTGAAATATACATCCTTAGGCTTTGCCCTCCTACCACATCATAAATGGTTCTCGTATGATAATGAATAAATCATTATTCAACTTGAGCTATGCACATTGTTTATACTCATTTAATGTAATTTAAGTACGACATTGTTGTTAATAATACTTATGTGATTAACTTTCAAATTACTTTTTAATATTTAAGTCACAATTGCAACCTACTTTTTAATTAAAAGAAGGCAAATTAATGAAGTCTTACCGAAAACAGTGTGTCATGTCATTAGCAATGTCCATTAATTCATGTCTTGGAAACTGCAATCCTCTGCAACAATTTAAATTTAGGCAATAATTAGAATAATGTTCTAAGTGTCCAATATCTGCCACGATTTTATAGAGTAGAATAAACTTTATTGCATAAACTATACACTGTTTCAATATTTCTAAGAAACAGCAACACTTATACAATTATAGTATAACTTATAGATACAGCATAATAATTGACTAAGTGATAATCTTATCTTGCAAAAGTCAAAGGTAAGCAATCTCATTTTAATGCTAAAATAAAGTAGGTACTTCCTGGGAAAGAGACAAGATCCTAGATAGTAAGAAATCAAACTGAGACTTTATCAAACATGCATACATAATGTCACAACTTTTTCCCATAGATGTAGGCAAAAGATCACATTGTTACACTAAAGAGATGTTTGCAAGTCTTTTGGGAATTATAATTGGCTGTACACTTTGTCTATAGAATGACATGGCGATTGCTGCACCAAGATGAGCGAGCCTATTATGTTTAAGACAATGAGGTACACCTTATTAACTTAAATTATAATAAATAAGTGACAGAACAAAGTGACTTACTCGAGAGATTTGCGTGCTGCGACGTACCAGTCAATCATGTGTTGGGTCTTCTCCTCTACTGACATGACAGGGTCACACTCAATGGGTTTATAGTATGCTGCCAGTCTATTATCTTTTTCTTTATAATCCTGGGGTATAGACGGGCACTCTCTAAACATTCCTGGAAATTAAGTAATACAAGAGTCTGTTTCACAAGAGTTTGCACTATGTTCACTGATTTGTTCATTTTAGAAAGAAATAACATTTTTAAACATGTATGCCACAACCCAATAATTTTACAATACAATAACATGAAAAATAAATTAAGTACTTCATGATAATTATTTCAACCCGCCTGCCAAGCATGGAGATTATGACAAAAATCTCCCTTGTCGTGGGAGAGGCCCTAAGTTCTGCAATGGACATTTAGGGGCTGTGATGATGATGATGATAATTATTAGGTTCCCAATGAATTTATTCGTGGGTAACCAGCGTAAGTGGTCCTCCTCAGCATAATGTTATGGCTGCTTAACGGAAACCACAATGCTACTTTTCAATGGGCCCCGACACAGCACGGTCAACAATACATTAGTAAAATGAAAATATAATAAAGTCAATACTATAAAATAAACCTAAATAAAATAATTAATACCATAATGTAGTGTGATGTGCACAACGGAAGTGCTTGTTTGAACCAAGAGAATCTAGCCACACCTGGCTCTTTTTATTTAATAGACTATTGAATTAAGTTACTTTTTGTATGATCACCATCTTCCAATATCCAAAATGTCAATAGACTTGGTTAAAAGTTTTGTAAATTGTAGGTCCCGCCCAAGTTTGGAGGGACCTGCAATTTACAAGGTCCCTCCCAAGGTACTCCACTGAGTAGACCTATATGACAGTAAGATAAGAGAGACAATAATTTCTTACCAAAGCTTGTAAGTACAGAGCTCCCATCATCCATAGTGTGCCTGGTCAGTGTATAGTCAAAGTCCGTTACTATCTGAAGCTTCTTGGCCCCACATTCTATGACCTGGTTTATCTTGGATATGATTTCCTTCTCATTTCTTAAGTGAACATTTGGCTGTATTAGTTCAGGAATATCCTGGAGACCATTGATTACTGTCATTTCTGTAATTAAAAATACAACAGTAGTACTTCTACTAGAATTAGGAATAGGAGAATTAGTTCCGTGTGTTGTAGGAAGTACGCAGAAGGAATTTTCAATATCTAATCTGTAGGAAGCAATTTTATCTAGAACAAACCAAATTAAATTTTTTACCTTAGATTTTTTATATATGTATATTCCAGTAGCAGTAGTTTGTTACGTGCTTATTCTATTTTATGCTCCTGTAAAACCAATGAAAATGAGATAAATATTATAAAAGAAAAAGAGCTCAGCACCAATCTGAAACTTGACCTTCACTTGAAACTTACGAATGTCAGTCAGTCAGCTTTTTTATGTTATCAAATGCACTGCACAACGCACGCACATAGGTACAAATCCGTAGGATGATCCAATTTATTGAGCAAATCAAGCAAATATTTATAAAATGCAATAGCAAACTGCAAAGTACAAACAAACAAAATTAGGTATTTCCAATCCAAGGATTTTATACCTATTTAGTGAGAGAAGTGAGATATAAAGCAAATTAATAACAAAAATAAACTTTATCTAAAAGAAATAAGGTTTACTTTCTCTTGATATAATGAGCCAAGACAGCTTTTAATGGGAGTGTGTCCTTTTCTAATGTCAATAAAGGTACAGTGCGAAGGACGAAGGTAGAATGTCATCACAGAATCGGTACCATCTAGGCCCCGTCATTCACCCCGTTTTGACCCGTTCCGGTAAGAATAAAGTGCGCTCCACATGCTCGCCGAAACTTCCGGTGAAACTTTTGCCGAGACTTTGGTCGACCTCTACATTCTCGCCTATTAGGGATGTGGTGGGTGTCAAAACGCGTCGACATTATATCGATTCATCGGTGTAATATCGTTTATCTGCTTTAAACAGGGTCACAGAGGTGATAGTACCTGCTCTACTGTAATTACTTGATCTACTAATATCGTGGATCATGGCCAAGTGTACCCCGAACCTGTTAGGGGAAAAAGCGCTATGAATATAAATATAAATCGATCGAATAGATACGACAACAAACTATCTCTACTTTGTCTATGAAATAGGCGAGACATGCCAAACATACACGGAACTACACGAATTCTCCCTCTACATTCTCGTGTTCCCGCGGAACTGTCCACATGTGGAGCGCGCTTAAAGCGCTTTAACTGCGCTCCACATGTCCGCCGAAACTTCCGGCGAAACTTTTGCCGGGACTTTGGTCGACCCTCTACATTCTCGCCTATTAGGGATGTGGTGGGTGTCAATATGCGCGACATTATATCGATTCATCGGTGTAATATCGCTAATCTGCTGTAAACAGGGTCGCAGAGGTGATGGCAGTTGCTCTACTGTAATTACTTGATCTACTAATATCCTGGATCATGGTCAAGTGTACCCGGAACCTGTTACGTAAAAAAGCGCCGTCGAATCGAGACGACAACAAACTATCTGTAAAATGTCAAATAACTATAAAATGTCGCGCGTTTTGACACCACCACATCCCTAATAGGCGAGAATGTAGAGTCGACCAAAGTCCCGGCAAAAGTTTCGCCGGAAGTTTCGGCGAACATGTGTAGAGCACTAAATAATAAACTTAAAAATAAAATGTTTATTAATATAAACATAACTGTTAAAGGTTAAACGAAGTGTAAAAAGAAATCTTTATAGAAGTTGGCACAACTTAAAAATAAAATGATTATTAATATAAACATAACTGTTAAAGGTTGAACGAAATGTAAAAAGAAATATTTATAGAAGTTGGCACTATGTTGCATTAATATTACAACCTCTAAAATAGTTGAAAACTATTGATAAATACAATATTATCCAATACAACGTACCCAGTGTTTATATCCCCTTTGCTAAGAACCTTTTTCAAGCGATTATCAATTACTAAAATTGTCGGGCCGCCATCTAGTGAGTGGTTAAGCATGCTTTGGATACCTATTGGAAAACTCCTCATTACCAAAATTGTCGGGGCGCCATCTAGTGAGTGGTTAGGAATGCTTTAGATACCTATTGGAAAACTGCTCATTACCAAAACTGTCGGGGCGCCATCTAGTGGGGGTTAGGAATGCTTTAAATACCTATTGGAAAACTGCTCATTGTAAAGCGCGCTCCACATGTTCGCCGAAACTTCCGGCGAAACTTTTGCCGGGACTTTGGTCGACCCTCTACATTCTCGCCTATTAGGGATGTGGTGGTGTCAAAACGAGCGACATTTTATCGATTCATCGGTGTAATATCGGTAATCTACTGTAAACAGGGTCACAGAGGTGATGGCAGCTTCTCTACTGTAATTACTTGATCTACTAATATCCTGAATCATGGTCAAGTGTACCCCGAACCTGTTACGGGAAAAAGCGCTTGAAATATAAATATAAAATCGATCGAATTGAGACGACAACAAACTATCTCTACTTAGTCTATGAAATAGGCGAGACATGCCAAACAAGCACGGGACTACACGAATACTCCCTCTACATTCTCGTGTTCCCGCGGAACTGTCCACATGTGGAGCGCGCTTAAGAAAGGAATTAAAACGAAGGCGTAAGGCGAACGGGTCAAAGGGAATGTATGATTGTTATATTATATTATCATTACGGTTTAGACTATCGTTCTGTACCCTAGATAAATATTTAGTACCTAATTGGTACAAGTGAAACATGCAACACCTAATGAAAAAATATGTAATTGCAATATATGGCAAAATATAACAATTTACTTCAAGATGCACGGAAAACACAAAATAACAGCAAAAGTTTTACAGGTTGAAGGAAAAGTACTGATTCTCTATTAACCCCAAATCTTATAAATCACCCAATATCTGTGCTATTTAACAACAAAAATGTTCTATGTGGTATTATTTCTTTGTGTTCTAAATTAATAAAACTATGTTATTTTAGGTATGGTTAAAGATTACAACACACTCGAGATCACTAAGTCAGATAGATTGTGTAGAACACTTTTGCTGTGAAATAGATATTGGGTGAATTTCTTTAAATCTTGTGATTTGGGGTTGAATGAGAATTAGTACTTTTCGTTAACTCTGTGAAACTTATACTTATTTCATAAGATAACAAGATTTTTATTATAGGGTGAATGTAACATTCTTGATTTAAAAGAAATATTTATGAACGCATCTCTTAGCAGTCCTGACAACTGTTTGTTTTTGATTGGCTGAAATTTCTTCATGAAAAAAATCCGATTCATCGAGATTCGGTTCTTATTTTGAGGGCACAATTTCAATAAATTTATGATAAAACATTGTGGTATAAGTGTATAAAGAGAGAGGAAGGTAAGAAATTCACCGACAATAATTTATTAACTCATGTGAAATCTATAGATATGTCATTTTAGTAAATTGAGGATTTCCTTTATCCGGTCTTGTATTTGGGGCTTTCACTCGGATGCTTTCAGTGTTTCTAATTGAATTAACGCTGTGTACTCACATTGGTCTCCTTGCCGTTATTTGCATTTCAAACAGAGTTACATTTGCGCACAGACATTGCACTCCATAAGTTTGAAGTAATTTAGAGGTTGTCTGTTTCAGATGGCTCTTTTTAGCCATAAGGTGTATTTATTGAGTGCCTTACTGGTGTTGGCTGGCACCGTGAGCTGGAGCAAGGCTGATGCCGAAGATACCGACGACGAGGCAACTGTTGAAGTTAGTATTACCATTATACATTTCATGTTAAATGTAAAGACATAAAGATGGCCTTTAATTTGTAAATAGGAATTCCTATAGGTATACACGTGTGGTACTTTTTAGATTAGTAAAAAACCCTAATTATTTTTAGTTTCTTAACTAATGCAAATTTAACCGTAATTTTCATGATAGGGTATCTTTTTATAGACTTGTTCTGAAATTCTATTTCATTTCTTGAAATGTAATACTTATCCTTAAATATTTAGGAGTCGTAGATGTTTGTGTTTATCTAAAAGTTATAGTTCTAATAATTTTTATTGAATATTGTAATATATTTGAAAATATTTAATGGTTTCTTTCAATATTTTTTTTAAAAGTATTTGTCGTAAGCTACATTTAATTTAAAGACATGGCATTTTGACTCCATAACTGAATTGAAGTGATGGGCCTCCTAAGAAGTTGCTAATGGCTATAGACAGCGGGATCTCTTTCCATCAGGTGGCTCGCTTGCCAGTTTGCCTACCAAATGACATAAAAACATAAGGCATTAAAAATATTCTCATACTGCTAAACCAATTTTATTTCAGCAAAGCTAAGAACCACTTCTAAAAGTAATTCTTTAAATAATTCTTCTATTAGGCTTTTAAATAAGGTCCTGCCTATTCGTAAGACTTAATTACATTCTCAAACACATACACCCCTCTTTTTGCATTGGCAGTTAAACAAATGGTTCACGTGCAAAAAGCGGTCGGAAAAGCTAGTTGTTAATCATTTCATTCCTAATCTAAATGTGGCACATATTCTGCCCTCTTTACTTTCTAAGATAAGAAGTTGTCTGATAAGAAATGGATCCAAATTACTACTAACATACTATTCAGTTTCTCAAGTCTAGTATAAACTTTGATAACAGATTGTATTAGCTAAAACATAGTTGTTAACGAAATTATTAGTTAGTCTTTTTAACATAAAAGTATAAGATCTAAAAGATTTATGCTGATTGATATAAACTATATTTATTAGAATTATTAGAAACCTTCGGATTTCCAACATGGGACATAGATTATAGTCAGCATATTTTTTATCTATTTGTGTTTATCATTTTATAACAAATTCATCAAAGTTATATTCCACTGCTGGACTTGAACCTCCTCAACATTTAGTGGAGGGTATTGGCACTATGTAGCACTTTGGTTTTATTTTATTATAAAATTGGGTTATTTGGACAGTCCCTGCTATCAATAATGGGTATAAAATGAAGTGAACTAGGTAACAATAATTTTTTTTATTGAAAATTATTATTTATTGAAATGGTTATTTATGGAAATTACATCTTCTGCAGTGTTATATTTACTTGTATTGTACTTGTTTATGTTCTGTCAGAACAGTCGTGAGAGCTGATTGGCACCTGGTGACCTGTATATTCTAATTATGTTTTATTAATTGTAACAGATTGAAGAGGAAGAAGTCTACAAGAGCCCCACTATAGACTCGAAGAATGTGTATTTGGCAGAACATTTTGATAATCTAAATGCATTCAACAAAAGATGGGTCAAGTCTGAAGCCAAAAAACAAGGAGTAGATGATGAGATTGCCAAATATGATGGAAAATGGGAGGTAAGTTATTTCCTTATAGGTCATACTTTTCTGAATGAGGAGTTGGATTTACCAATTGATACATGTACTTATTTACATACATGTATCAATTGATATAAAGAGTAGCCTTTGTTCAGTAGTTTTTAAATTTAGTCATTATAAACAAACAAAAATACAATTTTTTTCTGTTTATAAAATTAGTATAGATTTATATTTTGTACCATAAAGTCATTGTATATATTGAGATAAACCACACCATTTCAGATTCAAGCTCCATCGAAGCGTATCCTGAAAGATGACCTTGGATTAGTTCTGACTACGGAAGCGAAGCATGCCGCCATCTCTGCTTTGTTGGATCGTCCATTTGAGTTCAAGGATAAACCCCTTGTTGTGCAGTATGAGGTTACAATGCAGGTCAGTTATCATTATACAAGCTTTCTATTTTATTTTATCTAATAACCTTCTTATCCATGAAAGTATTTACACACAATTTTTGCTCTAAAGTACAAATCAATTTGTGTTGTTTGACATACAATTGTATTGGAAGTTAAATAACACTTTAGTTACTGCAATTAAGTTCCAGAAACGGCTATAAAGTGGGGTTTAACATCTGTTGATACGCAACTAATTGGCTTATCGTGAACACGGCTATGGCTGTTAGTCTCTATAACAACAGTTAAGAATAGCAGTATAGGTATGACGAATGGAGTGCCCATTCTTGCGTCATCTTATTGGATTTACGGAGGATTATAGTCTGCATAATTAGATATGGAATTTGTTCCTCAAGTCGCCACAGGTTTCTTTGAAGATTATGAAATTCTCTAATATCTACAAACCTGTATTGGGCCCATATTACTTTGTATACTTTTTTTCTTTTATTTAGGTATATCATTCTTTTTATATAGTCATTACTCTGTCCCAAACTCTTTAGTCGAATTTTTTCGCCCTAATTTGTAGTGAAAGACTCATTGTTTACAAATACACATGAAAATAAAAATTATTAACAAAAAACCTACCATAAAAGAAACAGAAATAGATTTTAAGATGCAGCAATGAACTTTGGCTGGAATCCAAAAAAATTCGGAAGTACACCGTCACTATGTTTGTTTGTTTGTAAATATAGCTATTTTGCGTCACATACCCGTGCGATTCCGTCTTTGTTTACAAATCTTTCTGCAATAAAATGATGTTTTAGAATCTTTCGTAGGTGTAAGCAGCCAAGATATTTTTGTGTTTCCTGTTATTTTTTTTTTGTCAATACAATCAACATTATAAAGTAAAATAATAGCTAGTATTTATCTGAATGCTCGTTGTCGATTTAAACGACAGAAAAATCGGATAACCCTTGACCAAGTTTACATATACTCAAATCTTTTCTAAACTACTGAACTGATTTTAATGAAACAAAACTAAGAACCATTTCGATTAAACTGGCTTTCAAATACAGTTAACCGCATCCAAATCGGTCCATTCGTTTGGGAGCTTGAATGCCACAGACAGACACACAGATACACAAAGCGACAGATACACGCGTCAAACTTATAATACCCCTCTGTTTTCGTCGAGTACTAAAAAAACTAATTGTGTAAACAAGTTTGAATTAGATCAAATGTTACACTAGTCGTCGGTAAATAAAGCACATCGGTTAGTTTCGGTTTCGTATTTATTCACACTCATGCGACACCACACTCGTGCGACAGAGACAATGCTCTACGAGCTGAAAAAGCCGATGCGCATTATTTATAGCCGACGGCTATGTCCCACAAATATTGTCCCCGCAAGCTACCTACTATCGGAATTTTTTGCTAATAGGAATGCCTCTCAAGAACTTCACTCCAATAAAGTGCTAGAGATGTGTGATAAATAATGTCACTGGTATCGGCGGCATGTTACCATATTTTTACGCCGCATTCATCGTTGGCCTAACATGCCGCCGATTGAGAAACTACTAAAGAAAAACACTGAAGCCCCCTCATGGTTCATTTTATCGTGTGTCCTATAATGTTATCGCGTGATTTTCTAACATAGCTCCGTTATAAAAAGTTACAGTGTTCTACCGTGACGTGATTTACCACGAATCTCTAACACATATTCGGAATGAAGTTCCTGAGAGGCTGTCCTATTAGCAAAAAATAGGGTAGTATCTCTTTTACACTCGTGGTTAGTTGCGATGAGTGTAAAAGAATAGGTTGTAATTGGACCTCCCCTCATGGTTCATTTTATCGTGTGTCCTATAATGTTATCACGTGATTTTCTAACATAGCTCCGTTATAAAAAGTTACAGTGTTCTATCGTGACGTGATTTACCACGAATCTGACATATTCGGAATGAAGTTCCTGAGAGGCTGTCCTATTAGCAAAAAATAGGGTAGTATCTCTTTTACACTCGTAGTTAGTTGCGATGAGTGTAAAAGAATAGGTTGTAATTGGATCTCAATCCTCTTAACAGGAGGGCCAAAACTGCGGCGGTGCGTACATCAAACTGCTGTCCCGCGGCGTCAACACCAAAGCCGACCTTCGCAAGTTCCACGACCAGACCGCCTACACCATTATGTTCGGTCCGGACAAGTGCGGGAACGATAACAAGCTGCACTTCATATTCAGACACAAGAACCCCAAGAATGGAACCGTCGAGGAGAAGCACAGCAAGAAGCCTAGGTGAGCTTTCGTTAATAGCAGCTACAGACCGCGGCACGTAAGTCGAGCGGTGACCGTTATTGCGCAGTGGTCAAAAATAAGGTGTCATCGGGGAAGAAGCGGGGCGCGGGGCGGCCGCAGCGTTATGCGTAAGCGCTGATTGGCTGTAATTGGCTCCGTGCGCTGATTGGATTGGTGCGCGACTGTACCCATGCGCATGTATCCCCTTCGAGTTTCTTTCACCGCTCGAATTACGTGCCGCAAGGTATAGCTGCGGTTTTAAAAGGAAAGTGCAGATACATTGCTTTGGCAGTGAATAGGCAAATATTAGGCCATGCCCATGGAGGTAGCATTGGAGACCTTATTTATATGCAAGAATACAATACTATTTCTAATAGTATTGTTTGGTTCTGATTTTCTGTAAGGTGCAGGGCACCATCCCAGTCAGGCAGCTCCAATTGGAGTGAAAACGTTTTTGTACCTACACACATTAGAAAACTCACCAATATCGTCATCATTAATGCATTTGCTCGTTCCAGCCAACGTCTCGACGACATATACAAGGACAAAGAACCCCATCTGTACACACTGATCGTGAAGCCAGACAACACCTTCCAAATCCTGATCGACAATAAGGAGGTGAACTCCGGCAGCCTGCTGCAGGACTTCACGCCCCCCGTCAACCCGCCAGAGGAGATTGACGACCCCGAGGATAAGAAACCTGACGATTGGGATGAGAGGGAGAAGGTATGCAGACCATTATCCACTTATTAATTGGAAATTTTGACTTACTAATTTAGAACTACTAATAAAGTAGCAATGGACTGACCATATCTGCAGAAAATCTGTAATCTGTAAATCATCATCCATATGTTAAAGAGTGTGAAACGCTCCCTCCGGCTAGGTGCAGAGCTAGAGGCTGGATGCGGTAAGCCGAGGCCAGATGATATACTTATAATAAAAATATACCGTTACGGGGTGCCAATTGGCCTCAAGAACCAGGGTCCCCAGCGTCGACCTTGGTCAATCTTTTTTCGCCAACACCGTGTTAGTAGGCACACCTAACGAGTGGCGAGCTCGTTGCGATGCAGGAGTAGCCTCAAAGTACGAAACGACCACCCAACTAGTTCCCAAACCCTGCCTGCGTTGTTTTACTTTGATTGTCGGTCTCGCAAACACGCTGCCACTAGACCAGGCTCTAAAGTGGAATGTATCCTTACATAGTATAACAGAAAGTAGCTTGTCGCATCTGACCCCGCTAACTTCTAAACAACGCAACGTATTTCAATGCGGTTTACGCCATCAGTTAGAGAATTTCTTTCGAAAGGTTTATTAGTATACTACATGGCTATTATAGTAAAGAAAAGCCGAGGAAACCCGAGCCGGTTACTAGTCTGTATAATAAAACCGTGTTCCCCCTCCAGATAGTGGACCCTGCCGCTGTGAAGCCCGCGGACTGGGACGAGGAGGCGCCCGCGCAGATCGTGGACCCCAACGCGGCCAAGCCCGACGGGTGGCTCGACGACGAATCGGAGATGATTTCTGGTAAGTAATCGTTGTAACATGATTCAAGGTCAGGGGTTCACAGGGTCGCGGAGGGCAGATAGCGATCGCTCCACTGTAATTACCTGATCTGCCAACTCCTGGATTATGGTTGAGGTGGACCCCGGGTCCTCCCGCGCGAGAACACAGCGGGGACATTAATGCCGAGATTATTATTTATTGTCGATGACTCTTATGATGATGAAAACTCAGACATACAACTAGAACTTATAAGTTGCTTTCCTAGGATAACAAGGGTAAGTCGTATACCTGGTTACATCCGTACACAACATGTAAGTTAATCGTACTATAACAACAAGTCAGTTGTCAAAACTACCTATTACAATTTATGCCACTTAATGGTACTAATTGTACAAAAATGTTGTAACAAACTTCTTCAAAATATTTATTTAATATAGTCGCTGCTGACCCATGTGTATAAGCTGTTTTCGAGAGTCATTACGAATCGTCTTGCACGCAGGTTTGATTGATTTGGTCGTAACATTGGTATATTATGTGATACATTGTTATTGGATACAGTAAGACAAAATAATGATGGACACGCATCGATCGTGACGATACTTTTATTCTTAACTGTTCTAGGAGATTGCTATCTGAGAGACCATTGGAAAGGTTGTAAAGTGCACACAGATCTATTATCTGTCATTGATATTCTCCAAATACCAAATCTTGCAGTTAGCTGGCGAAGAAAACGGCGCTGTATTGACTCAAGCCTATCGTTATGAATGTTGTATATTGGATAACACGGGCATAGCCAGGTTTTGGTTTTAGGGGAGGTTCAAGATTAATGTGCATAAATTTCGATTCGTACTCAAAAGATGGAGTACTCGCAGTAAAAGTAACTGAAACAAAAAATTAGCGTAGCGAGCTCGAATTTTTTTGAATTTTGGCTCAAGTCCTTGGGTGAACGTAATAAAATATAACATCAACCAATGACTGACTGAGCACAGCGAGATGGGCATGGATTTTAAAAATATTGGTCCATAAAATCGCAAGCGCAGGCGGTGTAAACATTATGAATATGAGCGAGCGTAGCTAGCTCGAAGTTTTTTCAATTTTTGGTTCAAATTTGGGGTGAACATGATACCCAAACATAACATAAACCAATGACAGAGTGTGCGCAGCGAGTTCGGCTCGGACTTTTTTGGTATACGTACCTATTGGCTCTTAAAATCCGATTTTTGGTATTTTGGCTGTTAAAATCTGGATTGATCACGCATCATCATTGGTGTGAATTGATCCCCCCCCCCTCGCCACGCCCTTGTAAAATACCAAATAGACGAACAGTACTATGATTATATAACAAAAGTCAAAACCATTCAACCAAAAGTGGGCTTCATAGCTAAACAAAATTTTGTATGGAGGAAAATTAACATCAATGAATAATTTCACTTTGGCCTCGAGATTGTGCGATCTAACACCATTATATAGTTTTCTTTGGGGATATGTCTACGCCAGAGACGATAGAACACAACTTCGGTGAGTTATTAGCAAAGTACGACCGTTTGCTGCAAAAAGTGTGTCAAAATTGGGCGTCCAGATTGGGCCATCTACGCGCCAGACGCGGCGGCCACATGGCCGAAATCATGTTCAAATATAAATGGCATTTCATTATCTTTACGATAAAGCTAGTTTCACCGATTATAAATTATTTTTCTTCGTTTAATTTCCAAACTAAACCAAAGTTTTAAAAAAAACACCCTTTGATTAACTAAACACTTCGGGGCGGGCCAAAGGGAAGAGGGCAGGGATTGGCACCCCGCGTTTTTGTATTCAGCGGGGTCGAATTAGTATCACACCCAAAACTAATAACGGAAGCCTTTTTTTCCAGTTTTTGACTAGACTATGGGGTCACATCGTTCTATTCTTTAACATCGTTTCATTCTTCACAATCTCGCCCCCTTTCGCTCAATCCGCATTAATCGATTTGTTCCTCTACACCGTTGTAAATAGAGCCTATGATCCCCAGACCCTGCGGCGGTGAAGCCCGAGGACTGGGACGAGGACATGGACGGGTCGTGGGAGCCGCCGCTCGTGGACAACCCCGCGTGCGCGGCCGCGCCCGGCTGCGGCGCCTGGCAGCCGCCCACCATACCCAACCCCGACTATAAGGTGACGCTCACTCGACAGTGGGCTAATTACCTAATGCTGTTGCCAACAATTCTTTGATTTCAATAATTGAAATTGTTTAGGTTTAACTTAAGCTTGGTCCTTTGTACGTAGAATTTGTTACTTTGCGATTCTGTATCATCGATTTCATAGGTTCAGTTGCTAACAAAGTACCATTGCAATAAACTGAAATTATTAATTCGATCATACGTAATCGCAAAAGTAACAATTTCTTTCATTGAAACCAGAGAATTGTTGTCAACAGAGTTATGTAATTTGCCTACTGGATAGGTCGACTTTATGACAATGAACCACTTCATATTTTTTTCATATACGCTCATACATTTCTGGCGTTACAAATCGGTCTTTAACTTTATAAAAACTTACAGATGTCGGCGGTAAATAATGCAATGGGGTGGTTCGATTGTTAAAGTCACTGGTGATTATCCAGTTATGTATTACCCAGTTATTGTACGTTTATCGGATTGAATATAATGATTATTAACCAAGGTATGTCTCCTCAGGGCGTATGGCGTGCGCCGCTGATCGCCAACCCGAACTACAAGGGCAAGTGGACCCCGCGCCGCATCGCCAACCCGCACTACTTCAACGACCAGAACCCCTTCCGGATGACACCCATTGTAAGTTCACACAGACATACACCTACGCATCATTATGGAACAACTCATACTATTTTTTACCGGGCGAAGTGGACCAAGAGGAGTAGGAAGGCTGATCCCGGTCCTTTGTATGCCGCGCGAGAGCGAAACCAGGAATTAGCGCCAAGATGATGATGATGGAATGTAGAGGATATTTTCAAAGATATTATCCAAAAAACTATTTCACGTCTTTGTGAAAATTCTCTGACGACCTATGTGCTCGCATACACACTTACGCACAAGCAAATATGAAACAAATATTCTCAGCTCACTTCATCAGTACGGCTAGCACATGTGCTCTCGCGCGCGATAAGTGAGAAAAGACGGGATATAATTACTGCTATCTCTTTCACCTTAGTATTGAGAGAAGGAAACAAACGCTCTGTCGCTGCGCGAGCTGTGTCGCGGGCACACTTGCGTTATGCGCTTATTACATTTGACTAAATTCAGAAGCAAAAAGCGAGTGGCAAGTGGAATGTATTGCTCATTAAATAAGGTCCATTTTTGTATCACGGCTTTTGAAAGGCGGAGCGACACGTAACAAAATATCCACTTACACTTCCATGGGAAGTGTAGTACCCGAGTAAAAAATTCTCAACCGTCCAAGGGAACTACAGTCCCAATGTCAGTTTGTTACCTGTTGACAGTTTGACAGCTGTCATTTGTTCTACAAGATGTCAATAGATGGTTCTGTATTAAATTGTTCATCTATCGCTATATAAGATTTTTTTCATATATGGTAATATTTGTTTTTCTCGAAAATGCGCGGCCAGCTAGCGTTACTATTTAGCGCGCGGTCGTGTAAGACTAGGCACGCTTGCGCCCTGGACGCTTGAGTTAAAAGTGATACAAAAATGGACCTTATTCTATGAGCGCTACGTATGTAATCAGCGCATTAGCCGTGCTGCAGCAAGCTACAAAGTCACCATCCGACTGTTTGCCCCCAGCACGCGGTCGGCTTCGAGCTGTGGTCGATGTCGCCGCGACTGTTGTTCGACAACCTGCTGATCGCCGACGACCCCGCCGCCGCCGCCGCCTGGGCCGCCGACACCTACGCGCGGAAGCGGGCAAGGATTGACCGCGACTCGGTGAGGACCGCACACACACATTACGTACTACACATTTTGTGCTAGACTCTCCACATTACACACTTTATGCCACACATCCCGTACTATAAACATTATGCCACACATCCCGTACTATCCACTTTTTGCCACTCATCTTGTACTACACACATCATGCCAAACATCATATACTCCACGCTTTATGGCACTTATCCCGTACTACACACATTATGCCACACATCCCGTACTACACACATTATGCCACACATCACGTACTCCAAGCTTTATGCCACATATCCCGTACTATAAACATTATGCCACACATCCCGTACTATCCACTTTTTGCCACTCATCTTGTACTACACACATCATGCCAAACATCATATACTCCACGCTTTATGGCACTTATCCCGTACTACACACATTATGCCACACATCCCGTACTACACACATTATGCCACACATCACGTACTCCAAGCTTTATGCCACATATCCCGTACTACACATTTTAGGCTAGACTCTTCATCCTACACACTTTATGCCACACATCCTGTACTACACATTTTATGCAAGATTCCCCATACTACACACTTTATGCCACACATCCCGTACTATACGCTTTATACCACACATCCCGTACTACACACGTTATGCCATACATTCCGTACTACACATTTTACGCCAGACTCTCCATACTACACACTTTATGCCACACATCACGTTCTCCATACTTTATAGCACATATCTCGTACTACTCACATTATGCCACATATCACGTTCTCCACATTTTTTGTCACACAAAATATTCTTCACAATTTTTTCCACACATCCCGCACTTTGTGCCTGTGTGGCATTTATTAAAACAAAGATTCACCGCAGCATAAATCGCTTACTCACACTCTGAATATCACAAACTAAAACTAGTATTACATTACCCAATTTCAAGGGCCTTTGCTCCAATCGACCAGGCACAGTTAAAACACCACAGAAAATTGTACCATAAATGCTAGCGCGCAAGAGTGACTTTTGGAAGGTGTTAGGCTCCCTTGATATCGTGTAATGGTAATTTATATGAACACAAAAACACTGATTCATTCGTACTATTACGGTGTTATAACAACATAACCGCCATTGCTCCCAAAGAAAACGCTCTGGGGCCGCATGTTGCGCGCAATGAACTACAAGCCCGGCTATTGGGCCGCCTACGCCGTCTACGTCGCTATACCCATCTCTGTCTACGTTGCGTTCTTGGTGCGGCGTGCGAGAGAGGTAGCGATATTCTGTAGCTCTGTGTGTGACTACTGCTAGTAGTTTTTAAAAGCTAGGTGTTTATAGTTGTCTCTTCAGCTACGGGTTCTGTGGAGATTGGGAGAGACTGTAATTGGAAACGGTTAGTGTTTTGAAATGCTAGAAGTAGAGCGGATATTGTCGAGGACATTACCATGAGTGGTATTTTAGAATAGTTAATATTAAACAATTGCCTTGTTGCACTTTCTTTTCAACTTTCCTGACTTGTTCACTTCCTAACTCGCCCACTTTCGGCGCGCCATCCCTAAGGCCACTTTCATAACTCGTCCATCCTCATTACATACATACATTTCAACATGGGAAAGTGAATCGTATGCTGGCGTCAATCTCTAAACTAAACAAACGAATGATTACGATGTAAAACATTAATCAATTCTTTGTTCTTCTAAAGCTATTGTGTCATATTTGTATGAAAATATTTTTGTTTACCAATACTGTTACAAAAATTGTCCATCAATGAAATTTAGTTTAGTTTCGGTCTTAACCGAACGTGTACATTATTAAGGTTATTCGAAATACGTTCGTGCATATAATTTATTAAATAATTTTAAAAAATCTAGTCACACTGTCTCCCAAGTTTTACGTACGGAGATTTCTTGTTTAGGATTGTAGTAATATTGTGATGACACATTCGGTGAGTTGGAGTTTCTTGTAATCGCTATACCGCAGTAGATTTGTTAAAACCATCGCTTGAATCTTATTGTTTTAATTCGTGAAGAAAGGATTATGACACGCAATAAAATAACGTAGAGAATGGGCTCCAGTGTTGTAAGCGTTTTCAACCTTCACATTCCTCTTAACGTAAAGAAGGCTAAAATCCAAATGCTATAATAATAAATAATCGTAACATTACACTAAAGGGTAAATGATTATGATTTATTTATTTACAGTTTATTGTGATGAAAAACGACACAACAGGCACTTAACACTTATTTCTAAAAATAATTCCAGCACGCCTAAAGAAAGAGTATACGCAGATAAGACATATTTAAATTGTGATGTATATTTGCGATATGTTACTTTTACTCAGAGCGAATCCATGACGGCCTGCTGCAACTGTTGTAGCCACTAACCGAATCAGTTTCACAAAATCTCGCGATAAACGAACGAATTCATTATTCAGATGGCACCCAATTTGACGCGAAATTCCCGTAACTTTCGACATAAGCTTTCGTAAAACTTGTAAACGATTTCTATGCTCTCTTTTACTGTGAAACGCTCCATGATTAATTTTACGTGTCTAGATGACCATGTCGAATTTCATCTCGGCCCATCTCTTATATATAACACACACGCTAGTTACCGCTAGTTTCTTTTGGGATACCTGTACCGCTAGTCCAGTAGTAACCCGCTAGCTTCGCCAGGACTCTGCCGTGGACCGCGCCCTGAAGTACGCCGGCGAGAACCCGTGGGTGTACGCCGCGGTCATCGTGGTCGCCTTCCTTGGCGTGGGACTCGTGACCTACCTCTGCTGTAGCTCTAAGACCGTGAGTACTGAACTACTGTATATAATAGTACTGTTTATGTAAAACTATAAAGAACTCTAGACGTCAAATTTTAAATTTGACGCCTTCAATACTTCAAATTTGTCGTCTTCACGATCCGTTTGCGCAAACTTCGTTTGTACAAACGGTCTGTACAAGCATAAGTTGGTGTCGTGTGGACCGGCGTTTACGATCTTATTCATAAAAGTTATTTGACATTTATTAACTGAATAGATTGAATTTGAAAATAAATGACCAAACGACAAATATATTTTATCCAAAATAAGGTTTAAACAACGTAACATAACCGCAGCCAAACACTCCTATATTGAATATGTTACGGCCGATGTGTAAAAGTCGGTCGATGATATTTCTATCGTTTCTCTCTCTCTATCATGTAGGAGCCATCGACAATATACCCTGAGTCGCTGAGTGTGACCCCTTTGCACGTCTTCCCATGGCACGAGTAGCGATACATTATAGTTATGACACTGTTTTTTTTAATATTTGAATGTACCTATCGTGTTATGAGTTTATGTGTAATAAACGTCATTCATAATAAATAATAATAAACGTCATTTATTTATTTATTTCTTTAATACCACGCACTATAGTTGTGTCTCCGCGGAATCGGAATCGGCTTGTAAAATGCAGTTGTTTCTTATAAGTTATTTACCATATTTTTAATATCGGAATGTTTTCTTTTACCTAATTTTCCTATTTTCAGTAAGTATATAGAGTACTTTCCATCCAGGTAGCGTTCATAATTTTTGCCCTGCATGTTGACGGGTAGGTCAGAACAAAAGTTAGCTAATAAAGTCGCAGTTTGACGGAGCTTAGGTGGGACTCCTCGATAAACAGGACGGATAGAACTTACATAGAATAATACAAGTAGCATAGAGCAATTTAACCAGGGGAGAAAGCAAGCGGAAGCTGCACACTCCGAACGCTATTTTCAATATAAGCGAAGAATTTTTTCGCCATTCGGAGTCATTCTACTCATCTTAGATTTCTGCGTCGGCCAATGGAGTTCAGGGACGCTGACCTCCCTTCCTACGCAAATAGGTGGCAAATACTTGCATACGCAAGTATGTTCCGGGTGTCCTACCTTTCGTTACGTGTCATGCATCATGGTCATGGGCCAGACTCGTACCATACTCGTACAATAGGTACGCGATAGGAAACTTGTCTGAATCTTTTAAAATCCGTGACAAGTGTTTAGAACAAAACGTTTAGATTCGCTTTAATTGCTCCATCACATGCCGAGGTGACATTGCGATGAAAATAGGACGCTGTATATCTGTGTCGATTCCTTAAAGCTGTATAAATAACAAGGCATCTTATATTTCAAGAATTCTTATATTTTCTTCTACTGAAGGTTAGTTTAGCTTTGAGCTCTTACATTGTTCTTTTCACTGTTTATTTTAAACCTAATCAAATACCGTTTCTCACATGCACCCTCCATGTACAGGAAAGTGAGGACTACAAGAAAACAGACGGTTTCAACGAGGACGACCCCGCCGGCGAGGAGGCGGATGCGGATGCTGACGGCGACGCCGACGCTGATGCTGACGCAGATGCGGATGGGGACGCGGACGCTGATGTGGATGGGGACGGTGACGAGCGCGCCGATGAGGAACAGGAGCCGGACACTGAGGTATGTGTTTGAGTCTAGAATTCGAAATATTATGACCGTGACGGGGAATTAGGTTGGGCTGTCACTGCCTATTCTGTTGAGCATGGCAGATGTGGATGGAAAACTATGAACATTCATTATAATTGACTTAATTATAATGCTTTGTCTAGAAATGAGACCAGTCTGTACAGGAACAATTATTACGCTTGATAATCTTAGGGCTCTCTTGCTCATCACTTGACCTGGTTTTTCCGTGGGTCGAGGTTTAAATTACTCATTGTTAATGAATGTTTCCCATGACTTTGACTTGTAATTTCTGTCAGGCAACGCCATTGGTGGACACGGAGGCGGCGGGCGACGGCCAGAGGAAAAGGAAGCCGCGCAAGGAGTAAGCGGGATAGATGCGCTGTGCGAGAACGAGACAGCTAGCTGCACTTGACACTGCGAGTGGGGTAGTAGTAAATTTCTTCAGTTGCCTTTCACTTCGACGGGGCCCGTGTATCGTTAGGTTAGGACCATACCGTGTGTTTACTGTGACTCGGTTTTCTATAGGCGAATAGTTCTATGTAGGCTCGTGTGTTCATATGTGTATACTTGTACCGTTATAAAATACTAGAAAGACACAAGACTTACGAATAACCGTTCGCATTGGGAATTGTTGTCTGTCTAGTACATAGTCATCTATGTAAACGATATTTAATGTTAAACTGTATAAACATGTTTTGTGTACAATAAGGAATACATATAGTTTGTTTCTTGAGACGGCGGAAATTATGTGGCATTTCAGAACGGGCCCCGATATGAAAAGAAACATTTACTCGGATAACCCTGACTTGACCAATCACGATGCTGAATTGGGTTTCCACAGCCGTTGGCGCTTTTATAACATGGGTTTAGTTATGAAGTAGTCTTACGTATTTATTAGAAAATTATTTATATACCTTCATAGAAAACAACTGTTATTGTAATTCTAAATTTAATTTTCCGCCGTCTCGGGAAACGTACTAACAACAACAGCTCAATAACAACTCGCAGCGGGTTTGGTCCTAGCATAGAATAGTGATGTTGATTCTGCAAATTTAATGTTGTACCCAATTGGGATTTCATTAACGTTATATTTGCAGATTTTTCCATCGTGGTATTATTATATGACTATAATCTAGGTGTTTTGTACGTATAAAAGCTTTTTTGTTTATTATTCTATGGTGTTGGCGATTTTTACGAAATTGTCAACACCGTCATGGATTTCTTATCCTGTCCTTGTGTCCTGACTAACCTTTAGTGATGTGTGTTATGAATTTATTGTTCCACAGCTTTTCTAGTATATTTTCAATAGTGTTGTGTTCAGCATTTATTTTCAAACATCTGTTTATGGACTTTGTTCATGTAACTTGCATGGCATCAGCTATTCCTCCTCTGCACTACCAAAGAGCTCGCGTCTCATCCCTCGAGTGAACAAAAAACATTTGGAACCAAAACGACTGTGTTGATTTTGTTTTTCATTATTTTCTAAGCGTATCTACGTAGCGGTTGTAAGATATTTCTTTTCGTCCTAATATAATGTAATTTTATGTTTTATGATTCGGATGTAGAGTGAGGATTGAATGGCTGGGGGTCCATTTGAAGAGCATATAGTTATATTGTTCACCGAGATTCTATATATTCTGTATAATGGACGAATGCCGTGATTTGTAAAAACCAACACTTCAAATGGGTCTTGGGTTTGAATAACGAAGTCCATCTTCGGGGATTCGGTCCTCACTTTACATTTGAACAGTTTGTTGTTTCATGCTGTTTGAAAGCGGGATTTATTTATACTTCAATTTATCTAATTACAATGTATTACAATATACTTTAATAATAATAAATGGTAAACATAATGATGTAGATAGCAACAATATTCCATATTATATGTGTGTGCTAATATAATAACTATTTATACATAAAATAAACGGACGGGTCATGCGGGCATTTACGTGTTCTACAAAATATATGGTTCAAAGTATTGTACTGTAAGCGTGGTGTTACATTAATATTGTATGAATATTGGTATTAGTGTAATTCATTACGGCGGAAGGATTACCATGTTTATTATTGTCATACATTTTCAAATGTTGGTAATTTTTCGGTAGACTAAACATTTAAATATCCATACATAATATCATACTGTATCCTGTATATAATAAGTACAGCTCAAACAGAGCAATAATACTGGTTGGTGGCATGACCTAAGCAGTCTCGATATATATGGCAGGCAGTGTCTAACTAAGGGGATGTGGATTTGTTAGAGTGTATTTTCATGTACCTAAATTAAATTCTTCAATACTTTCTCTACCTACAATATATTTTTACTACTTCATACATATTTTTATAAACATTGCAGTGGACAGCAAAAGCTGATTCTCACTTTTATCTCTTAAGACTTTACAATAAGTTTTAAAAGTGTCAAGTAATTTTTGCGCAGTACTGTACGTGCTATAGCGATATTGTAGCAAAGATCTCGCACGCACACCACAAACCTATCGCTGTATTTGTCTCTCTTACACACTAGTTCATTAGGTAAGCTCGTGGCTACTCAGCCGAGCTGCCTTGCTGCGATTGGTCCCTATCCCTATAGGATAAGATGGCGGCATTCAATTCTAGTTAGGCGGTCGGGCTGGTCTCTATTGCCACATTCGTTAATTATGGGATGCTTTAATGTATTTAATGACTTATTTACAATTTTATTGCGTGCCAAAATGAATATGGGTTATCCAAGTTAAAACATTGATATATTTATGTAACATCCTTTACGTTTTTATTTTTTGTCTCTTAGAAAATATGCAGCACGGGCTTTGTTTGACTTTGGGCGTCTTTGTTACTGAACTGACTATATAGCTTAGAGAGTAGCTAATAGGGAAGGGTTATAGCTAGTTTTTTAAATTATATTTGACTTACGAATTCTTGTCTTGAAACAGCAAACACCCCATGTGGAATAGGCGCTATAAAGGTTCGTCGAGTTGCGGAGAATGCCCGGATATGTCAAATACCGTATTGAGAACGCAATGCAGTACGCGTGGTACACGTGGCATACGTGGCCAAATTTTGGGCGACTATAATAATGTATTTTGCCATCGACCCGCTAAGAAGACTGCTGCTACTGTCACAAAGCTACCATGATCCCTTGTGTAAGAGACGGCTACAGTGATAAAACGTACGTGCAAGGCTTTTAATATCCACGCCCCTAAATATAGCTATTGTGTAACGTACGATGCATTTTGTTTGGTCCGTAAGTGCGATTTGTGTGCGATAGGTACGAATTCGATGGACTGTATAATTTAATAAACTGAACTATTTCTAATTTATTTCGTTTTATTGTAACTATAACTTACGCGGCCCAGGTTTGGTAACATGGTGCTTGCGAGACCGATAACCAAGGTTAAGCAACGCTCGCAATGTCCGGGAAGTGGATGGGTGACAGTCGTACTTTGAGGCTCGTCGAACTTCAGCGTCGCAACGAGCTCGCCACTCGTTAGGTGTGCCCTAATGCGTTGCCGATGCGAGTTTGACAAAGATCTTCCCCTGGGCTTCCGGAGACTGGTTGTACAGTTAGGGCCCCCTTACGGACTTTTTTAATCTAGTGGGCTCGGCGTGGCGTCCTACCCCTACCCTACACATACTTTACCCCTACCTACCCTTTTTTCTTGCTTATATTCCTCTTGAATCACTATTGTTGAAAACCGCATTAAAATCTGTTATGGGCTATCTCCGTAGCAGCGCTTTGTGGTGAGTGTTTCTAACACTGCGATCTTCAACCCGCCTATAAAGAGCGGAGATTGGAAAAACCTGGTATACCAAACTCTGGGAAAACCCCAGTGCTATTTAAGCAGGCTCTATTTGTTATGTTATGGGCTGGTGATATCATGAGTGATAATTATATGAGAGGTAGATGTTCGGTATTTTATTCAATTTGATCTGCGAATTCTTCCCGCAAATTGTATATAATTAAGCCGAATATTCGGCACTTCAGCCGAGAGCCTATACGAATATTCGGTATTCGGCCAAATCATTATGATACATTAATGCAGCGTGGGTAGGCCTCCCACAAAGTGGACCGACGACCACCAACTGGATGCGGAAAGCACAGGACCGGCATTTGTGGAGATCTTTGGGGGAGGCCTATGCTCAGCAGTGGGCGTCTTCTGGCTAATATGATGAATTATGATAGATTTGTGACATCTCTAATACATACATAGGGACAGACGGCGGGAAGCGACTTTGTTCTATACTATGTAAAGAATTTCTACTACTAATTCAAGAAAATATACAATGTTAAATGTAACCTCCTCCCGGAGGGGGTTTAATAAGAACAAATAATTGTTGCTTAGAGCCAATTTTAACAAATTTCACCTTAGCCGTCCAAAGTTTTAACTAGGTTTAATAGTTTGAACCGAATTGTGATTATGAATGAAAGGGTCGGCCGGCATAATATGGCGCTCTAAAACAAAATTACCGCAAAAAGGGGCTAATCAGGAATACAATCAACCAGAATCTCAGATTAGAATGAATGTGAAAAGACAAAAGGGGTGTATTAGGATCAACTTCTACCACAACTCTACCTGCCCAACAGTAAATTACGCTGTCCCCAAATTTCTTGATAGAGAGGTATCTACCTACATTTCAATCAATAATGGAATGGCATATCTAATAATACCTATAGTTAAGACTCGTAGTTATTCACTGTAAATAACGTACCTATTGTCAACTCGTGCCTATGAAGCGTGAAGAGACAACAATGCCTAATCAAAAGCGTGGTGACAAACCATTATGTATTTATGTTTCACTAATAAGTACTTTTTCTACGCAACATAATACGCGGCTGTCCACCATCTGTCTTCGATGAGTTTTTGATTTTTGATAATCGGGAAAAACTGTGTCTGACGAAGAAAGTGAAGGTATCACAGATTGAAATCTTGAGCTGATCCGATTAAATTCGTGCTGCGTTAAACACCCGGCCTGTGATCGTGTGATGCTATCCACATCGCCGAGGGCAGGACGAATTGCGAAAAATAGTACACGAAAAAGTGATCCAGCGAGGTCACGACCCTCACCATTGAGGTGATGGTGGTCATCTTGGCGTGGCTAATGTTCCAGTTGTGCTCTCGCGCGCGAGGGGCTAGATTCCGCCTTGACCATATTCCAGGATTTGGCAGATCAGGTAATTACAGTGGAGCGACTGCCATCTGACCTGTACATATAAAAAAAGGAAAAATATGGATTTAAAAGTAAATTTATTTTTCATAATTACAAAGATCAAACAAACAAGATAATGAAGTCACGAAGGAATTCCTTAGCTTTTGTTTCGTCGCCGCTTGTCTCATCAGCTAAATCTTTGTTTGTAACACGTTGTGTGACCCCGATGGTCCAGTCGTGATGTGACCTGCCTGTGTAAACTGCGTACGAATGCATGGGCGCGCCACGCCCACCTGTTTCAGATAAAAGCTATTATAGTCCGACAGCCGGTGAGCAAAATCGTTCTATTCTATCGTTGACAACCTAGGTTAATAATATCGAATAAATGTCGCAAATCTGTACATAATGTGATAGTCATGGGAATAAGGTAGTAAAGTGTTGCCTGCTATAAGCTACTTGACTTTGTATTGTATACGACTACTTAATGTATGAATCGCACGAACGAATTCCAACCAAATTATTAAGTATAATACACACAAGTTTAAATTGTGTGAAACGCTCAAAACGACTACCTATATTATGTGCGAAACGCATCCAAAAGGCTAGCCATGCGAAGCCAAGCGGTTGTTTGAGATAGTGCATGCATAGATACATAACGAACCTACTTGAATATCGCCATCCGGCGAAATAGTTTTTATGGACGTGTGACTTTTATAATCGGTATGTTATAATAACAAACACATCGCGAACAAAACCCGCAACTTAACAACAGTGCTTATATTTTGCAACCATAACGGATAACGAAGTATCATAATAAATCTCTTCTGAATTTTGATGAGCTGATTGCCGGACACTGGCTCCCCTACTATCGGTTTAAGAGTCGATAACCTGCCGGTCACACCAACGTTATCTAAGCCAGGGTTACGGTTATACGGACTAACGTATGCATGCGTTTGCAAAGTTTAAATTTATCACGTTTTTTGTTATTTAGAGCGATGTTAAATTTAGTAGGTATAGTCATTTTGTAACGTGGTTGTCAACTTAGTTAAAATTCTGATAAGTAATTTTATTTATAACCCTGATCCTGGTGACCGCCATCAATAAACTATACTTTTTTAAAGCATTGAATCAAAGAAAAAAGAAGGGCGATTGAACAATTTAGTTTTTACCTGACTGCGACAGAAGGAGGGTTATGTTTTTCGAGCGTATGTATTTCTTTTCATACAACTCACTGAGAAACGAGCAGACAGTCCCATCTGTTTGAAAGAGGTAAACAGTAGGTATTTATAATTCTTATACCCGGTTTCTGAAACGCTTGTCAAATCATTGATTAGCTAACAGACTGTCATATTTAATAAGCTGTTAAATCACTGTGGGTTTCTGAAAGGCCAATCAATCTAAAATTAGTTAATCGACTATTAACAAGAGATACATTTTTTCGTCTGGCTGCCCCTGCTAAAATCAGTCACATTCATTCACTCATATATGTTTTCTTTCTGTCTAACGCATTGATTTGTCTTTGTCCCTAGCGGCCTTTTGAAGCCAAAATCGAATGTGATATTCAACTTTTAGATGAAACTGATAGCGATTGTATAGCTTTCGTGTAAAATCGAAAATTATCAAAAAAATATACAGAGCGAGAAAAGAGAACTTATAACAATATTTATGTTATAGGGTCACCGGTTCCAGTGGGTCAGTAATCCCATCATCATCATCTTTAGGCAGTTGGGTAGGTCCCGGTTGGCGAGGGAGGCCTCTATTCACTGCTGAATATAGGCCTCCCACGGCTTACACTTCGGTCGACTCTGTTATCTTGCATCCATCGGCTCCCTAGTACCTTAAAGAGGTCGTCCGTCCATCTCTTGGGAGGCCATCAGAGTTCGCCACTCAACAACATCCGCCCCATCGGCTATCGTTTCTGTGAATTTCTCCCAATAGTCCCATTAGTTAAATTCTGGTTCGAGTCCTGGACATGGACCGGTTCGTGGTTTAGGTCCAGGTCCTGGTCCCGGATCAGGTCCTGGTTTCGGACCAGGTCCTGGTTCAGGTCCAGGTCCTGGCCCCGGACCAGGTCCTGTTTCAGGTCCAGGTCCCGGTCCCGGACCAGGTACTGGTTCAGGTCCAGGTCCTGGACCCGGACCAGTTCGTGGTTCAGGTCCAGGTCCTGGCTTAGAATCAGGTCCTGGTTCAGATCCAATTCCTGGCCGCGGACCAGGTTCTGGTTCAGGTCCAGGTCCTGTCTCCGGACCAGATCCTGGTTCAGGTCCTGGTCCTGGCCCCGAACCAGGTCCTGGTCCAGCTAATGTTTATGGTCATGGATTAGGTCTAGGTCCTGGTTCAGGGTGTTAGAGTTTTACACTCAATCTCGATGTACCTGTGTCAAAATATTTGCATACAAAGCAGGAAGCCTACGTCATCCGATTCCATGATTCTGTCAAACCAGCGCCGAGGGTCACCGACAAGTTCCGAACCAGAGGCGGCTACTTCGAGTTAAACCCGACTTGTAATCTGCCGTCAAAAATTTGCGCGCACGGGCCGCTTTCTTGTTTATTTGCTACAATAAATGATTGAGTACCAACCAGTTACTAGTTGTGAGCCAGGCCTCGTGTGGAGATGTCGCTGGTGTGTGTCGCGGTGCTGGCGCTGCTGACCGTAGCGTGTGCGGACAGACCTAACATTGTACTGATTATTGCTGATGATTTGGTGAGTAGCGCACTTATTTTTAATTTAACCCCTGAAGACAAAAGAGGCGTGGCATAAGTTTGATGCGTGTATCTGTGGCTTTGTGTATCTGTCTGTGGCATCGTAGCTCCCGAACGGATGGACCGATTTGGATGCGGTTTTCTTTATTTGAAAGCCAGTTAATGTAGATGGTTCTTAGCTTTGTTTCATTAAAATCGATTTTGTAGTTTAGAAAATATTTGGGTATAAGTAAACTTGGACGGGGTTTACCCGATTTTTTTTATCGTTAGTTTATTAGTACCTAGGTTCTTATTCGAATTTAGATATTTACTTGTAGTTTTAGTGTTCATTAATTACCTAGGTTATAATTAGCGACTCGGCTATTAATGCCATACGAATAAATAAATATTCAAATGAAATACGAAACTTTTAAAGGTATGTATTAGACATACAATTACAACAATTATGTATTCATTGCCTACAATATCGATATACCTACATAAAAATGCTTAAATAAACAATTTTAAGTGAACTACCAAGTCAATTTACATTTTAGGTACCTACATTTAACTGTGCTGGTTATCTAAACGAATATGAGCGCTTTTAATTATACTTCAAAATTATACCCCGGTTCAGATTTAGGAATAGGTAGGTAGTTGCTATCATCGCAGCTTGCTGTAGGTAAATGAATCAGTGAGATAAATCTTTTAAGAAAAATTTGAAAAAATATTTCTAAAGTATAAATATAAGTCTTAAATTTAGTAAAATTAAATGCGCTGTGCGAAAAAATAAATTTTTGGCACCCGAATCTTGGAAACTAGCAAACCGTTTCGGCTTTGAGTTCTCTCAGCTGTTCTTTACTGTGATATGCATAAGTCATTACTTTAGTACCATCCGAAAATTTCTCTATCGCATCAAAATCCGTTGCGTGGTTAAGGAGTTAGCTGGCATATAGCGGAATGGGACTTTTAATTTTTTTCCACATATCTACCCGAGTAAGGCAATTTCAAATTCGTTCCTCCATTTATTATGTCCGAGGCACCATGTCTACCTATTAATCAATAGAACTCGTTTGTTACCGGTTTCCAGTTTTTCGAAATATTAACTTAACTTGTTAGATACCTACTGTTTTATCCAATAAACAATCGTGGTCATTGCCCAGCGGTGGGCTAGCGTGGTGTAAGTAGGCACGTGTTAAGTCTGCATATATTCAATTGATTTTAATGTAACAAAGCTCAGCGGGACTATCGTTTAAGTAAGTTTCCAACTGAATTTGTCATTGAATAATTCTTTACTACGTCATTTACGTTGACCACTGACAACAGCGTCTACGAAATTAGAGTAGTGTCAGATTTTTCATGTCAAATTCTATTTGTCAAAACCAGATATCGGTCCGTCTCTTTAGGAGCTACGATGCCACATACAGATACACACGTCAATCATAACACCTATCTTTATGCGTCGAGGTTTTAAAAACCTTTGTACCTATGTATAATTACAATAACTAAGCTTTACCTACCTAGGGCTGGAACGATGTCGGCTTCCACGGGCTCAATAACATTGGCACGCCGAACATCGACGCGCTGGCTGCTTCGGGAGTGATACTGCAGCACCAGTACGTGATGCCGATATGCACACCCTCTAGATCAGCCCTCATGACAGGGAAACATCCCGTACATTTGGGTGAGTGTCTGTTTTATGTGAGGCTTTAACAACAATCCCGGTTTCCCGGATTAACGAATTTGGAAAACCGGCCCTTAAGAGGATGACCCAGAAAAACATTCACTGATGAAGTCAGTGATGAAACCTGGGGTCCGAAGTGGCAAGAATAAAAGGAGATGTATGAAAAGAGTTGTGGATATTTGCGTGGCTAGGGAAACCGGGATCTCTCGCCTATTTATATAAGTACATTGGGTTCCCAAACCATTCATTCAAATAACTAATGGTTTATAGACTGCACCATTCAATCAAATAGGTACTTAATAATATTTGAATTGGGACACGAACGTCTATCTGCTAATTCTGGGAAAGAGGACACCAACTGGCGTTAAAAAATAATAATAGGTATGGTTGTTATCTTGTTATCGTGTACTTAATTAAAAATAAAAATAATGAAAGCTACCGACTGTTCACCATTGCCATTATCTCCACGCTTGGCAGGCGAGTTAGAGATTGCATAGTGCTGATCGCGCGCAGTAGAAAATGCCGCTGCTCATTTTCTGGTCTGCGGAGATCGTAACTATTAGACTATATGGACTGTTTGTCTGCCTCATATATAAAATACACATGTATGGCCTCGTAATTATGTATTTTGTTACGGTTTGTCTGTCTTCATGTACAGTCATGTCAAGGAAGTTGTTTATCAGATTTGTTATCGTGTAACCAAAATATTGCTAAGGTCAAGAGTTTAAGACTGTTATCGGCCATAACCGGCCAACGACCTGGTAAAGATCGCAGGTACCAGCTGGATGCGGAAAGCATAGGACCGGCCTTTGTGGATCCCTGGGGGAGGCCTATGCCCAGCAGTCGGCGTCTTCTGGCTGATATGATGATGATGATCAGCCACAATATCATTGCAAGGGACACCCGAGCTTGCTTTATAATGTGCAATTGAATTTCAACCTTAGGGTGATAAAGCAATTTCCTGGCCGAGTGTACCTTCCACAATATCGTGCAGTTGCATTGCTATAAACATTTATTCCAGGCATGCAACACGGAGTGCTGTACGGCATGAACCGGCGCGGCCTGCCGCTGTCCGAGAAGCTGCTGCCTCAATACCTGAAGGATTTGGGATACAAAACCCACTTGGTCGGAAAATGGCATTTGGGAAGCTTCAAGAAGGAATACTTGCCGTTGTATAGAGGGTACGTTATTTGTTGTACAGTCCTAATATGTTGTCACCTAATATGTGTACACTCGCAAGCAAGCAAATCACCCATAGCGATTCACCCGTATTTTTTCTATGTACGAATGAACGTATGAACGTTTCTGGCGTCATAAATCAGTCTTATAACTTCATACATATACGATTATCGATTTTTATCGATTAATTATCGAATACATAATTGATTTCAATTATGTTTTCGCGTTTTGATAGCCAATGAGACAATCCTGAGCCAATAAGACCAGTGTGTTTTAATAATTTCTTCGACATATTAGCTTCACGTCAGACAATATTTCCTCAAAAAGAAATCATCTCGGCAATAATGTCCTGGTTATGCTCTCGCGCACGAGGGCCCGGGGTCCGCCTTGACCATGATCCAGGATTTGGCAGGACAGGCAATTACAGTGGAGCGACTGCCACCTGACCTCCGTGACCCTGCTATCAGGGGAACCTGACCAGATTGGATCATGGTTACACCTTCAGTCACCGAAATGTGCAGATTTCATCACGATGTTTTCCCTCACCGTAAGAGCATCGGTTAGTATTCAACTAATGTACTGTAACTTCTCAGTCACCCCAATACCTATATGTCTGTATAAATAAATACACACATACGAGTATCTACCTATAAAGAGTAGACATAACATGATAAATATAATTTCACATATTGTGATTTGGCCGTAAGCGAGTGATCGTCTAGTTATTGATTATATTTTCAGACCCATTACGTTGTGTATACATTTTGAGAAACGTCACAAGGAATATGTAAGTTTATAGCAATACTCTGTAATTCAACCGCACGAATATCCGGAAGATATTCGCAAATTAATACAATTTAAGTCACATAAATAAAAGTAAAATCAAATATCAAAATCCTCAAAAATGAAACGAATGAAACATAAATCCGCGTAATTATGATGATTTACATGTAATCCACGCAAATCGAAATAGTCAAACAATTTATAAAATCCGTACAAAAAATCAAACAAAGTATAAAGTAAACATGCGACTTAGCTTTGACAGCACTCGAAACGGCAACGGATTCTTTCTTCTGGTGCCACTCTAACCCTATGATTGCGAAACCCTAACGTTATTCTTACTTAAATAATATAGAATAGAGGCCATTAGGTCTCGGAAAACCTACCTAATCGATAAGGAACTGAGACTCCCATCACACCTCATATCTCAGCCAACCAGCAAAGCCTTCGACATCAAACGAACCAGTGACCTATTGTCTACTTCGCTCAAACCGTCACACATATTCCGATCATCTCGTCAGGCATTATTAAGGTCCTACCTATCGACTCACGAGTCAAAGGAGCGACTATTATTTAAATTTTATTTACTTCGCGTGTGTAAGTTGTGTGCCTAGTGTGAGGGACAATAACGACTCGGGCCAGGTTTCGAACCAAACTCGAAATTCATGTCCGTAGGAAAATGTCATTAAAGCTTTATAAGGACAAGGGTATTAAACGGAACATGGGCCAAAATCGTACCAGAATTCGGCGACAAACCTAGGTGTAGACTTAGTTAGAGCGCCTAGGCCATCGAAGACCAAGTCGGGATTCATTCTCTTAGAGTGTATTCGATGTCACATCCGAAACTGTGTCCCAGGTTAGTTTTATAGTTTTTTATTCAGTGAGAAACGAAAGAAACGATACAAAGCTGAAAAATAACACAAAATAATAAAGTCCAAATTAATTTAACAAACTACACGCGAGTTGTAATGAATTTTTCAGAGGAAATTTGGAAAAGCCTGGGGATTCTTAGTTACGGAAATGGATACGATGATGTTCACGCGACGCGACCCATGGGCTGACTGTCCCGTTTCTACTACTCTGGCCACCTTGCTTTAAATCGTTAGCGTCAAAATTTCCACGGTTCAATATTACAAACAAACAAAAAATGAAATATTTCTAAGTTTATGAGGTCTAAAGCGACTGCTCTTTTAACGATCGCACATCCATTAATTTTACAAAATGTTCGTGTTAAACCGAAAATAGTTAAATGTTACAACAGCTAGGGATGTAGGGATGTGTGCATACGACGTTTTATTTATTTACGGAGTCGATTAAATTTAAACAACGCAAACAAAAATACGTAAGCAAATGGATTCGATGTGTAATTTCTTTAGACCAAAATTTATAATGTAGGGAGTTATAAGTAAACAATATGAAGACATTTTAGGTACTATAAACTCGATGTAATGTTTCATCAGACTGAGTATAGAGATATTTAATTCCTATGAAGCAAATCCATTTGAGTCATCAAACAAGTAGATTAAAATTAAATTCTAGACTCGTTTAATATTTAGGTGTTCTTTTATTCAATTATTTATTTCGATATTTCGTTGGAACGTATTTGTATGAATTTTACATCACTATCACTTGTGAGTATTTTTTCTTGAGTCCCATACTTGACGCAAAACATTTAAGATATTCACGATATTTTGTCTGTCGTCCAACCAATCAATAGCGTAAATTTATTACGGGCTTTTGAAGTAAAATATTTCTCTCGTCAAATAAATTGTTTAAGTTTTTTACAAAACCAAGTTTTGGTTAAGTATTTGAGAGCATTTGTTAAAAGAATTCATGATAAGCAAACTATTTTTTAACCACACACTGCTCTGTGTATGATATGCGTATTCATTTCCAAGTCCATCAACTACAACCATATGATATATAAATAAATTGTACGGTGACGAGCTCATGGTACATAGTGATCGTTACAGTACATAACTCAGAAAAGTGTCATTGGTATGTGGCCGCAGTGGGATTCGAATCCGGTACCTCTCGCTTCCGAGTCGGATACCGCAATCACTCGGCCACTGACGCTCCTATATTTACAATATTTTCTTAAAATGGGGTGCAATTATGAGGCGATACTTATTGTCTTATTAGCTATCAAAGCGCGAAACATAGTTAAAATCGATTAGGTATTTATGACGTACTAATTGTTGACGCCAGAAATGTTTGAGCGTAGATATATGGAAGAATATGGTGAAATAGGTAAATCAATTAGTTTGCTCGCGAGTGTATTTGTCGATCGTGATGGATGACACTCAGAAACGCACATTTTCAGTTGTTATCAAAACACTGTAATGGTCAAATAATGTTTCGATTTGTTATGATTATCTGCGTTCATGAAACTATGCTAAGTTATTAGGTTACATACATGTGTAGGAGGACCACATGGAATTTAAGTCCGTGAGTGCTATAGTTAACGTTACGCTGAGTTAAGTCTGGTTTACATGTTGAGAAGTGCCCAGTGCCAAGTGCGAAGTGACAAGTAAACATTGACAAGTGACAAGGAGCAAGTCGGTGTTCACACATGTGATAAATAAGTACCTAGGCAGTAAGCTCATTAGTATGTCGTTTTCCGAACCGCATGGTATTCCCAGTATTTACTCAACATGAAAACATGAGGAAGAAGTCGAGTGAAGGAAATGTCTGTATCATTTTCCTGCTTAGAGGACTGTATTTTTCCTCGCAAGTGTGAAGAAAAACGTTGTATGAAACGCGTGTGAATTGATCATTACACTCTCGACTCACCTATATGCGCTCACCTACCCCCTCGACTGTAATGACCAATATATAATAGCATACTTGTATCACAATATATAATAGCACAATTATTACGCTTATTAAAGGCATAATGTCTGAGTCTGAGGCTGAAGCTGGTATGGAAAATCTGATAACAACAGCTTGGCAAGAATAAGATATTGGTCCTTGGGTGACCAAGTTATTGTAACCAATCTTTAAAATTCGTCGGCAGTCGGCAATTTTACGTCATAAATGTCATAATTTTCGAGGACGACGGGAGTGGACCTTCTGTTATTTCTCTAGTTTGTAGCATCTATACTTTTGGAACGGCATACATCACAGTAATGAATTTTGAATCAATAAATCAGTCACGCGTTTACGCTTTGCGTTACCAAAATTTTTGATGCTCACTGCATTTATTTGAGACGCTGGCCCGCCGCGACTTCGTCTGTGTGTCGTCCTACGCTGTAAACCTCCCGCTTGAACCACTCTATACAGGTGTTACATAATATATGCATGAAGCCGTGAACTGGATGGAGTGCTAAACGTATGAAAACTATAGGTACAATTATTTCTGTCGTACGTGGAATAATTGTACTTTTCGTTTTAATACATTAAGCACTCCATTCAGTACACGGTTTCATACACATATGATATAACACCCTGTATATTGTTGAAAACCGCTTGTAACTTAGTTCCATTAAATCCGAAAAGTTTTTAAGTTAATTGCGATCAGACAGGCAGATAGACAGATGAGGCGTAGAGCTTTGTAACATAATATGTAGTGACACCATGACGAAATAGTGGAAAGAAACCGCGAATACGCAACGAACGTACATACAGTAGGTACATATTTTTTTAAGAAAATCGCGCGTAACGAACGAACTATTGTTCCTGCTAAATCACGTAACGATCGCTCAAATTGGCGATTTGTTGACAGCGATGTTTGTTTCAGATTCGACAGCCATCTCGGATATTGGACGGGCAAGATTGACATGTACGACCACACGAATGCCGAGCAAAATGTCTGGGGATTCGACTTTTGGAGAGGTCTGTGTGTCCTATACTTATTTATTTTATTATTACTCATATAAGTAAGTATTTATATATATCCAAGTATACTTAGTTGGTACTAGGTGAGACCCTGCACGCAATTCGGATATCTGTACTGCACCTATTACTATGACACTTGTGAATTATGTGGCTTGCTGGTAGTGAAAGAGTTTTTTCGGTATCGATTCAGTAGTTTCGGTGATTATAAACATACAAAACTTCGCATTTATGAGTAGTACAGATAGGATTAGGTTAAAATAGGTAAACTAGTGGAGCGCACTGAAGAAATTCATTTGTATAAAAACAAATATTTCATGGTGTTAGTATCGCCTCCAGCATAGGTCACTAAATAATAAGGATATTAACGTTGTTTCTGAGGTTTCTAATCATTATTGTTATGTTAATAGCGTGTCACAATTCACTGCTGGACTATACCTAAGCCAGATCCACGTTTTTGTCATAATCTCTACGCTTGCCAGGCGGGTTGGAGATTATGAAAGCGGTCTAATGGTTAGGGGTTCGATTCGTACCCCGAGGTACCGGGTTCGAACCTACACTAAGGTCTTACGGTGAGGGAAAACATCGTGATTAAATCTGCACATTTAGGTGACTGAATGTGTAACCATGTAGTCCAATCTGGTCAGGTTCCCATGATGAACGCCAAGATGAGCACAATAGAAAACGCTGCTACCGATTTTCTGGTCGGTCAACTGGACGGAGGCCCTAGCTGTAGCAGCTGGTGCTCTATTACCTTTTAACTCTTTATGGTAGCTTTATGACTTAATCTCTTTCGCTCCAATGAGGAGTTTTCCAATAGGTATTTAAGGCATTCCTAACCACTCACTAGATGGCGTCCCGACAATTTTGGTAATTGATAATCGCTTGAAATAGGTTCTTAGCAAACAGGATATAAACACTGGGTACGTTGTATTGGATAATATTATATTTGTTAATAGTTTTAAACCATTTTAGTGGTTGTAATAATAATGGAAAATAGTGCCAACTTCTATAAATATTTCTTTTTACACTTCCTTCAACCTTTAACAGTTATGTTTATATTAATAAACACTTTATTTTCAAGTTTAGTATTACTTGGCTGCATGAAATCACTGCCACCATCATACAGATTTAAAAAAGATTACCAAAATTGTAGGAGCGCCATCTATTGATGCTTTTTGAAACGAACTATCAATACCTACTGGAAAACTCCTCATTGCGGCGCGTTCGCGAGCGAGCGAGGTGGCGAGTCACTAGCGATAGCATTCGATTAGGCTGTCGGGCCTCTCCGTCTACCTTTAAAGACATTGGTCGCATTGGAATGGCTTATATACTAAAACTAAATAATAAAGTCCAATTTCCAGGTTTCGACCCCGCTTACGATTTATTCGGGCACTATGCAACTGACGTCTACACCACGGAGGCAGTGAGGGTATGTAGAGCTTTTGCTTTTTCAAACTTTTCTTTTGCTTTATTATTTTAAAGTTTTATAACCCGCGTCATGAAAGAAGAGACTTGTCAAATGGCAGTGGAGGGGATTTCGCGCAGGTAATCGTATACAGCGCAAGTCGAACCACGTGACCCGCCAAGTCTCTTCTTATTTGACACTATAGTTGTACCTTACTCACAACAAATAAGTTAAACATACAATCCTAACGGGTCAGTGAGGGGAAATCCGAAACGAAGAGATAGCTTAATTTGTTACAGTTACAGCTTACCATCAGGTAGGCTGTTTGCTCGTATTCACTGCTAATCGGGGCCCATATATAATAATACCTATATCGGGGATTATCCGACGGCTAGTTTAGGTTAAGTTGCATTATTTTACCAACTTGAAGTATGATGATTGTGTATCCCAGATAATAAACAGCCACAACAAGAGCCAGCCGTTGTTCCTGACGGTGGCGCACTCGGCCGTGCACTCCGGCAACCCGGCCGAGCCGATCCGCGCGCCCGACGCCGGAATCGCGAAGCTCGACCATATCCCAGACTACCAGAGGCGCAAGTTTGGAGGTAAGACCATAGGCTATTAACGATGCTCTTACGGTGAGGGAAAACATCGTGATGTAACAGGCGACTGAATGTGTAACAATGATCCAATTTGGTAAGTTTCCTCTGGTAGCAGTGTCAAGAGTCGCTCCATTATAATTATCTGATCTGCTAAATCCTGGATCATGGTCAAGGCGGACCCCGGACCCTCGTGCGCGAGAGCACAACCGGGACATTAACGCCAAGATGATTATTATTTTTATTTTATCATCATCCGAGCGGTCAATCCCCGGCTTCTGCCAGGGTCTGCTTTCCACCACATGAGCATCCTAACGTCGTAAGCCGTTGGCACTCGCATCCGAATCAGTGTTGTCAATCCATTGCAGTCGCATCGCTCTTTCATGATACTGGCAGTCACTTATTTCCAACATATCCCTGGGGCTTACGCAACAAGACTATTGTAGTATTTGTAAGCCATTAGTTCACAAAGACCATCAGGATTTGGCAGACCAGAAAATTAGATACCGTGGAGCGACTGCCATCTGACCTCCGTGTAGGTACTTTTAGCTACTTGCTAGTTTCAAATATAAACTGAAAACATAGCGTTGCTTTGCCTAAACAGCATTTAATAGTAGTTTATGCAACTGTCATATAAAAGGGGGTATTAAAACATTTATCATACGAGGCGTAGCCGAGTATGATAATAGTTTGACACGAGTGTTTTAATACCTAATTATATGCAGTTTCATACACTACTTTATCTACACTAATATTTTTATGTTAAAATATCGTACCTATAATTTTCTCAACTTAGCTGGAAGTAAGCTGCGAGTCAGTTCTGTTGTATCTACGTGTCGAGGATATCAAGCGGCGGGAAATTCACTTAATTACTTTCACATTTATCTATTTATTTGCTTCAAACAAGAAAAAACATTCACAAACACAAATTACAACAATTAGAAAAAATATTCTGTTTAGCGGGAAAATAATTACACAGAATATAAACAGGAAAACATGTTTTATATGACAGTTGCATAAACTACTATTTTAAAATTTTATAGTCTGGCGTGAAAAAAGTGTATCCTTAAACGACTGTTTTCGAATATGTAATTGGAACATTATGCTATGAGTGTAGATAAAACAATTTAAATTATACAGAAACAATGCGTGTGTTATTATTTCCATTTTTATCTTCGACCCTTAGGTCAAATACCTATTATGTACTGATTTTTAAATGCGTGATGTTTTGTAGTCTGTAGTTACTTAATTAGTGTCGATAGATAAAATTACAGTTTATGAATATTACTCATTTATTGGCAAATGTGCATGTTAAGGAAAAACAAAGAGTGCGGTGACGTGGTGGTGCATAAAATAACATCTAGTTACGGTATTATTTTATGCAGCTATTGATCAATCGAACATGAAACACTATATGATCAAACGAACTTCGCGAAGTTCGATCGATATTATATGAGTCGCTTCATTCGAAGATATAAGATAATTCACAACGTAGTCCCTTTAGCCTACAAGGTAGCTTCGCACGTTTATTTAAAGTAAAATCGATTTGTTTTCAATCGATCATTTTTATTTTTTGTCGATCCTACGTATCGATACAGCCAGCCGCCATTTTTACGTCATTCTTTTTAGAGATGCTATGCGAAACTTCCCCACGCCTGGGAATATGGGCGGGCGGGTGTTATATCTTCGAATGAAGCGACTCATATAATATCGATCGAACTTCGCGAAGTTCGTTTGATCATATATTATATTTCGTCGCTTCATTCTTCAGATATAAGATAATTCACAACGTAGATGTTTGGAGAGGGAAGTTTTGCAAATTTTAAACAAAATATTTATTATTCATACATTTTAAACAATGTATTAATTATACGGTATCAACCGTAAATTAAAGATATAACATAATGGACACTGTGGTTAATTCATTATTAAGAAAGCAAACTGGTTTAACAAATCGGCCGACATCAGCGATCGGCCTGATATAATATCTGGCGAAAACGCGATGTGCTGGTCCTTGCGGCCACCGCTTTGCGGGCCCCGCCGCGGAGACGCCGCCGGCCCCAGCGTCGGACACCGGACGCCGGGCACACCGAGCCACAGCACATGGACCCATGACACACTGCTCTCTGTCATCACCCTGCCAATCCATTGGCTAATGGTTTGTCCGTGACTTGTTTATGGTGTGGTTTGCACGACAGAAAGAGATACTTAGTATGTGCCAGTACTGAGTTGCTCGATTCTAATCAGATACTCATCGAGTGTGATGGAAGGGGTTATGCGTAAATTAGGTACGAAAGAGCCCTGGATACTAGCGACCTGACCCTAATGTTGTAACTAATTATGATTTTAATGCTATTTGAGGTGGTATTAATATTATAATCCTTAAAAGTGATAGCGTACTTAGGCACGCTTGGATTGAATTTGAAAGCTCCTTTTAGTGATCGTTTAATACGAACATCCTAACTGGGACCAAAATGGGATACGGAGCTGAACGATGATTGTTCAAAGTGTCATACGAAGCATTCGTATTAAAACGATTACTTAAAATGTTATCACAAATTCGTTAGAATCTTCATATGGATCAGTATTATTCTGCAATCAAAATTGCAAATCGAGAGAAGTGCGGCAAGTGAGAATGCATGAGATTAATCGCATCTACTGCGATAGCCTCCGAGTCCTGTTTGCAGGATAAATAGCGCTCACAGTCGGCATTGACGCGAGACATGAAATCGGTAATCTACCGGTACCTCAGTCATAGTCTGTCTAAAAGTGTGGACTATCTATCGGTAAGCCGAGTCAGAGAGTTTCCACTCTATGTCCTTTACTCTCTTGAGTCCTCGTCAACCTTAATATCACATAACGAAATATGCCGCGCTAGATTATTTGCATGAAGGTATTCAATACTTCCTTGACAATTTACATAGCTGATAGCTGTGGTGTTATCTACTCGTACCAATATATCACAATTATGATCGTACGATGCAACATTTTTAGGTTTAGTAAATCCAGTTAATGGGATACTTGAGTTCACATTGCTTCCAACACCCGTTGACCCAATCGTCGCCATAGACGGTACCCCAGTCAGTACGATAGCCATAAGTGAAGTTCTCGTTTACATAATGAAGGCCTGCGGGACAATAAAGGGCCAATGTTTTGCGCCCATCAATTAAGATCCTCAAAGAACGTAGAACGGGGGGATATTTATGCTAAAGTTTAAGTAGCTATTATATTTTTAAATACATTTTAACAATAGATCAAAAATTTTGTGTGCAATCAGCTGTATTGTAGCGCTAGATAAGCTGCTACTGACAGCGCAATAAGTTGAGCGAACTTATATTGTGCAACGGGGAAGAGACGAAAATATATACACTGATTGTGCTATAATGTCACTTTTCTCCAGTTAAAAAAAATTAAGTGAAATTCTCAAAATTAAAACATATAAACACTAGAATTTTACACATATTTTTAGGTTGCAAGTTGCGTTTGTTAACGTTGACTATGAATACGAGACATTGAAGTAATCTGGGCCTCGTTAACATTGCTTAGACATTCCTCGAAGTCATTGCCAATGCAAATTATATCTTCTAAGTATACTATAGCTATATCGTGCTATAGCACGGATTTTGAGCCTTGAGACCTTAAGAAGGTGAAGACCTTAGTCGTCACTTTAGTAAACCCTCGCGGGGCAACCGAGATACTAATACAGTAAGGCTGAAAAGTTGTAAATTCTGCCATCGAATTAAAGCTTTTATGGTTCACAATTTTAAATTTATCATATTTAAAAATGTGTTTCTTGGACTTTATTTTGAAATGATTCTGTGGTCCGATCGTATATCGTATCGGTCGGTATAAATTTATTTGTGATTTTAGATTAATGGTGAATCTTTTTTCCCAATCGGTTTAGGTGGCGGGAATATTTTAGATAAAAATTGATTAGGTATGTGGGGCTGCCGCCTGCCCAATGCAAGGTGTTCGGCTGAACACTAAAATCGTACCCGAATCTACTAACATTTTAATGGACTAGGGGACTCCTTCTTTTTGTCAGGAGCAAAAAGTTTGGTATTGGTCAGGAGACAGAATACTTGTCTTTACCAGGGGCAACATAGATATTGTGCCACGGACTTATAGAATGGGACTTCTAAACCGTCCCGAATCAATGCCAACAATTAATTAAAAAATAATTGTACGCGACCAACGTGGCGCACCTGAGTCACTTAGGTGACTATGTAGGTGCGGCTGCGGGCCGGCGCCGGCGGCTTCCGCGGCGCGGGGAGGCTGCTTGGCCGGCGCTCGCTGCGGATGCCCGGTGACGGCCATTTTCCCGGGCTCGTGTAGGCAGGCAAAGGGTATGTCGATGGAGCCAATTCCCACACAGTACTTTCGAATAGCGCTTCGTTTCGGTGAGTGTTACGGACGACACTCAAGGACGCCTTATCGTTAGGCGTTATTATTATCAGTTTTATTCTCGATTTCGAGTCCATAAAATAAAGATCGCAAGAGTATGCGGCGAGCGTCACTCAGATATTTGACGGCGATGAATATGGTATTCTCCTCGTTGGAGTACGTGTTGCGGCGCAGATGACCGCTTACGAAATTTTATTTTTGTGCCTGGGGTAACTTTATGTTTTCCGGCACTAAATAACTCTTAAGGATATTTTCCTTGTAAGGGAGTCACAATAGACTTGTATTATGTATTTTGTTCCCGTGCTCGGGTTCGTTATGGATATTGGCTTCGAGGACCCGCACCAGCTGTGGGTCTAACTGTGCGCGGGCGCATCGGACGGCTCCGACGAAGGCTCTTTCGCTACTCTAGCGGCGACGGCAACCTGGGGCAGGTCTGTTGACGCCTCAGTAGCAAGTAATACCTCTCAGTAATTGCATTCGGAGGTGTGTCGATGTCTAAAACCGCAGACAAATTCATATTATGTCCGTTTTAGAACAAACGAGTTTACGAACGAGTGGTCGATTACACCCCCTACTTTACTAGTAGGTACTTAATGCCCCACTGTTTAAAGTATTATTCTCATCGTTCATCGAGTGTTCATAATATATTAAGGTGTTTGTATTGATCCCCGATCAACGAAAAACCATTCCGAAGATAAAACCACGGATATGTGAAGAATGTGGGTATATCCACAAAATAAATCCGCACTGCCGATTCTCGATCGACGGTGGCGGGTAGGTAGATGTCATAGACCTCTAAATGATTCTTGATCATCAGCAGGTTGAGACACTTGGGATTATTGCACATTGCCTTCGTGATGGTTCACGACCAACCTCCAGGCTCTGTGTCGATACCGTCGTGTTGGTTCTCGACCAACATCCAGGTGAATAAGCACATTGCCTTCGTGATGGTTCACGACCAACCTCCAGGCTCTGTGTCGATACCGTCGTGTTGGTTCTCGACCAACATCCAGGTGAATATGCACATTGCCTTCGTGATGGTTCACGACCAACCTCCAGGCTCTGTGTCGATACCGTCGTGTTGGTTCTCGACCAACATCCAGGTGAATATGCACATTGCCTTCGTGATGGTTCACGACCAACCTCCAGGCTCTGTGTCGATACCGTCGTGTTGGTTCTCGACCAACATCCAGGTGAATATGCACATTGCCTTCGTGATGGTTCACGACCAACCTCCAGGCTTTGTGTCGATACCGTCGTGTTGGTTCTCGACCAACATCCAGGTGTATAATTTTACCGTCGCGTTGATTCTCGACCAACGTCCAGGTTTTTACCATCGTGTTGACTCACGGCCAACCCCCAGGTTTTACTTTGAAGCACTCGATGCATAAATTACACGTATCACATTAAGCGAAAATCGCGTAAAATAGAAACTTACTTAGTTTTAATCGGAATCTAAAGTATCTAAAAACCTCGATCATCACCAGCTTGAGAAAACTAGATTATTGCATATTGCCTTTGTGATGATTCACGACCAACCCCCAGGCGGTGTATGCGTAGTTATTTGATATCGTCGTGTTGATTCTCGACCAACCTCCAGATGAAATTTTAATTATATTCATTTTTTATTGTATATACATTAAAGCTAAATCACCGTCGTGTTGACTCACGGCCAACCCCCCGGTTTTGTATTAATACACTCAATGCATAAATTATAAAAGTAACTACATTCGGCGAAAATATTGTAGGTACTTACATGAATTTTTATCGGAATCTGAAGTGGAATCCGAGAATATCGCCACTTTGTGACATCGTAGGTTCTTTGCTTTTTCTTTTAAAATACCGAATCTTGTTTTCGGCGCTGCGTTTCTACTTTTGAAATAAAATTTTAACAATTTGTTGTGCACCACGTGTGCACGATGTGCTCGCTACCTCGCACGAAAAAGGAATGACGTAAAAATGGCGGCTGGCTGTATCGATACGTAGGATCGACAAAAAATAAAAATGATCGATTGAAAACAAATCGATTTTACTTTAAATAAACGTGCGAAGCTACCTTGTAGGCTAAAGGGACTACGTTGTGAATTATCTTATATCTGAAGAATGAAGCGACGAAATATAATTTTTAGTAACATTTTGTATAAGAACAAGCCAGGCATTTGATCATCATCCCACCTGGAGCATGTCTGTCTAGGAACAGCCTATTTACTATAGCTTTCGTTTACTACCGATATTCTGTGCCTTGAAGGCATCCAGATTACAATGATCGGGGAACACACTCGCAGGCAACGTGTTCCATTCCTTAGCTGTGCGCATTATAATCCTCCTCATCCCAGCGGCCAATCCCGGCCCCTGTCAGTACGGCCTGCCAGGCTCTTCAATTATACTCAACTATATCATCAATGTCGTTCAATTTCCAGCTGTACTCACGAAACTCGACGAGTCCGTCGGCAAGGTGGTAGAGGCTCTCTCGAAGCGGGACCTGCTGAACAATTCCGTGATCCTGTTCACCACCGACAACGGCGGGGTTCCCGCCGGATTCAATGATAACGCTGGCAGCAATTATCCGCTCAGAGGGGTGAGGGTAGAATCCAGATATTAATTAGGGTGTTTGCGATATCAAAATCTATCAGAGTGCTACTGAGGCGTCAGGTTTGCTGTCAAAATACTACCGTGCTGTTGGCCAGCCATAACAGTTGTAAAATGACGGATCTTTTCTAGGCAATAACAGGCTCTACCATGGCAGCAGAACTGACGCCCCAGCGATTTTGAGGCGCATAAATACTTACATAATATTTTACTATTATTAGAGGGACTTTCACTGTGTTCCATGTAGTTATCTGCAGAGGGGGAATGCAGCAACGACTCCATCTACTGACAGGGGTCGTAAAAGGCGACACATGTCATCTATTTGCCTCTGCAGACTATATATTCCTCCGTAAACCAGAAAAGTTAAGCAGCATCTTCTGTATTACCTTCGATAGCGCTCGTTGTACTAGCCTGTATCCATCAGCGCAAACTATATTTTACCCCGACGAAAAAAGAAAAAAGCTAAAGTTTGACGTGTGTATCTGTGTCTGACTGTGACATCGTAAGTCCCGAACGAATGGACCGATTTGGATGCGGTTTACGATTTAGTAGTTTAGGAAATATTTTATATCAGCTTGTATCATCCCACTGCTGGGTAAAGACCTCCTCCCCCCGGCAGGGATTATCCGACTTTTTCTGTCGATTGGGTTATTTAACCTCTCTCCCAACCCAGACGAAGAACACTCTCTGGGAGGGCGGCGTCCGCGGCGCGGCGGCGCTGTGGAGCCCGCTGCTGGCGGCGCGGCCGCGGGTCGCCTCGCAGCGGGTGCACTTCGTGGACTGGCTGCCCACGCTGCTTTCGGCGGCCGGCGGGGATCCTAGGTGAGCTTCGATTGCCAGTTTGCAGAATTAATATAATGTTTTGAACTATCGCGGTTGTGTGATATTACATTTTAAAGGTAAATTCTTAGTTTCCTATTGTATCTTTCTTTACGAGTGGCCGGATATTTAGTCGCAGTTGCCCCCGTCCGGTCCTGTGACCGTGATGCATGCAACTGCGTCGAAATATCGAGCTCCTCGCAAACAAAGGTACGCGGTAGGAAACCTAGAACATACTTTTAAAATTGCGGAATTAGCTGTTCCTAGGTAACAAGCTATAAGGGACGCGCGCTTGTCGCGGGTCTGTCATTCTTGCCTATGGCCTCATGGCCTATCATCATCACTCCCAGACCAATACTCCGTTTATGCTAGACATGCCGAGGCGCGCTTTTTTAATATTACAAATATTATTCTACGTTTGTCGAGTTTTTATGTGATAAAGACAGAAAATTCTGAAGAAAGTGTTACACGTCTTGAGGTCTTCTTCTGGCTTGGATAATACAAATAAGCCATGTTCTCCTCATACAGTAGCCTACAGGTGGGGAGATCACTTCTACTACCCACTTGAAGCAAGCAATACATTTGCATCGCTTTCTCGCTCTCTGTGGTCTGGCGGTCAGACCACATAGATCTAATATTTTATAAGTACTTTATAAGTAACATAATGTTTTAAACTATCGCGGTTATTATCACACAATCTAAGGGTAAGTCCCGGGTTTCCTACCTCGTACCTTTGTTGACGACTCGGGACGACTACTGTATAAGTATTTGAAGCAAACATTTGTTCGATGTCTTCCGTTCCATACCATCATGGATCTCAGTCAGTTGCGAGACGGCGACGGCGTGGACCAGTGGCAGGCGCTGTCGGAGGACCGGCCGTCGCCGCGGAACGAGACGCTGCTCAATATAGACGACGTGGACTGGTTCGCCGCGATCCTCTCTGGCGATTGGAAGCTGATGCAGGGTGAGGGTTACTTCTATATACCTACTACGGATCTCCGTGCCGATATGATGGTGATAATCTTATCATCATCTTCTTGGCGTTAATGTCCAGGCTATGCGCTCGCCCGCGGTCCGCCTTGACTATGATCCAGGATTTGGCAGATCAGGTAATTACAGTGGAGTGACTGCCATCTGATCTTCGTGACCCTGCTGCCAGGGGAACCTGACCGGATTGGATCATATTCACCTACCTACTACGGAGTAGTTTTTCATTAAAACACAACGCACACTACTGAATTGCAAAAATGGCCTTCCTCTTTTATTAACTTTAGCCGTAATTTTATCTCCAGGTACAAATTATAACGGAAAATGGGACGACTGGTACGGCCCAGACGGGCGCCAGGGAGCGTACAACATGGCCGCGGTGTACGACAGCCTAGCCGGCAAGGCTATTGCCGAGTTGAACATGATGCCTGAAGAAAAAGTGTATGCGGAAAACAGGTAGGTGCATAATATGCTGTCATCACAGACCATAACAGTCCACTGCAAGACTTAGGGCCTCTCCTACGGAATGGAAGGTTATTGCTATAATCTCCAAGCTTGGCAGGCGGGTTGGAGATCGCAGTGTCATAAATATTACAATGGAAAATGCTGCTGCCCATTTTCCAGTCTATGGACACTCTTGATCTTTTGTCTCGAAAACATAAGTCGCTTTGTACGACACCCACGAGTGTAGGTAAGGGGTTGGTGCTATTCTACTCTGCCGGACACCACATGGCCAGTTTATGCTATAATCAGTAGTAAACATCATCCCAAAAAAGGTTCACGATTTCAGATATCGTTACTGAAGCGTAAGGTCTATTGCCAAAATACTGCCGTATATTGGACAGAAATAACTGCTGTAAAATGACTAGTAAATTCCAGCCAATGACAGGGCTTTATTTTGACAGCAGACCTCACGTCGCAGTATCGTGTGGATTTTAAAATCGCGGAATCCCTCATTACTTATTTACATTCAATGGTTCCAGAGAGTCGGCTACAGTGCGCTGCGAGGGCGGGCCGACGGCAGAGTGCAAGCCGCTGGACGCGCCCTGCCTCTTCAATATACAGGAAGACCCTTGCGAACGGAACAACTTGGCCGACAAGTGAGTTCACCCAACAGAAATAATGCCACACACTTGGCCTTAGCCAAGAGGTCTCGTTAATCTACAATCGTTTGTTGTAGAAAAAATGTATGGGATTTGACATAAGCTAACGTTATCTGACATAAGCTGTTTGTGGTAGAAATTCTTGGTCCATAGACAATTCACGTACTTTCGGTTTACGAAGGAGGCGGATTGGCGGATGATCCTTCACAATCAGAGTCAATGTAGATGTTGGTAGAAATAGTCTTCTGGCCTTCGACCCGGCAATTTTCTACCATACACGCATTACGTAAGCGGAGCTGTCAATGATGGCTAGATCGGCAGCGGTCAATGGAAGGTTTTACCATAGTCTCCACGCTTGGCAGGCGGATTGTGGATAGTAGTGTTGGAAATACATACAACAAAAAACGCTGTAGCCCAATTTGTGGATGCCTAGTTGCTCTTACAGATATCAGCGGTAAATAATATCTAGTTCGGTTTCGTAGTGTCGTCTCTGTGAGTATATGCGTCACATTTACCGCCTTGTCTGTGGGTTGTCTGCTCTGTTGCATACCATACGTGACACTATACCATACCAGACATGAGTGAGACCGATGAATACAAAACTGCCAATAGTACATCATCATCAGCCAACTGCAGTCCATAACTCAGTCACCATCTATCCAAAGCGCGCCATTTATATCGGCTCGCAGTCCGCATCCAGTCACTGGGAAGTAGGCGAACTGAAATTTGTTTATTTATAATACTTATTTATCTGCAGGGAGCCAGAAATCCTGTCTTCCCTGATGGAGGCTCTGTCGCGGTGGCGGCAGTCGGCGGTGGCGCCCAACCTGTCGAAAGTCGACCTCTGCGGCGACCCCAAGTACTGGGGACACCTGTATTTCAACTTTGGAGACTTTGACCACAACGAGACGGACTGCCGGATTACGTAGAGTGCCAAAAACCGTGGCCGAAGCTGTAACTGACTGTCGCCATTTTGAAATGTTATGACAATTCCAACAACGGGGTCAGATAAGTTTGTTGCGCTATAGGAGTTTCAATCAATAGAAAATGACAAAACAATTGAGCGCGATGACCATAACAATAAATGAGCGTCTTTTCTTCAGTACTTTCCTTTTGGCGGGAAGTTAGTTTCTTTTACATCACATTTTCGGAAAAATTCACAGAAATCGGGAAGAAATTCTCTAACTGATGGTGAACCGATGGTAACTATTTATAGTAGATATTATCGTTAGCGCTCTTTTCGTTTTGTCTTTTTGTATGTAAACAGACTAAATCCTTGTGTCAAGATCGGATCGGATGGCATTCCTAATCGATACTAGACTTCTAGTTGAGCTAGAAAGAACGCGGCTCAGAAATTAACGACTGATAACGATTGATATTGATATTGATTGGTAATAGTACATTTTTATTAGTCCGTTTAAAGAACCGTTATTTTTGAAATATATTCTTATTTGAACAAGTACATAAGCAGTAAGACTAATATTTTCATGGATATTGATAAGTTCGCAGAAAAGACTACGTTAGTTTACCATTTAATTAAATACAATGTTATAGTAACTAATTACCGACGAGATTTCGTGGAACTGCTTGAAAAATACGCTTCATTTAGTAATAATATTGTGATTGTGCCTAGGTATTAAGTTACAAATAAAAAACACTACTTAAGATTTTGAACTGATGTATTCATTTAATCAACTAACCGGTAGAGAATGATTGATTAAAAATCAACAAACTAATAACTACCTATATTATACGGATACTATGTAAGTACACAACAAAAAATTTAATCAATTATTTTCTTAGATTTAAACAAAAAAAAAAAGAACATTTAGGAAAGGATTCTGAAATGAAAGTAAATGAAACTAATATTGTTTCTAAAAGTTTACACTTAAAATTAGAAGAAGAAAGTGATGAATCTTGAAAATGTAGCATTATCTAAAAAAAATACTTTATTTACGCTTTATCTTACTTTTCTTCGTCTTAACTCCTGTGACAATTTTATCTTCTTTATTCGCCTTCCTTTTAGTAGATTTCCTTTCCATGTCTTCTATATCCTTAACTGGATCACCACTCAACGGCAAGTCCTGATCCATATTCTCTACACTCACCAGAGCCTCCCTATACTGTTTTAGAGTAGAATCTTCAATAGTCTTCTGTACCTCAGGGTTTATCATCCGACCGTATTGAGAAGCGTTCTGAAGAGATATCTTTTCCAAAGGACTCAGGGTATCCCCAACTGGGTCGCGTTGCTCTTGGGTCAAGGTCTCGGCGACCAAACGATCGACTATGTCTTGATCATCGGTTTGAAAATACCGGCTTCTAACTGCCTGCAGTTTCTCCGGTACTATTTCTACCGGGGTTGTGTCGCTGTAAATTATTTATTGTGAATCAAGTTTTTCTGGTATCTCTCTAGTTTCCTTACAAGGCGCTTATTTGTATACGGCTAAATTCAGTCGTATAAATTCACAAGCAAAAAGCGTGGGAGCAAGTCAAAATGGAATGTATTTCTCATAGAATACGGTCCATTTTTGTATCACTTATAAAATTGTTACGGGTCGCTCCGCTTTCCATAAGCCGTGATCCAAAAATTTATCTTCCACTTTGATATGCTCTCACGCTTTTTGCTTTCCTGCTCTTTCTACTCCACTTTTCCTGGTCTTCCACATCCGACTCGACGATGTCAATCAATCGCTTCTTGGGGACCTCTCTGATACTGACAACTTTAGGCACCTATTTCCCACGTATCCATAGGCGTAGGAAGAGGGGGGGCCGGGTGGGCCGTGCCCACCCCAGGATCGGGTGCTCACTGACTGTACATTGGCGATTGACTCGGCTTCATCGGCCACGTCAGGGGCCAGGAAAATAGCCCTAGATACGCTAATGCACGTATCCAAAGTCCATATGCTGCGGTGACTGCTTACCAGGCAGCCCATACATAGGCTTGTTTGCCACCTTAGTGGTATAAAAAAAAGTATCCCTGGGGCTTACGCAGCACGTATCCCAATCCGCAATCCCTTTGGACATGGGAACATTCAAGAGGCACATTCGAGTCTCTTCAGAGGCAGGCAACGCATTGGTAACTCCCCTGGTGTTGCTGATGTCCATAGGCGGCGGTGACCACTTTCCATCAGGTGGCCCGCGTGCTTGTTTGTCTGCTGTATAAAATAAAAACCTGACAAAAAGAACGTGACCAAACTAGCGCAGGCGCTCCTCAATCTTATCCTCAATGTCTCCTAACCCTAGAAAATAAAACGAAGGCCTTGATACCAGTCCTCACCTCTCCGGCACATCTCCCAGGATCCCCTCGTTGACCAGCAAGGAGACCAGTTTCCTCGCACTGGCGGTTGAAAGTCCCAGCCGACGGGACAGCAGTACGGCTGATGCGGACCCGCGGGACGCACAGACGGATAGTGCGCGACGGAATATCGCTATGCTCTGGGGATTGGATGTTGGTTAAGATGGCAATGCAATAGGCAATATATGTAGTAGTGTGTAAATTGTTAGTTATCTGTGGATTGCAAATTACATTATATTTTAGACACCCTAAAATTGGCCACGCATACTACATTTTTTAATGGATGAATAGCCAACATACATTTTAAAAATCTTTTTTTAAAGAGCTTGATCGCGTTAGAGCGATCATGTCGTTCCACTGTTACATCTATCACAAACTTGTATAAATAAATAAATATAAATATGCTTGGACAATTAACACAGCACCATCTAGAGTCTAGGGTGCTATAGATACTGATAAACTACTTATACACTTTTAAACACGTAGTTATTACACATATAACAACCAAACCCGTAATAGAAATTAAACGTCATCATTTCAAATTCTGCTCGACCGACATGTTAACAATAACATATTGAACCACTGAGGTCGTCAAATGTATATGAATTGGTTTTGTACATTCTATTTTTTTTGCCTAGGGAGGCAACAGACTGACGGTTCACCTGATGGAAAGTGGCCACCGTCAATAATAAACAACAAACCTCTCACATTTTAAGGGTATATTCCGTGTTTCCTACCGCGTACCTTTGTTGACGAGTAGCCCAATATTTCCAGGTAGCCAGATGCATGCAACTGTGTCGAAATATCGGGCTACTCGTCAACAAAGGTACATTAAGGAAACCCGGACCATACCCTTAATATGTGTGATAATAACCGCGATAGTTTAATACATTATGTTAACAGACCTCTCGCCTCTTGCTGCTAGCTTCCATCAGCGTGTTGTCAGTAACCAAAGCGGGATCCCGTTCTGCGCACGGGATGCACACATGTTGATCCCGCGTAGCACCCGCGCCTAGCCCGTAGCACGCCGCGTGTTGGACACTACCGCATGACCTAGGCGGGAGTTGGTATTGTGTTATTGATAGAAGTTAGTCTTCATCCCAAAGTTGTGTGGTGTCCGGTGGTGTAGAATAGCACAATTTACACTCGCGGGTGTCGTACAAGGCGACTAATGATTTCGAGGTACAATATCTTAGAGTCTTCGTAGGCTGGAAAATGGGTAACAACGTTTTCATGTCCTGCAGTGGACTGTTATGGGCTGTCATGATGAAAGCTCTCATGTTTTTATTCAAGAGGGCGCTTTTGGTGCGTAAAAAATACTCGCACCAAGAGCTAACCGACAGGAAAAATCGGATAACCAAAATATAGGTATAACAGATATTTTTTAAACTGCAGAATCGAATAAATGACAATCAAAGAACAATCTCGATTAAAGTGGAATACAAATAGAGAAAACCTTATCCAACATTTTTAACAAAGGTTAAAAAAGGAGCTAGGATGCCACGGACAGACACCTTCACAGTTACACAGTAAGTTTTTTGGCTAGAGGTTTAAAAATAATGTAAAGATGAAAAGTTGTATGTTTCGTACGAGATATATTTTTTATATCTAGATCGTGCTTTAAAGCGTAGTAGCTTAGAATTGAATCACGATCGTAACCAGTGATTCTAATGTAGACTCACTAGCCACAATTTCAATAATTGAAATCAGAGAATTGTTGGCATGAGAGTTACATAATTTGGTAACTTGTATTTTGTTAATGGCAATTCGGTAATTGGCGCTTTCTGGCACGATTCGGAAATATGTTTTTATGGATGAAAATGTTCGTTACTGGCAAGTCAGCATGGGCTCGGGTTCCTCGCAGTCATAATTGTTGCAGGCGCAGCGCAGCGCTGTCGCGACGCGACGAGACGTATCTGCCATACAAATGAATAATTATCTAATTGTACCAAACTAGGCGACGCAGTTGATTTCAGATATTCCAAACAAGGTAACTAAACCGACGGAAAAGCGTCGTATAATCCCCGACCAAGATACATATATTACAGATAACAAATTTTAATGAATCTGGCTTTCAAATGAAAAGCTTGCTTAAAGAAAAAGTGAGCGCCGGGGATTATAAAGGGATGAAGAGGTTGGCGGACAGGAGAGAACAGTGGCGATTATTCCACCGACAAGAGTCATATTCTTAAATATGATGATGGCTTTCAAATGCAGAAAATCGCTTCGAAATCCGTCCATCCGTTCGGAAGCTACAATACCACATACCAACGTGTGTATCTACTCGCTTACGAAAGAAAACTAAACTCGCGAAGTCACTTTTAACTTTATGATACCGATTTTGTACCGCCTAAATAAGCTTAGGAACATCGTAGGGCGGCAACTTAAGCGACGCCAAACTTTATTGCAATTGGGAAAATGTCACAGAATATTGATACTAACTTATAAATGTATTTTTGCATTAACTTTTCGTTTTAGAAACGAATGATGGAGGCAATAAATTCCTATACTTAATTTCATTTGCGAGGTTGTTATCTGCAAACGGGCACATCGAACATCAGAATCACTGACCTTCATAAAAAGGCATTGTTTAAACCAAAACACTACTGTACCTACGTACAATCGAGTTCATTAATATGTGAGCATTGCCAAGACTTCAAATATAAATGTACAAGGAAGGGAACTTATATATTTGAGCAGATGTATATATGTTTGATTGATAAATCTGCTCAGATATGTAAGTACCCTTCCGACTTCGACTGTACCTATGGAGATAAATGATTGGAAGTTGGTTTTGAAGTAACTAAATAAATTCTCATAGCCTGCTAAAAAAAGAAGGACTTACTTGTAATATCTTCCGCCTGCGTCATCATTGGTGGGTTTAGCGACGCCTGAAACATTTGATGCAAGTGGGAATCATACATAGATTAGGACACAGACATTTCTATTTAAACTCACATTAAGCTTATAGCACTCGATGTCTCTGCCTACCCCAGGTGAATATATACAGTCATTCAACGAATTAGTTGATGACCTGACACTATGATAATTCACATGACAATATGGACTAAGTTTGACCATGATCCAGGATTTGGCAGATCAGGTAATTACAGTGGAGTGACTGCGATCTGACCTCTGCAACCCTGCTACTAAGGAAACCTGACTAGTTTTAGATCATGGTTACACATTCAGTCGTCTGAATATGTAGGTTTCATCACGATAGTTTCCCTCACCGTAAGAGCATCGGTTAATTTTCAACTAATGTACATATAATTCAGCAAAATAGTCATTGGTACATGGCGGCAGTGGGATTCGAACCTGATTCTCTCGCTGCCGAGTCGTATACCTTTATTCACGGCTTCTATGCTCTGACGGTGGTGGCGGGATAATCAATAAAACTCACGATCGCCTCGTGGCTCCGCATCTCCTCCTCGGCCTCCCTGGCGTACACCCTGAGGGCCAGGCGGTGGTGCCTGGTCTCCACCGAGCCCACCTTGGCGGCGGCGGCGAGCGTGGCGCCGAGCGGGGCTTGGTATTCCCCCGGGGTGGCTAGGGTTGGGGGAGCCTTGCTGTTACTCACGATCGCCTCGTGGCTCCGCATCTCCTCCTCGGCCTCCCTGGCGTACACCCTGAGGGCCAGGCGGTGGTGCCTGGTCTCCACCGAGCCCACCTTGGCGGCGGCGGCGAGCGTGGCGCCGAGCGGGTCGGCCGCGTCCGCCGCGCTGCTGTAGCCGGGGGCTTGGTATTCCTCCGGGGTGGCTAAAGGTTGGGTTATCCAAATTCGAAGCTTTAAACCTTTTTAAAAGATTTAAGGAAAAAGCTAATCGACACCGGAGAGCTGGATCGGTCCTCGGACAGTAAATAAGTATTGCATTGTATTGTAGTAGTAATAAGTAGTGTTGTCAACGAGGCAACGCAGCTAGCTTTCTGGGCACCACTACGCGAGACAACGGTGTGAATGATTTATTTAATATGTAATATTTTAGTATTGGGATATAATTTTTATTTCTAATTGTAAATATATTTTGTACCTAAAATTGAATAAAAAATTACGATCTAAAACAGAACTGAAGTTCAAATTCAAATTAATTTATTCCACACAAACATAGGTACAAAGCAAGAACATTATTGCATGACCACGTTAAGAATCATATTCCGTTGCACTACTGTGCAGTTGTTAAACCCGTTGCCAATTAGGACAGCGCCTGAGAGGAGCTCTCTGTCGCAATACTAATCTAATTCATCGTTTCTTCGAAAATTAGTGCGTACACTCGCTGCGGGGCGCCCTACACAGTCGAGTCGTAATCGGCGCTACACGAGCACAGCCCGACCGCTATAAATAATCCTGAGCCTCCCTCATACCCTTACAAACAGGAAAACTATAATGCAAACGTTTGCTTGGTATGAGAAATAGATCAGTAGCCGTATTCACAATGATTCGAAACCGTTTCCGAACATTTCGACACGAAATTCGTGAGCGGCGAATCCGAGTCGATCGATTCGAAAACTGTTATTCGGAATCCCGATAGATTCCACGGAAACTCTGCTCTCTATAACATATGAAAATTTCATCAAAATTAACTGAAACCACATTTTCCTAAGAACTTTTACGGGGTCCTTTGTCGATTCCGTATCCGAATCCGATTTCCGAACCATTGTGAATACGGCTACAGGAGGAGGTACCTATCCAAGTCGACAATGATTGATTGCGGAGCTCCTAGGATTGATAGAGTATTGCCACCTGTAAAATACTACTTCTCCAGCCGCATCCTCTGTCACTTAAAACATGCAAAATGGCATTTCACCCATTTCAAATAGGTCGTCACTTACAACCATGTGATGATCATAAATGCTCGGCTACCATAAAAAGTCATTTAACCCCTCACCCTCGTTGTAATAAAGGCGGAGGCTGACGTCGCAGTTGGCGGGCAGCGCGGCGCCGCCCATCGCCATGCTGACGAAGCACGCGCGCAGCAGCTTCGCCGTGGCCGCGCGAACCGACTCCATTGTGCACTGCTGCTTCTCGGACGACTTCGATCTGTGTCGTCATGAAACTACACTAACCTAACTGACAGATAAGGGCGGGTAACACCCGACCAAGTATGCATATACTTCGATATCTCCTAAACGGGTTTTAAAGATGCTAAGAAACTGGTTTTCAAACCGCATGGAAATCGGTCCATCTGTTCGGGAGCTGCGGTGCCACAGAATTACAGAGCCACAGAAACACACGTGAAACTTATAAAACCCCTTCTTTTTTCGTCGGATGTTAAAAAGTGAGTGGTACATGTGCCTACTACTGCTTTCGGTAAAGTACTGTTTGTGGTGAGACTTGGTCACGTGTTGCGTAAGCACCAACATACGTAGGAAATATGCACCTAAGCCTCATTATCAGGAAAGAGGTCCCAAGAACAGCCGGACGAGAAGAAGTTATGAATAGATAACGCTGAGGCGGTGCGAGAGCCAACGGCTTACGACGCTAGGGTGCCGAAAACCGGGCGAACTGGAGAAGAAAGGGTAAGAGACGTTAAGATGATGATGACGTACCTACTGCTATCGTGGTGTACCTACTATGACTTAAGAGCAATGTCGATTACGAACGATCGTAAATCAAGATACGTGGAACCGTAAATGGGGGTGACATGAAAAAGTAACTGAGTCAAGCTATACTCAAATCTTACTTACCCTAGTAGGGGTAGGGCCCCTACTTTTCTTCCCGGGCTTTTCTCTTCATATAAGAACCTAGGCTTCCTCGAACTTCAACGAATATTTGTAAAAACAACCACCTCAATTGGTCCAGCCGTTCTCGAGTTTATTTATACAACCAACACATATATTTACTCAGTTCAAATTAACAACTCACCGAACGCTCATGGAAACGCCACCATCCTTGTAAGAGTACTCAAATATAAAATATTCAAGTAAATTTTCGAGTGTGCTCTCGCCGTCATAGAAACACAGAGCTAGCTGGTGTAGCTGTTGATGTAAATAATTTAGTAGAATGTGTTTGAGAGATTTTTTAAAATATTTGTGAGATATTAGGTCAACTTACATATTTCTTGTCAAACGCGTCGAATGCCTGCATCAAAGCCGTACTTATAAACTGTGCTAATTCGTCTTTGCATTTGTGTTTCAAGGACATTATTTTCATTCCTCCGAAAGTCTCGGTCAGATAATTCTCTTCCGGAAAAGTACCCTTCAAGTAAGTTATTGTGCTGACCGCTATTACGGTTAATTGCTTCATAAATGTAACGGAACTCGTATAGTTCTGTGTTGCTTGCTCTGGAAATATCTTTGTCCATTCTGCTATAGCCTGAAAGTGAAAACATTTATTAGACCCTAGATAAAAAAACGGAAGATATAAAATTTTATCGAAAGTTGATACAAAACCTTCACATGTTCCGCGCTTGCTTTCTTTGTAGAAGTCATTTGTATTTCCAAATATTTTCCTTAGTCCTGTTATAAAATTAATTAAGTAGTATCACGTTATTCGAGCTAACTTATCTAAAAATATGGACTCGATCGATCGAATAAATTCTAAGTAAAACAAAATTCCCGGCCTCCCGCCAACTTTAATTTTTTTTGCGTTTTACAGATGATAGGATAGGCAAAGGTCTGGGATAATACAGCCTAGTCTTTGAACCTAAATATATTTTAGTAAACCACTTGGCAGTAGTCAGCGCCGTCAGACATGCTGTATTCGACAGCCCATTACGTACTGAACTGTCGTGAGCCGATTTGCTTGGTACACCCGGTACACATGTACCGTGCCGATTCCTATGTGTGTTGTGGAAAACGCTCCAGTAACGTAATCCTCAAGTAGGCCGGCCTACGCTCGAGGTATAAGTTAATGTTCTTTATAGCCCGAGTCTATCTTATCAATAGGGTCTTCAGAATTCGTCAGCGGAAGAATGTCGGCAGACGTTGCAAGAGGAGACAAGGTATTCTAGTCAACCCAAAAAAAAATTGGCTTTGTTATTTATAAAATTACAATAGCCGTAAATTTTTTATTGTGACCTTTTTACTTCACAACGTTCTTATTTTAAAATTAATAACAAATGACATATGAATGTGATGACATAAGTTTGTTATTAGGTATAATTTTGAAACGTTTATGTGAAAAGTTCATAGGATCTTTGATATAAATAAATCGAGATGTTATGCCCCGAAGGCGCATTAGTTCATAACGAACCAATTGAAAAAGCCGAAGAAACCGTACACCACCGTAAGAAAGACAAGAAAGTTCCCACTGAGGGTAGTGGTAGTGTAGAGCTGAACAGCTACAAAAGTCCAAAAACATGGAAAAAGTCTATCACAAATTTCTTTCGGAATCAACTCCGATCTACTCAATCTAATGAAGTAAGTCTTAAGTACCTATCACACAACATATTCTATGATTTGCCTGCTTACCATCTAAACTACCAATATTAGTTTTGCCTCCTTAACTATTTTTTCCAATTTTAGGGAGATCACCCTTCCGGCAGCAAAGAAAATTTTGAAGAAAAAGAATTAAGCCCTGACCAAAAGTGGCAGTCCCTAGGAAAAGTGTTCAGGCGACAGAGTTTAGGTGATAACTGGACTAAGTCGCCGAAACAACAAGGAGAGACTTCATCACATAGCAAACGTTTCGGCGTGAAGAAAGTTTTGTCTAGTTATTTTGGAAAGAATTCAAAATCTACATATCCAATTGAAGATGAAAAGTAGCAATGCAATTTGTAAATTAAATATATAAATGTTTACAATAAGTTTTTGTTTTGTTTAGAAAAAAAACGCTGGTTTCTGAATTTATTAGACTTACCCATTACCTCGAACACAAAGCGTTCTTCAATATTGAACCGATCTTTGGTTACCTCACCCGTTTTAGAACGTGGCCCTACAAGAGAGATACTTTCGTTCGTAGTATTATTCCATACTTACAACAGCAATGCCACATTGGATATCGTAATTGTCTATCCATGGCTCGCGAGCAGAGCTGGGAGTGGGGTCGGGTGGGTTTCGGGCGTTTTGGGCAGAATCCAATACCCTTCTTTTTGCCCTTAGATAAGAAGTTCTCAAATGTACACTGAGTGAAAGTCAGCAAAACGCTTAGCGTTCAAGGCAGTGAATGCGTGAACAGCTAGTCGTAGCCCTTGTTCCGCTTAGATAACTATAATAGATAACCATGATTCTATGAGGAAAATTTTTATACTTACTGATACATTTAAACTAGGTTTTCTAATGGGAAACTAGTCCCTCTGGTTGAGCCATGCTGTTGACTTTTTCTGCCAGCAGCACACTGACCACTATTCAAAGGGGTCAGTAACGTGTTGCAACACAAATGGCCTGTACGAATGTCTCCGGGGAAGTACCACACTTGTGTCCACTACTCGACGACGAGTAGGGAAAAAAGCCCTATCATTGCATTCGTTTGAAAGGGCCGCTGACAAGCACAGTGATTACAAACAAGCACTGTGATAGCGCAGTGCATAGCGCTCTAAAGGTCATGACACAGATCTTGCTCGCGTGCGTTGCGTATCGCTGCTTAGAAGGAGCGGCACGTTTGTCAGAACTTTCTCACCAACATCTCAACACTTCTAATCAAATGAAATTGATCTGATAGTTGCTTTTTATACGACACGAGCTCGTTGATGTGTGTTGATGAAGTTCGGCTATATGAGGTTTAGAAATTCTACGGGGTACCTAGATTCAAGGTGACGCAGCCCTTATCGAGTAGAGTTGGGTAGGAGTAGGACACCCCGCGAACGAGTCACGCCGGGCCAGCTAGTATTCAAATCAAATCAAATCAAAATTCCTTTATTGATTAGGACATTAAATATCTCTTTCAATCGTCAAAAAGGAGGGGGGTAGGAAAGTAGGAAGGAAACACACAGTGACACGCTGACCGCCCTATGTCTGTAGATAAACGTATCCCTCGCCAACCACAACCGAACCGGGCTCGACAATGCCAGACAGAGCCGGAACGCTATATTATATTATATACTCGTAGGTATGTCTAGTATAATTAAGAAAAACCACCTAAAACTACAGCAAGAGTAAGCCAGTCCACCAAGGCAGCACCCGTTCACGAGTATAACGCAGGGCCCAGCCATCGTCCAATTCAACCATATTTGAGGGAAAAGAGCGACCCGGCCCCCACGCCACCGCCAGACAGACTTGTAAGTGAGCGTGCATCACACATGCTGCATGTGATAGGTAGTTGCTCCCACCCTACTCTATCCTATCCCTACCCTATCGCTACCTTACCCCTACCCTATCCTACCATTGCCTTAACCCTACCCTACCACTACCTTACCCCTACCCTATCACTATCTTACCCCGACCCTACCACTATCTTACCCCTACCCCACCCTATACTACCTTACCGCTATCTTACTCCTACCCTACCCTACCCCTACTCTAACTACTACCCTACCCCTACCCTAGCGCAGACAGGAGACACCATGTGTGGGAGAGGAAGGAAAATTAACGCCGCTTCCAAGGTGGTTCTCTGTGGGGGAAAGAAACGGCAAGAAACCCACAGAGCCTACGTTAATTTTTTTTTTTTTAAACATGTCTTATGTACTAATACATTATTTGTCCTATATACTATCTTAAAAGTAAATACCTGTATAGAACAGCAGTTCAGTCCCATGGACTTTTGTCATTTACATATTCAGATATACTATAATAACTTTTTTGACATAATTTGTTTTTTATAGCGACTTTAAATTTATATTTTACTTATTATAATAATTATCGTAGAACGTGAGGTCGTTTATGTATTTTGTATAAAGTTGTGATTTGTTCTACGGCGCTTCGTAGAGACATGAGCTCGTTGATATCTTTTGTATGAAGAGTCGCTTGGTGCTACGACGCCTAGTAGAAAGATGAGGTCGTTGATGTCTTTTGTATGAATTTGTTCTTTGTTCTACGATGCTTTGTAGAAACATGAGTTCGTCGATGTCTTTGCTAACCCCTAAAATGCCGGTTGCTAACGCCTCTACGTCCCCCCTATGTGTCTCTCAAACAAATTGTGTGAACAATGGTTCTCCTCAGATCTTTATTTGGTCTAAGTGGTTTGCATCATGTTTGCATGCTACAGTTTACCGCGTAGGTACGCGGATAGTCTCTCCGGCGATGGATAGGTATCCGCACGTGAATATCTCCATGCATAAACTGTAGCATTTTGTTCTCGTAACTTCTGCCACTTTTCTAGTAGTACTTTGCAATAGTAAAATAAGGAAGAAATATTGTTTTCTTTTTAACTTTATTGCTGAAGGCTGTATTTAAAAAACTACTTATCGTTACGTTTAATTTGGTTCTTCGGCTATACACCACCATAACAACTAACATGCTCGTCGCCTCGCTCCTCGTAACCTAACCCCTCTGTGACCTAACGTTTTTGATAGATGCGTTTTTATGACAAATTTTTAAATTAAATAAATAAATAGCGTGAAAATGTATTATCTGAGACAAAGACAAATTATGGGATTAATGATTTTTCGAATGATCGATATTAGGAGATTCAAACTTTAGGACAAATAACATTAGGACTTAGAAATATTAGGACTAAAGAACTTTAGGACAATGAATACATTAGGATAATCTATATCTATATCTATCTATATAATTTAATTTAAGAAAATCATGTCAGGACAATCGAGTTTAGGTCTGTAAATATTAGGATATCCAAGAGACTCCCATGATAGGGCAGAGGTAAGGTTGGGTAATGAATGGGAAGGAGTAGAACACGACGCGAAATGAAGTTGTACCGAAACGTTCAAGTTCAACGACTACACCCGTTTTGGCCCATTCCGGTAGAATAAAAATGAAAACGGGCGCACTACGCCACACTCACCGTTTTCATTATTTTCTTAAAATCTCAAATCTCTCGGTATGCAGTGTTGCCGCCGGTCGAACAAGAAAATTGCCTAATTAGAAATTACACATCGTTTTATTTTATTTAATGTTACGTAGAAAATATTAATTTATATTAAAAAGGAATAAAATTGCCATAGGATTTGACTGCAATCAATGAATGAGCGACCTTAGGGCTCGAAATTTTTATACTATGGCCCCTTTGATTATAAACCTGTCTGCTAAAGTACTCGCTCAAGGCCCTAAATTACCCTTTGGCGGTAATAAGGAGGAGAGAATTCCAGCCGCCAATGTTGGCAAGCGAAGATGGAGAAGGTGGAAAAGGGTAATTACCCACCTGGCCAAGTTGCTGTGACCAGGGGACCGTTAACGCGATGTAGATTTGACAGTTGCTGTCATGCTGATTGTTGCCAACTCGTGTGTGCGAGCTCTCTTTGATTCACTATGGAGATCGCTACAGTACTCCCCCCGGAGACTGGAGGTCGATACCGAGCGAGAAGCGGAGTGGAAGTGCTGTTTCGTCGTTGAGCCATAGTACAGTCATATGATGCGGTAAGCATTTTGGCGAAACTCTGGCGTGAGGTTGCCTAATGAGCCATGCCAATGCGAAGCTGTCCCTAGGTCTACAGTAAGTCGAGACTGGGTGGAGACAGTGGAAGGCCGCAATTGAACGACCCAGCACGCGTCCGTGCTGATAATGGTCGTGACCAGGAAGCTCGCGTCCGTGCCGACTATAGTCTAGAAGCTGTGACTACTTGTTGCTTGAAGTGACGTTGTGCAGCTGCTCCGTGATGCTGATGTAGAAGATCTTGAAGCTCGTCGTTAGGATCACGTCGGGGTCACCACTTTGGCGGTAATGTGTAGGAGAGAATTCCAGCCGCCAATGTTGGCAAGCGAAGATGGAGAAGGTGGAAAAGGGTAATTACCCACCTGGCCGAGTTGCTGTGACCAGGGGACCGAAGTCCAATGGACGCTCTTTTAGATCTTGTATATAGCGTTGTAGATGGAACACTCCGTTAGCGCGATGTAGATTTGACAGTTGCTGTCATGCTGATTGTCTTGCCAACTCGTGTGTGCGAGCTCTTTTTAATTCACTATGGAGATCGCTACAACCCTAAATCAGGTAAAAGTTACTCGTAACGGCAACCCTGCTGGATCAAAACGAAACGAAACGGGCTATACGGCGTAATAAAACGCACTCCACATGTTTTTATACGCGGGATCACGAGAAATTAGAGGTAGTATTCGCCTATATTCGTGTAGTCCCGTCATAGAGAAAAAATGTTTATATACAGAAGCAGAGAGTAGATACCGAGTTTCAACTCGAGGCAAAATGTCACACATCCCTATAACACAAACACTAACGAAAATGCAGGGACGAAACAAGACAGCCCATCTGCAGATAAGGTAATTTTGACTACGATTTTCTACTCGTAACGAATAAAAACAAATCTAACTTGTGCGTATTAATATTGTCATTATAATAAAAGTGCAATGAAGGTGTCTGCATCTTCGATCGTTATCACCGTCATCGTTAGCCTACGCACGTCTAAACACTAGGGTATATATCTGCCCTCTCATTGGGAGAGAACAGGAAATAGTATATATACCATTCAGGCCCAATGCGAATTGGCAGACTTCGAATTAATCTATGACATGCAAGTTTCATCACGATATTTTCCTTCACTAAAAAGTCAAATAAATGATTTGAAATAATGAATTAGGTATCTGGGGATCAAACCCATGCCCTGATACCTACCAGTCTTTTCAATCTCTCGATCCTACATACCGTAAATACCGTGTCCTCTAGTGGAACATAGTCATGAACAAAAAAAATTATGAATAAGATAGGTACCAAAATATATGAAAATGGCAGCATATACTTTATTTTCTGTAAAAATTTAATAATGATAGTAGGTACTGCACCAGGACAGAAGGGACTTGCATCTAATTATCTTGTTCTTTAATATGTTTACAACACAGCGCTTCCATTTTGCAACCCAGACATCACCATGTCTGGTCTTCAAGAAATTTATAAAATGAAATAAATAGAAATAAACGTAAATTCGCGATTAATCCCTTAAAGTTGTTTTCTAAAATGTCCGAACATTTAAAATCTCATTTCGGTAGATTTTTGGTAGCTACGGAACCCTAATATATATTAAATTGTGCACCGCTATGTACAATATTTGAGTATTAAAATTATATACAATAAATTCTAAATCCGACCCTGCTTACATCTAAATATTTCCGTATCTATTTAGACACCGAAATATAACTCAATATGCCAATAATTATAAATAAATCTTTAATGGCATGCTGTTTTAAGGTAAATATTTCAATTATTGCAAATTCACACTATTACGATGCATATTTTTGTCAGAATTTCTAAAATGGATTCCCGATTGCCGCGATCACGAATGTTTACTTACTGGTGAAAGAATAATCCAGGTGTATTTGCATACTTTGCGCTTTCTACATAAATGTCACACCACCATCCATGTCCACACCATCAACATGTTGAACGTTCAAAACATTACGCACTTAACTTTTTGACAGCACGTTGCTACTAATAAAAAACGGGATAGCAGGATTCGTAATCATTGTTGAGTGAGCGAACAGGGAATATTTGTGATGTGAATTTGAACCTTCCGTTTTCATTCAATTCTTACCGGAACAGATGAAAACGGCTTGTATGGCGCAGGCCTTAAGGCGGTCAAGCTCTTCGGCAGCCGCTGCCGATGCCGACAGAATATAAAATTACACATATTTTTAAATTAATATTTATGTGTTATAATTAATGTATTAGTAAAAATCCATTCTAGTATTTTTAAAGCACGAAAAAAATGATTTCTAATAACTAACATTTTATGACAATAATATTTTGTAGAACGGAACGTAACGTATGACAATTCTGCCTCGCCTGTGTCTGACAGATAAAAAGTTGCGCGAGTGACATTTCCGCAAGCAACCGAGGAAATCTTTTCCAGCTTTTTGTGCTGAAGATTTTTAATTTTATATCATTTATTTTTACAAAAATGCATTATTACGTTAAGTTTGTGCGTACGACGTTACCTGCAGTTATTGGTTAATGTGCACCTATATAATAGTGTATACGCCCTTGAAACCGTGATACAAAAAATCTAAAGTCTGCATAGCAACAACGTTTCGATCTGTAATATTGCTGTTATAGGTGATATTTAAGTACAGCTCTGCGTTTGGGTACCAGTATGAGGTAAGTAATGTAATATACAATTCATATAGTACAGCATTTTCCATGTAAAGAGCCTAGACCTAACGTCGGTTCGTGTCTTTGTGTATATCGGACCAATGTGTTACTATGTATAGTATGTACAGTAGGTATGGTATGTAGGTATAGTGAAGTGAATAGTATGAACAGTCGCGGTAATAATTAGATGTAGGTATTTACAAGTGCAGATCTTTGTACATTTCAAATAATGTCAACTATTAACAAATATTTAAGTTTCACAATAATATGGGTACCTTATCTATATAAAAGCCACTTGTATATTCATGAAAATTATTATTATACACTCATAATTATTTGTTATCCCTGTCTGCAAATATTTATTTAATATTGACATTACAATTCTCTGTTAATTATAATAATAATTTTGTCTTATATTATTTTTAAAATATACATATTTTATTAGGACAACTGACAAATAAATTACCATCAACATGTTGTTAGCACAAACTATGTAACTATATAAGGAAAAAATAGGCAGCAGCATTTTCTGTTGTGCTTTTTGGCATAGAAATCTCTAACCCACATCCTAGAGGTGGAGACTTTGACAAAACCATCCCATGTTGCTAACATTGTTGTAAGACTAAGTATTATATTACTTAGTCTTACATTCATTAAAATAGCATAATGTCATGACTATTAAAAAGTTTATTAAAGTCTGATGGTCTAATGTTGGCAACTGAAAACCATCACAAATTAAACTTATATTTTATCAGATAACGCAACAGTATAATTGTGAAATTTATCTTTATTTTTGGGCTTGCATTTGACCATATCTCACCTGATGGGAAGCAAAGAGCTAGCTTTCTGGTTTTGAAGACTCCTTTCTTCTTCTTCTTGTTCCTTGCACTATCCCACATTGTGGAGTCAGCTTTCCTAATTTGTCGGTGCCAAGCCATTCTATCTAGGGTTGTCGGGTCTGGTAGATTTTCGTTGTTTATAAGGTAGGTTATGCTGGTGTACCATGTATATGGAGGTTGTCCTCTGCCTCTCAATTTCTTTTTTTTTTAAGACTCCTTTAATTTTGAAGAAATTAAAGGCTTATTAACACCTAGCACAGGTCCGGTTTGACTCCCGGCCGAGCAGAAATTAAAATGATGAATTTTAATTTCTGTTACATGTCTGGGTATGGTATTATAATAAGCACCTATGTATTTAAAAAAAAAGTATATAAGTAGTTTATCAGTTATCTGACACCCATAACACACTTACTTTGAGGCTAGATGGTGCTTTGTGAATTAATCCAAGCATATTTATTTATTATAGGTAGCCTGAAGAGTCCACCACCGCCTTATCTGTTTCTGCTGCCAAGCAACAATGCTTGCATTGTTGTGTCCCCGTTTGAGGGATGAGGTAGCCAGTACGGTTACAGACATGAGGCATTTAATCTTCAGTCCTCACAGTGGCGATGCACTTATGGTTCTGCATTTTTGTTTACAGCAATCTAAATGCAGAACATAGATGTTATGGGCGACAGTTACCGCTTACTACCTATTTACTAATCATAAACAAATTCTTTTCTTTTCCAGATGATCAAGGAGGATGTATGGAAGTCCGCAGGCCAAGAGGAAAGAATGTTAAGCTGTTAGGTAGTAATTGTATGTGTCCAAGTGGTGCTGTTGTTAGTTAGCGTAAGATGATAACAAGGAGATGGTTCCACCCGGCGCTGAGCGGCGTGGACGCGGAGAAGCTGCTGATGGACTGCGGCCGCGACGGGTTCTTCCTGGCGCGGCCCAGCATGAGCAATAAGGGCGACTTCACGCTCTCCGTGCGCCGCGGCAACGAGGTCACCCACATCAAGATACAGAACAACGGGGAGTTCCTCGACCTCTACGGTGGCGAGAAGTTCGCCACCCTCTCCGAGCTCGTCCAGTACTACATGGACAACCTCGGCCAGCTGCGTGAGAAAAACGGCAACGTAATACTGCTGAAGACCCCGCTCAACTGCGCCGACCCCACCACCGAGCGCTGGTACCACGGGCAACTCACCGCCAAGGAGGCAGAAAAAATGATGCTCGAGAATGGTAAGAACGGCTCGTTCCTAGTCCGCGAGTCGCAGCGGCAGCCCGGGGACTTCGTGCTGTCCGTGCGCACCCGCGACCGCGTCACGCACGTTATCATCCGGCGACAGAACAACAAGTACGACGTCGGCGGCGGGAAACAGTTCGACGATCTCGTCAGCCTCATCGAGCACTACCGCAACTATCCCATGGTTGAAACGACGGGTGACGTTTTACGGCTGATTCAGCCTTTCAATGCCACCCGTATACAAGTGCGCCATTTTCATACCAGAGTAAAACAGTTGCAAAAAGAGAACGAAGGACCTATAGAGAGCTTGGCTTACAAGCAAGGCTTCTGGGAGGAATTCGAAACACTGCAGATGATGGAGAATCTGCAGCTGTTCGATAGAATGGAAGGCTCGAAGCCCGAAAATATAAGGAAAAACCGCTATAAAAACATAATTCCTTTTGATCATACGCGTGTTGTTCTGCGGGACATTCCTCCGGAGGCGCCGCCAGGTGCCGATTACATAAACGCCAATTATATTCGGTGCGACGTTATGGACTCCAACTCTGACTCGCAGGACTCGAACGGCAGCAACGAGAACGGATCTCCGCAGGCCCGGAACGGGACGCCGTCAAAGAGCAAAGGCAAGTTATCACCGAATCATACAAGCGTTGTTGTCACTGAAGAAACTTTAACAGATAGCTTAAAGAGACAAGGAAACGGTACTCACAAGACGGTTCCTTCTTATGAGCCGAGTGTCCTAAGAGCCAATCCTAACTACGTCAACACAACTATTCCTAAATCCGCTGTGGACGTCCAAAACAGCGACACAGATTACGTGTACAATAAAACTTACATCGCAACGCAGGGATGCCTCTCCTCCACGGTTTACCAGTTCTGGTCGATGATATGGCAGGAAGACGTCCGCATTATCATAATGACCACGAAAGAGATCGAGCGCGGTAAAGTGAAATGCGAACGGTACTGGCCCGATAAGCAAAAAACTGAGGTGATTCAGGACAAGTTGACGATCGCCAACCAGTCCGAGTCGTCGACGCAGGATTACACGCTGCGGCGTTTCCTGGTGACGAAGAAGGACGAGCCGAACGTGAAGCGGACCATATACCACTTCCACTTCACGGCGTGGCCGGACCACGGGGTGCCGTCGGAGCCGGGGCGCGTGCTCAACATCCTGCTGGACGTGAACTACCGGCTGCAGCAGATCATGACGAGCTGCGAGCCGCCCGCGCAGGCCGTCGTGTGCGTGCACTGCTCGGCCGGCATCGGCCGCACCGGCACCTTCATCGTCATCGACATGATCCTCGACCAGATCCGAAAAGAGGGCTTCGACTGCGAGATCGACATCCACCGCACGGTGCAGATGGTGCGCGACCAGCGCTCGGGCATGGTGCAGAACGAGGCGCAGTACAAGTTCATCTACATGGCCGTGCTGGAGTTCATCGAGACGGAGAAGCAGCGGCAGCGCGTCGGGCTCGGGCCCGAGCCGCCGCAGGAGTCCCCGCGGGTGCGCTCGCTGCCCCTCCCTTTTTTATAAACCGCGCCCAACGAGCGCTGCCGACCTTCTGTCTGAAGCTTCATCTTCCGGGCGTGTAGTGGGTCGATAGACTCGACGATTCCTGTTCGTGTATCCATTTTCTAAAATTACGGTTATTTGCGACGTTTTTGTTAACAATCGATTTTTATTACATTCGTCATCGAGGACGATAAACTGTTGCAAAAATAGATACTAGTATATCTAGATATCGCAAGTTGCTCTTTATTGGACGAAGAAGAACCAAATATAATATGCGAGAGAATTATAGTGGCAAGCTGGGATCAGGTTGTATGGCTTGTGTCTGTATTTATAGAGTGGCTTTACCACATCCTGCCACGAGCGATATGCGATGACTCGTTCGCCGCGCTCATTGATACTGCGCTCAGCCTACAACGCTCCTGAACTGCTTTTGGTTTGGCTAACTCTTTATACAATAAACTAATGAACCTCTTTTTACAATAGTTGTTTTTCAAATAATGTCCAATTAAAATGACACTGAAAATTTTACCATCAATAAATTGTAATAGGTTTCCATCAAGAAACTTTTCAAAACAATTTCGTTCTATGAAGTGGTTATTGTTGTAAAATATATTATTATATGTGTATAAGTTTTTTTTTAATTTAATGAGACATTAATTAATTAGATCCACGTAAGCGAACAGTCGAAATATCATTTTTTACGTTTTCAAAAGTATTTCTTTTATAATTTTCTAATTCTGGTAGTTATAAATTGAAATAAAGTTATAATGTTGTTAAAAATTGGAATTTAGTAAATGTTGGTAATGAAGTTATTATTTTTAATATATTTTAAGCAGTGGCGACCTGATGTTTAAAACTGTTGCTTTAAATTTGTACTACATTAAAGTCAGGAGGTTGACTTGAGGGTGATCTCTAATGGATTTTGAGTTAAACAGAATATCTGTGCAAGTAAGAATTTCGTGTAAATTGGCATTTTACATATTTTTTTACTAACTAGTTATATACTTACCTCAAAACTTTATTACTAAAAATTAAGTAAATTAGTATTCATGGGTTGATGAAAAGAATGGGTACAAAATGTTGCGACATTAGATAATGTGTATTTCAATTCAAGCACACAATTAACAAAAGATAACTGTAAAAATATATCATACTTAGACCGATGGTGTTTCCAGAGATTCATTAAATTTTTCTATGCTGTACATAATTTAGATGGCTGACTCTTTAACTCAGATCTCATATTCATTTATCATCCATTAAATGTATTACAGAGCACATTTCTAGTGTTTAACAAAAAGTCAATGCTGTGTAGGTACAATATGTAAACGTAGATATTTCGGAAGTTTTTGGACGTCACTTTTCTCTTGATGATGTTTAGGGTTTTTACTAAGTAAACTAAATACTTAGGTACCTATTCTATATTACAACAAAGTCCCACGAAATCCATCTCTTTTATAGTCTTTATTTTGAGATGAGTGTCGGGAGTTTTTATTTTATTTTTTTCTTGTTGAAATGTTATGAGGTGCTTTAAGTGATGTATTTGAGCCGAATGGACGGATGGTGCGATATTTTTTTATGAAATTTATTTTGTTTCGTATGCTTAGATGATATTATACACTTACGAGCTTTATTATCGAACCACCTCATATTTTTTCCTTATACACTCATACATTACTGGCGTTACAAATTAGTCTTTAGCTTTATAAATACTTGAAATTAATTTTAATTCGGTTTTCGCGGTTTGTTAGCCAATAAGACAATGATTATCTCTGTATTTAATTTCTTCATTACGATAGCATTTTTCAGTAGATTTTTCCAAAAGCTGTTCTGATTGCAGCTGTTTTAGTATGAAATATGCCTAATAATTGTACCCCATTTAACAAATCGTTATACTGAAAAAACTATCTTATAGAAAAAAATAGTTAAATACATAGGTAATCATTGCCTTATTGGCTATCAAATCGCAACAACCTAAATAAAATTGATCAAATATTTCTGAAGTTGAAGAATGATTTAGAACACCAGAAATGTATGAGCATATATGGGAATACATGGGGTGGTTTGATAGTAAGCTCGTAAGTATAATTATAGACCTATGTTTAGGTGCATAACAAACAGTGCGACGCCAATGTTCATTTAATGAAGTCATATTGTGTAGAAGGAAATCGACTGTAAAATACTATGTATAATTCGTTTTTAAAACAACTTTCAGTGTTTTTAATATCTTAAGATTATTTTCATAATGAATGACCCAGACCAAGCTCCTCACAGACAAGCTGTGGCAGTTGTAGTTGGTAGCAACCTACTTGTATCTATCGGTTGCATGTTTGAAATATGCAGTGCAACTTGCCTCCAAAGCCACCTCTGTGAGACTTCATGGGAGGAGTAACTTGCACTTCCGCACGCGAATATATGTGTGGCAATCTTTTGTCGATTTTTATAAGCGAACATCTTCATATTTTTGTTATAAAAGTTGTAGATACACTTCTTGTGACTGGCCGGGCCTGATTTGCATTGTTGGCATTTTAATTAACTGTATTCCAATTTGTAAAGCTGAGCTTAAGTAATTGCATGGAAAAATTAAATAGAGAGAAAAAATTATGTTATCTGCTAAAGATATATGTTGTGTTATATAATATAATAAAATGAATAAAATGTGATATTGTATAATATTCAGTTTTATTGGTATTATTTTATGTTTACACAGTGGAGTTCTGCACAAAGGGACATTCAGAAACAAATAATAATACACAATAAGTATATTTTTTATAAAGAGGTACATAAAGATACAGGTCATTCATAAAATAGAACCTGCTTTTAATATAATTTCCAATAAGTATAAAATAAAGTTTTACTATCACTACTGAAAATACACAGAGATCTAAATAATTTTAATGTAAATAATTAAATTTTTCATACTTTAGTATTTTGTAACATAATAAAATTCACAGTATTGCAGGGTATTCAGACATGCAGGGACATCAAACAATCAATTTTAATACTTAATGGAAAACAACCATAATGGGGTAAAATATTATGTTTCTTTTTATAATTCTCGACTTCACCATTAAATCACAATATTTTCAGTGAAACAGGTAGTAATACTTCTGGAGGCCTCAGTTCAGACCGAGACGTGACGCGACAGGGCGCGTACATAATTATTAGCAATACAATATAAAACTTATTTACTACAAAAAAGGTAGGTACACAGTAAGTGAGAGCGCGCACCTTGCGAGGGCGAGGTGCAGCGTGGCAGCGGTCTGCTTCGTCGGCAGCTGGGGACGCAGCGAGATGTAGCGAAGGCGGGAGTGTCCCTACTCACGGCGACAGACGATACGGGTTACGCTGCACCGCTGCACTGCGACAATTGGCCTCTTCAAGCCGCCTGGTCTCGCCGGGGAGCGCGTCGACCCCCGCTGCGTCGCGCCGGGCCACCGCCACGTCGTGACTCGGTCTGAACTGACCCTAAGTTTAAACATAACATTTTTACTTCACATTGACATGTCCCATATTATAGATGAAATGTAATCCTCAGTATAAAATAATTGCAAGGAGTCCCATAATTAATCTGAATTGTTTTTAAATCACTTCCGATACATTACTACTAATTTAATTTTAAATTATAAATTAACTATTCTAATCATCATTAACTTGAATTTCTTCAATACCATCACTTTCGGTCACGAGGGCTCTTTCAAGAATCACACGGCCTTCTTTGTATCTGAAATGCAAAATACATAAATGCTTAGTAAAATTGATCTAATTATAGGCTTAAAACATAAAGCCATAGGGTATCGGGCAGAGTAGAATATACAAACCAATTGACATGTCTTAAAAGGCAACATATATCCTAGAGGCTGACCATTTATTACATCTGTAAACCAGATATCGGCAAGCAGCATTTTAAATTCTGCTATCTTCAATCTTGCTTGTGAAATGTGGAGACTATGACAAAGCCCCTCTACTAATAAGTGAGGCTCAAGACTAGCAATGAACTGTTATAACTAGAAGAAGAGACTTGGCAGGTCAAGTAGGTTTGAATGGCGCAGTAGACAATTACCTGCACGAAGTCCCCTCTACTGCCATTTGACAAGTCTCTTCTTTCATGACACAGATTATACCCCTCTCTAAAACCACTAGATGACAGTCACTCCCATGATCCAGAATTTGGCAGATATGTTGATTACAGTGGAGCAATTGCCATCTGACCTCTATGACCTTGTTAACAAGGGAACCTGACCAGATTGGACCAGTCATTCCCAAGATGAACACAAATAAAATTACTAACCTTTGGTTCTCCTCTGTGGCAAATTCGTAAACCCATCCGAGCTTGGTGCTGCAGTTCTTACAGGAAACATCGCGTACCATGTGCCGTCCAGTCAGCATAACTCGATCTTGCACCTCCGAATATACGAGATTTACTACCTTGTGGAAGAGAAATGCTCGGCCTGTAAGTGGTAAAGAAATTCTAAATAGACAGACACTACATCAGTATGACCCACTATGGTATGTTTTTCGATTACCCCAACTGCACCTAAAGCATAGGAAAGACAACCTTATGGTTATTGCTTCTTATGTCCTAAGTATAAGAATTGTTCGACAATGGAATGCTAACTAATGTGTTCCAAACACAGCATATAACAAAGGGTAATTTGAACTTGCCTGTGGCTCCCGTAAATCTGGTGCTGATAAGCTGCGCACGGTTGGTCAGGTTGACATCGCAAGCTGCACAAGAGAATAGACGAGACCCACCAATATGATCAAGGAAAATCTTGCCCATATTCCCCAATTTTCCTCAACGACGCAACTTGTATCTAGTTCTCGTTAATATTTTTTCTCTACGCTTGTATTGTACGTGGTATGGAGGCTTTAAGGAGGCAAACAAAGCAAAGTATTTTTTCTTTACTCAACAAACAAAACGAAAACGCAACTGAGCTGGCTGACTGACATACAATGTAAACAAAAGAAAAGAGACCAACGATCTCCACAAAGCATGACAAAATAATAGTCCTCTTTTTATAATTTTGTATGACGTACAAACTAAGTCAAATAAACGCACAATTATGACATTTGGCTGACTTTTTTACATAAGGATTATTTTACATTCAGCCAAAATTTGTGTGGGAGTTTTGAATTACAGTACAAGCATTTTATTTTTACATTATTAATTACAGATATTTTTATTTCTCTGGCTACGGGTTATTTTATTTACGGGCTTATTTTTTCGGTATATAGTAAAATGTAAAATAAATGATGTAAAAACAAAGATTTACGACTTTACATGAGCGACAACTTTGTTTACATGTTGCTGGGACAACAAAAGATTTCGTGTGAAATATGATTGGGTTAAAAAAAAAGTAAACAAGACATACATCTATTATTTTTACAAAAATTAATAGCATTTTCTTTATTTATCCATTATGGAAAATGTGAAAGATGAGGCTATTCACAACACAGCTTTAAAATTAGCTGAGGAGATTAAGAATCTCTCAATATACAAATCATTTTACAGCGATGTTCAGGTATATGTAAAACACCTATGTTTCCAGTACCATATCTGCAGAAAAATTATAGCCATAGCTTCCAATGTTACTAATTATTTTGAATATTCTAGAAATTAGTATCATCCACGAATGTAAATAAGGAGGATTTCAAGCATACCCTGCAACAGGCAATGAAAGAGAAGGGTTTGGATACTAAATTACGGAATACTGTTTTTCACTGGGTACGATCACAGGCGAAGCAAAACGTGAGTGTCATAATTGAAATTGTGGGTTTATTACTAAAAGCGATTCATCTACAATCGTTTCTACAAATCTAAGTTGAAATGACCACGTTGACAATAGTCTTACCGAACGAAAGGGCTAATTAACGTTACACTTACATTAAAGGCCTAATGACCGATAGGCCTGCACTTAAAATGCCTAAGTACAACTGACCAAAAGTAGTTCGTTCGGTGGTCACTAGGTGAAAGTAACACAGCCTACTTCGGACCTGCATACACTACCTATTGAATAAACTAGTGTTATTAATTCAAACACAGACACTAAATTCACTGCTTTAGTACGTACTTGAGGTGTACCAGCTCAAAGCCTTTTCAAATTGGGTGAAATGAGCATTCGGTCTTTAGGTATAAGTAATTTTAGGACTAACAGCGTTAGGCGTGTCAATTTCAGCCTATCATTCATTAGGACTTTTAAAATAAGAGCATTAGTTCTTATGAAAACTGTCTTTTCGAGCATAGGTAGGCATAGTAAAACTAGCTATATTAATTTTAGCACTTACTGCCGAGGATGATATGAAGGAGGATGTTATTACTAACGCGCGAATATAACAAGTTCCTTCCTGCTCACGGCCACATAAAAATGTACACTAAAATTAGACTTAAAACCAAATTGTGTACAGTAACATATTTGTATAGCCAAATTGTATCCATTTTTCTTTAGCAGTGAGTGAGTTCTTTCCTTAGACGAAGTGACATATTGGTCCATAGATAGCACGCTACAATTTTATTTGGCTGTGCCTAGGATTCGTCATTCGTTATAGCTGGGATCTACGATATTTAGCAAGTACATATTTACTAACCAGTTCTGCTTTATTTTCGTCTGTCTACAGAAATTAGATCCACTGACGTCGCTCTTGAAGGCTAGTGCTCAATGGGAGAAGAGAATTCATAAGTCCTTAAATTCTATGTGTTCAGATCTCGAAACTTCTTTAGCAAAAATCAGGCCTCAGAGCGAGCAAGAAGAATTAGCAGAAAAATGGAATGAACTTAGCACCTATACTTTGGGTATGACCTTGATTAAATGTAAAATCCGTAGTGTTGGACACCACATGACGCGCCAACCAACACTTACGGAAATCTCCCCTATTTAATGTAGATATTGACTGTATGATTAAGTGAACGTCTAATTCTTTCAGATTTATCAAAATATAGACCGGTTTACGCTCCAAAAGACTTTTTAGAAGTTTTACTTACCCTATCGGGATATTTGCCATTTACGAGAGAGTGAGTACCAATCACTTAAATCGAAAACTCCATGTATGATTTTTCAACTAAGTTATAACTGTGCCTCCAAGACTAGTTTTTGTTTGCTTGATGTGATCTAGAAAGAATAGATAATATTCGAGATAACTCTATTTACCGTAATTTCATTCTGTTATTTACTATTAATGTGGAAAGATAGATCTATTCTGAAGTATCTAGGTACTTAGTAATAAACCGTTTCTAACTGATAACTTACATCATTAACAGTGACGAACCAAAATGGGAATTTGCACATTTACCAATACAAGTGAAAACATTGGATCAATTGGTGAGTACCTACTTCGGTTCTCATCAGTCATATTCATCTCAAATTACTTATTTAAGGTTTTACATCTCTCTACCAAGGCGACAAGAAAATTGTAATCTACCCTACATTTTCCAGCGGAAGGTTTACAACGAGTGGTCGGCAGGTGAGCCACTACTCGGAGTAAACCCAAGCATGCCCAGCACAGTTCCTGGGTTCAGCACTCTCGAAGCTGAGAGGATAGGGCTGGGCGAGCGCGTCTCCACACTGGGCTACGCGCCCGTCGTACAGGAATATCTGAAACGCGGTAGTCCACAATGCCTACGTGCGAGGTTATGGGCCCAGGTTTTGGGTGCGGACGTCAAACAACAGGTTTGTACCTCGCTGTCTTGGTTATATTTTTTATGATAATTATGATTGTTTAATATAAAAACAAATTAATTTCAGCAAACAAATTACTTTAACAGTCTGAAGAAGAGTGTTTTAGAAGTGGATCTAATGATAGACAAGCTAATCTTCAAGGACGTACAATTAACAGCGTCTAACGACGACCAATATTTCGTCTTCGAAGACTTGCTTTATCAGGTACGTAAAGTAAGATTACAACCAAATTAAGAATACTAAAACATTCAGATACTTAATTTGCGCCATCAATACTAGAGAGACTACCTATCTAATTAATGTTGCAAGTTGTGTCTTTTGAAGTTTCGTTTGAATATTCATGCCACTCAACAATAGGATTTATACCTATTTAAAAAAGTAAGTACCTAATACAGTTAAAGTAAGGTTTTTTGTTCATTTATTTAATAGATAGGTAGATGTAAAAAATATTTTATTTTGAAAATATTCTCAGAAGTAAGCTATCTACCATCCGAAATGTTCGTTTGGTCGTCGATGCCAGTCAAGAGAACCGTTCGAAAAACGGTCGAAACAACACTTCAACGTTTCCCTCTCATAGGTGTCTGTCTGTTTAATAACATTGCCTGTTCCGCATTTAGATAGATTTAAGTTGCTAATGAAGTATATGGTACAAAGGACTGGCTTCGTACAGCTAAGACATAACATAAACCGTAACTCTAAACCGCATTAAAATCGATGCTTAGTTCAGAACAAAAACGATGAAGACGCGGCAATTTAAAAATTAATATAACACAAGTCACAACCTAACGCTGCGTAAAATAAAATGTGATTAACAATATAATGTAGGCCTTATCGCTTTACGTCAGACTTTATAAGGTTATGATTTTAAATGACGCAGACGGCTGCAAAAATGATGCATTCCTACGTAACAACCAATAGCGGACGAGATATTTCCTCACAATTATGACTTCTGCGCAGTTCCATCGGCGCAGGGTTGCCAGATTGGGGGTTTATTTCGCAATTTTGGGGAAAAAATTGACTCTTGGAGAAAAACTGGGGAAACAGAATCTTTGAAGAAACTTTTGGGGAAAAAAGATCTAGGGAAAATATTGAGCCCTGATTATAGTATAACTTACATTTACGAATGACGATGAAATGAAATCTATGAATCTTTAAGACAAGTTCTAGAAACTTGATTCTAGTGCCAGAAAACCCTTGAACAAAAAAGTCTGTGGACCATTTAAACTAGTGATGGGACTAGACTCGAATATTATTCGAATCACCCGGCAAAAATTCGAATCACGATTCGAACTAACTCTTTGAATTTTTGAATTGATTCGAATGGAGATTCGAATTGATTTATGACTTTAATCGACATTTTGATTCGAATCAATATGAATAGATAAAAATAAATAAAAATACGTGAACATACTGCCATTATGATAAAACGGTTTAATAGCGAAAACGTCTACTCAACCGAAGACGAAGACATTGAAATATTAAATTTGTTTAGTGAAATTGAAGTAACTTTTTTATTAAAAAAAAACGAAGAAATAATGTGTTTATTGTACCTACTTATTTGTTAATTAAACCAAATCAAGTTTGGGGTTTTTTTCTGAATAATGTATCATTTTGGGGAAAAATAATTATGAATCTGGGGAAATATGAGAAAACACATCTGGCAACCCTGCATCGGCGTTGCTTTTAAACAGGCTACTTCAAATTTGCTCATGATAACAAACAACTTTTTATTTCCTGTAATGTTATAAATTGATGTAATAAAGAGATTAACGACATACATACTAATTACCTATATGCAATTGCATACACTACTTTATCTACACTCATATTTTTATGTTAAAATATCGTATAATTTTATCAACTTAGCTGGAAGTAAGCTGCCAGTCAGTTCTGTTGTATCTACGCGTCAAGGATATCAAGCGGCGAGAAATTCACTTGACTATTTTCACATTTATCTATTTATTTGCTTAAAATAAGGAAAAACATTTACAAACACAAATTACAACAATTACAAAAATATTCTGTTTAGCGGGAAAATAATTACTTACACAGAATATAAACAGGAAAATTTATATTTTGAATTTGAATACTTTATAAATACTTTACTGGCACCAATTCTGAAATCAGATGTTTAATATGATGATTATTTTCGCAATTTCCTGAGTTGCTCATATTAAAATTATTTGTTACCACGAGTACCTACATGCATAGCGTAGTCATTTGTATTATGAATTTGAAATCACTTGTATAAACATGGTACTATTGTCATAGGCGAAGGGGGGGGGGGGGGGACCCAGATTCTTACTGCCACAATACAAAAAATTCTGAGCTCGCTACGCTAGCTAATTCATTAGTTTACTTTAATAAGTTTGCTATAGCTCTTTTTAACCAAAAATTGAAAATTTCGAGCTCGCTGCGCTCGCTAATTGGTTAAATTCACACCAATCGGGCCGCGTACTTAATTCGGATTTAAAGAGCCAATATGTACGCATACCAAAAAGGCCGAGCCGAGCTAGCTGCGCACACTCAGTCATTGGTTTTTGTAATATTTAGGTATCATATTCTACGCGAGTCAATTGAGCCGAAATTGGAAAAAAATTCACGGTACAGATCGATATTTATATGTTTTGATCTTGAACCCCCCAAAACCAAAATCTGGCTACGCCCATGACTACTGCCACCATCATCATCTTGGCATCAGACCCGGTTGTGCTCTTACGCACGGTATATTGGCACTACTATGTATAATATTACCCTTTAGGTGATGCTCTGTTTCTCGCGCGACTGCGAGGTGCTGCAAGCGCTGAAGGGCAGCGTCGGGAACCCGCTGTCGATCGCAATCAAAGGCCGGCAGTCCTCCGCCGAGTGCCTGACCGTGTTCCCGCCCAGCGGCGTCATACCCTTCCACGGGTTCACCATGTATGGTGAGTTTGGTAAAATCAGTCGTACGGATAACATTTTATGGTCTATTATGAATGCTAAGATTTTGGACTTGCGCCAATTTATTTGCGAAAAATATTATACAGCGCTACACCTCTGGAGACACCTACTCTAAGTAAGATGTACTAACACACCGATGTCGTTCTTTGTAGTTAGGATTTAGTAGCACTATTCGCCATATTTGCCAAGGTTGTCTGAAAGAGATCACATTAGTGATAAGACCGCCCTTTGTACTACCTTATCATATATTTTGTATCTGTATTTGTTTTCTCTGGTGTGAAGAGTATTGTATTGTATTTGTGATGTAGCGACAATAGGATCCGACTGAATATCAAAAGTGAGTCCGAGTGAGTACCGACATAGAGCACATAATTTAGAAGTAGAAGTGGCAGTGGGCTCTCGATGTCTGCCGAAGAAGCGGCAACCACTGTCGTAAACTAGAGCAGACTGCTGCTCAGATGGAGTGAAGATTTGAAAAGGTTACAGATGGAGGCTGGATCCCTTAAGCCGAGGACAGGGTGCAATGACGCTTACTGGGGGACGCCTACGTCCAGCAGAGAACTAATATTGGCTGATGATGTTGTACAGCACAACAGCGCATTTACAGTGCAGAAGATTGTTAACTTAATGCCCTGTAGTATGAACTATCACTTCGTGTGGGAGTTTCCTGGTAAGATGCAGGCCTAGGTACTACACGATAATACTTAACCGAAAGCAGCGTTAGAGATCTGGGAATTTGAAAGAACTCCACAAATTAATTTCTTTACGTTATGAAAGACTTAATATTATGATCTTGTTTGGTTGACTTACGTCTAATCTCTTTAGTCAAGCAATAAGAAGGAACAGAGAATTTCATAAAAATACAACTGTCATACCTACACCATGTAACGTCAGAAAACTAAATATATTTTGGATAAAATTATTAGGAAACTTCGCTAAATTCTTCGTTATATGTGATCTGATTGCTAAACTTAAGAAACCAACAAAAAGGGCAGTTGGAGAATGCATATTGTACAAAAAGCTGCAATAAATTGTGCTGTATTTGCCGTGTCTTATTTGGGGTCATATAAACTGACATCATGGTATTTAGAGAGCAGATAAACGGCTTCCAAACGTTTGATGATGGCACCACCTTGGTATATCGGTGTGACGATGAAATTCACAGCTTAGGGTGTCTTTCCGAGGATCGATGAAACGGTCATACCTATACCCACAGTAACAAAATTAACCAATTATCAAGTTTCAAATTAGGCCATTTGCTGGTTTTGAAACCTGACTGAACTGACGACGGAAGTAAGTGCATTTTTTACTTTTTCTTGGGCTGCTCTTGTATCTACGTTGTTTTCTTAGCTACCGTCCACCGCTGTGACCTCATCCCCAACCACGTATTTCATACCAGCCTACTGTGTCTCTTACATGCATCGGCTCTCTAAAAAGTCCTAATACCTACAGGCGATCGTAACTTTCCAGCATTTGACGTTCAGGGCCATTTACATCGTCTTAGCGTGAGCTGATTAGTGCCATACGAGACACGTGTATTCTCCGGCAGAGAAACACAGTGACAACCCGGTAGTGCGTAAAACCTGTAGCGTGGCACCCTATTTTGAAGAAATGAGGCGCAAGAGCAAGTTGTTCTTGCCGACATTATTTCTCGATTCATTCTATCCTTTGTCTGTTGTATAGGACTAAAATATATTTTTCCCTTTAATTAATTGTCAACAAAAATATTGAAGTAGTAATAAGTAAAGTGAATGAATCATGAATCGAAACAGCATATAAACACAACCGCAAACTATGACGAATTCTCCGATTCAAATAAACGCAAAAGGCTCCCGCCTACCCAAAGAAGCTTAGGTACTTGAATGTAAACGCGCTATAGCATTTTGAAATACCCATCAAACGTTTCGACCGCAGACTATCCTCTTTATTTTAGCACGCATTTTAACAGACAACTCGGAACCCTACACTGCACGTGGTTCGGCACGTTTCGGCAGGTTCATCATCATCACCCTAGCTTTTATCCCGGCTTCTGCCAGGGTCCGCTTTCCGACTCATTCTTCTCCACTTTGCCCGGTCTTCATCCTCATCCTCGCGTCTTAGGCCATTGGATCTCGAATCCGACTCAGCGATGTCAATCCATCGCTTCTTGGGTTGCCCAAGACCCAAGACCCGCCCGGGGCCTCTTACCTGATACCGGCAGGGTCAGACACCTATTTCCCACGTATCCCTGAGGCTTACGCAACACGTGACCATACCAACGCAGGCGAGCCTCCTCGATCTTACCTACGATATCCCTCACGCCGACGCTGCCACGGATATACTCGTGACGTCATTACTCGATCGAGCCTCGTAAGGTTATCTGACTTTCTGACTTTCAGTGACTGACAGAAGTTAGCGCGATCAAAGTTCCTATAAACTTGTCAAGCTAATGCATTGTTACCTCTTACAGCAACGCCGTTCTGCTATCTCTACGATGATCCGGTCCAACTGTATTACACGTTCCGAGCGTTCTACATCCGCTACTGGCATCGTTTGCATTACTTGTCCACGCATCCGCAGGTAATTTCGCCCAAATGTGTATGATATCTATAGCTTCTTCAGTGCTCACATTGTACTACAATATTGCAGAGAAATAAGTATTGCCTGATAATTAATAGTAGTTTATGTAACGGTCATATAAAAGGGGGTATTAAAACATGAGTGTCTGTTTATCATACCAGGCGTAGCCGAGTATGATAATAGTTTGACACGAGTGTTTTAATACCTAATTATATGCAGTTGCATACACTACTTTATCTACACTCATATTTTTATGTTAAAATATCGTACCTATAATTTTCTCAACTTAGCTGGAAGTAAGCTGCGAGTCAGTTCTGTTGTATCTACGCTTCACGGATATCAAGCAGCGGGAAATTCACGTCACTACTTTCACATTCATCTATTTATTTGCTTCAAACAAGAAAAAACATTCACAAACACAAATTACAACAATTACAAAATATATTCTGTTTAGCGGGAAAACAATTACACAGAATATAAACAGGAAAATTTAAATTTGTTAAAGACATCTATGTATTCAGCCTACATTACGCCGTGTCCCGACAAAAAATAAAAAAATAAAAGTGAAGTAAAAGTAAAGTGTTGCATAATGATTAAAAAGTTATTTTACGATACAGCAGTAATGAAAATAGTATTGGAAATGCTGTATCGTAAAGTAATTTTTTAAAATTCTGGCGCGAAAAATGTGTAGCCTTAAACGACTATTTTCGAATATGTAATTGGAACATTAAGCTATGAGTGTAGATAAAAGTATGTTATTCTATTTCAGGGTATAGTATCGTTGTGCCTTTTATACGAAAGGCTACTGGAAGCAAATGAACCTCTGCTGTGGATACATTTCAGGAACATAAACATAAACCCGTGAGTAACGAAACAGCCTTTTTATTTAATAGTTGTTTTATTATTTATACTAACCTTTTCTATCTCTAACATTAACTTTTCAGGATCAGAGTAGTATTCAAGTGGCTTATGCGAGCGTTTAGCGGTCATTTACCCCCCGATCAGCTGCTGCTTCTATGGGACGCCATATTGGGCTACGACTGTTTGGAGATACTGCCTCTTCTAGCACTCGCCATACTGAGCTTCAGAAAGGAGAACATATTCCAAGTGAACACTATTCAAAACGTCGATGCGGTTCTAGCTGACCTGTCCACGATATCTGTGATTCCACTAATACAACTTGCTCTGATGAAGGCCTGATGTAGGTACGCTTTGGAAAGGTAGGGAATAAGCAGAAAAATACATATTTTTGTTAACTAATTATAGTTGAGCACTAGATGAACTTGGAGCGGAGATAGGATATAGTCTCAAAGTACCTAACAATAATGAATTTAGTTTAACGAATAACTCAAAATTGAGAGGATTCACTTGTTTTTAAAGAATGCGTTAACTCCTTTTGGAGTAAATATCGTCCCATCCAAGACAAAATAACATTTGATGGACTTAGGCCATAATCCTAGAATTGACTAAAAATAAGGCTCTGTTTTTTATATTGTTTTTGTTAACATACACGTTATTTTTAAGTGGATACGCAATGGAAGCCACGGATTTCTTTATAATATTTTAATGGTCCTAATATGTTCCTGTAACATAATTTGTGTTGATGTATGGAATCGTTTTATAACATTGGTTTGGATACTTTTGTTTTGTAGGGATTTTAAAATTAAAAAATAAAGCAAATATGTCTGAAGCATACCTATATTTTCTTATAAATCACACACCAGTTACCCTCCTCGTAGAAACTACTTTCTATATGCACGTCTGGTATTTCTTTGCACAAGTCTGCGAGTTCGTTTTCTTGGAACACATGGTAATACCTGAGCAGGGTGTTTTCCGATTTATTTTCAAGTTTGTCATCGGTTTTCTTTCTCAACTTCCACGGGACGAGTAAGTCGTCGTGTTGGAATTGCGTTCTGTTTTCGTGGACCGGCAGGGTCACACCCACGACCGACATTACTTCTTGGTCGCCATTTTGGGTTTTGTTCTTGCAAATGTAGTTTGAATCTTTCTGGTCCTTCGCCCATACGGTGACGAGGGCGCGTCCGCCGCTGCGTAAGACTCGAGCTATCGTTGACAACGCCTGCACTCTTCGCGCCTGGAAAGGTGGAACGGGTTTACAATTTTTGTCGAAGGACCATAACTTCTTTCTACAAATTTTTGGTGTCAATCTTATTGGAGGAGGCCTATGCCTGCACTGGACTGATTTAGGCCGATGAAAAACTCTACATGCACTGAAATAGGTGGGAATAGGCCTATAGCCTAAGTATAGTAGTTTATGACGATGTCTGCAAGAATTCAATCGGGGTAACAGCTAATTCAATTCTATGACAACTTATCCTAGGCTAGTCATGCGACGCAGGCGTAACAAACTTAATACTCACTTTACTACTAAAATGGTGGACAACGGCAATGCATATAACAGCATCCGCGCAGGCGTCTCTCAATCCTGGGCTGAGGAGGTCAAGCCGCAGGCAGTCTGCGGTTGGCGTGTCGGCGATGTGAGACTTACACTCCGCTAGGAGGCCCGTACTGCGTTCACCTGCTATCTACGTTAGAGAATAAAGATATGCAGGGCTATTGGCTATCTCAGTGGACAACTGAATTTGCCATATATTAATTTTACACTTCTCTATTTTGGTAGACACTATAGCAAGTGGCCAACGTAGATGACGTAGCGTAGAATTATTTAATGGCAAATTCAGTTGCCAACTGAGTTAGAAAATAGCCCGCTGATCAAACCAACGCGTTCGGCCTGCGTCCGCGGTGGCTGCCGAGGTGGCGATCACCGAATTAAGTGTGTGAAGCCTCACATACATTGCAAGCGAATACAACTATTACTATAGCCACCGCCGTTGGCGTTACGGAAGGTTTATACTCTGTTTTAATAAAAGAGAGGTAGGGCATAGCGGGGTATCCCGTTCGAATTGGAGCCGCCCGACTGGGGAAGTACCTCCACCTTACAGAATACCGCAGCTAAACAATACTCTTTTAAATAGTATTTTGTTTCTGCCGGTGAGTAAGGTTTCCAGAGCTCCATGGGGTGGGAAATTTGGGGAACCGTGGCTTTGGCAGTGGAGGGATATTTGCCTTTTTGCTGCCAGAGTAACGTGTTATAGAGGTGGGCAACGCATTGGCGATAGTCTCGGTGGGCGATATTCTCGGTGTTGCTAATGTCTATAGGCAGTGGTGACCACTTTCCATCAGGTGGCCCGCTTGCCTGTTGGCCTATCGTACGACATAAAAAAAAAATTATATTACTAGAATACTTCGATATTTTACTCCCACGTATTTCTCAATGATAAAGTACAAGCAGCAAGAAGAGTCCTTTCCGAGCGCGCTCCATACAAACGTAGTTTGATCATATTTCCAATATTACGCTATGCGATGAAATTTTGTAGACGTGATCCAGAAACCAATATATGCTATGAATATTGTTTGTCACATTTTCGTTCAAACATAGGTATCATTTAAAAGTGGAAGTTTTTTTAACATGGGTTTGTTTCCATGAAAATCTTAAAGCCCGGCGCAACTTTGAATCATAATAATCATAATCATAATCATAAAAATCTTTATTGTTTTTACTGTGTGTTACATAGGTGGAAAAATATGTATTTGACATTCGATCAGCAGTAAATATCTGTCTCATACAGATATACAATAGGTTTATTACTACACTAATTTATTTAATTAACGAAACGATAACCGTGGAGGACCCTGTCCCTGAGCAACTTCTGGCCACAGCCCGAGTCATCGTGAGCGAACGGGCTCGAGAGCGTGACAAACGAGTGTAATACTGAATCACTAAGTTCAAAATAGCGATATACTGCGTACATAAAGACGTCATCCGTCTCCCGTAAAGTTTTGCAAATTGTGTAATGTTTACAGTGTCGTTATTACTCGCGCAAACCAAACCCGCCCTCACGTCCACTACATAAGGTCTGCCAACCTAAACAATATTCTTGAGCACGTTTTTCCCGTTGCCGCAGCCGAGCTCCAGAGACGCTATTCTATCATTCGCGTAAACCAAACCAGCCCTTATAACCACTACACAAGGTTGTAATATTACCAGGCTCGCTTCTCTCATTAGCACAAACCAATCCCGCCCTTATAAGCACCACACAAGGTCTACCTACCTGAACGATATCGGCTCGTTTGAGAACGTTCTTCCCGTTGCCGCAGCCGAGGTCCAGTACGACGCTGCCGGGCGGCACGCGCGCCATAAACTCCACTACTTTGGGCCACGGCTTATGCCGCGTTGTGCTGAAGTGGCCTGCTATCTGCTCGTATACCTGGATGGCAGGTCATGTCATGATTGGTCAGAATGTATTGGGAATGTTTTAGAAATTAAAACTCAAAGTTCACAGTTGGATTTTGTCAATACTAGGAGCACAGAGTACTATAAAATCGTACTACGAGCAATAAATGGCGTTATTTTGACAGTGGCTAGAAAAATCGCTCGAAAAAATAGGTGAAAAGAAACTCCTTAAAAACCAGGTAAAAAAAGTCAGCCCCTATTACACCAAAGGGTCAAAACTCATGTCCGTTGGCGGAAAGCAGATTAATTGACTGTGTGAACATAAATGGACCAAAATCAAAAGTGTTTACATTTAACATTTTCAATACAAGCTTTGAAATTAATTTTTAAAGTATGTATACCAAATTAAATATTACCTGATGAACATGCAACTCCTCTAAATTAGAAGCTAGATCATCGCCTATATCCTTTTTCTCTCTGCTATCACACAGAGTAGGGTATTTACATTGACAAGGCCCTTGCCTCGTCCATCTAAAGGTTAGCGATATCCTGGTTTGTCTCTGCACATTGTCATTAGTGATCACTTTGTTGACTTTCCCATCACAGGATCTTCTTTCTATGATGGGATCGTATGTCCTTGGCTGTATGCCATGTTGCCAGTCATACCTGGGAAGTATTTTTATAGATTCTTGAAAGGTTCTAGTACAGCGTCGTTGGCGTAATGGCTAGCGGGTGGGCCTTATAAGTGAGAGGTGCCACCATGTACTAGACTTTTTCTGAGTACATTAGTTTGAACACTAACCGATACTCTCATGGTGAGAGAAAACATCATGAGGAAACCTGCACATTCATTCATAACTGAATGTGTAGCTGTGATCCAATTAGTCAAGTTCCCTATTAATAGGGTCACGGAGGTCAGATAGCAGTCGCTCTGCCGTAATTACTTAAAATGAAATGGTGGTAGTGGTGGTGGACTTTTACTATAGTTCATTCACGATAAGGATATAGTGAGTCATCGTTGTCCGCAGGCCTAGCCCTACTCTCGACCAAACAGGTCGCAAGAAGAAAGCCAAGTTCACAGTGACCAGTTGCAAGTAGAAAATAATGAAAATGAATATCTCGCCGGTCAGAATAAACAGGAAATACCAGCCTGGCTGCTAAGCAAAACCATATCACTGTGATAAACACCTTTACTCACTATTTTCTTATCGCGAATGGCCTATAGTGCAATTTGTGCGCGCCTATCCCACTTCGGCGTTACATGTCAAATTCAAAATCTGAGTTAAGCTCTGTAATATGTCCTGCAATGATCAACTAACTACCTTGCCTCACCCTGCATCACTAGCAGAGACCGTGCCGGCACCGCAACCGGCACTTGCTTGCCACTGTGATGTCTCCAGTCCATGACCACATCGGACCCAAGGGATAGGGAGAGAATTGTTTCACCAAATGGACTATGCTTGTCTACATGAGATGGTATGCCTGTAGAAAGAATAATAATATTTCAACTAAGTATTTAACACGTAATTTACTGTTCAATTTATGTTTAACTCTGGCAGTTCCCACCTTGACCTGGAGAATATTTGTTAACAGTCAGCTGGTCAGGAGTCCCTACATCAAAGCCTTGTTCCCTTAATCTTTTCCATAAAATGTCACACTCCTGTGGTATTTTTGTTGGCAATGGTGCGGATAAATCTACATCATTACTACCATATCTGAACTCATACCCATAGTGCTTCACTTGTCTGTTTTTTAAGACACTGGATTCTGAATCTTCTCTCCAATCAAAAAGTGTAATAAATGTTTGCTCTTCCTCCACAGAAACAAAGTCTTTAAGAAGATGCAGACCACCAGGGTCATTATGTGAGCATATTAGTTCAGTGTTGGGTACTGAAAAAGCAGAGAGTTGCAGTTGGAATAATCATAGTGCAATTAAGTAACGCAACGGTCAGTGGCCTAGTGGTAGGGAATCTGACTCTGAATGAGTTTTTTGCTGAGTTATGTACATTACCTAGGCTCTTATGGTGAGGGAAAACATTGTGATAAAACCTGCACATTCAGGAGACTGACCATAACCATCATCCAATCTGGTCAGGATCCCCTACGAGAGCACAACAATTTCGCCAAGATGAATAATTTTGTTTTTCAAAATGCATGTAAATTAATAAATAAAATTTAAAGTTGCAAAATATGCATAATCTGTAAAGCTCGCGTTCTTTTCCCACACGTATGGAAGGCAGAGAATATGGACAAATAAAAAGAACAAAAAACAATATGTACCTGTTTCTACAAAACTCAGGCAGATGATAGTGTTATTATCAACACTACCTTTTCCATTTACAGCATTAAAAAATAATACAGCCTCATATGTACTATTGAACACCAAATAAGAGTAAGATTCACCCTTTTCTGCGACAAATTTCGGTGAAGTTATCTCCAATTGGAAATCATTTATTAGTTTAGTAATCGCTTCTTTTTCTAGGCCTGTAGCCTGCCCTATATTACAAAGAACGATATTCTGTAAATAAACGCAATTTAGTAAATAAACAATTTGAACAAGATGAACCCCTTTTCAAAATAAATAACCTCACCTGTCCAGGTATTTCGGAGCAAATTACCCCTTTAGAACTCTTTAGTCGTGCAGCAAATCTCTTCCTTTTGCGCTCAATCTTCTTTTCCTCTTCCATTTTCCTACATTACTTTACAAACAAAATAAAATTTATATTAACACATGAAAATGCATGGAAATGGGAAAAATGTAAACAAATACAGACCAAAGAGGATATAATAAACACTACGAGACCACCAACCTGCCAGCCAGCGAACAAACTTGGTCTCTGGTGTGACAAGCAAATACACAGACCTTTAAAGTATGTAACCATATTGATTTTGAAAACGTAACGACTTTCGAAAACATGCTTTGTAATGTCAATGTCAACGGGACAAGCTAGGGCTGGGCGACCAGCGTTGCCAGATCGTACCTTTTGGTACGATTTACGTACTATTTGGTCGACTGTCGTACCTTTGGCGTACTTTGTACTTTATTGTACTCCACATCGTACTATTTAGTACGTTTTCACAAAATGCTAAATTTAGCTTAGGTGGTCACTTTCCCTTCCCTGTCCGCACAATACCGTAAAATAATGGAAGATAGGGTTGATTTTGATATGTTTTTGCTCACTGGCACCACCGGTGAGTAAATAAATCAGGTCTCGTCTTGTCAAAGTCAGCTTACGACGGATCTAGACCCCCTCCCCCTCCCAAGGGTCGATAAAATAGAAGTGAAGGTAAACCGTACCTTTTTAGCCATTTTCGTACTATTGTAGGAGACCGGACGTACTTTTTTGGAATCTACTGCTGGTAACACTGTGGGCGACTGTTTCTGCGAGCGAGAAATGCGGATTATTGAAAAGTTTTTTCCCAATATTTTTAACGAAGTCGAGTTATTTATATGATATAAATTATGAATAATGTCATTATAATTTATCTGTATGAGAGATAAACTTATATTTGCGTTGCTATGGTAAGTAAGAACCCAAATACCCATACCAAAAGATCTAGTGAAGCGAGTGAGGATATCAACTTGAGTCATAACTCAAACATCGCTGTTGTATCTTTTCAGGAGCTTGGAAGAGACATAAGAAAACGGCTGAAAATATGTATGACCTCAGATTTCTTTTATCCAAATACTGGAGGAGTAGAAGAACACATTTATAACCTCTCTCAATGTCTTATAAAACGAGGGCATAAAGTTGTAGTTGTTACTCATTCTTATGGCGACAGGATTGGTATCAGATACTTAACAGCTGGGCTAAAAGTTTATTACTTACCGATAAGAGTTATGTATAACCAGTGTGTCCTGCCCACCATGGTATGCAACATACCACTGATAAGATACATATTAATACGAGAATGTATTGAAATTGTACATGGCCACTCTGCATTCAGTGTTCTAGCCCATGAAGTATCAATTATAGCCAAACTTTTAGGTCTGAAAACTGTATTTACTGATCATAGCCTGTTTGGATTTGCAGATACTTCTGCTGTATTAACCAACAAGTACCTACAAATGTGCCTTTGTGAATGTGATCACTGTATATGCGTGTCTCATACTGGAAAAGAAAATACAGTACTAAGAGCTAAGGTGAAGGCACATAAAGTATCTGTCATACCAAATGCAGTAGATGCTTACAGCTTTACTCCTGATCCTAGTCAAAGAGATCCAAATTACATAACTATTGTGATAGTTTCAAGGTTAGTTTACAGAAAGGGTGTAGACCTAATGGCTGCTGTGATAGCAGAAATATGTCCTCGCTATCCTAACATAAAATTCATTATCGGGGGAGATGGACCAAAGATGTGGTTACTGCAAGAGGTTCGAGAACGTAAAGGCTTCCAACACTGTGTCACATTACTCGGAAGTTTGAAACATTCAGAAGTGAGGAATGTTCTAGTGAAAGGTGATATATTTCTTAACACATCACTTACTGAGGCATATTGCATGGCTATAGTTGAAGCCGCCTCATGTGGATTAAAAGTGGTCTCTACTAAAGTTGGGGGTATTCCTGAAGTGTTACCAGAATCCATGATTTACTTAACTGAACCCAAAGTTCCTAGTGTCGTCGAGGGTGTTGAAAGAGCTATTCAGGATATAACAAACAATAAATTCTTATGCCCATTTGAAAGTAACAGGATGGTCAAAAACATGTATAGCTGGATGGATGTTACTAGGCGAACAGAAGTTGTCTACAACAAGATTCTTCGGAATAGAAACAAAACATTGGGTCAGCAGTTACATAGTTATCGAACATGTGGAGTGTGGCCAATCCTTCTATTGATTAGTCTAATGTATTTACTCTTGCAACTTTGTGAGAAAATACACAAACGAAAACACATTGATATAGCAAAGGATCTTAGGTTAGAGGAACCAAGATAGGGATTAGAATCAAAAGAAAAGAATATATGTTGGAATGATAATTATAATACTATGACCGGAAACAAAAGTGGCCTAATCTCTCCTTTAACTAAAGTGAAAGATACAAAGTATAAAAAAATAATTCAATAAATAACATTTATGTTATAATAATAGTGATTACAGATACATATTCACTTTTATAGCACAAGAACAAGATATAATAATTGTAAGTAATTTAACATTTTATATTTTTAAATAATTAATATTCAACACTGAGACTGATTTTTATACCTATTATTGTTTATTCAGGCTAGTTTTTTGAAGGCTCTGTTTGTTCGATTTATGCTCTGTAAAGAAAAATATTTATTTAACAAATTTATTTATTCTTATGGCATATAAAAATAAAGACTATATTAGGTACAATTAAATCTACAGATCCATTTTACAAGACTTGAGCCACATAAAACAAATACAATATCAACATCAAGTTATTTATGTACTATTATTTAATAACTAAGAAGTTTGAAGCTTCTTCCATTACATCATTTTCAGTTAATAGTTATAGTGTTTCATTTATGAGTACTTGTTCTAATCAAAATTAAACCTTGTACACTGTGCAAGAAGGCAGCACATCAAACAAGCTTGTTAGGACAACTGACCGTTTTTATGCCTATCCTTGTAAGGTTGTCACTATACAATGGAAACCTTTTTTAGAATTAGAGTTGCGTAATTTTGGTTTCGCAATTTATAATAATGTTATGTATTTGATTATCAGTTGACACTGTATTGGGTTTCTTTTAAAAGAACACATGTGCGATACACACACAAGCTACAAAATCGCGGTATGAGCTACTCATACCTATTGGCTCGACGTTCAGTGATACACGACAGGTTTACTCGTAATATGGCGCAATGTCATTGATAAGAAAAGAAAGCGAGCAATGATCAAATGTGAAATTTATTGAACTGGAGTAGGCTACAAGCAAGGTATACGGTTAAACACGGGTGATGACGGTCGTCGAGCCATAAGAAGGTACGCGAACTTACTCGCGCCGCACGTCATCACCCACTTAGGGCTTGCACAAAATTCAAACGCATTTAATCTGATAATTAAACAAAAATCTTCATACAAACAAACGTTAAACGTAATTCTTAAATGTGTTGAAGAATTTAGTGCAGGCAGGGCTGAAAGAGTTAAATCTAACTGTGTATGGCTGTCTTGATTGCTGCCGTGTGTACACACTACTGTTTATGATGGCCATGATACACCATAGCCTCCTTCATCTTACAAGCCATGCTGTAGCACGGAACTGCAACGTCGCTGTGAACCGACTTACTCATTGTTTACATGTCAATGTGCGGGAAAATTATGAATGTTATGATTATAAATTCAAAATATATTGATAAAACTGTAAATTAATGCGTTTGTATGGACCACCTACGAAGGTAAATAAAAGTTAATATATTTATAATTGTGCTAAAATTTAATAAATACGATTTTTGAAAAACAACCCTTGACCATTTTTGTTGTTAGTTTTTTACTTATTTCATAAATCAAATTCTGTTTTCTAATCATAATCTTTCTCTAACAGATGCAAAGACGTTGTTGCATTTGAAATATGCAAGAAAATGATTAAACCTTAAAAATGGGAAAGAAGCTGTGCCAATGTTTTGCTTTCCAAAAGATATGGACTATTTCCCAAGCATGCTGGAGTAACACCGAAGGATCTTTTGTGTGCAGCAAACATCGCATTGTAAAAGTTATCACAACTACTTAAAATCAAGATCTTTGATTATCCACGATGATAAAAGCGTTGAAAAAGTAGGTAGGTACAATAAGTAAGTAAGTAGTTAGTTTTTACTTAGGTGCTTAAATAAAACTGTTTAAAATGTATTATACCTAATATTGAATAAATTGGGCAATATTTTGGCCGGCATAGATTGTTTTATTTCCCGCCGCGACTGCGTCCGTATAAAATTCGAGCATAGCAGTCCGGACCCGTTCCCGCGGGAATCACATTAAATTTCGGGATAAACTTATAGCATATGTGTTATTAGGGGTTATATGCTATATAACTGCAAAATATCATTAAAATCCGTTCAATAAATTTTGCGTGAAGGAGTAACAAACATCCATTACGTACAAAACCAAAAATATTATATTTCGCATTTATAATATTAGGATAATACAATTGCAAGTCGGTTGATAGGTAAATAGTACAGGAATCTATCCAATTTCATATTATCGAACTAATGTATATACCTATTTATATACTTAATCACTTTAATAACTAATAACTTTAAGCGACGACGACCGCGATGATAGTTCTACAGTAATTTTCAGGTAAACTAAAATTTAAAAATGCGACGTTGTCAAACTTCTGCGCATGGCTTGTAAGATGAAGGAAGCTATGTGATACACTTATCAACCACCGACTCTTGCCATTAAGTGAGGTGCCTGTTAATTGTCGCTCTAGTTGCATTCTATAGAATGCTGCTGAGCAAAGGCCTCACCCCGATTCTGCCACACCTTCTGTCTAGTATAAAATAAAAATAACACCCAAATACGTGCCAAAGTACTCACACTTTGGTAGCCCTCGGAGGGTGCTTGGGCCGCGCCCCAGACTGCTTCAGCTGCAGCACGAGGGACCGCAGACGCGCCACGTCGCGGCCGCGGCGGGGCCCGAAGTCGCACAGCTCGGCGACGCGCGACCACTCGTTGCCTTCCTCCACGACGCCTTCCGAGCCGCGGGCCAGGGCGCGCTCCGCGTTCCTAAGCACGCGTTTCAAAATAAGCCGGTTGGTGATTTGAGGCTAAAGGTCCGACAAAACCAGTCCGACAAAGGCGTCATCGACGCGGCACGACCACGGCGCGGGGATGGAGCGTCTCCAACGCGAAATAGCGCGCACACCCGCATGACAGCAGCGCGAATTGCGAAACTATTTGTTTAGTTAAATGGCACTGAAGCCGCGCTGCATTCCCGCGCCGTGGTCGCGTATGGTGGGTTCGAATGTATTAATAATTTGACGTGTTAGTAATATTTATCTTTTGTGTATTTTTGTAAAAGAACGTATGAGGCGAATAGGGGGAGCCCCACCACCATCTCAGGGGCCCAAACCAACCTCTCCTGCACGTGGTGCCCCTGCTGGCAAAAGGACGAGGCTTCGGCGAATCGGCGTTTCCCTAACAGGTTGTGCGAGGCGGATGGGAGTCGACGCACGTAAAAAGTCAAAGCCCCGCAAAAAGAATGGAAGGTCAGATACCGGACACGAATAGGGCGTCGGCGCGGATGGCTATACTCCTGTGTTAAGTCGGTTAGAGCTACCGGGTTCAGGGCAGGCTCTGTTAAAGACGCTAGCCCACAGAAAGGTCCGCTTCGCGGAACCTTGGCACGCTGACCCGACGGGCGCCTGAGCTGGCCGATGTACTCGCCATTCGGAGGATGGCAGTGGCGTTCGTGCGTTGGAGAGGCAACAGGTCCCGCAACATGTAAAACGTATAAGCGACGGTCTTATGGTTGTAGAGGTCGAAGGGGTCGTCATCAATTTGATAAACGCCTACGGCCCTACGCTCCACAGGTCGGTTGTAGCGATGCGGACAAGACGTTGTTCTGGGAGCAAATCGAGGAGCTACTGCGTAGCATTCTGTTGTCGCAGGGTATTGTTGTGGGTGGCGATCTGAACGATCATGTGGGTGAGAAGTGTGAGGAGTTTGGTCGTGTTCACGACGGTTTTGGGTGCCGTAACACTGAAGGAGAACTTCTCCGGACGTGTATGGCTGCCGTTGTGAACATCGTCGTCCAAAAGAAATCGGAGCATCGGATCACCTACAGGAGTGGGGGGTACGCTTCTCACTGGGAGAGGCAATATCGGCAAACCATATGTGAAGTCATACCCAGAGAGAGCCTCACTGTCTAACACTGGTAAACCAGTCCAACAACTCTGGGATAGAACTCAGGCAGCTATCGCACGGCGGCGAGGACGGTGCTGAGGGTGTCTCGGCGCGGACGCAGGCTTGACCTGGTGGTGGGACGACAAAGTCGAGAGGGAGACAAGGGTAAAGAAAGCCCTCTTTAAAAAGTGGCAAGCGTCCTGATCTCCCGAAGACCACGCTGCATACAGAGATGCCAAATGTACCACCAAACGAGCGGTAGCCAGAGCCAGACGAGACCACCTACGTCCTCTGTACAATAAAATTGTCCGAAGAAAAGCTTATTTTATTATGTCTGCAAATGCCTTTGCCGTGGCCGACTACTGGGCAAGCTAGCCAGAGTTTTCAAAAAGTGACTCGACGAAGAAGAAAGGGCGACCACCGCGTCACGTCCTTTTAGTCGCCGCGTTACGTCCACCTAGTCACCGCGTAGTGTCCGGACCAATATCGGGGTGTTGGCTGCGCGTTTCGTTCGGTCTACGCGGTGACTAGGCGGACACGACACGTATGCCCGGACCCTAAAAGTCAAACCTCTGAAATAACACCTGTACTATGATATTACATACAGTGTGCAGGCCCCATCACAATGTATGTAAAAACATAAAGTAGGTAGGTATTTATGTGTGACCGTTACAAATGTATATTATATGTTAGCACAACACTAAATTGTTATTTTGTTTAATAGAACACAAATACCCTCATAAATCTATTATTATGTTCCAAACAATACCAAGGCATTAGTAAAACCTCCATTAAGTCCTTTCAATTTTGATTTGTACTCACTTAGCAGATTCCCTTGGAGCGCATTTGAAATAGAAGGGTTGAATTAGTAAGCGGCAGAATTAAAACATTTTCTAATGTAACACAATAAATAAAATAATAAATAAATTCAGTGTCTACAAAAATAAAGCTACAATAAATAATCATATCTACAAAAATAAAGCTTTGATAGAATAGGATTCCATAGCAGTATGAGAAAGTTTAAGTTGAATTGTACATAATGAAGAAATGCCAGGATAGAAAACATCCTCATATTGAATATTAAAAAATTGCTTAAAATATTAAAATGAATTTGACTTGACTATGGAATCTCTACAAATCTACTTCCCATGCACTATATTCAGCATATTTTAAAATTATTTAGCAAGCAACCATGACTATTATTTCTACAGAAAATATACACTTTACAAAATCAATGATAAGATTAGGTAACATAGATATAATACCTGTTTGCAGCCTTGGTCTTGGCTATTTGTTCTTCATGTGTCTTGTACCAATCTTCAAGTTCCTTTTTGGCTATTTTCAGCATTTCCTCCTTTTTGGTCTCTTCCTCAATATCTAACATAAAGGTAACAATAAATTCTGGCATAAATAGAATATTCATTCATTGGGAAAAATAATTACTGGAATCCTGAGACTGGTTGGAAAGTCTTAAGAGAGCATTAACATTTCATCCCACACAAGGGATACTTTTCAGCAGAGACCACACAGCCAAGCATCAGGACAAGAGAGCAGAATCAAAGGAATAAATTATAAATTTGCAGCCCATAACCCATAACTTCTTAACAGCTGCTTCAAAAAAATAAATAAATCATCTTGGCATTAACATCCTGGTTGTGCTCTTGAGCATGAGGGCACTAGGGCGAGGGGTCCGCCTTGTCCATGATCCAGGATTTGGCTATCAGGTACTTGTAGTGGAGCGACTACAATCTGACCTCCATGACCCTGCTACCAGGGTCACCTGACCAGATTGGATAATGGCTGCAAATTCAGTTGCCTGAATTTGCAGGTTTCATCACAATGTTTCCCTCACCGTAAGAGCATTGGTTAGAATTCTACTAATGCACATAACTCAGAAAAGAGTCATTGGTACATGGTGCAGCACGATTAAAACACGGTACATCTCGCTTACCAGACAGATACTTTCAGGATTAGGGCATCACGCAAACGAAGTCACGCCAGGCCAGTCAGTTATTAATAATAAACAACTGATTATAACTTTATGAGTCATACAATTAACATAAGTGTACAAAATACCTTTTTCTTCCAATCTCTTTTTCTGTTCCTCTCTCCATATTTTTATTTTCTCTGGCTCTTCTCTTTCTTGTCGGAAGACGGAGGTATGGATAGGTTCTTCTTCAATGAGACCATTGTCGTCGAAAGCTGATGCACTGGGGACTTCTGTGTGCACAAATAAATACAAATTCAAATGATTTTTCTTATTTACTGTCAGTCATGCACCTTCACTATTATGGTCGAGACTTCTCTAAACACAAAAGAAATTGTTAATTGGTATATACGAACCGACAAAATCATCAAATCCATTCGAAGCAGTAGAAATTGGGGGCGGTGCGGCAGTTTCTAGCTCATCTTCTAGGCCAGCCAGCTGGTTTTGTTCGCGAGCCAAGAACTCCGCCGCAGGATCTACTTCGGGTTGGACGAAATTATCACCGAAATCATCCATTTTGCAAGAGAAATAATATTTTGATCAATGGAAAACAAAGTAAAGTAGGTACATGCAAACGTCGTCGATTAGTGCTAACCACAGACAAACAAGAGTTTATATAATGACATCAACAGTTCTGTGCTTTTCTGAACGATTCTAAACTTTTTGTTTGTGGTGAAGACAAACAAATAAGCGGATATTTATCACGACATTTCTGTCAAACTGACAGATAAATAACGTAATTTCAAATTTATTTTCATTGTTTGTGTTTATTTTCAAGCTGCTGTGGCCACTATGGACCTGGACAGTTACTATAAAAGTATAAAAAGTCAACAAGATCCTCATTCTCATAATTTTTCTCATTTTTTTCTCTTCACGCGTCTTTTTAATCTTAATGCTAATACTATAGCAACGCTAGCTTTATCAGTCATTTTGGTAAAAATACTTAAAAATCGTAAATTTACACCAGCGACGCGTCAAAAATGCTTTTTTTTAGGCTAGGCATTGGCAACTTAGTCTATTCAGCCATTAAAATGAATGAAAGAATGCATAATATGAAAATATCGACGATTCTTATCGTGTGTGTAGGGTCGACTTGCGATCCAAAATATTACTCGATATGGATCACGATACGTATCACGATAAATATCGTGTGTGTAGTATCCGCCTATGAGGTATTGGCAGTTTAGTAGCAGACCGTAGCAACATTTAGAAAAAAAATTGAAATGTCATTCATTGTCCAAAAATTAAAAAAAAAACATAACCTAAGCTTAAACAAAATCTGTGTTTGTTTTGCTTAGTTTTGCTTCTCCTATATTTTCTTCAATAAATATGAACTTGTGTATACGGAAGCAGTGTTTACGCCCGTCATTATTAAGTAATCTTTATCGCTTTTCCACTACTTCACCCGAAGTTATTGAACAGAACGATCAAGTCTTGATTGACGATTCTGACGATGCTAAGGCCAGAGAATTGGATATTCAGAAGAAGAGGAACATATCTAGACTATCTAAAGAACATTACAATTTGGTGAACGGAAGAGTGCCTTATGAACAGCCTTTAATCCCGGCTCACCAGACTGTGAAGTATAACCGAAAGATGTATGGCAAATATGGAGCCGAGAGTGGTGTTAATCCTAGTAAGTTTTTTCTATATATATACATTATGTATCGGAAAGTTTTGTCTGTATATTCCATTCCCTTGATGCTTTATTTATGCGAAAATGAATGTCTTCCAGGTTTATGCTGGCCATCTAAAGCTGATATAGAAGAAAGACAGGAATATGAGTCAGTCGCCTTCCCGTACAGTATTCCGGAGATGATGAAAATGGCAACACAAAAGAGGAAAGCTGAACAGGAGAAGATAAACCAAAGAGAGCAAGAAGTTCTAGCCAAATACGCCAAGCTTGCACTTTGGAAAAAGGAACTCAATGATAAGGTCACTAAGAAGGCTAAAGAAGCTCAAACAGCAAAGGTAATTTATCTCTACATAATATAAACCAAAACTCTCCCTCCTTTATAAAATATTAACATAGTTGAGTCAGCTTTTATAAGCTGACTAAATTATTTCTTATTAGACTTGTATTGCTGGTTTGGTTAGGGTACAACAGGCTACTACACCCTGAAGAACCGGCCTTGCTAAAGCACTTTTGTGTTAAACATCTTAATTTTATTCCTACCAGCAGGGATACCTTGGTAGGGACAAGTGTAACCAGGTGCATGAATGCAGTGCAAAAACTGAAAATTTTTGGTTCATTGCAAGCCACACATGTTCTGCTCATGGAGACTCGTAAACAGTTATGTGCAATGGTTACAGTTACAGTACGTGTGCCCATACATTCGAATTGGATTAATATGAGAATTACTTACTTATCTCATTTACACTCGTGGCAAACTGTGACGAACAAATTCCTGTCCAAGGCTCTAGGCTCGTGAACATAGACTACGATTTTTGGTAACATTAAAGGACAAAGGTTACATTCACTTAGCTTAACAATCCCATAAAAGTCCGAGAAAGTGTAGCATTATTTCGGTTACACAGGAAGTTGTCAAAACTGATAAACTACTTTATTGGCCTGACTATACTTGAACAATATCATTCAAATACCACTTGTTAACTGCAGAACAAGAAAGAACGACTGGTGGAAGAGGTACGCCGCCACTTCGGCTTCACGCTCGACCCTCGCGACGAACGGTTCCAAGAAATGCTGGCCAAGCGGGAGAAAGAACAAAAGAAACTTGAGAAGAAAGCGAAAATGGAAGCCAAGGAGAAGGTGATGATTGCAAAGCTGCAACAGCAAAATGTGGAAATGGGTGACACTGCAAAGAAGAGTTAGGTAACATAGTTCTGTTATGTAGTAGTAGATAATAATAAATTTAATTTAATGTTTGTATGATTATTATTATATAAGTATCCCTGCTTCCCCATTCGTCGGCGTCGAGTAGGCGGATCTTGGTCTCGGCAAAGGATTTACGCAACGCTAACTCGACCCGATGGACCTCTACACAGCTAAAATATCTGCAGAAATCCGTAGCCACGGGAAAAATTTACGGAGTGGCTACGAAACGAGCAGTAATTAAAACCAGTGAGTCGTTTCGCCGCCATACCCGTCCATCTGCACCATCAGAGAAAGCTAGTGGGGACCGCACTCACCGAACATAATATTTATTGGGCAATTTATTGGTGTAAGGATTTTTTTCGCCAATCAGTGTCAAAGACTTCTGCGTCGACCGAAAATTGCATTCAGCGACGCTTACTCTTTACCTGTCCCTAATCGATGACAAGTGTCCAGAACAACCACGAACAACCTCTCCAATGCTCAAACTTCACGCCCTGCAGTGGCCACCCAACAAAAACGCCAGCGAAACGAAAAATATTTTTAATCTTCACACATAAACACTTTTTTTCATAAAAATAAATCGCGTACAAAAGCGTCACGTGCTGTCCTCGTCCTCCGAGGAGTCTAGGGCGTCGCGCGGGTTGAGGGCGATGGGCGGCGCGGGGGACAGCACCAGCGTCTCGGACGAGTCGCTGACGGAGCTGCCGCGGCTGCTGCCGCTGCCAGCGCGCGCTATCAAGCGGCCCTGCGGAACGTCATCATCATCATCACCACCGTACGGTCGCCCGTGTACATTCAAATTACTAAAAAAGTTACCGTTTGGCGTTGTGATATTGTTAAAGTTCACCCCATTTTACATACTGAAACCGTAACGTGATAAGTCGAAAATAACCAAATTTGATATTTAATTACGTTTGAAGGTTACCACTTCAAATTTACACATATGTCAGCAAACCATATACCAAGTTGAAGACCGTTCCTGTTGCCGGGATATGTTTTCCACGGGTGACCGTACTATGAGGTTCAAGTTTAGTTGCACATCGTAAAGAAACAACATCGATTCTCCCTTGCAATGTTGCAGTCTCGAGCGATATCTTGGTTACGTGGGAAGTTTTGTATTGATGAATTGCTTTCTTGGCCTGACTGTTCACTAGTAGATCGGCTAGTTCCGGCTTTGTATTTGTATTGTCTACGAAACCGAAATAAATTGCCGAAATGTCGTTCCCCAGGTTGCCATTTACCTCCTTGCTAAATTTTGTGTATATCTGTTCAGCGGTTTGGTCGGTGAAAACTTAACGGATTACTTTCACATTCATACCTAGTTACGTGGATGGTGTTGGTAGGTCCCGCGGGATGAGGTTACTTTGAATTTGGAGGTAAATGGCTCATGTAATCTACGAAGATTTATTAAAATACGTCCAGTAGTTTTTTTGTAAATAAATAAACATCTCTCAATCTTTCGCATTTCTCTGCCGCAGTTGGCATCTACCATCACAATAGTACCTACCCTGTTGAATATGAGCCACCGGGTCTGCAAAATCTGCCCAATGTCTACATCCTTGGCCTGTTCTAGACAGGCTTCCTTTAAATACATTAGTCGCCCTGTATGTGTAATGTACCTGGTAGGTGCCTCCATACGAACCACGCGCACGAAGTAGTTACCTTTTTGGTCTTCACAGGCATTCCGAATGACATAACGTCTTCTAAAATACTTGGCTCGTCGCAGTGAGCGTTTTTCGTATCTCCCATTTGTTTCTCGATCATTTCAGGTTTCTGAAATATTCAGAAAATAATGAAATAAAAATGCAATTCTTCAACATTATCTTCAATTATTGACTTCATTTGGTTGAATTGTTGCCTAATTGTTGACATATAAAAAAAGCATTAATTAGAACAGTTCGGGACATTCATCGTAGTTACTTACTCCCAGGTCCTTTTACTTTTCTTAATTGTTTTGTCTTTCTAATGAAACGTTTTTTTACAATCTACCTACTCTGTTAGACACGACACTGCCCGTAGTGCGTTCACGTAGTCTCGTCCACAATACTCACCGCCAAGCTATTCCTGAGCTGCGAGTCTCCCAACAGATGCGCCGACTTGGTCGACTTGTTGGCGCGCGCGCCTTCCACGAGCTTCAGGTGGGAACTCTGCGCTCGCTTCGGCACGATCGCGACTCGCATCTCGCTCGACTCCACCTCCTCGTCTACCCTCTCCTCCTCTTCTATTGGCTCCTCGGGTCTGTGCTTCTTCTCGACTAAGCATTCGCTGCAATGACGAGATACAAGAATAACCTAATGTTTGGAATATGTGGTTGGCCACATCCCCACGGGGTGTTGCACCCGATGAAGCCTTAAAAGGCCTCCCGGCCTCTGGCAGCCCCAAGCGGAGTTTAGCAGGTAGGCGCATAGGTATTTCATAGCGAATCCTGCATAACGAGCCGGCAGGCAACACTGGTACTCATGAGTGTTTTCCGCCTCCCTCCCCCGCTATCTCGGAAGCTCATTAGGCGTCGCAGTGGGCGCAAAAAAACTCATTTCTCTCCCGGCGAGTAAAGTCTCCAATTCTCCATGGGGAACCGTAGCTTTGCCCACAGAATATTGATACTAATATCTAGCTGTGGAGGGGCCTAGCAATGTATCTAGGAGGCAGAGCAATATGTCCCGGAGTTTTAGAGATGAGCACAGAGCAACGCATTGGCAATTGGAATTGCTAATTTCCATAAGCAGCGGTCACTACTATCCATCAGGTGGCCCGCTTGAATGCTTGTCTGCAGATTGACATAAAAATGTTTCAAGGAAAAGTCTTAATTCAATACCAATTTTTAGAGACGATAATCATCTCACTCGGCAAGACATCAAAGGTTCTATTTACTGTCGAGCTGTCGACTGACCTGTCCTGCCCGTTTTTGCTTGCCCGCAAGAGTTTTGGTTTCAGTCGTCATAGGTCGCTTGACAAGCTTAATTGCGTATTCTTGTCCAAACATTTCTCGCTTTTAGTTCTAGCTTAGACAAACGTTACACCTCTGTCTATATAAAACTTTCAGACTTTCTTGTACATATTTGAAGTTGTGTTCGCAATACTTAGTGAACTTACCCATTACACTGATTGTTTTTGATGAACATGTATATGTCCTTGAATGCTTGCTGTATATACGAGAGTGTGTTTTGATCAATGGGCACACTGCTCGAGGAGTCTGAACAGCTGGATAAGTCTCCAGACCTCGAACTGTTCTGGAAGGATTGCTCTGAACCTGCGAAAGCCATAAACGTAGCCAGTTTTAGTCGGAGGGAGCACACGGGTTATCTGATGGTATGGTTAATGATCACCACTTCCCCATGGTACCCCGCAAACGTAATACCCGAAAGTTTAAAGGTTAGCGATTGCCTTGCTAGCCTTTGAGAAAGGTTTAGGCTTAGGTATTACTGCTCGGTTGATCGCTGTTCTGAATACTTTTTTTTTTTATACTTGCAACTTTTTGATCTGGTGACTACATTCACAGTATGACCGGCTTGTTATGTCAGTGTTGGCGGTTATGTGTATGATGTGTTAGTCGGTGCCCCTGTCTCGTCGGTGTTACGCACTCGTACGCGCTGGGTGGTCTGCATGCGTCGCCCTTTCCTGGATAGACCTTAACTTTTCCTTTGCCTTCCATTTGCTTTTTAACGTTATAAAATTTCACTAAATACTTTTCACGTGTCAAATCACCCCTCGATTTCAAAGATGGCGGTCAAATCCCCTTCTAAAAGTAAAAAGACTGCTCTTGTACGTCCAAAACCCTCACCCGAGGAGGCGGCGGCGTTCGCCCACAGCCGGATCTGCTGCTGCTTGAGCTGCTTCATCTGGTCCACGAGCTGCAGGTTCAGCTCCTCCAGCTGTTGCCGGTGCGAGATCTCGTCCTGCAGCTGCTCCTCCAGCAGCTCCGTGTAGTCCCTGCGTGACACCACACCGTTACCAACCTGCAGCCTGCTACAGCTAGATCTCGGGAGAGACCCAAGCGATGGATTCAAATTGTTGAGTCGGATGCGAGAGCCAACCGTTTATGACGCGAGGATGCTGAAGATCGGACGAAGTTGAGGAGAAAGAGCAGGAAAGCGAACCTCGACAGAGGCCAGGATTGTCCTACGATGATGATGGGACATCATCGGATGATGATGATAAGTCTGTCAGTCGTAAACCTAAGCATTCAGGCCCTCCACTTAGTACTGTTATTTTTAGGCACCCAGCCACAATAGTTTTTCACAAATCGTTGCTGTAACCTAGAAAACTAACCTAAATTAGATAGCTACATATATTTGCTTACAACCAATCCTGCCACTGATTATTTTTTGTCACATTGGGAATGTTGAACTTCAATGCTCTTTATGTCATAATCATAAGGGAGAGCAACATAGCATTTTGATTTTTACTTTTTTGAATCCCGCCCCCCGAAAAGCGCCCCAAGCCTTCAAATCTGGTGGTCTTTGTGCCGCCTGTATCCATCGGCTCCCTTCGAACTTTGTTATGGACTTGTGAGGCATAGGTGTAATTAATAAGTGGCTGTTGTGGTCGCGGTGTGAGAAAGAATTCGAATTGTTGAACTTTTGGCACACCAGATGTTTGGTAGCTTAGGCAATAAGAGATTGTATCAAAATGTGCATTCCCTTACTTCTCTTTCTTAACTACTGTTGACTTATTGGTGTATTTGCTAGGCGCCGTTCGTGTGCTCGACGCCATTCTATCCCTAACCACACCATTCCTGAAAATAAAAACGACATTTTAACTTTGGATTCTTTTACCTCGGTCCGTTTTTATCGTAGTTATGATTAAACGTATTACACAGTTCACCAATCAGTATAAATCAGTCAATCAATGAGCTCATACCGATCCAAAGTACAGTTTTCGTTCTTTGGCGTATAATTTTAGGTCTCATCTCAGGTGTGATGATGAATTTGGTAGAAGGTGAGTTCCCTAAGCGCGCTCCATACAAGGTTTTAAACGTATGGAAATCCAAAGCCCGTGCTAAATGCAGATGCATATGATAATATTTTATCGAAAATCTGACAAAGCACAGACATATTGGTTTCTGAATCACGTCTACAAAATTTCATTGGCTTTAATTGGTTAGATAATATTGAAAATAATATTAAACTTCGTTTGTATGGAGCGGGTTCGGGGGATACTCCTCTTAAAAGCTTGCTTGACATCACTCCCTTAAAAGCATGTAGTGTAGATAACTAGAAAATTCTTTATCTCCCTAAGCTTGAAGTTCAGCTGCACGGCAACATCAGACAGTTAACAGTCTTAAGCGATATCTAACTAAGTTTTGTCAGAACTGATAAACCACCTGGTAAAGGCCTGACTGTACCGTTGATAAGTAGGTACCTACAAATTCTGTCTATCTTATCTGGTCGTGTCGCGCATGGTGCATGTGACTGCATCAGGTATTTTCCGCTGCGACGTATCCGGTTACTGATACGTATTTGAATATCTACATCCTATTATCTTTTAATTAGGGTTCCGAAACATTGGAGGATTACTTTGATCTAGTTAATCCTAAATATTGTATTGTATTGTTCCGTCACTGGGAGCTAATCGGCTCCTGAGACTGATCAGCCAGTCTCCTAGCTGAAGACTGGTTGGCCTAATTTTGTCAAAGGTATAAGTAGAAGTGACCGTGTTGTGTCCGGCAGAGCAGAATAGCACCAATCCCTTACACTCGTGGGTGTCGTAAAGGACGACTAATGTTTTTGAGGCAAAATATTTAGTGTCTCCGTAGGCTGGATAATGGACAGCAGCGTTTTCCATTGTTATATTTATAACACTGCGATCTCCAATGGCAATAACCTCCACGCGTCCTAAGTCCTGCTGTGGACTGTTATAGGCTGTGATTATGACGATTAGTCGAAGGCACATCTAACGAGTGGCGAGCTCGTTGCGATGCTGTAGTTGGACTAGCCTCAAAGTACAAAAGGTTCAACCAGTTTCCTAATCCTGAATAGGGTTTCCTATATGCGACTAACAGATAAGGAAGGAGTTACCTAACGGGGTAACATCTAGTTTGTTTCAATAGAAAAGGCTCATCATCAAAGGAGCTAACATGTTGCCAATAAGAAAATATTAGTTATAGGTACACTTACTTGGTCGGTACAGATTTCGTTAGTCTGCCTTCGCTCGACGATCCACTGACGTTTCCAAGCCATGAATACTGTAAAAAATCAACCGTTTAAGTGTTTGGTTTTGTTGCTTTTGCCAACTACCTAAGCAAGATACTATACAACAGAGTAGGTAAGTTATGAAAATAAGTTGAGTGGGGGACTGGTGATACCTACGGTTACCTCTACATGGAACCCTAAATCATTTCATCATCGATAATAACAGCCCATAACCAATCTTTGCAGAACATGCTACCTTTTAGGTTGCAAAAACACAGTATAAAAGTGTTTTTATCTAAAATAAAAACACAAATATAAAACGCTGCTTATTAGTACACTGTTGTCATCCACCTTCTAGTTTGCACGTCCAGGCGATCTATCTGACGATGCGACAGCGTTCTTGCTTTATTGCGCTCACTCGCGAAATGAGCAAACGAGATGAAGTCACAAAGCCGTCGTAAAGAGTTAGGTGACAGATCCCTAGATCTGTTTATTAGCACGAACCACCCTTCGCCTGCTAATGTGTTTCCTGAATAATAAAACCTGTGATTCCTTCAAGGTCAGAGGGAATATAGGCGGCTGTTTCTAGACAGGCATATTCCATCTTCGGCCGCCGTCAGACTCCTACGGCCCTGTTAATTAACATGGCATAACTTCGTTGGTAGGAATAGCCATACAAAGTTTCTATTGCTAGGTATACGGGGGGCTGCACACAGTCTAACGTGGACAAAAGAGGTCCCGCGGGAGAGCCTAGAAGCGATGGATTGACAGACGTGAAACGGCTTACAAAGTGAGGATGCCAAACATCGGGCGAATTGGAAGAGAAAGAATAGGAAACTGGACCCTGGTAGATCAATCCCGGCTCGGATGATGATGGATCTCCATCTTCCGCTGCATCCTCTACCCAAACAGACCCATAGTACTCGTTTATCGCCATAGTCACCTGTCCGCCGAGCCCGCGCTCGTTGTTCCGCAACGTGGCGCGCAGCTTGGCGAGGGTCTCCGTGGGCGCGTCGTTGTGCCGCAGGTCGAGCACTACCAGCGCCGTGTTCGACGCCAACGTCTGCTCCGCCAGCGCCGCGCTAGACGCCGTCAGCGCGCACCCTTGCGCGTCCAGCGCTGGGTGAATGGCAACGACTCGGTGAGATGATACAGACCTCAGACCCAGGAAGTGATGGATTTTGACATTGATGAATCGGATGCGAGAGCTAATTGACTATGGCGTGAGGATGCTGAAGACTAGACGATGTGGAGGTGGTCAAATAGGAAAGTTGACCTTGGCATAAGCCGGGATAACCGCTAATATTATTGTGACGACAAAGTGACATCGTTTACTCGATACTGAAAGCCATAATATCGTCTACGGCTCCCACCGACTTTCCATAACTCCATTAAACCTGCTTGTCCAGTGATATGGTATCTACTTACTTCATAAGCCGCATCAGCACGGCTTGCACAAGTGTGTCTTTGACATAGCTCGCGCCCCGATCTCAACCTTTGTTTCTTTCTCTCAACACCAAGATTAAAAATATAGCAGGATCTTTGTCGCGCGTTTTCTCGCTTGTCGCTCTCGCGCGTACGCTTGTGCTAGCCTTGATGATTCATTTAACACCATAGGCTGTGCGTTGCCTATATACTCTTACATATATCATCGTCATTCCATACAAGTCCAGTGCTGGACATATATCTCCTTCAATGAGCGTCAATGCACCCTCCCTGTCCTCGGCTTGCCGCATCCGGCACTCCACCGCCACTGAAGGGCGTCTTACGCGGCAGAGTCGCTATCTCCACTCAACTCGTTTACCTTATCGGTTGTCGGCTCTTCGGTAGATATAGCCAGCTTACTGCCACTTCAGCTATCTTACGTATTAATTCTATACGCAATGTCGTTTGCTGCCTACATATCAATTTCAAAGACTTCACCAACCTTTGATCCACAAATCGTCGGCGAGTACTTCCAACAGCTTCGCTAGCCCCGCATCGCCGAGCTGCGGGTTCCCGCACACGGTGATCCTGCGCAGCCCCGCCATCGTGTCCAGCTCGGGCAGCCGGTAGCGCAGCGTGTGTGTCCAATTCTCGCTGTACCGGTGGATCTTTTGGTACTGCAATGGGTGGACTTGTGTGTGTTATTGTTCGTTATTCGATTGTTTCTAATCGCCTCCTACAATAGGTAGGTACCTACCTACATTACAGGCTTATTACAGGTTTATTATTTTATCAGGCGGTAGGACTACCTAAGGAGACCGCCTGTGTGAGTACCAAAACCTTATCTATTTCCGCCACCGAGCAACAATGCTTGCACTGTTGTGTCTAAATTCAAAAGCAAAAATTGTGAGTCATAGAATAAGGTCCATTTTTATATCACTTAATTAATATATATGTTACGCGTCAGTCAGCTTTCCATAAGGCGTTATACAAAATTTTACCTATTTCTATTAGCAATACAGTCCACTTTGATGTTGCTTTCAAGCTTTTTGCTTTTTACGCAAAAAAAATAAAAATAAAAGTGTTTGCTCTTGGAACCTAGTATTGATAGGTATTGATATTGGAGAAAAGCGTTCGATTATTATCGATAATGTAACCGATAATATTTAATCTCTGTTTATCTGTTATGGTTTTCTGATAAGTACTAAAGTTTACTTCTAATTCATGGTGCAATCAATGTCTACGCAAACATTCTCTCACTCCTACAAAGAAGATTACCAGAACTTATATCCTGGTTCAGACAGGTTGGAAACCTAATACCTTTACGCTTGCAGTTTTATCCTTTCTGACTGCCATATGTCAGGTGAGCCTTTCGCATCTAGGGAATTTCCTAAAAAGAAGACCTATCTACATGGGGACTACAAAACAAAGCAGCCGTCGAAACCTTAATCAAGTCTGCAATATAGCCAGCTCCGACGGCCGTCAGCTCGCAGCCGGTGAGGTCCAGTGTGAGGATGTTCGGGAGGCAGCGTACCGCCTTGCAGATGGCTAAGCAGCCCGCGTCGCCCACCAGGCAACGGGGCAGGTACAGGTGTTGCAGAGAGCTGTTCGCCAGGATCGCCTGCGGGGGTTGCGTTGAAAATAATTCGATGTTATTCGCCTTCTGGTCGGAGCGTACACAACCTGCTATCTTTTAAACGAAGAAGTCTAATTTTTGTAAACTTAGCCATATTTTATTTCTGATTCGATACTGTTAGATATGTGGAGATCTACCCGAAGATCGATGATGAAAGAAGACAATAACTTATACGTCGAAAAATTGTGCAAGTTGAGGCAATTCGCGGGACGTTAGTGATTGTTGTTTGGTATCTATACCAAACAACTATATCTATATGGTATTGGTATGGAGACGTACTATCTAATCGTCTATTTTTCTTTGAGTGAGTGGTCATCACGCATCGAAAGTCACACTGTCAGCCAACCCACCCGTCGTGATATAGTAAAGATAGGTAGGTATATAATAGATCATAACGATACCCGGGGCGTCGTATATCGATTTACTCTTACCTCTATCGATTAGGAATTATTTGTAGGAATATCTTCTGGCTGTAGGTAATGATGACTTTACGAAAGAGTTGAGAGATAGAGAGTAGAGTGATGTTTCCTCTTAATACCCCGCCTATGTGCCAAAATCTCTCTGTATTTTCCTTGTGCTGTAAATACCCTGACAACTTGTAGAGCCAACAGCACAATCTCACCTCACACAGCGGATTCAAATACGGTATCTTGAGCGGCAGGCCCTCTAACAGGAGCGTCGTCAGCAGCGTCGTGTTGCTCAGCAGCTGCGACGTTGCCTCCACCAGGTTGCTCAACATAAACTTGGTGAGGATTACCGCGCGCTTGTTCACTGTTTTCGCGAGTCGCTCACAGTCTATGTGCTCCAGAACTGAAGACGGGAAGACAGGATTTGGTTGTGTGAACGTGGTAAAAGGAACAAAGGTTGCTTGACATGAGACATTAAGTTAGGGAAGAATACTGCAACGTGTGCTTGTTCAGTGTTATCACTATCTTTCCGAGACGCTGGCAGTTAACTCTTACGATATTATCTGCTCTGGACTGCTTGGGGTAACCAGGAAGGGAATAAGAGTTAAATTGGTATAACACGTTAAGTGAGTAGATATGTACTCCAGAATTATGATGGGAGCAAATGTGAGAGCTGAAAGGTTTTGATATATAGGAACGTGTGCTTGTTCTGTGTTCACTATCTTTCAACTCTATCAGTCAACTCTTACGATATCTGCTCCAGAACTGGGTTGGGGTAGACTAGGATAAGGGTTATTGGTTTAACACATAAGCGCTGAACGATTTGGATAGGAACGTTATGTAGGGTGCAAATTGAAGGTCAGGAGGTACTCGTAGGTACTCGCAGCCATGTTCTCCAGAACTGGCTAGGAAAGGTCAAATTAGTTTAAACACATTATAAAGATATAAGCTGGTTGCTCAAAATGAACTTGGTAAGGATCATTGCGCGCTTCTTCACCGTCTTGCTAAATAGGAAACTGGAAGTAGGTACGGTGCAGTACCTACCTGCAGATTGTAGGTAGGCTAAAAAAGAAGAAAAGTGTGTAAGTACCTATTAATTTGTTGAAATGTATCTCTATAAGAGTATGTTTTCGGTTCGAATAACTAAACAAAAATATTTCATCTGCAGTCGAATATTTATTACCTAAGTAAGTATTTATAATATTTATCTCATAATATTACACGTAAGTACCTACAACTAATACAACTAGTATGTACCTACCAATAGCAAATGCTTATACTTCTATAACTTCTATAACCTATACTTCAACCAATGCGTTCAAAAACTCAATAATAATAAAAAATTGTTTGTAACCTAAGTACTTTACTAACTTTCAGGGTGCAGGTAGTTCAGACTTACTAGTTTTAACCGGTTGTCGGCAGCGGATCGAAACCGAGTGGAGACTCAAATCACAGCTGAGGGCGTTGAGAATCGGTGGCCAGTCCTGGTACTTAATCCTGTCCACACAAAAGTCCAGGAGCTTCCCATTCCCCCCGGGCATCAGGTTAGTCAGAGCAGTCAGGTTCTGCAGCTTGCAGCACTTCAAGTAACATTGATGGAAGATGCGACTGCTCTTCGACTCGACGCCCTTCCCAACCATAATTGCTAAAAAAATTATAATAATCTATCAAAAAACCATCCGGCCAAACGGCACCGTCCCAAACGATGGGCCCTTCGCTGGTGATTGCGAAAAAAAAGTCTTCTTAGTAAATATGATTTTGGTGAATAATTACTCAAAAATGTTTGGTGACGGGACGGTTTGAAATTCGAAGCGAGCGTTGACACGCGTGACACTGACTTGTCGGCGGGAATGTTTTTTTACGGTTGTGATTGACGCGGACCTTCCGTGAGGTTCCGTTTAGTTAGGGCGAAGGATTATTAACGTCGGAGTTATCTATGACCTATTTAGGCAACCTGTTAATAATTCGTCGACCGGTTGATACGTTCTTCATCGTATCAACCGGATCGCGATCACAGGCGGGGGTTGGCTGCCGGTATCCAAAGTCTTCCTGCGCTTTTCATCGCCTTACCTTCTAAATCTTTCGAACCGTTTCTCTACCGCTACCCTTTATGTCAAAATTTTTGACCGCTATTCAATAACCAGGTGCTAACCCTATCTGCTAGGGACGCAGCTTATCTATCATCGGCTTCATCTTAGTCACTGACTGAATAAGGTAATTCTTCCGGTATAGTAGTCCAGATGGAGATGATATCGGCAACTTCGTTCACTAGCAGGGGTTCTGATTCCTCACTCGATTCTGTAGAGGAATTACGTGCTTCTTATGAGAGACGGTCTTCTAGCGATTGACCAAGTTTAAGTCGTGTCGTCAAGGCAACACATTTTGTCTGACTTCAAGGAATTCAAGGATTCTTCGGAAGCTTTCGGCAAACTTAATGGTATAACCCGCGTCACGAAAGAAGAGACTTGTCAAATGGCAGTGGAGGGGATTTCGCGCAGGTAATCGTATACAGCGCAAGTCGAACCACGTGACCCGCCAAGTCTCTTCTTATTTGACACTAGCTATACCTAGTGTTTATTTTCGAGAATAAGAGCATACTTACGACGAATTCATTTTTAGATGACTTCTCGTCCACAATAATTCATGTCTCCAGACGAAAGCCGTTCACCAGTGAACTTATGGAAGAGAGACGTGGTTCTTACTAAGGGCTTCATTAGAGAAAGCTCAAAGTCATTTAGCAGGCGATGGAAAAAGCGACCGGAGGTTCTATTTGTGATAGGGTCAGAAAATATAAAGTATGTGCCCGCTATGAGTGTAGATAACTTAAGTGTACAACACTTAGGTTAAATAAAATAGGTGCAAAATATCTACTGACGGATTTTCATATCACATGCCTCGATGCAAATTGGGTACCTATTGTGGTTAGGCTTTACGTCACAGAATAGTGGATCCTGATCAATATAATCTGGACACCTCCTTTGGATGCTCCATCCTCGGCCGCATCGTCACTTACCAACAGATGAGATGGCGGTCAAATGCCTATCTTGTCTATAATAAAAAAAAGTTGCGTGTTTCACATTAAACCACTAGTCTTGAGTTCTTTGATTAAAACCAAATAAAACGAAAAGATATTTTACAAAAACTTTTATTTAAAAATATGTGACATTTCGTTAAAGCTTACTCTAAAACCGGAGACCATTAAATAACAACAATACTTCAATTAAATAATTACTTCCCTTATTCAAATAAAAATATATAATTTACATTCAAAATGGGAATGGTAACACATTGGTTTCAAAGCTTATTGTCTAGATTTTAAGAGAGCCTTAGATCAAAATACATTGAGACATTGTACAGAAATGTAGAAAACAGATACCTATTGATTTTTATGAATATGCGATAAGGAAAATTATACCAAAAAGATTTTAAATGTTGAGTTGAGAATCTCAAGAGAGAATGGCACGTAACTTATATAAATATAAGTACATTTGTATTTTACTATTAGCTAATGTAAAATGTTTTCGTGTGTATTATCATTTAATATTATAACAATTAACTTACATTTAGTTTAACTTCCCTGTACGTAATAGTAGAATTCTTTAATTACATTTTCTTTTCTTTTATAATTTTTTCGGTCTGTTAATTCGGAATGTTTTCAATTTAAAAATAACTATTTATACAATGATGCCCAGACAAACCACAAAGTAGATTGATCCATCCGAGTAGGGTAGCTTAACAATGCCACATTTAGAAAATGACCATATGAATTTAAAAAAATGCCGTTTTCACCTCTCCAGCGGCAATACAGCCTTTTGATGGTAGCATTTCGAAATCTGTGAGTTTTTACTCTTTTCGTACTGCAGGCTAGCAGAAGTGTGTTCTCGGGCGCGATAAGCGAAAAAGGGCGCAACATAGATACTGCTATCTCTTTCATCTCAGTACTGAGAGAAGGAAACAAACGTTCTCTCACGGCGTGCTGGAGAGGTGAAAAGTTGTATCTGTAGTTGTTTTTGTCACAAAGTTGTATTTTTATAATGTCTAACCAACTGCGCTCAGTAAAATAGGATCCCTAGCCGCAGTCGTTATTCAATTCTAGTTCATGATTTAATAAACTAACCTAAACGAAAAGGCACTAAAATCAGCACTCAGCAATATAGTTTCCTTTTGCCCGATCTTATGTTCTAGTGATTAAGGTTGAAATTATAAACCTAAATGAGACCTCAACAAATAAAAATATAGCTTTTGGTTGCATATCGGGAATTTATTTAAGAAACATTATACATCCCTATACACTAACATTTAGTATGAGTTACATCAATATATTATTACTTTAATCTCAGGTAACTACAGTTTTAGTACTAACAAGGTAAATTCTTTGGAATGTTTCTGTTCTCTCAGAAGTATCGTGGAATGCACCATTTCCCTTTAAAAACCTAACAGACCAAATAATTTTTTCTTGTATTACTGACAGTCTTCTTACGATAATTAACATGCCAACTTAAAAAATACCCTTATGTCATTAATGTTAAGATCTATTTAACATACAATTTCCTTTATTAAATGGCTAACATTTTAGTTCTTAAGACTTCTCAAACAACTTCGAGAACCTTTTCTTTCTGGAAGTTATTTAAGGGTCTGTGATAGATAAGTTGAACTAAAATAAATACGATGATAAGTTGAACATACTTAGGTATTTATTTATTATTTTACAATAGTTCTAACTACACAGAGGACTATAGTCTTTCCCTGTTACGGCAACTTCCGTACCAACCGTGACATATTAACTCAGACGCGCTTATTCAAACCAGCATCTAGCTATCCTCGGCATAAGTGACATAGCTATCTTCGACATAAGTGATATAACTATCCTCGATATAAGTCACGTAGCTATCCTTGGTATAAGTGACATAACTATCATCGACATAAATAACATAGCTATCCCACCATAAGTGACATAACTATACCACCATAAGTGACATAGCTATTCCACCACAACTGACATAACTATCCTCGGCATAAGTGACGTAGACATTCCATCGTTGCGACTGACGTAGATGCGTTACTGGACGTATCGAATTATCCTGTTATTCGGCATAAGTGACGTAGCTATTTGATGCCATCTGGCGGTCGGACTCTGGCTCGTCGCTTTCATTGGAGCCGCGACGGTTCCATTCACTCTCGGGGTCTGAGAATATATTCCTATCTGCCAAGTCGTCATCTTCGTCCATCGCGTCTAGGTCTAGCTCGTCTGTAAAGAAAGACGATCATCATAAACGGCCCGTGACAGTGTACAGAGAGCTTAAGTTTTCGACTTAAGTGGAATGGTTTGTTATAATCCCCACGCTTGGCTGAAGACCTTGTCAACCTCGCTTGGCCAACGGTATTTAAGAAGAACCACTTGGTTTGGAGTTTTTTTTGGTGTTGAATGACTCTGATGAATTAGTATGGCTGGATGAATGGCGGTATATCCGCGATTTTCTCGCTGTCAGTCCGAAACTCTGCTTTTCCCGGTCCCGCGGGAGGACCGGGACAAGATATTGAACCGGGAATTTGATCCCAAGACGATTATTACTAAGGGAACTTGCTGGAGTGAAAGTGGATAAATGAAAGCCTTGGAAGGGTCAGGTCAAGAGTTCCCTAAAGGTAGATGAATTTGAAAGAAGCGAGAGAGATTTGTCAAGACCGTAGCAAATGGAACGACATGGTCTCTGCGTAGCCCTACGAGGAAAAAGCGTGATGGTGGTATGTTTGTATGTATGTATGATTATTACTCGAATTACCATTACTGATATATTGTATTTGCCTCGACCTTAAGTTCAGTGCTAATCCCTATAGCTTATTCTTGAAACTGTATAATGTTATTATTATCACTCATGTCTTGCACATCATCTGGTAGAAGCTGATGTTTACCATAATGCTAAAGCAGTAGCGTAAGTAAGTGATAGGTTTAGCGCTAAGGCTGGGCTTCCGGGCGTGTATAAATTGGCCGCCCAGGGCCACGTCCCATATTGCCAGTAAGGTAAATATATACCACTGAGCTATTTAGGGCAAGCTAGCCGCGACCGCCTCTTATAACTTGGCCGCCCTGGGCTCATTTTGCCAGTATGGTAAAGTCACCCCAACGCACCGTCATCCGCCATCATGTCGGCCGCCCAGTCGTTGTCGAACTCCAGCTGTTTGTTGAACTCGCGCTCCGCGGGCGACTGCACGGCCTCCGAGTCCGCGTCCGTCACGTCGTATATCTCCGTCATCTTCATCTGGGGAGGGGAGAGTGAGAGGTTATATGACAATGTTACAATTTCTTTAAATATAAATATATGACTTGTCGAGGACATTGCGACCAACTTCTCTGTGAAATGGCGAAATTAGGAACTATAGTACCCAGATTGAGATGTCGTCCGATTGTTAAGTCTATAGTGTCTTTATTTAGCTGATCTACAGCGAAAGACAGATGTGTTTATCCGTCACAGTAGACTCCATTAGAGGTTAATTGTCTTTTATTTTAATTTCATTAATATTTTATAATAATTTTGGATCCTGGAATTATCTTCGAAAGTACGGAATCCGGCCAACAATATAGTTTTACGTTTTGTTCAGGAAAATTTCGATGTGATCACGACATCGATATCGCTGTTTGCACGAAAAAGTGAGGCCTTGTGTACAACTTTGCACATTTTGAATTTAACGTTGCAGGTGCACAAACACATTATCCATGGCTGTTAAAAAGTACCCATAATATTATGTTGAGTTGGTTTTATATTCGCTCTTGAAAACATGAATCTGCTTCTTTATACCACTAAGGTGGCAAACAAGTTTACGGCCTGCCTGATTGTAAGCAGTGCAGGCAGACACTCTGTAGGTAAATGCATATCGAGTCTTCGTACAAGTGATGACGGTAATCATTAATAACATCAACAAAGGTCAAACGCAGTGACACGGTACCCTGCGTAGAAAGCGCTGATACTACAGTGATTACAATGTTATTACTATTCATACTCGCGTTTTATCGACTCGATACATTGTTGCAAAACGTGCATGATATAAACGGCCCATTTAATGTGCGCTTAAGTACTCCTTGGTATCTATTTTGGGAATTATTGTTTGTAATACGAGCAATGCTGTCGGCGTAATACAGATAAATACGTCATGCACACCATGTCATACTTAGTTTTTCTATTTTATGACAATCTACTCCTACTACTCAGCCTAAACCCTAATGGCAAAATTTAGTCGTCTAAATTCAGATGCAATAAGCGTGAGAGCAAGTCAAAGTGGAATGTAGAGCGCACAGAATAAGGTCCATTTTATATAATGTCCAATGTTCATACGAACTTAAGTTTTATGGATTCAGCATCTACATTTTGTAACATTTTCCACACCGACAAAGTTTTCCACAAAAATCTCCTATTGTTGAAATTTTTTTGTGACATTTCATCAGTAGATGATGAACAATAGCAAATCAAGTAAGTTTAATCACAGTGACCACAAGTCTAGTAATAAACAATGCAACGCACTATTTACACACTGTTGCAGATAACACTGAAGTTATGATGTCACTGTTTTGACAGTGAAGCGGTGACAAATTATTATTGTTAATATATCTAGTCAATATTTTCGTAGTACATAAATAATGAGTAAGTAGCTACTGAATATTGCGAAAATATGTACAGAGCATAGTATACTTTTTTTATTGCTTATTTCTTACTACTTATACTTTTTTTTACGGACGTTCGGCCTTCCTGATGAATAGCGGCCTAAGGGGTGCGGATGCGGGCTATTTTTCGTATAGTTTAATTTGATACCGTGTGATAACATTTCACAAAATAAAGGTTACTTATTGGCCTTTGCTTTGTTTTGTAATACGATCGTGCTCACGCAGTGCACGAACTTTACCATGCCAACTATATTCCTCTTTAAATAATCATTCTTCTGTACGGAATGTCACTAAAATTTTTCCAAAAAGTTTCAAAGCAACTGTGCCGGTTTTAATGATTTTTGATTGTTTCAGTTCGAATTGTATAGTTCACAATTAGACCCGACAGGTAGCGCTACAATCGGGCGGAACAATGTCTCAGGACAGGTAGTCTACACAAAGTGAACAAACACGGGAGTAATTTCCACTGGCATTTCGTCTATTTAGTTAATAGGTGTCATAGAACATCATCAATGGATAGTTAGAAATTCGCTATACCTACAGTTATCACAATGGACGATACACAGCATTGCGTCGAACAATCAAAGGTGACCGAACAAAGAGGCCGCTATCAACATAACAAGCAAACAGATGTCCATACATCAAAAGGTTGAATACTAATTGTTGTTATTAATACGGCGATAGTGCGAAGTTCGAAAACGCAATAAGACAGTAGATAGATAGGCGAATTAGGTACCTTCATGTACTTTTAATTAAGGTTCGATTCGTCCGCCATTACGTCACATATTTCACTAATTGATCCGTGAAATTTTAATGCACTAATAGGGTCGCGACACGAGTTTAATTTGGGAAAATAACTGATTCAATTCGATTTGTCTGGAAGGTCGCCAGCTGTTACGTACATGTCGTCTCAATGATATTAGGTATGGCTTACTGCATATTATGTACCTACTTAAGTAAAAGTAGATTACGGCACAACACTATTTTTAGTTCAGTGTGCTAATAAAAAGAGGACACTTGGATTTACAAACATAAACCCACCTAAACCTACATTATTTATCTGGCAGCACAATAAATAATATCAATTGCGGTATTAAACTTAATCTCACATAAGTCCGCGATCTAAATATGTATAATTCCATGTTGGTAATGAAATTAAGACGTATAATTGGCGCGATAATATTCTATCATGCAAGAAAACGGGTGATGATCGGATGACATTCTGACGTTAATCGCGTTACTACCTACAGCCGGATAGCAAATGGCAGCCATGTTTGTTTTTGTGGCGGGAACTTGCATCGCACTGCATTCTCGTAACGGAAATCGCAAAGGAAACCTAATTAAACATAGAGGAAGCGTTTCCGTTACTTCGTGTTTGTTTGCGTAGTAATTAACGGTTGTTAACTAACAATTTTTCGATAGCAAACACTTAAGTGTGTGAAACTGATTACTTGGTTGCCATACCTTATTGAGGTTGTTTATTTCATATAGTCTACTGCTATGCATACGATGAAAGACAAATAAGGATGCAGGATGTAATGTAATCACATAGAATGTGCTAGTGCATCATTCAAGGTTCTAATTACGCACAACTGTTGCTGGTTTGCATCCGTTCATAATATGTAGGTATATTTTATTGTATTACGATTAACTTTACTACTAACTGTTATTGTTTTTCTATCGTGGACGAAATACAGTTTTGTTGATTCAATCAGAGGAAAATATCGCGATTTAGCTAGGTAGCTTAAGAGCTACTTGAGGTTCTAAAATATTTATGAGAGCATAGGGAGCTCTATATTTCACCTGTAATTTTTATGTGACTTTTGTCTGTTGGAAAGCTTATCCAAGCTACTTAGCCAAATATGAATTTTACTTGTACTTACTCGGCGACGTCGGATAAGCTACGACGCCCTGTGAGGGCTATTTAGTTTTATTTCCCTTTACATTTTTGACTGTTTTTCCATACCAGTCACATTCTGTATTCATTTTCTCTTTGTCTGTACCTGACGGGATTAAAGGGAAAATGCATATTCTTGTCCTATATTTTGTCTCTGTCAGCACTGCCACGAACTCACCTTATTGTCGCTGTCCAGGTAGTAGTACGCAAGTAACGCCTCGTTGTGTGACGTCACGTTCAGAATGTGCTCGAACGTGTCCGTTTCAGAGATGACGTCGTTGTACGACACGCGGCACTCGCTCGCGCGCCTGCGGAAAAATGCAACTTGTTAGAAAGACAATAATGTGCAATTTGCAATGTGCAACACTCGTGGGTGTCGTACAAGGCGACTAATGATTTCGAGGCACAAAATCAAAGACTCCAACCCGCGTGTCAACCGTGGAGATTATGGCAACTACCTCCCCTTTCGTGGGAGAGGCCGTAAGTCCTGCAGTGGACTGTTATGGGCTATGTGAGGTGAAATTTGGACTATCCAAATCGACATCAATGCAACGTGTTAGAAGACAAGAAGGTGAAATTTGGTCTGTCCAAATCCATATCATACCCTCCACGCTTGGTGGCGGGTTGGAGATCAAAATATACCTAACATAACAATGTCCAAGGCCTCAAGATACAACTTCGGAAACGAAAAAGCCCGCTAAAACGCCGGAGGTCACTCACCAGCGGCTATCGCGAGCCACCGTGACGTCAAACCCCGCGCTATCGCCCACCGGGGGCATTAACTCGTTATTGACTGCTTCGCGATCACTGCGTATGGTTTTGGGGAAATTGTGGTAACTACTTTTTTATGTCATACACCAGACGAACAGACATGAAGGCCACCTGATAGAAAGTGGTCACCGCCGCCTATGGACATCAGCAACACCAGGGTTGCACTTACCACCAGGCAGGGCGAAAACTGTTTGCCACCTTACTTAGGCCCGAATACTGGGATGGTTCCTAACTTTAAGGGCTCCTTAAAGATCATGCTGTCACATTCAAATCTTTGATTTTCAAAAGGGATAGCGTGGTATCGGTATCTAATGGGCCCATAAAATTAGGAGACATTTGAGTTTTAGGATGTTAGTGTTTGTTTACTTTCAGGTCATAAATAATAATAATTCGATATTATCGGGTGATACTAAATTCATTAATAGCTACTCTCCCTTGAAGTAAAAACGAAGATTTGTGCCGACTCTTGTGGGTATGTCGTTTATAGAGGTCAGAGTAATTTTGGTACTCGAGTACGTTCGGAATACGTATAAGTAAATTTATGAGACCAATTACTAAACTACAATAAAAAAACTATGCAAGATATGCATCCTGTACTTTATGAACGGAAACACTTAAATCCACTGATGCGGATAGTTTGAACGATTATGATACCCTGAGTTTAAAAAGTCATTTAGGTACGCAAATTGTTAAGATATAATAATGATTCCATCGGTATCAAGCACGGTAGAATGCTCTGCCTTTAGGCACTTTGATCCGTCGTAATTTTACAAATCGTAAACAGTTAAAATTTTTGATATAGCTAGTGGTTGTTTAGGCTTCATTTAATTTTGCTTGAGCTTTAAAAGGCCACACGTGACAAAACAACAACCACGTGCCTGTCAGATACGCCATATTTTGCGGATCTTCATAAAATTAGGCGCAATAATGCGCGGAACTCTCAATCTAATCGAGCAAATCTGCTTACCACGTCACGACACGAGGAAATTACAACGTCAATGCTCAAAGGATTATTGAAAACTAATCGTACATCATTATTAGGCATACCCCCCAAGGCCTAACATAATCCCCGGTTTATTTGTTTGCGATAATCGAAAGCCCAACCCAGTGACACACATTATCTCGTAAAATAAAAACACTTGAGTGTTTTGCAAATTCTGCGAAATTCACATTCCTCTCTCATTATCTTTTGATTGTGAAATTGCGCATAAAATAATTTACGTTACGCCGCTTCACACATAATAAATTGAGTAACGATAACTTAGAGCCAGCGGTTACAACATGATGTATGCAATTTTACAATCTTTTACACAAACTTAAATATCTAACTAAAGAAATATGGTTGGAATTTGTATTCAACCTATTAATAAAATTTCATAGTAAGTGGCTTGCAATACAACACAGATAAAGCAAATATCATACAATTATTACAGTTTTTGGATAGTACCTACTTAAAGAGGTTGCAACTAATTTTTGAGCCGTCTCATCAAGATTGAAGAGGGGTGTAGTGTAGGTTTATAAGCAAGAAAAAAGGGGTGAGAAGAGGTAAGGTAGGGTACGCGAATGAAGTCACACCTGGTCCACCAGTTATTTATATGAATATTAAAATGATGCTAAGAGTTACAATTACCTTTTTGGTACGGTAGACAAAATTCTCTTAAAGGGGTTCGATTTCTAAATCTCTTTTACATTATTTTTTTATTCGTTTGAGTGTTTAGTAATTGAATTATGTTATACTCTTAGTAAATGTATTCAATTATGCGCAAAATAAAACAAATCGCTGTTGTTGTTGTTTTGTAATTTCGTTATTCTTTTTAATTGCTTTGTTTTATATCAGCAACAAATAGAAATCCATTTCAAGCTCATTTGTATACATTTACTAACGGGTAATTGCATAAACATACATTAAAAACGTCAAACCATTGATAGAATGGATAAATAAGGTTACATAAAATTTGAAAGAAAAACGTTCCCCTTTAAAGAATCTTATCGAATCGGGAGCAAACATTTTCGTAACAACAAAATTCCTGGTACAGAAAACTGAGAAAATGGGTCACAATGGATGAGGGCACGATACTGATACGGTCTTTGTACACACTCCACTATCGGCACAGCTGTTTTGCTTACCAAGTGACTCATGAGCCCAATATTCCGTTGGAATGACCCTTAAATTGATAAAGGCTTCCGGAGATTATGCATATTTCTTTAAATGGTTATCTACAAGATATTATCGCTGAAAGTTTAGTTTAAAAAAAAAGATAATGTAATCCTTTGATATCGGGCTACTCGTCAACAATGGTACGCGGTAGGAAACCCGGAACATACTTTTAAAATCCTTACATAGTTTGATTTTGAATGTAAGCAAACTCGCTACACATTTAAATTTGAAGTCGTACAATATTGTATCAATGGGTATAGCATTTTACATTTTGCTTTACCTAAAAGTTCTAAACTCTAAGTTTTCCTTTCAGTTGATCCCAACCCGTTGACGAACGTTTTACATAACAGCACTACTGGTAGGCAATATTTATGGCGTTGACGTCAATTGAAGAAATAATGTAGTTGAGATCGCAATAACGTAAGCAATTGCATGTAAACAAATAACGGGCAGTATGAAAGATATATTATAATGAATTAGATGTAATATATTCTGTTATAAATCTAATTTCAAAGCCAAACCTACCAAAAATACCTATATTTATTTTTAAGCTTGAGAATGGAGGTAACAGAGCCGGGAGATTATTAAATTGTTTCTATACTTTTTAGTTTGAGTGAGTGTTATCTTGTAAGAAGGCACATTATCTACATTATGTTATAGGTGAATAATTATCAGTTTTCTTCCTAATCAGTCAATAGGCAAAATTTAATTACAAACAAAAATCACAAAAACATGAAGAAATGCTCTTTGCTCCCACTAAAAAGCAATATCGGTTGAATATTACCTATACATCTGCCCTATCGAACATTCTAGAAATCTACTATTGCAGATTATACCAATATAGGCAATCTTTTATCCGTGTATGTGATTAGGTGATAAACTAACGAGGATTGTGCGATAAAATCGAAAAAAGATCACAAAGGTCCGCTATTTGTCCGATAGTGCTAAACTAATTGGATAACTGATATCATCCTCAAATTAGATGATACAGTTCAAGCAAGTGGTGTGTGGTGCCGCCACCTCAAAGAATAGCACCACCCCATCTCTTCCCGTGGGTGTCGTAAGAGGCGACTAAGGGACAAATCCGAAAGGTGGGCAGCAGCATCTTTCTGGGTAGATTTACATTAACTGCACTGCGATCTCCAACCCGCCTGCCAAGCGTGGAGATTATGGCAATGACCTCCCCTTTCGTGGGAGAGGCCCGAAGTCCTGCAGTGGACTGTTATGGGTTGTGATGATGATGATGGATGTTCAAGCAAGGCTGTCAATAGATAATGTAAAGTGTAAAAGTGTTAAGCTTAACAAAAATAAATTATTTTGCCTCTACATGGATATCATATCAGTAGCTCGACCTTAATAGACACAAGGCTTAAGAGGCATTTCAACTAATTAATGTTCTAAGATGAAACGTAGAATATGATGATTCAGATATTGGGAGCAGATGTGCAGATTATTACGTCAATGAACTGATAGTCTACAATGTACTACTAGTCAGGCAAAGTGATTTCAATATCACTCATCTATAATTCTTAATCAGCAACTCCAGGGGTCACCCACGTTGCCATACGTGCGTTGCTCACCTCTAATGAGACCTCTAATATAACTCTTGAAGGATCCCATGTTATAATCCAAAGGAAACGCTGTCGATGCGAACTAGACAAGAGTTCGTTGAAAAGAAATAGATACACCCTTCTATCTGACTGGAGACAAATCGGTATATGTGTTCAAAAACTATCAAAAGCGGTCTCCTAAGCACAAGACCTGAAGCCATAGATGCAATGCATAACACGGCGCAAGTGCCTACAGTTACACGATGAGTCAAAGGTGCACGTGTATAAGCACGATATTGTCATAATGTGACCCGCATCGTCGGAATTCAAGTATGAATTGCATGTACTGGAGCGCAGATAGGACAAACAATAACATCATTGCCGTGTACCTACTGCCTGGTTGGCTGTTGGCCCCTGGCTAGATAATGACTACAATGATATGATAATATACCTAATGCTAATAGAGCCGGTATATTCTTTGTACCGAAACCAATACTTAGGATTTTTAATCCACGACGAAAAAAGTGGGGTGTTATAAGATTGACGTATGGCTGTGTGTGTATCTGTGGAGGTGTCTGTCTGTGGCATTGTAGCTCTCGAACGGATGGACCGATTTCGATGCGGTTTTCTCTATTTGGAAGCCAGTTTAATCAAGATGGTTGGCTGTTTCATTAAAATTGGTTCAGTAGTTTAGAAAATATTTAGGTATATGTAAACTTGCTCGGGGGTTATACGACTTTCTCTGTCGGGTAGGTTATATTTTAAGTATACTCAGATGCTAAAGGTGTATTCCTCAATATGTTACTTAGTTCTAAAATAATTCTAAATTCTATCAATGCTTATAGCTGAACCATGTTAAAATTATATTACAGCAAGTAAAGTTTGAAACCCACTCAACGGGCACGCATATAACAACGCATGTTGTTATTGGGGTAGAAATAACAAGATAATCAAACAAAAGTAGGCTTTAAAAGTATATGGTTCGGAAAGAAAACAGATTCTAGGCAAACAGCGTCTAATGACGTAAATGCAGGCTTGAACAGAACGTCAACACACACAAGTTCATGGCCTGACCCTAGCCCAGTGAACATTATGATGATTTGAATGAGTTTACGTAGCAACGAACAATTGTCTATTGTTGTACGTGAATCACCATTTTGTTTTAGAATGAGGAATATAAAATACGACACGATTAGAAAGGCAATTAACTTGTAACAATATATATACAAAGATAAAAAATTACACGAAATCAAAAGCCTTTATGAGCAATACATCAAGTTTTACAATGTTCTAAAACGAATAAAACAAGACAAATGAGAAAAATTATGATACAAAATAGTGAAGCTATATTCGGATGAACCCAAAATGACGTAAAAGCTTTACTAAAAAGAAAAATCAAATTATCCTCTACGTAAACCGAGTGCTAATGATTCTGACCATTACGGCGAGATGCCTATCTACGCAAATACGTCAGGTCAAATTAACTAAACAAGAAATCGACCTTCAAACTTGTTTGTAATTGGCTACATTGCTAATTGAATACTAAAATAATGTATCACGCCTAATCTATCTTTATTTTCCACGCCCATGACCGCCAACCAAAGTCCTGATCTTTATGCCCAAGAGTACCGGAACTTTTAATTACTGATTAGCTGATAACGAATATAGGAATCACTCGACATTGACTTTGAGGCGACATTGGTATTACATACGTATCATTAGTGTCGATTTTGCTATACAACGCTCGTTCGATAGAGGAGTGCAACGAATAAGGAGGACGATGATGTCATGAACGATGAAGCAATCCATTGAAGTTAACAAAAATATAAGCTCTTTCCAATACAAATCGATTGTTTCGCTGTGAGCTTTCCAAAATTTGTCCGTGATCACGATCAACGAAGGATATGACAAAGACATTTACATCTAAGTCAAGTGCAAAGCATTAACTTGAGATATCGGGTGTTCTGCGGATGGATTCGTTAAATGATCTGGAGGGAGTAGAGCTCCAGTCTCCTGACCAGGTTTATACGCCTATAGATTAAACAGATAGAGATAGATTGAACGGCAGAAGAATAAATAACAAAAACGTAGAACCAATAGATCGTGAAAGTGCGAGTAGAAATATGAGAAGAATGATTTAATAACCATAGTTGTCATCTTCCATAGGATATGCCAATAAAGTCAAAGGTGGAGATGCAACTTAAATGCATTATGCTAATCAAATTGCGCATTGTAAACCATGAACAGCTGTTGCTGCCACGTGTAAATAAATCCTCTTTAGATTAATTTCACTAGTACGTCAATCATGGAACGGAGATAATACATATACATTATAAGTACTGCTTTTATCACTAGATTAAAAATAATGCAAACTACAGAGCCGCTAAGTACGATGAAAGTGTTTTTATGACTTGTATAAATGTAGCATTTAAACTGTAATTTTAAGTAATTAATTAAATGTAGTTTTGAATTGATGTTGTTATATGTTATTGATAGTCTCCAGAGGAAGGATTTTCACATCTTGACAGAGTTGACTTTTAAGCAGAGAGTTTATAATCCGAGAAATTTCGTGGTAATTAATGTTAATCTCTACCGTAAAAACCTTAGCATCGAACAGAACGTAAATGAATTTTGAATAATTTTGAGTGTATCGCGAAAAACGAGGCTTCGTTTTGAAGAATATGTTTTTAAACATAAAATATATTGACAAAATGTTTGTTGTTTATTTAAGTTTGTAAACATATCTGCAGACACCCTGTAGGTACCTACTTGAGCACTATTGCGGATACAGATAGTGTTTATTTAAATGCAATAAACCTGCGATAAAAACGTCGGTAATTATTTTGACATTTGAAGGACGTACCTGATTAAAGGAGCTAGCACGAGTTAGGTATAGTGCCTCAATAGAGACTAGATTAGGATAAAGTTGGTTATTGGTTGCTATAAATTATTAGTCACAATATGCAATCATAACTAAATATGTGAAATGGAGCCGGTGACCTAATGGTTAAGGGATCCGACTCGTAACCGAAGTACTGGGTTCGAACACTAGTGCCGCCCTGTATCAAAGTAGTTTAAACACTAGTTTTTTATGATATTTTATGTATAATGTAGATCGTTTAGTTTGTTTTTATGTATTCAATCTAGGAAACTGTAGGTTTTTATTTATTATATCCTTTTAAAATTGTATTCTGTATAAGACTGTTTGTTACTAATAAAAAAAAATTAAATTCCTATTGTAAAATTAGATGTTATTAATTGCCACTCGGCCTATTATGGCACGAAGACGGAAAAATAAGTCCTTTGCTCCCCTAAATGCTACCTTTAAAGTACCGACAAACGCACACTCCTGCGCCGATGTTCAAGGCTCTGCAGCTTAACGTCTATCGGCTCTGGATCACGAATAATCCTCTTAGCACACTTCTCCGCAGAATACCACACAGCCAGTTGATATTTGGCTGAACCATCGGAAAGGTGGCTGTAGTGCCCATTCCAAGAGGGAATATATGCTTGATATGGATATATGCTCCTCAAAGGTAGATAGATGCTTGTTGAAATGTTTTTGTTATGGTCTATTCTCGGAATGCTCTACCTCTGTTTATACTAAGCGAATGAGTATTCGCTGGTTTCATCTAAATAAACCGTTACAGGAAGACCATTTAACACCTGAGAATTGCATACATTCTGTTGTTTTTACAACCCTTCACCATTAGAAGAGCAGACCATTATGGGTTGTCGATGATGCCGTGGTTTTTAGACTGGCGTGCTCCATCTCGGCCGCATTGTAACTTATCGTCAGGCTAAGGAAAATAATGCCAGATATACACCTCTCGGCAATCTTTATGACCGTTTAGAAGTTGCAAGTGCAATTTTTTGCAGGAATAATCAAATTGTAATGCTCTTTGGTTGTAAATAACTTCTTCGCCATAAGATTGACGCGACCCATTAAACAACCGATCCCACATATCTGCCACACTTACCTCCTGTCCAGATGGTAGTGGTCGTCTCGTTTGGCGTCCAGTGCGAGTTTGTAGTACGCCTTGGCGGCGTCCGAGCGGTCGCTAGCTGCGTACAGGAAACCGTGTAGTTGCTCCAACAGTCCGCGGGACAGGCCCCACACCGAGCGGCTCATCTTGGGCGTGCATGATACGAATCTGCGGAGAGGGGTGTACTGTCACACTAGGCCCTGATTCATGCATACATACATAAAGTAAAGTAAAGTTTGTGGAATAAATAAATAAATAAAGGTCACGATCCTGGCCCATAGTACCTAAGGGTAGGCAGAGGCAATGGGCAGGCCTAATGACTAGGATATGAAAGGGCGATATTCGCGTGAACTGCACGCATGAAAACTACCGAATGAAGACTAACTGCAATTTAGAACTGCATCACAAGCTAAAACATCCGTGATTTGCAATTTCGCAGCTAACATGCAGGTCGAATATACTAATAGCTCTATTATATACGTCTCTTTACAGGATATAAACACCTGTAGATACCAATAAAATAAAATAAACACAATGAAATTGAAAACGCACGATTTTTTCTTTGGAAACTTTTGCTATCTTCACAAAATCCAACTACTTAATTTTTACACTCTAACGATACCGCGGTAACAAAAGTCCCCGTTTAGCCCCGTCGGCAGGTAAAAGTTAGGGTACATAGTTCCGACTTTAATGAAATTTTGGGAGTTTGCTATAGGCCGCCGGTTTCGAGTTAAAAGCAAAAAATTAAAAAGTGCCAAATTTTCGCAGTTTTTGAAGCACAGCCTCCTCGAGGTAGAAAACTTAAATTACACACCCCATACCATTCCCGAATAAACTCTCAATATTTCATTAAAATCGGAATTTAGTCCAGGTCGAAACTACCTGCCGACCGGGCCAGTTTGAAACATTTATTTTTATTTTGGAGATAATTTGTAGATTCTAATAGAGGCTCTTGTTACATACTGTGTATTATCTTTTCCATATCTTTAATCATTACACTTTCACCACATACAAAAGATTAGATCGATAGAAATAGGTGACGACGTATAAAATGTTGGTGTTATTATTATAGGTAGGTAATTATTATACCTTGGTAATTATGAGCGAGACCAGCTACACTTTCTCTAATAAAAATAGTATACAGCATGTTACGGTGATCAAGCCTAGCTTTCTAGACTAGGTAAGTAGGTACTTCCTAATATTACACGGTTCAGTTTTAATAGGTAGGTAGGTAGTCAGTAGAAAGTAATAGGCAGGTGGTATGGTGCAAAATAGACTGAATCTACACTGATGCTTAGACAAAAAACTGCATACAAAAATCGTTAAAAAATTAGGTGTAAGCGGGGCTTATTTACCATAAATTATAAAGTAAGCAATCTTCGCAACCAACTTTTTTGATAAAATGTTAAACTCTGAGTACCGATCGTAACCGTAGAAGGCTTCTAAAGAACTCTGACAACCAGGGGGTTGGGGGGATAAGGGGAAATTCCTGAACACACTTTCCAAATTATAACCGGAGAAAAAATACCTAAGCGTCTACTGTTTGTTTCAAACTAAACTTGCGTCCCGTAAAGTCCCGTCTGATGTAATAATAAGCGTCTACTGCTGGATATACCTAAACCTTCTCCACATTACAGTACCTCCATATACCCGTAGAGCTCGTCTAATCTAAAATGACGCGCCCCGCTATCGCATTAACGCACACAAGCAAGTTTAAAATATGGACGCAATACATTTACAAACGCCGTTGTAATTGGTCATTCAGTTGCCGGTGAGACACCAACGTAGGAGCACGCGTCGTTCATTGGCTTCCACATAGATGAAGTGTCGTTATCAATATTTGCACTCACACATCGCAATCAACTAACTAAGTAGTGGGGCGCGTCATTTTAGACTAGACGAGCTCTACCTAATTATGATGGGACGTAATGACTTCATTTTGGACTTGTACCTTTAAGACGTCTAGTGCCTCCCGGATATATAGGAGATAGATATAAAACTATTTTCCGCGATGCAGCGTTATCGTTTACCAACTGAAGATAACGAAAGTGTTATAAGATAACGATCTATTACGTGGTTAATATTATATTTTCGTGTGTCATGCCTGTATATTAATGCTTAAGCATTCGGGAACTGGGTGCTATTGTAATAATGACGTGACTTATTTGGGGTGAAATATCTTATCGCCAAGCTGCGCGAGCGCATCGGTGATAGCAGGACCATAGTAAAATTTACTATGGCAGGATCACTCGAACTAATGCTTCTGTTACCCCTAGATGTATTTTAGAGGGTACGTTTTTCATACAAATTTAATCGTTGTTTCTTTTCTTTGTCGTTTTTAATGTATGTTTATGCAATTGGCCGTTAGTAAATGGATCCAAATGACCATGAAATGGATTTATATATGTTAATAATATACAACAAAGCAATTAAAATGAAAAATAACACAACAACGTTTTATATTATTAAGCCATAGAAAGACTCAATATAAACTACAATTAAATTACTAAACACTCAAACTAAATAGAAGGAATAAGTTTTTTAAAGAATGAAAAAATAAATTTAGTATGGAAATGGAACTCCCATAAGGCATCAGTCAGTCTGGGTACTGACGCAAGGATTAGTTAGTGTAACCTGTGTGCTTATACTTGTGAATTAGCCACATTCAATATTTATGACAGCGAGGTTGAACAATATCCCTGATTATTTAGGCGTCCGTTAGGAACCTATAACTCGGCGAGGGTCGATTTGTTTCGACAGCTGCTGCTTGTCCCAACAATTTTGGATTGACAAGTTAAGCTTGACCAGCGATAGAGGTGACCTGTCAATGGTGGCGCTAGTTCTGCGTTTTATGTAGCAACACCGGAAGCATATTATTTAATTAGTATTCTATGACAGAATTCAAATGCCACCAACGATGCGACATGGATAATAGGGAACATGACGGAAAAAGAAACTAACATGGCCTTATTGTAAAATTAGAATAATGGTGTTTCAGAAAAAGACCTAGCGCCCTCCTTCCAGGAATTATGATTCTTGTCAAATGTGTCAACATTTGACGTAGTAGACCAAGTAATTTCAAATGGAGTGCAATAATTAACGCGGCTTATTAAGGTTATAGAATACTCAATAGCATCGAGTTATATTTCCTCTAACTGTGGAGCGTCGGTGGCCGAGCGGTTAGATGAGTATACGACTCGTAAGCCAGAGTCGACTCTTACGGTGAGGGAAAACATCGTGATGAAACCTGCACATTCAGGCGACTGGATGTGTAACCTTGATCCAATCTGGTCAGGTTCCCCTGGTAGCAGGGTCATAGAGGTCAGATGGCAGTTGCTCCACTGTAATACCTGACCTGCCAAATCCTGGATCACGGTCAAGGCGGACCCCGGGGGCCCTTGTGCGCGGGAGCACAACCGGGACATTAACGCCAAGATGATTATTTTTTTATATTTCCTCTATATAGTTTATTATAAATTAAATTTAGTGTACTCGTTTTTCCGCAATATGTCAAAGTGACCTGAAGTCGTGGTACCCCTATACATAAATATTTAGCGGAAGGCCCAAGAAGCGACAGCCAATGACCTACGACGCGGCGACGCAAGATTGTATAAGGCCAGGCGTAGTGGTAGTGGAGAAAAAAGAGCCTGAAAGCGGACCCTTACAGATGCCTGGGGTCCTATTTTTGAACCGCTCATGCCGCTAATGCTTGTGTTTTCTATCTCTAGCAACTTACTACGAATGTGAAAGAGACAGGTAGAGCTGGGGTCTTTTAAATAGGATTGTGTTTCTGCCGGTGAGTAAGGTTTCCAGAGCTCCATGGGGTGGGAATTTGGGGAACCGTGGCTTTGGCAGTGGAGGGATATTTGCCTTTTTGCTGCCAGAGTAACGTGTTATAGAGGTGGGCAACGCATTGGCGATAGTCTCGGTGTTGCTTATGACTATAGGCAGTGGTGACCACTTTCCATCAGGTGGCCCGCTTGCCTGTTTGCCTATCGTATAACATAAAAAAAAAGGGTTGCCGACCCTACTATATAATATAGTATCCTACTATATTAGGAGTCTACTTACTATAAATTAAAAATAAAAATATAGTAGGCGAAACTACTATATTTAATTAGCACAACATTACCACTTACCGCAAAACGGAACGCGTCCATAAGATCCTCAAAAGAAAAATTTACCTGGTGCAAATCGAATATTTCAGAACGATCTTGAGTCTTGACATTTGTATGATGTGACGTCAAACTCAAGTCAAATAAAACAAAACAGCTATGAAGCTCAATGTAGCAGAAAATATACATTTAGGAAAAAATATAGGTTATTAATTTTATTTAAAAAACCTACTATATATTTTTTGGTTAATTTCCTACTTACTATATTTTTATGGCTCCTAGAACCGAAAATACTATATTTGGTCTAAAAAAAGTTGGCAACCCTAGGTAGAGCACACGAGCGCTTCCGTGGATGCAAGCGGTACAAAAATATGGTCGTTGGACTCACAGCCCGGAAGATGATGACGATTGGTTCGCTTTTCCACATACAAAAATATTTGAAGACTTTTTCAATGGTCTGCAGGTACGATAAGTCCCAATTGCCTTAGGCGGACTCCCGTCCTTAATATCTAACATATTGACACGAGTACATAAGCACACAAGCAAAGCAAACAGGAAATAACATACAAAGGAGCATTATCACTGGCTGCGTTTCGATAACGGTATCAATTAGCCTCGAGGTCGTACCAATGCTGTTTAAGAATGGCGCTGTGGAGGTACTGGGCTCATTTAAATATTGACGGGTGATGGCCGGTAATATTAATAATACCTAATATTATAAGTAAATTATTTTGAAGGACATTGATACTGATATCCCGGTATGTCCGGGATAAGGTTGACTGGAGAACCGCACACTAAGGTTGTGCAATGAACTAAATGGAGAGGTTTTCCCTGGAGAGTACGACATGGAGTTCTTCAAGAAAGGGGTGATAAGGTTGTTACGGGGTCGGCAACGCTTGGGTGGTGCCCCTGGTATTGCAAACGTACATAGGTTGCGATGACTGCTTACTATCAAGCAGGCCGTTAGCTTTTTGCCAAATTAGTGATATAAAAAATACCAAGATGGATGAGCGATTTCATCAAGTGACATTATTTGATTTAAAAAATAAGCAGGCGGCGCTAGTGGCGCCGCCTGCTTAAATTGTGGTTCTTTTATAAATCCACTCGAATTTACTAGATATTACATTCCAAATATAACGATGATTAACTTTGTCTAATCATAAAGTAAATTACGCATTACATTCCAAGTTCTTGTTTGACGTACTCCATTAAGTTCATTAGCGCATTGAACCGAAAACGTACTCGATCAAGTTCAATCAAACAATCTCTATTTCCAAATAACATTTTATGTAATTTCAAATTACGTAAAATCATAACGTGCGCAAACGCGTCTCCACCCACGTCATCTCATCGTTGCACGCGTCAGTTTCGCGCAAAAAAATTTAAACAATTTTTTTCTCCGTAAGAACCTTGACCTACTTACGTGGGTATGTTATTACAAACGAACCGATAGGGAAGTTGACATTGTTACATTGTTGAAAATAAAACACACAATGTTTTTAAATAATGGATAACATAGGTTACCTAATGCGATATCGATAGCTTTTGATTAAGAAAATGGCCTGATATTTTTTGCGTCAGTCGTTCCGTGAGAAAAACAAATATCTAAGTGGGTGTGTATTTAATAATATAGTCCGGTAAAGCTAATAAATATGTAGATAGTACCCTCAGGTCCAATAAACTAACTTCACAGTGGTATGTCTGAAAACATTATGCTGACGCAACAACTTGAAAGACAACAATATCAGTAAAAAAATATGTAAGTAAATGTAAATGTTAGGTAAGGTAAGTTATATCCAACTTTCACCGCACTCCCAAATACATGTACGACACAATAAAGAAGATAACATTATATCATCAACATTAATCCGGTTCGACAGAGGTGTAAAGTACGAAAGTAAACGTGGTAAAGATAATATTATAATTTATGGACCTTTCTTTACCGTTCATTACGGGATTACGGTCTAAGCTAGGCACTCATCATCATCATCACCTTCTTGGCGTATGTCCCGGTTGTGCCACCGCGCAACACGCGAGGGCCCAGGGTCCGCCTAAGCTAGGCACTAATAAGGCAAAATTAGATTATCGCCCCTGTCTAAGGCTTATTTTTGCGACTAAGGTTTTGAATTCCCAATTAATAAACCGAACTCAACTCCGAGGGCCAAACTCGAGAGCGCGTTCTCTGCTGCAATCTTCAGTTTATTGTAGTAGTGTTTAGCGCTATAAATACATTCCGCACTCAAACCCTTACGTGTGTGTATATTAAGAACATTACTCAAGAATGATGTATCTGAAATAGTTTTAGGAACTAAGTATTTCTCTGGAACCACGTATATATCGATCCAAACCGAGTTGTCTATAAATAGTAGCGTCGGTCCGGGTGTGCGATATCCCTGCACGGGAGTCGAGACCACGCTTTCAGAATCCAACCCTAAGTCCAAGTTCCCCGCTACTCCTGCCAGAATCGTCCCCAAACAACTAAAACCACCACCAGACGACCACAGACAAAGAACTCGTGAAACCAAACTGACCTAGTGATGGTGTTGTTGTGGCGAACACACCGCTTCCTAAGCACGACCACATTGCCAGCGACATGGTATTGCACGGCGTGTTTTTCTACCTTATCCCCGATATAACTAGAAAAGCAGTGCCATTGTTAGTTGCGCTATACTATACTAAATCCAAGCCAATGAACGTTTGCGACTGACCTGTCCATTACACATGACAGCGTTTTATGAACATGACAGATGTCGCAAACTTTCGTTGGCTTTGCTTTAGATGGGATGAGGTTACGGTGACAGTGCATGAGACGGATGGAGGCAACTCGGCCCGCGGGACGAGTTATTACTCTGTTTAATTTTAGCAGTCAACTCGCCACGCTCTTAAATTGAAAAATATATGTCCATATTTGGAGCTAACGAAAAGTATATCAGCTTATCTTCATGACTGTACTAATTATGGAACGTGGCAGCGGATCGAGTTCAAAATCCTCAAAATCTCAAAATCTTCAAAATGATCCATGGTCAACTGAAAAAATTCGAGCGGGCCGAGTTGATCCCTGTCGACTCGATGTCAAGTGCATGGGATATCTGCGAGAAGTTCTAATAGTCTGCACAGAAGAAAAAGAAATGCCTTACATTGTTCTAACACGAGCCTGGCTGGTTCGACTTTTATAATGCGTACGGCTAAGGAATGGAACGTTGTCTACGAGTGTTCCCTGATCACTATAATCTGGACGCCTTCAAGGCTAGAGTGAATAGGCTGTTCTTAGATGGACATGCCCCATCTTCGGCCTCATCCTCACTTAGTAACAGGTGAGGTCTAATTAAAAAAAGGGTACAGAAAAATTTAGCAAAATGTTTAAGTCCTAGCTAGAAATGAACGATAGCCTACTATCTGATATAACGGGGGAACTATCGCCTAACTATTTGCCTACAGCTGCCTAAAGCTACAGACTTTTAATTAAATTTTGCAATTATAATTATGCAGCGGTATGGCAGCGGTAACTACTTTCCATCAGGTGGGCTGCTGGTCTGTTTGCGTACCGTACGATATAAAAAAATTATCGTTTGGCAGCTGAAATAGATAAGGCGGTGGTTCCAATTACAATCCTACAGATTCACCAGACTTTACAGAGTCCTACCATACTGTGAAACTGTCTTTTTCATTGTTTTTAAAACTGCTAATATTCATTTTCATTTAGATTACATCGACGACAAAAACTTTAGGCGAATCAGAAGAGAAAGAGTTAATAGACATGACACATAAAACGTTATCTTGTTATGCTATTCTATAAATGATCTTGAATATGACATCCAAGTTGCATGCGTTAAAGTGAAACCCACGCGTGTCTCCCCAGATAAAGTTTGATGCAATCATCAAAATCCACAATTAACACAGCAGAATTGCATAACGCACAGCTAATTATAGCAAAGATAATAAACTATTATGTTACATACTGTACAATAATAACGTGGCAACATCTAATTTACGAAACAAACATAAGTTTCATAACGATGGGACCGTGACATAGTTATTTGACCGGTACGATGATAGTTTTAGCTGAATATTGTAGCATTTATTTCGAAATGAGAGCAAATACGATAACAGTGACGTAAAACGTCACCCGTTTAATGGAAAAGAGGATCGTTTTTAATTAGATGATAACAAGACACTTGGGGCTTGAGGAAATAATATCACAACAACAGATGAAATTCGTTTAGTATTACTACAACGTACTTGGTCTGTTTACGTTTTATATTCGGTCAGTGACATGTTTTTATTTAAGCATATTCTTTATATATTATGAGCATATTATTATGAGGCTAATGAGCAATGGTACAAGATCAAGAAGTATCTTAAACAAAGAAAAACAAAAGACATTTGATCCCACTCGAAGGATCAAGTTCATTAACAATTGAAGGCTAATAACTTATACATTAGTAACTGTATGTCATACTGTTAGGTATGACAGTAATTCTAAATCATAGTGTCCATTGCCACTAGATCCTCTTTCCCTTAGGGGTATGCCTCTACATGGACAGGGACTACCAGAAAACATAACAATTAAAAACAATTCCTAATACTTACTTGGTAAATGTAGCATACATGATGTCGATGGGCACCCGGTACGGTAGAGTCAGAAGGGAGATGTACCGCATCCCTCTCTGTCTCATCACCCAGTTCACTAAACCGTTGTTGGCCGAGTCTATGGCGTTTTGGAATATCGTCATCACAGTGTCTGGGAGGTCGTCCACTAACGCGTCCTGCGAAAGGAAAACCGATTTTAGACCTTTGTAATACCACTAGTGGACCCGGCGAGACTTTCTTTGTGGACACCTACTTTACCTCCGCATACTCTTTACTTTTTTTAAGTTCTTATCTATAGTTGAAAACCGCATTAAAATCCGTTGTGTAGTTTAAAAGATCCAAGCATACAAAGATCTGTACGGCGCCGTCTGTACAGCGGGAAGCGACTTTGTTTTATACAATGTATAGATAATAAAAAGAAAGAATAGTAGGAAATCTTCACAGAAAGGTACACCGCGCGGCTTGCAAAGTGCACGGCACACGTGTACTTTTAAATAGAAGAAGACAAAACGATTGAGCGCGAAACCGGTAATAAATACTGAATTTGGCGTTAGTTCCATTACTAAGAGTCAATTCAAGCGAACGCAGAGTCAAAACTTTAACTATGGAGAAATATGACAAATATACTAACGAAGAAATATGAGCATTACACTGTTAAGATAAGGGTGAACTTGCTATATTACGATTCTGTGCTAACATGAATTGACCCTAATAGGTCGCTAATAGAGACACTATACAGCATAATTACAACGCCCCCTTCACGGTCATATTATCGTTATGGCGCTCAAGTAGAAACTCACGTGTCACGAATACCAACTAACCTGTCTATGAGTCTTGCACTCCTCGCAGTCGGGGTCGTAATCGTATGTGGTGTCGTCCAACACATCCTGCAGTTGGAACGTGGACTGCACGGCCAGACATCTCGTGCACGAAATCATGTTGTTCCTCTGCAGGAATCTGAGGGCGTCATCGAAGCCCTGCTTGCACATGCTGCTCAGCACCTCGGGCTTGGGTGGGAACAGGATGCGTGCGAACCTGTTCATGTTCTGTTTGGATAGCTCTATGCTTGTGTTCGCTACGTTGACCTGGTGGAGAGATATGGAGTTGTATCGTCGGAAGGTAACGTCTAGTACTCTGTTACGTTTACGCGATACTGAGACAATCCAAATGAATTTAGTTTAGTGACGTTTTTATATTTATCATTTAATCCCGGCGCAATGTTTCGGTCACTGTACAGTTGTCATGTTCTCGGATAGACACGGTATTTTTTGTTACTTTTAAAGACAATTACCTTACCTCTGGATCAAGTTATAAACATAAAACCGCGATTAATCCGTGAAATAATCGCCGATGGGACGTTTCGTGTAATAATTAATATGGCATTATATTGACATTACAATTATTTTATAGATCGTCCGTTTCGTCCGACTTACGTTAAAAGTCACTAATCAAGACCTGCCGTGCCACTGGCGCAGGTACAACGGTCGCTTTTTCGTCATACCTACTATTATAATGATAACTGCTTTTCTTCATTTCAATGTATCATGTACCTACGTTCTTATTGATGACGTAACTTAAGAAGGTAATCTCAAACTTACATGAAACAGCTGCGAGCTCAGATCCCGGGGGCAGATGTCGCTCTCTCCGCAGAAGGGGCTGACGGTGATGGTGTTCTCATCAAGCACCGGCAGGTTATCACTGAAGCCGCCGTCCATGTATCTGATGCCGTGGAAGCGTGGCGGGAGCATGCCCGAGAAGACTGGCACGAAACATGATGCGAGGAGTGCCTGTGGACGTTTTCTTTGTGTTCATCATGGAGCATTCGATAAGTGGAGGACGCTGTACGAGTGGTGGACGCCGCGCATCGAAAAAGTAAAAAGTGTAGTTCGGCGTGCCTCACAGTATAATTTTATTACTTGAATGGATAGTTAATTTTGTAAGCTATCTAATGATATCAAAAACACGCAAAAAGAAGTAATAGGATACGAACTGTTGATTGTTTTAGTTAATGAAGGCCATAACTTCGAAAAAATTTTCAAGTACTTGTAATTTTCGGCAGTGGGACCATAACCCTATAATTAAAGTCATTTTGTCGATGAAATAGTCCAAAGATCACGCTCCTTAAATTTGACGACTACTTCCCCGGACACACTCAAACCTACCTGTAAGAGATCTTCTCTCGTGGGAAACTCTGATACTATAACATTCTTCCCATCATACACCCTTGTGAGGGATATGTGAAGTTTCCCACTGACGATTTTGTGCACGTCATGCGGTAAGTACCGCTCCATGCCCTCGAGGAGGACATTCTGGATACTGAAGGACGGACTGAAGGGGCCGAGGGTGCCGGCTCGTGCTTCGCTCACTACTCTGAGTACATCACTTGTGATTTCACCTGGAATATTATTGATATTACAACACCTTTGCTAATGTAATTTTTTATTGTGCAACTATAGTTTTCAGTTACTAAGAGGGTATATCATTGAGTTACCTAATTGAGTTGAGTTTGCCTACGTTTTATATAAAAAAAATTGGGCCTTATGGGGTCAGCTCAGGTCTTATGGGGTCTGCACACTAAGGCCGCTGACACAACATTCTTTATCAAAATATGTTTATAGGCTCATTACAGGTTTCATACTCATGAGCCAAAACATCTTTGTTATAGGAATGAACGTAAACTTTTAAGAGTAACAGGTCTGTCTTTGTAAAAAACTAAGGATCTAAAGTAAAAAGTAAAGTAAATATTATTTAAGGATATTAAGTATAATTTTCTGGTAGAATATGCAATTCCTAGCATTATAGATTCTTCCTAATATTGTAACTATTAGAATGGCGGCCACTCTCTATTAGTCCCACTATTAGGCCCAGTTAGCAAACTTACAAGCAACCTAACCAATGGCTTACAGTCATTGTAACAGTCCACTGATGGACTTAGTAGGGCCACTCCCATGCTTGGCAGGTGGCTTGGAATTTGCAGTTTTATAGAAAATAACAATGGGTGATGCTGCTGCCAATTTTCCAGCCTATGGAGACTCTAGATCTTTTGCCTCCAAAACATGAGTCGCTTTAGAAATTCTATATTCTACCTGAAAATTATAATACTTTTTTTTCAGTATTTTCATCAAAAATGTATAATCTTTCCCTAACAAAAGGTTAAGTTTAAATGACATATACTACTTTTAATGTCTATTTTTAGTTAAACATTAAATTTTTTTATTTTTATTTAAATAATTCTATCTTTATTTAAAACAAATAATAGTGTGCTCTTATTCCACTAGATGGGGCCAGTCTATGCCAGTCTCTTTAATTTAACAACTTCTCTAAAATTTATCAAACTTGTATAAAATGTATTTAGAGGCAATAATGGGCAAGTATTTATTATAAATGATTTACCTAAAAACTTATTTGTAATGAAAAAGTAATTAATTAATTAACTATATTCCTCTTCATTTCAAATTTATATCCAAATCTATGACTCTATTTATGTAAAATCCCATAAGTCTGCAACTAAGGCCAAACAATTTTATTTTGAGTATAATGGTTCCATTCCAATTAAAGATACACTGCTGTCTTACTGGATTGTCTCAGCTACTGGCCTCGTATAAAAGGGCTTTAAGCCCAACTAGCGGCAAGCTGATACTAAGATATAAAATAAAATTTCTTTTTGTCAATGTTAAACCAAGTCAAAGAAATCATTCTTAAGAAATAACTAACTCACCTATAGGTAGGTCACATAGTAAACAACACGCTGAGAGGGCTCCAAATGATGCCCCTGATATTTTTCCTAATAGGAGATGTGGTGCATATTTCTTCAAACACACCGCCACTCCGACGTGGTAGATCCCAAGGAAGCCACAACCAGCAAACGATAAATTCATTATAAATCACATCAAACAACCACAATACACTAGATAAACACCGTTACTAGCCAGCAACACAAAAACACTGAATGGCTCGAAATAATTAGTTGTTTCATCAACACTTAATCCAGCAGCACTAATAATTTTGATTAGATATCACTAATCACTAGATAACAGCTTTTGTTATTTACGTAATACACAATGGAACCACGTATTAACACGAAGGGAGCACTCGTAACGGAAAGGCACTACGTAAAAATCCCGATGCGTAGCCGCCTACCGTCTACCACCAAGTCAACAGGCGAATTGAATAGAATTGTGAAATCAGAGAAAGAAATATCGTCGTGGCGAAAACAAACAAAATAACCGTCCAAACACAAAAACAGAAAAATCGACAACAATGAATTTACTATGGACTTTAAACTTTTCAACCCACACTGATTGACAGATCTATCAGTCATTTAAATTCCCAGAGACTTGTAACCATACAATCACTATAACAATGCAAACCATTTCTGTAAATACAACTGATAATGTCATTTCTTTTTCCAAGTCCATGTTAATATTTGACATTTGGTTCGTTATTATGTTCTTTGTTCTTGTCCTTTAGCTTTAGTGTTGCCAGATCGTACCTTTTGGTACGATTTACGTAGTATTTGACTGTGAGTCGTACTTTTGGCGTACTCTTCTTGATATCGTACTATTTCTTACGTTTTTACTGTTGAATCTCGAAATACAAAATTTGGCTGAGACTTGCGGTCACTTGGCGGTCCTGCCCGCAAAATACCGTAAAGTAAGGGAAGGAAGGGCAATCACTGGCACCACCTGCGATCAAGGTCTTGCCTGGTCATTTGATTCCGACTAATAGCATCGTACTTAGCCTCCCCTCCAAAGCCGATAAACATAGAATAGACAGCAAATCGTACCTTTTAAGTCATTTTCGAACTATAGGGGTACCACGACTTCAAATTTCTTTGACAAATTGCGGAAAAATTAGCATACTAAATAATTTTAGAGAAAATATAACTTCCTTATTGTACCTACACCATTTAAAATTAGACGGTTTATACTGTCTATGTTTGGTAACAATGTCTTCTACGTCTAATGTTGACATATTTGGTAGGAATCATAATTCCATGAAAGAGGGCGCTAGGACTTTTTCCGAAACGTCATTATTCAAATTTCACAATCGGGACATGTTAAATCCGGAGACAACTTTGATAATTATGCACAAGTGTTGCCACATTCAGGGTAGTGCTGTCGTATCGATATTTAAAAAATTGCTTTGGCTTCAAGGGATGGTACCGCCTATCTTACCGCCACATTGATTTTGAAACATCGTATTTTTTAAATTGATTAAAATGCTAGAACAAAAACGAATGTAATCATAATAATAAATGTAAAATTTATTGAAGCAGTGTGAAGCAATATTATATAGGCAAGTCGTGTTCTTCATTCTCTTCAAAAGAGACGCCATTTTGTCACTGGCGAGGGATGGGGCGGGCATTTGTAATAGTACGATCACATTTGTCCCACGTACGCAACTTAAGCGGTGCAAAGTGGGAAAGACGTTCACACTTGTCCTGCACACTCATGTTTATGGTTCTACATATACTATGCAGATGATGCAAGCGTAGTGTATATACTAATGTAATAGGATTCTTTTCTTTTCTTTTTTATTAGTACTCGATAATAATGTTAATTTGTCAAAAGAACAGTGTGCGATTTTTGAGAATAAATACATATATTCGAGTATTTGATTTTTTTCTACACATATTATCGGGTTTGTTACCATGATTAGTATTGTTTTTACCTCGATATTTCCCCATATTCAAATATTCATTTCATACAAATCCGATAATATGTGTAGTGAAAGTGAAAGTGTAGTGAATAATCACGAAAGTCTTAAAACCTATATTTGATTTTTGTTACGAATAAGTACATTTGTTTCTCTGCGTATAGCGTATCTATAATATAGATATCTAACAAACAAAATATTTAAGTTGGCATATGTGTAGTTACGACAAATTGTATACACGACTCTCCAGCGCTGTTGGTTTTCTCAATAAGTGAATTAATAAATAAATGATATATCGTATTACAGTGCCACAAACTTATTTGACCAGTTGGCCGAAACTGGAGCTGTGGATAAATGGCGACATTAAATTTTGAAATGTATTTGAACTGACATGTCTAATTGTCTATGGCAATTAACATTTAGGTAATTAGATTATTTTTGTAACTAAATTCTTATTTCTTGTTGGATTTTAATAACACTTTCGCTTTGGCCGACGCAACATTGTGCGGTCCATTCGCCGGTCATTAAAAAATCGGTTATGTACTTACTTACCTATTTCTGTATAACTTATTATGTAATATGTTTGAAACAGGCATTCTAATTTATTACATGCTATACTTATTTCCTACTAAGGTGCCTAATACCTATAGGTATTGCATGCGAATGGGGCCTATAATTTTACAATGATATTAGGAATACAATATTATAAGGTCGGAATGATTCATGTTATTCAAGCAAAAGCACCTGCAAAGCAGATAAGGTTTAAGGTACGGAGTGTGATAATGGGTATTTAATTATTTTAAGAAAAGCAGGTAAAAGGTCATCCTTGGCCTAAAAGTATTGTTCTTTTGTATTCAATGTATTGCGTTTGAGATAAGAGTATTTTTGTACAATTGGCCTATAAGCATTGTTCTTTTATATTCAATATTTTTCGTTCCAGATAAAAGTACAATAAAACAGCAAACATATTTTTGTACAATTTTTTCAATTACCTACACTATTAAATTAGTTTTAAGATGAGGCATTTAGTACACAAAGCAGGTACATAAAAGTAGAAGAAATATTATTTGCACCGATGAATGTTATCTCTTGGGCGGGCTTATCTTTTCTAGTTAAGAAGTTCCGGAGTCAGTCAGTTAGTCTCCGGAATTATGGTTTTAACTATAGTTTCTTTTTCCGTCAAGTTCCTTCTTATCCATGTCGCATTGCTGGCGACATTCGAATCCTGTCACATAATCCTACATCCTTAGTTCTACCTACCGTAGTCATAAATTACTGTGTTTGAAAGTTACCGTACTTTTGAGTATCCCCCACTTCTTCACACTTTACTTCTTTTCATTGCCCCCTTTAACGCAGAATACTGAAGAATATTTAGCATGGTAAATGACATCAAAACAACAAAGAGAAATAAACTGATAACTGATATCATTAACGGAAATCTATTGGCAAAACAAGCCATTAATATTAACAACAAAACATGTGAAACTGTTTGAACCCAATAAAGATATGTTGAATAAAGTTAATGTATCTATGTGTAATAAAACTAAATCAACTATAATAATAGGAAGTGACTCTGGAATATGAATAAATATGAAAGAAACTAGGTAAGTAATTTTTTCTTTAAATTTCCCATCACGATAATTTAATTTATTATTAAAACATAGTAAAACGTTGGTATGCAATAAACAGTTTATCTATCTATAATTTTAAAATTAATCACCGTAGTTCTACCGTATTTTTATTATTTGAAAAACCGTAATTGTTCCAAAAATTTGGTAATTACCACCCACTGTGCACCATAATATTTATTATTTTACCTGGCAACATTGACCCGGACGTACTTTTTTCAAAACTACTGCTGGTATTATTTAACACTGGTTGTCTTGTTTATAGTTCATTCCTGTGGTTCATTCTGGTTCATTCGTAGTTGTCAGTTAGTCTGTGAGTTGTGTTGTTGTCGTGCGTGTTGTTTTAGTTGCCTTAGCTTCTAGAAAATATAAAAGTTCTATTTTTCACAATGACTCGCCATGCTAGAAACTGTACGGCGGGTGCTGTGTATACTTATCACGAGAAGAAAAAAGATGCTGCTGCGTCAGGATATGGCACTCAAAACGAGCGCGTTGGCAAAGATTCCGTGAAGAGCTTCGACTGCTGCAGTTTAACTTTGCAACCTTGCAGAAATCCAGTCGTCACTAAAGAAGGGTATTTATTTGATAAAGAAGCTATTTTGGAATACATAATTACTAAAAAAAATGAATATAATAGGAAACTGAAACAATATGAAAAGCAACTGAAGAAGGACGAAGCTGAAATGAAAGAGCTCGCTGCAGCCGAACGCGAGGCTAACTTGATCAAGTTTATGAATAGAGAGAAGAATATATCCAATTCTGCTACAAAAGTTGGTAATAATGTTCCATCTACCTCAAAATCGGTGTCAAACTTAGCAAATGGCAAAGACAAACAATTGCCCAGTTTCTGGGTGCCATCGCAGCTTCCAGACGCCAAGCTATCAAAGGTGAAGAAGCCAGACTCAACGGTTTGTTGCCCTATTAGTAATAAGCCATTGAAAATGAAAGATCTGATCGAGGTAAAATGGACCTTGGTAAAAGATCCCGATGACAAAAAGTCATTGATAGCAAAGGAAAACAGATACATGTGCCCCATAACTCATGACATTCTGAGTAATGCTGTACCATGTGCAATAATCAGGTAATTTTTTTTAACTTTTGTTATAAAATTACTTATTTTAAAAATATTACAGTGTCATAATCAATAATATGGTGTAAAAGTAATCGTCAACTAACAAACGTTTTTTTTTCCAGAACAACAGGTGATGTTGTCACAATGGAATGTGTGGAGAAGATTATAAAGAAAGACTGGATTCATCCACTCACAGGTGACAAGCTGAAAGAGAAAGATATAATCCCCATGCAGAGAGGTGGAACAGGCTACGCTTTAACAAATCAAAATCTGGAGGGCAGGAATGAGAGGCCAGTGTTGCAAGCTTAGTTTGTAAGATAGTTTTAGTTAGGGCTAGTTTATGTAAATAATGTTTAGATGGACTATGTATAGAAAAATATGTCTTCTTTACTATATTACTATAGTGTTAATAATTAATGTATACATATTACTAAATATTAAGTACTAGGTTTTGCTTGCGACTTCACCTGTGAGTAAACAATTTTTGTGGCAATGCAGCTTTTGCCGTGCAATGGACACTAGTACAGTCAGCTGCTGAGAGAACTGACACCCCTTGCCATACATTTAATGTATGCATACACTCAACAGCTGACTGTACTACCCACCTAACTTAGATGCCTAAGATTTTATGTTGGGCCAAATCCTGGACCATGGTTAATGCCAAGTGTGCAAAAGCACAACCGAGACATAAACAGCCAGATTATTATAAATTTTAAGTTGGGCCCCAAGCTACCGAACTGTGAAAACCCCATCAAAATCCATTTAGCGGTTTTTGCATGGTGGATAGACAGACAGACAAATATTCCAAATTAATATTTTTTAAGCCTACTTAAGTCTCAATTGTTTTTTCTGAAATATCTTCATACAGTTTTATAATAAATGGTATATAAATTGTGATTGAATTAATTATTCTTGTATTATAAATAATACATATTAAACATGCTTTTTTTCTGTGGGGGTAGGATAGGACAACCACATTGTTCTACTTGCGATGATCCATAATGTTACAATAAACAGTAAAATAACAAAATTGTATTTCTCAATCTATGTTTTATAGAAACTTCAGTTATGTAAAATGTGAATAGTTATAAATATATACCAAAATAATAAAAAGACAACAGTAAATTACAAAAATACAGGGAATTTAATCTTGCCAATTTCATATTATTTTACTATTGAACAGTGTCATAAATAAAACACGTTTTGTGACTATGTCACCTGGAATATTTGTATAAATACATTAATTACATCATTATCAATAAAACTTCAATGAAATTGTAAAAATAAACTATATTAGTCTAATTTGTTCAAAATAATAAACATAAAGTTATCAATGTTCTATCTTTATACTTAAACCTATCATGAACTATTAAATGTGAACAAGTCAAGTTGGAAATCAACTGGATTGTTCCTAATCTCAGTCTCAGGATACGCTAATTCATTGCCCAATGTTTCTAAAAAATTTAAGTTTAATACTGAATGCCCTTGACTGCTGTTGTTCAAATCACTTTGGCTTATATCTAAATTTTCTGTTGTTTTATCTATTTGTATTAAACTTTGATCCATTAAACAGGATTTGTCTTTCATTACTTCGAAGAAACTGCTAGCTCCGTTCTTCACATTTATTAAAGATGGCCCAATTAAACTATCCTTATCTTTGTGTGTAGCGGGTTCAAATAAACTATGTGATCTTTCTTTCACATGTGCTAAGGCTTCAAACAAGCAGTTAGGCTGCCTTTGACTTGTTTGTTGTGTTTTTACTTGAATTGGTGACTCTTCAAATAAACCATTACTTTTGCTGTCGAGGTCTAACAATGACTGTTCAAAAAAGCTATCTGCTTTTACATTAATAAAACTTTGAAGTAAATTGTCTGATTTTGAAGCACCAAATAAAATATTTGATTTATTTTTCATGTCTATCAATGACTCATTACTTAATTCTGATGGTAACACTGGATCATTGTTCGACTTTGTTGATGACTCAAAGAGAATGTCTGCTGTTTCGTTTAACTGAATGAAACTTTGCTTATTTAATATTGTCGCTTTGGCCTCAACCAGACCATTTGTTTTTACTCCATTTACACTTGTATCAAAAATATCATCTAATTTATCTTTTGCATGAATCAACAATGGTTTGATAACATTGTCATCTTTTATTGGGGTAAGTGATGGATCAAAGAGAATGTTGGACTTAATATGGTATGGATTACTGGACTCATCACTATTTGTGACAGATAAATTCCAATCTTTAGAGTTATCAAAGTTCAGATCCGCATTCATAACACTGTGTTTTGTAAGTTCACTATCTCTAAAAAGTTGTAAATTATCAGAATCCGACTGCATTAATATATCACTTGCAGTTTCATTACCATTATCAGACGTCAAAGGCCGCATAATTTGTACTTCAAGATTTGGAAGGTTATTCGGATCAATTTGAAACTTTTTAACTAAAGCAGACTGTTTTATAGGTGATGAACGAATATCAAAATGTGTACTGTGAAATTGTATATGTGTACCCTTAGGCTTCTTGCTTTGGTCTTCCATAGAAGTAACTGTTTGATCTGTAGTCATTATAATATTGTCATGTATTTCCAAAAAGTGTCCATTATTATCTATATTATTATCTTCTTCGTTTACTGCAATGTCATCCTCTATCCTTGGGAACTCATTTTCACTTTCTAGTTCTATGTTTTGTTCGTTGTTTTCCGACACTATTCTCATCCTTTTTACATTTGGTGGGCTTTTGTCGGACTTTTTGTGTTTAATTTTCCATAACCTCTTGCTGACTGTAGGCCATTTATCAACGGAATTAGTTCTTGCACAGTCGTCAGTGACAATTTCATTTATTGCAATTTCTTCTGGTATCTGTAAAGGATTGATCTCTGGCTTGACTGGAGGATTCTTTGGAGCAGGATTATGTATACAATACCCATCTTTGTCTTTTACACAGTTCAGAGCATCTATATTCAAACTGTATTTTCCTGGCTTTATGTCAAATATTCTGGAAATAGAATAACAGAATTACATGAAATTATAATTTTAAACTATGTATTTGGATTGAACCAAACATTATCAGTAGCTAACAAATTTTAGCTAAAACAAATGTAAGCCCAAAACCTACCTCCCTATATCCTCATTGATATTGCACTGACGTCCCTCCCGGCCATTCATTTGCTTAATCAGGCACGGTAGCAAGACCTTCAATTTGTCAATTAACTGTTCCAATTGTTGGATGAAAATGCTTGCCTGATCTTCTTCTGAGCCACTTTTTATGATAGCAAGAAGGCAATGTAATAAGTTTGAGTGGATCTTGGCCGGTATATGAGTGGGATAGGTCTCGTAGTGACGTTGAAGGCGATAAAGACTGCAGAACTCCTGAAAAAATAAAGGTGGATGGTGTGATAGTGTTGTAAAATTATATTAAAGTAGATAGACTTATAGAACAGGGATAGACTACAACCCAAACTAATAGAAGCCCCGAAAAAGCACCTCATCAATTTATTTATTCGTATGGCATTAATAGCCGAGTCGCTAATTATAATCGCTATAAATCAATTATTTACATCAACGCCATTACCAACAGTTAAACAAATTTAAATAGAACAATGCGCTTTTTCAAACAATTTTATGATTAAGATGTCTTTGTATGTTATTTGTCTTATGTTACATGGTTTAAGTTAATTAGTTTATTCCATAACTTACAGCAGAGCACTGGAAGCAGGTGACGACATTTCCAGCTTTCTTCCTTGGCTTTGGAGATCCCTGGGGTGGTATAGGGCATATTTGCTTGGGGAGCTTCACAGTTCTGCCGCTTCTCGTAACTTTTGGCTGTAACGGTAATATAAAACAAAATGTAATTGATGGATTGGCTTACTCTTTCTGTAGTTTTAGGTGGTTTTTCTTAAGTATAATATAGGTTTTTATATATTATGTCGGGCGCGGACCGGTTCTTGTAAAGTAAAGGATAATTAGGTGGTTGGAGTCAACAAGGAGTCCGCCTGGATGACTACCAATACGCTTTATATATTTCTGCTGCCAAGCAACAAATGCAACATTGTTATGTTCCAGTTTGAAGGATAAGGTAGCCAACACAATTACAAGCATAATGCATTTTTTCTTAGTCCTCACAGAGGCAACGCATCTGCAGAACTTCTATGTTGCCCGCAACCTAATTGCATGAATTGTAATGTTATGGGCGACAGTTACTGCTTACCATCAGGTGGGCTGTCTGCCCTTTTGTCACTGCGTAGCATATAAAAAACACTGCAATAGGTGTATATACCGTTTTTTATCTATTAGCATTAGCTAGATTTGTTTATCCATTACCTCAGTAGGCACAGTTTCTTCTATTGTCTCCAAAATGTCTTTCTTCTCAATTCTCTTTATAATTGCCTTCTTTATTTCAGTTTTCTTCCTTTTCATTTCAATTGTTGTTCCATTAGTTTTGCTTACAACTGTAAGATCCCGCGGAGATACTACTCTGTAATGATTGAATTGAGGAATTGTAACATTTTGAATATTGGACACAATGGTGTGGTACAATGATCTAAGGAGATAAAGCATTGACATGCATAATAAACCTCTAAAATATTTAATATTTAATTTTTAACACTACTAACTTATAAATGTATTTAGTATTGGTAACAGGATCATAGGTAGGATCCTTATTAGACTTCTTTTCACTGTTGAAAATCTTGAGCGCTTGGTTAACAATCTTCATTTGTTTCTCACTCAGCTGGTTGAGACTGCAAGTTGTAAAGATAAACAATCAGTAAAGCATATAGTAACTCATGCAAAACGGTTACATGATTAAAAAAACAATAAATTAGTTACCTGTGATACGTCTCTCCTAATTTTAGTAATTGCACTGCAGTTGTATTGGATGGAATATCATTTGTAATCATTGGTGGACTGCAACAAGTAAATAAATACTATTAATTTATGACAATTTTAAAATAATATAATTTATCTTGACATCAATATCCTGGTCGTGCTATAATGGTAATTACAGGTGTGATCTAATGGTAGTCTAATGGTTATCTGGTAATTACAGTAGAGCAACTGCCGTTTGACCTCTTTGATACTGTTTACAAAGGAACCTGACCAGATTGGAACATGGTAAAATATACAGTCGCCCGAATGCGTAATGTTACTGGTAATAGGCAATATTTAAATAATTTTACTCAACATTATCTCGCAAAGCTTGTTTTGGTTGATCAGGTTCGCTGGAAGAAATCCTACTTTGGGATGAGCCCTCCTTTCTTACTGTTATTATTTATTATACACTTACATCTGTAAATTACATATTTATTTCACATATGTAATGTATTTTGTGTTGTTTTTGATTCTCCATAAATTATAATATACAATTTATGCAAATATCTTCATTATTCTTCAATCTCAATGTCTTTGTTGATGTAACTATTTTATATAATTATTTAACAAACTGCATTTATTTAAACTTACCTTTCTTTTGGCATAATCTTTGGCAATACCCTTGCTTGTTGTGCCCTTCCACGAAGCGGTATTGAACCCACTCGAACAATCTTTCTCTCGACCTCAACTCTAGGGACCGTCTGAACGGTTTTCACAACATTCGCATTCACTGCATTTATTGTAGTTGTAACAGGTTTGAGAATAATGTTACTGGTAACTGGAACAGTTTGGACAGCTGGAATAAGTTCATTCTTTACAACTACATTTGGCTCACTCTTCGGCATAAGAAAACTTGCTAGTTTTAAATTGTTGCCTATAGTTCCAGGCGTTTGTTTCTTCAAAATTCTGGGTTTCGGACTACTAACGATACCATTCGCTAGATTGCCGCTACTTTCATAAAACCTTTTCAGGTTATCCGTCACAGGTTTTGCCGTTTCTTGGTTAGTCGGAGCTAATACGTACGACCCCGCCTGAAAATGCACATATTTATCAACATCTGATAAAAACATTGAGATTCAGAAGATAATTTGGACAATAAATATACCTGAGTGACGCTAGGGCTTGGTATCAAATAAACAGGTGTAAATTCGCAAGAATTTACGATTATCTTTTCTGGCTTAACCTCCATTATTATTAAATCAATAAATAACATGAAATTTCGTTAAGTTCGTAGTACATTACTGTAAATTTCCGCTAAATTTTGATGTAATAAACAAACTCCCTCCGCTTTTGCTTTTTATGTAAATGACACTGCAGTTTTCGTTTTGTAATTTATTTATTTCATTTTTTTAGATGCTTTTTGATCATTTGCCAAATTTTTAAACGAAAAGCTACTAATAAAGTCTATGGTTTGGTAATACCAGTCTAAATTTAGAATTTTTGTATGTATTTGTGCCTTCTTCAAGTCTGACACTTGTTTTAATGGTCGGTCGTGCGTGACGTGAAGCATTCATGGGCTCTAAAAAGCGTAAAATTAAAAGGCTTGCCTAATCGATCGATAAGATGGTTCAGGTTTGTTAATAAGATCTGGCTGGGGATCTAAAAAGGCCACATTAGCATTTCATATTAGGATTTATATTAGAGTGCCATAAACGTATCTCATCCGGTGGTCAATACTGGAACTAAGTGACGCCATTTTGAATTCTTATGTCAATGTCAACAACAGCGATGCTGCAGATAAGTTTGTGACAAATTAAAATGAATCACATTTTGAAACACAAATATGGCCTTTTTAGATCCCCAGCCAGATTTTATTAATAAACCTGAACCATCTTATCGATCGATTAGGCAAACCTTTTAATTTTACGTGACTATAAATTATAAATTTTAATTTTCTTATCTAAATAAGCGCCATATTTGGACACCCATATTAATAGCAATAAACACGTTTAAATTAAAGTTTTAACAATTAAATATAAGATTAATTCATAGGGAACCTTTGTTATCTATTTATGGCAAAACTATTATTACCTTTTTTTAAGAATACTGTGTAATTCTATAATACTGTGGAAGGTCTACAGCAATTTTTTAATTAAATTACATGTATTTTATAAACGTACTTTTCATTTCATTAATTATCCTAGTACGCTCATTCACCAAGATTTTGGTTTATTGGTGAATGTGTCCTGAGGGCTATTACCTAACTCAGTAAGCAACTGATGTTGATATTAGATATTTCTACACTATACATCGTCTTCGTTGCTAACTAACTATATATTGAATCGTTTTAAAATTTTTTAATGCTACAGTAATGGCGTCCGAACAGAGACTATCACGCCGAGCTCGGTATAGGTATAGATTAACTCACGGTGGTAGTGAGGAATAGAATATTGAAATAAATAATAAAACAGTTTAAAATTCAGGTCCTCCTTGAAAGCCGTGGCAGTACCTTGACCAACTTCAGTCCAGGTCAATGCCTAATATTTTCTGGATCCTTCCGAAATCTTCAAAATCTTTTGAGAGGAAAAACATAAAAGAGGATTTCAATCTTGCATGAACATAGCAACAGAGCAATAGAATAGTCATTGAAACAAGCCCTAAATCGGACATAGATGCTGTTCTGAATAAAATAATTTATCAGCTAAATAAATTTATCTGGCAGAAGCCCGAGAAACTTTTCGGCCAATAAGTAACACGTCAAGTTTGAAAATTCCAGATGAGGAAAAAAGAAAAACGAAAGCAGATCCATATAGGTTGCTCGGAAGCATAAAGTAAAAGGACAAAAAGCCCGCATTGTAGCGATGTCGCTAAAACCACATATTACGTACATTGATAATAAATTAATTGCTTGTTAAATATGCATTTAACAAGCAATTAATTTTTAATGTTTTAAATTATGTTTTATTGTTCCTAGAGTATATTAACCACCAAATAGTTCACACAAGTTGATTAATCCACCAAGCGAGCAGTCACAGCTTAACTTAAGTTTATTTTCGAGCCGCTCATAAATGTATTTAAAAAAATCTAAATACCTACTGAACATCGTCAGTGAATTTTATACCGGCACAAGGGATACCATAAAACTATGATACAAATATGTATTTCAAATAAAGGAAAGTAATTTACCAATAGATGGGCCGGAAAGGTTACCATAACACTATAATAAAAATTCAGTGAACAGATGTGCAAGCTCTGAGCTATTTGTACAAAATCCCACATGGTAATCCCACAGCTTATATTATACCTATACCTACGTACTGGCTAATTTGCCTAAACATTATGTGGCACCCAGTCGCCACAGCACCTACTCCTAGTCAAAATCGCAATATTATAAGTTACCTATCTACAATTTACTAAAAAATGCTCAATGTGTGTCAATTTAAGTACTGTGCCTACAAACTTATTATTTGCCTTCGCATTTAATAAAGTTAAAATATTTTACTTAGGTTATTTGAGCATTTGGTCCCAGAATGTGTATTTAATTACTATAAACTTAAAAAAATTCAATGGTAGGTTTAAATTTTTCTGAATTTTTGAAAAATAATGCGAATTTATTTTCATTTTATATCGATTTCGTCGTTTTACAGTGTAACTTAGCAACACTGATCCAACCATCTTGAACCATAGACAAAACTAACCTCTTTTCAATCCGTCAAGCTTTGGAAAACGAGGTGAATATTTCTAAAAAAGCGTAAAATATCTTTAAAATATTGTTTGTTTGGGCAAATTACTAGTTTATTTGTAGGCTGCAGTTATTAGAAATAATTGTAGCATATATTTTTGTAAATTCGGTTTTGTGTTGTTGATAAATCACCGTATCCACGTGTAGGCTGTTACTAACGCAAGGGTCTGATTCCAGGCAAAATGACGAACTCCAAGGGTTACCGTCGCGGTACGAGGGACCTCTTCGCGAGGAGGTTCCGCACACATGGAACTATCCCCCTCGGTACTTACATGAAAGTATACAAAGTCGGTGATATTGTCGACATTAGGGTGAGTTTTCAACACTACCTTGTAGTACTTAACCAAGTAGCTTGTGTATTTGTAATCCGGATGGCAATAGTTTTAAATACTTTTTGTTTTTCTCTTTTTCTTACCACTCAAATGAAATAATCCAATTTTTAAATTGTCAGGGTAATGGTGCAGTCCAGAAGGGCATGCCACACAAAGTATACCATGGAAAGACAGGCCGCGTATACAACGTCACCGCGCACGCTCTTGGCGTGATTGTGAACAAACGGGTGCGTGGCAGAATCATCCCCAAGCGCATCAATATCCGCATTGAGCACGTCAAACACTCAAAGTGCAGACAAGACTTCTTGAAGCGTGTCAAGGAGAATGAAAGGTGAGGCATTTCATTTGATCTATCGGTTGGAGTGTAGCAAAGGGGGCGCTGAGGGGAAAAAGACTTGTAAAATTTCGAACCGCCCTATCTATTTATAAAACAGCACAAGTGTTTAAAAGTTCATTTGTGTTAAAAAAAGTGATGTTCTTTGACCATTAGCTTAGTCAGGACCCAGACCAAAGAGGTCTCAAAATTTTAGTCAAGTCACATTCGCTTTTACAACTCCTAAAGGAACTGTTAAAATATTAAAGTCACCTTATAGAAGTGGATCGTTAATTCATAGTAGACAAAGAATATGGAACTCTTACAAGGAAATTCTTTTATAATATACGTACAAACGAAGATTCCATTTCAAAATGAGAATTATCTTATAATCTAATTTTGATCAAGGTAATCATCAAAGAAACCAATTATCGTCATATTAATAAGTTATTAATTCAAAAGAAATAAAATAGTTTGTTTTGTATAAAACAGCATAACCATGCAACTATCTATTACATGTTTATGAGAATGATAATCGATAATTGACCATTCAATTAACTATTGACTACCCCGTTCCTACTGTGAGCTGTTAAAATTATCATTCTAAATTTGACAAAGTATAGACTTGATTTGCCATTGTGTTTGAGCTTTTTATTTTTTTCTGTCGGCCTCAAGAAACTGCAGTTTCGTAAATGGTTTCGACCGAAGACTTGCATCATTGTATGTAACCAAGATGCAATTAAAAAAATTTTCTTGCTTATATGAAACCAGTTACAAACACAAGTCAACACAACTTTCCACACATTGGTACCTTGGACAGTATTATTTTGAAAATCTCATACACCTGTCTCTGTATGTCTATCACTTTCTTACCACCCATAAGACTACTATTAAAGTATGATGTATTAAGAAGTAATTTCCCATTTTCTCAGGCTACTGAAGGAGGCCAAGGCAGCCGGCAAGGTGACCAAACTGAAACGCCAGCCCGCTCCCCCGAAGACCGCGCACATCGTCAGTGGACTGGAGAAGCCTGTACAACTCGCGCCCATCCCCTACGAATTCGTAGCCTAAATAAAACTTATCTATAAGTCATCTGTCTTTGATTTTATCTTTTTATGTTCATAATTTTTATTTTGTCTGGATATATTATGGAATAGGTTTCTTTCATTTCTGGGATACTATAGGGTATTACATTTTTATCGATCTGCTAGAGATGCTCCATATGTGGGGTAAGAGGTCGTATCGACCAAGATTTTATAGCAACCTAAAACATTAAATATGTATAAGGGTACCTACAAAATCCTCTCATGGTCGTGATTTTGTATGTGGACCAAGCTACCCACTGGTTCCATGGGGTAAACGCCGTCTAGTTGCCCAACCAACTGTATGTAATGGTTTTAATAGCTATCATTCATTGCATAGGTACCTTATGTGCTGCTTGTAATTTCGCTGTGTAGGTACCGGGCAGGGATTATTATAAAGTCCACGCGGATCGGTAGAATGGTGTAACCTTTTTAGTACCTAAATGATACATATATACAACTAAATTTTTTTTTACATACGAGTGATTTGTGAATTGAATATTATTACATTGGAATAACTTCACAGCTGCAATTATAATTATAGCGATACTTGCATTTATTATGTTAGTAGTAGGTCGTCTCGCCGGCACTTCATTATTATGAAGTGACTTGAAATAGTTGAAATTGAGGGAATGTGCCTTTCCTGGATATGTACGCGAGTGACGGAGAATCCCTATTATTATCGTTATATTGGTTGGTGAAACTACGTTAAAACCTGCATCCAGCTGTTACATGATATTTTTGGAGATACCATCATGAATCTTAGGTAGGTGATGACAATGACGAAAACTAAGTAAGCACGTAGTAGATTAGCGACAGGAGGACAATGTTCCATCCAGACAGAATAACTGTTAAATAGTCTATACTTCTCAAGTGAACACACATCAGCTTCAAAAGCCATTTTCCATCAGGTGAACCGTGTGGACCAGGGACTACGCCAAAGAGGGGGTAAATTAGACCTTGGGCTAAGAAGTCTCCAAGTATAATTCCAACAACTTGGTGCTAGGTGCCGCTTTCGTTAGTAACGAAAGCGGCACCTAGCACTAGTTGGTTCCGTAGTTCGTGTGTCTACCCATGGCCTTCCCTGAGCAAAAAGAAAACACGGAGACAGTGTGGGCCACCACTGATAATTAATAATATATACTTATATTATCAGTGGGGTGGGCAGACAATAATAATAAATATGTATGGACAAATTCACACAAAGCCATCTCGCCCCAAAGTAAGCAAAGCTTGTGTTATGGGTGTTAGATAACTGATAGAACTTTACATACTTATTTTTTAAATTCATACTTACACATACTACACCCAGACCCGTAACAGAAAATAAATTCATCATTTCCATTCCTCCTCTGCCGGGAATCGAACCGCGCGGCAAACCGTCATGTTAACCAACTGAACTACTCAACTCGTCAATAGGTACTCGACACACTAGAGACTTGTAGATTAGATCTTTGTTTTAATACTTTGCGTTCCACTTAAGACTGATATTGCACTTGAATGAAGGCACCTATGTATCGTTGCTACGTAACGTACGTAAAATGATAATGGTCTAATCATTCAAATTCATTCTTTGCCATGTTAGGAAACACGAACTACTCACAGTAAGCCGAACAAAATAAAAGCTATATTTGAAAGATCACAACTATTTATTTTAAAAATGAAATATTTACAAATGAATGAAATCTAAAGAATGAATAATAATAATAGTTCAATGGATTGGAATCAAATAATATTTTTGTCAATAATTTATATGCCGTTACAACTTTAACAAATTCGGCATAATCTATTAAAAATTTTCAATAACATGATCTATTAATTTATAATGACTATCTTAGATAATACATAATTATTAATTTATTATAAATTACTATTTATAATTAACTGGATAAACTTAACAACTAGCGTCCCTGGACTGATAAAATAGAATATATCCCGTCTCAGACGACTTTTGTATATCCGAAGTTAGGCCGTAGAAGTCTTCTATCGCCGACGCGTCTATTTTCTGTAAAGAAATGTAACAATTAAATATAGAATAGAGATTTGTTTACTCGCCCGTTTCGAATCGTCCATAGATTTTGTTTTGAAGTAAAATGTCAAGAACGCACGAAACCCTGACAGCTTACAACCTGCGCAGTCGAAGGCCTTTCGAGAGAGGAAAGAGGTTCGTCACTCTAGCTTGAGCAGTTCATACAAGTTACTGTAAATTGAACACCACTGGGGTTGTCACCTATGCGATGCTAAAATCCACCGCTATCTAAAACTCCTGAACAATAACGCCCCTTCGGGATCCAATGCCAAAGCCACGGGTCCCCATGTAAAACTGCAGACCTTTACCCAGCGGCAGGAACAACATATATTACTTTATGGCTTGATTGACGGCTGGCTACGCTCTCTACTCTGCGAGCCTGAGTCTGGTGGTTAGATCTTTTTTTTTATTTTCCTTCTTTTTATTTTTCTTCCTATTATTTTTTTGTTCCTATCCCCCGATCGATTGCATATCAATCTAGCTTTAAATGCCCAGTATTTCCATTTCCTAAAATTACCTAGACTTTAAGAACTACTTTTCTAAAATACATAACTATTAAAAAAAATGCTGGTCGAATATGTGCCTCGACCAGTTTTGTGTGTTCCATCCTTGTCAAGGGGAGTGCTAACCTTCTCTCCTTTCAATAGACACGATGGTTATATTGCGGCTCAGTGCTTATATACTACCGAATGGGAAAAATTCATTAGCGCGATGTACGATTAATGCAATAATCTATTTAAATATTTGTAACTCCCTAAAGTTTCTGATTATAAATTAAGAAAATGACTACTCGAAATAACTTATGATAAATAACATTCAAATAAATAGCGTCACACATCATTTAAATGATAATTTCTTGAAATAAGGATAGCTTCATTACTGGCAGCGCCATCTATGATCACCTAGTGCGCAACTATACAGTGCGCAAATTGAATATAGTTCGACGACTATACCTGGAATAATATTTTCCCAGATGCGTATAGTGCGTCAAGAGATCTTCTCTTAAATCTAATGCCAGAAAATGTTTTATTGAAGATCACATTTCTTTCCATACAATGCACAAATTAAGAAGTAATAGTCACATCGACGCTTTTCGGTTTTGGGCATCCAGCCACTGCCAGCCGCTTTGCGTAGATTGCGCCCGGATCGGGATTGAACCTAGCCACAGTACATCTACCCAACGGTTATCGGTTCTAATGCCGGATTTACATAGATCAAAGGTTTAGTGAAGTTGGTAAGTAAAGTGGTGTACACAGAACGGTCTGTAGCGAGTCAACTCGGCTTGCAAGCTGTCTTGTAAGTGGCAAATGCACCCCTCGCGCGCCTGCTAAACATCCACAAGACACAAACAGTCTAATAGACATTTTTCTATGTTTAATTTGGTACAGTGTATAATCGCGGCCCGTGTGGCCGGTAGTATCAAAAGAATTTTGCGCAAAATTGCAAGTTTTGGTGGACGTTGCTCATCCAATCGACAGAGAAATGTGTGGCACTGTCTTGGAGCTCGCCACACGCCACTGTCATTGACAGCAAATCGGGCATAAGCTATGTACGCAGAGGCAGCCAGCGTCCTGGAACGCGATGAGTGACCGTTTCGTACTTTGAGGCTAGTATTTCAGCACCGCAATACGTATGCCTCCTAATGCCGTTGGAGAAGCGTAGTTGAGCAAGGTATTCCGCTGGAGACCCTAACACCGGTTGGAACAGTCTCGGGAGCCTATTAGCAACATATTACGATAAACCTTAAAACTACCTTAAATGCCAGAAAAGAGATTACCGAAAATGACATCACATTAACACACACATCCATGTCAATTTAATGTCCGTTGCGCTTACTGTTGGCATTAGAATACAGTTCTCCCATCTGTCACCACGGTAACCTCTCCTTTGCCAAGCTGTACTTCTTATCGTGTCAATGATAAATAGGTTAAGTATATACATTTTTTCTCTACTCACATCGACCATATCATCGTCGAACAGCAGCCAGAAGCCGTGGCTCTTCACGATGCTGATGTAGTGGCCGCGGTTGGGCCCCGAGCCGCAGTGCACGACCACGGCTACTAGGTCGTAGAGACGGTCCGGGTTCACTGCGTCGTCGGACTGGGGAGGAAAATGTATTTTTATTTACACTTATAGCGTAAAACAGTCGTTTAAGAATAAACTTTCCTCAAGCCAGTCTATAAAATAAAAAAATATTTTATAATACACTATTTTCGTTACAGATGTAACATAAAAAAACTTTTTAATCATTATGCAGGCGTTAGGCATTACATCAGGCGACTGATCGAACCCGATTGAGACATGCAATTGACAAACTCCGAAGATGTCACGATCCTCAGCAGCAACACTTTTATTTAAAAACTTGTTGTCGGTAATATTCCAGTTTATGTTTGTGTGTGTATAGAATTATTTGCCAGGTAAATCTATTATTTTGGAAGTGCTGAATCCAACCATTTCCAGTGATCTTACCAGTTGTACTACTGGGAATTACCTTCCCATTAGACTTACCGATAAAGTAAGACTTCACTTATCTTATTTTCTCATTAGTCGGCTTCGGGGCGGTTTAATATGTATAGATTAGCACTGACAATTAATACTCATTATAAAACCCCCCGCTGCGTCTGCCTATCTGTCTGAACCCTGAACGCGATAAACTCCGATACTACTGTACCAATTACGAAAGTTCTTTCTTTAATGGGAAGCTACATTCTTCTATGTCCCAGAAAAATAACAGTATCACGCGGTATATACAGGATTGAACACGGGTGAAAACCGCGGGGACTGCTGGTTGACTAGGTAAATAATTTAATCGTTGTTATACACTCGCGTAATTTGCTTCGGCTACTGCTTTATTCGCGCTGGTTTGGTCAGGTGTTGCGTAAGACCCAGGGATACGTGGGAAATAGGTGCCTAAATCTATCGGTATGAGGAGGAGGTCCCGCGGAAGGCAGAAGCGATGGATTGACATCGCTGAGTAGGACACGAGGATGCCCAAGACCCGGCGAAGTGCAGAAGAAAGTCGGAAAGTTGACCCTGGTAGTAGCCGGGACTAACCTCTCGGATAGTGATGACTACATTCTACTCGTGCCTCAAAGACCGCAGACCAAAGACTTCAAAGGCACGAGACGCGCGTGCGTGTCATATTCGGACGAGAGTGTAATTACAACAAAGGTGCTGCTATTTGTTTCTTGCTCACACATTACACAGTGTAATCAACAGGCAAATAGGAGCGATCCACTTTCAATTCCTTTCTTCAAATTGCTGACTTAGGAACGTAAGTATTATGTGAGGTGACCTGACCAACAATGATAACTATACTGCCGCACAAATTTTAAATGCAGTGAGTGTATTTTTTCACTTTTGGGTTTGTTCTATTTTCGGAATTCGGAATCCAGGAAACGAAATCTACTCGAATCAGAGACCCGTCTTTTGATACCTACTCTGTTCTTTTTGCCAAAACAAAAATTGTTACATAAAAATAAAAACCTGTAGGTACTGCAAACACGTTTTTCTCAAAACTAGATAATGCACTCACTGCATTTTAATTTTGTACGGCAGTATAGGTAGGTATAGATTGCTGAACATTATTTTGTTAAAAACAAGAAAGCCTTAAACTTTAACCTCGCTCACCGTATTGAACAGCCTCAGCTCCAAAGGGAACACGACTCGGTGCGACACTTTGATATGTCTGTTGTATTGCTCCATGTACTTGAAACGTTTCAGATGCAAAGCCAATATCAGTGGCAGTTTCTTCACTCGCATCCTCTTCTGGGCTTCCTGATAGCTGCTACAGTGGTCACACTTGAACTTGTTATCGTTGCATAGTGTCTCTGTGTCGCTGAAGCACTTGAGACAGTGTGTGATGCTGGTGTTCTGGCCGACGTCCACCTGTGAGTTACGTGTGTGATTTAAGGAGAGATTAACACTTTCGCTGCGGCCGACGCAACAATTGGGTCGAAATCGGCGCTACGCGTGGTTGCACGACTCATCTGGGCGATCTTTTTAATACGCGCGCTACAATACTTAGTGCTGCTGTAGCCTATGGTTTTTGAGTTAGCAGTGGAAGTATTAAGGTCATTTGTAACAGAGTTTCGATAATCATACAGCAAATGGCGAAAAATGCGATTGAGCTACTATTAGCATTTGGCACCCACCATTTGTTGTTGGTCGGAAATAGGTTGTGCCTATTTCACCTGTATTGAAGAAGCCTATTTCAAAGTTAATTTAAATTCGATAAGTATATCAGAATTTCTAACTAATGCCAGAGTAACTTTTGCGGTGTATTATTAATGTCTTATACCATTGCAATAGTCATTTACCCTTCATAATATTTTATTTTACATAGCAAAGCCGGGTTTATCCCACAATAGGATTTCTTCCAGCCAACCTTATTAAAAGACCAAGACAGAGAGAACAAAGAGTTCATAAACTAACCTGCAGATCGAAGAAGTGTTCATCCTTACTGCTGACAGTTTCACAATTGAGGCACCTGGTCTCGCTGGTGAGGGTGCCCTGGAATATCTCGTGCACCCATGTCGGGTCTGTGTTCTGTTGCTGTTGATTGGGTAAAGTGCCGTTGCAGGTGACATTCTCTCCGGATGGGTTCTTCTGCACTTTGAGGGTGCTTTGGTTGCGTTCAGCTGGAAGGCAATGGTGGTTGGGATGATGTAATTATGGATGTTAATTTTGGTGGCATGTCTGCTATAAACAACCGGATACAGAAGATACCATCACCCTTAGGTAATGAGGGTGTAGGTAGGCTAAATTGAGGAGATGTAGATAGTCTTTGATTAAGACATGAATTTGTTCTAGTAAACTGTGATTTATATATATCCAATTATCCATAAGGTACTCACCTAAAATAATTTCATTAATATGATTGACAAGGAAGTTTAGGAACTCATGGGCATCTTGTTGCATGTAATTATCAAATTCCTCTGCAAAAAAATACATAAATATTAAGTTTCGGTAGGAATATTAATTTTATGGTGGCTGTGATTATGGTCACAGATGAAAATGAGCTATGAATATCATTAAAGAAAATTAGATTTACCTTTTTCCTTTCTCAACCTAGCAATGAATTTTTTGGGGGCAATTGATCCTACTTTCTTTTTCTGTGTAGCAATGCTATAAAACAAGTCTGCTAGACAAGTCAATAAGGTCTCCTTAGTCCTCTTGTTCTTTGCCTTGTATTCTAGGACTTTCTCTCTGAATGGCCTGCAGAAGTATAAAGCTTGCAACACTGAATTGCTGTAGCAAGTGTTGCCAAACTGCAAAAAATATTAATTACTTATTGTAATTCTTCTCGTTCTTGGTTTTTTATGAATGGTTATGAACAGAATGTTAAGGTAATTTATGCTAAAATGTTACGATTATTGAAAATAGTTATATAGTTCCTGTGTTCATGATTGGACCCCAAGTTTACTTGGGGTCCAATCTTGGTCCATCTTGGACGGTTCTGTACTAAATTCCTATGTTGTTTTTGTCACCAAAACGAGATTGGCACTTAGATAAACATTTCATTTACATCATAATATACTATTCTCAAGGATAAAGTGCTAACTTAATAAGTAGAATTTAACACAGATAATTAACTAATATCCAATTAGAGTTGCCTGAAATGGTTTGTGTACATTATGCTACAACAATGTAAATAAATAGTGTGAAAGTACTTAACATTATTGTCATTTATAAAGTCATTTTAATAAAATACGTTATGTATATAAAACTTAGATGAATCTTAATTTATCAGTAGGTAAACATACATTTTAACCTTTTCCCTTAATAATTACATTAAAAAATTGGTTGACATATACTTACATTGACTAAGCCAAAATAATGCTCGTTAGGTGGGAATTGTTCTGACCCGATATCTCTTTCTAGTTGTGATATATTAGCGCCCTGAAATCAAAAGGTTTCGATAACTTCTCATGGAAAAACGAGATAAACACTGATACGCCGCAGATATTCGAGACATAAATTGGCCGCAAATATACCGGAATCATTGCATGTTCAGAGAAAGTAACCTTAGAAAATTATCGTAAGTCAATTAGAAATCTAATTACTAGTCATAATTAGAACTGAAATGGGTTTATTTCATGCATTTGCTCACCATTCTCTGTTGGAAATTAAGGCCGAGATCCTGACATATTGACATTTGCAATCGGTTTTTAGCGACTTAGGCACACGATATACACTCGTTTGCGCCGGGTTCAGTAATTTCAAAACAATGCGCTTGTGGTTTTTTGAAACATTATTGGATTTTATTCCAAAATAGGCAAAACGCGAAACCAACCGCTTTTTGACAGTTCGCCAGGTGGAACTATGGACAAAGTAGAGGGCGGGCGGCCGAAAATGTCAGAATACCAAAGACAAGTGCGGGATCACCAAACTAGTAACTACTTAGTAATTCCGGGGGTATCCTAGTATTACACAACCCAACAATATTATGGCAACACTTTAAACCTATTATACCGGCATGAAATGTTTTGATCTTTATGTTAAGGGACGTTTATTTTTTGAACAACTGTTCACTGTTTTTTGTCAACACGACGCGACTGTTCTATTGATAAGCGTATTCCAGTAGGTATTGATAGTTGGTTTCAAAAAGCATTAATAGATGACGCTCTTACAAGTTTTGGTAATCTTTGTTTAATCTGTATGATGGTGGCAATGATTTCATGCAGCTAACTAATACTTATCTTAAAAATAAAATGTTTATTAATATAAACATAACTGTTAAAGGTTGAACGAAATGTAAAAAGAAATATTTTTAGACGTTGACACTATGTTCCATTATTATTACAACCTCTAAAATGGTTAAAAACGATTGAAAAATACAATATTATCCAAAACAACGTACCCAGTGTTTATATCCTGTTTGCTAAGAACCTATTTCAAGCGAGTAGATGGGCGGATGTGTGTAAGGAGTGTTTGAGGTTCTGTGAGACGATGAATGGATGAGTAATATGAAATTATATTTTTTTTATACTATATATCTTAAGATGTATCTAATATTAAGTTTGCAGTGTAATTAGTTCTTAAACTGTAAGACTGTAAAGTTTGTGGAATAAATAAATAAACAAATAAAATAAATAGTGCCAACTTCTATAAATATTTATTTTTACACTTCGTTCAACCTTTAACAGTTATGTTTATATTAATAAAAAAAATATTTTTAAGTTTATTATTAGTTGGCTGCATGAAATTACTGCCACCATCATACAGATTATAAAAAGATTACCAAAATTGTAGGAGCGCCATCTGTTGATGTTTATTGAAACCAACTATTAATACCTACTGAAAAACTCCTCATTACTAAAATTATCGGGGCCCATCTAGTGAGTGGTTAGGAACGCTTTAGATACCTATTGGAAAACTGCTCATTTCAGTAAAATCTATTCTGTCTACGGAAAAAGGCGTGAGGTTATGTATGTAGGTATATTTATGTTTCTCTCGAGCTTTGGCGATATGACACATTTCACTTTTGCTTTTCAATTTGGATAAAGCGACCAAAAATAAAACATACATACACACAGATACGACACAAAAATAAATTATTCAAAGTCATTATCAATTATGTTCAACTGCGTTGAAAGTTTATTTTTATGTCATACAGTAGGCAAACAGGTAAGCGGGCCACATGATGGAAAGTGGTCACCACTTCCTATAGACATTAGCAACACCAAGAGTATCGCCAATCGTTGCCCACCTCTATAACACGTTGCTCTGGCAGCAAAAAGGCAAATGCCCCTCCACTGCCAAAGCCACGTTTTCCCAAATCCCCACCCCATGGAGCACTGGAGACCTTACTCATCAGCAGAAACACAATACTATTTAAAAGAGTATTGTTTAGGTGCGGTATTCTGTAATGAAAAAAATATACATATACGAAGTACTTAGAGGATTTGAAGAAATATTGTTTGTTTGTTCTGAAAAATGCACACGAAAAATGGTATGAGAAATTGAAAAATGCCTTAATCGATTTTGGTTTTAATAGAGCAAAAATGAACAATGTGATTATAATAGTCTATATAAGTAAGAAAAAAGACAGCTTTATAGTAGTTGCTTTTTATGTACCTACTTAGATAATCATCAAATTTTTTTGAAAAAATGATACAGAAAATAGGAGTTATAAAAGTTAATCAGCGAGAGGTATTTGAGCCAGTTCAACAGCTGCTATGATCTGGTACACTGGACAGCAGCAAAGCGCGTACTGGGATTTTTAAGTGGAACAAAAAACTTTGAATTAACTTTCAAGAAAACTGATGAAGCTCAATTTGGATAATATGTTGATGCTGATAATGTAGACAGGAAATTCTAGTGGTTTTGCATTTGTACTTGCATGAAGAGCACTGTCTTGGAACAGCAGTGAACAGAGGACAGTAGCACTTTCTAGTGCAGAAGTGTCTTTCTAGAGTATGTGGCGTTAGTTTAATCATATCGTGAGTCTAAGTAAGTAACAGAGAAGGAAATCGATTATAACTATTAATTTAAACTCTTCAGTGATAGTTAGTCTGCTATATGAATGGCCAGGAATCCTGTGCATTATCAAAGGACAAAACTTACCTATAGATTAGAAGCACCATTATCTTAGAGACATGGCAAGAGCTGGGACAGTGGTTCTGGAGTATCTCTATCAGAACGGGCTCTAGTACATTTTAAACGATATTTTAACATATTGGGAGATTTTCCGAGAGCCGATTAACAAGAAAATATCATTCAAAAAATCATAATAGATGGCGTTAAATAGACATGATTCTCAAAAATAAATCAAAACGAGACCGTAGATGTATTAAAATGTAAACATTTTGTTCTATCTTCTCAAAAAAGGAACTAAATCTTTTCACGAAACATCTTTTCAAGTAACTTCGGTTAGAAAATTCTATACTTTTTTTTAGAAAATTCGGTTAGAAAATTCTATAGTTCATGTCTAAGCAGCGCCGTCTAGTGAAGCATGCCGACTACACTTTTTACTTTTTAAAGTAGCTGTTTGAAAATCCTCCGTTAAACATAAAATAATAGTATCAAAATCGTTTGTGACCGAGTATAGTCAATGTTGCCAGGTCTTGAAACGGTTTTAAACAATACTCCTCTTCCGCTTGACAGCGCGTAGACTTTTGACTTGTTGGTTGGTTGGTTGTTGGAGCTAATTTTTATTTATCCCCATTCCCGTTTCATTTTATGAATCGGAAGACCAGCCGGGAAGAAATAGGAAGTGAACGTACGTGTACAGTGTTGACGTGGCCATTTGCTATACGTTTACTTGTTGAAATTGAATCATTGCTGAAAGTTCTATAAAATCTTATCTAAAACTGTTTCCGAGTCATTTGGTTACATTTTTATTCGTTTCTAAGCTGACTCTTGTTAGATTATGTTTTGACTTTATTGAGTGAATGCTCGTAGTTATTCAAAACTAACGTTTGTTCTAGGATTTAAAGTTGAAGGAAGATGTTGACCTCATTATTTGTGGCCCTCGCTATCTCGGCGGCTTTTGCCGGTGTACCGAGCCCCGACGAAAGTAAGAGGATGATGGACCATCTCTCGGATGCTGAGCATTTCAAGAATGAGCATCATAACAAGCAGTTTGACCATGACGCGTTTCTAGGGGAGGATCAGGCAAAGACCTTTGATCAGTTACCACCTGAAGAAAGTAAGAGGAGATTGGGGTAAGTTTATTTCTAGTAAATCTTATGTATTTAATGCCATATTATTACAATACACATTAATTATTTAACTGGCTTTGCTCACAAATCTATACGTGCATGCCTTGTAAAATCTGTGGAGCCCTTCTTCAGTGTCTAATACAAGCTCTCCTTCAAGTTTAGTCAATTCAAAGTGATAATACATGAGTTTTCAAAGTTCCACATGTCAAAAGCGATGTAGATTTTATATGAGGTCGTTAACACCAGTAGCAGTCATTCGCCCGATTATCTAAATTTATCCACAGTTTATCTGCTAGACAAACAAGGCTACCACCAATTTCCTGAGTCTCAACATTTATCTGCTCTATTATCTCGCCCACACTAAATAAACTCACAGATAAGGCTTTGAATGTAATATGTGTTCCACTTATGGAATAAGTAAGATGGATCATAGAGTTTGTAGTGCTAGAATGTTCTAGTAAAGGTTTATTATCACCAATTATGACTCATGACAAAATGAAATTAATATTTTATTTTATTTAAGTTTGAGCCAAGGCCTTTGCCCAGCAGTGGGATGATTCGGGCTAATATAGATAGATAGATAAGTTTGAGCATAAAAGTAGGAACAATTAAAATGAAAATATTTAAAATTATGTTAATTTGGAAACTAGGAAAATCATCCATTATACTTGATAAATTTTATTTTATATTTCCAGTATTATTGTGGATAAGATTGACTCTGACAATGATGGCTTTGTGTCGTTGGTGGAGCTTAAGGACTGGATCCGTTACACACAAAAGCGGTACATAGAGGAAGACGTGGAAAGACACTGGAGGCAACATAATCCAAATAATGAGGACACTGTCACTTGGGAGGTATGTGATTGCAGACATGATTGATTATTCAATTACTCAATAGATTTTAGTTTATAGATTTGATATATTTCTATGACAATAATTAGGTAGAGCTCGTCTAATCTAAAATGACGCGCCCCACTATCGCATTAACGCACACAAGCAAGTTTAAAATATGGACGCAATACATATACAAATGCATAAACGATGAAGTGTCGTTATCAATATTTGCACTCACACAAATCAACTAACTAAGTAGTGGGGCGCGTCATTTTAACCTAGACGAGCTCTACTACATACTATACTTTGCACTTTTTTGCTCAGTAAGAATATTCAAATATTTACTTTAGGTAGGTACTATTATTTTATTGTAAACTTAATTTTTTATTAACCTTAAACTAATCATTTTAAACTTATACAATTAGGTACTTCTTAGACTAAAACCTTAATAAAAAATATTATTTTTTATTACAGATTTATCGTAAAAATGTGTACGGCTTCATGGATGATATGGACCCCAAGGAACTGGCATCACCGACCAGTGAAGGTTTCACATACTCCAATTTGTTGAAGAGGGACCGCAGGCGATGGCATTATGCTGGTTAGTATTTACCATTATTCACCTTTTATAAACTTAATGTGTTATCTAGTTCTGCAGTGAAGCAGCAATGCTTACATATTTTGATGGAATCTGTCCTGGTGTTTTACCTACTTACCTGCATCCTCGCCACGTAATGGTGTAGAAAGTACAAAACTATATCTTTTGGTGGGACAGAAGTACCAGGAAATAAAACGTGACTTGTGCCATATCCCATTGAATGCTGGGGTAGCGATCGGGGCAGGCAAAATATTCTTTACCCATCTTCCCTTTATCAGGGCCAACAGCAGAGGGAAGCAACTCCCAATGCATTGCCGACACAATTTTGTTACATCAAAGCTACAGCCAATACTTACGTTTGTACCAATTGTCTGCGCGTTTGTCACAAGATTAGCAACTTCATTGTACACCCCTTTCGGGTGCCTTTTCTCGAATTTTCTAAGTCTTTTTGAGTTGCACCCTTTGGTATCCTCTAACCGTATTTCTCTCTGTTTGTTGGTGATATGTTAAGGACTCATTACTTCTTGCTGAATTTCATGTTGCCTGGAAAAGATAGGTTGTAGCGACAAGGCTCATAACTGATTTATGTTGTTATCTTTTAATGAGCAACTAGCTTTCCACCCCCAAGGACTATTGTTCCTGTTTCTTGCAAGTTTGCGAGTGGAGGAAAATAACGTAGCCTATGTCCATGCTCAGGTACTAAACTCCGCATCTAATTTAATCAGTGGTTTAGCCGCGAAAGCGTAACAGACACAGCTTTTGTAGTGATAGTAAAGTATTTTACTAGGTATCTATATATTTATCCTGATTCCTGCTGACGTCTTGTACCTCCATCCATCCACAGACGCTGACCAGAACGACGCTCTGAATCGCACCGAGTTCGCCGGCTTCCTGCATCCCGAGGACCATCCCTCCATGCGAGACGTGGTCGTCTTGGAGACCCTTGAGGACATTGATAAGGATAAGGTGGGTTCCATACTTAATTTGGTAAGTTGATTGCTGTCCTGTTCGCAAATCTAGGAATGAGAGCAGTATGGCTTAATACACCATGCTAACTTTGTATGGGTTGGCTGCAATAATATATAATATGCAAGAACATAATATGAATTCGTAAAAGAAACATAATCTGATGTTTCTTTTATGGTATGAGACTAGAGACTTGTAACAGAATATTTTTCTTCACCATAACAGGTATATGGAGCGGATTTATGGCTTTGTATTGATATCTATGGAATTGCGTATGTAAATTGCGCGACCATTACGCAACTTAAAACGCAGAAAATTAGGTTCGTTAGCATCTAATTCGACGATTAACAACGGCAATCGGTGAATTAAAACTATAATTGAAGTCGCATAATCCCGCCTTATCGCATAACTTTTAATAATGAGCGTGCTATGTTCGCTAGTGAAATGAAATCTCATGTAGCAACAAGCGTGACGGTGTTAATTGATTTTCGGCATTATTTCAAAGCTGCAGTTTTAAAATTATCGTATAATGGGGTAACATTATGAGGCGGTTTTGTACTAAAACAGCTGCAAATTAAAACCGCCTATGAAAATATATTGTCTGGCGTAAAGCGATAATGTCGAAGAAATTAATTAAATACAGACAAGTCTTATTGGCTATAAAACCGCGAAAACCAAATCAAAATTGATTAGGTATTTATTATACTACGGACTGGTTTGTAACGCCCGAAATGTATGAGCTTATAAGGAAAACTATGGGGTGAATCGATTAACTTATTATAGTTTTCAAGCATAACTTGAAAACTATAAGTCGTAACTACATACTTTCATTTTAATGGTGAATAAATGCCTCATATAATCTTTTAATGTAGCTGTAACAGTTTTCTTAAAAATATAAAAAAAACTGACGATGTTACCACAAAAGGGAGAGTGGGGGCAAAAATAACTTCTCGACGCGTCTCTAGTTCTACATTTCATTATGTATCCACAAACTACATAGGATGCCGGATCTGCCGGATGGGATCATAACTCCATACTAGATCTCGTTAAAGAGCCGTACTATCATGGTTTATACTCTAGTAAATGTATTTCAATTAAAGGTATAAAATGAAGAAGTTTTTCATTGCTTTATTTTATATGATTAACATGTAGAAATCCATTTCACGCTCAATTTTACTAACGGCCAATTGCTCAAACATACATTAAAAAGTAGTAGCGGTCACGGCGGCCAGATGGCAGTCGCTTCACTGTAATTATCTGATTAGCCAAGTCTGGTTCAGCGCAATCGGGACATTCACGCCAAAATCATTATTTTATATTCATAAATGTGACCAAACACCAATTTTATAGTAAATCGTAGGGCTGCTCAGTAACTCAGGAAATAGGAATCCCTCCGAGCCGATGCTGAACAAAATTTACAATAAATGTGACCAAATACATACAATACATTCTCATCAAATTACGAACTGCATGGCTAGCACGAGTATGCTCTCGCGCGCGATAGGCGAGAAAAGGCACGACGTACATACTGCTATCTCTTTCATCTTGGTAATGAGATAAGGAAACAAACGCTCTCTCGCGGCGCGATATGTGTCGCGAGTCCACTTGTGCTAGCAGTGCTACCGTGAGATTTAAGTTTGTATTTGAAATTACGAGTATAGTAACAATATATAACTTTTAGTAGTAGGATTTATAGCCCCTCCATCCTGCGTATGGCTACTACTAACACTCTCTTATCACTCGCTTACCTCCCCAGGACGGCAAGCTGTCCCTGGAGGAGTATATCGGGGACATGTACAGGCCCGAGGAGGGCGAGGATGAATCCGAGGAGCCCGACTGGGTCACGCAGGAACGCGAACAGTTCAACAGCTACAGGTAAGGGCACTACTAGAGTCACACCTACAGCACAGTAGAGTGTGTATACCGGAAAGGCTCAACTCAGCTATCAAAATTTGGGAGCCGCGTTTTAACACGACAGTAGTATTCTCATCATCATAACCCACTTGTTACTGAAGTAGATATTTTTGTAACAGGCTTGAAGTTTTGGACACGCACGGCTATATTGGTTACCAATAAAAAAATAAAATAAATTTAATAAGTCAAAAATGGTGAAAAATGTCGTGCCATTAAACATACAGTAGGAAAATCTACAATTAGTACCTTTTATAAATTATTGAAATATTTGATACAATTTCTGTAGGTTTAAGACACAGTAGGCTTAAGTGGGATAATTACCATCTTGGCCATAGGATGTCCACTGCTGAACATAGGCATCTCTGCATGACTTCCACATCGATCGACTCTGTGCCTCTTGCGTCCATCGGCTCCGTACGACCTTTTTTATTATAGAGCGAGGCAAATTCGGAAGGAGGTCACCTGATGATAAGTTATCCGCGCGATTTCCGGATTTCTGTAAAACGACAAGCTCAATCACGACTTGATCAATAACGACTTTATTTCATATCTGACGTAAAGAAATCAGTGTATAAATCACTGTGGACCGTGAGCAGAGCCGGATTTAAATTTTTGCCGCCCTTGGGCACTTAAAAAATACCGCCCTATCACTGAAATTTTACTTAAAGTTTTTGTTTTAAAAAAATAAAAAAATGAAATATTACCATTTCAATTTTTCAAGGAAATGAAAAAATCAAATTATTTCGATTATTAATTTTTACTTAAGGTGCCAAAATTATAATTTACAAAGTTTTTGTTTGACAAATAATGTATGAGTTGAATGTCTTGATTTATCTATTATATAATAAATGATTAATTGAAGGAATAAAAAAAACCTATTAAAATTTTGATAAAACTAAAAAAATTTTTTTCCACTTTCTAAATTTTGCCGCCCCAGAAAATTTGCCGCCCTGGGCACTAGCCCCGACTGCCCCTAGTGTAAATCCACCGCTGACCGTGAGTGACCAGGGGATCTAAAAAGACCACATTAGCGTTTCATATTATGATTCATATTATAGTGTCACAAACTTATCTAATCCGGTGGCCAATACTGGAACTAAGTGACGCCATTTTGAATTGTCATGTCAATGTCAACAACAGCGACACTGCAGATAAGTTTGTGATAATGTAAACTTAAATCCGTCACTAATCGTTCCTAACTTGGGGTATATGACTCGGGGTTAATTTTTACTGTTATTTAATATTTGAAAACTGTTCAGTGGTTTTTGAGACTATCCCCAACATCCAAACTTAGAAAAGTATACCGTTTCTTCTCATAGTCCTTATATATTCCCAGGGACAAGAACAAGGACGGTTTCCTCGACGAGACCGAGGTGACGGACTGGATCGCGCCCCCAGAATTCGACCACGCCGAGGCTGAAGCTCGCCACCTGGTCTTCGAGGCTGACGGTGACGCTGACGAGAAACTCACCAAGGCTGAGATCTTGGATAAATACGACCTCTTCGTAGGCTCCCAAGCCACAGACTTCGGCGAGGCTTTGGCGAGACATGATGAGTTCTAGTTTATGGTTCTTAGACAATTGGTTCGGGATTTGGTGGCTTGTTGGGTCCAATTTTGGGGAGATCGGATTTTTGTTGGCAGTTTGTGTTGAAGGTAGAAAGGAAGGGTAGGAAACATTGTAGGGTAGCATTCCAGTGGCCCGATGTCAGCGTGCAAGTAGGGCAGACCTTAGTTTCTCCTAGAGTACGAAGAAATATTTTCATACCAAAGAGAATATTCTTTCCACATAATTTCGAACCAATTTCCGAATGAGTCTTATAGGTAATAATGTAATATTTGGTTAGTTTAGTCTCGTGCATCGCAGCTTGATATGTTTTATGTATATCCTATTTTCATTTTATCAACGGTGTAATGCTTGACTATTCAATTATCTGTAAAATTGTAAGTTCTGAGAGTTATTTTTACATTTTTAATCGCTTGCCATACTTTTAGAATCTCGAGCTTTTAATTTAGTTAACTATACGTTCGTTTCACGGATGTATTTCTTGTGTTAATATAGTTTGCGTAGCAATTTTTAACGCAATATAACAGAAATGTTGATATTATTTTACAATAATTTTTATAGACATTACGCTCTGTGGTGATCTGAAATATTTTGTTACCTACGTAATTTTTAAATTTATTTTCTTTAGAGTTGCAACATACGAAAAACGATACGTACAATTACGTACATAGTGGTTAATTTACGCATATTATATTCTTTATTTTATTACGAGATTACTTAAACTAATTAGGTTGATAGTTTCTAGTTGAAGCCAAAGTAATATAATGAAAATCGCTACAGCAATAAAGTACTTACTAACAGTCATTTTCATTATATTTAATTGTAAGTCTACTAATAATTAGATATTGTGATAACACTATTCTTCCAACAGTATAATTGTCAGAATATACATTGTGCATTTAATTTAGCATTTAAGCTTCAGATCATAATACAATTTAAAATGTCCCAGTACAATACTAAAGTTTATGAGACCTATTGTAAGGAATTAACTCTCCGAAAAGAATAAATATTTTTAAAATATGTCATGTTGTGCTTATTTCCCCTTGTAACCCATGTTTGTAACGTTGATGTTCAGAAGAGTAGTTTTTGTGTTGATCCATTACAAAGATACAAAAAATATTATCTTTTCTTTTACAAAAAAGTTGGTGATCAGCGAGTTGGCACTCGTAGAGTAAGTAGTAGAGACACTGGTAGAGATCACTACATAATATTGAAAAACAAAGTTCCACGCCACGTCTGTCTGTCAGTTCGCGTAAAGTAAAAACTACTGAACGGATTTTTATGCGGTTTTCACCAATAGATAGAGTCCTTTGTGAGGAAGCTTTCGGTGTATAATTTGTTAAGCTTTTCGAAGGTAACCGTGCGAAGCCTGGGCGGGTCGCTAGTTAATAATAATTACATTTTTGCCCGGTGGGAAAAAAGTATTGGGCAAATGATTTTCAATGAGGAGTTTTCCAATAGGTATTTAAGGCATTCCTAACCACTCACTAGATGGCGCCCCGACAATTTTGGTAATGAGGAGTTTTCCAATAGGTATCTAAAGCATTCCTAAACACTCACTAGATGGCGCCCCGACAATTTTGGTAATTGATAATCGCTTGAAATAGGTTCTTAGCAAACAGGATATAAACACTGGGTACGTTGTATTGGATAATATTGTATTTGTCAATAGTTTTCAACCATTTTAGAGGTTGTAATAATAATGGAACATAGTGCTAACTTCTATAAATATTTCTTTTTACTCTTCGTTCAACCTTTAACAGTAATGTTTATATTAATAAACGTTTTATTTTTAAGTTTAGTATTAGTTGGCTGCATGAAATCACTGCCACCATCATACAGATTATAAAAAGATTACCAAAATTGTTTGTAGGTGCGCCATCTATTGATGCTTTTTGAAACCAACTATCTATACCTACTGGAAAACTCCTCATTGATAATCGCTTGAAATAGGTTCTTAGCAAACAGGATATAAACACTGGGTGCGTTGTATTGGATAATATTATATTTGTTAATAGTTTTAAACCATTTTAGAGGTTGTAATAATAATGGAACATAGTGCCAACTTCTATAAATATTTCTTTTTACACTTCCTTCAACCTTTAACAGTTATGTTTATATTAATAAACACTTTATTTTCAAGTTTAGTATTACTTGGCTGCATGAAATCACTGCCACCATCATACAGATTTAAAAAAGATTACCGAAATTGTAGGAGCGCCATCTATTGATGCTTTTTGAAACGAACTATCAATACCTACTGGAAAACTCCTCATTGTGTCAAAACTATGATACTTATAGTAGGTACTGCAGTTTTACTACATGACACCAAAAATAAATTCCTTTAGTAGCATAAGGTGGATGTTTCAATCAGGGGAGTTAGCAGAAAGGGGATTTCTGAAAATAGGGATGTCTTATAATGAGGAGTTGGCAAAATAGGCATTGGCATAGTTCGAATAAAAATATGCTACTTGTAAGAGAAAGAGAGTTGAGTTGTTTCGCTGAGCTGCCTTGAAGCCGAGCTGAGCCAAGCCGAACTGCGTTTAGCTGTGCCAAGCTGATAGAAATGCTGAGCTGTACTGTTTAAATGCTGTGCTGAATTAATTAATTGCTGAGCTGAGCTGTGCCATAAAATCGATCATTAATTTGTCATATGGAAATCACGCTCGAATGATTACTTTAATTGGAATATTAGATAAATGAGTATTATGTTGATTTATTCTTCATTCATTATTAGTCACTGTGTGCTTCCTTCCTACTTTCCTAGCCCCCTCCTTTTTGACGATTGAAAGAGATATTTAATGTCCTAATCAATAAATAAATTTTAAATTTTGAATTTTATTTGAGTAGTCATGTAGGTAGGCATCATGTTTGATTATTTTTCGTTAAAAATAGCAGGTATCGTGTTGCGGTGACGTGGTGGAGCTAGATTGGGTTTGAGCGTACAGAGTTCGATCGGTATTCTTGTACTGATGAAGTTGTGATAAAATAATAAATCGATTTTCCAAGTTCACGCTGTGTTAATTCTCCCTTTTGCTTAATTCAATATTTAGAATAAGAACTCTTTTGTTTATTACCAACAGGCTTTTGTACGCGACTTCGTCTGCGTAGAATTCTTCGATTGAATCCCCATATAAACTTTTATACCTTTTTCAACCATTTACGGGATGATTTCTGAGAAAATAAATTCGATGACCTCAGGGTCTATGTCAAATTTCATCGAAATCGGTTCATCGGTTTTAGCGTGAAATGGTAGTAGGCAGACTTTTGTATTTGTAATATTAGTATGGAGTAGAAGCGTCGGTAGCCGGGGGCGGTTGAGTATCCAACTCGTAAGCGAGAGGTACCGGGTTCAAATCCCGCTGCGGCCATGTGCCAATGACTCTTCTCTAAGTTATGTACATCAGTTGAATTTTAACCGATGCTCTTACGGCGAGGGAAAACATCGTGATGAAACCTGCAAATTCAGTCAACTGAATTTGTAACCATGATCCAATCTGGTCGGGTTAGCAGGTAGCAGGGTCACGGAGGTAGTCGCTCCACTGTAATTACCTGATCGCCAAATCCTGGATCATGGTCAATGCGGACCACGGGCCCTCGTTCTCCAGAGCACAACTGGGACATTCACGTCAAGATGACTATTATTATTTTTATTTTATTAGTATGGAGTATGGAAGTATAGATGAAGCTTCTTACACCCGGTTTCTAAAACGCTTGTCAAATCATTGATTAGCTAACAGACTGTCACATTTAACAAGCTGTTAAATCACTGTGGGTTTCTGAAAGGCCAATCAATCTATTGTTAGCTAATCGACCATTAACAAGAGATCAATTTTTTCCCTGCTAAAATCAGTCACATTCATTCACTCATATATGTTTTGTTTCTGTCTAACGCATTTATTTGTCTCTGTCCCTAGCGGCCTTTTGAGAGCGGCGGGATATTCAACTTTTAGATGAAACTGATAGCGATTGTATAGTTTTCGTGTAAAATCGAATATTATAAAAAAAAAATTCAGAGCGAGAAAAGAAAAATTATAACAATATTTATGTTATAGGGTCACGGGTTCCAGTGAATACCATCATCATCATCTTTAGGCAGTTAGGTGGCTCCCGGTCCACTGCTGAATACAGGCCTCCCAAGGCTTACACTCTGGTCGACTCTGTTATCTTGCATCCATCGGCTCCCTAGGGCCATAAAGAGGTCGTCCGTCCATCTCTTGGGAGGCCATCCAGAGAAAGCCACTCATCAACATCCGCCCCATCGGCTATCGATTCTGTGAGATTCTCCCAATAATCCCATTAGTTAAATCCTGGTTCAAGTCCTGGATACGGGCCAGTTCGTAGTTCAGGTCTAGGTCCTGGCCCCGGATCAGGTCCTGGATCAGGTCCAGTTCCTGGCTTCGGACAAGGTCCTGGTTCAGGTCCAGGTACTGGCCCCGGACCAGGTCCTGGCCCCGCACCAGGTCCTGGATCAGGTTCAGGCCCTGGCCCCGAACCAGCTCCTAGTTCAGGTCCAGGTCCTGGACCTGGACATGTCCGTGGTTCAGGTCCTGGTCCTGGTTCAGGTCCATGTCCTGGCCCCGAACCAGGTCCTGGTCCAGCTAATGTTTATGGTCTATGTGCTGGCACTGGTCTAGGTCCTGGTTCTGGTTCAAGCTCAAATTGTGATCAAGGTTGCAGTTTTGGTCATGATCCTGGACCAGAACCTGGACCCTAGACCTGGACTTTGCCTTGGACCAAAACTAGGACCTGGACCAGGGCCAGGACCAAGACCTAGACCAAGAAAATCGGATATAATTTCTTTTGACAATCGGTTAATTGGTCGATTTTCGCCAATTAAAATAACACGGCGATAACATACAGTTAACATGAGAAAAAGCTTTCCGGAAACCCAAAATTACATTAATCAGCCGTTAATTGGAGATTTGACAATCCGTCAACAAGCTGTTAACAAGCCGTCAATTGGCCCTTTCAGAAACCCAAACTGCATTTAATCAGTGTTTAACAAGCTGTTACGTAATTTTTGCGTTGACAAGCGTTTCAGAAACCGGGTGTTAGTGTTCACCTCAATTAAAGCAAGCGTAGCGTTGTCGTAGATAGACTTGTAGATATAAACTTGATAGTACTTTGAGAGCAAGCTTACTGTACATTGTAAGTAGTAAGTTGTTTGCCAAAATTTTTAAACCATTTTTAGACCATTTGTTGGTATCCGATTGAGTAACTTGGATAGCAATGCCTTAATATGGTACCATGGAGCTGGTCTGATGATGGAGTCGGAGGGTCATAATAACTAATGAACGCAATAAGATAATCCTATCGTATTTGGGCTCTGGAGTGGTCTTGGTGAGTAGGTAGTATAACGCGCGATAAAAGCTTGTTACAATAGGACTACGCTAAGTCCGAATCGACTGACAGTGGTAGACAATATAAAGTGTGGATATGGCAATATTGATTGGATAATCTGTCCTTGTCAGTCATTGGCCATTATTATTTAGGTGATTCGCACACTGGAACGCAGCACCGTACGGTTGTGCATTAGTGCGTTAGTGCGTTAGCGCGTGACATAAAGATCTTTGAGCTGTCATCGGATTCTATGGAAATCACTCATAGTCGAACATATTGACAACGCATCCACGCGCGTTCGTGCGGACCCGTCGTTTTTTTTCTTTGACACATTTGACACGGGCTGTGGGTCAGATAAGTTTTCGGCGCTGTACTTTCTACATAAAAAGGCAAAAATGCCGCTGCTGTGTCAAATAGGTGTTCCGTTACTCAGTTCTCAAAATATTTTTCGCCTAAATAATATAATTTGGAGAATTCCTAAATTTTTGATTGTATATAAAACAATATAAAAATTACACATGTTTCCAAATTTCGTCAGAATGAATGCTGTGTTGCAAGTGCCAATCGCCTCAATAATATTTTTCGAGTCAGTCAAATTATTTGTTATGACTTTTATGAATGACGTTCTATGACGGGTAAAAGACATGGCATAAGCTAGGATCAAGAATCAAATAAGTTGCCATACAGAGATATTTAAAAAAGCGATTCGGTCTTATTATATGAAAAAATATTGTTATTTGAAAATTTAATAATAGAGCAACTTTACTAATAACAACGGTTCAGCTCATGTCGTCGTTGGCAAGTACCTACCTAAGTTTCTAAAAGTAAGTCGTCATTTAAATTTCTATGTGTCGAAAATATAATAAAAATATTTCTAACGAAATCACATGCTAATTACCCGTAATATTAGCACTTAAAGTTCTGAGCAAAGCAGTAAATGCCATCCTCGAGTATGCTCCACTGGTCGCAGGAGGACGCCCACGCTAATTAGGTATGTCTCGATATCGGTTTTCCAATAAATTGACGCGTGTTCAGTCATCCGTATGCCATGATTGGGTGCTTAGCTTAATAGACGGTGGCTTAACAGCCTTAGGTTTATCCTACGTCATCGAGTGCAAGAAAAATTCATAATCATAATCATTTTTTGATTTGTGGTACACAGGTTATACAGTTGTTAGGTACAGTTTAAGTAGAATGGAGCCTCTGCGACCTGCCATCGGCATACAAATTTTAGATACATTATTAAATTTTCGAATTTAAATAATGACATTCATCAAATTGATAATTATTTACAAACATTTTAAAATTATTCATTTAAAGTATTATAAAAACATCGTTATAAAATTAGATTTTTACCTATTCAATATTATTAAATCATTAATCAATAATTAAAGATGTGAACAGTAGGTAGATTGTGAAAATAATAATTCAAGTGTCAATAAAAATATAATGTCAATTAATATTAAAAAATCAATTAAAAGTCATACTAAAATAAATAATTAAATTTAACCATAAATTACTAACAATATCTACAATAATCAACAATGTCAAAATTCCACTTTGTAGCGATAGTAAAGTTTTAGGAGACCCTTAAAACGTTGATAACCCGCGCACAACCTGGCACAAAAAAGAAAAGTGATTTTAATGTAAGGCACCCCGTTTTTTTACTTCTAGAACCCACACTAGAGGTTAGAAGTACTATCGCTACGAAAAGTCAAAGATTGCGTCACTAAAACAACAACTTTTTGTGCCAGTCTGTACATGGGCAGACCAACGTTTTTTGGGTCTTCGAAAACTTTACTATTATTATTTATGTACTTTTTTTTGTGTTAAATGTAAATTATCATGTCGTGGCGTCCTTTGTAATATATATTTTCGTTCTTTCTTTCTTTCTTTCTTTACTATCGCTTCAAAGTGGATTTTTTTGTACTCGATGACGTTAATCTACGGCCCCCGCAGTCACTAGCTCAGGGGTAGATAAATAGATAAAACCTTATGGGAAGGGGCAGTTTCTCAACACTTTAACAGTGAGCAGAATGTAGGGTGATGATGGTTCCCTTTGTTGTTCTACTATGGGCAGCAAATAACTGTAGTCCTACATTGGCGCCCAACCCGGGACCTTTGCAATATTGTGTCCAGCCTTTGTCATTTCCTTTTCCACTTCCTCATACAATATAATTTTTAGTATTATCTTTTAAATTTCTGTTTTTATTCTTTTAATCCTTTTATATTTACCTACAGCATTCCCAAAGAGGGTAGATATTAACATGGACAGGGTGCCGGTCATAAAACACACGAGCCAAAACTTTTCAACAACATGAAGCGAAAGACATGTTGTATTTACTTACTGTCTGTACCTAGTGGGTTAAAACCAGGGGAATTTGGATTATTTTAAATATCCATGTACCTAATGGGTATTGTTCCTTGGCGACAATACCCCGGTTGAGCTCCTGCTGTATTTAGTAAATCAGGTACCTAATTACAGTAGGTAGTATATGTATTGTATATTTTATATTCTATTTAGTATATTACATTTTTTTTAATTATGTCATACGGTAGGCAAACAGGCAAGCGGGCCACCTGATGGAAAGTGGTCACCACTGCCTATAGACATTAGTAAAACCAAATGTATCGCTAATGCGTTGCCCACCTCTATTACACGTTGCTCTGGCAGCAAAAAGGAACATGCCTCTTCACTGCCAAAGCCACGGTTTCCCAAATCCCCACCTCAAGGAGCACTGGAAACCTTACTCGCCGGCAGAAAGACAATACTATTTTACTACTACACTTAGTTAGATATCATTATTGTGCATGTCTTGTCTGCAATTGTTTAACACATCTCTCTTTGTTAGGCCTGGAAGAGATTTCTTGTTAGAAATAAGTAGCCCCTGTTGCGTTAGTTCTAATTTTGTGCTTTTATTTTAAATTTACGTGTATAATAAACTGTTAAATAAAAAATAATTAAAGATATTTAAAAGTAATATAGTATACACACGGACTACTACAATAGTTGAGTTCTAACAAAATATCCCGCGCGGCAATCGACGCAGAAACAAAACTTGGCTAACAAAACGCGCCGGAACAAAATTAATACGAATCCGTTGGCGAGATAACGGAATTAGTGAGTAATGTTTTAAAATCCCGAGCCAAGGGGTAAATATTTAACGTTTCCTGGTAAAATTTCATTAAGCCCGCTACTAATTAAACAGCTGTATTGTGGCGGATTCCCGGAGCCAGTTACGTTGTGGCGTAATAAAATTATACAAGTGTAAATACGTAAGTACCAAATCGTTTCAGGAAGCATACAATTTGATGCTCTATAACAATATGATTATTTAATTATCTACTTGTTCTTAAGATACTGGGTACCCTAGGATTATTGGTTTAAATTTTTTATTCAGATATTCAACCGCGCTCTAAATTAGAGAAATAGAAAACAGGTGTAGATACAAATTTTAATGACATTAATATAAAAGACATCAACGGAGCGTCCCTCGCGTTGAACTCTTTTATATGAAAAGTCAACTTTTCTTGAAATACATCATCATATCACCCGGAAGACACCCATTGCTGGGGCATAGGCTTCTCCACAAAGGCCGGTCTTATTCGATTTGCATCCAGTTGGCACCTGCAATCTTTACCAGGTTGTCGGTCCACCTAATGGGAGGTCTACACACGCTGTGTTGTCCAGTACTTACTCGCCACTCGAAAATCTACTGCCCCATCGGCAAACCCTTCTGATGTATCCTGTCCACTGCCATTTACCTAAGCTCAGCAATCCTTCGGGCTATGTCGGTCACCTTATTTCGCTTGCGGATCTCCTCATTTCTGATTCAATCTCGCAATGAGACTCGGAACAACGCCCTTTCTATTACCCGTATACATTTATGATAATTTAATTATCATGTTGCTGTAAGATTTACTGTTGTCATCTGAAACCATGAATGTTGGAGTATTGAAGCTCTTTAAATTATTTATGCGTCTCACAGAACTAAAGACTTCTTTTCATAGTATTTTCATTTCTAAATCTTAATAATTGATTGAGGCTAGGCTAAAGCTAAAAAGTTATTAAATTAGGCCATCGGCGTTGGCGTTGATCGATACTGTACTTAGTCTTTTAACCGCAACTGATCCTCCAACCTTCGACTCCCGTGCTGGTGTCCTGAAGTGGCCTGAAGACTACGGTCTCCAACCGCCACTGGAAGTCTGGTTCCCCGCGGTGGGCCCTCAAAGTATTTTGAGTGTATTTATCAATTGATGGTTTTTGATGGGCAAAAACTTGGCGGACAGTTTCGTACGTTCGAACAATACGGCATTTTTTTGCGGCATCGTCAAACGAGCAGACAACCAAACCAATGCTAGCATTGTTGCTTGGCGGTAGAAATAGATAAGGCGGTGGTACTCACCCAGTCGGACTTTGCGGTCATTTTTATGTGGATGGTTATTTTATAAATCGATGGCTTTCGTTGTACAAAAACTTGGCGGACAGTTACAGTGAATAATACGGCACGGTGGCCATAGCGGTAGTGTGGCTACCTCTATGGGCTATAGTGGACATTTTGGTAGATTGAACATTTCTGTACAATGGACATATCGGCAGACTCACAGAGCAAAAAAATAAATTAGCCACATAAAATTCCAATCTTTTTGGGTAGAGTGAACATTTTGGTAAAGTGGACATTTTAATATGGCCGTTTTAATACACTGGATATATTAATGCAATTGACATTTTGACATAGTGGAGCATGTAAACCAAGAAATTTTCCTTTTAGGAATTCACAATTATGTTGTTAAATTTAGCACTTGGATTTATGTGTAAGTCATAAACTCAAAAGATATTTTCTTAGCGCTAGTTCTAGTTCCAGGAAAGTAACATTTCTTTTTCAATAGAATTGAATAAAATGAGAGCAAGATCTGCGTGCTAAATTCCCAGAATAGGTAAGCACCCAAGCAGCTGTTGAAAGGCACACCTACCCCGGTTCTTTGCACATTGTGTTCAGAACTCCGTCGTTCCCACCTGAGAAATTACTTCTAGAGTTTTATTACTTCGGCAACTCTTCTTGGACGCAATTTGTCAGCGTAACAAAGGCTCGGACGGCGTTCATGTGGATTTTATAAGGCTCCGAAGTGAGCGGTTTCTCAGTAACGGGTTCTAGAGACTAGTTGCAAGCTCCAACTCTATTGTGTTTCAGTGGCTTCAAACTAATTTATGGAGCACGAAGTATTCTTGGTTAGACTTGTAATTTTTCAAGTCGTGGTGTAAATTTGGGTAATCTTGACACGCAATACTGTAAAACCACGCTGGCCACGTTGGTTCAATCAGGTTCAACCATGTTTAACCATCGAGTCAGAATCAGAATGCAAGTTACTACGACTGATTTGCTTTCGCGATTTACCGCCTAAACAGTGTTCCGGAGTATGACATGGGATTGTTCAAGAGGTATATTGGAGGTCTCTCCATAAGCGGGCTACGCAGTTGTTGCTGTTGAGAGTGTTGCTGCAGAGGTGTAGCTGATTTCCATAGGCGGCGATGAAGACTTTCCATCAGTTTCTATCACGCTTGCCTCTTTGTCTGCCGTATAAAACAAAAACTCGAGAAAACTTAAAGATGAGAATGATATGTCAACCCCATTGTGGCTCCTTAAGATGCTACTACATCTTAAGGAGCCAAAATGGGTGCCCCAACAATGTATTCCCCGTTCTAATTTTTAATACAAGTAGTATAAAACTCCGACGCAAGTGCTATATCAAAGGAAGTAGCTCGAACCGATCATTGAAGCCTTGAGGGCGAGTTTGCTTCTCAGTCCCCTTTAAGCCACTCACATTTACTGATATTGATATAGGCAACAAGCGCCAAGATGACAATTACGTGGCGTCACCGCGGCAGTGGCTGTGCCGTTAGAGACGCTGGAAGTGGCGTACACATGGATTTAATTCCTGTTCATATCTACCTACTATATCTTAAGTATGTCGGTATCATGTGTGAGGTATTCACATCGAAACAGCGGGATTATTAAATTGTTTTTCACACCTGTTCGACAATGTACATTGAAATGTAACCGTAAAGCATAGCCTTTTACTTACCTACTGTATTCGTCTATATCATCATCACAGCCCATAGCAGTCCACTGTAGGATTTAGGGCCTCTCCCACGAGGAGGAGGTTATTGCCGTAATCTCCACGCTTGCTTGGCAGGTTGGAGATCGCAGTGTTATAAATATAACAATGGAAAACGCTGCTGCCCACTTTCCAGCCTATGGAGACTCGAGACCTTTTGCCTCGAAAACATTTGTCGCCTTGTACGACACCCACTAGTGTAAGGGGTTGGCGCTACTCTACTCTGCCAGACACCACACACCTAAATAGTCGTATAGTAAATTTATATCGCACGGATTGTCGGAATTATGCTGGAATTATGATACATATGATTCATATGTAGGTAGGTACCTAAGAATCCAGAACTACACTTAATAAAGTGTAACTAATCAGTGGCATTTACAAAAGGGAAGCAGCATCTCTTCAGATGGGTATACATGAATAAAAGTTATCTGTGTGACTGTGACTGTGTCCACTTACCGTGGACATCCTTGTCTCATGCTCGGTGTGTTTAAAAATTGCACAACGCGTATGCGTCGCCGAATACTGAGCGAATAAAGTGTACGTAAGTGGGAGTACAGTCCATCGACTCGATAAGGAGAAGAAGTAACGCATCTAGCGGTGGGACATCGTTGTGCACAATACCGCCCCCGCAACCGCCGAATTTCCCCTGAGCGCCATCCACAACGGCAGCGAAGAAGAATAACCCACCGAATGCAAAATGAAAATTATCATACAAATTCCCTTTCTTATATGAACCGGTATTGTCGCGTGATAAGTATGCAAAAATATGGAACTTGGCTTCCTACCGGCATCTTCCTTTGCCTTTCAGATATTTAGAAGAAAATACGTAAAGCGCTGACAGGGCTGCACATTTTCGCGCGTAAATTCGGAGTGCGTCATTTGCATTTGTTATGTTAATAATTTGTGATCTTTTCGGTGTATTTTTTGGTACATTTCTTCAGAATACAAGTCTTCGACCTCGGGTGTTGAGCTACTTATTTTGTTATTGCGAGTTTTATTATTTAAATAAGCTGTAGGAATTCATAGCGTGGTTCTAATTGAATCAGGAGCAAAATGAAAGATATGCAGATATAAAAATGTGTAACTTGTGTAAAATTTACATTACTTACAGTAGGTATTTTACTACTCTTCAATAAGTCTCACCGACGCGACGTCACTGACTGATAGTTACCTAAGTACCTTACTAACCTATAAATTATTTATCTTTAATTCATAATTTAGCAAGAAGATACATGCGGCCTAATCCTTGGACGATAATGGATTATTGGTAAATTGAATATAATCCCCTTTGTGCTGACGAGCCTGAGCAATATTGATTGGGAGCGCCTCGAAAACATCAGTGTCGACATTAAACATGCAAATTGGTTCGGGACACGACCCGCATTCCGTTGCCTGAGCTAAATCATTGCAATAAAAAACAACTTTGGCCAACTTTTAATTCCGCTAAGCATACTTAAGTAAGCAGAGAAAAAAGTGAGAGAAGAGAACTTTTCGGGGTGATATTATGTGCGTCGGGGCCGGAGCAGAGTCTGCGACCTCGCTCCGAGTTGTTCACAATTTTTGGTCTAATCTTGCAAAGTTGGGGAACTCATTAGAGCGAGACGGGAGTGTTTACTAAACACCTCGCGCCCGCCATCGGCAGAAATTGAATTTAATTTGGGCCCAAAATTTCGTCCTCCTGATTAGGAAGCTTTTTCGTTGATTCGTCGTAACGGAACCCTGCTTGTGATTCCGGTGGGTGTTTGTCTATTTGTCCGGGCGGTCAGCGGAGGGCCGCCAATTAAGTGCTCTCCGTGTCGTAGTTAAACATTTACAACTTCTTTCTCGCCAGGAGGTTCGATTCGATTGGAGTCGGCCTCCAATTGGGGAGGAAAATTGGACCTTTAGGTTGATATTCTTTGATCATAGGACATAGCTAAAATAACAACCTAATTCATTACCATTACTGTAATATTTATTTAATTTTCTTTGTTTTTGACATAAGTGCTATGTATAGCCTAAATTGAATTTGACTTTGTATTTTGAGCTACACTTTTGTCGCCAAATAGTACCTAGTTAGAATGCACATATTTTTAGCTGGTATTCCGCTGTAACACCTTTTTTTATGTTATACGGCAGACAAACAGGCAAGCGGGCCACCTGATGTTTGACATCGCACTGGTGAACAAGACTTGGACCTGAAGACCAGGTTAAATACGTGGATGAAAGTGCTAGAAAACGATGGTTTGAAGCTGACCGTCGCCAAAACAGTGCACAAGGTTGGCTGCAGCACACTACGTACCATGAAATGATCTATAAGTAGATACCTTAATGCACAGAAATCGAAATAAATAAGATTGAGAAGAATGAAGTCAAAGTCAAAGTCAAATAATTTTTATTCAATTTAGGTTTACAAAACTCTTATGAACGTCATAAAACACAAAATAATGTTTACAAATAACATTTAGAAAAATAGGGCTGCGGGCCGTGGCAACATTGAGCCGGTGTGCCTTCTAGATATTATTAGTCCCAGAATTGGACTGACTGTCACTGTCTGTCACTGTCACCTTGACAGTTTGACTTACCGCCCGAATCAACGGTGCACGGTGCCGCGCTGCGTTGTTTTTGTGACGTTTTTGAAGACGTCAAAATTCGCAATTTAAGACACAACAAAGAAGTTACTTCTTTGTAGATTCGGCCCATATTGGTGGGAATGCAAGGCGGCGGAACCCGGGGTGAGCGAAAATTCCTGTTACGCTCAAGACGCGGCTGTGGGAAATAAGTAGGTATCCAAACCTGCAGGTATCATGAATCAGGTCCCGTGGGAGGCTTGGCATCGCTGAGTTGGATCGGATGTGAGAGTCAATGATTTACAACGGGAGGATGATTAAGGCCGGGCAAAATGCAGTAGAAAGAGAGGAAAGCGGACCCTGGCAGAGGCCGGGATTGTTCGGCAGAATGATACACTAGTACATATCAGGCTAGTTACTTGATAAACAATATTCTGAACCAAACCGCAACTATTCTCCAGAGTCCCAAGCACTAATTTTAATCCGAGAAAAGTTAGAGCAATAACTTCACAAAGCAGACCACTTTGTATTTGGTATCTTGTTGTTAAGTAAATACGGCCAACTTGCCAGTCTCGAACACTAGAACAGATTTCCTGCGAGACTTGTAGCGCTAGACTCGACACCTGAGTCTGTAACTAAGCTAAGTGACGAACAACAACACGACTAAGTCCGGGGAGAACGCGCCGTCTAAATGGAAGAAGCGGACAGATTCTTAGACAAGCTGGATTTCTATCTAAGGAAAATTTGACTGCGAATGGATTCATTCACGGAGCGTGTGATCAACCTTTGGTTTCGGAGTTTCGAGCCGTCATAAGCCGGCCTCTACCGTGGCTTATGGCGATAGCTATCAGTCGATAACAATCGGAGACGACGATTTTTCGTATCCTCCGAAGCATAGGTTACTACCTAGTACTGTAGGTACAGTTCAAGAGCATAAAGTGCATTGCCACTTTAAAAAAATCAAAAAAAAATTGTTTTGTTTACAGCGGCGTACAGGATGTTTAATGCATCGTTAGACGAAAAGAAGGTGTCTTTCGCTTATTAGGTTCCCAAGAAATAATCCTCGCTCCCCAGGAAATTCTGTAATTCACTTTATAAATTTTAGCGAGTATGCTCTTAAGAAAACCCATTGGCAGAAGGATCCCGAATGGGCTCCGGGCTCTGGGTTGTCGGTTGGCAACTTGGCCTCCACTCGGTTAAAGTTTCTCACCGTGAAAAGGCAATGGAGAAAATATATCCTAAATAATATTCATGATCCTTTTGAACCTTATTTAGTATAAAATATAGTAGCTTTCCACGTTTTTACAGTGTATATCCGCGAACACCTCAACGGATTGTGAAGCGGTTTTCACTATCATTTAGAAAACTAGTTACGGAAGGTTTGTAATAATATGTACCTGCCTCGAATATGAAAAACTGTGCAAAGCCGAGGCGGGTCTCTAGTATTTATATCAAGAAGTTTGTTTGCGTAGGGTATCTAGGTATATTTCCAAGAAATAAGTAGTTTTCGTTTTCGTGTTTTAATAACCGACCAAAATCCTTCATCTAGATAGCTATAGTATCTCTATGAAGGTAAATGCATAGATATAGTTAACCGGGAATAAATTAATATCGAAGGCCGGCTACATTTCACGATACATTGCACATCGGCGAGGATCATTTTTAATCGAAATTCCATCCGATCCGGCCTTTGTGCCCTCAAGAAATTGGTGAACTGCGATTTCAGATAGACAGGGCCGGAACTGAAACTAAAGTAGGTAATTTAGTGGGTAATTGAGAACACAGAACGTGCAACGTTCTAAAATATTAAGACAGTTCTAATTGACTTTATTGTTTACCTGTCTATATCTATAATAAAAATAATAATGTTCGTATTTAACACTTTGTGTTGTCACTTCATGATGGAACTCCATTATTATGAATTAAATCACTTTTTGTACACTAGTTCCACTTTATTATACAATTTTATTAAATTGCAACCGGTTTCGAATTACTCATCTTCAGGCAATTACTTTATATTTTGATTACAAGCTATATGTAGGTACCGACAAATAATAATTTAAAGTTGATGTGGGTACCGACAGTATACAATAATGTTAGGATGTCACAGTGCAACCGGTTGCAATTTAATAAAATTGTATAATAAAGTGGAACTAGTGTACAAAAAGTGATTTAATTCATAATAATGTTCGTTATAATATAAAAACAAAAAGAAAAATTAAAATAGGAAGGAAAAAAAATACATTACCGTTCTCTTATAACCGGGAGGTACCGTAATACATATTATAATGATAATTTTTTTTTCTGAATTGCTACTAAGTAGATTGACCAATGGTCCCTGTATTTGAAGCGTCAAGTCGTTTCAAGTAAGCGCATTATACAATCTTCTGTAAGTTTATTGGTATATCTACCTATCGCATTGCAGCAGACTATTGTTAATTATACTTTAATATTACTTTTCGTTTCAATAAGACATTTATCTTCTTTACTCCCTACCTGTAGGACAGAACCTAAAAACCTTATTTTTGTTATAAACTTTTCGCGGCCAATATATTATATGTTGCCGAATTTCATCAAAATTCGTTTTTGCGTGGAGGAATTACGAATATACAAACATCCTTACAAAGTTTCGCATTTAAAAATTTAGTAGGAAGAAACGGACGTATTGGGAAACTAACATCGACACAATTTCATTTATCGTTTGCAGGTAGAATAATCCCTACTTTAATTTAAACCAAATACAACCCTGTGTCCTCCACGTAGGTATAATATATTGAACTGTTGGATTTATTCCGGTCGAACAGACTGGACTTTAAAGAAATTTGGTGAAACTTGAAGCGATATTGGGTGCTTCGGGTGCTTTTGTTGAGGCCACGTGACCGTTATTCAGGCTGCCTACTTTGTATCGTAGGGCACTGAACGAAATCACGTGTGTAATTCACTGTGAAGGTTATTGAACCTGTAGAAAGTAGAAACATAGAAGATTTTGTTTGACAACAAATTCCGAAACATTTAGGATTTGTTTGTTTTATTCTATGCAGTGACAAACGAGCAGACAATCTACCTGATGAGAAACAGCAACGTCGCTCACAACATCTACGATACAATAGGTTGCAGTCAACAAAAATGCAGAACCGGTGTAACTGTGAGGACTAAGATGAAATGCTTCATGTCTGTAATTGCGCTGGCTTCCTTATCATTCAAAACGCCAGGTGAACGAGCTTGAAGTTTATGACATTTTAGGGTCTTATAAGCTGTGAAGATTGCGATAAAAGTAACTTAAATTAATAAAGATTGCAGATTATCTCTTAGATGCTAGAGTGATCATACTTAAAGATCAAATGAAGCATGTCAATGAATGGGCGAACGGAGTAAGTTCGAAACTTTTTATATTTGTTGTCTTTAAAGCCAGGGTGATCAATGAAGGAAAGAGCGCGGGGAGCAATCTCGAAATATTCGACACTTTGGCTCTATGGTGATGCGGATGATAATGAAAGTAGTTTAAATTATTAAGTGAGTGATAATTTTGGCGATGAAATTTTGGTTCTTTACAGCAAAGGGTTAATCTTTTAAAAGTAACCTGGGGAAATAATTGAACGAGCGATTGCAACGAGCTCGGAGTTTTTGGAGTTTTAGCTCTTGATGGATCGGTGAATGTGAATGATAAATCCGATGAACATGATGAAAGCAACGAATTAGCGTGCGAAGCGAGCTCGAAGTTTTTAATATTTTAATTCTTAAAAGCTAAGATGAATGATTGAGCTAGGAATGGTTGTTACTCAAGCAATACAAGTTTTACATTAGGTCCGCACGAAATAGGTCGGCGGTCCGGATCTGGACCGCGGTCCACCATTTGGTGACCCTACTACATCTTCCCTAGACCTCCCCTACGCCTAAACCGCGCCAAATATAGCTAGGAACGACTGGGAATATTTATACCCTGTCGTACCCAGTGGGTACATTCCCACTGGGTACGACCGGGTATAAATGCTGCCCTATCACGTCTATCGTGGGTGAATGTTCATAAATTGTAACGTTAAAGGCTGCGTGGTGCTCCCGCCTGAAATCGAAAGCTATAGCTATAGAATTAGAATTAGAATCATATCTAAAATAGAGATAGCCTTCAAGTTCAACGATTACGTTAAGATTGTTTTTTAATTTTTTTCTCTTTTCAATAAATCGTAAATGCTCTCGTAATAGTCGTAATCGTACGTAACTCTAATGGACTATAATGGAATGGGGCAATCACCCTACAGTTTAGTAAAATCATTTATGTAGGTAGGTACTACTGTACTATTGTAATAATACTGTTACACTTTTTATTACATATACGAGGCATGCATTTGGACGCTATCTCCCCTGTAGGATAATGATGCAACTCAGTTGCCAACAATTCTCTAGTTTCAATGATTGAAATAGTTACTTTTGCGATTCTGTATAATCGATTTAATAGTTGCAGTTTATTGCAATAGTACTTTGTTAGCAACTGAACCCATGAAATCAATGATAGCAAAATTACTATTTCATTAATTGAAATCAGAAAATTGTTAGCAACAGTATTGCGTAATTAGACCACTGATGGTAATCGACGATGCAGTTGAATGTGGAGTATGCCTGTCTAGAAATTGCCTTTTCACTTTGGCCTTGAAGTAGTCCAGGTTACACTGTTCGGGCAACACACTACCAGGCAAAGCGAATGTAATGACCAAGGCAACATAATTGCTACACAGACAGAGGCTCTCTTGCAGAAATGCTTTGTTCAACGATGTAGAAACATTAAAAATGAACAAAGCGTAGTGATTGCAATTTATTTTGTAGTCCCTAAATTTTTTTGCCTCTAGGTAGCTGAATAACGTAGGTGTTGATTATGTGGTTTCCTAATTAATTATTATTACTTACCTAAGTTTTGTGGTTATATTACAGCGTGGCCGTGTGGTCTCCGGCAGAGTAGAATAGCACCAACCCCGCACACTCGTGGGTGTCGTACAAGGCGACTAATGTTTATATTTATACGCTGCAATCTCCAACCTAACTGCCAAGTGTGGTGATTATGGTGAAAACCTCTCCTTTCGTGGGAGAGACCCTAAGTCCTGCAGTGGACTGATATGGGCTGTAATGATGATGATGATGATGTATGGCATCAAGCACTTAGCCCCTCTTCTCCTCATGCGGGAGGCATACAAAGTGATGTCTTGGAGGTGGACCTGCTAGGATATTCCGTAGACCAGAAAATGTACACCGACGTTATCTGATAAACTATGTTGTGAAACGTCGTATGACACTCGTCTGCATTGCTCACATCTTGTGTAAGTGACCCATGTCGCACACGTGTTTAGGTACCTACTCCTATCGTCCATCTTCTCATTTCGCCGGTCGTGTTGAGGTAAGTTTAAGCAATTTAATACAATTTTCATTTAATCAAGTATTCCCGCACCGAAACAGCTCTCCCTCATCAGTAGGCACACCGACCGTCGTCTAATAAATTCGCAAAAACACACTATAAATGCAAATATGCAAAACAAGGTCACGTCCGGTGCGTTCTTTGCGCTTCTTTCTTCTTTCTTTCTTTTTTTGTGGAAAATTACATACATATTTTCATATAATAACAAAAGGGTACGGTGTCTAACAAATTCGGGGAGGCATTCGGAGCAATTGCGTCGTTTAGCGCGGAAGGGGGCGGGAGGGGGGCGCTACGAATTATTGTGTGCCGTCCACAGCGCGGAAGGTGCGATGCGCCGTGGACACAGGCAATGAGCGACGGAGTTTAGTACCTCATGTAAACGGCTAAACTGTTAATAGTGTGCACCCCACCCCTATGGGGTTTCGCATCCGATTAATTCTTAATGGCCTTCCCGGTTACATGTACTCTCAAGGGGGTGTTTAGCACGTTATGCGCTGGTATTTTTATAGCGAGTCGTGCATAACCAGGCGACCGGCCGGCTGGTACTCATGAGAGTTCACCTCCTCCCACCCCTAGACCGGAAGATACCCATTTCTCTTGCGTTGAGTGCAAAAAAAAGCGATGATTGGTAGCAAATCTCAAAAGTAATAATCTCAAATCGGATAGAGCAACTCACGTAGACACCGGTCAGCGAATTTCAGTATCGAATTTAGAATTTTAATCCATTGGGTACTGGCTCTAGAGTCACTTCCGTACCTAGCCTAAATTGTTCTGGATTCTACAACGGCCGTGGTTTTCTTACGGCTTTTAGATAGAATAACCTGTTGATAGAATAACTAACAAAAATGTAATAATAATGTTGATAACATTCCCGACTATTCCAACTTCCTTCACTAGAACTTACAGTAATGTATATCCGCCGCTTGAGTAAAAGCCCGCGTCGCCTCCGCCTGTGGCCTCACCGCTAGAACCCGAGGGCATGCGTGAAGTTGACATAACACACTCCTGGACCCTGCTTCTCCGGCACAATGCTCAAGAATCTCCTTTTTCAAACGAAATGCGACCCTCCAAAAATAGTTGCCGTAACAGCGCAACCTAACTTGTAACTTACCTGTGACGTTTTCCTTAAAAGGTTTAGGTTCCTATTGTCGTCTTTCTAGCTTTCACGTTTCATTGGCAGGCATTTCTGTAACATACTTATCTAAATTACCTCTGCACGATCTTTTTGCAAACTAAACTTTTCTTTTAATTTCGTCTGTTTGCGTTATAAGTACCTACATTAACTGTGTAGACCTAGACACTGTGTAGCTCAATTTAAAGCTAAGTAGTTTAATCAATGCGGTTATTAGCCTTTGTTTAATCGAAATCAGTAGCCGTATTCACAATGATTCGAAACCGTTTCCGAACGATTCGACACGGAATTCGTGAGTGGCGAATCCGTGTCGATCGATTCGAAAACTGTTATTCAGAATGTCGATAGATTCCACGGAAACTCTACTCTCTATAACATATGAAAATTTCATCAAAATTAACTGAAACCACATTTTCCTAAGAACTTTTGCGGGGTCCTTTGTCGATTCCGTATCCGAATCCGATTTCCGAGCCATTGTGAATACGGCTACAGGTCAGCAGCTCGGAAGATTACCCACATATTAATATACCAAGCAGATTATCTAACGTTGGCTTTATTGTTCTATGATAAGCGGACTTGATGGTGCATCGTTTGTAATTTTTTAGAACATTCCAATATGGGTTGGCCTTTAGGTTGTTATTTATGAATTATGGTGTTGAAGCCTGTAGAGTCCGCCTTGGATGAAGGGCCGCTCCTTATCTACTTCTGCTGCTAAGTAATAATGCTTGCATTTTTGTGTTCCTGTTTGAAGAAAAAGGTAGCCAGCGTAATTACAAGCATGCCACATACATACCTGTATTTACAAACATTAGTCGTCTAAGATGCATTCTCACTATGCTTATATGCTACACTGCGTTCAATAGATACAAGTTTATAATTGGTCTACTAAGGTTGTGCACAGGCAGACCAACGTTTTGTGGGTCTAAACGTCTACTATCGTTAGACAGTGGATTTTTTTTGTACTCGATGACGTATGGTAACCTATAGCACCCTCACAGATATTATGGGTGTCTGTTAGATACCGATTCCATCAGGTAGGCTTGCTGTAAATACGTTAAAAGTTCTCCAATACCTTTCAAATGGCCACATACATACATACATACATAAAGCTCACGCCTGTGTCCCACAGGTGGGGTAGGCAGAGATTATGAACCGCCACTTTGCTCTGTCCTGACACAATTCCCTAGCCTCGCATATATCCACAACTCTTTTCATACATCTTCTTTTATTCTTACCACTTCGGATCCCAACTTTTTTGAGAACATTACTGATCTGATCAGTGAATGTTTTTCTGGGTCGTCCTCTAAAGGTCAAAATCAAGAAAAACAATTTTGTATCCTCGTCACAGTCCGTACTTGTATTGCATAAAGTGTATTCTTAGTAACAACTTAATACACAGAAAACCTCCGCTGCGAAAGCTGTGGGTAGTTAATTATCATTTATGTATCGAGCTAAGCCGAGCCCGTAGCGGAGGGCAAACTTTGATTGGCCCCGGAAGCAAAGTCGCCAGCTTCATTACAGTCATAAGGCTCGCCAGTTTTGTCAACTTGTATTAGTTGGCCGCCATGTTTGCCGGTTTTGGGGGGAAATTCGCAATGATTTTCCCGCGATCCTCTTAAAGATTTGAGGCAGTGTTGGCGTTGTTAAAAACATAATAAGAGCTGGCTCGTTTCTCGGTCATAGAATAAACATTGCTATTTAACGAGGTAATGCAGCAAGCTTTTTGGGCACAATTCCGGGGGCATTGGTGTGGGCGACATTTGAAAATTGTATGGCGTTTGTATAGTGCTGAAAGGGTATGGGGGTTAAAAGGTTTTTACGGGGTCGGCAACGCGTGGGTGATGCCCCTGGTATTGCAAACGTCCATGTCCATAGGTGACTGCTTACCATCAGGCAGGCCGTAAGCTTGTGCCACTGTGGTGGTATAAAAAAAAAGTGCTTTTTTATGTTTTTTGTCCCCTTCTTCTTTCAATGTAAATACCCTATTTTATGAATAAATACTAAGAGGTTAGGGGATAATATAAAAAAAATAGTATTAAATATAATTTGATGCGGTAATTTTACTATACAACTCAGTGACAAAAAATGTTTAAATTCGGTCCCGCATATTACTCCCACTCAGGTAGGTACTTAACTCCCACCGAACCCCATGTCGGTTTCTAGTCAGTGATCACAAAGACCTCGTGGCCCGACTCCTGTCAACCGGGGCACGAATAATTGGCAGTCGACAATTTACTGCCAGCTTGATCATCGGACTTCATTAACTGACGGAAAGAACTCACGATTTTAATCAACCCGTCTCTCCTGGGGACTGACAGATGAAAACCAAACAAATGTTAAGGCCGACGAACCGTGATTCGATCCTTGGTGAGCAGGGCCGCTTTTAGGATACCGTGATAATGAGGTGGCAAACAAACGTGCGGCCGGAAGGTAAGAGTCTGCAGCTGATTCCAGTGGTAGTTGTTACTGTATTTATTTTATCGAATATTATTATTTATATACGACTAAAGTGGAAACAAGCGCAAGGGTGTAGCCGCAGCAACGTGGCAGTTGTCCCCCATTGCCCTATGCTGCCTGAAACTGCGACGAAGCAGCCCACTATTGGTCTGGTCACCTGAAGTTGGATTAGCTCACTGTGGAAATTTAGTTTTTGTATATTTTTAGTTAGGTTAGCCATTTATTTGACCACCATCTCACCTGGTGGTAAGTGACGATGCGGCCGTTGATGAAACATCACTCTATCCTTGAATAAGTCAATGTCTGTAAATAATACACATTGTCGTGCCCTACTTTTGCCTTTTTCCAATTTAAACGTAATGACTCTAATTTTTACGTATTCACTCCCAAATGCGCCCCATTGAACGGGGTAAATAAAATGGGAGTTAAGTAAGTACAGTACCTACACATCGGAGGGATGATCAAATATTAATTTCGCTCAAACAAGGAAAATTACAAGTGAAGTCGTGCGTATAATAATGTCGTCCGTTTGGAAAATGTCAGAAGGGCAGAGATACAAAGTTGATAGCGATTAAGTAGCACGTACCGGAAGACGCGCGTGGGTAGGCCTCCCACAAGGTGGATTGACGATAAAGTTCGCAGATACCAGCTGGATGCGGAAGGCACAGGACCGGCCTTTGTAGAGATCTCTCTCGGGGAGGCCTATGCCCAGCAGTGGGCGTCTTTCGGCTGATATGATGAAGTAGCAAAAGGTATAAGAAAGATGTAAGTAATGGATGCGAGCTCTCAACAGTCCATTGCAGGACTTGCGCTTCAACCTACGTCGACGAACAATTTGTCTTTGCTTTGCATGTTAGCATGGGGTTTCCACTGTTGAAAACGCACAACAGCTGCGTAAGCTGTTTAAGTACCCATTTTGGCTACGGGTCAGACAACTTTGTGTCACTATAAAAGTGCCAACATATAAGATGACCAGCATTTCATATTGCATTCGCATCGCAGCCAACTTAACCCCGTCCCCGTAAGGTCGCGCATATCAGATGGGCTCCATTTGTAACGCGCCCCTCCGTCAACAGGCCTCAGTGGGCGAATGTCAAGTGGTGAATACTAAGCAACTCCATCGTAGACTGCATCCATACTTAACATCAGGGGACTCTCTCGCCCGTTATTACTGACGCGGTGGTACGACTTTGAAGATTTACCGTTTGGAAAGGTGGGTCATCGACTTTTTTTTGCAAATTTAGATAGCGTCATCTAGCTTTGCTGGTATGCATACAGAAGGTGATAGATAACAGCTGATATACTACTTATATGAGTATTAAATATACATATTAGGTATCTACACATACCCAAATATTAAAATTCATAATTTAAATTCCTACACGACCTGAAGCCCTATTTTTGAACCGCCCTCAAGTCGAACGGTTTTCAATTTAGATTTTCGGGACGAAAAATTCAATATTTTCATACAAAACGCTGATTTTCCCTATTTTTGAACCGTTCGCTTTTGCCAAACGCTTTCGCTGTTGCCAATGTAATTGGAAAACCAAGGATTCTTATATGCAAAAAATATATTAAAAATTCGAAACCGCGAATCGAACACGGTAGTAGACGTTATTGTTGATTTTGACCACTGAACTACCCAGGTCATCAGATCTCAGAGTGCAGTTCTGCGTTACGGTTTGAAGGATAAGGTAGCCATCACGAGTTATATATACAGTCCAATCCTGTCCAGTGACAACTCATCTGCGGTTCTGTATTTTTTGTTAATAGGTATGAACCGTGACGTTTTACGACAGTTACCGATTTTCATCAGGTGGTAGTTATTTAAACAGTTAGTCTGGTGTCTAACACCACGTGATTCCTCGCGCGTGTAAGAAGGCAACGTTCTCTATCCTTTATCCATTGGAGTGAGAACCACAAATGGTTACAGATAGAAATTAGAGGGCCCAAATACCGGATATTTGGGCCCTCAAATTTCTACCTTCGACCGTAGAAAAGCTTTTATAGGTGCTTGGCATATTTGCATGAATATCAAGGATGTTAAGTATTAAGCGCTTAAGGAATATAGGGTTATTACTACTTATTTTTTTACTCTGTTAGGTAAAAATTTAATGACGTAAATCAAAAGTGTAATTTTTTTTACAATTATGTAGCATTCGGAATTCCACGGGAAAACAGCAGGTCAGCAAAAATGGTGTGTGCCTACATTACATACGATCCATGTTTTCCGAATGTTTAAAATAAAATACCTTCACGTAGCCTTGTCAGGTCCCTAGAACAATCTACAACAAAATAAACCATCTGCATGGTTGATTTTAAATCTTGCCGAGTAAATATACTAAGGGAGCAGAACGTAACTTACGCTCAGTGTTGTCACTGATTAAACTTTATCGAGCGTTCTACCTCGTCACAACCCTTTGTTCTAATTTTCCATGCTGCCACACATACTGGACGCCATTCTGAGTCTTATCACCAACAATTAATGCCTAAAATGCCTTACCAGCTTTAAAGTAGTTCGATTATGTACCATCCTAATTTCACAAGACTGTCTGCGCGATTTAAAAAATGCGATTCCATTTCCTTATGATCCTTTTGTTTAATTTGCAGCGGATTCCGTTTCCATTTTCTTTGTAGGTTCCATTCTTAGTTCGATGACATTTTAAATTATGCTGCGATGAAATTTAAACTTGGGGTTCCGGTCCTGTAATTAAAAATAGAAAGAAATAGTGTTCGTTGCCACTACGTACAATATAGGTATTGCAAGCTATTTGCAATATAATATGAGTATTAAGTTAGGTATGAAAGATTATATGTATAAATAAAATAAATAAAAAAATCGTTTATTTCAGGCATTTACCCATAGTACACATTACAGACAGTGTAATAAGTCAGTTTTACAGTGTATTATTATTATAAAGTTGTTAAGTTATAATGTAACAAAAAATGTTACAAATCACTATTATGTTGACAATCTGTGATGATGATGATGATTATTATTTATATAAATAACAAAACGTTTAACAAACGTAACAAAATTTAAATTACTCAGACTCTTTGTCACAGGGTGTCTATAATAGTTAATGTTATGAGCTTTTTAGTTCACAGCATAATCGGGACAAATCAAATCAAATCAATCAAATCAAATCACGTTTATTCAGTTTAGGCTTTTGCAAACACTCATGAATGTCGGAATCTTAAATATTGTACATAATTAAAAATAAAATGCTCCGGCGCCGCGGCACTACCACCACAGGCCATAAAAAAAAAACTTCGCGACGCTAGCGCCGCTGATAGTGTAACTGTCACTGTGACTGTCAGGTGACAAAATTATAGGTTACGTTATTGACTGAATAGGTTCGATGACTCGTAGCTCACTCGTAGACAAGTATTTCGTAGACCTCTACGACGTAGGTCATAATATGTCGAAACATGATAACCCTAAACATGACAAACCTGACAACCTCATTACGTCTCTGCTCCTTAAATGTGTTTCCAACTTCCGGAGCAGCCGTCATAAAGTCTTTAACAAGGATTCCAGATAAAATTTCAGTGTCTGTTATCTCTTAGCAATTAGTGGGATTTGTTGGACTTCATCCAGTGGTTGATTGCAGACGGTTACAGTTGTAAGATTAGTATTCGTTCTGAAGATTGGTTACAGTATCATTTATACACGAAATTTGGTTTGGTCTTTACCATGTCCGTGATTCTGAAATGATAATGTAAAGAGGTTGGTCCTGCATTTTTATTTATTTAATGAATATAGGAGTCGCCGTTGTCCATGGATGCGCTTTCAAGCGTGCAGTGTAGATATCCAAATGGCCAATCCGATTTAATTTAAACTTTATAGGTATAATCAAACAGCATTAAGCTAACTGGTGCATATTATTCCATTTTGATAAATACCTTTTTCATAAAATTACATCAGAATAAAGAAGCAAAACTGAAGACAAATGAAAATGGATATTTTCAAACCCTTATAAAAACTTAAGAAAATATTTTTTATTTAATTTTAGAGACTGACTGACTACTTAAAATCAAGTATTAATTTTGATATGTTGTGTACAATTGAAAATATTTGAGCAAACGCGTTATTGCGAAAAAAAAACGCCAATTTCATAGGAAGGACCCAATACTTAGAGGCTTCCCATTTTAGCACGTCCTAATACTAATTTAATATACACACGCAATCGCCCAAGAAGAAATAAACTAGGAAAATCCACGCTCGCCCCATACCTCCCGTAGCGACCAAACGCGAACTAGATAAAAGGAAATAAGTTTAAACGAGTAAAGTTGCGAGGACAGCGGAGCTGCGCTCTATTGCTTTTGCATTTGACGGTGCATTATACAGGGAATGCACCTGTTGTACCTTTCAATGCCGAGATATAGCTTAAATTACATGTTTTCCTAGTTTGAAACCTGGGAACATATGCTTGTGAGATCATCGCATTGTACGTATAAAAAGTAATAAAATATAATCGTCATGGCGTACCGTCAATATTGACGACCTAAGTGGTTCAGTGCTCAACTTGCGGTCTGCCACGCAAGAGGTCCCGGGTTCGATTCCCGGCCGGGCAGAAATTGAAATGATGAATTTTAATTTCTGTTACGGGTCTGGGTGTTCTATGTATAATAAGTATATATTTAAAAAAAAAGTATATAAGTAGTTTATCAGTTATCTAGCACCCATAACACAAGCTATGCTTACTTTGGGGCTAGATGGCGCTGTGTGAATTTGTCCACGATTATTTATTTATATTCCGGTTGTGCAGTGTGCGCCCGTTGCGATCGTGATACAGGATTTGGCAGATCAAACAAAACGACTGGCATCTGATCTCCGTGACCCTGTTAGCAGACGAACCTGACCAGATTGGATCATGGTTACCTATACATTACCTCAGTCACCTGGATATACAGGTTTACTCACGAGGAAAGCAAGTAAGTCAATAGTATAAAAAGTAATGACCATATCAGCAGAAAGACGCTCACTACTGATCTGGTAATAGTAGGCCCCCCAAACATCTACACAAACTCTGTTCCTCTATAGTCTAGATACAGCTACTGGTACCTGCAAACTTTGCCAGATTGTCGTTCCACTTGTCAGGACATTCAGTTCTCGTCTGACAACCCTTTGGGCTATAAAGAATTAGGTATTCTGCAACGAAATTTAATTTACCTACGCAGTAGATAAGATTCTTATATTTACCTACGCACTTGCAAATATTCGAATCGATAAAAAAGTTTGAATCAACTTTCTACGAGTTATCTATTTTTACGTAAATAGTTCCTAAGTTTAGTAGCTAAGAAAAAAATTAAAAGAAACATTTTGTATGCGTTCTTTAAAGTACAAAGCCCTGCCAATCAGTGTGAGAGCAAACATCAAACGTACTAGCTAATGACATCACAAGACCTCATTACACATCCCCTAATGAATACAGGCAGTATACGTATAAAATAGTAAAGTCCTTTGAGCCTTGCCTGTGGCCCCCAATTTGCTACCGCCAACAACGTACATTAAAGGATTTATATTAGGAGGAATCCTATCATCTTTTGGCATTTGTTATTAACACGCTCCCCAATCTCGGTTTTAGTTTTACTCGCTGGAGCCTGGATTAGTGCGTACCCATCAAGTATTCATGCGGAAGTTGATGCCTCGGTTGAGGTGTCATAAATTATGGACACATGGAAGTTATGGTGTCGATGTTAATAATGAATAGTTGTGTGAACGCCGAGACTGGGGACTTGGGAGGATTATTGCTTGGAGTTTTATTCTCGAGGAAAGCGTGAGGCACTTCGCATCAGTGGCGTATACAGTATCCTGTATGGTCATACTATTACAGTACCTAGTCGTAACAGCCTAAGTACCCCTCCCCCTCTTATATTAGTTATGGGTGCAGGAACGGGGGAGGAGGCGTCCTTAATGAAAATAAATCTAAAATTTTGTCAATTTGACTAAAAGAGCCGTAATAAAAAATATCCATAATCCATAAATTGTTGAAAACCGCTTTAAAATACGTTGCGTAATTTAAAAGATCTTACATCGAACATAGATACAGACGGCGGAAAGCGTATAGATAGAAGACGATATACATTATACATATACCGTTCTGTTATGCTTCAGTGTTCTGATTTGGTACTCAGTGTGATTTTAAAGACATTTGACGTCAAAAACAAAACACGGCACATTTTTCCTAAGGTACAAAATGAATTTATTATGCAAAGAAACTAGTTTTCGTGTAAAACGAGCTTGAGATTTTCTCAAAACGAAAACGGCCTACCGCGCCAAAAAGATGATTATAATTTATTACTTAATAGTTTTTTTTATTTATAAACCAAATCAAACCAAGCAAATCATAATATTAAATAATCACGATCCGCAGGCCGCAGTCACCGTGTTCACCCGCTAATAGTAAGTGCGTAATTAAGTAGATGTGTGTGAAAAGTTTGCGCGCTTCTGGGGCGGCTAAATTAAATACGAACGCCGGAACTCTTGGCCTCTAGAAGTTTACGCAGACTTGCGTTTACGTGCTATGTGGCTGCCTATAAGTAGTTTAGGTAGGTACTCCAAATTCCCGGCGGTACTCTCCGGTTTCCGAGACCTAAGATATGATGCTATAGGCGGAAAATCAAAGGATGTGAAACGGTATTTATTGGACCGGCATCTTCGACGGCATAGCAATCGGCTAGTTCAAGATATTCGGATTCAATATTTCATACTTTACTGGACAAAGTCTAGTAGATACAATATATGAGTTACCTGCGGCCTTAGCCAAGAGGTTTCGTTAATCTACAACCGTTTGTGGTAGAAAAAAATTATGGAATTTGACATAAGCTAACGTTTGTGGTAGAAATTCTTGGTCCATAGCCAATTCACGCGCTTTCGGTGTGCAAAGGAGGTGGATTGGCAGATGATCCTACACAATCAGAGTCAATGTAGATGTTGGTAGAAATAGTCGAATTTCGACCTGCCAATTTTCTACCTTACACGCATCACGCAAGCGGAGCTGCCAAAGATGGCTAGATCTGCTGACCCTCTCATTTGTTTCCTCCTTGCGTCACCTCCTACCTGGATAAGCTCGTTAAATGATCCCCTTGTTTTATGTAGGTTTTTGACGTTTGATAAGAGGTTAATGAATCGTATTTCAATAAATTGTTTTTGAGTTCAAGTTTGAGCTTAAATCGTTGGTGGACAATTAATTGCTATGACAAACTCCTAAACTCCTTATTATTGTGATAATAATGAATTATTGTTATGATAATTATTATCATTTTTTAATTTAATTGACAGGGATTAATATTATATCTAATTTTGTATGTAGAAATTAGTATTTAAGGTCTACATTTAAGTGTTTTTACTGTTATGTTGTGACGTCCATAAGTGAAACCTAATCTGAATAAATGATTTTTGAATTTTAAGTTTTTAAGTTAAAATACCGCTAGGAAGGGTGTGAAATGGTAGGTACTTGGTGGTAATCTACAACAAACATAACGAAAACTAAGTACCACCATAACCATCTACATTAAATCGTCAACATGTTGTCCATGACACAGCTCACTGCTAATAATGGAAGCATCAAATCGAAATAACACGAACAATAGGCAATCCTCTTTTCCAGTCTGCTTGCTGAATATAGAAGTGTCTACCTACATTGGCACTGCAAGGGCTTTCGCTCTTCAACAATTAGTAGCATTAAATAGGTATATCTACGTATTTCATTCAGGAGAATAACTAAAATAAATATCTGTCTGCAATTCAAGCAATGAACGAGCGCAGAAACTACCCAATAGAAAGCGCCCAAAAATATTAGATAAGTCTAGAATAGGCATTGAGGTGTAAACGTTTTCATTCCTGAAATATTGAAGGTTCTCAGAGATCGCAAGATCAAACAATCTGGAACTCCGTGAATTCGTAAATACCGTACTCTTTGAGCGTGAAAGCGGTAAGTAGGTACGGAAATGTTGGTTGCGTAAAATTCTCAGAAGCACCTTACCCTTCTCCGCAAATAAAAATCCTACCACTTCCCGGAAAACCAAAGGATGCGTTAATTTAGAATTGTAAATCAAACAGACCCTTACGTGGAAACGATTGGGAACCACCCCGTTCTTGGGTCTCGTTTTGTCCCGCTGCGTCCCATGTCCCGGATGGCGCGTCCCGTATTTGTTCAGCTTGCGAGTCTTCCTTGACGAGTCTCAAGCGGAATTTTGCGTAAACACCCTAGTGATGGGGGGCTACGTTACGGGAAATTGGGACCGAATTCTATTCTGGTAGTATAGTTATGTCACACTGGAGCCTTCATAAAACAAGTCACACCTTTCTCTTACTCCGACCACGCATTCACTACAGCCAGCGGTGATCAATTACCACCAGGTGACCTGGGCCTCTGGGCTGGAATTGTAATCGGATCGCATTTGCAACTCAAGGGTAGTTATACGCGTTTTTGTTATTCTGCTACAATTAAAACTGCCGTTAGGTGAGACTGCGATCCAGTTGCAATTCGGCAATCCTCGTAAATTAGCGGCCTCGAGGCCCTGCTAGCTCAATTGCTTGCTTTTTACATAAAAAAGTTCAAGATTTTGTAGACTGATGTTAATGCAACCTAATTAGGAGATCCACGGCGTGCTGAAGGTGCGTCGATGGCGCGACATAATTAAATAATTAGTGCAGAATTACGCCCACGTCTTCGACACTCGGCTTGGGCTGCAATTGCAATTACAAATGTAGCTCAATCAAATCATAATTTATCTATAATGGTGTAGGTACACCATATCAGCCAAAAGACGCCCACTGCTGGGCATCATTCTCTCCCCAGAGATCTCCACAATGGCAAGTCTTGTGCCTTCCGCGTCCGCTGGTACCTGCGACCTTTACCAGGTCGTCGGTCCATCTTGTGGGTGAGGTTTGCCCACGCTGCGTTTTCCGGTACGGGGTCGCCACTCTTAAACTTTACTGCCCCATTGGCCATCTGTTCCGTGAGCTATGTGGCCTGCCCACTGCCACTTTAGCCTGGCAATCCTTAGGGCTATGTTGGGTGTAGGTACTCAGTCTGTTTGCCTATCTAAGCGTAGACGGCTTATTACTTTTTATATCCCAGTATCGACACAACTCGCTGACGGCGCGTGAGCGGTGCAATCTTAGGGACGCATTCTTAAAAATTATATTATTATTATAAATAAATGTTATTTAATGTAGTAATATCAATTTTATAGGCTGTGTAGCATTCAATTGGTATCTTGGTCACGCATAAATGTGGTGTTAAGACCACCACTAGCATTCAAAGGACAAGTTGCAAAGGGACTCTTTTCAATTCAATAGCGGCGACCTATGCACGCCGTTTACGGACATTCAGAAGCATCTACTTTGTATATTTAGTTATGTATACCTACCTACTAACATACACATATAGGTAGTTTTATATTTACACTAGTAGTTCGATAGTAAAATAATTTGATAGTAAAATAATTTTAAATTTAGTTTATGTGTAATATGGAGAGCTCGTCTAGTCTAAGAAGACGCGCCCCACTACTTAGTTAGTTAATTTCGCTGTGTGAGTGCAAATATTGATAACGACACTTCATCTGTGTGGGAGCCAATGAACGACGCGTGCTCCTACGTTTGAATCTTACCCGGCAACTGAATGACCAATTACAACTGCATTTGTATATGTATTGCGTCCATATTTTAAACTTGCTTGTGTGCGTTAATGCGATAGTGGGGCGCGTCATTTTAGATTAGACGAGCTCTAGTAGTAGTGTACTAGTTTTAGTAATACTGTGGTGCTGTATTAGTTTTGATTGTCCAATTTATTCTCGGTATAGGTGTATCAACAGATTTTCTTATTTGTATTCCAAAGTCTATCAGCGAAGACCTGTAATTGGCTTTCTGTTACGTAAGATTGTTATTATTATGTTGTTGGATAGCTGTTGGTCTTCCAAATAAAATAACATAAAATAAAATAAGTAGGTGGCTCGCAAACAATAATTTGCAACTAATGTTACAAAAGGATACCTTTACCACTAGGCCACCGAAGCTCCTACCTACATCAAACTTACAACACCCCCATTTTTCCGTCGGCGGTTAGAAACTAGACCACTTTCCGCGTTCACTTTTCAGTTTCCCGACGTATTTGAGGCTGTTACCCTCAGCAAACTGCAGCAAATGACTTCGGGGCCTGCAATTCCCTGGAACCACGCTGTGGTGCGCCAGGCTACGTGCTCGCTTTTCAACGTGTTATTAAGGCTTTTTTCTCATACCTACCTACCTGTGGATATGGATGGCTTTTGGAATTATAACCTGTCGAAAGAATGCATGTATTCCGCGATTTGTTTGTAAAGGACACTTTGCAAACAAGTCGCCTCTTACAAGTCGTATCTCTTATAAGATCTGAACTAGCTAGTAAATCTACCTGGAGAAGCTTAATTTTATAATAGGTTGATGACAAACTAGCCGTCTGTCCATCTGTATGTATGTATGGACGCTTTGATCTTTTAAAGTTCATACGCAACGGATTTTAATTCAGTTTTCCACAATAGATAGAGCGATAACACGCGAACGAGTCGCGGCAGGCCAGCTAGTAGGTATGTGTACAAGCAACACTGCGAAATTTAATCAAAATCCATTTAGTTGTAGGAAAAATAGCGAACTAACTTTTTCCACAAGATACGGTAACAAAATACGCGGCAAGTGACGCCCCTAGCCATTTTAGAGACAGTTTAGTGTCATATTATTATTACATAGAAGACAAATTTCACATCTTCACAAACTCTGGTAAATGTGAGAAATATATTATTATCATAAATTATTATATTAATACGTAGGACAGGTTTGCTCGTGACCCAACTTAGGTATCTACGTAAACTTTTATTATTTCATAGTGTACTTGCGAGTAAACGCCGTAACACTGATATAGGGTCAACTGTTCCTTATCTCGAGGGACTAATATTGGTATACGGCCACTGGTGAATTAGAAATAATTCGCCTGCGCCAGCAGACATGGGGCAGGCAAATGAGGATTTAGGTCGATAAATTTCAATCAGCCCGACGGCCGGTAAACGAAGTTACGTCTCGTGTGTAGTGCAGATTGTATAGTTTTCTACGGTCTGTTGTAAAATAGTAGTAGATACACAGTGGTGTGGGACGCAATACTTATTTTGTTTATTTAGGAAAACTATCTATGGTCCTAGCTAACGGTGTGCAACCCGGGGCCTGTGACCCTCCTGCTTGTGGCCCACCTATATCATAAATCACAAATTTTAGTGCACATGCGAGCTTATAATAGGGGTTCAATGGCAAAAAGGCCAAGCTCGCTGCGCTCGCACGTTAAATTATTTTGTTCATTAGTTAAAAATTCCGAACTCGCTGTACTCGCTCATTCAAACACATAGATACATGCCACTGTGACGTCGTCTTCTCGGTTGTCAGTTGTGAAGGTTGCACTTATTCCATGAGGGTGTGGGCGTTGCCTAGGCTACGGCAGTTCGGTAGAGGTTTCACAGCCAAACTATCGAAAATTCGAATTCGCTGCACTTATTAATAAAAAAATAATCTTGGTCACGCAATCTTTTTAGACAGCCAAAACGTATTTTTCGAGCTCGCTGCGCTCATTCATTATTAACGTGTCTCTTTAGCAGTTTTTTTAGGTTTCCATGTTGTAAAATTTTCGAGTTACCTGCGCTCGTTTATTAATTCTATTTAAGAAAGAAGGTTAATACTTAAATTAAATTCACCGATTAATTATGTATTATTGTATTGCTGATATTTTGAAATATTTAGTAGACTAATTTTGACGTTTTATATATTGCTTGGATTCTAAATTATTATTACTTTGACATGCCAGATTCTAAGTTATCAAAATTAGTATTACGTTGACATTTTATATTCTAAATTATTATTTTTCTGACATTTTGCACTGTAAGGTACTACTGGCATTTTATTTTATTTTGTATAGTTGATTTAATTTAAAATTTGACATTAATCTCAGTAATAAATTTGATATACTAATGAAGTTTGTAAGTCATTATTGTTTTTTTTTACTAACTCAAATATGGACATTGTCTGAAATAAATTTATTATATTATTATTTTATTTATTTATATGTAATTTTGTGGAATTAAAAAGGTTTACTCCACAACTATCTAAGTTATGAACAAGTGTAGTGCGGCCCCTCCTCACTCCATTTTTCCACTATGTGGCCCTTGCCTATGAAAGGGTTTCCGACGGCTCTAGACGAAGGTATTGAGCAGTGTGTCTTGACAGTGATGATATACGGAATAGAGACGTGGTGCCTGACTAAGGGCCTCATTAGGAAGTTAAGTTATTCAGCGCGCAAAAGAAATATCGGCTCGGAGTTTAGTATAGAGTGATAGAAACATGAAGACAATGAGGTTAGTTTTAACGTGAAAAAGGACATAGGTAACAAACAGCCATTCTTTAAAACTTTGGCGTTATCGATAATATTAGTACGATTTGTATAAAACGACAGGACTGTTCGGGGAACACCATGGTAGGCGACAAAACTCTGGGATATCTACAACATAATAGCAAAGACCAATTATTGATTCGTCTATGATAAGCAAATGTAGGCAAAATACTGCGTAAAATTAACTACATTATTATACCTACTTATTAGCCCCCACATCCAAAAACTAGGCACCATTCACCCAGCCGAGCACACCAAATCGCCTCTAGCCACTCTTTAGTATTCCGTGCACAAGTAGCATATGCCATAACAGATCCAGCATCCGAAATGCAACAGCAAACACCGGTGCATGTCTGCCTGCGCATTGGAAATTCGATGAGTGGGGACGCCAATTCTGACAGTACATTTAGCAAACATTGAATTAGCATATTACGGCCGACGCTTCGATGGTTCGATGCCGTAGGAACCCTATTGGAGTTTGTTTGTGGGAATGGAATTTGTAGAATATGCTTTTGCACGAATTACATTGGTCTAGTGAAGGGTATAGTGAAGTTGGTTAGCACAGTGAGTAAGTACGGTGTGTTGTATGGCGCTTGAGTTCCTACTGCTACTTAAAATTTCAATTTACATTTCGTTGATAGACGAGAACTTTGGCCGAAAGGGACTGAAAATCTTCCGCTTGCCCGCTGTAGTTGGTATCCGGACGCAGTACGGTGGTGAACCGATCGGACAGTAGCGAGACAACTTGGCTTGCAAGCTGACTTGCAAGTGGCAAGTGCACCCCTCGCACGCCTGCTTACGCCGCACGCCACAAACAGTTAAATTTAGTAAAGTGTATAGAGGCGTGCCGTATGGATTTTCTCGTGCTCGTTCATATCGACAGAACAATAGCACTCGCTGTAGTGTAAACAGTCACTGTCTGGGCGCTTGTCACTCGCCACTGTATGTGTACTCGCCACTGCCTAAATCAATGTAAATCGGGTATTAGTAAAAGCTTTTGGACAGGACTTCGCTCTTATGAATACGATTATTCTAATTACGAAACGAAATTTCTAATAACATTTTTCCGTCTTTATTAAATTTTTATGCAAATTATTTTAGAGATATGAAGCAATACGTAGAGTACGATGGCTATATTATATTAGATGTTTACAAAATTCCCGTCTGGAGTAAGCCAAGGGAGTAACTTGGAGCCATTAAAATTTATCATTATGATCAATGCTTTACCCGAGGTGGTGTGGAATGCTCTATGCCTGTTATTTGCAGACGATTTAAAGTTTTGCATGTCTATCAGAGAACCTGAAGACTGCATAAAGTTTCACAATGATACTAACAGAGTGGTGCAATGGAGTAAGGATAATCAATTGCACTTTAACGTATCTAAATGTAATATAATTTTTTTCTCTAGAACCACAACAATAAACACAACGAGATTGGTGGGACAGAATTTACAGGGGTCAAATCGGTGAGAGATGTATGTATTACGTTTAACGAAACTCATGTTTCTGGAACCTGTGATAAACGTATGTAAGAAAGCTCATCATCAGTAGGCCTAGTACAAGTTGCTCTCGCGCTCGATAAGCAAGAAAAAGCGCGACATAGGTATTGCTATCTCTTTTGTCGTATTGAGAGAAAGAGACAAACGCTCTCTCGCGGCGTGAGCTTTGTCGCGGACACACTTGTGCTAGGGCCACAGGCAGACGAAAGAGTTCAACAATCCGTCTACTACATCCGTACTATATAATGCTTTAGTTCAAAGTCGTTTGGAGATCTGTAGCGTTGTATGGAATCCCCACGACGAGAAATATAAACGGACGATCAAAAAATATTTCTTAGGATATCTGTACCAACGATTCTACGGCGTGTACACATTTTATCCGTCGCGTTATCCAACTTCGTTTGTAATGGGAATGGTTGGCTATAATAGATTAGGAGTAAGAGGGAAGTATGCTTTAGCAACCTACATTTTTAAAGTATTTAAGGGAATATTGAGTAACGAGCGGATAGCGGTCCCAAAGCCTAGGTTAGGAAGGAAGCATTTTGACATATTTATCTGCACCTTGACGCGATTCACAGATATCACGATGACATGGTTGTGTAATATTAATGTTGGCTAGTCACTATTTTATGTTTTCTTATTTTTTAATTTAGTTTTAATAAATGACATTGGCTATATAAGGATATATAAGGAACATCATTTTGAATGAATTGTTATTTTGATTTTGTACAGCCTACATGTTTGTTGATATTTATTGCGTCGTCGTATTGGGTTGACCTGTAAAGGCGATCTATATAGTTAATCATTACGATTAAAATAAATAAATAAATAGAGGGAGGCGAACGTTGGTAGAAATACCTACTGTCTCTCAAACTTCCATTATATATATAAATATATAAATAAATATAAATATTCGGTGACAAATTTACACAGCGCGATCTAGCCCCAAACTAAGCAAAGCTTGTACTATGGGTGCTAGATAACTGATATACTACTTAAATACTTTTTTTTTTAAATACATACTTATTATACATAGAACACCCAGACCCGTAACAGAAATTAAAATTTCTGCCCGGCCGGGAATCGACCATTGAACCACTCAGGTCGTCAAATAAATAAAATAATTTACAGTGTATTATGTATAAATACACTGTAAATTATTGCGATGATTGTGATGACAGCAATAGATATCTACAAATATACACTAGGGCTGTACCTATACACAGCGTCGACCTTTGCTAAAACCTCCGTGCAGCTTTATGTTTGTTCGGCTGTCTGGAAAATCTGCCTTTCTCTCTCAAATCTCCTTTGTGCATTTGATCTAGCATATGGTAAATATATTATGCTGTTTTATGTACCATTGAGGATATTTTAAGCTTCACCAATCGCATTGAGGGCTTTCGCCGCCCTATTGTCGGATTACATTAAGACCCTTATCGATGGGTACCAGTCACATTAATGCATTGACGGGTACAGTTTGTGCATTTGCAGTAACACAAAGTGCCTATAACTGACCCAGTGACGTCGCTGGTGTTCACAGCGAAATGACATTTCAAAATGGCAACAGTTAGTTCCAGTTATGGCCGCTGGGTCAAATAAGTTTGTGGTACCGTCTGACGGGCGATTCCGCGGCGCGGAGACAGCGTGATTGAATTCTGCATGCATTCGATTATCCGTTTTCGGATTATGAGCTACGGCCCGGACGGCGTCCCGGCATGATTGTCAGTGATGTCGCGTGTTTACTCTGAGCGGGCTTTGGTAATGGAAAGTGGGAGATGCGGGCGATGAACGACTACCTACTGAAGGATAGACTGAAAAGGAGCGTACTTACAAGTAAAACAAAATCGGCGAAATTGATAGAAGCATCCAAACTCACATGCTAAGTTTTCTGGCAAAGATTATTTTTTAAACAAACTATATCAATATTATAATGAGAAAAGATTTGTTAATTACAAACTCTAATAATTAACTTAAAAACTATTGGACCGATTTTAAAATTTCTTTCACTAATAGAATGCTGCATTAACACTGAGTAACATTACTTTTAATCCCGGGAATATAATAATAATAATAAGGGACTGGGAAACTATAAGGGAAACAGGGCCACGGAGGTCTGGTAGCAGTCGCTCCACTGTGCCAAATCCTAGTTTAAGATCAAGCTGAATAAAATATGTGTTACCTACTCAAAAGAAAAAAAATCCCGACCTATCACACTTTGGCCACCCTCCGCCCTGAATAAATGCCGAGGAAAGAGTGTTAGTCGCCACATCTGTAAATTCACACCATCACAGCCGATAGCACCACTGCACTGTATTTGATTGCTACGTATTGAGCGTCAGAGCAACGTGTGTTTATTAAATTCGTTATTATGGATTTACCGAAACGTGCGATGCTTTCGATGAACGTTTCCATTATTGCAACGAGCAACCCCGCGCTTTGAGGTACTTTGTTGCTTTTCTATATTGAGACATCGTTGTCGAGCGGGAATTTTCGGAAGAAATTCTTCGCGATTCTTGATATTTATTTATCAATAGTAGACCAGGCGCTACTTCGTTCGCGTTCACCTAGTTTAGGGCACCTACACTTTTTTATTAGTTATAAACCCAGCTCTTAAATCACTCTATCTATTGTTGAAAACCGCATTTAAATCCGTTGCGTAGTTTAAAAGATCTAAGCGTACATAGATACATAGGGACCGACTGCGGGAAGCGACTTTGTTTTATACTATGTATGATTTCCGCCCGTGTAAACTATATGTTATTTCGTGCAAGCGCGCATTTTATCCCAATCCATAGGGTTGGGATAAAAAGTAGCCTATGCCTTATTGGATGTAGGTATTCTATGATAATGTTTTCAGTGGCCTCGACTAAACTCGAATTTGTGGCTGCTAATTAGATAAGACTCTTCCCAAGATTACTTAATATTCTATTAAATAAAAGAAAAGTTTTCAAAACGTCAGAACCAAATGTAATACAATCTTCTTTGTTGAAAATTTTTTACTAAATAGAAAAGTTATTGTGGAACGTCTTATGAAATTCGGCGAAATACTATTTTCCAGAATAATATACGAGTAATTAATGAGTAGGCAGGTATAGGTATGTACCTCAAATTTATGTTTCTAACAAAGCTTTTGAAATGTTTCCATTTAGTTCATACCTATTTGACTATTCACATTTTCACAATGTACCTGTTGGAAATATTTTAATGTTAATGTCAATCTTGTGAACTATTAAAGTGACTTTAGAAATTACACAGTAGTAAAATCTTGGAAAAAGCTCTTTAATTTTATAGGGTTATCCAAGAACGTTGTACTTCGTCTAACATGCGTAGGTTCAGTTTTACCTTTACTTTTAATTGTTTAATTGTACAGGTAGGTAAATCTGATGGTAGACATACCCGAGTAGGTACCTATTTAACTGTACAGTTAAAACATTTATAAAATGTGAGGGTAGAAGTCTATCAACGCATCACCGTAGCTGTAACCTCTCCACTGCAATCATCTCGTGACCACGCTGGGTGTAACCCTACCGAAACGTCGGTAAAACAAATCGAAAAGGTACGTCGCGCGTGAGTCTCGTCTAATATAAATATCATGTTCAATCATTTATTGAATCATTTATTCAATGATTGAACATAACTTTTGAACGCTTCATTCGTATGAACCGTATACTTAGATTACCTGTGTCTACTATCTACGTTTCTTTCATAGTCCAGTCATTACGTCGGAAAAATCGGGTTAGAAATGAAAATGAACCGAGTAAGCCAAATTTTGGATTTGTAGGTCTTAACACGCTCTACAAGTTTCATACCAGACATTTTTCGATATCTTTGACGAGAAAAAAGGAAATAGCGAAAAACAATTTTTCTCCCCAAATTTATGTTTTTTATCGATATCTCGATAACGATGATCGATACGTGAAAAATGTAGAGGACCTTAATTGTAGATCGTGCAAAGAGCAACAAAAACTGAATTTAACCCTTTTTTCAAGATGGCGGAAAACGCACAAGGTTATTTTGGTCGACAATTTGAACTTAAGCTTTTCTATCCGCCCCCACGTAATATCCAAAATTTGGCTTTCTCGGTTCATTTTCATTTCCAAATGTATATAATGACTGGACTATCAGGGCTATCCCAAATATAATACGAGTAAGATACCTTCTGTTCCGTGACAAGGGTAGCGGTAAATGTTAGACTATGACGACTTCATAGGAAATAACTCTTGCCACGTCTGTCAAACAATATATTGGGTAACAAAGGTCACAAAGAAAAAATCAGCCCGCCCTCTAGTCAATGTTATGTAAGAATTCTTGGAGTTATACCTATTACAATGTTCTTGCTCGCGGCATCTTTCGCCGAAAACCAAGATAAAGATTACTTACATTACTGTAGTTAAGCCCATTAATTACAAAAATGGAAAAAAGCTAATCACCAGATTGTTTTACGTTTAAATAGTTACGCGCTTATTAAGTTTGACTAAATTCAGTACCCTCAATTCAAAAGCAAAAAGCGTGAGAGCAAATCAAAGTGAAACGCATTGCTTATGAAATAAGGTCCATTTTTGTATCACGGCTTTTGAAAAGCGGAGCGACGCATTACATAATATAAGTTTCTCTCGCTCTTTGGTTCCGAATTTCGACTACTGAATTTAGTCAAATGTCAAAGCCCATTATACAGAATGTTTTTTAAATACCCTCGCTTTGCGCCACTTACGACGCGCGTAAGACACGAACGAGCTGACAACCTGTTCATTATACTGTGACTGAATCTATCTTTCCCGTGTTGGCCACTACAGCCACCAGATAATGTGCCGTACTTCAACCACTAACTAAAATGACATTGTTTAAATCATCTTAACATGTGTTAAAGGTCATCTCATTAGATGTCAATGAATGTAACGCCTGTACCAAAATGTCTTCCTTGTTTTTGGCGCGCTTTTCCCCATCCCGTCCGGTTGACCCTGGCCGTGGGCGGCGACCAACGAAATAATTCCCTCAAATGACGTTTGGGCGTTAAAGCAACGGGAAGCGACCGTAATTGCCCCCTCGCGATATAAATTGGCTGAGTGTGTAACCGGCAGTGGGAAGGGCTTCGGTTCCTACTACGAGTTATCGAATTGGGTGAGAATTTGCGGGTTAGTTTTCGTACTTTAAATAAATAAAATAAATATAAATATTCTTTGATAAATTCACACAGCGCCATCTAGCCCCAAACTAAGCAAAGCTTGTACTATGGGTGCTAGATTACTGATATACTACTTAAATACTTTTAAATACATACTTATTATATATAGAACACCCAGACCCCTAACAGAAACTAAAATTCATCATTTCAATTTCTGCCCGGCCGGGAATCGAACCCGGGACCTCTTGCGTGGCAGACCGGCATGTTGACCATTGAACCATTGAGCAGATTGACTTTAAGCAGGTACTAGGTACCTACTAAAAGCTGAAGCCTGAAGAGCTTACTAGACAAGTAAACCAAGGTCACCGACATAGCCCTAAGGTAAAGTTCAGTAAAGTGGCGACCACCTACCGAAAGCGTGGGTGGACCGACGACCTGGTAAAGATCGCAGGTACCAGCTGGATGCAGAAGGCACAGGACCAGCCTTTATGGAGATCTCTGGGGGAGGCTTATGCCCAGCAGTGGGCGTCTTTCGGTTGATATGATGATGAAAGAAATTAAAAGAAAGGGTAGTTCTTAAATAATTTTATTTCATTACCATACATTGATACAATAGGAATATACGTGGAATGTTATGTCGAAAAACTATCGATGTACCGACGCATAAATTATAATTTATATACAGTAAAAATCATATTGGTATCATATCGTGTATCCCAGTTGTGCTTTCGCGCGAAAGCCCGGGGTAAGCCTTGACAAAGGTCCAGGGTTTGACAGATCAGATCATTACATTACAGTAGAGCGACTTCCGTATGACCTCTGTGACACTGTTATAAGGGAACCTGACCAGATTGGACCATGGTTACACATTCTGTCGCCCGAAAGTGCAGCTTTCCTCGTTTTCGTGTTGTGTTCGTATAACTAATGTATCTACTTAACCCAGAAGTTATTGGAACATGTCGGCACTGGGGATCGAAGTCGGTACCCCTCGATTACGAGTCGGCCCCGTTAACCATTAGGCCACCGACGGTCTACCATCCAATAGACGGCGGCAATAGTAAGGCAAGTTGAATGACATTTACTAAGTAGGGTCTATAGTTCTGATTTTATCCACTAAATAATTGAACTATGACTATGACGACCTGAGTGGTTCAGTTGGTTAACGTGCCATGCAGAGGTCCCGGGTTCGATTCCCGGCCGAGCAGAAATTGAAAAGAAGAATTTTAATTTCTGTATATAAGTAGATTATCAGTGATCAAACACCCATGCTTTGCTTAGTTTTAGGCGATATGGCGCTGTATGAATGTCCAATGCATTTTTATTTATATACGTAATAGATAAGTTGGTGTCACTATACTAATGTTATTGCCTACTGTACAACAATCGAGTTTCCATAGTAGCGCAAATTGTACTCATCCCAAACGAGGTTTGCCGATCGCGCCGGGAGCAGCTCACAAATATATCGCTTCACGCGGAGGCTCTAAGCTTTTTTCTTTCTTCGCGTAAATACTCTTAACAGATGTAGTGCTTGGTTACCATGCAAACTTGGGTGTGACCGCTCCGCCGCTGTAAGCAGTTCCAAGGAACACCACTTTCCATCAGGTGACCCGCTTGCCTGTTGGTCTGAGGTTTAAATTTAAAAAAAATAGTGTTGTAGTAGGGTGTCCATTGCTTGTCATTGGTCCCCCTGCCTTTACGACGTTTATGACGTGCGACTTCCAGAGTAATTTTCTATAAATATAATAAATAGGTGTAGACTAGGCTTTCAAATCACGTTTTAGGCTATTATTACTTGTTCGAATACGAGGCCGGGCCGAGTCCCCAGTTTTCTTAAAGGTACCTAATGTAAACACAAACCTAGTGCTGTATTAATGAACATTTACGTTTCCAAGAACTACTTCCACGTAAACAGCTACTAGGCACGCGTTAAGAGTTCTCAGATACTGTTTGTTGTTCTTCAAAATCTATCGAATTGTGAACGAAACACGTTCGTCGTTAATTGAAGTGAATCCTTTAATTACTTTAAGACCAGGCATTTGTCGGGCAGAGTAAATATCCCTGGGCTTCGGATCCCTTTTCTGAAAGTTCAGCGATCTACCTACTAATTCGAAAACGTATACCTCTTACAGAGGTTTAAGTTCTTTCACGTAAGACTGGCTGGCTGTTGTTGGCTACTTAGCTATTTATTTATTTATTGAGAAAACCAACAGCACTGGAGAGTAGTGTATATAATTTGTCGTAACTAAACATATGCCAATAACAGGTTTTCTTAAATTAACTTAAATAATTTGTTTGTTAGAGATCTATACTCTATACGCAGAGAAACAAAACTTTCGTGGTTACTACACTACACTTTCACTTTCACTACACATATTATTACAGGGTTTGTATGAAATGAATATTTGAATATGGGGAAATATCGAAGTAAAAAAAAATACTAACCATGGTAACAAACCCGATAATATGTTACCTATGATATCAGAGCTACCTATGATATCCTACTAATATTATTAATACGAAAGTTTGTAAAGATGTTTGGATATTTGTCACTCCTTTATTATTTTGATGAAATTTGGCAGCGATATAGCTTATAGTCCAGCATAGTACATAGGTTATACTTTATCTCGAAATTCAATGTGGTTTCCGCGCGATGGGACTGGAAAATTACAACCGAATTTTACGCGGACGAAGGCGCGGACAAAACCTGGTAATATATAAAGGTAAAAATTATGATAAAAGATGGATGAGTATGGCAGAAGCGAAACAGATCTGTCAGGACCATAGCAAGTGGAACAACGTATTCTCTGCCTACTCCTACGGGAAAAAAGGCGTAATGTTATGTATTCCACGTATAAGTACAGAGCGAACATTGAACGTTGCGGAAACAGGAACTAACATGCCGCCAAAGTTAAAACATCGTTAAAAAGTGCCCTCCTTCGCCTTCAATTATGATCCTTATACATCGTCTAAGAACGACGTAACGCCCAATACTATTATCACTAACAACTCATAATGGCACGAGACATGTATAACAATGGTGGTAACGAGTGATATTGCATGAAACACACACCTGAGACTCGCAAACTAGCTGATCAATTAGTCGCGAGACGCCTAATGACGTCGAGGTCTCGTTGACAAACGCAATTTGAACAAATCTCATTGTCGCTGCCAGTGTGGAGCTCTGTTGGCTGGTGATGATCATGTAATGTATTCTTAGCACACAATGGGGCGCTACATGCCTTTGGCTCAGTTTTAGGCGCTGTACTGCTTTGATTTGATTCAGTATGACTTCAGGTAAGGTTGAATGTTGTTTGTTATGTGGTTGTCAGGGAATAGGGTTTTTCAATGGGGTCGCTGGGTGCCATAATTGTATATGTTCATATTCATGCAAAACTGGAATTAAGTGTCGCCATTTTGAAATGTCACCTTGTCTCCAGCAGCGGCGCCGTCATCGGTTAAGATAAGTTTGTGGCAATCTACTTGGTTTTCGAAGTCAAGAAAGTTTCAAAGACTAAAGTCTACCTCTTGGTTTGTATTTATAAACAGAAAACCACTCTCGACAGACCACTTAGTACCTAATTCTGGTATACAAATCCTAAACTCCATTTCACAAGAGCAAGCTAGCAATCTGTTTATCAAATAAATACTTTTACCTCAGCCGAGTACTGGGAACATTATAACCATCTATCTCTCCCGCCCCGGCTCTATTAAGATAAGTGACAGCTGTGACGGTCTGCGCGCCTGCGCCGACCTGGCAGGGCGCGTACGCCGCATTCCTAGCTGTACTGCGACAAGGATCATACATAATAAAAGTCTGTTAGTATAAACTATTAAGTATGTTATAAGTATTAAGAGCGCCGAGGACAGATCCACATGGAAGAATATGGTACAGCGAGTGGCCAACATTTCAGACTAGATACGACCTTCAGTAATGAAGATGAAGACTAGGAAAAGAGTAAAAAGTGATGGCGCGATCCGTTGCGGGAGGGCGGACTAAGGCCTAAACTGCACCTAAGCAGACATGTGCTGAGATGTGCGAAGCGGAGACAAGAGTAGATGTTTTATAGCTGGATGTATCCACCGATACTGTGCGGAGGCGGAGAACAGAACACTAACGAGAAGAGGGAGGAGGGTGGACTAGCAGCACATGCTTCGCGCCGCCGCCGCCCAGCTGGCCCAGGTCGGGCGGCACAGCACGGTAATTATATGAGACATCTCCTCTCCACTCCGCTCAACCGTATACACTAAAGCTAAGCAGATACGAGTGTGTAAATAATGAAATCCTACTGCTGGTTATAAAAGCGGAGATGCCGCTTCTCTCGTTTCGTCTCCGCTCTGGTGAAGTATGGACGTAACGTGTCGCCATTGTGTCATTGTCGAACAGACTGACGTCTTGGAAAAGACAAACGCCCCCTACGCGTTCATTTTGTTCCTTGTCTCTCTGTACAGCGCTACAAACTTTCCCGACCCGTTGACATCGTCGCTGTTATTGACAACAAAATGACATTTTAAAATAGGGATCCTTAGTTCTAGTTTTGGCCATCGGTACGAATGGCACACGTTGGCAACCGAGTGGAAAATAAAACCGACCCCTTTCTTTGCGTGTCGTTGACTATAAATGTCTTGTAGAAAAAATTTACTAAGCCTAGGCGGCCTCTATATCAGGAAAAAATTCCTTATAGGTAGGCATTTAATACTTTCATACCCTATTTATTTTTAAAAGTATTCAAAAAGTTATTTTGCGTTGTTTTTCGCTAGATTTGCGTGGAGATTATGGTGAAACCCTCCACTGATGTGGAAGAGGTTCAACTCCACCAATGGACTGATGATGATCATGTACCCAAAATCTGTTGATTGGGCAAAATGACAAGTACCTTTAAGAGTTTTGACGTGACTCAAACCAATCAACAGATTTTGAGTACAGTCGCCTGTAGCTCTATTAGCTTTAATCTGCCACCCAAGTGCGCTATCTGTCGGCTTGTGCGTCTACGGTTTCATCCACCGCGTGGGCCTCGGGCGTTAAACAAATTATAGTTTAATTCAATCAGTCAAATTACGCGGATGCGAGCTACAGATGCAAAACAGACAAGTTAACGCTCGCTGTGTGGGATTTGACGGCACTTCTTCCTTGTTTTGGGCTTCTGTATGAGTGTTCTACTATATATTCTGAGTAGAAATGGGGGTGGTTTGGGGGTTCGTAGAATAAAATGATAAAATGCGTTTTGTTGTATGTGTTTTTTATGTTATACGGCAGACAAACCGGCGAACGGGCCACCTGATGGTAAATGGTTACCGCCGCCCATGGACATCAGCAACACCAGTGGCGCTACTGATACGGCACCCGCCTCTGAAGAGACCTCTACTATATCTCTTGAACGATCCCATGTCATAGTCCACTGGAAACACTGCGCCGATCTGTTGAGGATGCAAAATCATCATAAATAATTTCCTGCGGAACCACTAGGACAAGAGTCCTACTTGCTCTTGTACGTCATTTCTATACAAAAAAATGGTATGTAGGTAGATACGTATCGTAGGAGAGTAAATTGATCGAGTTTATGATAGCTAATCCACATAGGGATCGAGTTTTATGCGTTCAATCTACGAATTTCCAATCTACACCCGAAACTTTTATGGAAATCGTTGGCAACATGACTTTGATTTGTTTATATCTATGATTAATTTGACTAAGTAGCTGTAGTACTTTGAATAACAAAAAATAAGTAAGGATTGCACTACGAGTGTCAAATCTTAAACCATTGAAGTTAGAGTAAAAAATGATTGTTTAAAAATGTATGTGATTCGGGCGACGAATGTAGTTTTAGTAGGTACCTACTTCAAGTAGGTACAAAATGTAATTTGATTGAAATCTTGCTTCGCGACTAAATATGTATATACGACTAAGTATAATAAAACACTCGAATTTAATATTACCTACGCCAACTCCAAACAGACAATCGTCGAAAAAATTTGAGAAAACTTCCCTTGAAGTCTGTGTTTTCTAAGTCCGAGCACCCTCAAGAAACTCATTAAGGCAGCAATAACATCTAATTATTAAATTTTCATATGATTATCTCAGGCAAAGCGTAATATTACACGAACGGCGGAAAAAAAACTCATTTCGCAGTGAAAGAGACCTTTCAGGAATTTTAGTGGGAGATGAAAATGGCGCTTGGAATATGAGCCGAGTAATAACACTGGACTTCAATTAAAATACTTGGCTCCCCATAACGTAGATTAAAAATAGTTGCTATACAAAAACCTGCCAGCATTAAATGACTTCGCATGATTTCCCGTAATAAAGGCGGGAATTTACTCGGCGCGCGCAATTTTTTACATGACGCCCGACACATATTTAAATAGATGACTCAGCTGGGGCTCGGTGCTACTATTTGAATTCTCTTGGTGCTTGGTGTGAGAATGGGCAGGTACTAATGAAACTATGTGGTAAATTACGTTGATTTCGGCGGACAACTTTTGTTGGGCCTAAGTTAATTATGTCGCGCGCAGGAAATTTTTTTTTTGCATGTCTTTTCATCAGAATACGTCGGTATTCAGCCACGAGAGGTAGGGCAAAGCGGGGTATCCCGTTCGAATTGGAGCCGCCCGACTGGGGAAGTACCTCCCCTCCACCTTACAGAATACCGCAGCTAAACAATATTATTTTAAATAGTATTGTTTCTGCCGGTGAGTACCTAAGGTTTCCAGTTCTCCATGGGGTGGGAATTTGTTGAACCGTGGCTTTGGCAGTGGAGGGACATTTGCCTTTTTGCTGCCAGAGTAACGTCTTATAGAAATGGGCAACGCATTGGCGATACTCTCGGTGTTGCTGATGTCTATAGGCGGTGGTGACCACTTTCAATCAGGTGGGAAAGTGGACGTCATACATATTATTGTGTTGTGTATGATTAACACCAAAGTGGATGACGTCTTCCTGATTGTGATTTATTCTGTCACAGAAAAAGTGGTTTGATTCTGTTACAGTTACAGAAAAGGTAAAACAGAATTCCAATCTGTTCAGATTCCTCTGGTAGCAGGTTGACGGAGGTAATTACCTGATCTGCCAAATTCCGGATCACGGTCAAGGCGGACCCTGAGCCATGCGTAAAAGCACAACCAGGACATTAACGCTAGAATGATGATGATGACTGAAAAGGTAAAAAAAAGCTTTCGAGAACTAGTGGTAGCACCTTTAATATCACTTTTGTGAAACTTTGTTACCTTTCATGTCACTAGCAAGGCTTATCAGTTTTTGATTCTGTATTTATCACGCAGCAATTAAAGGGCTTTTAAAAATAATTAAAGTAAATGCTGAAATTGTACTCGCTGTGATGGATGATTATAGTGATTGTGTTCCGTGTCCTGGCTTCGTTAAATGTGGAGTTAATAATGGTCCAATATATTTTGTTCATTTATACATGATATATCATTGTCCATTGTTACTGTAAATAATAATACTCTTTGTTTCAAATTTAATTAGGTACCATAAATGAATAATGGCAAATCATTATCAACCTGGCGTCAATTCTCGCATGGTGGCTTGGTGGTAATTAAAATATAAAGAATATTAGATAATAATTTCAGTGACTCAAGTCGAAAATCTTTGACCAGCGTATGTTGTATTGAGGAGTTGTGGATCAGCTACGTGGTGCCTAATTAAGAGTATTATAAGAAGACCCAGGATCACTCAGCGAGCAATGGAAAGAGTTACGCAAGGAGTTTTTCTATATTATAGGATTGGAAATGAAGATATTCACGATAGAACAAAGGTCACATATATTCCAGAGACCTTAATCTGTGACAGTGTTGCATGGAGTACTGCTGCCATGTCATTTGGGGATGGATCAGCCAAATACCAACTGGCCGCTTTGGATTCGGTGGAAAAACGTGCAAAGAGGATAATTTGTGACCCGCAAATAATTGAGGCTAAGCTGTAGAGCCTCGAGCATCGGCGCAGGGTTGCGTGTCTGTCGGTATTCTATAGGTTGCATTTCGGAGAGTGTGCGAAACAGTTGCACGACCTCATTCCGCCGGCCCCTTTCCACCATCGGGAAACGCGATCCGGGCGAGCGCTTCATCCTTATGTCGTGGATCTTCCAGCTACCCGCACGAGCCGCTTTGGTTCAACCTTTATAATGCGAACGGCTAAGGAATGGAACGCGTTGCCTGCGAGCGTGTTCCCTGATCACTATAATCTGGACGCCTTCAAGGTAAGAGTGAATAGGCTGTTCTTAGACAGGCATGCTCCTTCTTCGACCGCATCGTCACTTACCACCAGGTCAGATGGCAGTCAAATGCCTAGATAGTCTAAAATAAAAAAATAAAAAAGTATCTCGCAGGACCGATTGAAGGACTAGCAGTTAGCAGGACTGAGAAAGATTCTCGAGTGGCGACCACTTTCCGGAAATCGCTGCGTGGGAGGCTTCCCCACGTGATGGACTGTCCGACAATGTCAGGCAGACCCGGTTCTAGCCTGACAATGCCAGGTAGAGCCTGATAATTCCAGATAGAGACAGTCAAATCCGTAAACTTGGACTAGTCAGCGTAGTGCAGGTATTAAGTAAGACCTAATTTATTCTGTCACAGGTTCTGTTAGAAGATTTTATAGTTGCCGATAATAATGATTTCAAAGCCAATAATTCAAAATATATTTAACATAGACCAATATTTTATTTTAATTTTAGATAACGTTTAGCTCTTTTGTGAATAGATATTCCTATGTGTCCTAAATTCCTAATATAGAGCACTCCAATAAATAGTGTTGCTATGCCACAATTGCCAGAAAATACCTCAACACCCTATCTAAGTGAAAACATCAAGTGATGGAACACAACAGTAAATTGCAAGCCCTCGGCGGAGCGAACAAATGTCCCATCATCTGCAATGATTCACTATGAGGGCTGCACACGGTACAGGGATGGACTCAGGTGTGGGATGATCAATATATATTTTTTTAACTACACTTTCATTTCACATTTCAAAACCTATTTTTTTTATTAGTATCGCTTACTAACTTATCTATGATATAGCATGGTGGGTTGCTTCCTGCTTCTTTATTTGCATAGAGACGCATTGGCGATACTCTTGGTGTTGCTAATGCCTAAAGGTAGTGGTGACCACCTTACATTAGGTGTCCCGCTTGCATATTTGCCTACCGTATGACTTAAAAAAAGAGAAGGCAAAAAATAAGCATGTCACCTGATGATAAGTGGGCACCGTCGCCCACGGACATCCGCAAGATCAGGAGAGTTGCAAACAAGGTGTAAGGCGATCCTTGAAGGCCCAATGCTGTATCTACAGGAATGTCATTAAATAATAAGGTCGGCAGGAAGTTTCTTAAAAAGAGTATGTTGATGGTCACTCATCAGGTGGTACGGATGAAACTATAGTTTATGGCAAGTAGTATGATGGTGAAGCTCAGCAGCAGATACTAGCCTATCAGAAAGATATGATCAATGATTCACATCTTTAAGATTTAAATCGTGTACCAAAAATGAAGACCTTTCTGACGTGCCTCATACATGTTATTAGACTAAAGTAGATAAGCTTTGCTTTGCAGTAGAAACATTAAAGGTATATTGTCCGAGTCTATTGTTTAGATCGTATTAATTGAGATACTACACCGACCAGATCCTGATTACAGCCCTGGCTTTCATGACGTAGTACGAGCGGAGGAGTGCGGGGTAGGACTAAAAGAGGGGGAGCTACCTCCATAGGGTAAGCCTACGTAAGATAGTACTGACCGCACCACCCGTGATATACTGTTATTGGAGAGGCCCTCAAAATGAATGTTTCAGATATGAGAGATGGTTGATAGTTTAACATGTGCTCGGCCGTTATTTGAGTTAAATGGTGTTTGAGGGTAGATGTAGCGTTTACGAAGGTTGTTTCGCTGCTCCCTAGGTGGAAGATAATGGGCCCGTAATGCCATTGATTTAAGGGAATGTCCACTGTATTGTAGGTTTTATAAAGGTGAAGTTTGTTCAATTGGGTGTTTTTGTAATAGGGTAATTGGAAAATAGTATTTGCGATAATGCTAGCATATGTAAAGAACCGGATAATTGTTGGTAAACTAACTAAAATTTAGTATTTATGAGTTCTAATTTCATGATTGCATACTGCTAACTAGTACTTGTTTTAGGTTAGAAGTAGTGTTAGATTTAAATTTGGAAATTTTTAAATGTGAAAGGTTTTATTGTTTTTGGTCAATCATCAAACTAAAAGCTGTACCTGTTGTGTTGTTTTTCCTTATGACAATATTGTATACCTGTTATTGTGCACAATAAACTGTTAAATAAATAAATAAAAAGTAGAGCACGGTTTTGTGTGAAATTAAGCATGCACATATCTCATTTATTTTAAAGATAAACAAGTTTGAACAGGATTTACGACAGATAAAGTAAATTAAATTAAACTAAATCGCGTTCTTTACACATATTATTGTAGTAAATGGGACTCACACGCGATGTACCTTTTCGATTTGTTTTCCTGACGTCACGTGACGTGTGGTCACGAGAAGACTGCAGCGGAGAGGTGACAGCTGCGGTGATGTGCGGGTAGACTTCCTACCCTCATATGGATGCGGGTAGGCCTCTCACCCTCACATAAAATCGTTAGTTACGTCGCGTGTGAGTCCCGTTTAATACAATTATAAGGTAAATTGTAATACAATGTAATATTGAGGCTTGTGTAAGCCCTCCTCCTTGGTGAAACACTTACATATACTTTGCTTATTATTTGTTTTTACTCTAAAAACAAGGGCTTTCATGTGCAGTAATTGGTTTCAAACTCAAAGAGACCTAACCGGAAGAATTTAATTAACGTATCCAGCTCATGAGGCGAAGTGAATAAATAAAATAAATCTAAACAAAAGTATAATACAAGAGGAATACAATTAAAGTTTCCGCTTTCGAAAACCTTTTAATACAAAGATAATATTTTTTGTTCGGTTTAAAATTAACACTAGAGCGGGCGCGAGGAACGACTGCCGAAGTTAAAGGAAGCCTAATTAACAAACTCCGGAATCGTAAATTCAAATGCGAATTGTTTTCATAAAGTGTTGTTAAAAATAACCGTTGTTGAGTTCCACACCGTATCTCGGAGGCAGGGTGGCCATGGAGGGAGAAGGCTGGGATAGAAGGTAGATCTTCTTTGCTTTTCTTCGCTGTCGAAAAAAGAAAAAGTGCAATTTTAAGCCAATAATAAAGATATTTTTTTACTTATTATCCAAATGTTTTTTCATTACAATTTTTTTGCGTATTTTTTGTATAATGTTTTATGTATATACATATGTACTCGTATAAGCTACTATGGAAATCATGTCTAGATTCTAGATTCTCTTTTTAGTTAGTAGTAGGTTATCGTAAATTGATTAATGAGCGAACGCAGCGTGTACGTAGTTTCTGGCATTTTCAATTTCTTTTTATATTACGCAGACACAACTGAGCATACAGTACACCTGATGGTGATGGTAAGCGGTACCTGTCGCCCGTAATATTTACGATTCATGCCTTGTAATAAAAGCAATTTTAATTGCATACTAACATTAATTTAAAATTAATGTATACAAGGAAGTGTAATGTGCCTACAGATAGCATCAAACGGTTAATAGCATATACAGGGTAGGTTGAGGCGCTCTCTTCTGTACGTAAGCAGCGAACTCGATAACTCATTTTAGCTACTTATCGACATACGTAGGTTCGTAAATCGTTAAAGCAAACATAAGGCGGGTAATGAAAACGATTTTTTTAGAATTTCGACTATTTACTCATATAAAACCTTACATGATTGTAAAAAGTAAAGATAGCGTAGAGAGCTCGATAAATTTGGCATTTTATTATACTAAATTTGATATTTATGATGGGTGAAAATCAGTCGCAGGCCTCTATCTCACTTTCAGGCAAACTACCACTACATTCCGTCTGATTTTTTTTATATATGTACATTATTTATTTACTCTACAAGCCTCCATCCGGCCTAATCAATGGCGACCCTACTCCGGAGCAGTTGCGAACTCGGAAAGTGAGAGGAGTTACTTTGAAATTCTGAGCGGTGCCTCGGCTAAGTGATATGTACTCTTAACTTTCAACTCTCCTTCGAACAGATGCCACTCTACGCCCGCCTTAATGCACTCATTCCGGCCCTGTGCTAACGGTTCATTTTAATTTGAAAGTGATATAAAAGTGATGTCTTGTCGGTAATTAACAGACAAGAATTTGCGTGAAGTATCGTCGTTGTGTGTAATTGGCGTGTAATGACCGTGTGGTGTCCCTTAGGGTAGAATAGTAGCGACCCCTTTTACTCACGGTGGTAGCTACTAGCTTACTTCACTTTCACTACACATATTATCGTTTTTGTTACCACGGTTAGTATTGTTTTTACCTCGATATTTCGACGCAGTTGCATGCGTTATGGTCATGGTTGACTGGGGCCGCTGTGAAGTCGCTCCTAAGGACTATCGTCGAAATACCGAGGTAAAAACAATACTAACCGTGGCATCAACCCCGATAACATGTGTAGCGATAGTGTAGTGATTAAAACGAGTCTTAAAATCTATAGCTACTTATTTAATTACTTCGCTGGCTCAGAGACTGGAAGTGAATCTTGGCCTCCGACACAAGAATAACGAACTGAGAATAAATGGCGCAGGATAGGGACCAATGGCTCCTAGCTACAATCGGAAAAAACATAAGGCTACATAGAGGCTCTAACAAAGCTCGTGGTTTTGCATACAGCCCTCATGTAGCCTTATTTTTTCGGGCGTACATGACGTACAAAGGTACGGGCAGCGCAACTATATGTAGTATCTCTTAAGTAGTGTCGATTTCTATGTTACAGATTTCTGAAGTGCATTTTCAACACTGTAAGAGTAATCTCTAGGGGTTCTAATCTTGAACCGCTCGCCGCGAGTCGAACGGTTTTCAATTGGTTTTCGGCATGAATATTTTATTGAATTACATTGGCAACGCAATAGAATGAGGAGATCCGCAAGCGAATCAAGGTCACCGTGGATGCCTATGGATTGCCAAGCTAAAGTAGCAGTGGGCAGGGCGGGCACATAGCCCGAAAAACAGATGGCCGATGGGGCAGTAACGTTTTCGAGTGGCGACCACGTACCGGAAGACGCAGCGTGAGTAGATCTCCTACAAGGTGGACCGACGACCTGCTAAAGATCGCAGGTACCAGCTGGATGCGGAAGGCACAGGAGCGGCCTTTGTGGAGATCCCTGGGGAGGCCTATGCCCAGCATACGCCCGTCTTTTGGCTGATATCTGATTGGCACCACCGAAAGCTAACGATTTAAAATTATAAAAAATCAGCGTTATGTATCATATTCGTTATTTTGACAAAGTTCCATCCCATTTAGATTGCGCCGGATTCACCTATTAACACCTTAACTGCAGCTGCATTAGGACCGCACGTGGCCGCAAATTAATTAATAGTCCGCGCGGATGCATAATTACAAACTGCACACTGTAACTTTTCATTTGGCAAACGGGATTGTAACTTTTAATTTGGGCAACTGGGTGGCTTTGCTCTAATTAGCTAGAGTTCAGCGTGTTAGCTCGTTAGGGTTGACACTTGATGGAAATCCGTTTTTAAAAAAACCCTTTATTTGGCTCACATTTGACTTGACAGCAAGATAATGAAGTTTATTTTTATGGTACTCAGTGACAAACGAGCAGACAGCCCCCTGATGGTAAGTGGTAACATTTACAATTACTACATTTGGGTTGCAGGTAACTAACGCCGTTTCTTGGTTTAGTCGTCTTTTTACATTGCGATAGCCTGTTTCAATTTCTTCTTCTAAACCGATCAGGGGTTTGCGCAGCACGTGACAAAACGCAAGCCTCCTTTAATCTTATCAGCGATATCAACAACAACACGTACATATATAAATGTGACACTATAATGTGATTATTTGGATACAGCGTTTGGACTTTATAATTGGTCTTGATCTTGATATTACAATGTCTACCAATTACATACAGTACCACAAGTACAAAATGCATCCTTTCGGATTTATTATAATGGGTTATTTTCAGACAGCTACTTTAAAAAGTAAAAACTGTAGTGCGGCGTGCCTTACTAGATGGCGTTGATTCTCAAGTATTGAGTTTGGTAACTGAAGTTACTCGTACAGGTGTTTCGTAAAAATGTACTTAGTTTTAGTACCTTTTCTGAGAAGAGAGCAGAAAAGTCTACATTTTTTTATACACCTAACGGTCTCGTTTCGATTTATTTTTGTGAATAGTTACAAATCAACGCCATCCATCTATTACAATTTTTTTAAACTATTTTTTTCTTTTTAATCAGAAAATCTCCCATTGCTAATTTGTTTGTGCCAACCCTAACGTCCAACGCGCAGTGCGAGCTAACTTCGTTACGCGTTTATGAGATGTATCCTATCCTCCGCGAACTACATTTGTTTGAATGTGCGCATCCCTGTTTACACAATATGCGCGTGGGAATTATAATTACGAATTTATCGCTAACATTGTAATTCTTAATTGGATGAATTTTTTATAAATAATATTTTAGTATATTAGTGTTTATTCTTTATTTCTTTTTGTAAATATTTTTGCTGTAGCCACATAAATTGAATATCTTCATAAAAAATCTTAATTAATACTTTTCAACTCTTCAGTGCATATCTTCATTATCACTGCAGTCGCAAGACTAACCTACACTACTGGACGTAGGCCAACCCAAGCCTTCAACAGCGGGTTTCCTACGTAATTCCGACAGCCGTTTGATCGATTTCAATTTATTTTAAGTAAAATTAATTAAATTAACTGTAAAAGAAAACTATTAATCGATCACTCAATTGAACGATGCCTCATTTCCACGAAGATTTAACTAACCGATTAACCGGAAACCTTATTACCGAAATTCATTTCACCAACCATACATACAATGGTTGGTGAAATGAACTTTGAGCCACCTGCATCTATTGACTCCCTACCCTCAAAAAATCCTCCGCTTATTGCTTGCAATTCTACGTCTTAAGTGCTACGTCGATAGCCTTGGATTTAGTTGTGCTACGGGTATCGTCTTATCTTTTTATCTAGTCTGGCTTTCGACAACATGTTGTTGTTTTCTTGCTCGAAAAACACGACTACGTTGAATTCGAAAACTATCCGAATTCACCAGCAGGAAGTTACTCAGACTAACGCATAGAGACACGGTGAGAAGGTGAAGCGGATTGTGGGAAATAAAAGACAACCATGTTGTACTCACTTAGGATGAGAGAGAGGAACACGAATAATGGTGGTCTCAGCCTGTTTCTAGTGGATAACCACTCAGTCGTCCACGGGGAGTATAGTACCCAAAAAAATATCCAATCCATCCATGGGGACTACAGTCCCCAAGTCAGTTTTCAATCTGTTGACGGTTTGACAGCTGTAATTTCTTCTACCAGAGGTCAATGGCTATGTTTTAATTATTCATTCGTGGCAATATGTATTCCTTTTTATTGGTAAGGCGCGGCCGGTCGGTGTTATGGTTTAGCACGCGGACATGTTAGATGGGTAGTATATATCTTCATCGTCATCATATCAGCCGAAAGACGCCAACTGCTGGACACAGGCCACATCCAGCTGGTACCTGCGCATCTTTACCAGGTCGCCGGTCCACTTTGTGGGACCTACCCACGCTGCGTTTTCCGGTACGTGGTCGCTACTTGAGAACTTTACTGCCCCATCAGCCATCTGTTCTTCGAGCTATCCTTCGGGCGATGTCGGTAGTATATATGTATGTACGTAATGTACAACTAGAACCTTATAGAACTAACATGTACACAAATTACCGACTGCATTGTCGAGTCGTAAATAAGCCGTGCAAACGCAACGCACACCGCCGTACGCAATCCGGCGGCCGCGAGAGCCGCAGCATTTGTTGCGTGACTCTTAGTTTTATTCGGAATTGCGGTTTTTATTTACATTAACAAAATTTACCGGTCCCAAGAGCGAGCGCGATATAATTTTAATGGGTTGCATGCGTCATTTACCTGCAACTCGGATGGGGAATAATTTAAATTGTGCAAATACACGCGTTTGGGAATTAAAACTAGGTATTTTATGCGAGTTACCTACCAATGTGTTTTGGCGAACGTTGTAAATAATTTGAAGTGGAAAATTGTAAGAGAACGAGTAGGTGGGTACCTTTAGGTAGGGTCCACTATATCAAAATGTCCAGTCTATCAGAATGTCCTCTGTATCAAAACGTCCAATGTATAAGCGCGTCTACTTTAAGAATACAGTTTTGCCCCAACCAAATAATAACCTACACTTGTGTGTACAGCGTAACGAAATACAACTGCTTATCGTTCAACAGTTGCAACTATTAACTGTGATGATTCATGAGTTTACATTTAACCCTCTGAAAGCCGCGTCACGTCTGCCCCGACACATAATCCGCATTTGGAGCCACTAATCTGAACGCGTCGCATTATCTCGTGTCCCCAGACTAATGCCGCGTGCGAAGGGTTGACGGTGCAATCCGGTATACACCAGTTACGGCCGGCTATGGACGCCGTGGAGAATAAGAGAGATTGGTGTTAACACGCGGGGGATTTGGGGTATTATTATTAATATGCCGCCGAGGTGGCAATCAAGCGGTATCTGAATCAAGTGAATAGAATGAATATGAGGTTGGTGAATATGGAGGAAACGAAAGAGGTTTTTCAGAACAGTTTGGTCTTTAGGATAATCAAAAGGTATGAAAAGTGTGACATTGTTTTTTAGGAAATTATTTTATTTCTGATAATTCACACAGCTCGATGTTGGACATTCTGCTTTCTCTTGATGCTAGAGATAATCTGTATACACAACAACATACTTTGTAATTCATACACTCGTACACGAAAGGAATGTTTGATAATATAAAACAAAAGTATTTTTGGTGTATGGAAATCGAACCCACGACGGGTCAATATCAACTTAGTTATCGATCGAGCTTAATATAGTCCACTATCTTACTACGATGGTCGAAGTTGGTAGGAAACCGCAAAGTTGCAAGGAATTTTAATATCCGTTAGACTTCCGCCCTGGTTTCCCACAGGCGCGCATTCACCTAATCTTTTGTCGTGAAGTAATCTGCCTATTGGTGAGAAGTGTATTAAAATCATTTTCACACAAAGAATATTAAATATTCAGCTCTCATGGGTGTGACTATTTATTTATTAGGTCGTTAATTTCCTCTATCGAAAGTGGAAGCTGTGTTACCATTTTCAGGAAATGATTACCTAAATAAACATTTTCTTTAAAAATAAGCATAACAGCTGTTGCCAAAATAACTAGTTTTTACTCTAAAAATGTCAGATAGGCTATGTTAGGTGGTATTTTTGCTATTTTTAGTGACCAATTATTCCTTTTTGGTATATCAAGCATTTCAATACGTACTATTCTTGTTCTGTCATGTTTTCAGACAAATTGATTGACTGTGTATGAGGCCAAGCATTCAATTAATGACCGGCATCGGGTGGCCCATATTCCAGTTTATGTCTTTGTCGGAAATCAGATCGGACCTTATACCATCGTGAGCCGTACTTAGTGGGAGCCTCACGTATCCTGTTATCTCTGTTATCCTGGTCTCTACGATACAAATCCCATGTACGATCCCGGTACAAGATAGTGGAGACAATGTAAGAATAACCTGGTGTTTCGGTGTCGGTTGAGCTCTGGGTTTAATTTTGTCTAACTAGCTTTTGCCCGTGTTGCCGGGTTCGAGAGAAATAGCATAATGTTTATTCTGGGTTATTTTAACCTACAAAACTGCAAAGTTTCAATGATAACGGTTCAGGATGAAAATGTTACAAACATCCATCTGGTTGGATCAATGCTTATGTTTCGCAATTACAATATTAGCAGGATTAGGTTATAGCCAGAGCCAGTTTAGTTAGATAGAATAATGGCGACCTTGAATGAAACTGATTGCCGTTTTCACTAAAATTAGGAAATGGCTACGTCTTTTCTTATCTCAATTTAATAGTTGCTGATTGGCTTAAAAATAGTTAAGACGGAATTAAGGCGATTTCTAAGTTTAGTGAAGACGGCCATGAGTTGTGATATCTACCTGTATACATATAACTACAACTAGTAGAGCCAAAAAATCAATGTTTTTAATTACATAGGAAACACCGAAAACGAAAAATTAAAATGAAAAATCGTCGTCATGCATCAAAAATCAAATTTTCATGCCAAGAATCCAAATTTAAAAACATTCGACTGGATGCTAGCGGTTCAAAAATGGAGCCCCTGGTCACGGCGTAACGAAATTGTAGCATTCCATCAGTTTATAGGTTATAACCGATTAGTCCTTAACAAGCCAGACCGGGGTTGCCATGACGACTGATTAAATCGCCTTCGCCTGTTGGAACGCCAACGTCGAGCTTCAGTCCCCCCACGTTGCACACGTCGCTTAGTTTCCGATTACTTGCCAAACTGTGACGGCATTTGTAGGGTTAGATCCGTATGGGAGCTAACTGGTTTATGACACGTTGTGGTTGGAAGAGGGATTACTAATTTTGAGATTCGTTGCCACCTCTGATAATCAGACGAATTAAATTTGGCGTTACTATCTAGATAGAGTACCCAAGTATGTAGTTTTCTGGTTTTGCTTATGTACACTGTTTTTTCTGGTCTAATTACAAGTACCACGCCCTTTATGATGAAACATGGGCGTATCAGACTTTGAAATTCGAGGATTTGCATGCTTGACGAATTGTGTACTACCTTGAAAACTATTTACCTCTCATCAAGACTTATGGGAAGGAGAGCTGTACCTCACAATACTGGGGAGATTATAAGCTACTATATCTTTTTTTACCAGGGACTTCGTCTGTGTAAAATTCGGTTACGAAACTTTCGTTTCGGTTCCCTTCGAAACCACATTAAAATGGTAGCCTATGTTACTCGATGATAACGTAGCTTTCTATAGGTGATAGAGTAGTTTTAAGTTTACCTAGTACAAACAAACAAGCAATAAAATATTTTCTCTTTATAATATCGGTAGACATAATTTTGTTTCATTTCAGAAAAATGATTAATATGGAGACTGCTAAAATATATGGATTAAATAACCCCTTTATCTGATTCATACTTTCTGTGTTGTCTTTAGCAAGCAGTTTTTGGTAAAGCAGTTTACATTGCCTGTTGGTTCCAAAGTAACCTGAACCCAATACAACCCTCTCACAGAACCAGCAACACTGACGACGTACCCACATAAAACGTGAGCGCTATTTCCATTTTAATACCACAATCTATATTCGACCTATATTTTTAGGCACAATACGAACGGATGTCCTCCAAAACACGGGCAGCGCATTGCAATAAAAGTAAATATGCCGGGGGATTACCATTACGCTGATCGTAAAATGGAACCGTTCGCGGTACAGCCTGGCCGGCAGGCACGCAGCCAGGGGTTATTGAGACCCCGCGGCGCGGAAAGGGTTAAAAGCGCCGCTTGATAAGGAGCAACGTGGGGTAATTATAAATTAAATCCTTATGATGCAAATGTGAATGGGAGGATCTCTGTTGGTTTGCCCCTCAGTGCGTTATCTGTTGATATGGATGTGATTTATTACAATACCTACACACGTAACGTTACGTCTTTTTAAGACTTCTTGCAGTAGATAAGACGTAAAACTACTAAACTAGAAAAGAGAACTATGGTCAGAAATATTATGCTGATATAGTATAGATATAGTATATATTATATATTATATTAATATCTATATATGAAATAGTTATAGAACTACCATGTTCAAAATTAAACGTAAATGAATGTCTATTGTTTAGGTTAATTAATACCTGTGAAATAAAAATGGGTCTAAGGTTGGCTGGAAGAAATCCCATTGTGGGATAAGCCTGCCTTTGCTTTGTAAAATGACATTTTTCTTATAACTGTATATATTTTTACATTGCAATAAAGAGTTTACATACATACATACATACATGCTGCAGTACTCGTAGGTATAGGTACTTATTGCGTTGGCTCAACGACTCAAAGTTGATCATGGCCTCCGACACCAGAGATCGCCACCTCTTCCTATCCTGCGCCATCACCTGCCAATCGAGGCATGTTCTAGTAGGTATCTAATAAAGGTACCTATACAGGGTGTTACATAATATATGTATAAAGCCGTGAACTGGATGGAGTGCTAAACTTATTAAAACGATAGGTACGATTATTTCTTTTGTACGTTGAATTTTTTACCTATCGTTTTCATACATTTAGCACTTCATCCGGTTCATGGCGTCATACATATATTATGTATATCAATATACAGTTTTAAATTGGATAGAAATCGTCTGTAAGAATCCAAAAGGGAGCTTCCTACCTTCTATATAAGTATTTAGATTCAACGACACCGACCCATTTATTGTTCTTTCATAGTCAAAGAAATTGGCACGGTGCGTAGAATAATGGTAGGTAAGCACGAGGATCGACCCACAGGAGGGGCAGTAGAGGCAAAGGCTGTGGATCTCCACGTTTAATCTGACACCATATAAGCCTCGTAGACATCCACAATTAACTTCTAGGTCTCCGTTTATACTTGCTACTTCGAATCTCAGCTTTTTACGGTGTGAATTTTAGGTCCCATATTATGACTTGCGAAAATCTTTTTTCTCTAAAACCAATCGTGTTGACTATCAAAATAAAGCTTTTCATAAGGCATTTAAATTTTTTTTCAAATCTTTTGCAGTACTTACTTGTTAAAGATACCTAATTAATTACCGATTTCCTGGCTTCAACATTTTTCAAAATTTCCTATTTTGTTTCTTCGAAAAACTGCCTGCAGGGCCGAGACATTCCCCGAATGCCCACGCGTGGAGTTTATGGCAATTCCCTTTACTTAGGTGGAGGAGGTCCAAGTTCAGTAGTAAACTGTGGGCTGTCGATGTTTGTATATCATCCTACAATTGTCAAAAAGACGAAATACGTGCTAAACTAAAACTCATAAGTGCACAGCTTCACTGCCTTCTTACTTGACTTCCGAAGCATAAATATTTAAAAAGTCTCATTATTTAAAAATCGGCTATTTTTCGTTTCCGATATAATTCGACTAATTGGTCACGAATCCCTCCCTGGAGGCTTCAGTCGCAGCCCGCAGCACCCCAGACGCGTGAGTGCAAACAGTATGGGTTTTATTGTGTACCGTGATATAGGAGGGCGATGTTTACGGGCCTAAACACGTAATCTCTTACCGTATTCTATTAATATGAAAGTAGAAATATGCCGCTGGACAATTTCTGTAGGACTGGCGCCTATGTATTTAATGCTACTGTTAGGATAGTAAATTATAGATCATGGGAACATTGAACCGTCTCATTTTCGAAGTCTGTTAGAAACGAAGGCTAAGCGAGCGGCCACACAGAAAAGACGCAGACACGTCGCGGACGGGGCACAGACGGGACGCGGACGCGACTTAAAACATACAGACAAGACAGGGCACGGACGCGGCGCCGTCGCTGACCAGTCAAGAGCGTAGGCAATACAAGGACAGCAAGCGCTGCGGGCGAGGCCCGGCTCCCGCGCCCCGCCCGCGGCGCGCTCGTGCCTCGTCTTTTCTGTATGTTTCAAGTCGTGTCTGCGACGTGTCCGCGCCCTGTCCGTGCCCTGTCTTTCCTGTATGTTTTGCGTCGCGACGTTTCTATACATTTAGTATGAAAGCAAAAAGCAAATTGAACGGGCGCCGCGTCCGCGACGTGTCTGCGTCTTACGTCTTTTCTGTGTGGCCGCTCGCTAAGGAAATGTTAACTATTCATTATTTTATTTCTCTCAACCTTATCATCATCATCACAGCCCATAACAGTCCACTGCAGGACTTAGGGCCTAGAAAAGGACACCAAAGGGGAGGTTACAGTGTTGGAGATCGCAGTGTTATAAATATAACAATGGAAAACGCTGCTGTCCATTTTCCAGCCTACGGAGACTCTAGAGATCTTTTGCTTCGAAAATAACTCGCCTTGTACAACAATCAGGAGTGTAAGGGGTTGGTGTTATTCTACTCTGCCGGAAACCACACGGCTGTGTATTGGCTTTATCAATATAATTCTAAATTATTCAATAAGTCTCTCATTACCTTATGTCAAATTATACCTACTGAATTGAGGCCACTGTATTGAGGTGGTGTTAACATAAACAAGACGCTTATAAATAACATTCGACCGCAGTTTCGTCACGAAGAAGGCATGTTTCAACGGTTTATTTCGACTTAGTATTAAAAGTTTCCCCAATAGGTATGCCAAGTGGGTTGTTCTTGAACTTTTTACCGAAATCTACGTAGGTACTAAAACTTGGCAAACAAAGTTATTTTCGTTGTATGGTAATACAATACTTCACAACCAAGAAGACCGTGCAGTGGGCAATCTTTTCGGTGTTTGTACGGCTGCTTACGAATTTCGTTTAAAATCTCTGAAATAACATCCAGCCCAGCGAATGCGATCGTAAAACCCGGTAACTGAATCGAATTTAGTCCATATCGGGTATTATCATATATTACATACCGTACCGAGTATCTACCTACCTTTGCTTCGTTTGTAGGTATTCTACACTGAGCACATACACAGCAGACTTACCAATAGCCGAAGTACGTAGAGCTGGTTGTCTATAATATTTTGTTAAAGTAGGTACTTAGCCGTTGATTTAGCCTAGGACAATTTTAGTTCCGAATTTCGTCGTTCGCTAGAACGTTAAAACCTAGAGACCTTTTTTATTTCGTCAAGTTCTCTACTTATCATTACGTAAGTATCCCAATAATTTATACCTATGACATAAATATTAGATACTAATAAAATGCGACATTTAAACATTGCGCAAATATATATTGTTATGTACAGTATACATCCAATTAAGACCTAATTAAAAATGGAACACAAATAAAAACTTTTACAAATGAAAAACAGACTCTAATATTGCGTGACAATTGAGTTTACGGTACTTTGAGGTTATTTTCGTGTTTGATACGATGAATTTTAAAATATCGAACAATAAATTATTACCGGTAATAAAAAAGACCATTTTTCATTCACGACAATGTTCCACGTATTTCATGCGTATTCCGTACAATGCGTACGGTATTGCGATCAATTGACCTTTATGGGTTTTCACGAGCGATGTTTGTAAGTACTTGAAACAAAATATGCTTCAGTTTCCATGCCTATCGATTTACGATGTTTCTTAAAATAGGTATCTGATTCTTTGACTAAGAAATATCCACATACTTGAAAGCAATTATAGGTACCTAATATATAGGTTGGCCGTGTGGTGTCCGGCAGAGTAGAATAGCACCAACCCCTTACACTCGTGGGTGTCGTACAAGGCGGACTAATTTTTACGAGACAAAAGATCAAGAGTCTCCGTAGTCTGGAAAATGGGCAGCAGCATTTTCCATTGTTACATTTAAACACTGCGATCTCCAACCCGCATGCCAAGCGTGGAGATTATGGCAATGACCTCCCCTTTCGTCGGAGAGGCCCTAAGTCTTGCAGTGGACTGTAACGGGCTGTGATGCTGATGATGAATATATAGGTTGCCTTAAACAGTAACTGACGGCCCAACACAACATTAGACCGCTAGAACGTAGAACAGTTGTATACTGTTGTATTGGGTCTGCCATCTTGTACGGCACACATGAATAGGGAGGTTTTTCCCTCCGCCAGAAATACTTGTACTATCGCAAAATAAAACACGCAATGAGCTCAGTGAAGAAAGAAAATTCAAAACAAGACAAAAGTAAGACAGACAACAAGACGAATACTGGAATGCTGCTTAACGTTTAGGGCTCCTTAAAGATCATGCTGTTACGTCAATTTTTTTTACAGTTACACTATCCAGGCATTTGACCGACATCTCACCTGGTAAGTGACGATGCGGCCGAAGATGGAGCATGCCCTTCTTGGAGCACTCTAGCCTTGAAGGATTATATGGATCATGGAACACACTCGCAGGCAACATGTTCCAATTCTTAGCCGTACGCATTATAAAAGTCAAGCCAAAGCGGCTCATGCGGATGGCTGGAAAATCCACGACATAAAGATGAACCGCTTGCCCGGATCGCGTCTCCCGATGGCGAAAAGGGGCCAGCGGAATGAGGTCGTGCAGCTGCTTCGCACACTCTCCGAAATGAAACCTGTAGAAGACCGACAGACGCGCAACCCTACGCTGAAGCTCGAGGCTCTGTAGCCTAGCTTCAATCAATTCAAAATGGATAGTATGACATCTAATAAGCCCTTAAAATTAAGAGACATTCTAGTATTCGGGCGCTAAATTCCAGGCCACTAAAATATTAAAAAATAACCTACCTTATCTACACTCGCGATCACCACAATTCAGATTTAAAATATAATCTTCATCGCTGCAATTTATAAACTCAAGGTGCTCTCTAGATATATTATGATATCCGGTTTTATTACTCCGAATCCTGTACCCGAGTGCACGTAAATTTAATTGATGGGTTGTCCATTGATCTCATTAGTGACAACCGGTTTAATGGGCGGACTATCGGCGATGTTCTGTGTGTTGGACAGCAGGACAGTGCATCAATGTGGGATAATGTAGGTATAGACAGTTGATTCAATCGGAATGTCGCCTGAATGAGCAGTTTTCCAATAGGTATCTAAAACATTCCTAACCACTCACTAGATGGCGCCCCGACAATTTTGGTAATTGATAATCGCTTGAAATAGGTTCTTAGCAAACAGGATATAAACACTGGGTACGTTGTATTGGATAATATTGTATTTGTCAATAGTTTTCAACCATTTTAGAGGTTGTAATAATAATGGAACATAGCGCCAACTTCTATAAATATTTATTTTTTAACTTCGTTCAACCTTTAACAGTTATGTTTATATTAATAAACATTTTATTTTTAAGTTTAGTATTAGTTGGCTGCATGAAATCACTGCCACCATCATACAGATTATAAAAAGAATACCAAAATTGTAGCCATCTATTGATGCTTTTTGAAACCAACTATCAATACCTACTGGAAAACTCCTCATTGATGGAAGGTCAATTTCAGGCCGAAGACGAAGTCTTAAAGGCTTTAAGAAATTTTGTTAAAGTTTGGCTACAAGCTACAATTAATAATGTAACTTTAATATTTTGACTGTAATTTAAACAATCTCTAGAAGTTTATCTGGAGATTATAAAAAAATTGCTAGCCTAGGCTAGGTTTCGCCTAGGTGAATTTTTTGGTTTAAGATGGTCGAAGCTGAAGCTGAAGTCTAAGCTTCTATCTTTGAAAGTTTGTTATGACAGATGTTTGTTTGATGCCCATTTACGCAAAGACTAATTTTGATATTTTCTAGTAGCCAGTAGAACAAAGGCTGTAATTTATCTCTAAATTAAATGCGGCTCCCGCGGGAGACGGCATGGTATTAAGGGGCGAAAGTCGCGAGCAAACTCCAGTTTTTAATTTCATATACGGCCATGAAAGTGTTTTTCAAAAGAATTCCAGTGTAACCAAAATACTGCCAAAATGCCATTAAGGAAAGACGATGTTACTATTCTGTGGCAAAGGTTAAATGTGTAAACTTTACAAAACCTATTAAAACAATCCAGAATCTGCGTTAGGCATCAACGATTCAGTAGGTATGAAGCCCGCAAGACCCGTTTGCGAAGTCGTGATTTTTGAAGGAGCATTTACCATATAAGCGCCACACGTCGGTTATATACAAGCTCGTCCGCTGACTGCACTTGAGCGGGCCCCAGGCAACAATGAAACGCCATTACGCAAGCTGTAATTGGCCCTCCAAGGGATAATTAATTTCGAGTCCCTGCATGATAAACGAGCGCGTTTTAAAATCGGTTAAACAGCAATCTCGCTTAGATACAGCCGGAAGGATCGCTTTTGGCGCACGCGTAATTTTAGATTAATAGCTTAAGTGTCGTTGGTCAAATAAGTAGCTGCGAAAAATAGGGATTGTTTCTAAGAGAGAAACTGTAGAAAGTTTATGAACGGTTTGAAAAAGGTTTGGTAGGTATGTAAGTTAGTAACTAACATGGGAAGTCTGCAATGATCGAAATATACCGTCCTCTGATGCCAACCGGCTCCCGAGACATTTGAATACATTTGGGCTACATTTGGCTGATTTTACTTTTGACATCATTATCTATTTTTGGCTACTTCAGCATTTTACTTATTCTACATTTGACCGATTCTTTAAAGCATTAAAATAGTCAATCAATAGTAGAAAATAGTGATGTGTGGGACACATTACTTAATTAGGCCTGCATGTTAAATAATATTCCGAAAAAAAGTAGCCCATTCCATCCAGTTCCGACTTTCCGTGATGTATCTGTGGAAATTACCGAGCGAGTGACTAGCTTGAAAATACGAAATGGTCACCAAGCTCTGCGAACGTTGATTAACCTTGGTTACCGGTCTCGCAAGTACGCTGCCACTAGCCTGGTACCTTGCAAAGGCACTGAAATAACAATAGCCAGCTATAAGATAGAGGGATGTAGCTGTGCCTACAGAAAGTCTCAGTCGCGCCTATGTTTTTCTTATATTATTTAATGAAAACTTTGATATCCTCCCGAGGAGAGGGCCGAGGGAAGTTGAAACAGCGACATCAAGTTTCAAAGCGGCAGATGTTAGGGACTCCCTTAATGAAATAACCGATGAGCCGGCCTGGTTTACGTGGAGTTGAGATTTAATAGAAAGCATTTGGGTCTATTTTGCAATGCGGGCCTTAGGTTCTGGATTTTAATTGAAAAATAACAACGGTTAATGTGGACTACAATATTTTTAAATTGAAAAATTTCAACGGAATATTTAGTATCCTCATGTATAGGTATTAAAAACTGAGCATCATTGTAGAAAGTATATCCAGGCAGAATTATTCTGGCTGAAAGGAAAACTTGACGACATCGTTATTAGCAACCCAACGTTTTCTTTCCCTGCTGCCACTTCAGCTTTTCGACTCTGCAGTCTATTTTGTTGACCTTAGTTCTGCTACGGTAATTTCTGATCATATTATGTAGACAATAATTACCGACTAGTTAAGTATAAGTAAAACTATCTAATCCAATCCTGTAGTATTCAAGCTGGTTAACATCGACAGTTGGTAGACAGGTTTCGAATCGCAGAAAAAAAGAGTTCTATCCATTTCTAGTCACATAGTAATCTACGGAGTTCCGAGTCCGCTGTGGACTGTTGGTCAGAAAACTCTCTCACTAAAAACCTCGTTCGCTTCGCGTTATTTTTCGGACTCACACCGTTTTCACGCACCGATCTTCTATTTTTGAGCGCCGACTGTTTGTTGTCTGTTTCCATAACCGCTGTTACTTGTTAGGTACCTCCAGTCCGCTACATTTGCCAGACTTGCTGGGTGCGCTTCGCAAACAATCGGACTCAGACAACAACGCAGTGGGCATCCAAATTGTGGTGGGCAGTCTGTCGGTTTGTCCACAGCAAACACAACTGTTGTCGTTGATTTGTTTGTGTACTGGACGCTGTCTTGCCGCCTCCGTGGGCCCACGGCTGGGCCCCGTCAAAGGTAATCTAATCAGGGTGCTTGATGAAATTATCGGGCTATCTGTTTGGCGTATTTGCAGCCGGAATGAGGATTGTGTTTGGGTATGTTTGGTCAGACCAGTTTTGTAGTACGTAATAAATAATATTAAATAGCTGTAAATCAGGAATCATTTGGCGATCAATTTCGCCAGAATTATGATAAATACTTAATATATTTAATGACAAAAACTTAAACCGAATATATCAGAGGACGTCAACCACGGATTTTTTTGCAATTAATAATCTTACTTTTACTCCTACTTCTCAATTATTGCTGCTTGCTTGACTGATGGATTCTGTTCTATTAAATGCCTCAGTAAGAGACAATTACAATTGTTGTACATTAAAGCATTAGTTAATTGATTCTCAAAGTAAATTGTTGTAGCCCTACAGGCAATGAGAAATCATTGAAGCATGAATCATGATACCGCCTCCGAAATCATTGTCCGCAATGTTAAACTTAGCAGTCTCTTCCCACAAAGAAGGTAACAAAAGCTCGTTAAAACCGCTACCGTGTTAATTCGAATAAACATCCGTGGCTGGGTGTTTAAACATTTCTCATAACAGAGCGGGCTGCGGTTGACCCCCGTCCGCCATATTTTGTAGCGGCTAGCCGCGTTCTACGAGCCTCGGTTGGCGCCGAACCACGCTCGTTTGCTTCCCGAAATGTTTGCGTTAAAGTAAAATACCTGGCAGGTAACGTTTCATACTTGTTTGTTTTCGTAGAAAAGAAAACGTCGGTTCTAAATTTAAATTGTTATGGCTTTGGCTGGTTGTCCATACTTGTTTAAAAAAGCGTATATACCAAAGAGTATTTATACAGATGCATACTTACGTAAACTCTTATATATTGTAAATTCAGTTCTAAAGTTACGCAGGATGCGTGGGTAAGTAATTCGGTATTTGACTAAACGTAAAATCAGAACCTATTTAGGCTGGCTTTAACTTTGGCTATAAGCAATAATGTTTGTAAGTAAATACGTACCGGAATAGCCAAATATTCGTTAATTTAAATGATTAAACAGAAGATCCAGGGTGCCTATTCAAATTCGACATTTTCCTAAGCCACGACTCTCTATTAAAAACTCAACTCAACTCTATTAAAATCTTTATTTGATTCAAAACATTTATTCGTAACGATCTTCGCCAATCATTTATCGTCGAGGATTGTTCTCAATGCTATTTTTATAGATATGTCGCAGCCATCTGGTCAAATCAGCCATTTAATTAGATGGCTAGTCCGTTAATCAAACGCCGGCATTCAATTGAAGGCTTAGGCCGATCGTTGATTGATCTAGAAACTCTCAACGTTTAACTAGTTGCCTTATAGTAAGCTAGCCCTTTAAAGACGGCTGACGCTAAATCAGGCAGGAGATTTAAATGTAGTTCAAATTTTATCCACTTCGGCGCTGGTAGTGCCAAAACAAATATGGCGTCAGACAGCTCGCACAGCAAGCAATGTTATTGTATTTTTTCGTTGTAACTGTGGTACCTATATGTTTTTAAGTAAGAATTAAGATTACTTTGAGTGAGAATTAAGATAACTCAATTTGTTCAGTTTCTATTTATACTTATAATTAGAAACATAAATGACTGTCAAAGTTTCGTGCTATTGCATATTTAAAGTTTTTATTGTTGTAAATGCATCGGTACCCGCAATACAATTATTTGTATACGTACTAAATGAATTTGTTGCCACTAATAATTTATTTATTACATTAGTTACGTCACTCTAACTAAACATTCCCTTAAACCAAACGGCTAAATAACGTTTAGCCAAGTAGCTGAACGTTACATTCAACTACATGGCTAGTTGTCATTCAGCCATTTAATTGAATGCCGGCGTCTAATTAACTGACTGGCCATCTCATTAAATGGCTGATTTAACCAGATGGCTGCGACAGATATATTTAGCTGGAGAATACGTCGAATTGGAGATGTCACAGCGCCAGAATAGACCTCCTGGCTACAAGGAATGTATCTAAATTGGTTAGTGTTTCGATACTTTATCGATTTGAAAAGCAATAATTATAGGTTATTGTAGGCGCCACCGATGTGTCATAAGTCTCCTTCCCACATATATGGGGAGTGATATGTCGGCATTGCGACATATTTTCAACGAGGACGTTCATGATGCATAAATAGTTCCAAATAAATTCTGTTGTTTCTTCATTAATTCTCGTTTTAACTGATGGTGGATATAAGATGCGGAAGACGATGGAGCATGCCCGTTTAGAAAGAGCTTTCACTCTGGCCTTGAAGGTCCAGATTGTAGATACTGTTTTGGGAATACTTGGAAAACTTGAACCCTTCCAATTGAAATATCACACATCGATATCTGCAATCTATAGATAATCTAGCACTAATTGAGACATCATAGGGAGCGTTGTCGCCTCGCCGACTAATTCCTTTTCCCAATCAAACGCTGTTGGTGTTAATACCTACGCAATTTCCTTCCACAGGTTCAGCCCAGACTTAATATCGGGGGGCCCTCCCATTGGTCGGATCCGTGATACCTACTCGTTCGCAATTAACTTCTCTTCCGTAGCTCGGGGCTACCGACAAATCACTTTGCAGAGACCCCCTCTAGTCGCGATTAGGCGACACAGACTATTTGCAGAGGCCGTTGCGTTTATAAATAAAAGGGTATTTTTTTAGTACAGCCCTAGTCAAACAAACAGGCAGACCGCACTGATTCCTGATGGGAAACTTTGCTTATGGTACAATTTCCCATAATATCTAACATTCATATTTATTAAACATCTCAGCAGCTCAGGAGCAGACGGTCCAACAGCGGTTACTGTCACCCAAAACATCTATGTCAGGCATTTATTAGTAAATTTATTTGGTCCAGAAGAAGAGTAGACGTCGTGCTGCTCAGAATTTTCGGGGCACTGCAGTAACTGGTCCCAACTTCCTGCTGCGCCCTGCGACACCAACGACGGCACTCTACCTGTCCCGCCTTCATTACACGGTGACGGCAAAGGACGCACATGAGCACATCCGCATAACCAAGAAGTACCTCGTGAGGGTCCAGCTCTTGGAATCAAGCCATGAACGTACGTTCAACTCGTTCGTGGCGTTGGTTCCCACCGCAGATTTGGATTTCTTCATGAGAGAAGAATATTGGCCGAAGGGTGTGGTGTACCGGCGATTCCGTGGGCGACCCAGAATTTCCGGTGCCGCCGAACGACATTAAGTGTCAGTGATTTTTTAAGATATTCATAAATTATATTTTTATATGTTCGTTTACAATTTATAATTAGTTGTATGTAGGTTTTATCTTTGTCTGTATTTTGTATCAGTTTATTTTGTATTTATGTTGTTTGTGTATTTATCAATATAGGCCTCAGTTGCCTGAAATAAATGAATAAAAAAATAATAAAAGAATAATTTATTTTTCACAAAAATGTCGAGCCGCAGATGCGTTGTCACTATGATGATTATTGTGACATGCCTCTTACCTGTAATTGTGCTGGCTACCTTATCTTAGGTTTTGATTGACGGGATAACTAGGGGGTGGGGATAATACCTATCGGCAGACTCCTCTAAAGTCTTATCACCGGAATGTAACTATCAATTTAATTTACAAATACAGAACCGCAGGGCTGGACACTGAACAAGCCTCACGTCACGCCTGTAATCAGTCTCTGGTTTTTCGAACCGCCCAAAAAGAGCCTGCGACAACGCAAACTCAAACCGGAGAAAAACAACCAAAAATTGTACTCTGTGACGCACTAGGGGCAGGATGGCCAAACTAGATACAGTAGATATACCCCAACGGACTAACACCCATAAAATGACATATAACGAGGCTTGGAAGGGCCAGTTATCGAATCACTTGGAATGCATGGGATATTTAGCCGCACGGGAGTGGCCGATGTTGCAATTTTTCGGCAATTACTTTTCGGTTTGCTCACGCGCTAATGTTTGTAACGTTATTTGTGTTTGCGGTTTGGACGAGTTTTCGTTAAGTGCGTTTATTAACTTTGCGCTCGAGTAAATCGTTTTGGCTGGCAATATTAATTTTGAGCGGCGTTTGTGGCGCAGAGTGAGTTTAGATTAAGTACCTAATTGTATTTAGAATTATTTAGGAAGTATAAAGTTGTTGAACGAAAGTTGAAAGTCACAAAAGACAGTTTTAGGCAAGTATTTGACCGCTATTTTGACGGCAATACCTAGTCGACAGTTTTATTATATTTATTGTGTTGTCTAATTATTTAGGTTGTGTTTGTTTCATAAATTGAAATTTTATTTTATTTGCAGAGTAATTTTGTGTTTCATTTTAGTAATTTATGTTATTTTTCGATAATTCATAGTCAATGTTCCTAGTTCATTTATTGCTGTAATAATAAACAAAGAAATACTCGTAGTAACACGAAGAAAAGGCAGGCGCTAATTCGTTAGACGTTTAGACTAACCTAAGTATTCATTTATTAACCACTAACGAAGAAGTAGCCATTAAATATATTTAAGAGGTTCCCATTTTATATATTTTTAAATTTCCTGATTTTGTTTATTTAGATTAGAGATTTTCATCTACGTCACGCTGAAATCGCGCAAACCATTCTTAGCATCGATACTAGTCATACGAAATCGTACAAAACAGTCGCGAGCCCACTCATCCGATCTAACGAAGATCACCAACATACGGCGGAACCGGTTCAATCCGGTTCCAGCGGCTCATGGCATGGCCGTAAACCGTTATTGCTCCAATATTTCTAATAGCGCCATCCAATCTCGCGCTATGGGCGCCCCGCGCCGAGATATGACATAGCCGGTGCTGTTACAGGCTTAGTTTCTAGCTAACCTAACCGACATTATATACTTATGTCGGAAAAACATCCCCGACAGTCGACATTTGTAGGTACAGTTGTCGGTGGTGAATGCACTTCGGTTAGCTCGGCTTTGTAGAAATTCGTCTCTGTCGCACGCGTGTTAGTAATTTCTATCAAAACAGATTCGATTTTAATGAAACCATTCAATTGCATCGCATCGAAATTGGTCAATCCTTTTGGGAGCTATCATGACACAGACAGATGTACAGACAATACACAGACATTTGACGATCTGATTGGTTCAGTTGGTTAACATGCCGGTCGCCACGCTGAGGTCCCGGGTTCGGTTCCCGGCCGAGCAGAAATTGAAATGATGAATTTTAATTTCTGTTACGGGTCTGGGTGTAGTATGTATAATTTTTTTTTTTTTAAGTCATACGGTAGGCAAACAGCACTGGAAACCTTACTCACCGGCAGAAACACAATATTATTTAAAAGAGTATTATTTAGCTGCGATATTCTGTAAGGTGGAGGTACTTCCCTCCAATTCGAACGAGATACCCCGCTATGCCCTACCTCTCTTACAATAATAAGTATGTATTTAAAAATAAAACTATGTAAGTAGTTTATCAGTTATCTAACACCAATAACACAAGCTTTGCTTACTTTGGGGCTAGATGGCGCTGTGTCAATTTGTCTAAGCATAATAATTTTATTTATTAATATACACTTAATTTTGTAACACTCATAAATAGGAGAATTCCTTGGAGGTTAAGAACACGGAACCTATAAGGTATAACTATTCGATGTTTGACTAGCACCATTTCGCCCAAGCTGCATGGGACATATATACGTGGGACTTGACATCGACGCGGATATTTCCGAACTTATGTAGCACGGGTGCGAGGTGGTGCTACTTGAATTTATCCGTTCTATTGCTATATTCGTTCTCTATATAGTAGATGGTTTCAGTATCAAGTTTTATTATGTACAGTCGAGTTCATTAATATGTAAGCATTGCCAAGGCTTCAAATATAAATGTACATGGAAAGGTACTTATATATCTGAGCAGATGTACATATGTTTGATTGATGAATCTGCTCAGATATATAAGTACCCTTCCATGTACATTTATATTTGAAGCCTTGGTAATGCTCACATATTAATGAACTCGACTGTACGTATCTCACGAGTAGCGATCCATAAAAGAATAATTTTGACTAATTGTTTATGTATTGACTAGAGGTATCTCTCGAGAAAAAAATGCCAACACAGGGTAACAATTGTCTCCCGAGACTGTTCAACTAGTCTCAGGGTCTCCAGCGAAATACCTGGGTCAACCTCACTTTGCCTACGGTATTAGTAGGAATATCTAACAAGTGGCGAGCTGCTTTCGGTTCTGAAGTTCGACTACCCTCAAAGTACGATACGATCACCCCTCCAGTTCCGGGACTCTGCGACCATGGCTTCCAGAGAATTGTTCTGACATACGGATAAATAGACGCAAGGACAGACAAGACGAATTGGGTTCAGCATTTTTATCAAGAAAACAACGCGGACGATGTATTATGAGTCATTTTGTGGCTATATATTAGTTTTCTGGTTTATTTGTGATGATAGAAACACGTGAAATCCCAACTCCTTTCAGTACCATTTGTCAACAGTTGTATCATTTTTACATCAGTGCAAGTTGAGATGAGCAAGTTCTTAAGTTGGCTCAGGGCGACAGTCACCATATCGACGACGAAATACCAATATCTCCTAACTAAAAAATTACAACTTTTCAAGAAACGAAAAAAATGTCTCACATTTTTATATTTATGGAAGTTTATTTTTTAAAAGCTTATTCTATTAGTGTTTAAAGTTACGAAAAATCGAATATCAAACTTAGGGGTCTTTCCAGCACGTGCGAAATTGCATTCTGCGTCGATTGACATTAAAAACTAAAAATCGCCAAAATGGAACTTAGGAGGTATTGGTAATCGATATATATTTTGTGCCGTGGTCTGAGTGAAATAAAAGTGAAGTTATATTTTACTTTACTTTACTTTATATATTTCTCTTTCACTAGCTACCTGAACTCGCAGGTACAGTCAGTTCCCTACACCTTTTACTATGCTATAAATTCACTGTCACTGGATCTTGCGAGGGCCTGACGTCGACCTTGGATCGCTCTGAATAAAACGCACCTAAAGTGTTATCTATCCTTAGTACACTACACGTGCTTTACCGACCATTTATATTTAGACGTGATATGTTGAGATGAATAATTTCAATAATACATAATTATCAGCAAGTGACGTCGGTGGTAGGGCTCTGTCAAGACTTAGGAGTCCAGCTAAGTGTATTTATCACTATTATCTCAGCCAGAGGACGTCCACTGCTGAACATAGTTCTATACCCACTACCTATACTCAAGCCTACCTACGTCTTCGACTTCGATCGACCCTGTGCATCCATCGGCTCCCCAGGAACTTCATGATGTCATCGAGCGACCTAAATATATCCCGTTTTGAACGGTAGGGCAGCCAGTACAATTACAGGCATGGGCTTCTAAGTATATGTCAAAATCTTTGCATGAGTATCATCTTAGCCCTGATAGTGAGGAGTCCTGCGGTTATTTTCTCGTTTTTACAAACAAGCAAAAAACTGATGAACGTTTGAAATTTCTCTAAAAATTTACAACAAATTCTTATTTATTACACGAAACAGAGAGACACAGAAGAGAGCCATTATATAAACAATTGCCCTGTAAATCGGCGTAATCAAATCACGTCGCTTCCATACAGAAGATTAAATAGATAAATATGACCGGACAAATTTACACAGCGCCATCTAGCCAAAAGTAAGCAAAGCTTCATTTCATTTATTGCGTATCACTGTTTTCAAAAGATTTCACAATATTATATAGTACTTACATGTGAGGTATAGGGGCATAGGAGGCATAGGAGAGTATAGTACTTACCCTGTTAGGGCATTGCAAACAAAGTTTATGTTAGATAACTGATAAACTACTTATATATTTTTCTTCTGTAATACGTAGGTACACCTATAGGATCCTATAGGATTGGAACCGTTGCGCCGTCGCCGCCATGTCCGCTCCGCTGGCAGTCCCGTGTATCGGCATCGCATCGACATTTCCCTCACGCCCGCAATATGTGTCGCGGAACCGCTCCGGGGACATTGAATATCCTGTTGGAGACAACGGGAACCGGCTCTGGCTTTCGGATGTTAGGATGGGCAGGGTTTGATGAGAGTTTCGTGTTATTTAGGAAGGGATATTTAGTTGAACCCGTTTGTGTGGCGGCGATAAGGGTCACCTCGTGTATGCAAAAAATATGTGTGTTGTCATCTTGTGTTGCCTTGTGTGCTCTTTAGTGGCTTTGTTGTTAACAATTCTCTGATTTCAAAGATTGAAAGCGATACTTTTGCGATTCCGTATCATCAATTTCCGGGGTAACAAAGTTCCATTGAAATAAACTGAAACTATTAAATCAATCATACGTAATCGCAAAAGTAACTATTTCAATCATTGAAATCATAGAATTGTTGGCAACAGAGTTACGTAATTAGCGCACAGGCAAGGGCACAGGCAGGGGCACAGGGGAGCAACTGCCATCTGACTTCCGTGACTCTGTTACCAGGCGAACCTGACCATATGGCTCAAGGTTGCACATTCAATCGAAAGAAATGGAAGTGTATCTGATAATAATTATGCAAGTGCAAATTCCGCATTATGGATTCGGAGTTACTACTGCATTTGTCTCACGTACTTCGTAGAGAAAAAAACAGGTAGCAGCGATTTTAGCCCCCGCCGAAAAAGAGGGTGAGGGGTATATCCCTTCTGTCGTTTTTAAGTTTTACTTATGTCTGTATATTTGTGACTCTTTGTACGTGTAGAGATATGTGTCTGTTTGTTGCATCGTATGTCCCGAACAGATAGACCGATTTGGATACGGTTTTCTCTTTTTGAAAGCCAGTTTAATCGAGATGGTTTTTAGCTTTATTTCATTAAAATCGGTACAGTGGATTAGAAAATATTTGAGTATATATAAACTTGGGGTTATCTGACTTTTTCTGTAGATTAGATTAACCCGCACCCCAGGCGTGGTGGTGTTGGCAAAAACCTCCACTAATCTGAAGGAAGATCAAGTCTAGCAATGGACTGCTGCGGGCTTTTAAAATGATGTTCACACATAATAATGTATACTATATATTGTGTGCAATAAATTGTTAAATAAAATAAATAAATAATGTTGTGTGTTAAAAGTGCATACTCATCTTGCGGGTGAGAAAATTAGCGCTTTGATAACGTGAGCCCTCACGGTTTCCAGTTACATTGCTGGCTCGTCTTAGATAATTTATTATGTTATGCTATGTATAGGTCGATTTCCAAAAGCTGGCGCGCTCCATCTTTGAAACGATATAGTTTAACGAAAATCTGACAAACTACATACACAGTTTTGAATCATCCTATGTGCACGCGGGCGGTGACTCAGCGCCAGCTGGTTGCGCCGACGGCGAACAATGCCTACGGCGAGAGGACAGCAGCGTACCTCGTGCCGCGTTTTATAAACAACCTACCCTCCGATTTAATTCACTCAATAACAGAACTAAACATTAAGAATAAACTAAAAATACACCTTGCCCGAGAACTCGAAACGCTAAAAGTATGATTAGAAATGCAGTCACGAGGTTCTTAACCTGGGAATCAGCCTACTACAACAAACTTATGAAATTTTAATACGTACTTTTTTTGCTTATTTACATTTTGTCGTAGTTACGTCAGTTTTACTTAAAGACTAACTTAGACCTAGATATAATGACCTAGAAATAATAATGTTGCCACAACACATTTATGTTATTAAGATAAGACTCATTGCTATGTTACGGGTACAAACCTCCTTGGTTTTTACGTAATGAGGAGTTTTCCAGTAGGTATTGATAGTTGGTCTCAAAAAGCATTAATAGATGGCGCTCCTACAATTTTGGTAATCTTTTTATAATCTGTATGATGGTGGCAGTGATTTCATGCAGCCAACTAATACTAAACTTAAAAATAAAATTTTTATTAATATAAACATAATTGTTAGAGGTTGAACGAAGTGTAAAAAGAAATATTTATAGAAGTTGGCACTATGTTAAATTATTATTACAACCTCTAAAATGGTTGAAAACTATTGACAAATACAATATTATCCAATACAACGTACCCAGTGTTTATATCCTGTTTGCTAAGAACCTATTTCAAGCGATTATCAATTACCAAACTTGTCGGAGCGCCATCTAGTGAGTGGTTAGGAATGCTTTAGATACCTATTGGAAAACTGCTCATTGTAGTAGTATAAGTGTTTATAGAAAATGTAAAAATAATAATAAAAAATAAAAAAAAAGTTATTGGTTTCTAAATCGGGTTTACAAAATTTTATTGGCTTTAATTGGTTACTTTTTACGATTATACCTTAATATATTTTGGGGATCAATTCTGTCTGCGTCCTTACACACGCACGCTGTCTGGTAAAAATCCGTCTATCCTCCCCCCCACGAGCAAACCCCATGCAACCCCCGACGGTATGGTGATACAATTAGCAAACTGGGATGAGATCCGCCACTTGTTTCCGTACGATCGTTGGCGGGAGGCATAGTTTCTTCGGGTGATCCGTCAGTTGTGCTGAAGCCGTTACACCAGAACGAGCTGAAAACCAGAACCAGAACGAGGAAAGTGATCGCCACTCAAGAACTTTCCTGCCCCATCGGTCATCTGTTCTGCTGTGATGCTGCTGATGTGCCCTGACCATGGCCACTTAAGCTTAGCAATCCTTCGGGATATGTCGGTGACCTTAGTTCGCTTGCGGATCCTTTCATTCCTCGATCTTGTCGAGAGGCCATGGTTAGGCCTTTGAACGAAGCTCTCAAGGCAATCTAGTAGCGTTCAACGCTACCAAAACACTGGCGTGTTTGTTTTCCGCCAAACGGAGTCCATTCCATCTAGCTCCGACTTTCGGGAATGTACAGTCGCGCTCATAAGTGCATTACCACTTTTAGAAAAATATATTTTGCGTCTACTGCCACATACAGGTTATTAGGTGCAATGTTAAATAAACGAAATTGGCTAAAAGAAGGGCCTTTTAGCTGACCCTTAGACACCAATTTCTATTTCTTAAATGACAGGTTTTTTATTTAACAAATGAAAGTTGCTTTAATGAATTTCCATACTTTGTCTTCTAAATTAAAATTAAAATAATTTTTGATAAAACAGCCTCAACATTTTATCTTTTATTTAGTAAGTATAAATATATGGTTACAATAAATTAAAAATATTTGCACATACTTAATGTTAATTTTTTTTTGGCAAATGCCATTGTGACTATTTTCAAAAAAAAAAGCTTTTGCTTAAAAGGAAAACTGACAAAGTGATTTTGAATTGTAATAGCAAAATAACACAAGCGATTTTGATTATATTCTTATTCTAAAATTTTTTCTGCTTTTTACCCTTTTGATATCTATGAAACCTTTGCTACATCCTATGAAACCTTTTAACAGCTGCACAGGAATATGAATTTTAAGGTGGTATTGCACTTATGAGCGCGTTCGTACCTGTATAAGTTACCGACAATCTGATGAGCTAACTATCTAGCAATCTCAACTTCGGACAGTATCCAAAGCAAAGACTGCCGCCAAGAAACTTGGTATCCCCTCGGGGGACAGGCGGTACTTCACTTCAAAGCCACTTTGGTGCGTCCTGACACAACTCTCTAGCCTTGCATATATCCACAACTCTTTCTATACATCTCCCTTTACTCTTGCCACTTCGGTACCCAGCTTTTTTGAGAACCTCTGGCATAGATGAGCCAATACCAATTGGCCGCTTTGGATTCGGTGCAAAAACGTGCAAAGAAGATCATTTGTGACCCGCAATTGATTGAAGCTAAGCTACATGCTACGGCCGTGTGGTGTCCGGCAGAGTAGAATAGCACCAACCCCTTACACTCGTGGGTGTCGTACAAGGCGACTAATATTTTCGAGGCAAAAGATCTAAGCGCCTCGGTAGACTGGCAAATGGGCAGCAGCATTTTCCATTGTTATATTATAACACTGCGATCTTCAACCCGCCTGCCAAGCGTGGAGATTATGGCAATAACCTCCCTTTTTGTGGGAGAGGCCCTGGGTCCTGCAGTGGACTGTTATGGGCTGTGATGATGAAGCTACAAGCCTCTGCATAGTGTTGCACGACTGTCGGTCTTCTACAGGTTCTACATTTTGGAGAGTGTGCGAAGCTATTGCTACGCTCTTTATAATGCGTTCGGCTAAGGAATGGAACACGTTGCCTGCGAGTGTGTTGAATGGTCATTATAATCTGGACGCCTTTAAGGCTAGAGTTAATATGTTGTTCCTAGACAGGCATGGTCCATCCTCGGCATCTTCGGCTTCGGCTCCATCTTCGGCAGCATCTTTACTTGCCACCAGGTGAGATGGCGGTCAAATGCCTGGCTTGACTATTTAAAAAAATGGAAATAATGATCGAACTTCGTTTGTATGCTTTCACTACACATATTATCGGGTTTGTTACCACGGTTAGTATTGTTTGTATGGATCGCGCCAGCTTTCGGTTATCGACTTATACTATAATGCCAATTTAAACTTCTTTAAGCAGTATTTGTGTATCTGTAGTAGACGAAGACCAACAAAAGTATTGGGTTCCTACTTGTAATTCGTACATGCATTATCAAAGAATGTATCGTTGGTCAGGTTCCTCGTTATCAAAACACGGAGGTCAGATGACAGTCGTGTCACTGTAATTACTTGATCTGCCAAATCCTGGATCATGGTTAAGTCGGACCACGGTACCTAGTGTGTGGGAGCACAACGGAGACATTAACGTCAACATGAGTTTTTAAGAATGTACCTAGAGTTGAAAGTAAAATCTACTAAGTATACTTTGTCAGCAAAATGGTTAATTGGTTCAGGTTGAACTAATTAATTTCTTAATCTATTTCTGTACTAGCTTGTTGAAGTAACCTTAGTAACCTAATTAGAAAATATCAAAGGGCAGAGACGCTTACAGGAGATTTTAGATTTTGTGAAGGTCAACATAACGACTCGATTTAGGTATTTTTAGGTAAGGGATTCGGCACTTTGTCACGGGGTTAGGCCATATTTACGTACCTATATTTTAAAGATAGATGACGAATTTAAATGATATTGCAACAGTTTTCTCTGGAGAGTACAACATGGAGTCATTAAAAAATATCTACCAAAAATGTTTTTTTTAAAGAGTCGGCACATCGCGAGTAATACCCCTGGTGATGTTGGGTACTGCATACCACCAGGTAGGCCATAAGCTTGTTTGCTACCTTAATGGTATGAAAATATGCTACAATATTTGGTACTTACATACTTTGACCTACCTAAGACTGTGAGGGTGCTCTAGGTTATCACCGAGGGTGCCGACAGTAAAGGTTTAGGAGCTCTATAAAAAATTGGTCTGCCGGTGCACAATCTGGTAACAAAAAAAAATTTTTTTTTCATGACCCATTCTTCGACTTTTCGTAGCGGTAGTACTTACATATCCTCTTGTGTGGGTTTTAGAAGTAAAAAACACTGGTTTGCCGTCCATCCCCGTGGGTACCTGTGGGTCTCGTAAACTTCTGCTATCACTACAAATATTATATATTTATTTAGATATTGTGCATGTCTAATCTGCGACTATTTATCACATATCTCTTTGATAGGCCTGCTGGAAGAGATTTCTTCTAAGAAATAAGTAGCGCCTGTTGTGTCATCTATAACTCTGTATTTTTCATCAAAGTTTTATCTTGCACTTCTGGCAACAGTTAACTACCCAAAAAGGTTGCCTGGAAGAAATCGCTTTAAGCGATAAGGCCGCCTGTTGCTTCTCCTGCTGTTAATTTAAGTTACCCATTGTATACTTTTGATTGTGCAATAAAGAGTTATTCATTCATTTATTCATTTGATGTGTACAATAAACTGGAAAAATAAATAAAATAAAATAAATAAATAAATAATAAAATAAAGTGGAATATTTCTTGTTCTCAATGACGTCGGTTAACTTACGGCGCCCTTATGCGTTTATTACACATTCCTAAATTCAGTAACTGAATTCAGAAACAAAATGCGTGAGAGCAAATCAAAGTGGAGTTGCTCATAGAATAAGGTCCGTTTTTGTATCTCGGATTTTTGAAAAGCGTAGCGACGCGTTACTTAATGTAAGTGATATAAAAATGGACCTTATTCAATGAGCAATACATTCCACTTTGATTTTCGCTCACGCTTTTTGTTTCTGAATTTAGGCATGTGTAATAAGCGCAATACAGTTAAATAGTAGTACTAGGTTAAGTATGAGGAGAGCGCTTTCATTTGCATGGCTAACACCACATTATCTACCTATTTCTGAAGACAAGCCACAGTGTTGAATTCTGGTTTGAAGGATAAGTTAGCCAGCGTAATTGTAGGCATTAAGCATAATGGCTGAGTCCTTTCATTGATAACGCACCGGCGGTCACAAGCTACAGTTACAAGTTTACGTATTGTGAATCTGTTGAAATGTGTATGTGCCTATTTTTAGCATCATAGCTATCGACCGTTTTCTTTTCTTTACTTTCAGAGAGAGCGTTTTCTGTCAAGAATTTACCTCTAACCCAAAATATTATGACCGAAATTCGTAATTACAGCTTCTTCTGCGCTTTGAAATTTCCATTGTTGTTGATGTTTATACACTGCCAAAGTTCTACATAAAGCTCGCATATCAACGCATCTCATGGCAATCGCACAATAACTTTACCACTTGACTTTGCCTGCAAGTCGTGCGTAGTGCGTAGTATCAGATAAGCTTCGCGGATGGATGGTTAGCAAGATGGGGAGTGACGAAATCTACTGCCGTTACTCGCGAAAAGGAGTAGACGGAAATTGGGTGCGTGCGAGATATGTCGAGTTTCTAGTGTCATTGATACCTGAGATATTGAATTCTCACCATCACAATTTCATCATGGTTACGGGTGCAATAACCGCGGTAGTTTACAACATTATTTGCATAACATCGTTTGGTAGCTAGTTTTGAGTTAAACAAAAGTTACTACGGCGGTTGATTAAAAAAGAAAAAGAAAATGTTTGTAAGAATCTAGACAAAACAAAAATAACAATGAGCGAGAAAACGGACATATTTAAACCTACTTTTTCATAAATTAAGCCAGCGCTATGTGTGTTCAAAAGGCAGATTCTACACGTTCCTACATCCCATTTGACCAAATCCTACCTAACCGTAGTGTAATCATACCAATCGAAATCGAGCACCCCAGCAAGCGGACTCAGGATCGAATATCAACACCGGTAGCTCCCTAGTCCAAATAAAGCTTATGCCTAACGACCCAACCCACCTAACATAATGCCGGGCGCCGATCCAGCCCCTAAAAAAGGATGTGGGCACATGCACGTGAAAATCAGTTAAGTGCGAGTCAGATTTCGCAGCAGAGTGTTTGGGGGTTTTGCTATATCTGCACTGATACTGGCCAAAAATAAAAATATTGTAGGCACACTTCGAAAACATAATTGAAGATTGGATTCGTGACCCTGAGTTATATTTAAACGCTTTCGTTTCCTATCCTTTCTCTTTATAACTTTGTTGTATATACTTTTGTATATACTTATGTACGTAGTATGTATGTATGTACGTAAACTCTTTATTGCGCATAACTACATAAAGAAGTAATTTTTTGTAATAGTAGTATAGTGAACCTACATTATAAAACTTTTTGGGTATCAATGTGAAAACCAACGCACATATAAGTAGGACCACGCTAAGACCGAATCGCTTTAAAAAAAAAAACTGTATGGCAACTAATGCCATGTCTTTTATCCGTCATAGAACGTCATTCATAAAAGTCATAACAAAGAATTTGACTGATTTGAAAAATATAGTTGAGGCGATTGGCACATTGGAGCGTAGCATTCATTCTGGCGAAATTTGGTAATATGTGTAATTTTTATATTGTTTTATATATAATAAAAAATTTAGGAATTCTCCAAATTGTTATAATCTTTTCATAAAATTTTATTATTTATGCGAAAAATAATTAGAGAACTGAGTAACGGAATACCTATTTGACAATCCTGGAGACAACACTTCACAGCAGCGGCCTATTTGACGCCTTTTTATGTAGAAAGTACAGCGCCAAAAACATATCTGACCCGCAGCCCGTGTCAAATGTTGCAAAGAAAAAAAACTACGGATCCGCACGAACGCGCGTGGATGCGTTGTCAGTGTGTTCGACTATGAGTAATTTCCATAGAAACCGATGACAGCTCAAATAACTTTATGTCACGCACTAACGCACGTCACGCACAACTGTACGGTGCTGCGTTCCAGTGTGCGGATCGCCTAAATAATAATGGACAATGACTGACAAGGACAGATTATCCAATAGATATTGCCATATCCACATTTTATATTTTCTACCACTGTCAGTTGATTCGGACTAAGCGTGATCCTATTATACTACAGTACTTACACATGTGAGACAGAGACCTAGTTTCACAAAGCTGTACTATCCGACGTGTACTGTTTACCTGTAACTGAAAATGGCGCATACTTTCCTAGATGCAACTTATACTAGAAGTTTGTTGAACGTGTCAAATTGCACTCTTGCATTCGCATGCAAGCCTTTCGTATTCCATCTCTTAGACAAAAAGAAGAGCTAGGAAATATCTGCTATTATAAAACTGTAACAAAGCCGTGCCTGTACATTGAAGATATTTAAAAAAATAGTTGGCATAATATATTGAAATACAGCCACAGATGATTTTTTAAAATTTTTGTCTCTTTGCCTGTCTATGCGCGCTTTCCGCGAAAACAGCTAAACGAATTTGTATGTGGTTATCATGCTTTGGTAGCTTAGGATTCAACTTAAAATCAAAGCTATGTTTAATCAAACTCCGATGGCTACAACCGGAGATAAAGCTTGACCTCTCCGCAGTACTAGTATTCATACGCCAAAAAGGTTATTTAAAATGGTCATTCGGGTAAAAGTTAAATTGTACTGTCGTCGCGGACGAAATCGCGACTAAAAGCTACCAAAAAATATTTCACATTTCATTTCTTAATGCAATTTCTAAAAACACACTATAAATAGCTACTCTTTTACGACGCATACCTACCCTAATCTGATAAATACACTCATAAAACCGCCGTACGAGCTACCCTCGCGTGGCTCGATAACTATGGCCATACACTATTGCCTCAATCCCGCCGCCGCGAGCCGTCTTAGCGCCGAGGATATTCCTTTCAATCATTGACAGGGTTCTCCAATAGTCGTACGTCCTGAATACAAGGATATACTGAATCGATAAGACGTGCCAATGTCTACGGTGCATGTGATATCGGTTGCCAGATATACGATGCGATATGATATCGCTAGGGGTGAGACGTCAAGAAAGAGTTTATCACCCACTAGGGTTCAGATACTGCGGAAATGGGCGATATTTATGTAATGTAAAACCTATGCTCGGTGCGCTAGGGGAGACTATTTCATCATCCTGTACTGGATTGAATATCGAAGAAGTAACTAAACTGACACAGCCTGCTCAGATTAGCAAATGTGAGTGGTTACGCGAAAAGGGACCTCAAGGAATTGGAAACGGTTTTTTTGTTTGTTTCTGTGAACTTTTAGTTTTTTTTTAGTGTAACCGGAATATTTTTACACCGACCCGAGGCAGTTTTGGATAAACTCCGGGCTCGAGGCGAAACTAATTTTGACTCGAAACTTTAAATGCGATTTACTTGAAATCAATTGTTTTCCCTTGAAGTCTCTTTTCAGAGTAACTCACAACTAGGGAGGTATATATTTGACTAAACCATATTTGAAAATAAAATATCTCATGTCTGTAATTGCGCTGACTACCTAATTCTTCAAACCGGAACACAACAATGCAAGCAGTGTTGCTCGGCGGCAGAAATAAATAAGGCAATGGTACTCACCCAGACGGATTCCTCAGCTTGACCGAGTCCTACCACCAGATAAAACACCTGGTAATCAACATACGATCTTGTATTGTATTCTTATGTACAAAAGCTGTAAGAATGTACTACAAGGGATGTATATCTATATATTTAGGACAGCTACATAATCGATTATAATTTAAAGTAAATTTTGTAAGTTAGATTGTTCTCTGCAAGCAAACATCTATTATCAAATTTGCACCCACTCCCATCTAATTGCGCGAGTCTATTTGTCTTATAGGTTTGAAACTTCTACGGAATGATTTAAACCAGTACGATGTGAACTCTAAACTGGTGTTAAATTTATCCAACGAGGGCTCTAAACGCACTGTCTTTTGAACCAATAATTTAATCAAAATTTAATGTCAATAGTAAAAAACTAAATCAAAACCAAAAGATAACCCTTCCAACAATGTAAACTTTAATAGTCAGAGTTCCTTTGTTTCAAAACAACATGACATCACAAGCTACTGGTCTTACGCGAACCAGACACCCAATTTTTGTCGGTTCATGCCGGTCTGCCATGCAGAGGGCCATGTGAACCAACTGTACAACTCAGGTCATCTGTTAGCTAATTTCTTGTATGAAATACGTCCGTCATATAACAAATTAGCGTTACAGTAGGAAGGCGGACCCCGGGCCCTCACTTGGAGATTTCTCCTGGTAGATTTCCTCACTTGCCGCGCGGGAGCGTAACCGGGACATGACGCCGAGATGATGATGATGACATAGCAAATTAGCTGACTACTTAATCCACATAGTCATATGGGTTATCGCATGATCAATAGTCACCTAATTTATAAAATGACTGTACCTTTAGCTGCGGCAATAAATGCTAACTGAAAAAGAACAACATCCATTGCACGTACGCAAGGCCAGAAGAAACGGCAACATCTCCCCACTAATTCGATGGAGGACACACAATATAATTTGTACGGAGCAGGTAAAAGTATTACACCTAAACAATATTAGCTACGTGAGTGGAATCAGTTACAAATTGTCTTTAGGGCCGTAATGTTTCCTTCGTGACGTGAGCTGTGGTTGTCTTGCTGGTATTAAACAAACGTGTTCTAATATAAGTGCTTCTTGCTTTCCTTAGTTGGTTTTGCTGCAGATGGATTTATGATGTGATCGGCACAAAAAGCTTTTTTAATCCCACTAACGATATAAATGCGAATGTTTTAGGGATGTTTGGAAGTTTAAATGTATGTTAATCCTTCACGCAAAAACTGCTGAACGGATGTTGATGAAAGTTTGGCATTGTTGTAGCTTAAAGAGTACAATTCATCCCGAAATTCAATGTAGTTCCTACGGGATCACGCAAACTCCTTCATGCAAAAACTTTTGAATGGATTTTGATGAAATGTGGTAGTGTTGTAGCTTATATCCCAGAATAAATTATTTCAGCCAAATTTTATTAGAATCCATTCAGTAGTTTTCACGTAAAGGAGTAACAAACATTAATCCATAAAATACATAACTATACCTAATATTAATAGCATTATGTGGCCTAGCATCTATAAAGAAACCTTGGCACTAAATATCCGGAGCAAATTCAATTGCTTTCCAATCATCAGGTGGTTTGTTAAGATTCTTGCAAAGAGTCGTTACTTTTTATGGCCTAAATAGAAATGGAACACCAACCTTTCTTAGAATTCAAGCTTAACCTTTTCGTGTATTTTCTCATTCTAAATTAACGTTTTGGAATCTTCTATAAAGTCCTTTAAATTCATTTTGATTTCTTAGATGTAAAAGAGCTGTGTCAGTATTGTCTCGAAAGTCTTTCTAGCCCTGTGTTGAAAGCTCTAAGGGTGATTTTTGCTTGTAGGGAATTTTGTATTGAAACAGACTAGTGATTGCTTAGACGGTGTATTTGCAACTAATTTTTAATAAAATATTTAAAAATAAGGGATCTATCTGAACGATACATTTTGGTGGGTAGCTGGGCAGGTACAGTGTTAAAAGTAACGAACACCGTATGGAGTGCGGGGTGGTATGTATAATTATTGTAGCCTTTTCAAAGTCAAAGCTTTACAAATGTCTATAACTTTCAAAAGGCCACAACAGGAGTAATGTCATCCAGACTACATTGGTAACCTTCGCTGTGCGTTCATCGCGAAAGTTGCTAGACGCGGTCGCCAGTCGCCGTCCGCTATTAGGTAAATGAAAATTACTACTGCGGTTGCAAACTACTGGATTTAAGGCGAACTTCGCAACGAATACAATTAGAGCAAGAATCTGAGATTTAATCAAGGCGGGCAGAGTTAAATGAGAGCATTATTCGCCGAATGGGACTCCGCCGGTGCTAATTAGTATTCTACGGCAGGCTGTAGGTTATGTTTGCTTGCTAGGCCTTATTGTTTGTACTACGAAATAGGAGGAGCGAGTGTCGCGGTAAATCATGTGAAGTTAAATTAGATTTTATGTAGACTTTGTCTCAAAGCAATTTTCCGACGATGTAAATGAACCACTGATTGCACGGAAAAATGTACTCTTTAGTCCGTCAATATAGGCAGTTTGCTTATATTATATATGACGACCTGAGTGGTTCAATGGTCAACATGTCTGCCACGCAAGAGGTCCCGGGTTCGAATCCCGGCCGGGCAGAAATTGAAATGATGAATTTTAATTTCTGTTACGGGTCTGGGTGTTCTATGTATAATAAGTATGTATTTAAAAAGTATTTAAGTAGTATATCAGTTATCTAGCACCCATAGTACAAGCTTTGCTTAGTTTGGGGCTAGATGGCGCTGTGTGAATTTGACAGATATACTCTGACAGATATGCTTACGATTTGTAAGAAATGATCTCATAATACGATAGGTATGCAAATCACCATTTATAATTATTAATTTTTTATACGGCAGACAAACAGGCAAGCGAGACACTTGAAGTAGAGAGTGGCCACCACCGCCTATGGACATCAGAGTTACCAATGCGTTACCCGCCTCTCAAGAGACCTCTAATATACGTTTTGAACGATCCCATGTTTAAAAAAGGAAACACTATGGCTGGGAGCAACATATTTTTTTTGGTTATATCGATGGAAAATGTTTCTCTTTGGTAGTAGTATAAGAAACGAAGGTGGAATCTAGCAGAGTAGTAGCAAGCAACAATATCATATTGGCGTTAATGTCCCGGTTGTGCTCTCGCGCACGAGGGCCCGCGGTCCGCCTTGACCATGGTCCAGGATTTGGCAGGTCAAGTAATTACAGTGGAGCGACTGCCATCTGTCCTCCATGACCCTGCTACCAGGGGAACCTGACCAGATTGGATCATGGTTACACATCAAGTCGCCTGAATGTGCAGGTTTCATCACGATGTTTCCCTCACCGTAAGAGCATCGGTTAGTATTCAACTAATATACATAACTAAGAAGCAAGCAAAAATCTCCCAAGAAAACAGGGTGCAATTTTTCTGATGTGTATTTTCGACACTTCATGCCCGATTGCACTATACTTAGGCGACGTAGGTATTTCATAAAGCATTAGTCATAAAGTTGAGAGCGACGTAGCGAGTTTAGTTGTAAAGTAAAAGTAAAATATCTTTATTGCACTTACTTCCAAGTAACCTTAGTTTTCACTTAAGGTAGTTGTTGGCGCAATGCTTTTTCTTGTCTACATAGTCATAGTCTAGTACATAGTCTGTGCCTATGTATCTACGTACTCGTAAGCTTAGATCTTTGACACTACGAAATGGATTTTAATGCGGTTTTCAACAATAGACAGAGTGATTCAACAGGAAGGTTATAAGCAAAAGAAAGGGTAGGAAGGGGTAAAGTAGGTGTACTGCGCTTATTACCCATTCCTAAATTCAGTGACTGAATTTAGAAACAAAAACCCTGAGAGCAAATCAAAGTGCAATGTATTGCTCATAGAATAAGTACATTTTTGTATATCGGATTTTTGAAAAGCGGAGCGACGCGTGACTTAATATAAGTGATACAAAAATGGACCGTATTCTATGAGCAATACATGCCACTTTGATTTGCTCTAACGTTTTTTGTTTCTGAATTCAGTCACTAAATTTAGGAATGTGTGATAAGCTCATACGCGAAGTCGCACCTGGTCTACTAGTTAGAAATATTTAAATCATATGCGTCATCAGTCTGCTAATCATGGAGATTGTGGCGAAACCATCAATTAATGTGGGGAATGCTCGACTACTAATAATAATAATAATATATATAAGGTTGGTATAACAGTTTATTGGAGAAAAGGATGTACAATCACAGTTAACTTAACTCTATTTACATTGAAAGGTAGGTAAAGCGAGGGGCAACGGATAATAGCTCTTTTCTACGCGGGCCGGAGTCATGGAATGGCGTCTGCACGTGTCCGTCTTCGGACGCGAGGCGCGGGGTGCGGGGTGCGGGCGGCACGGGCCGTCCGCGCGCCGATCCCGGAAAGGGCCGAGCGCAGCTGGACAAAGCTTTCGCGGCGCAGGTACGGAACCGAGCCAAGCGCGCGCGTTACATCCTCCCCCTCTAACCCAGGTGTTACGTCCCGGAGACTGGGTTAGCCTTACGACGTGGCCTACCCCTCTTACGTTTCTCCTGGACAGGAGCCTGGATGGGTCCAACAAACGGGGTCAGTTGCGAAACGTGATACTTCCCCAATACCACGCCGTCACTATTGCGCTCCAAAGCGTAAGTCACGCTACCGATAACCTCCCGGATTCGATAGGGCCCATCACGCCGGGGAATAAACTTGGGAGTCTGCCCTCTGCTCGTGTCGTTGGCCCCTTGGGTTTTCAACAGCACGAGGTCTCTCACACTATAGTCCGGTGGCGGCCGGCGATTCTCGTCGGCAAACTTCTTCTGCGCTGCCTGGGCCTTTTCATGTACATCGCGTGCATCGAGTAGCGCAACAGACAGCTTCTTGAGGAATGGGGTCATCATCGCTACGACGTTATCATTTTCCACCACCGCTCGCATATCCGACAACACGTCGGCGGGCGCGCGCATCTCGCGCCCATAGTTTAAATATGCAGGTGAGTGACCAGTTCCTGCAGTAACCGCGGAGTTCATCGCGAACCGTATAGCGGGGAGATGAGCATCCCAGGTATCATGGTCCTTACCGACCAGAATAGCGAGCTGCGGTTTCAAATCGCGATTCTTACGTTCGACTGGATTCGCCTCCGGGTGATAATACGAGGTTAGGCACTGTTTGATGCCCATGACGTGACAGGTCTGCTGCATGACCTCGCTCACGAACTGCACGCCGTTATCGCTGACGAGCCTCCTAGGGACCCCGTAGCGAAGATACACCTCGTTCACCAGTGCCTTAGCACACTCTTCAGCCGTAGCGGATGACAGGGCGAATAGTTCCACCCACCTAGTGCAAGTGTCCTCCAGGATTAAAATCCATTTATTGCCGGAGCGCGTCTTCGGCAGCGGCCCGAAGAGGTCGACTGCGAGGACCTCAAATCGGCGCGACGTGGCTGGTACTTGCAACAGGCCAGCTGGCTTTCGTGTGTCAGCCTTATAGCGTTGGCACGCTGTACAATTCTTTACGTATTGGGCAACGTAAGCTTTCATTCCGGGCCAGTAGTATTTTCCTACTAGGCGTTGTAACGTCCGCTCTACGCCGAAATGACCGGCCGTAGGAGCGTCGTGGTATTCAGCGAGCACGTCCTTGCGCTCGTGCTCTGGTACCACCAGGCTGGCGTCGTCATTCTCCTCATTCTCGGGACCGTAACGGTACAACACACCGTCGGTCAAAACATAGCCTTCATCGGCCCACGCTCTCCCCCTAAATGGATCGTCGGATTCAATCGCCTCGACGATCTTCAGTACCTCGGGATCCTTTAGTTGGTTCTCCCGGACATCCTTGGGGCTGCGCAAGGGCAGGTCTACCACGGTCAGGCATAGGTCACAGTCGGTGCCCGCGGGGCATGCCGGGCGTGACAACGTGTCTGCGATCACGTTCGCTTCATCCGCGCGTATCAGCTCCGTATCCTCCACAATCATGGAGTTCACGAAAGGAAATATTTGATGCGGGCTGTCCGAAAAATACCACGACTCCTGGGCTATATTCAACGTGACGCTCGCATCACGGATGAAGTCGCGGCCTAACAACGTTCGGGTATTTTCCCCCGGGAACACCACGAACTCGGTAGCGATTTGCCTGCCTTCTAGGGTCACGGGTATTGTCGCGGTCAGAACAGCCTTTCGTTGACGAGAACCATCCGCAAGCCCGATGGTGCGGTCTGTCTCGCGGAATTGTACTCCAGCCGACCGTAGGATAGAGTGCAACATCGAACCAGCCACACTGCAAGTAGCTCCTGTGTCGAGTAGCGCCACGCCTATCTTATCCGCTATAGTGACGGACACGGTCGGGTGTGACGTTTCCGTTACGCTACGTACGTAAGCGGCTGCATTACTGGTTACGATGTTAAAATCGTAAGATTTCGCAGGCACAGTTTTCGTCGAACAAGTATCACATTTCGATCTAACTACGCCGGGTTGGCCGCATCCATAACACCGTATCGGGTTCGGCCCCGTGCTAGTAGTATCTACATCGGCAACCGTACCTACCGCTTGTTTGTTGTGTACATTACGACATTCGGACTCAACGTGTCCAAAAATCTTGCAATATGTGCACTGAACGCGCCTATCCCGTTTCGAAGTGGGTTTGGCACCCGTTGTACCACGCGGACAAGTGGTAACGTTGCGCTCGGCCGGTCCGATTTCCCGCGCTGCGCGCGGCGTCGGGACGGCTGCGCTCGGACTATTGGCACTGGAACTACTATTATTACCTACTTTGGTCTCGGAGATCGCGTCCTCGATGGCCCTCGCTTTTCCCACAAAACTATCAACATTATTTATACTGTCTCTAGGAAGGCGCTTACGAACACGTCGATGTAATAGCCCATACATCATGTCTATCTGCATATCAGTAGGTACTGCGTATGGTAATTTCACTATTAACGACCGCAATCTACACACAAAAACTTCCGCTCTTTCGGAATCATTTTGTTCAGCGGCGAAAATGTCACGTAACACTTTGTGCGCCGGTTGTTGCATGCCGTACATGGTGCGCAGGCGCGACACGGCGTCGGGCCAGGTTAGGGCTTGGGCGCGCGCTCCGCGCCACCACACGGCCGCGTCGCCCTCCAACAGCATCGGCAGTCCGCGCAGCGCGTGCTCGTCGCTGACACCCGTGCACTCCTTAAATACTTGCACGCTGTCGAGAAACGCCTCCAGCACCTCCGCGTCGCGAGACCTCCCGTTGAACCTCGCGGTGCACTTGGAGAAATTGCTTCCAGTGCCCGCGGACGACAGGTCGGACGGCGGCCGGGCGTAGGACGGCGGCGTCGCGGCTGATGGGGACCAGTGGCCGCTGTTAAAGGGGAGCGCTCTCAGGGTTTCTACCAGGGAGCGGTTGGTCTCCGTCTGCATCCTGACGAAGGACTCCATGATACCGGCCAGGAAGGTCTCGGTGTTCACGTGAACGGCCTCGCCGGCGCAGGCGCCACCACGTGGCGCGGCGGCCGCGGCGGGCGCGACGGGCGCAGCGGCGGGCGCGACGGGCGCAGCGGCGGGGGCGCCTCGGGCGCGCTGCTCCTCCGCTCCGTCGTTAGACTCTTCGTAGTCGCTTGCGTTGCTGTTTCCTCCGTCGTATTTCCCACTACGTGTGTGCATTTTGTCGTTGTACCTATTACACTTTTATCGTCGAGATATTAATTTCACTCGCACGGCACGGCACTCTCAGGTTGGAATTCGTAGCCGCTAGTTGGGCGCCAGTATAAGGTTGGTATAACAGTTTATTGGAGAAAAGGATGTACAATCACAGTTAACTTAACTCTATTTACATTGAAAGGTAGGTAAAGCGAGGGGCAACGGATAATAGCTCTTTTCTACGCGGGCCGGAGTCATGGAATGGCGTCTGCACGTGTCCGTCTTCGGACGCGAGGCGCGGGGTGCGGGGTGCGGGCGGCACGGGCCGTCCGCGCGCCGATCCCGGAAAGGGCCGAGCGCAGCTGGACAAAGCTTTCGCGGCGCAGGTACGGAACCGAGCCAAGCGCGCGCGTTACATCTATTATTTTTTCAAGCATCAGTTTACAGTATAATATTTATAACTAAATATTTTATTTGTTTAAATTGTGTATTAGGTATGGGCTTGTGATATTGAGGAGATATTGAGTGGTAGAAAGTGACAGACATAAATTGGACCCACAAGAAAGAATACCCATGTCTAACTTTTCTAAAACCTTTTGGTAGGTACTTTATTCAAAGCAAGACATTACCGACGGCTGCTGTAATGTCAGTTTTGACGGGAATCGAACCCCAAAATTAGCTTTCATGAGGCAACCATTGCGCCCATGAATAAGAATTGAAATAAAAATCCGACATATTGCCCACTGTGCAGACACCCGTGCCACATTCAGAGTGGGGCGTAGTGATGTCCGACCGTAACAACTTAGATAAGGATAAGGTTGAAATGAACCGTGAAGCCATTTAATAAATTATATATAGTTCTGCTCGTAAAAATGCAGGTAAATGGTATAAGTACGTATTTTTCTCATTTTTCTACTTATAAACCGGCAAGTCGTTTCCCTGGGGCTTACGCAGCACGTGACTATCTAAACCAGCGCAGACGAGCCTCCTCAATCTTGCCCGCGATCTCTCTCACGACAAGCCTGTCACGGATGTAATCGTTACGCACTCAGTCAGGTCGCGTAACGTCGCACACCCACCCAGCATTTTCATTTAATTGGCTTGAAGTTCGCGGACGTGCTTCATCAAAGCTAAAGTGCGGTCCCAGAGCAGGAAGAAATTAGAACTATGGAGGGTTACTATTTGTCTCTGTCGTTGCCGCGTTAATATGTATAACGCATCACGCTCGAATTCCTTCCTGTTCCGCTCTTTGGCTCTGTGATGTTCTATGGTTGCGAGACTCATCGCAACCATAGAACATCAGAGACCTAATTTTATTTTTTTATTTTATTTACTTAATAATGCTGTTGAAGATAAAGTAAAGTGAAATAAATAAAGGATTGTAGGGTCGCAGGTGACTGCCTGACCGTGTAGTGTCCGGCAGAGTGGAATACACCAACCCCTTAAACTCGTGGGTGTCGCATAAGGCGACTACTGTTTTCGAGGCAAAAGATTAGAGTCTCCGTAAAGTGGATAATGAGCAGCAGCATTTTCCATTGTTACATTTATAACATTGCGATCTCCAACCCGCCTGCCAAGCGTGGAGATTATGGCTATAGGATGTCCCCTTTCGTGGGAGAAGCCCTAAGTCCTGCAGTGGACAATTATGGGCTGTGATGATGAGGTGACTGCGTGGGTAACAGAATCAGGATCCGAGGTTTGTAATACATCACATTATATCGGGTTTCACAACGCGGTTTTAATTATTTTTCCTCGATATTTCTCAGCGGTTGTACTGCATTACCGCGAATATGATAAAGATGATGACGATTTTCATTGTGAAATAAAGTAGGTCAATCCAAACCGACGACCTGTGTGGTTCAGTTGGTTAACCTGTCACTTAGAGGTCCCGGCTTCGATTCCCGGCCGGGCAGGAATTGAAATGATGAATTTTAATTTCTGTTTTGGGTCTGGGTGTTATATATATTATAAGTATGTATTTAAAAGTATATAAGTAAGTAGTTAATTAGTTAACTAATAAATAACACAAGCTTTGCTTACTTCGGGGCTAGATGGCACTGTGTGAATTCTTCCAAGCCTATTTATTTAAACTCGAGTCTTAAAACTTGAATTGAGTTTTATTGAAAACTCTATACAGCCTAGTCCAGCTACCACTTACATTATTATATAACACTCACCGTCTTCACTCACTCAATCCATATTTTTATTACTGATATCGACATATCGACAGAACGCCGCCCCATCCCCACGCGCATCCCTTTGATCCCTTCGGAAATACATCGCGGCTAATATTGAAAACGTGATGCTAATACTCTAATATGTAATAATATCTCCTCATGGGAGTAGGTTCGGTACTTATCGCGTCTCTTGTGCTCGTACAAGACTCTGCCGCGGGGTTCGTCGCGTAATATTTGAAGTTGCTTGTGAGACTGATGTTATGATGTATGGACATTGTAATTCATATTAATAAGAGTAAACTACTGCGTATTTACATACTATATTATACTTATGTATATTAGTACAGGAGCGTCGGTGGTTAAAGGGTCCGACTCTTACCCCGAGACACCGGGTTCGGACCCCAGTACCGCCTTGTACATTCAGCTACAGAGAGAACTGAACCCCCCCCCCCTTTATCATACATTTACGTATGCTAAGAGCGTCGATTCACTCTGCAGCTGACTGTTCCTTTTTTGAGTTATGCACATTAGTTGAATACTAACCATGCTCTTACGCGGAGAAAACATAGACATGAAACCTGCACATTCAGGCGACTGAATATGTAACCATTATGAAATCTGGTCAGGTTGGGTTTATTTACAGGGTCACGGACTGACGTCCGCACGACGATGTGTATGTGTCTGTCTGACGATGGCAATCGCTGCATTGTAATGACCTGATCTGTCAAATCCTGGATCATGGTCAAGGCAAACCCCGAGCCCTCGCGTGCTAAAGCACAACCGGGACATTAACGTAATTGTCCTTTACCATTGTCTTCTATTTATTATGACGTACAAACATAATTTACCACTTTCATTCCCTGTATTTTCACGAAAGTAATAGTAAGTATTCAACGTTCGATAAAACGATTGTTCAGTGGCGTGGACCGTTAAAGCTATTGAAATTGGGCGAAAAATTCGACAGGGGTAGCTGAGGGTAGGTATTTTATAAGGGGAGACAAGGGATTGCGTTTCCATAGGAATTTCAATGGGGTATCGTTATTAGCACTTCGAACTGCAGGAAAGAGGATCGACACGTTTTGCCACGTTTCGACAAGTGGGCTATTTTAAGTAAATTCTCAAAATCAAAAATATTTTTTCTTAACAAGCTGTTATCGCGCGGTATAGTTATCATAATCATAAACTTTATTGCTTTCTTGTGGTTGTTACAAATGTTACAATGTAGTACTCGTCAAGACCATTCCAAAGAGCCCAAACTCGAGGTTTTCTTGGTGCGTTCAGAAGTTCCTATGAGCCCAATATGGTAACATATTAATGCATTGTCATCCAAGTTACATAGGAATACTTAATTTTAGCTCAATTGAACCCTGGGAAGTTGGTCAAAGGATACTTGTAAGATATGTCCCAAACATACACAGTTACATACAAATATTGCAAGTTAAATAAAAGCTTGTAAAATACGTTTATGTACGAGTATGTGTGTATTTTAAATACCTAACTGGAGCGTCCCAGTGACTGCTTAAAATAAAAATTGGCGGTCTACCTATATTTTTTACCCTCGACGCAAAAAGGAACAGTTTTTTTATTCTACGCAGCGGCAAATGAGCAGACAACCCACCTGTAAGCGGTAGCTGTCACCCATAACATCTATGATTCATGCATTTAGGTTGCAGGTAACAAAACTGCAGAACCACAGGATCTTTGTCACTGTGAGGACTAAAATGGAATGACTCATGTAATTGCGTTGGCTACCTTATCCTTCAAACAATGCAAGGATTGTTGCTTGCATTGTTTGAAGGCGGCGGAATTGAACCCAGGCGGAGACGATAGGCTTGACAGAGTTCTACCACCGGGTTGTGCTACTTACATCAGATTTCAGTCGTCTTAATAATTACCCAAGTTGTTGACTTCTTCTAGATAGATTCTACATATGTGTATATTCCCTGTGAGTCTGTCTGTGACATCGTAGCTCCCGAAAGAATGGAATGATTTCGATGGGGTTTCCTTTGCCGTTTGGTCAATCTGAAGATTATTTATAAATTTCATCTAAATCAGTCCAGCTTTTCGCAGTCCATGATAAACCTACGTAAACAGCTTCTTCACCTAAATTGCAATTTAGTGTCGAAAAAGGCAAACTACCATGTTAAAGACAAAGTAAATGCCTGCGCCAGAGAGCTGTGAGCTCTTTGAGCTGGAACGATCGCCCAAACAAACTGCAGCAGGAAGTGTTGACATACTTCTTAAGCAGTAAAGTGCAGGTCCTCCAGAACTAACGTTCCAGCTCATATTCAGAGGCACATTACTCGTGTCAAGCGCTCACTTAACATGTTATAACAAGTGTTGTGTTGTGCAGCTGTGTCTAGCTGAGCACTACAATGGGTAGATGTTGTCAAACTGAGGAAGTATATTTTTTTTATCGAAGACTCAAGATTTCTACTAAAATTGTCAGAGTTGCCGCTTTGGGGGGCACAGCAGTGGGCGTTAATGGGCTGATTGATGTCAAGCATTTCAAGTCACATTCATATACCTTATGGGCGACAATTATATCCATTGGATACCTACATTATGTTTCATCACGTGTCTATCCCGAGAAAACCAATTCAAGATGTGGTTCCTAAACGACACAAAAATGTATACCCTATACCTTTTTGTGTCATTAGGAATCAATAATAAAATATAATTTACAAAGTCTCAAGCTGGTGCCCCACCGAAACATAAACGTGTATAAGTCGAATTGTAGGTCTAAATGTGCGGTATCGTTCTGAAGAATTATATGTCTCATGACTCACTCACACCCTCTAGTTACACTAGATTCTTCAACCTTACTACTAGAATTGAACTACTTAGCAGCAGAGACAAGGCTGTAGTGTCTATCCTTTTGACGAATTGCTTTCAAAAGCCCTAGGTTAAGGGTACGACAACCTACAACAGCATAGTTTGGGAGCCAGTGCCCGCCGGCACGCGAGGCCCATGTGCACACGGTGCATGTAAATGCAAGTGTAACATTGCGCGAGCTAAATGCATTGCGCCGGACGGCCATTTTGAAAACTGCTCTCGTTTTGAGTACTTTCTAGTTCAGATATTTGCTTCTAAGTCTTTCTGATTGAGTAGGTATATGGTGTTAGGGCACTATTCAAAGTCTAAATGTGTATACCTATGCATATAAATGAGCACAGTTTTATTGTGATTGTACGCTATCTAGACCAAGACTAAACTAGACGAAATCCAAAAATAATTTAAAGATTTCCTCAAAAAATGTTTATTCTTCCCGAACGACGCCATTCTCAAAGCCCGGCAACGAATTCGCAACTCTCCTGTTGCTGCGGGTGTCCATGTCCATGGCAGTTATCATATACCATCACTTCCGTTTGCGTCCCTGTATAAAAAGGGCCAACACGGGAATGTCTTGTCAACTAGGATAATGGCTGATACCTACGAATCGCCAAACGCTAAATTTAGACGAATAATTTATTTAACTATTAAAGTTGTTACGGCATCGTTGAGATAAGTACTAAATTGTAGCTAACTAGGCGGAAATATAGCATCGAAAATGTCACGTCATTCTTTAATAAATGGCATTAGGAATTTTATTTACGCTTTGATGTGAACATTGGTTTGAAGACTTTCGTGGTTATTCATAAATTTTATGTTACTGAAATATTCCTAGGGACGTTTTTTAAGATGAAATATAGCCTATGTTACTCGCTGATAATGTAGCTTTCTATAGGTAAACTAGGTTTTGAGTTTATCCATTACAAACAAACATAGAATTTTCCTCTTAAAAATTTTCTTCTTTTAATATCATATTTATAGACGAATAATAAGGCCCACAGCACAGCATCGGTTACTTACGTGGGCTCGGGTTCACACGTATTTGCACTGTGCGTCTTGCCCCATACAAACTCAATACAAGAACTAGGTATTTATTTTCCTTGAGTCAATTGGAATGTTAAATCAATAACTACCACAGCGATAAAGCTATATTTTACTAACTTCAAGCTACAAAACCGCACCTATCATTCATAAAGGCTCCTCTAAACCGATAAGCGTTTTTATGGTCGATAAACAGCATGGATGGCGGTAGACGCCCCACTGCAGTAATGGCCGCGCTGTCAGCTCTAACAAATTTCCCAAGCGGTGTGTATTTCACCATTGCACCGGGTACAGTCGGGTTCGATAGAATGGCAGCCGTTATCCAACAAGATTTTCCTTCTTTGGCATGGATCACGTGTTTGCCTATTTCGTAGGTTCCCTTTTATCGAAGTAGGTTCAGTATCAGCAGCAGGTCCCTGAGGACTTTTTCACTGAGGTTGTCGCACAAGAAAACTAATCCTAAACGTCTGCATATTCTTTTATAGACACGTGTTCAGTTTCAACTGTCAGTCTTTTTAATCATGAGGGCGTGGGTATCAAACATCGACTACAGCTGTCTGTCAAAACGGATGCTTTACAAGATGACGACTTTAGTTCTGATTTCAGCCACGTGCCAAACGATCCTTGTAACACCTATGTCTGTTTGTAACAAAACTAAGTGCTAATATATTCAACTCTGCCAGTCACCACACGGCTAAGTTTATATATAGTATGAAGGTAGCGATGGTGGCCGAGCGGTTAGAGTATACGACTCGTAAGCCAGAGGTCCCGGGTTCGAATCCCGCTCCGGCCATGTACCAATTACTGTTTTCTGAGTTATGTACATTAGTTACGGTGAAAGAAAACATCGTGATGAAACCTGCACATTCAGGCGACTGGATGTGTAACCATGATCCAATCTGGTCAGGTTCCTCTGGTAGCAGGGTCATGGAGGTCAGATGGCAGTCGCTCTACTGTAACTAACTGACCTGCCAAAATCCTGGATCATGGTCAAGGCGGACGCCGCGCCCTCGTGCGCGAGAGCACAACCGGGACATAAACGCCAAGATGATTATGAACCTTACAACACTTACTATATGTGTTATTATATGTTGGCACAATTAAAAGCTCCAATATAATTTGAATATCCTAAATAATTGCAACTAGTGGGACCCGGCACGGCTTCGTTCGCGTACACCTACTTCTACATATCCGTTTTTCTTGCTTATGAACCTTCCTCTTGAATCACTATCTATTGTTGAAAGCCGCTTTGAAATCTGTTGCGTAGTTTAAACGATATAAGCGTACAGACATAGGAATACATACATAGGAACAGACAGCGGGAAGCGATTTAGTTTTATACTATGTATAAATATATTTGTGTCGACTGTACATTTCCGAAGTGAGATATTTTAGCGTCCTCATGCGAAACATTTCTTCGAGGCGATGACAAGTATATGTATTTGCGGTTCCGGCGTCTTTTATGGTTTAGGATGAATGCTTGTATTGTTTACTAGCAGTCCCCCGCGGTTCAAACATTCAATTATATCGCGGGACTCTATCATTGTTCCGAGATGAGAAGTAGCCTATGTCACTCAGTATAAATGTAGGTTCCTAATAATTAAAGACCTATTTATTATAGGCAGGTCGATATATTAGAGGTCTGCTCAGATGCGGGCAACGCATTGGTTACTCCCCTGGTGTTGCTGATGTCCATAGGCTGTGGGGACCACTTTCCATCAGGTGGCCATGTAGCAATGCAATGCAATTTGTTGAATAGACAGATCGCAAAAGTTGTTCAAACTAAACTCGAGTTCGTTACGCATTATTATTACATTTATCAGAACTCACACGCGACGTACCTTTGCGATTTATGTGTCGACGTTTCGGTAGCTCCTACCGTGGTCACGAGAACACTGAAGTGCAAGCCTCACCTAATTTTGAAAGCGTTGATGCCATACTAGATACATAAGTAGGCACTTGTAAACATTGTGGTGCTCGTTCACGGAACGAAAAAGCAATTGCAGTTTCTAAGATGAGTAACGGGCAACCGCGACTGCAATATATTGCAGCGATAAATCGCTAGTAATATTGCAACGCGTGTGACAAAACCATCGTGATGAAACCTGCACATTCAGGCGACTGAATGTGTAACCGTGACCCAATCTGGTCAGGTTCCTCTGGTAGCAGGGTCACGGGGGTCGGATGGCAGTCGCTCCATTGAGCTGCCACCTGATCGCCCAAATTCTGGATAATGGTCAATGCGTACCCTGGGCCCTCGTGCGCGAGAGCACAACCGGGACATTAACGCCAAGATGTTTATTTTTAGATTGCAACCCTTTTAATTGTCGCTTGCAAGTTGAACATGTTGGGATTTTCATCGGAGAATAATTTTAGTTACATTACATACATTCACACTTATACCCGTAACACACAGGGGTTGGCAGAGATAATCCAATTTTAACCACAATCTATTATTATCAAAATAATAATAAGTATATTGGCCGTGTGGTATCCGGCAGAGAAGAATAGCACCACCCCTTACATTCGTGGGTGTCGTACAAGGCGTCTAATATTTTTAATTTAGAGTCTCTGAAGGCTTGAAAATAGGTCAACAGTTTTTCCATTGTTATATTTATAACACTGCGATCTCCAACCCGCCTGCCAGGCGTGGAGATTATGGCAATAACCTCGTCGTGGGAGAGGACCTACGTCCTGCAGTGGACTGTAATGGACTGTGATGATGATGAATATGATGTACATAAAGCACATTAATAATAATAAGGAATGCAATAAATATATCCAAATATTTACGCATTTACTAATTCTAGACTTCAAATACCTATCTAGATAAATCTTCCAATATTGTTACTATAACATGACTTTTACATTCATTTACTTTGCATCTTCGTAGGTAACACTTTTCGCTTAAAAGTGTAATAAGAGATAATGTCCAGGAGGATGCAGCCTCTCATGAAGGCATTATCTTTGATATGAAACACATATCCTCTACCACTACCTCGTGTCTATTTTTCGTACGTTTCCAAACATATAAGACTTACTTACTTATCAGCTATATTCTCATACATTAAACATATTATCACACAATAAGATCGGAACGAAATTACACATGGCTTTAAGGAGTAACACCAAAGAGATTGGAAAGTTAGCTACCTTCATGGTTAGACTGGCAAATTTTTATTGCTCTGTGATTGACACGACAGAAAACCTGTGTAGAAAACACTGAATTATGGAGCAAAGTCTGTTTTATTGTCTCTTCCATAGAGCTGGACAAAACGCTGTTATATTCTGTTTCAACATTTAGTACCCTTGAACAAAGGCGCTATCTAGACTTGTCTGAGTATCTCACGTATTTCAGCTAATGTTTGTAGTTCTGCATATAACCACGGGACTTTAAAGATCAAACTATCTGGATTGCAAATGTTTATATATTTTTTAGCAAAATTTTAAACTTTTTGGAAATGGCCAATCCGACTACGGTTAACACTGGTAGGTATAATCAGATAACGTTAAGCTAACTGGTGGCTCCCATTTCACTTTGAGAACTACCTTTTTTATAAACTTACAACTGCCAAAACTGACGACAAATAAAAAAGGTATTTTAAAACCCTTATAAAAAATAGAGAAAATATTTTTTATTTAATTTAGGGACTTACTGGCAGCTAAACATATACAGGTTAAACATAAACATGTTACATAATATATGTATGAAGTCGTGAACTGGATGGAGTGCTAAACATATTAAAACGATAGGTACAATTATTTCTGTCGTACGTGGAATTTTTGTACCTATCGTTTTCATACATTTAGCACTCCATCCGGTTCACGGTTTCATACATATATTATGTACCTAACATATTACATAATATATGTATGAAACTTGAATATTTTCACAATCGCGTATTAATTTTGATATTATGTACAATAAAAAATATTTGCGCAAATGTGTAATTGCGAATAAAAAAACGCCAATTTCATAGCACCCAATATTAAATTTCTTCATCTCACTTTATACTCACGTTCTCGTGGTACTACACCCGATAATGGACTTGAAAGGAAACAGATAAGAAAAAACCTTTCTGAATACTATTTCACGTAATGTGACATGTTGATTAATCATCTAACAAAGCATGGTCTTGTGTGTGTATGTTGGTCATATTCGCCTCAGAGGCCGCTAATGCTGCTTTTCATCTCACTAACGAACTAATGCGAGCATCGAGGATGTACGTGCAGTGATAAAAGGCCAGGAATTATGCAGGCTTTTAGCTGGTTCGGGCTTTCGGAAAGCTTTTTTACTCGGCGGAATATACCTACATACACACACAAGACCATGCTTTGTTAGATGACGTAATAGGTACCTAATTAGAGAGAATATAGGCCCTAATTTGCAAATTCTGGAATACAAACACTTGTGTGAAGATTTTATAATAATAATATTATGATAGAATGACGATGAGAAGCTTTCTACAACAATAAAAACAAGAGGCGTGTATAAAATAATAAATAAATACTTGCGCGAGAATATTCTCCATTCCCTGTGTGCTGTTGTACACTTACAGATAATTCGAAAGCTCTCAAAGGATATAAATGTATCGCGAGGAATATGATACTGACGCGTCTAAGATCCCAGGATCGCCCTCTGGCGGTCGCTTGCTGAGAACTTCCGCTCGCGGCGTTTGCGGTGTCAGATAAAGTTGCTATTCCTTCTTTTATTTTGGATTCGTAATAAGTTTTCGTATGCATAAATGGACCTCATCCTGGGGGTGTAACAATGGGAATTTCCCTTCCGGCCCGGGAATACCCCGGATCCTTTATTTTTCTCGTCTCCCGGCGTTCATTTCACTTGCAAATGTTTCATTCTTTATGAATTTACGCAATTCTTCAGAGGGTGGGAACGAAAAAAAGGTTCTGCCGGAATCAAACTTGTACAAATATTTGAAGTGAAAAGTTTTCGTCGGATGAATTTTTTCTGCGACTTCTCAGTCTCGATTCCCTGATGAATGGCAATTTTGATCGAAAAGGGTTTACGATAATGGTTTTGCTTCCATCATCCGATTTTGTTTACTAACTTTTGGGATGTCGAGATACTTATTTTACTGCCCCTAAACAATCTAAATTGTAACTTTGAGCTCTGTTTTGTAATGAAATGTTTTCTTCTCCCCGTATTCTGCTCAGCACAACATTCTAGTACTATTTTATGAGCTTTCAACAAACTTGCTTGCAGAGACAACAAAGTTTGCGAACACTAATGACTCTTCTGTTAAAGATCGCAGGTCCAGGAAACTTTTCCTTTTCCAACGGGGAAGGTGACGGAATTCCAGATGGAACCTTCCCGAGATTCCAGCAGTGATCGTGTAGACAATGCCTCAGGAAATTAGATTTGGAACGCAGTCGCGGCACGTGTGTCGTCCTTATAGTACTGCTTAGGTGTAGCTCGGTAAACTACGAACTATTGTAAAAAGAAAGAGTCCGTAATTCGTGATAAAAGCTGATAGTCTGATATGATCATAGTAGAGGCAAATTTTAACGTAATAACAAAATCGCAGCGGCGGTTGGCACATACCATCTTTCTTTTTCACTATATAATGAGAAACAGACATCATGGGACAACGACTGGGGTTGATTTTGTAAATATGTGTAAAATGTCTGCTCGTTTGTCACTGAACAGCGTAAAAAAAACATAGCGCGATTCGGTCGAATCATCACAACATATGCTTAAAAAAGTATTTAAATAGTTAATCAGTAATCTAACACCCATAACACAAGCTTTGCTTACTTTGGAGCTAGATGGCGCTTTGTGAATTTGTCCTAGCATATTTATTTATTTATATATCTACGAAATGTCGTTTCAAGTCTTCAGTCCGAAGTGGCAGTGGTGCCAAGGTTACAAGTAGCCTATTTGCGCGCGAGGCGAGCTGTGAACTTAAACAAGCTCTTTGTCCCGTCTTCGTCCACCTGCCGCCTGCAACGGCTAACAAATCGGACGTGCAGCCAGCTTTGGAACTACAATTGTTTGCTATCCAATACAATGAAGCACAGAGTCGAATGGCCGTTCTATGGCACAGCCTTTTGTACAGGCTGTCGTTCTGTACTATCGATAGATTATGAAATACTAAGTACGCCTTTCGCATCGTCGCGAAATCGAAGCGAATCGCAAATTGGTCGCGAACTGTGCGGTTCCAAAGGAACTTTTTCCCACGCACACTAAGGTTGTGGAATGAACTACCTGGAGAGGTTTTCTTTGGAGATTACAACATGGAGTTCTTCAAGAAAGGGATAAAAAGGTTTTTACGGGGTTGGCAACGCGTGGGTGATGCCCATAGGCTGCGGTGACTGTTTACCATCAGGCAGGCCGTAAGATTGTTTGCCGCCTTCGAGGTATAAAAAAAAATTAAAAAAAAAAATCGTTTTATGGGCTATGTCCTATGTCTATCAATTTGAATTTTTTTTATATATTTACATGGGAAGTAATTACAACATTATTGATTTGATGTATAACAGAAAACATAAATTAAACTTAAAACCTTAATCTACAACCTAAATATACTAATGTCCAGAATATCGAATAACGAATACTATTATTTTATAATTTTATTTTTCATATGTATTGTAAAAAACTTATGATTTTATAGTTTTAAATTATTTATATTTCAATAGTAAAAAAATTAAATTTAGAAACGAAAACAAATAAAGAGAATATTATTATTATTATATTAGGTTTGTACGTTCATCTGTATGTGCGGCCTTGTATTATTTGCTGACAAGTATTAATATTCTGTGCTGCTGATGAAAATTTCTCTCGGGATAAGAGCTTCTATCGTTTTATAGTGCTTTGTTATAATCTGTTATAATCGTTACGCTTGACAAGCTAGATTAATTAGCGATGTTACAAAAAGTAATATGCTATGATCAATATGTCATAATTATCAACAGCATATCAGCTCAATACTGGACTTAAGCCTCATCGACATCAATGAAGGGTATCATCATCACAGCCCGTAACAGTCCACTGCAGGACTTAGGGCCTCTCCCACGAATAGGGAGGTTAGGTTAGGGTATATACCTTGCCATAACTTCCAAGAATTATCAAGATGTGGCTTGATACCTTATTAACCAAATATTTGTTATAAGTAAGTTTTTATGCTAATCAGTGACAAACGACCACCTGATGGTAAGCGGTAACTATCGATCATAACATCTACAATTCATACGTTTAGGTTGCAGGTAACACAAATGCAGAACCGCAGGTGCGTTGTCAATGTTATGTGAGGACTAAGATGACATGACTCATGCCTGTAATTTCGCCGTATAGCTTTTCCTTCTGTATAAATACAGATGTCATGTTTCTATCTTTCAAAATCTGCTCGCCGTTTCAATAGATTTCCTGTTGAATCCAGTAAAGATTAAATTAATTAATTTGTTACCGGACGTCCCAGGTACCGCTGGAGGGACGAAGTGGAAAGAGACCTGTTGGAACTCCGGGCCGACAGGAGGTGGCACAAGACAGAGTAGAATGGAGCTTCTTATATTAGTGTCGGAGGCCAAGACTCATTTTAGGTCACTGCGTCATCGTAGTAGTGGTAATTTGTTAATTTAACAAATTAATTTTTGTAGCATTTCAGTTCAACCTTTTTTTAAATTAGATTAGCCAAGCATTTGACCGCCTACTCACCTGGTTGTAAGTGACGATGCTGCCAAAAATGGAGCATGCCTGTCTAGGAACAGCATATTCGTTCTAGCCTTGAAGGCGTCCTGACTTTAATAATCAGGAAACACACTCGCCGGCAACGTGATCCATAACTTAGCCGTACGCATTACAAAGGTTGAACCAAAGCGGCTCGTCACCACACCACATAACCGATTTTCAAGCAATAGCTGAAACTATCTTCCTATACTCTAACTTCTAACTTAGTCTCCCCAGCGCCTCGTGAACTGAAACGGCTATTATCTCCCGATAGATTTTAAAAATGAAAAATTTCATATTCATAAAGCGCAGAAGAAATCCCTTTATTACTAAAGTTTAAAAATCTTACACCGGCTAAGTTGGAGCCTTGCTCCTAACTTTACAACGGATAGCTAGACAGTTTGCAGTCGTGTACTGGCTTGGGTACAGGATGGTAATGTGCTGAGGGATACCTTTCTACACAGGTACCTATATGAGGGTACATTGCTACGTTTAGGTATAATAAGGAACATCATCATCATCAATAATGCAATGGGAAGAGCTATGCGCGGATATAGAGTACAGTGTAGAGTATATCCGAGCATAACTTTTTTTTTTTAATACCACTAAGGTAGCAAACAAGCTTACAACCTGTCTGATGGTAATCAGTCACCGCAGCCTATGGAGGTTTGCAATACCACCCGTCGCCGACCCCGTAAAAACCTTTTCAACTCTTTCTTGACGATGCATTGTCTATTGTTAGCAGAAATACCTAGTGTCATCCGTGTTCCAGAGTCGCAAACCTGAGCTGGCAGAGTCGGCGGGCCTCTGGTACCGGTGGTACCGATGGCCGATGTGGCGGGAATATCCTCGAGTGGCGACCACGACCTACATCGAAATCGAACCGTAGAACGGCCGCCACGATTGAGAGAATTGAGAATGAGATTTTTTTATTCTACAGTGACAGACGAACCACCTGTTAGTAAGCAGTAACTGTCGCACATAATATCTACGATTCATCTAGGTTGCAGGCAACATAAATGCTGAACCGCTTGTGCGTTGTCACTGGCCTATGGCCAGCAGTGGACGTAATGTGGCTGAAATGATAAATGGTGATCATCATGAACAGTCCCTAACAGATGGACTGTTGAGCCTCCTCTACAGAAAATAAATTTATTATACACGATTGATGCCTTTGTAACTGTTCTTACAAATAACATACCCATATAGTAATTTTTTTTTTTTTTTTTTATGTCATACGGTAGGCAAACAGGCAAGCGGGCCACCTGATGGAAAGTGGTCACCACTGCCTATAGACATTAGCAACACCAAGAGTATTGCTAATGCGTTGCCCACCTCTATAACACGTTGCTCTGGCAGCAAAAAGCAAATGCCACTCCACTGCCAAAGCCACGGTTCCCCAAATCCCCACCCCATGGAGCACTGGAAACCTTACTCACCGGCAGAAACACAATACTATTTAAAAGAGTATTATTTAGCTGCGATATTCTGTAAGGTGGAGGTACTTCCCCAGTCGGGCGGCTCCAATTCGAACGAGATACCCCGCTATGCCCTTCCTCTCTTAAAATAATGAGGCCAACGACACTAATGAGGGCTAACCACAAACTTCTTTCAAAATCTTTTGGTCTCACAGTGCGCGCGAACGCACAGGGTTCCAACTGACAATACTTTAGTGGCGACCAATCATAGAGCCATATAATATGATATGGCATTCAATAATTGAACGCAGTGCATTAACTTAGCAGACGAGCACTGTAAGAACGCATATTAAAGCTACTTTACAAGTATTGTTAGTGATAGAATATTTTAATGCTTAGGAGGCGACTACGAATGAAATAGGCATCCAAATAAGTCTACCGAGGCCGGCGTAAGTTTCACAGCAATTTACTCTAATAAACGTTCTACAGCTGCTCTACAGCGTACTTCGTTACTCATAAACACCCCGTATATCCCGTCTTCTTTCTTTTCTAGCGAGATTACGGTGCCTCGGAAAATATTGTAAGAAACAAGTTTAAGATTAAAATGTAAATTATCTGTTGTAGTTGTAACTTTGCGTTTACGGTGCCTAAGAAGAAATAGAATTGGCCGGTGAACTTTGCGGGAGAGGCAACTGAATAATCTTAAAACTGCTTTGTTTTTATGTATTTTTGTAGGTGTTCCATAGCTTTTGTTTCAGGTCAGTGGAAGTTCGTATCTCGGTTGAGCTCTTGCTCGGCCCGGGGTCCACCTTGACTATGCTTTGGCAGATCAGGTATTTACAGTGGAGAGACTGCCATCTGACCTACGTGACCGGTTACACACTAGGGTTACACATTCATAATGTGCAGGTTTCCTCATGATGTTTTCTCTCATCGTGCGAGCATCGGGTACTGTTCAATGTACAATGTACATACCATAGAAATAGTCATTGGTTCATGACCTCACTGTGGCTCGAACTCGATACCTCTCGTTCACGAGTCGGACCCGCTAACTGTAATCTATCCACTCTATCATAAACGTGGAATGGATGTAGACTTCGGCAGTTATCTTCTCACCGTCAAGCGTAATATAAAAATGTTCTCTTCGTGGTACTAGGTACGTAAAATATATCATTTGAAGCGTAGTTAAAAGACACTGTCGTGAACATATTTGGAATTTACAACCGCAAAGAAAGCGGCCCCAGGAATAATGGGCGTGCCAACTTTCATACAGACGACCAACGTTTACAGTTCTTTTGGAGAGTCTTTAGAGGGGAGCTAGAAGTGGATATCAGTACTTGAAGTTACATTTATTTATTTTTAAATCCAAAATGGTTTATTACAAATACGAAGCTAAATAAAATAATTTCGTTGACTACAATAGCAAAATATAAATGTAATCAAGTAAGGGTTTACCATAATCTCCACACTTGGTAGTCTCGAAAATGTTAACATAAAAGGAAAAATTTTTAACCACCTACGAAAAAAGTGTTATAATTTGACGTGTGTACTTGTGGTTCTGAGTTTGCGTCTGTCTGCTCAGGCATCGTAGCACCCGAACGGATCGATCGATTTCGATACGTTTTCGATGCTCGAAAGCCAGTTTAATCAAGACGCTTCTTAGCTTTATTTCATTAAAATCGGTTCAGTAGTTTAGATGTGAACATGTTCGGGAGACCTCCGACTGTTTTAGGTCGGTTATGATTTATTTATACACATCATCATATCAGCTAGAAGACGCCCACTGCTGGCCATAGGCCTCCCCCAGAACACACACACATTTATACACATGTATGTAGGCATTATCCGACAGTCCGAGGAATCACAAAAATAAACCATTACCTTGAAATGGTTTCCAGTAAGCCTTTCACATCCTTGTGAGAATCCGCAGCTCGGGAGGGGCGGGGCCGCGGCGCGAGCCACGTCTGCCCGCGACACTCTTTCAATTGAATTTATCGCTCGGAGATATGTTAAATCTAGCCGATAGAAGATAATTCAGTTGTTCCAAGCGGCACTGGTGAAGTAGGTAACTGGGGTAGCTATATTTGCACTAATATTTGTAAGAATTGTATAAAAATACATAAAATAAATAATCGTGGACAAATTCACACAGCGCCATCCAGCTCCAAACTAAGCAAAGCTTGTACTATGGGTGGGTATTGTTTTATGAAATGTTTACCCTATATCCTATACCTTTATTGTACCTAACATATATCGAAAGCTGTCAAATGTTGGATAAATCTCAACAATCTACTGCTTGACACGGGCATTCTTCACAATACTGGAGAGGTTTGCGGGGTTTTGGGTCCGAGCTCGCAGTGTTGGAAACACTACGTAGGTAATAGATGGTCTTCCTCTATGATATTGGTTGATTTTGACGAAACATTTCAATGAACGAAATTGGTGCTGCATTCTACTCTAAACTCTATCGGACAAAACAGTGGCCATGAGTTGTCTGGTTCCCCACACTGTGCAATGCAACCTCAACCCGTCAGTGTGTCAAGCGTGGACACTGTTCATCTTGGCTTGACCATAATTTATAATTTAGCTGATCTTGTAATTACAGTGGAGCGCTTGCCGTGCTGGCAGCTGGAGCGAATGATTTAATATTATGTTATAATTTTAGACTGAAATTTCCAATCTATATCTAAAGCTTCTATACTCACTGGCATCGCATATGACCTCGGGGCGGGACGGAAACGGAACTCCCAGGAGACCGTTTATAAACAAAATGGCTGCCACGCGCAAACTGAGGTGAGCTCCACTGTTTATCTTTAAACTCTCGAACTTTGAACTAAGGAACTGTATACATTTTGTGTAAACTTATCTATATGGCGATGCTGTTAATTACTAGTTTACAAACTAAAGTAGTTAGGTTGTTTATAAAACGTCCTACAGCTGGTAAATTGTTATTGAAATTACTTCGTTGCTAGTTGTACTTCCAATTTCTACGTACCAATAATAACAACTGTTATCTTTCTATTGTATCTGTACCTAGACTGGGTATACTTACAACGGACGCCATATTAGCACTTTAAAAACTTCTACGAAGGCAAACAAGCTTACGGCCTCCCTGATGGTAAGCAGTTACTGCAGCCTATGGACGTTTGTAATTCCAGGAGCACCACTCCCGTGTTGCGACCCTGTTAAAACCTTTTCACCCCTTCCTTGAAGAACTCCATGTTGGACTCGCCATGGAGCTCATTCCATATTCCACTTTGTCGGTTTTGTAAAAAGTACCGACGTGCGTGTAAGAATCTGCATATGGAGGATATTCGTGGATCTCGAAAAGGCATATGTAAGGGTCTATCTGGTTCTGTCACGGAATTCTGGGGTTCTGTGGTAAAAGATGAAAGTAAAAGGAGTGCCAGAGGAGTATGTGCTGTTGTAGAGGGGGAAGTATGATAGAACAAGTACTCAAGTCCGGTTTGAGGACGGAGTAAGTAATAATAATAATAATATAATATAATAATAAACAGTTTATTAAATCTTGTGGATTACATTTCAATTTTAGATGTAAAAAACACGTAAAATAAAACATATTTTTTGCCTGAGCTAGCAAGTTAGCAACTTTTTCTCTCTTATCACTATAATATTATGAATTAAGTCCACCACGGTAACATAAAAGATAATTAATTGTAGTACAGCATACTTTTCTAGGTTACGGATAACCTTATGTAGGTTGTTATTTTGTGTAATTGTAAACGACCTACTTGTATAATTTCAAAATAAATTAAGATATAATTAAGAGAACGAGCGAACAACCCCAACACAATAAATTTATTACTTACTGGGGATGACTTACCTGTGAAGATTTGAGAAAAATACATTTTTATTTTATTTGTATTTATTTGTACCAGAAATCGACTTTAAGCTAATTTGTTCATCCTGCACTGCACTGCTGCAGCAATTCTAAAGCGTCGATCTGTATGAATCGGTTAAGGCGTTGGAGGAAGACCTGTCATCCTATGTTCAGCAATGACGTCCTACAGCTGAGTTGACGATGATGATACTGATGACGATTAGTAGGTAATAGATTTTCCTACTAATCTTTTAACCACGGCATTATAAGCTTTTCTATGGCTTTTACATGTGATTTTTAAAATTGATTTGTACATAAAGTATTTTATGTGCTACATCAAAAAAATCTATTACCTATTACAACTACTTTATTCAGGAGCATTCAGAAACTTGCTCAGGCAAAACACGGATCAGCTGAAACGCCATTAGTGGAAAGCTTAACCTCAAAACTTTAATTTACAAAATTACATCAATATTCGACCAATCCATCCAATGCTTGTTGAAAGGACAAATATTTACATACTTATTAAAACTTTCTTTATAATATATAGTTTTAATGACATAATATTTTAAACTATTTAAAAATATGTTCCGGGTTACCTACCTTTGTTTACAATTAGCGAAAACAAAGGTACGAGTAGCGAAAATGAGTCGATAAAAGCATAGACAAAAAAATACAGCCATACAACCAAACCCAATAAAACATTTGTTTTATTGGGTTTGGGTTGGGTTTTATGTATTTACAACAGAGAAAAGCATTAACCAGTGACGCGTGTAAACCGTAAATCTCTTCACATCATTCCACCTCTGGCAACAAAGAGCATACGGCCGAAATGAAAATTGTCAGTGAATTTTAAACTCATGATTGCGCTCTACAATCCATCATTGAGATAGCAGTGCAAAAAGTGATTTATTGCAAGCCATCGTTAGCGAATTTAAACTTTTAAACGGAACTACCCTCACGGCTTGATTTGCATAGTGGCCTAGCCTTGCAATTTTCATTGGATTTTTCTTTGGTTTTATTGTCTAATGACACCTGGCTTGGAATTACCTTTACTGTGGCCGACTTGGAAGACGCTGGTAGTGTGCCTTATAAGAACACTTATGCAGATGGGGCTATATTGTTACACCTGCGAATGTTGAGCTTCAACGTAAGTAGTCAGGTGGAGTGTGTACTCGTTTATCACGGAGTAGCATAAAAAAGAAGTAGCGCATTTGCTTGTCTGCCCAACTTGCCCTTATCGCTCGAACAATGCCGACTGTGTCACCCAGTTTTCGGCTGGAGAAATTTAATCTATTACAATACATAGATATGATAAAAAGAAGATCTTGCTTATCGTGTCGTGCGCCGTCGTCATCGAAATAGTGAGCATTCTTATTCATAGACTTGAGACCGTGGAACCTAGTTACACCAACTTACTTAACCCAATTTGCAGTCAACACCCTTCCACTGCTACTCCCACCCGCTACTCCGCACAATGTACCGCCGATACAGATCTACAGACAATCAATCCACGACACGATTTACAATCGCAAAAACTCTTTAATGGGCGATCCATCGCACGAAGGCGGGCCTGGTGACGACCCGACGTTGTAATGTACGGTGCGCAATTTGCACTGAAATATAGCCCAGTGTAATTGCGGCGGTCTGCTGTCGAGCTAGGCTGGGTCATTACGAATTCTAGAATGGCTGGCTAATATTCGGGTGAACGTAAACCCGAACTATGCCCGAACTGTTGCTGTGCTAAGTGTTGTACGGTACCATTGCTTCGTTGTTTTTTTTTTTTTTACTTATTTTATACTTTATGCACAAAATAGTACAAAGGTGGACTTAAAGCTTTGTAGCTTTATCTACCAGTCTACCCCGAAAACTGGTAATAAAATTGCAGGCGGTGCATAAAAATTTACAACAACATTACACTTACATACTTGTAATCGCTCGTCTGTTTTTGCTGGGCTTTTGTATCAATACTTTGACCATATTATCAGACGTTCCACTGTAATTGTCTGATCTGCCAAATCCTGGATCATGGCGGACCCCGGGATCTCGCGTGCGAGGGCACAACCGGGTTCTTGTCGTCAAGTTGCTGGTGGCATCGCATATAAAACCGTAAGTATAGTTACGGCACAGGTTACCAATCGAAATCCTGTATGTTCCAAGTTTAGAGTCGCCAGCGAAAGCTCTTGGTCAACCTTACTTTATCAACGATTTCCGTACCGATAGTTAGAAACATTACCTTTATGTTTTACCCCTTTAATAGACCTTTTCCCCCTGGTATGCAGCTCAGGATAAATGTAAACGATGCACTTGCAAACATTTTGTCTATGGTTCACACACAACATTATTTTCTCAAAACTATAACTTCGCAAATTAATAACTTAAATCACCTAACACAATTTCCGACCTTTCCATTTCACGTTATTATAGTTAACATGTATTTTCTATTAACGTTATTAACGTTAACGTGTGCCGTTCCATTCTCGCTATGAAACACCGCGCTGCAGAAACAAACAAATGGAGCAACAAAACGCAATAAATCTTCTCCGTTAAGTTCAAAATCAACGTTCCCCTCCGTACAATTAAACGGTAAATTTATACTGATAATTTTCACCGACAACGCATAAAGGGGAGTTAAAATGAAATGTGTTTGTCCATATTTCGCGCTAACATGATAACGGACCCCTCGTATGCCGTTACGGCATTTAACATCGCAAATAAATGCGGTGGGATTTATCAAGTTACCTAATATTCGAAATATTGTTTTCACATTCCTTCTTGGTAAGTATAATCGACGAATAATTTTATTTGTCTAAGCTAATATACAATGATGTAACATAATAAATAATATCTACAATAAAAAGAAAAAGAAATTAACTTAAAATATGTAAAAAGTTTGGGCCGTGTGGAAGCGTACCCAAGATGCCTGGCAGCATTACCTCTCTGAATAGCAATGCTTATTCTTTGTGCGAGGTAGCTGCCAGCTCTTCGGTCACCTGTGGTGTCGACCAATTTCTTCGTAATTTCTCTGTATAAAGAGAGCGCTCCGGGGCCCCACGGACCCAGGGTCTCGACACCAAATGCAACAAAATTGTATTGGGTGCCGATACCCCGGTATTTCATAATTTTTTGCCTTTCAGCTGTCTCAGCCGCAGCAGCAACCTTTTTCGAGGTAAATGGCAGATGGGAGGGTGCCAGAGTGTCAACACACGTTGCATCCCACACTAAGGCCCGACCCATCTTCCAAGGGATGAGCGACATTCCGTCCGGTCTCTTGGTTAATATCCAATTAAATAGATTTCAAACAATAGATATTAAAATTATGTAAATATTTATGCACCTAACAACATAATTAATAAACCTTGTAAATTAGAATAAATCCATAAATAAATATTTTCTTGTTTGAGAGTAAGCAACCTCTAAAACTTGAGTGTGTAAATATCTCTAATAGGATTTGAATTTCGAATGAAGATCGACGAGTGAATTTATAGTTTTGTCTCTAACACCCGTATTCACAAAGAATACTTGTCTATAAGTACAATACGTTCTCTCTCACAGTTTTGCTCTAATTTATAACAAAATTTGCTCAGTTTTGTTCAATACGGCTCTATGAGTGCCGATCGCCACTTAAGTATTGTCAATTGGATTTATGTTCGCACGCTCTATGAGACCTCATAGTATCGTTACTCAATATACATGATGTTACGTAAAATATGTATGAAGCTGTGAACCGGATAGAGTGCTAAATGTATGAAAACTATAGGTACAAAAATTCCACGTACGACAGAAATAATTGTACCTATCGTTTTAATATGTTTAGCACTCCATCCAGTTCACGGCTTCATACATATATTATGTAACATCTGTATACGCGTATAATAAGATCCGATCGAATTAAGATGGACTATTAGTGATATATGTTATTTAATGAAGATAGCCAACCGAAAGGTCAACTATAAATTCGATCCAACCTATCGGCACTTCGACCTAGAGCACTGCTAAGCTGGCACCAATTACAGACAAACACATCTGTCAGTATAGCAATGAAATCGTTTAATAACACTTCTGTGGACTTAGACCTGTTTTGCACTAGCCCGGCTGTTGCGAGGCGCACTTTAGTAACTCAGAGTATTTGAACTAAAACTGATTTTATACTTAGTTTGTTATTCCGTATTATGTTGGCTAAGCTGTAAATCAGTGTGTAAGTTACCTAACCTATATTAATTAGTTATTTTATTACAGCTGATCCTATTTTGTATGCCGTTTTAATGGTTAATGTTAAACTCTATTGGTTGTATAAAAGATAGCTATTGATTTCCCAAATAAATAAAAATTAAGTAAGTTCGTGTCATGTCGTTTGCCCGATGACACTATGAGGAAATGTTAACCTTACAGTCAGGTTCCAAATATTTAAACTATTAAAATAACAACAACAGGCAAAGAATAAATTGCGGTGGAAGGGTGAAGGGAAGCCTATGTTCCGCTGTGGGCGTTTGTGGCTGAAATGAAGATGATGAAAGTAACGAAGACTTCTGAATAAGTAAGTTACCTTATTGTCGTTCCTGAGAACTGTATAAAATTATCGTTCAATTGATTCCACCGTAGTGGCTCAGCTGCTATAACCGAATGTACTTATTTACCTAGTACCCGGGTTTACACCCGGATAATCGATTAGCGTCAGGCACACCGGGCGCCGGGCACGACCGTAATGCAGGTTACTAATACACTGGCGAGTATCTAGCTTGCAGTGTGTGAGCTGTATAGACTTGAAAATACCTTTTGCTATAGCTGGTATGTTGTTTGAGGCTTTGTCGGAATAGATAGGGTGTTTATTTCGATTTCTGGGGTTTTAGGCATGCAGGTGTGAATGAAATATGATTAAGGTCATGGCTCTTCTCACTGTGCTTTCGTCGTTATATTTCGTTCAATTCGTTTTTCTGTATTTATGTACTTTATGAAAATATTTCACTTGTAGAATGCTATGTTCTCATTGAGCAACATAGGCTACTTTTATCCTGGGAAAATAATAGGCTCCCGCAAGAAAGTTCATTGTTTACAGAGATCCGAACTGCGCGCGGGTTACAGCTGCTGATAGCGGCGAGTCATCTTGGCGTTAATGTCCCGGTTTTGCTCTAGCGCACGGGGGCCCGGGGTCCGCCTTGACCATGATCCAGGATTTGGCAGGTCAGGTAATTACAGTGGAGCGACTGCCATCTGACCTCCATGACCCTGATACCAGAGGAACGTGACCAGATTGGATCATGGTTATAACGGCGAGTAATATATCGTATGAAAAACTTAATTTAAAACGAAATCTGGTTAAATGATGAAATTATGATGGACTGCACGTATTTGTAGGTGCAGTCCATCGATATATGATTTAATTTTATATTTGACATGTTTGAAGCATTTTGTATTTTTCTTATAATTATTTAATTTAACATTTGACTTAATTATTATTTGATATTATAATACTAATTTAATTCTTGACAATTTCGAATCATGATAATTTGATACTATTGAATTAATTGTTTTTTAACATTGACATCAACTATTAGTACTTAATTCTATTCATGAAACTATTTTAAATGACGATGTATGATTATTACTACGAATAAATGAATATGAATAATAATATGAATATAAGGTTTTCTCGGTCAGTTCTGTTGATAAAGGTTGGCGGGCGGGATGGGTTTGGCGGATAAGCCTTGCATATAGGCATGGTAGCTTGCACTCTCTCCTTCGTTCCCCATTAGCAAGACCCAGAGTGCCATTAGCGTTCAATTTGACCTGTAATGCAATTATGTGTATACTAGTCGGCAGTAAGTTCTGCATATTCGGTTAGTTTCGACTTCGTATTTTCCAGGGATCCGTACTCGAAGGATAAATAAAAGGAACCCTATTACTAAGCCTGCGCTGTCTGTCTGTCTGGCACAGGCATGTACCTTTGGAACAGTGACAGCATCAATTCATTTATTTAAAACACATTTTGAAGTGAATTAGAATATGTTCTTTAAAATTACTTAAACACTTGGTTCAAAAAATAAGAATTAAATTGTTGAAAATTAAGGGGGCCCATACAATAAATATTCTTTTTCGCCGTTATTGAGGTTTTTTAATATTTCTCTATCGAAATAACGATTTATCGTATCGGTATATCGACTATAGTGCTGATAATATAACAACAAACTTTAGAAACCTGTCAAGCGTGAGTCTGACTCACGCTACAAGGGTTCGAGTTAAATTAAATTTGATTTCTTGATTTTGTACCTACCGAATCCTTCGTGCGAGTTCGACTCGCACTTGGCTGGGTTTTGTACTCATACACGTGCAAAAGAGACGACAGTCTACAAAACCGAAACAACCGATATTAATTATTTACCGCTGATACCTGTACAGTGACGTCAGCTCCGGTCGTTCGGCTTTTTAGCCGGGCGGCGCGGGCGTGCGCGGCACATTATAATTCAGTATGGAATTGATGATTTTGGATACTTTGTAACAGACCTAACATCTGAACATCTTTTTAGAGAGATAGAGCATGGTGGGATATCCCGTTCGAATTAAAGACGCCCGACTTAGGATGTATATAAATAATAATATATATACAAACTTGAAAGTACCCTATTCTTACTAGTAGCAGCAAGTTTTATGGCATTATCTAGTGTTCCAGCCAATAAATAAGTACCCCACAAGACAGTTCGGAAAAAATATGCTGCTTTTCCTTACATAGTATAAAATAAATTAGCTTTCTGCTTTTGTCAGTCTTATATCCGTTAACTCCTTAAATACATAACGGAGTTTGATGCGGTTTCTTCGCTATCATTTAGATAATTTCTTCCGGAAGGTTTATATTATGTATAATACTGCACATTTTAACCTTTCCACTCCACGGATTTTTACGATTTTCACGCCACGGCCCAAAAAGTTGTTTAGGTAGTGTTGTGAACATAATACATATCGATATATTAGATAATAAACTCAGTGTTAATGTTCGTGTGTGCAATTAAAATAATGGTCGATTATAACTTATTTTCTTGTCTGATATGTCTTTGGCGTCATGGGCACGGAAATGAGATGTCACATATATGTGACTTTGGCGTGGAAAAAGTTAATAGAGAAATCCCGAGAATCTCTAGTACATTTATCATACTTTTACATATACTATAACTTCGCATTTTATTAAAAGCATTCACCTTAACATTACACGTTCGTGTTAATTGGAAATTCAATAGTAACCGTTTATGTTGACGTAGTTTATATGGCCGGTTAAACCGCTTGATCGATTACCGTCTCGTGACCCGGCTGCCGGATATTTAGTATGTACTTAACCGGGTAGTTTCTAGTGAGATTCTTGATGTAGTTAAATTTAAATTGATCGGACCGATACTGTACAATGTAATCATAGGTTTAATGCACACAGCTTTTACACACTACTCCGTTAGTAAGTTACTTTTGAAGAAAGATGTTGGTAGTGGCACTGAACAAAACATTACTGAGACCGTATTAATGATAAATACGGTCTCAGTAGTCAGGGATGCCATCGGAGAGACAGTATATCCAGTGTCAGGGTCTCCAGCGGAATACGTAAGGGTGCGTCCCAATCTTGCGAACGCGTCTTGAATGCGCTGTTGCAGCAACGGTTTGCACGCCGTTCGGGCGCCGCGAGCGAGCTGGTTCTCAGGTCCGCTATTTTTAGTTATATCATAATTCGATCCGATTTGATTATAAGTAGATCACATCTCGAGACTAATTGGGTATTATGTAATAACTTGTAGGTAAGCGTAATTGAGTTGTAATCAAATCGGATCTCTCACGACGCTCTGTTTGGTGTTACCTTCTAAAATCTACCTACAAAGAGCCTGAACAGAGGGCGCCACCCTCGCGTAAACATTGGCTCCGCGTAAAATTTAAATTTTTAATACTTAAAACTATCTAATTGACGAAATAGTGCCAATATAATCTTTATAATAGTGCTCTAAAGCAGTACGATTAATTTGCTTTTTTTATTATTTTCAATAAGAGGAGAATACCGTTTTATCACACAATTGACTCCAGCTACGCTTGTAACACCAATCGAATTTTATTGGTCTTTTATTAGTAGCAGAATAAAAATAACGTGTCAAAATGTATTAGTAAATTTGCGGACTTGACCTCCACCGCACAAGCGGCCCACGTGCACGTCTCCAATTCCTTCATACGATAAACAACAACCGCTCGCAAGCCATTGTTGTACTCAACAAAAAACAGTTAATTCAATTCTAAGTAATAATTTAATTTAATACCTGCCATACTGCAGTTTTTATATGTTATACGACAGACAAACAGGCAAGCAGGTAACTTGTTGGAAAGTGGTCACCGCCGCCTATGGACATCAGCAACACCAGGGTACCGATTCTGGTGTGCAATGCAGTTGTTATTATGTTGCAATGTAACTGTGATGTTACTATAACTACGTCGAGGTATCGAGTCAGTCCCAGCATCATCCCAGTTAAATTGCAGTTAAATCATTGTTCGACCTTTGACATGTTTTCGTAGACAGAATTGAAGGCAGTTTGACAACAAAGAAAGGTGCAACTTAGTAATTTATTTATTTATTGGAGTACCAACAGCCATATAAAACCATAATGCAACTAAAGTACCAGAAAACGAATTGTGGAAAAGTTCGAACTCATGAAAGTTGCAACTCAACATCTGTCATTTGAATGACAATCACACATTTGACATGCGATGCAATTGTAATGTTACTGCAACTGAGACGATTTCCGTACCAGAATCGAAGCCCAGGGGGCGTTACCAACACATTGCTCCTCTCTAAAGAGACCTCTAATACACCTCTTGAACGATCCCATGTCATAGTCCAAGGTAAACACTGCGGCAAATCAGGCTATTCCCAAACGTCGTAATACGGTGGGAATACTACAATAATTGATGCTTATATCCGTATAAATCCAGTTGATCGATTAATGTCGAGTGCACCGGGCGCGGGCGTAATTGGCAATGTCCCGGATAATTTGTTGCTACAATTTCGTAACCGGGTCATATTTTAATGATGAGGCCGATCGAGTTGTTGGCACAAAAATTAACGCCACGCTTTCGCCACCGGGCATTTACGAAGAGTAATATTTTAATGACATTTAAAGTTTATCTCTACGAATTGCTTGCTTTACAAGTCCTGCCATATTAATAAAAATAAAATAAAATAAATATTAGTTAATTAAAACGTCACGGTTGCCAATCAGCTCCCGGTACTGTTTAACCAGTTTTTATATGCGCACAAATGGAATTTTAAGAGAGGTAGAGCATAGCGGGGTATCCCGCTCGAATTGGAGCCGCCCGACTGGGGAACCTCCACCTTACAGAATACCACAGCTAAACAATATTATTTTAAATAGTATTGTGTTTCTGCCGGTGAGTAAGGTTTCCAGTTCTCCATAGGGTGGGAATTTGGGGAACCGTGGCTTTGGCAGTGGAGGGACATTTGCCTTTTTGCTGCCAGAGTAACGTGTTATAGAGGTGGGCAACGCATTGGCGATACGTTCGGTGTTGATAATGTCTATAGGCAGTGGTGACCACTTTCCATCAGGTGGCCCGCTTGCCTGTTTGCCTTTTGCCTACCGTATGATATACAAATTAGGTTTCCTACGCGGTGACTAGGCGGATGCGACGCAAACGCGATTTGTAAGCGGCGACGTATAAACGGGCCCTTAGGATTAATCTTAAATGCATGAATCGTGGATGGTATGGTCAACAGTTACCGCGTGCCATCAGTGGGCTTATTTGTCACCGAAACCCCCAAATTGCCAGAAAAGAGAGTCTGCAACTATAGGACTCAACTTTTGTATTTATTGCGCGAATTTTGATACATACAATGCAAGAAACAAAATTCAACAACGAAAACTGAAAAAACCAAAGCCATTCTATAGACTTTCAAAATTCAGTAACAACATAAATAAAGCTGGGTGTACACTTACACCCGGAGAGCCGGATAAGCCGGGCGCGTATGCAAATGCACTAGTTTGCATGCCCGCCCAAGATTTGTGGGCCGCCTCTTGATATTCGTGTTTCGGAATTATGATGGTCGCTTCGGGAATATTAATCCCGCGTGATGCTAGCGCTAGCGCTTTGCTAGCCGGTTTACAGCAACCCGGATGTGGAGTTGTGTTGGAAGCCGGGCTATCGGGATATTATATTAATCATACGAGTATTCCGTCAGGCGGTGGCTATCGGCTTCCGAGACTGTTTAACCAGTCTCAGTGTACTCAGCATAGCCATCCTCGCTTCGCCAACGATATTAGGAGGTACACTTAGCGAGTGCCAAGCTCTTCAAATATGCGGATCATTAAAGGAGTAATCGCCCTTTACAGATACATACATTATAAGTAATAATATATACTTGGAGACACCAGGGACAGTAAACAAGTAAGGTCTATTATCGACATAGTCGTTGCAGCAGGTCTACTGTGTAACCTACCACACCGATAGACTTAGATCCTCTTAAGATACTTCGTCTGCCGTCGTAGAGGCAGAATCTGGGGTACATTGTTATCACTCCATTCACTCTGATAAACCATTATCAATGCAAATTTTGTACGAAATTGATTTGGCAGAGCATGGAGCACTTTGTGTGTATTTCATAACTCTTTATGTAACACCTCATCATCATATAAGCCGGAAGACGCCTTCCCCAGAGATCTCCGCAAAGACCGGTCTTGTGCCGTCCGCATCCAGCTAGTACCAGTGATCTTTACCAGGTCATCAGCCTACCTTGTGAGAGGCCTACACATGCTGCGTCTTCCGGTACGTGGTCGCTACTCAAGACTTTTCCTGCCCCATCGGTCATCTCTTCTGCAAGCTATGTGCCCTGCCCACTGCCACTTACGCTTGGTAATCCTTTGGGCTATGTCGGTGACGGGAGTTCGCTTGCTCGCTCATAAAATACAGGATCTTGAATCAAACTAAAGCAAAGTGCGGACGGGTGCAATTCTAAAGTAGGTATACATTACGCTTTATCCGTATAAATAAAACCCGTTACACATACGTACTGGGTTATACCCGGATATGTTCATATATCTACGTCCTCCGATGTCTTTGTACGTGGCGAAAGAAAGCGGTGATTTGCGTACGTGAGTTGCGTAGACGGTGCGAAAGTGGAATTATTTGTTTGCTTCCTTTCAGGGGGAAACACTTTTGAACTGTTATTTGATGTTCTTAGGTGTGTCGCGTTATGTACTTAGGAGATTTTCGGGGATTATTGGAAAAGTAGGAGCGAGATTGATTCCGTGACCGTGAAGAGAATATAATATTGTTTTTTTTTGTAATACCTAGAGGGTGGCAAACCAGTCACCTGATGGAAAGTGATCTCCATCGGCCATAGACACCTGCGACGCCCGGGGAGTCGGGGGTATTTATTTAGTATTATTGATGCCTGATGGTGGTGCCTTCCTTCATGATAATTGCTTTGTTATTCGATATCATAGTTAATAGTAGATTAGTGTCAACCACTTCAACGGCTTTATCGCCTACCTAGACGTCGTCCAAAGAACAGTAAATAATAACAATAGTAATAACGTAAAAACTATACTATAGGTACGTCACAAATAAATGAATGTAGGTAAACAAAATATATATAAACCCACATACAGGGTGATTTTAAATTGATGATACCAAGGGATATGCTCGAGACAACAAACAACTTTTACTGTGGAACCAACACTGTAATCGCGAAAAAAATCAGCTGTTTCATACCAAATTGAAAACGAATTCTACCAATATGTCAGTTTCGGTGTTAGCAGTGGCCACCTGCAATCAGAGCCCAAGGGACGCACAGTGATCCGTAATTAGTGCCACAATGAGGGCTCACATGTTTATATGCCATGTCATGAGCTAATAGCGTGTAAGTATTTCTTAATTATACTAGACATGCCTATATGTACAGTGCTGTCAGGCTCCGCCTGGCATTGTTGGGCTCTGTCTGGTATTGTCGGGCACGGTCCGGTCGTGGTCGGCATGGGGCAGGTGTGCTGCGGCCATAAGGCGGTCAACGTATCACTATGTTCCCTTCCTACTTTCCTGCCCCACTCCTTTTTGACGATTGAAAGAAATATTTAATGTCTTAATCAATAAAGAAATTCTGAGTTTGAGTTTAAGTTATATCTTTTTTCCAGATATTTGCACAGACCGCTTCGGTTTAACCTATAATACCTATAAATTAAAAAGTACGAACACTTAGTTCTTACGATTATTACTAACAAAATATGGGCTTGTTAACATTGTTTTACACTCTGTAATACTTTATAATGCCTGAAATAAACGGTTTATTATTATTTTTTATTTATAATAAACATAATTGTATTAATATTTGTATCCCACTGTAAATAAATAAATAAAAATAAATCATAGTTGCACTAGTATGATTTATTTTTATTTATTTATTTCACATTTTGTACATTTGTTTACAATCAGATACAGATAAAAGTGCTACTGCCAATTACAAAACTGCAATTTACAAATGGGATTAGCGAAGCTAAGAATACCAAACAGCAAAGTATACAAATAAATAAAAATAATGCGTACGCCTAATGGCGTAACTAACTTACTGCCTGAGTATGTTCCCAGCTCCTTATAATCTGGAAGTTTTGAAGGCTATAATGAAGTGATTTTTCATTAATATTTTTCAATCAATGTAGAATTTACACGAAATCTAAGCTTCAATATTTCTTTACAACATTAGAATCAATTTTATTTATTTATTCTCATAGCTCAAAGAACAGATGGCCGATGGGGCAGGAAAGTTCTCGAGTGGCGACCACCTACCGGAAGACGCGGCGTGGGTAGGCCTTCCACAAGGTGGACCGACTGTCTGGTAAAGATCGCAGGTACCAGATGCGGAAGGCACAAGACTGGCCTTTGTGGAGATATCTGAGGGAGGCCTATGCTCAGCAGTGGGCATCTTCATATGATGATGATGATTCTCATAGTATATCTAGTCTCATTCAACTTAGACCACCCCACAAACAGTGGTCATAACACGGCGACAGACGCCTCTGGCCTCGGAAGCGATCCTTCATTAGGGGCGAAGGTCAATAATGCCCACGGGCCTCGTGGGGCCACAATCTCTGATTACGGCCCAAATCAGGGCCCTTTTTTGTTGGCACACACGCCTTATGCTAACGAAGGTTTTGCTAATTACTGGCGGGCCTGTTGCTGCCTCGGTTTGCATATGCGATTAGTTTTTGGCGGGTTCGCAACGACATAGGTTGCTTGGAATTGCAGATGTCGTTGCTATGAAACTGATTACTCGATTTTATTAATATCGCTTTTGGAAGTCTAGAAAATTAGAAGGTAGGGGTGTAAAAAGAGGTCGTGCAGAAGTTAAAGCGTCCACGTCATTGCTGGTTTAGTAAACTGAAATGAAAATGAAATGAAAATTGTTTATTACTTGTCAACAATTTAGTTAAACTTCTGTGATTGGTGTCTTCTTGTAAGCTACGTAGCCTGTGCTAGAAGACATTGGTAAAAGACATTAGCGAGTGACAGTGACATTGACAGTACGCTGTGCAGACTCGCTACTACCCGATCGTTGTACACCTTGTGTACTTGTCAACTGTGCTATAACCCTTGACCTATGTAAATCAGGCATCAACGAGGAACGAAACAGTATGATACAACGGCCAGAAGCAGTAGATAACTCAGTCCACATTAGTGGCATTGTATGGCTGATCTGTGAAGCTAAACCTCACACCTACCATAACCAATACTCAAAGTCTTCAACCCTAATTGAAACTCCTACTTAAGGGGCGGGCGGACCCATCTGAGTGCATGAAATCCACAGATTAAAATACCGAAATAAATTCTGCGAAACGAACCCTAAACCCTAACCCTAAACAATAATTTAGAAACTTATTTTGAATTTCGTATCAAGGCCCTGTTTATACAAATTATAATATTTCGCAAACAAATATTGGCATTGGCAAGTTATGAACTTTGCCGTTGACAATGTATACGTACCAAAATAATTGCGCACACATCGAACTTCTGGGCGCCCAAGTTGTTTTAATTAAATCTGTGTAATGTGGATGATTTCAAAACATCTGGCCGTTGGCAACTTCTGGCTGGCAATTTGGCGACATTGGCATTGTTTCATAAATGCGGAGACGTCCAGAATGGCAATTGTTTTGTCTTCGCACATTCTGCTGTTTAATGGCGCGGCCGCGGCTCGCAAGTGCTTGGTTTAAACAGTGTGTATAGTTCGGTTGTTAGTGCTGTACTCTGGTAGTTGGAATGCACGGAATAGTAGAGCTGTAGCCGTATTCACAATGATTCGAAACCGATTCCGAACGATTCGACACGAAATTCATGAGTGGTGAATCCGTGTCAATCGATTTGAAAACTGTTATTCAGAATTCCGATAGATTCCACGGAAACTCTACTCTCTATAACATATGAAAATGTCATCAAAATTAACTAAAACCACATTTTCCTAAGAACTTTTGTGGGGTCCTTTGTCGATTCCGAATCCGAATCCGATTTCCGAGCCATTGTGAATACGGCTACTGGAAAGTATTTTGTGATTTATCTTAGTTACAACCGTCAGCCATGTGTCTGGTTGAGTAGAATAGCACCAACCCTGTACACTTGTGGGTGTCGTACAAGGTAATTAAAGTTAATCTTTTCGAGGCAAAATATCTAGAGTCTTTGTAGGGGGGAAATTGGGCCGCAGCGTTTTCCATTGTTAAATTTATAACAGTGCGAACACCGCCTGCCAAGCGTGAAGGTTATGGCAATAATCTTCCCTTTCGTGGGAGAGGCTCCAAGTCCTGTAGTGTACTGTGGGCTGTGTTGACGATCTCCACCTGACTGCCAAGCGTGGAGATTATGGCAATAACCTCCCCTTTGATGTTTCATATTCATATTTGGAATTAGATTCTAGCCTTTGCCCGTGGCTTCGTCCGAGTAAATTCGGTTATAACGTTTCCGACCCGTTCCGAATCCGTAGAGTAGTTATTTCGTGAAGGAGTACCAAACATCTATACATCGTCACAAACTTGCACATTTTACATCAGTAGGATTTTTAATTTAAATTTAGTTCTAATTTAATAAGTTATCTAATAAATGTAGTGACACTACATATTGTGATGAGAACTTAGCAGGGACACACTTCTAGACTTGAACATTTGATTAGAGGAATATTTATTTTAAATTTTTATCATTAAGTATATTTTCCCGCTTACAGAAACCCATAATTGCCACAAATATAAAAATAAATAAATCTGTACCACACCAAATATAAATAAATCTGTACCACAGAAATGCCCATTATTCAGCTGTATGTTATTTCTTCATTCTGCTGTACCTACGTCTACGCAAAATGTAGTTCCACTTTCAAACGTCAAAGCAAATATTGACAAAGTGATAGGTGGTAAAGGTTCCACATTCAAACATAAAATTGCAGCGGAGCGCTTTTATTTTCTAACGTAAGCTTTTTTAGTAAAAGTCAAGCTTAGTAAGAGAACTTGGTGTTTCTTAATTAAAGTGAAGTAATTACCGGGCGTTCTTTTTACGGTCAAAGTAAATAAGCCTTCGGCAAGATGGCGGGAATTAATTAAAAATATTTTGGTTTTAGTGACGACATTCTGGGTAATTGAGGGAAAAATATTCTTTTTGTGGTCTATGTGGGCAGTAAAGTTTTATGAATACACCGTGACTGGGACACAGCTTGCTAATAAAAAGGGTAAATACAGATTTAGATTTATCGTAATTAAATGGGTATGGGTACCAAAATAGGATGGAGCAATATGAAGGTTTAAAGAGGTACCTATGTATTAGGAATGGTTTCTGACCACGATTTCTTCGATCTTTAGAGTCGTTAGAGTTAAAAAACTACATTATGGTATGTTTATGTTACGGGTCTGGGTGTTCTATGTATAATAAGTATGTATTTAAAAAGTATATAAGTAGTATATCAGTTAGCTAGCACCCATAGTACAAGCTTTGCTTAGTTTGAGGCTAAATGGCGCTGTGTGCATTTGTCCACGATTATTTATTTATTTATTTATATTTTTATTTTACATTAATATATTTTATTACAAAGTCTAGTTCTAGCGGCTAAAGATAAGAAATACACGTAACATAGGTACCCTAAAGTGCTTACAATATTGTACCCGGTATACCTTTTAAGACGATGAGGCATTTGACCGCGTTCAAAAGCGAGGTGATGTGGCCGAAGATGGTACGAGCCTGTCTAGAAATGGCTTATTTTTTAAGTTAAGTATTTATACATAAAATATGCAATTAAAGGACGTAGAGGCTAAGCAGCCGCGGATTAGCATGTCCAAACCCAGCCTAAGGTTGAAGTTCATCACCTGTTCCATTGGGACTTTCAGTGATAATACATACGAATATATGCCTTGTATCCGCGTAGGACGGCCCACGGCCACGAGACGGACGATCGACCTCGTAAGGGGCGTGGGGAACCGATGGATGCAGGAAGCACAGGTGATCAGTGTGAAGGATGTGGGGAAAACCTATGTGCAGCAGTGGACGTCCTGTGGATGATACGCTACGTGCCTTTACTATGAAGGTGATGAATTTACTTTCGAATATCTTAGAATAAATTCAGTATCCGTTAATGAATACTACATTAGAGAACCACGATCCAATACCATACCGTAATCCAATCTGAACAGGCTCTCCTAGAGTTCAGATGGTAGTCGCTTCACTGCCCGATCTTCCAAATCCTGGATCATGGTCAAAGAGAACGCATGCGAGAGTGCAACCGGGCCATTAACGCCAAGGTGATTATGTTTTATCTTAGAGAAGCACGAACAAGTGGCAAATGGACGATAGTGAACGCGCGAAAGCACCTCCCATCCACACCGCCAAGAACAAAACTCAAACCAACCAATACAAATCGATCCCAAATGACTGCCGTCTCAAATGGAATTCCAAAACAATTCGGAGCTCAACACTCACTGGTCCCTGGAGCAAAGACGTGGAATTCAAAAAATTCAATTTCCTAACTGTGAGCTTAGTGGGTAAGGTGCACAAAGGCAAATACCTCGACGCCCCTGATTTGTGAAGGCTTAATTAAGTTCTTTATAATAATGTCGTAAAATAAAATCATAATCTAATAAGTCCTTGAAGATAACATCTTGGCGGGGGCAGTCCGTGTCCCCTGATTCTGTAAAGTTGTACCTACGTATGGGTTACGTCAGTAGGTATAGTATATATATTAATGTAACTTTTTTGAATAATAATTTATATGCTGTAAAACTGTGAAATAAATAAATAAATAAATATTCTGTGCTATGGGCTGGATTGGCAGTCTGCAGTCAAGAAGCCGTGTAATAATGAATGAAATTACACAGCTACCGCACGAGTACGGTAATGTAAATTTCTGCCAAATGCGAGTCGAACTCGCATACAATGCGTGATCTACATAAATCGTAAAATTTTATTAAATTAGAAACCTTACAGCGAATGTGCTCCTTAATTAGCAACATTTTTATTATTTGTTGTTATTGCGGCCATATACACATATTTTGTGAAAGGTTCCAAAGATTGTCACAGACAGACAGACAGACGGACCGCCAGACTGCGGAGGCTTAGTAATAGGAATACATTTTTAACCTTTAGGTGCGGAACCCTATAAAGGGGCGACTGATTTGAGATATTTCTTATAAAATTTCACCTGTGAAACTTAAACTAAGCCTTAACTGAATACTAGCGATTTTGTGACCTCTAAATGCTTAGGAATATCTAAAGGCGTCTACTTTAAGCCTTGGCATAAGTCTGTTCCTATTTTGTGAAAGTAATTTGTCTGTCAAGTGATATAACGCGTTCAATCAGCGAACTAGTACAGTAGTTCGCTGCCTTCAATCAAGCTCATACCTGACATTTCAGGTTGTAAGCAGTGTTTGCATAACGCAGTCCGTGAGGCAACGTTGATAACAGTGCTTTGGGCTGCAATGAAGCAACTGACCTGCCACTTTCGTTGTTTCGTAATTTTCGTGATTTCGCAATAGCTCTAATTTGTGCCTCACAATAGGGCCTGTGATTGCTTATTAAGGCGATGTTGTACATGTCGCAGCCGGGTGGTTAAATTAGCCGGTTAATTAAACGGCTAGCTGTATGTGCAATTATTTAATTGAAAATTTACCAAATTGGTGAAAGGCCAGTCTTTGCGGAGCTCCTCCATATATTGTTACAATGCTAACCTCACCACAATGACGTCAGCTAATAATAATAGTTTGTATTAGGTTTTAATACGGTTAGGTTAGGTTAGTGTTATGGTAATGCATGGTGGAGCTCCGTAAACTCAGGGCAATATCGTTCATTAGACGTTACTTTCAATTATGTAATTGCTTAAAAAGCCAGAAATTTAGTGAACCGGTTAAGTTAACCATTCGGCTACGACATACACAACACATGAGCTGATTGTTTTGTTTGGACTCAGACCGCAACCACCATTATAGACAAGTTGGGTTACAAGTGACTAGGCTTTGTATAGAGGCCCATAGAGTGACTTTGGCTAATGATCTGGCTAATAGGTTTAATATATTCGGTATGGACCGTAAATGTTGAGCTTGTTTAGTACAACGTGGGTACGGTGAAATAATATCGAAGTCGAATCGAATCGATTATCGTAATATAGGAAGTCATAGTGCATAAAATTTAATGTTGTCGCAGATTTTTTGATTTTTGTGCTTCTTCTACAAAAAGCTTGGCGCACGAACCAAGGTCGGTTTGCCGACTGGCCGAATAAAAGCGACTTTATTTTATAGTATGTAAGGGTGAGTATTAACTGTCTAGCTGCGTTCTAGATCGACCCTGCTGCAGAGGCGTGCCTCATGCTCCGATACTCTGTGCCTATACCAAGAAGACGACAAGCAACTTGAAAGCTTACAAGAAGCAAAGCCTTTGGTAACTTTTATGAAATTGCTCCATGAAATTAAATAACTAGAGCACTAATTAATAATGTTTAATCTCACGGGCAATAAGTTCAAGCTGCTGCTTAATGAAAGAGCCTGAGTAGTTTAATTTGCTACTTTTAATTAGTTAGAGTATATGGTAGGGTAAGTGTAGAATAGGGATAGGACGCCACGCGAACGAAGTCGCTTCCCGCCGTCTGTATAGCTAGTGTCAAATAAGAAGAGACTTGGCGGGTCACGTGGTTCGACTTGCGCTGTATACGATTATGTACATGGCCGGAGCGGGATTCGAACCCCGGACCTCTGGCTTACGAGGATATTCTAACCGCTCGGCCACCGACGCTCTTCAAGAACGCGAAAGAATGGACCCTATTCATATAAGACTCCAGAGTCAATATGGGATTCGTCATCAATGGTACATAAGTAACTAGTGAACCCGGCGCGACTTCGTTCGCGTACACCTAACCATTTTTTCTTACTTATAACCCTTCCTGTTGCATCACTCTATTATAGAAAACCGCATTAAAATCCGTTTCGTAGTTTAAAAGATCTAAAATAGATACAGTCGGCGGGAAGCGACTTTGTTTTCTACATCTACACTAATATTATAAAGAGGAAAGATTTGTACCTATTTTTGTATGTTTGTATGTTTGTAATGAATAGGCTCAAAAAGTACTGGGCCGATTTAAAAAATTCTTTCACCAATAGAATGCTACATTCTTCCAATTTGACATAGGCTACATTTCATTTTGAAAAAAATTATCGATCCTTGGTAAAATTTGAACAATGTAACCGAAGGTGTAGAAAAATACCCAAAAAATTCCTTACATCGCGTGCGCTGCGAAAACTATTGATGATAGAACAAAATAATGTACTACGACTTTGCAGAACACATCATTATCTACAAAAATTGTCGCGACAGTATATGTCTAACTATTATAGTTATGTCACAATAAGTGTTCTTTTATTTTGAAAATTTAATTGAAATGCCGCCGCTAAAAAACGCTCTTTATTTGTACCTTGGTATTAATCCTTATCAAAATCAATTACTTCATATTCACGACTACTTCAATACCTTTATATAACTTTTTGAATTATTCAATTCAGACATTCCATTCGAAAGATATCACGAGTTTAAAAATGTGAATATTAGAAAAAAGTCGCGTGTTCGCCGCTCAGTCCGCTCGGCTATCTAGGCAGCACGGGATACGTACGGGAGGGGAGTCAATGTCAAGAAATACGGACGTCAGGAGCCAGGTCGCCCCCTTCCCTCTAAAATGGTTGAGGAGACGGATGGAACTTTTGTGATCGTAATATGGTGTCCTGTTTGTAACGGGACACTACTCAGTACATACTTAATAAGTATAATATAATTACTTCATATTATAAACACGAAGTCCCACGGCGTGTCTTACTGTCAGTCTGTACGCGATAAACTCAAGAACTACTAAACGGATTTTCATGCGGTATTCACACACAGACTACATAGTGCGGTTTTAGACAACGTGATTCATGACGAAGGTTCAGGTGTATAATTTGTTAAGGTTTACTACCCGTGCGAAGCCGGGGCGGGCCGCTAGTCTAATATGTAATAGACAATCATTATAACGTAGAACTAATAGGTTTAGACTATGTGGTTTCCTACAGTACTATCCCATCCAAGTTCTAGAGTTTGCCAGGCGCCAAAGGTGGAAATGGTGTTTGAATTAAGCATCAAATATAATAGCCCATTAGGACACAGCCGGGCGCGCTATCACGAACTGTTATGCAGCATTTAGCTGCCCGGTTATTAGTCTGAAGGAGCTCTAAATAGTACTGGATGCTTATACTGAGACTATGGCCGAGATATTGTTGCTACGTATTTCACTGTATGGTTTGAAGGATAATGTAGCCAGCGCAATTAGTGGCATGAAGTATTGCATGCGATCCGAAGCGGGAAAATTATGTCAGAGGTCTAGAAAGAAAGTCGTTAAAAGGGACTAGTGCTAATGCAAGAATTAATTTTAGTCAAACCGCATTTCTAGAACAAGTGTGCTCTCGCGCTAAATAATTTAGAGAAGGAAACAAATGCTCTCTCGTGTCGCGGCCAGACTTGTGCTAGACTAATGAGTACTTCTGTCAACTGGCACCCACATTTTATTTATGACTTTCTTGCCAGACTGAATACTAAATACTTTCTTGCTACAATAAATACGGAGTACACTATTTCTATTACATACAGCTTATGTACTAGATACCCGAGTTATATGACAGATGAACCAACTTGTCTGTGAACTGAAAGTCGTCACCGTTGCACCCAAACTCGAACTGATAATCGAATGATAAAATTTTACTCAACTATTTGGGCTTCTGATGATGGTCCGTGCAGTCCATGTCAACCTACTCCAGCATTATGCCGATTCAATATTTCCATAGCTTATGTTGTTGCAATAAAGTACATACTTACTTGCTTACGGAATCTGTAGTACTTCAGATCGTAAAAGCAACATTATAAATTGCATGTTTCAGACTTCACCTTGCTGACTATAGATTGAGTAATGACGACCTGAGTGGTTTTGTGATCAACATGCTAGTCACCACGAGGTCCCGGGTCTGGGTCTTCTATGTATAATAAGTATGTATATAAAAAGTATATAAGCAGTATATCAGTTAGCTAGCACCCATAGTACAAGCTTTGCTTAGTTTGGGGCTAGATGGCGCTGTGTAAATTTGTCCACGACTATTTATATAGTAATCGATTTCTTGGCCCCAAAGAACGAAGCTGCGCGCGAGTTGCTGCACGCCCCGCGACGTTTTTCGCACCCCGAATTAGAATTCGACATCTTTAAGAAAAACTTTACGTTCCCATATCTTGCAAACCCGTGACCCAACCTTCCAGTCCACGACGTATACAAAACACCTACCCGCTTAAAACGAAACGCGCACCGGCACAACCGCGGACCATGACAAACGCGACATCGTCGCTCGCTCATTGCGTATTCCCCGAAGTAAACACCGGTCCCAATATAGGCCGCACATGGTGGGAGACGTGTTTTATTAAAGAACTGATGAAACACCGCCCAGTATTTATCTTGCACGTGTAGGTATTCATCCTCCGGCCCTCCTACGCCCTGTTGTAAATGTTTTCCCCTCCGATATTAAAACAAGGAGCATCGGTTTACTTTGGATCGGAATATGGATGTCGTGAGTTCAAATCGTATTTTTTACCTACATTATTGTGTTCTTTTTGTTCGTCTGTTGTGTTTGTGTCTGTTGTCTTGCAGGGTTTTGCAGAATAGCAGGTGACGGGTTAAGTGTGACATATAAACATGTTCCCTGAGCCATATCCCATTTTATCGCTTTAATTTGTACGCACATTCCCTCTCTTATAAAAAAATTCTATCTATCTATCTATAACAGAAGGTGTTATTTGTTATTCCTGTTGTGTTTCGAACAACATAACAAATTCACAAATGTATCAATAGTTTACTTCTGGGTAACCGCCAAACCAGGTGCCTATCTAAGGCAGCAGCCTAGAACCCTGGATCTTCCCCTAAATTCTCCCTGTAAAGGGCAGGGATGTTTGCCAAGGCTCCTAACTAAAAGCCGGTAGCATTGACTCTACCACCACGGCTTCATAGCTTCTAGTTCAGTAGACTGTCCCAAATTACAGTAAATTGCAGTTTCGGGTACCTAGAGATCATGGTGGTACCTAATCATAACGAGCAATCCATAACTGGCCACCAGATCCCCTAATTAGGTCCCTAATCCCCTCTATTAGGTCCTAAACCAACAATAGCAAGCCCAAGGAATCCAGGGAAGCGTTGATAATGAATAATAGATGACATGAAAGTGATAACTAGTTGCGTGCGGAATACTGATCGTCTATTGAAATTATCGTATTATATGGCCACGAATCTATGAGGAAACTATGCGTTAATTACGTATCTGGTTCCGCTTAACAAGTGTAATTTAAGTATTAAATGCCTATTGTAAACGGCGTATCCATATGTTTCACATCCACTGTTCAAAGGATAGAAGTGCACGAGTGATGAAATTCGTGGTTTGTAGATTATACAAAGTTACTTTAAAACGCTAGGGTCGCCAAATCTGCTATATAATATGGTTTCGTACTATATTCAGGGCCAAGATATACTGTTGGAAAAATATATAGTAGTCAAATTTACTATAATTTTGCTACACAGCGGCATCTTCGTATGAACCGCGAGAATACCTAGATCCCAGACAAATATAGGACTAATGTCTACTAGCTGACATTAGGCCAGCGGATTTAATGTAGATATCATCTATTTAGTTTTGCAAGTTGCACTCAGATACCCAATGACACTCAATTTGTATTGACGCAAATGTCAAAATATTTCCGACTTGTAATAAATTACTATAGGTGCAACCATCGACCACCAGCATCAGTCGCCGACTATGTATCGGCGAGGACCGCTTAGAAAGCCTGTCCGATAGGACAGAATATCGCAGCTAAATAATACTCTTTTAAATAGTATTGTGTTTCTGCCGGTGAGGAAGGTTTCCAGTGCTCCATGGGGTGGGGATTTGGGGAACCGTGGCTTTGGCAGTGGAGTAGCATTTGCTTTTTGCTGCCAGAGCACCGTGTTATAGAGGTGGGCAACGCATTAGCGATACTCTTGGTGTTGCTAATGTCTATAGGCAGTGGTGACCACTTTCCATCAGGTGGCCCGCTTGCCTGTTTGCCTACCGTATGACATAAAAAAAAAAAAAAAAAAACTGTATTTTTTATAGGTATGGAAACTTATATTTTGACACCAATCTACTAAATTCTACTTATTCATTTTTGTCAACCCTAACTTACGCCCGCATCCATATTAACATGAATGCATCATCTCATGCATTTGCGCCGGTTAATTTATCATATTTTTTAATCATGTCAACTTTTTTTCAATTAGCCATTGCCATTTCGTCCGTGAAAAATGTAATTCACGAAAAATGGCAAATTAGGCATTATTAAAGGCCGTCAGTCTCTTTTTCATCTACACACGATGTTTAACTTTATTTATGCACCCATAAATATAGATCCAGCATGTGCAGTCAATCTAGGTGTACCTACCTATAACCTTTACAATTAATATATTCAGGTTTCACTATGAGATCAATTCCACAAATCGGAATTATTTCCTTCGGAAAAAACGCGCGTCGGTTGCCTTATGGTTGAGGGGTACGACTAGTAACCCCAGTGGTTCGAACCCCAGTACCGCCATGTAGGTACCAATGACTCTTTTCTGAGTTATATAAGTACATTTGAACACTAACCGATGCTTTTACGGTGAGAGAAAACATTGTGCTGAAACGTGAACATTGAGGCGACTGAATGTGTAACCATGATTAGATCTGGTCAGGTTCTCCTGGTGGCAGGCTCACGGAGGTCAGGTGGTAGTCGCAACATCAGGGAGAGTGGGAACGGTATTTTTTTTTATTACATACCAAACTACATGAAAATATGATATTCTTGTTCTAGCACTTCACACTGCTTCACAATATTTTTTTAAAGATACACATATATGACCAAGCTATTCTATTCGAAGCTACGGCCGTGCGCGTCATCGCTTTCCATTCTCATACCCACTAGCCTCGTTCGGAAACGGCGGATGGCGTGACTCGGGCGTGAACGTCAAAAGGGCTGTCGGATACGATGACGTCACGTGTGACGCCGAGTGCCAGTGTATTATGCAAATTAATTATGTCAATTACTTTGTGAATACTTATCGAAACGAAGTGAAATGAAAACGATTGGTTTTGGAATAACGACTCCAATAATGGTATAGGGTAAAAATGAACTTTTTTTTAATTTTCCCAAGCTCATTACCTCATCTATAACAAAACCAAAGGAAAAAAGAAATAGTAATCGACGGCCTTATCGCTTAAAGCGATTTCTCCAGGCAACCTTAGACACATAGAAAACAGAATACAATGCAGGAAAACCACAGGCGGAAGCTAGCAGTTAATACTTAAGTTTCATTCCGGCGAGGCATCTAAGTTGTTGAAGCAAGTATTCGCTGCCTATCACGCGAAGTTAGCACACAGGATGTTCTAGTTTGCTCGAACTAGTTCGATAGCTACTATTAGAGTCAGAGATTACGGCGATTAGTGCACATCCTGTGTAACCTGTCACTTATAGGACAATATCAAGGCTGTATCGGGAAATACAAAGCGTGTATTCACAGACTGAATAATTTGTTTATTAATTAAATTTTTTCCTGCATTAGTTCTGGTATTTGTAGTTTTTGAAAAGAAAAGGCAAAAACATAATCGATTAAAATATTGACACTTTTATTTCAAAGATCTCAGTTGAGGATCCTAAGACTGGTTGAACAACCTCGGAAGCGGATTGGCACCACGTGACGGTATATTTATTATGTTATTATCCTGAATATTTTAAAGAAACTTTTGAGTAGAGCAACAAGGTACAAAAATCTAATATATTATCAGATAAGTCCTTCTGTAGGTATACCATTTCGTGTATACAATAGTCTATCAGATATTAAGGACTGCCCATATTATGAATTTAAAAGTACCTTAACAGGGTTAACAGGCATCTAGACAAATGCTTTTACTCTAAAAGAAAGATTAACAGAAATGTTAAGTCAATAAAGTTTTAGCACCTACTTAATAAAGGAAATCGATGTACATATTTGCATTCCATTGCTGGCAGCACATAAAAACGCTAATGTAAAGCCCACCTAATTGTGTAACCATGTTCTTGCAAGTAAATGATTATGATTATAATAATATTTATTTCAAAACAGGGTCCCAATTCAAGACCGGGCGAAATGGAGGAGAATGAGTCGGAAAACGGACACTGGCAGAAGCCGGTCAGTCCGGCTCGGATAATGATGATATTGATGTAATTTTTATTTGCAAAACGTATGATCTAAACGTGAAGAAACACAACCAGATTGGCTTGAAAGAGTTGAGATATTAAAATAGGCATCACACCTAGGTAGAGCTCGTCTAATCTAAAATGACGCGCCCCACTATCGCATTAACGCACACAAGCAAGTTTAAAATATGGATGCAATACATATACAAAACCCGTTGTAATTAGTAATTCAGTTGCCGGTGAGATTCAAACGTAGGATAACGCGTCGTTCATTGGCTCCCGCACAGATGAAGTGTCGTTATTAATATTTGCACTCACACATCGAAATCAACTAACTAAGTAGTGGGGCGCTTCATTTTAAACTACACGAGCTCTACCTACTAGTAGCTTACTAGCTTCATAGCGATTACCTTTTTTAATAAGTAAAATCAGAATACTGTCAATATCATAGCCGAGCCGACTTATTAACTACCGACGACAAAAAAGGGGTGTCATAACTTTGACGTGTAATCGGTTCAGAAGTTTAGAAAATATTTAAATAGTTATATGTGAAGTTTGCTGGGAGTCTTTTTCAACGTATCCAATTTCAACAGAAATGTCGTGCAGTGGTGTACAAGTATAGAAGCATAACGACTAAAATAAGGTAGGTATATTCAACTGAAGAGTGAACAGACACACTCCTCCTCAGCATACATAGGTAGGTACTGTATGTTTCGTCCAGTCTGCAGCTGACTGTACCTAAATATTTCCAATATTTTGTAGTATCGACTTAGTATAATGTATAAGTTCTCTACGTATAGTAATTAAAATACTTAGTTTACTGAGTGCCTAGACCGAAGGTAGACTTACGCAACAGATACACCATAAGGACAAAATAACTACCTATCCAATAATATTATGAATGCTAAAGTAAATGAGGAAGGATAATTATGAATGGATGAATGTTTGTAATATACATTTTCACGCATAAAACACTGAGCGGATTTTGATTAAACTTTACGTACAGCTGACCCTCGTATATACAATACTCGTCACTGCTGGCAAGACTCAGTCTAGCCGGAAGAGTGTGTGGATGAGCACTCTTAACTATTTTTTCCGCTTTCCGGCTAGGAAGATAAGGTAGCCAGCGCAATTACAGGCCATAGTTATAGGCGATCGTAATGTTTACTCAGTATGACGTAAGGTGCAACATGGCGACGGCGCAATTGAAATTGAAAAAATGAAATTCGATTCACAATTTTTATTCTAGAATACCATACCAAATAGAAATTATAAACGTCCCGGGTTTGATTCCTGACCGGGCAAAAATTAAAAGAGTTGTTTCGGTTTTCGTTTTTGGGATAATAATCGTACACAAGTATTTAGAACAATATCAATATCAATATAAGCTGTACCTGTTGTGATTTTTTTCTGTATGTCTATTTTGTAAACTATTTATTGTGCACAATAAATGTTAAATAAATAAATAAATGTATAATTTACTTTTCTGACCACATCTTAATACAACTCAAAAAGTACAATACACTTTACTTATTGCAATATTGGCATCGAATTTCATTGAATCAATTGCCAACTAGTCTTCGAAATATGAAACATGATCGTTGATCGGACGTGACATTGCTATCAATTCTCTCCGTATCGATATAATTTCATTTACTGAACAGACTTGGAGCTAATTGTTATTGACTGTACGTACATGACTAAAGATATTCGTGAATTGTTATATGAAACGTGATCATCGGCTCGGATTTTTGGAACGTATTCATATTTTTATCGATGCTCGAATAATAATGGGAGAGGAATAAAAAAGAATGCGATTGTTATTCTCATAAGACTTTTCCATAAAACCATTGAGCAAATATTTAGGAGCGTCTCAGCTGCGGTATCTATCTTCAATAAATATTATTTTTAACCTCTGACGAAAAAAAAGGTTCTGTGCATCTGTGTTTCTGTGTGTCTGTCTGTGTCATCGTAGCTTACGAATGAACCGATTTCGATGCGATATTCTTGCTTGAGGTCCTTAGCTTTGTTTCATTAAAATCGGTTCAGAAGTTTAGAAAATATTTAAATAATTGTAAACTTGGTCGGGGGATTTCCGACGTTTTCTGTCGGTTAGGTTATGTCAATATAACACATTGAATAACTGGACCTGCAGAATTGAATGTATTACTGTGCCGTATAGAATACTGTGGACTGTTTTTCTGCTATTGAGTGAGGTATCCGGTATTCCATGAGAAACCCGAGGTTTAAGAGTTGGGCAACGCATTGGTTTGGTGCTACCCATAGTGTTGCTAATGTCCATAGACGACGGTGACCACTTTCCATCAGATGGACATAAAAAATAAAATCACCTATTGTCATGTCTGTACAATTTCTATGTTGTAGTTCCTACCCATTACTAACATCAAGAGCTTTTGACTTAGAAACTACCTATTGTTCCGCACAATTTGCGAATTGAAATTGTTGGCTAGCCTCTTCAACAAACTCCAAAATCTTCGAATACAGCGTGCACAATTAGCAATAAGCGTTAGAGAATATGAGTAAGTACACATTTCAAGACGGCCCATTGACCATTTCATGCTCAGTGCATCACAAAATTTGTAAGTACTTCGTTCTAATGCCCAATACAATAACATGCGTGACTGCAGGCCTTAAGCTTGTTTGCCTGCTTTGTGGTATAAAAAAAAAGTGTAGTTGACCCATAATGTTTGCAAGTAAGTGTACCTAGAAGCGGGTTGTCGAAGGTCCTGCTTAGCGGGCGGTTTCGCAACGCGGCCCTAGCCGTTGCGTTGAATACGCCGTGTAGATAGAAAATAGTTTTAGGTATCGATTAGTGACTGCTGTATAGCAAACGCAAAACGTACAGATTGACCATCATCATCACTGACACCAGTGATACTATAAGCAAGTGATAAGGGGTTAAGGTTTAAAAAACTAGCTTCAATCTGCGTAAATTTTGTGGTCTATTTCTAACAATGCAAAACATAAAAATTCAACCAATTATAATATTTTGTGTGAAGCGTAGTAGATCATGGTTCCCTACACATTCAGTTGTCTGAATGTGCAGGGTTCATCACGATGTTTTCCCTCACCGTAAGAGCATCGGTTAGGTTCAACTAATGTAAACTCAGAAAACAGTCATTGGTACTTGATTGCAGGTTGTACCGAACCCGGTACCTCTCGCGTTTCGAGTCGGATTCCGTTACCACTAGGTCACCGACGCTCCTAGGGCGTGACGTCATATGTATATGTATACTTCGTTGTTGTCCTACCCTTTAAACCTTCCTCTTGAATCACTCTATCTATTTATGAAAACCGCATTAAAATCCGTTGCGTAATTCAAAAAATCTAACCGTACGATGCAGACGGCAGGAATCGACTTAGTTCTAGACTAGGTATAGATAGATTAAAAAGTCTTCTTAAATATCCTTTTGTTCCATATCTCATCACAGCCCATAACAGTCCACTGCAGGACTTAAGGCCTGTCCCACGAAAGGGAAGGTTATTGCCATAATCTCCACGCTTTGCAGGCGGGTTGGAGATCGCAGTGTTGTTAATATAACAATGAAAAACGCTGCTGCCCATTTTCCAGTCTACGGAGACTCTAAGATCTTATGCCTCGAAAACATTAGTCGCCTTGTACGACACCCGCGAGTGTAAGGGGTTGGTGCTATTCTACTCTGCCGGGCACCACTCGGCTATTACATATATCCATAGTTCCATATCTACTTACCTCAAAAACATAAAACATCACAGTGTTCAAACGTCAAACCTCCGATATGAAGTACACATCGAACCACTCAATTACCGACGCCACAATAAACTCCCATGTGGTAGTTTCGCATTTTAACTGTAATTCTTGTTTGCAACTCTGAAATTGGATTCGTGTTTGAAGTTTGAAATTTCAATTTTGCACACGCTCCACCCCCGCCCGCGGCCCGGCACAAAGCTCAATGAAATTTCAATTTGCATCACTCACCATTCAAATGCAATAATATTGCTGCCATTTGAATAGATACTTGGGTTTCGTGGGTTGTCTAGTCTCTATTAGACGCTGGTGAGAAGATGATCTTAATGTATTATTTACCTCTTTTTTGCGTCTTTAGTTGATTGTAATATGCATATATGTATAGGTAAGAACCTTCACCAAGAAACTCTGTAACTGATGGTGAAAACCACATCAAAATCCGTTGCGTGATTTAGGAGTTACATATGCCGAAAACGCTTTTATTTACAACTGTGTAGAGATATTACTTACTCGGTGAGCATAACACCTGATGGAAAGCGGTAACTGTAGCCCATAACATCTACGATTAATGCATTCAAGTTTCATGTGAGTAAAATGCAGAACCGTAGTTGCTTTGTCACATAAGGTCTCGGATGGAAAGACGTGAGTCTGCGCTGGGATAATCATGACACTTTTATTCTCGAAATACTTACTACGTTGAAAAAAATTATTATAAAATGTTTTTAGAACATGTACTGATGATCATAGCAATGTACGTATAACACTTTCACTATTACCACGAATATAAAACAAAGTCCCACGCCGCGTCTGTCTGTCTGTTCGCGATAAACTCAAAAAATACTGAACGGATTTTCTTGCCGTTTTCACCAATAGACAGAGTGATTCATGAGGAAGGTTTCGGTGTATAATTTGTTAAGGAAACTACCAGTGCAAAGTCGGGACGGGTCGCTAGTTATATAATAAGAATGTACAAACGAAACGTTAATATACTTATTATAAAAACAATGCAATATATAAACTAGAATATCAATAAGCAGGAAAGAAATGATTAATTAATTATAGAGCATTCCGCTACTACTTCAAACTTTTCTTTAACCACCTCCACCTTATCTACTCGCGAAATTTCTTTCGAGCGTTAAAAATTAACTTTCGTACTAATGAGATTGTAATTAAATTTCCTCAGGCTGTGCTATGTTAGTGCGTATAAAACAAGAGATTTTTCTTAGAAAAGGACTAACAATTCGGTTAATGTATTAAAAAATACTTTCTTTTCTTCTTCCAAGAAATAATAGATAATAGGACTAGTACATTATTCCTAATTACTATTACATAGAATATAATTAGGAGCGTCGGTGGCCGGTTGGTTACGGTATCTGAATCGTAGGCGAGAGGTACCGACTTTTAATACAAATGACTCTTTTCTGAGTTATCTACATTAGTTGAACACTAACCGATGCTCTTACGGTGAGCGAAAACATTGTCCTGATGAAACCTGTACACTCAGACGACTGAATGTGTAACCATGATAATAAGACGACCTGTTGATACCACTTTCTCAAAGTTTAAAAAAGATGACAAGTTAGGAAAGTGTGGAAGATGGAAAAAGGACATGTTTAAGTAAATGACGAAATCGTCCGAGGCGATCCCATCAGGTTAGGTTCCCCAGTTCCCCAGGATCACGGACGTAGGGTGCCAGTCGCCCCACTGTAATCCTTGATCATGGTCAAGGCGGACCCCGGGCCCGCATAATCGGGACATTAACGCCAAAATAGCCACCGACTCGTGAATATGATAACCGTAAAATTATCGCAACATTAGATACATTAGAAAAATAGAACCGCGATTAATCCAGTTGACACGAAACACTTGTTTGGAATGGCAAGTCTCAATATTCGAAACAAAAATCCGGTACTAATTACGCGAACACAATTCCGGTATTAATTACGCGAACATATTACAATTCCTGCCAGGTTTCTGACAGGTTCGCCGACAGTTTTCCACAGCCAACGCAGGAAGGGAATTGCACTGACGCGTTTTCACTTGCCGTTTTCCCGGCTATAGGTCAATAACACCGCTCCAATGTTATGACTGAAGCCGGTTGGCCCTAATTGAGGAACAATTAGCGGTGTTCTGTGACAGTGGAGTTGGTAAAATGTGGAAAACGTACACTACACACATAATGTAACAACTGGTAAAATGTACAATACCTACGCAAAATGTACTCGTACACAACTCATAACGTAAAACAGTGCCATATCGATGGTGGGGGTGTGCCGGTATGACGTTCTGGGGCCCTGGAAATCATACACTACACGCAAAATGTAACAACCGGTAAAATGTACATAACGCACAATGTAAAATAAGCAGTGCCATAATTGATGGTGGGGGGCCCGGGGATACGACGACGTTCTGGGGCTCTATTTTTGAACCGCTCGCGTTTACACGAGCGCTCGTCTTATAAAGAGACAGGTATAGCGCATGCGAGTACTCTCGTGGATGCTAGCGGTTCAGAAATAGGTCTGACAAGGTCAATCTCGAGGCAATCTTTATGGCCGCGCGGAATTTCGCTGATTATTTTATATGGTAGCACAATTGCCAGTTTTTTCTCCACATGGTCTAGTTCCTTGTAAAGAATGGCTTCGTTCAGAGAAACAAAGACATAAACATAATTCAGACGGGTTCGCGGTAGATGAAGTGGAAGCAAAACCGATTCAAGATTGAAATAAATCAATAAAGCATTTATTAACAACTGAGCCAAGATATACCTACCCAATTCAACCCGAAAATATTTTCCACAAGTTCAGCTATTTAATTTTGTTAAAGAAGAATAGTTGATAAGTACACACTGTTCTTATAAAGACAATCGTCATGGTTACCCTAAGCGATCAACAGTCCATGAAAACCGAAAGCGTTCTTATCGAACTATCGTAGTTGTTCTAACATAATACTGCATAACGCGTGCGCACGGGCATATAACAGTATACGCAGACGCAATTGCTATGAACATAACATAGTAATTGATAAATGTTTATTGATAAGAAACACAAAAAATGACTTTTATTTTATCATAAATTTTAATGAAACTGAGGCATTTTAGAATTATTGACTTGATAATTTTAATGGTAATATAATTTTATGAATAACGCTTAACTATACCCAGAATTTGTAATAAACCACATGAAATATATATGTAATTCCTATTTTATGGTAATTGTGATACTAAGAGCCGATTTTTCAATCCTCAGTTCCAAACTATAATCCATCAATGACATATGAAGTAATTGTACAGTTTTATTTTAGTCGCACAATAACTTATTACACTGATATGTTTTATCTGTGGATTGAAAAATCGTGTAAGTTTATATTTTATAAATTTTAAAAATTTAATATATTTCAATACTCAATACTCAATACTCAAATGTTTATTGCTTCATAAAAGTAATTTACAATTTCAACGACCCTCTTAATGAGATTAAAGCTTTTGTACTCAGGAATTTGACCGATATGTTTTATTAACCTTCAGCGGAACGTAGGCCATCGCCATAGGTGCCTTACAGAGTAGCAAAATGAAGCGGCAATGCGAAGTGGGTAGGCCAAGTGGAAAGGTTCTCGAGTGGCGACCACGTATTGGCAATCCCAGCGTGGAATGCCCTCACGAGATGGTCGAACGACTTCGCAAAGAGATGGAAGCAAGAGGCAGGTGTCGGTCGGTGTGAAAGGCGTTAGGGAAGGCCTATGTTCAGCAGTTGTGTTGAAATGAGGAGCGTTATCGTCAATGAGAAACTGTAACAATCATGTTTTTGAGTCTTAGACAAATTAGCCTCGTACAAATTAGCGGGGTGTATTGCAGTAATACCAAGCTTCATCATCACAGTCCATATCAGTCCACTGCAGGACTAAGGGCCTCTCCTACGAAAAGGGAGGTTATTGCCATAATCTCCACGCTTAGCAGGCGGGTTGGAGATCGCAGTGTTATAATATAACAATGGAAAACGCTGCTGTGCATTTTCCAGTTTACGGAGACGTTTAGATCATTTGTCTCGAAAACATTAGTCGCCTTGTACGACACCCACGAGTGTAAGGGGCTGGTGCTATTCTACTCTGCCGGACACCACACAGCCAATACCAAGCTTGCCAGGCGGGTATTATTGGAAGGGTTGCGCCTAAGAAGCGCTGCTGTTCATTTCCTGTGGCATGGGAAAAAAGTGAAAAATGTTGTTGCAATGCGGGCTGCACTATGATGATGCAACTGAGACTTGAGATTTTGGAAGCTAAAAGAGTTATAATGGGTAATTTTTAACAGCCAACTTAAAAAGGGTAATAAAAGTTTGATGTGTACCTCTGTCGGTGGCATTAATAATAAAAATTCGCTACTTGCATGCGCGAGGGTTCAGGGTCCACTCTGACCATGACTCAGGACAATTCCCAGGTAAATTATAGTAGAGCGACTGCCATTTGACCTCCGTGACCCTGTTAACAGGGAAACCTGACCAGATTGAATCATGGTAACACATTCAGTCGACTGAATGTGCAGGTTTCCTCACGGTGTGCTCTCTTACTGTAAGAGCATCGGTTAGTGTTCAACTAACCTAGGTAAAACTTAAATAGCTAAACTGGCCGAATCGCGGCAATCTCTCGGGCAAGGATGGTTCATTAGTGGTATTCGCCGGATCCGCGCATGCGTGAACTGCCGCTTGTAATGGAAATATGATGAAACGTCCTCTGACATGTGGAAATTCAAATAGGATAATAGCAGCTACTGTAATAGTTTCACTTGAGTTATTGTAGATACCTATTTAATCCTATTCTATTACCTAATAGATAATAGGTATAAATCCGAAAGTTTGTTAAGATGTTTCTTTTTAACTTATACGGCAGACAAACAGGCAATCGGGCCACATGCTGGAAAGTGGTCGCCACCGCTTATGGACATCAGCAACACTAGGGTCGCTATCATTGCGTTGTTCACCTCTAAAAAGACCTCTAGTATACCTCTTGAACGATCCTATAGTCTGAAGGAAACACTGTGGCTGGGAGCTCATTCCACATCCGAATCGTACGAGCAAGAAACGTTCTCTGGAACGTTCGCGTGGACACCATTAGAGGGCCTATGCAATGGTGATTAGTTCCCAGCCCGAGGCTGGTGGTGCGATGGCCGAATTGTGTTGTGGGCACCAAATGTGTGATGTTTGTTACTTCTTCATGCAAAAACTATGAAATAAATTTAGATGAAATTTTTCACTACAGTAGCTTAGATATACTCCAGAATAACACACAAGATATACCTAATTAAGCGTCGGTATAAAACTTAATAATTGGCACTAAAATCACGGCGGCTAGGATTGGGATTATCCCATCCTGTGCATTTCTTTCGCTGGACCAGGGTAGTACTTTTTGTCGTATATAAATGTTTCCCTAGAACTTATATAAAAACCTGAACTATGATACACTATAACGAAACGTAATTATATAGTCAGCTACTCTTGGTTTACCTCGATATATCCTCCCACTGTTAAGTCTACTGATGGGTTCCTATACTTACCCATACACACTGGCAGCTGACTCCTTTCAACCTTCGTCTCTTAAGAGATAGGCTGACATTATGTCACCGTAATATTGTTGTAAACTGTTACATACAAAGGCAATTCGGCACTGGGCCGATATGACGGGACGTAGGGCTCCTCATCAAATTGTCACAACACAAAGCTAATCTGGAATTTAATACTATTCTATAAGCGTTTCTTGCCGTGTGGTGTCCGGTAGAGTAAAATAATACCAACCATACGCGGCGAGGTCTGTTCTCGAGGTAAAAGATCTAGAGTCTCCGTAAGCCTGGAAAACGGGCAGCAGCGTTTTCCATTCTTATATTTATAACACTGCGATCTTCAACCCGCCCGCCAAGCGTGGAGATTATGGCGATAAACTACCCTTTCGTGGGAGAGGCCCTAAGACCTGGACTGTTACGGGCCATGATGATGAAATGTTCCTTCGAGAAACAATGCATTAATTGTAAATGATTTGGTGAATTTTGTTGAGGTTTACAATATTTCGACAGTATACCAATGTAACGTATTTGATTACAAACTGCTAACTGGCGGATTTGATATAAGGCTCACTACGCTTCACTTTGTCAAATATGTATTTACTAGTCAATCCGTCAAAACAAAAGTAAATATGTAATTTCACACGATGGGTCACTTAATTTCATGGAAAAAAGAATGCTTTTTTATTTTGGATGCTTATTTTGCCCCAGTTGTGTAAGCAAATACCTAACCACTTAAAACGATCGACAGGTCACCAATAATTATTATTTTAATTTTTCCCTTTTTTAAATTGATGGAAAATTTGTTTGAGACAGAGTGGGTGGCAGAAGCTTTGGAGCGGCAAATTTCAGAGGGCGCTTCTGTTCGTACCTAATTTTAGCTTGCTCATTACTTTTATTACAATAACGTCAGATTTTAGGAGGCAAAATGTACAAAAACAATTGGTGGCTTGTCGCCATTCTCACAGTCCTTCCTTCTTTGGAGAGTCTCTACTGATGCATACATCCAGATTTATAATTTTTTTTTATAACAGGCAAAGGAGGCAAGCGAGCTGCGACCCGCTTGCACGTATGCCTGATGGTAAGTGGTCAACGCCGTACATGGACAACACCAATGGGGTCACGAATGCGTTGCCAGCCTTTGAGATAACCATTCATCAAAATATAAACATAAATGTATGAATCGTAGATGTCACGGGCTACAGTTACCGCTTACCATCAAGTGGGCTGTCTACTACTGAAATGAAATTTTATTGAATATGGAGTTTGGGTTACGTGATTTTGCAGTTCTAGATGCAGTAGCTTCTTTCCCACCAAATTCCTACCTTTTCAGGTGTATATCCATAATTGATCTACATTTTTTAATATGTCAAGATATGATAATAATACTTATTAAATTAAGAAAATATTAAAATAATGATAATTAAACCAAGTCACAAAAAATTATAAATGTTAACATTGTAACTAAAATTCTAACTTGAAAATTACAATAGGATCGGAAAATGGTATTGAATTAAAGTATTATTAATGATTAAATGTCACAAAAATTTACAAATGTCAAATTGAATCAAAAAATTAGAAAGGATAGAAAACTATTACGAATTATAAATCATTTCACATTATTTATAATAAGTCACTTTATCACAATCAGGCGGACAACGCATTGGTAGCGCCCATGGTGTTGCTGATGTCCATAGGCGGTGACCACTTTCCATCAGGTGCCTGTTTGTCTGCCGAATTTAAAAAAACTGCGTAATATAAAAATCCCATTCCTTTGCCTTACACGCGAACTAGCAGCTACCCAAACACCGGTCAAACAAGCGTTTCGCAAATATCGGAATAGGAAAGGTAACCCTACCACCGTCTGCCACCTGCCAAAGTGGGGGCTCCTCGCTCGACACACGGCGACGAATAGTTTCTGTTAACACTCAAACAGTGCGGTGCATTGTGCGGGAAAAAGGATTTTTTGTAGGAGTCTAATACGAGACCAGTAAATTTTATAAGCCAACATGTGCGGAGATATGGGTAAAGCCGTCTTAAGGGCGCTGACTACGGCCCTCCTCTGTGGCCAAGTCTTGGACGCTGCGTACTTACAGGTAAGTTCCTATTGTCTTTATTGCTAACCACTTCTTGTTGTTTGAACGTGAATTAATCGAAAATTTACGAAATATTTGCCAGTATTTATTTCACTTATATTAATTTACAAGATTATAAGTATACAGGGCTATAATTACAAACTTATAAGGGCATAGAAATATTAAACGACCTACCTTACTAATATAAACAATTAAAAGAAAAAAAGAACGATTTATTAATCTATCTTCGAAATAGGAGAACAACAATTTTTTCAGGTTAATAGTAAAAAATCAAGCTTAAAATTCGTTAGCGCACCGAAAATATTATTGGCCGGTCAATTTCGAGGGACTTCATTAGCTGTTCTCAGTAGGTTAATGGGCATAGTTTTATGTAAAAACAAAAGATATTTTTGCTGGATAAACTTTCATACACTTTAAGGAAAATTCTTAGAAATATAGTGGACGTCCCTGAATTCTGCGATAGAATGTTGGGTATGAATGCATTTCAAATGAAACTGACTAGTTATATTTCTTAACCGCTCCCATCGCGTCAAACGGGTTTCAATATTAATTTTCGGCAAGAAGAATTTAAATATTTTAATGTGTGACGCCCAGTTTTCATATTTTTGAGCCGTCCTTTTGGTGTTTTGGTTCTGCTGTCTCGCTGAGACAACCAAATTTCAACAGTTTGGCGCTGGATAATATACTAACTATTTTGGCTCAAAAAGTTCACCGACCTTATTAGATCCACTAACCTTTAAATGTATCTATATTGGTATTACTTTTGGACTTACAGCCATTCCCGGAAATGCCATTACAATGTATTATTAGTAACTTATTGACCTGTTGTGTTTTTTATGATATACATATATCCAAATAAACTTCTGTTGAATTATTTTACGAACATTTGTTTTGACGAGACATTAACATAAAAGACCACTTCGACGACCACAATAAATATTCGGGAAAACAAAAAGTAATAAAATTCAAATGTGTCGAAATTTCCCCCGAAATTCCCAGGGGACGGGACTCGGCCAGCCTTGAGATTGCGGTGGGCCTTAGAACGAAGTGACTGTAATTTACGTGTGAAAAAGACAAAAGTAGAGCACGACGTTGACAACGAAAAGTATTATTATCTACTGAAATATAAATCAATTGACTTATTTATTTCATTTCAGAAGTCAGTTTATTTAGATTTCTGTAGATAAATACTTACCGTTGCCGTACACTACTTTTTTCAATGAATCATACTTTAGTCGTCAGCCATCCACTTAAGCACATTTTAGAATAGTGTATATTCCGAAATGGCTTAAGGTGCTTACTGCTTAAAGTGGATCGCTCGATATTTCATAATTACAACAAAACAGGCCACTGCAGGGCCTCTCTCAAGAAAAGGGAGGTTATTGCCATAATCTTCATGCTTTTCAGGCGGATTGAATGTCACAGTGTTATAAATATAACAATGGAATAGACTGCTGCCCATTTTCCTGCCTACGGAGACTCTAAATCTTTTGCATCGAAAACATTAGTCGTACGACACCCACTAGTGTAAGGGGTTGGTGCTATTCTATTATGCCGGACACCACACGGCTTAATATTTATTAACCTAAAATCACCACATAATATGTTTTTCAGCGCATATTATCCCTATACTTAAAATAAAGTTGAATGTGAACCATCATTATGAATAACCCTATTCTATATTTTTTCTTTTAAAAATCAGTTTGTTGTTTTACCGATTTTTATAGTTTCTCTGCGAGAAACTCGGAGAAGAATATGCTAAGTTAAATACCACTGTCAGTATGGACCACACGACCGAATCCGCGGCCCAAAGCTAGTAAACAATGGTACACCGGTGCTCCTGCGCGCGAGGACTCGGGGCTCGCATTGATCCCGCAGATCGGGTAATTACAGTGGAGCCACTGCCATCTGACCTCCGTGATCTTGTTAATAGGGGAACCTGACCAGATTGGATCATGATTACACATTCAATGCGCAGGCTTCATCACGATATTTTCCCCCACGGTTAGTATTCAAGTAATGTACATAATTCAGCAAAGAGTACATGGCGGCACTGGGGTTCGAACCTGATACCTCGGACCGGTACAAGTCGGACTCTAACCATTATGCCACTGACGCTCCACAGCTAATAAACAATAACGTAATAAACCATGACCTGTGACCGTGGCACGACCATAAAACATCAACAATCAACAAGCCAGCTCATACTGACTTAGTACAAACAAGCGCATGATGCAGTGTTTTGCAATCGTCCACGTTCTCAAGGGTTCTCGTACCAGCTCGAATGTTCTGCGTGAGTGGCCCCGCGGGCGGTGCTCTGTATGTCGTAATATCAGGTTAGTCTAGAAAGGGAGCTCGGAACTCGTGGTCCATGGACTGGTATCAAAGACAAACACGCAATGCTTGTTGAACAATTTGAAAGGGACGCAAAGAAAGTTATCTGGATCAATGACAAGGTCTTTAGTAACGATTTTGTCCTTTGTACTTTTTGTTTCTGGCAACTTGAGACTGTTTCTAGGAGCTTTTCTTCGCGACTTCGTTCATTTATGTAAACCAAAGATAATAGTTTTGTTATGCTAACGTGTTATAACGGCAAGCAATTCTATATTTGCTTCTATTCTGGAAAGTAAATGTCACGCAACACGTTCAACTTCGTATTGACTTCTACAACTTCGTCAACTCCGGCGAACAAACTCGGCAACTGCGAAACCAGCAAATGACCGTAAACATTACATCAAACGGCAAATAGAAAACTCAAACAAAGTTACAGAAACAGAACCCCATCGGAAAGTAGAGGAGACTGCTATTATTTTTAAGTTATTACAACTTCCTCGCCAATTCATAATTCACAAAGGGTGAAGTTTTGATATAATTGGTGTTTAAACTAGAGTTATTGCGATAAAAGGCCGGCCCAGTTTCGACCTTAAAATATCTAGTAGCAATAACTCCCGGCCCCTTATGGGAGCACTAACTTTGGCAATTTTCCTTTCTCGCAAGTTTCCCTTGAGCCCTTCAAAGGCGAATTACTGTTGGTAAAATTTACTTTCATTTTCGGCGAACGCCTGTTTTTTAGTTTCATTTCTTTGATCAGGCCCGGGCGCTGTTGAAATTGTTCGAAAGTTGGCCGTGCAACCAAATTGGTATTCAGGAGTAATTTTGCAAATTCTCACTTCGGCGCTGGGGTCGTCCGTACATTTTTGAGAGCCGCTTCTGAACACCTCGCGCCTTTATTGGGCCCGTGTTAATGTAGTGTTCTGCTTTTCTTTGATCTGCCGTGTCGTCTTTGAATATTTGAAAATTTATGTGTTCAAACTCAGTGCACAATATTGCTATCAGGTTGCGGTTCTGTTCTGCTTTTAAGAGGGCCCATGGTGTAGTCGTAGAGAAATTGAAATAAATTTTATATTTTCTGTTTTATTTATGTATGGTTGAGTGTTTGTACACAGGTATTAGGATTTTTTATTTCGAAACGAAACTGATAAAGATGTTAATGTGGATTATATATGGTGGCATCCTGCATAATTATTTAAAAAATGTTGCTAGAATAATAAATCGTCGTCGTAATCGTGTTGTGTCGTCTTTAATTTTGTAATTTCGTTTTCATTTTGTTAAAATAAAATAAAATAAATCTAGATATAATATTAAATAATTTATTTTTGTTTACTAATATTATTTATGTAAAAATGATCGACAATACATACCTTGGCAGCGTGATTCTCATTACTATCCTCGAAATGATTAAAGCTACGACTTGTCTAATTACCGAAAGAAGTTCTGTATCAATAAATAAATAAATAAAAAAAAATTCTGACACTAGTAAATAGGTACAGGCTTATTTGGACCATGAAAATAACAGATTTAGGCTGGTCCATAAATGCAATAGACGTGATACATTCATTCAAAGTCAGAAGTTACATACTACTAAATGTTATTACTACACGCAGTTAACAGCAGCTAAATTAACCTATTGTGTCTAATAGATCATATAAACGTGCCATTAACTAGTTAACGAGCAATGTTTACGATTTAATTGGCATATAATGACCATATGACATTTTCAGAGATTATAAACAATATTTCCAACCCGACGCGAGTTTCGTAACCTGAACCGAAGACGGAGGAAGTCAAGGCGGGTCGAGACTTCAATTTTTAATTAAACACAGAACTTCTAAGGAAAAAGGGTGAACAGAAATATTATACTTACGTTTGAAGTTGAGGAAACTTTTGTTTTTCAAATATAAAACTTTAGGCCTGCCGGATAAAATTTCTTCTTGGAAAAAAGTTGACTTTTGTGCCATAAAGTCGTTCAGTTTTACCTTATTTCCAATTATAAGGCCAGATCTATCTTTATAGGTATCGATATCAGAGACAACTGGTGGAGAGGTGTTTAACTTTTGCATCGTCAGCTTCGATGTTGCGGATCTCTACGGACGGCGATGATCACTTACTATCAGGTGACCTGCCTGCTCGTTTCCACCTCTCTTATAAAAAATGTATTCCCATAGATATTTATTGGAATCTAGTTCAATCCATATGGTTCTTTTCTCCTTGTTTTACCAATATTGAAACAAATCCGTTCATCCAACAGTCAAACAAATTACATGAGTGAAATTTCTCGCAATTGCATTGTGTAACTTACCTTTGCTGAACTTAGCAAAGGTTGCGAAACCGGCAGAAGCTAGTTTGCAGTGCGACACTGCGCTGCGTAGTGATTAGAGAGAGGGTTCAACGACCTCTCACGGCCGAACACGGCGCGTGCGCAGCCAGTCAGCGGAAACCTCGCGGAAACGCTGCATTAGAAGTGCAATCTGTTAAGTGTGGACAGAGGTCTTGAAAATGACCTAACATTTTTGAGTGTGTCAATATCATAAATTAATGACTTTAAAATAAACATTGTTTTCCTGCACTCGCCAACTTCACGGCGGCGGCGTCTAGAGCGGGTTGTGTTGCCCGAGTCATGACAGGACATAGTATTTTCAAGTTTGAATTGAAATCTTCCGCACTTGTGCTCTACTGCGAGTGTTCTTCGAGTGATAGTTTAGTTCAGCAATCTGCTTCTCGTATTTTATGGGAATTTGAACTGTGGCAACATGGGAGATGCTTAAAGACAAACCGGATTGCAACGATACAAATGCTCTTAGAGACAATATTTCAAGAGATGCGGGAAATTATCTTCAAAATATATAAAATACTCTCTTAATTTCAAGAGTTGCTGAAAGACGCTGAATCGAGCGCGATTAATTTTGGCACAGCATAATTTATGTACTTCGAAACTACTTTTAAATTCTGACTCCATTTAGAAGTATCTGTACGAGATTACGAATTTAAATGAAATCACTATAGGTAAGCTAATTAACTAGGCTATATGTATGCGAATAGGGTTACATAAGCGTTAACTGGTCAAATGTGACCTCAATCAAAGGTTACATAAAACCAGGCCGACAAAGCTGCACCTGCGGTTTTACGCAATGAAACTATAAGCTTAGCTGCGATCACTTTTATAATGCAAGGGTTCAGCTCAATAATATTTTATTTACTGATAGTTTATATGTTAATGGAGGTATCTTATGATAATTATCTAATTATCATAGTTTGAGGTTTACATTAATTTTAATGTAATGTTACTTGCTTGGTAAATTCTAATGAAATAATATTTATCAAATGAAAAAAAAATCTGAGTACTTGTATGATGATGACATGAAAGACGGAATAAGCTGCCCCAAGAGATAGTTGACGCGCCATTAACCAATAGTTTTAAAATAGACTCGATAACTGGTTAATAAAAGTGAACTCCAGAACTCTGTACTGTGATGTGTAGTGTTTCGCCTGATCGAGGACACCAGCCCAGATATAGGCATAATAAATTATATTTCTGTTTGCAAAATTAAAACACGAAATAGACACAGTATATAGAAACCGGTGCTTGAAGAGTTCCAATTTAAAAGATTTTAAATAAAACAAGATACAAGAGAAATAATCACATTTATTTGACACTTACTGAATTTGTACACGTTGGTGCACATTAACTTATAGCTAAGGACAAATCATGATTTATGCAAAGTAGACAGTCTTGCGTATTCATTTTAATTTGAAAATATTCGACATATTATCTGTATAAATAATATCATCTTGTACGACTAATAAGTAAGTAATTATTGTTGAACACATTTCATAAATAAATCTAGGCTAGGAGGTAGTTAAAGAATACGTTTTCTTGTATGAGATAATAAAGCTTGGTCATCATTTCACAATCATAATATACTTAAATTAAATCAGTTAATTTAATCTATTCATTTTTCAATCTATTTATCAATAGTATTATCTTTAGTCACATTTTTAGAACAACTTTGAACTGTGCGTCATGAACCCTAAAATTTAAAAGCGTGTCAAGGTCAACTAGAATTTGTGTAACAATTAGGTCGAACTATTTATTGGTAACTTTTATTTTTAGACTAGAAGGAGTTTTATGCTATTTAATATTTTGTAAAGAGATAGATAAAATATATAGGAAGTCTTTTTGCTCTTTCATCACACAACGATATGGCAGATAGTTTCCTAATTATATTAATTACAAGAAGATAATAACTAACATGTATACACAATAATTATATTTTACTTTACCTTTATTACACCTACAATGACATTTTTCACAATCGTTTCACAGCGTAAAATTTATTTTATTTAAAATTTTAAAACTACGAGACAGACACAATTTAAGTACTGAGTAAAGTACACAAAGAAAGTATATGAAAACACCGATGAATATAAAAAGTCAATGAGAATAGAACACGAAAAATTTATAAAGTCAGGTTAGAAAACATCTATTATTACATTTAGAGTATGTAGTTTAGAAATTGCGAAGTTTCACATTAAATCTATCAGTATCACAGTGAAAGATAGAGACTATTTACATATAAAGCTCAAAAAGATATCTTAAGAAATCTTATACCTATAAATATGCATACAGCAAAATATTTGGACAATAATTTAGATAAAAATCTTTAATTGAACTATTGATGCAATCACATTTCGGAGTATAGTAAATAGTAACAGTCACCATAGTTGCATGAATGTAGTCTGTTGTATTAAAATCGAAAGACATCTCATTAAAATGTCTTTCGCTGTAATTACTATTTTAGTAGGGACAATATTTTGAACTAGGTGATCTTTATTAAGACACAACTATAATAAAGACAATATTGTATAATTAATATATCAAGAAGTAAACGTATATTCTTTAAAATTTTCTCAAAACTCACTGTTCATTATCCAGCCTTCAACATTTCTCTTTCCTAGATCCAACGTTGTTCCGAAGGATTGCACGCTTCATTTAAGTGAATTTAATTTTCTTGTGCTTTCTTTTTACGAGTTGTTTCTGCGATAACAAGTGGCTTGTCACTGTGATAATCCTTATGGCATGTAAAAGCACAGAGTGAAACTTTGCACCCTGGACAGAAAGTTTGTGTTCTTCTTTTGCAAATTGTGCAACTTTTACGAATTTTTTCCCCCTTTCTTGTCGGCACGAACCCATATTCTGTCGGAAAGTGATCTAATGCGCCCTGTGTAAACACCGGCCTATTGACGGAAAGACATAGCTTTGCCGGCTCTATTTTTCTAATCTCACATTTGTGTTTCTCCAGCAAGGCCCTTATAAGGTTGAACCTGAATTCCTTATGGGTGGTAATCATTGTGTCTTTGGGACAATTTGAGTTTGTGTGCAGTATATATGCATTATACACACACTTGTTAAGTAGTTTCCTGAAAAATTTCTTGTACCATCCATGTGATTTTTTACGTTCTATTGGGTATTTTGTCAGTATAGCGTCTCTTTTGTCTACGACTCGTAGACATGCATTATACTCCTCTACTAATACAGGCTTTGGTATATCGTCTTTGGTACTGATTGCTATGCCATGATAAGTGCTAATTAGAGGTACTAACTCGCGATCTTTCCATAACACTATATCTACATCTTTACTAGTACATCCTAGTACTTGCCCAGGTTTGAACTTTTTTGTATTCATGGTAGCGAAAGGCGGCGGTACGAATTGTCGATTGATTCTAAGAGTTCCAACACAATCAAAGCCTAAAGTTTTCAGAAATCGCGCAAGTGCAGGGCAGTTGAAACAATTGTCTAACCACAGAGTGTGGCCTTTGTTCTGTAAACCATTTAGAAGCCGCAAAATTACTAGAGGTATAGCGACAGCGTCAGATCTAGTTTCAGGTTCTAGTCTGCCTCCTGTCACTTCTACGCGCCACACGTAACCGGTCTTAGAGTCCGCTACCTCGTAACATTTCAGACCTACGATAAGTTTATCGGTATCTTTAGCGGTTGTTTCAATATTGTCTTTCCAGTAAGAGAGTGATGTATCTACTATAACATCCTGACCCATTTGAAATAAAGTCTCAAACCGTTTATTAATGTAATCGATTATGGGTGTTATTTTAAATAATTTAGCCTGGGTGGGGGAAAAGTTATAAGGCATATTGTTATTGTCGTTAAAATGCAAACATCTCATCAGCAAACTATATCTGACGAACGACATGTACTCTGTAAACTTGGGTGTCTCAGTGATATTACCATTGTGGCACCAATAATCTCGCATATTTGACTTGATGCACATTCCAGTCCCTAGGATAATTGCGAAGAACCTGTAAAGTTCATCTTTATCAGTATCTTTCCAAACAGATAATCTTGGTCGTTTGGTGAGCTTACCTAAATCTCTTAGGTTTGAATACCTTTGGTTTGCGTAAATATTTGTCTGTGCTGCAATGTACTCCATTATTTCATCGGTCCATATTGCAGTGAAAGCGTCGTAAGGAGTCACAAAGTCACTTCTGGGGCCAGATTCTTCATCAAACTCTTCCCTACGTAAGTGCGGTTTTCCCGTTTTAGGGAACGGTTTAAACTGAAAATTGTACAAAGTACACGGCAACATGGTTTTCTCACCCCCTTTAAGCCTTTCTATGCTTTTACATTTGGAAGTATAAGCGGGATCTTCTTCTACCTGCCAAGTATATATTCTCTCACATCGAGGTATGAATTTTTCTATCAGATCATTATCATCATTCTCATTAGGCTCGACATCATCTTCACTACCTAGAGAGGAAGCGCCACAATGACTGTATATTAATTGAATAGAAAACTTTATTATAAAACAAAAAATGTTTTTGCTAAGCCTTATCTTATTTCTTTTTATGTACCTAGTTAAAAATAACCATACTAGATTGGCATTAACAAGATGAATAGGCTAGAAGTAATTGATATTCAGCTTAAAATTTTTTAGTCCCCTATTAATTTTTTTTATGCCCTAGCTGGTTTGTTAGCTTTGAATACGTTATTCGCCTTTACGACATATGTAATTCGAAAGTTTTTGTTATTTATAATAGAAGGACGCACAATAGTTTGCGGGGCTCGAAAGTCTTCGAAGACATTATTCGCCTTTACGACATCCGTAATTCGAAAGTTTTTGTTATTTATAATAAAAGGACGCATAAGAGTTTTTCACCTGATGGTAAGTGATCAACGCGACATCATACAATTGTTGCGATATTATCTTTGCCGGGTACTACACGGTCAAAATTGTGTTTAGGCAAAACTCCAGCAAACTTGAGAAATATTCAAATGAACCTACAATTATTATTAGCATATCATAAGAATTAATCGCATAAAGTTATTTTATTTTATAAGGTATAGATATAAACAGCATATTAGGCATTACAATATGCTTATTATCATCAAATTATTTGGCGTTAAGTTAACAATATTCAATAATGTACTTACCGATATTGGTCAAGTCATCTTCTGATTGTTCTTGCGTGTTCACAGTTGTGGTTTGAATGTCAAGCGTATCAATGTCTGCGATGTCGTCAATTATAGGTCTGAAAATTATTCTATAAATAATATCTTAGCTACCATAATATTAAAATGTCACTTGCGGCATTCTATACAATATATGATATCAATTTAGGATTTAATTTCGAAAGTAGAGTAAGTATGTTTTAATGTTTCCACTCCTTTGAAAAATAAACGTAACTACTCGTAAAGGTAAAAAAATTATAGGATGGAAAGTGCACTTTGACCAGATGTAACTAATGATGAAAATAGATATAAATATAACACGTACAATACTTTTATGAAAGACATATAAATTAAAAAAGGGTAGTAACTAACTAAAACAACTTATTAATAATATTAAGGATCCGTTTGTCATGGTTCCACAGTTCCAAGGGACACCCCTTTCCATCTCAAAAAGTATCGGGATCCTTGGTGTCGATATATCGGATAGCGTGCGATTCCGGAGTCACCTAGAAGGTAAGGCCAAACTGGCTTCTAAAAAGCTTGGAGTGCTTAACCGGTCCAAGCGATACTTCGCCCCGAGGCAGCGCCTGCTGCTATATAAGGCACAGGTGCGGCCTCATATGGAGTATTGTTTACATCTTTGGGCCGGCGAAACTGCCGACCTGCTTAATCCTCTGGACTCCGTACAGAGACGAGCCGAACGAATTGTCGACGATCCCATACAAACAAGCAGTTAGAACCACTGGCTAACCGAAGGGACTTTGGCTCCCTGTGTGTGTTCTATCGGCTGTACAATAGGGAGTGTTCCGAGGAACTTTTTGATCTGGTGCCCACAGCACAATTCCGCCATCGCACCACCCGCCGTGGGCTGGGTGCTCATCCCCACTACGTAGACCCTCTGTTGGTCACCACGCGAAGGTTTGAAAGAACGTTTCTCGCTCGTACGATTCGAATGTGGAATGAGCTCCCAGCCACAGTGTTTCCTTTGGACTATGACATGGGATTGTTCAAGAGGTATATTAGAGGTCTCTTCAGAGGCGAGCAACGCATTGGTGACTCCCCTGGTGTTGCAAGTCCATAGGCGGCGGTGACCACTTTCCATCAGGTGGCCCGCATGCCTGTTTGTCTGCCGGATAAAAAAAAATAGGTACTCACAAAGGCGAAGGCTCTCGAAAATCAGTGTCCAACAAAGGGTTCAATGTTAGCTCTATGCCATCTGGTATGACTAGGTCTTGATATGTTTCCTCGGTGCCTAGTGAGTCCAAGCTTAAATCTAGCATGCTGTAACAAAAAAGCCAGGTTAAGTATTCATCATCGGGGACGACTGATTCTCCCAAATCATCAGGTTTCGTCTCCTAATTTCATTTCGTTTCTTTACGTCATCATCTTAGCGTCAATATCCCGATTATCCAGGATTTGACAGATTGCAGTAGAACGGGGATCCTGACCAGATTGGATGATGAACAAGATGCTAAGTAATATGCTAATTGAAATCATTATATGGGACTGTTTTTAATTAAAAACTGAAGTAGGTTATTGACGCTAAAGACTGAAAGAGAGGGTGACCTTTTGCACTCGTAGCATGAGAGACTTCGCACGAGGATATCGCATGCGAGAAAGCGCGTTAACTCTATCTAGCTCTTTTGATTTTCGTTCAAGTAAGCGAGATACAAAGTTATACATATCGAACAACAAATCTCGTCACGCTACGCAGGCAGAAATCAAAAGAGCGAAAGTCTAGGCTCCACCATTAGACGACTACATATCTGAAATCTAGGTCAGCAAGATTTTGGTCTTGAAATTGTATGCATCGATTTTTTCACGTCACTAGTTAGCGTACCATACTAAACGTAGGGACCAAAATATTTAATAACAATGAACAAAGCCAATTATACAGATCCCTACTTGGATCCAGAAGCCTACTTACTTTGTTTAGAAAATAAATGACACTGATTACTGAATACCTACCAATTCACTAAAACATGGGTACAGAGGAAAATATTTGCTTGGGGTTGTTTATCTAGTAACAATCTAAAATAATACAATATATCGTTACGTGATTTTGTGATCTTCAGAAACATTTTTAATACCACTAAGGTAGCGAACAAGCTACCGGCCGGCCCCTAGGCTATAAGACGTTTGTAACATCATAAACTCATTAAACATTGAAATGTAATGTAAATTGCCACCAAAAACAACATTCGCTTGATAAGTCGCAACAGAAATAAAATTGTCGCAAATGGAATTATATAATTCAGCAATAATTATTATGATAATCTCTAAATTCGCCATGAATCTTTACGAGCGAGCTGCCTCGTCAGTCTGACCACTTGTTGATTAAATCCCACCGTCATATTTTGACAGTCTTAAACGGCGGTAGCGTGTGGCACAATACTTGATGAACGTATAAGCAGAAATTAGTTCCGAGTATCACCACCAGAAAAGTGATATTGTAAGCTTGGATTCTTTATTTCAATGAAATACGAAACTAAATCAGATATTATGCTACAAATTTATCACATACAAAACATGATTCTACTTGTGGGACATAAAATTTGAGCGGTACTTCAATAATTCACTTAATATATTTACAGTATCTTGCTTAAACATATGTTTCGGCATATTATTGCGATTTCAAGACACAAATACACATTTCCTTAGCTGAATTCTACTCAAATACTAGTATTAAATATATGAATGAAATCTTACCTCTCCAGGGAGTCCAGAAAATTTAAATCACCCATGTTTCCAAATAAATGTTAAGAATTCTATCACAACACTGAAATTAAAATATCATGTGGAAAACCCAGTTCAGGAGCGCGCAGACTCGATAAGTAAAGCTGCGAAATGATGGAGGCATATCACCGTTATACCTCTCTCGTTTATTCGTATGTATTTTCCTTAGTCGTCCGACAAAGAAGGGGATAGGGAGAAAGGCAATGTAACGTGGTACTATAATGCCCGGGTGCGCCGCTCCGCCATTTTGACCTCTGGGTTAGCAGGCAGAGTGATATTGATATATGCCCAGAGGGTGGTGGCATAATTAAGAACTAACAGTATTGATATCACGATTGCATGTAAAGACCCGATTACAGTGCCGCTATTGGAAGTAACGATATTTTGGTAAAGCTCTACTGGGGGATGCGAAATAAGACCTTTTGCACTTTGCGTCTTAGTCTAACTTTGTATGTGGGAAGGAGATGATGTTGACCGATTTTAGAGTATCTTCGGTTGGTTATAAATAGATTTGCTAAGGTGACTTACCTAAGTTACTTGATCGCTTGAAATAGATATCTGTACTTTGGAACGAAAATAAATATGCATAATTAACAGGGATGATAAGAGAAAAAATCTATTCTTCGAAAATAACTTTATTTTAAGCTTTATTTTCGAGGTAATGTTAAATATACACACATTAAGTGTGGGCTGAAAATGGAGTCTATCGATTAAGTATTCCTATTTTAAGGTATTAAAGTCTAGGCCATTAACTAGAATGGTTTCATTGAATATGAATACATTAGCGTATTATTTGTTCTGTTGTTGTGGTTAAAATATTTTCTTTTCTTTTACGATTCATCCTTTGCTAACGAATCTATGGATAGGTAATATATTTCTGTTATGTATTTTCACACTTTTTAAAAATATTTTTACCTACAAATACAAAGGGAATACAAATCGAATCCCTATGAATACTACACCTACATCATAATAATGTCATTTAGGCTGTTTGACAATAAAACATTATCTCAGAAAATATAGTTATTACAGGATTTGGTCGTATTTACTTATATAAAAACTGTTAGCTCTATTTAATTTTGTATATTTCGGAAAAGCTGTGATTTTATACCGGATACAAAATGTTTTTTTTTTCTCCAGAAGCTAGAACAAGTAGGGCTGTTAGCCTTACTTGATCTAGTTTCTTCTAGCTTAGAAATGACGATATCGGCCCGTGATGTCACCACCGGCCGATATCGCCCTCTCTGTCTCTGTTTTTAAAGTTTTCAAACAGTTTTCTTTGCTCCGGCATTCGTCAACCAAAAATCCTTCAATTAAAGCCATACCGTGTTTTGATATAATATTTCATTTGAGGTGGATTTGCAGAAACGTATGAGTTCTTGAACTTTTCGCTTGTTTATCATCTTTTTCTTATTTGGTGGCCATGCCATACAAAGTACATATTAAGCGTTAATTTCAAGAAATATATTTACATTCATTAATTGAAGCATCAATCTTTTTAAGCTTTTAAGACCTCATGATTAACGGCTCCCTTTGTCCACAGCAATACGACCCATACTACCACCGACAGCAGTTCGAGCAGGCCATCATCAGGAAGCCTTTGAGGGAGCACGAGAAGCCTCAGGACCTCCGCAACGTGCCAGGCCACCCTGGGGTGGACTACCCTATCTATCACGAGGTGCCGCCCACCGGGTTCTCATGCGCGCACGTGCCAGCCCACCCTGGAATGTACGCGAACGTGGAGACTGGATGCCAGGTGAGAGATTATCTTAATATATTTTTTTTATAGGTATTGCTTATTGATAAATGAGCAAATTGACGAAACAATGTTGTATGGAAATCCCCTGCCACTTTAATCGACATCTTTTACCGAATATCTTACAAACTATAGCATATATATTGGTTACTGGATCACTTCTAAAAAATTCCATTAGCTTTGATAGCGTAATATTGAAAATATGAACAAACTTCGTTTGTATGGAGCGCTTTAATAAATAATAAATAAAATAATTTATTTCGAAAATTTACAGGCGGTTAAAATACAATAATAGTATACAGATAGCACAGAGAATACACATCAGTGTCTTGGATATCAGGGGTTTCGTCGGGTCGTGGTAGCACTATTTTATAGGTGGTATTGCTTTGTTGTGGAGTACTTCTGTTGCATTCGGGGGACACTCCTCCTCCTGCTTTTCTTTACGCCAAGATGATCGCTTCCCGCCGTACGCTTAGATCTTTTAAACTACGCAATGGATTTTAATGCGATTTTCAGCAACATTTAAGTTACTTTTCTCTTTTGTGACTATAATGTGTCTGAAAAGCGAAACTGACAAGAGGATGTGAGGCATCCCGGCAGCATTTTATTTTGTGCTGTGCACTTGTGGGTCTTGTAAACTGTAATTATGTACTACAAAGTGAAATATGTTTTGTACCCAATGACGTAGAGTAACCTACAGTGCCCTCACAGTATATAAGGCTTGACAGAGTCCTACCACCTGATAAAAGTTCGGTGGTTTCGGAGGTATGGTGGTATAGGTGGCATCGAGAGCAGAGTCGAGAGAGCAAATGTTGTTTTCTAATGTAATGTTTTAAGAGAGGTAGGGAATAGCAGAGTATCTCGTTCGATTTAGAGTCGCCCGACTGGGAAGTCCACCTCCACCTTACAGAATATCGCAGTTAAATAATACTCTTTTAAATAGTATTGTGTTTCTGCCGGTGAGTAAGGTTTCCAGTGCTCCATGGGGTGGGGATTTGGGGAACCGTGGCTTTGGCTTTGGTGACCACTATCCATCAGGTGGCCCGCTTGCCTGTTTGCCTACCGAATGACATAAAAAAAATCTCAGAACCAGCTCACTATAAAGAGTATGACTTTCGGCTGTCCCAACTATTTGGTCACTGAGTACCTACTGATGATGTAGTAAACACTATGATACAGTGGACATTTTGATATAGTGTACCATATGAACCTAAAGGCAATGAGCTATGTTCTGATGTTGTCGATAGAGACGATCAAAATACCAAGGTTCAAAATTCACCACCAATTATACTAATATCATAGGTTGGTAGAATAAAGGGAGGCATTAATTAAGTTACTATCTGGAACTTAGCGAATTACGATAACTGTTGTATGTAACAGTTGAGTACTAGATACAATAAATAGACCAAGGCTACTGAGATCTCTGGAATACTTTTCAACGTTGCGTAACTTATTGATACTTATCTGTATTTCCTAAATAAAAGTAATGTCAAAACTCATAAAAATATTATTAAAGTGTTTATAACATTTGCCAAATAAACTTATATCTAAGTGAATTCCTTCACTTTATCACAATTTTGAGTCACCAAAACACTCATTTAAAGTGAATTGTTTATGTTTCACAATTTAAGAAAGCCGGCTTTCAATAAATATCCTGTTGTGATGTTATCTGTATGTAAATTTTGTATAGGTACTATTTATTGTGCACAATGAACTGTAAAATAAATAAATGCTTGTATAATTCACACAATGCCAACTAACCCCAAAGTAAGCAAAGCTTGTCTTATAGGCCAGAAAGCTGATAAACTACTTATATACTTTTTAATACATGCTTATTATACATATAACACCCCGACCCGTAACAGAAATAAAAATTCATTATTTCAATTTTTGCTCGGCCGGGAATGGAGTCCGGGAACTCTGCGTGGCAGGGTGGCATGTCAACCACCTGTACCACTCAGGTCGTCAATCCTTACCTATTTATACGCTGCTTTTAATTTAAATCTAATTTACTCGTGCACAGTCTCAAAAAAGCTTTTACTACACGCAATCGCGGGAGCGTTTAAAAAAGCACTTGTTTCTAAATTCTCGGAGCATTTCACAACCCCATATTTCTTGTAGTGAATTTATTAAGCGCCGTAAGGGTTCGGTTACACGAGGAGAGTTTAATTACTTGCCAGTGGACGTGGACCGTTGCAAAAATTATGAGCTTCGATTTCGGATACCGGAGAAGTGGAAGTGGTGGTTGGATTTTAGTATACTTACAATTTATCCGGATGTGGATTTTGGAAATTATCTTTGGGAATCGGACTTTTGTTTTATATGTTAGTAACTGATGAGGATTCTCGTGGCGTAGTTGCGACATTGCCGATCTGCCTGGTAGGTTAAGATTTTTTTTTGTTATATATCTACAGTTAGAACGGGACAGTAACCGATCACTATTATAATTTATTCACCTATAGTTTTCAAAGTTGGTTGGTTCTTGATTATTCGAATATAATCAAGGAATTAAATTATTTAACTTAGTTAAGTTAATTAATCTTAAGATATTCACAAATCAACAAGATGCTTGCGTAAGTAGGAACTTTTTTTTTAAACATGTTATCCTCAAAAAGTGATAAGTATTGTTTACCGTTTCCGTAGAGTCGAGAACGTCGCCGTCGGCCCGAAAACAGGACGCATTACTATTTGAATGAAAGACAATGTCACAAACATTAGTGTAATCCAGTAAAAACCAGCAGCTAAGTATCCACTGGCACAGTGTGAAAGCCCGCTTGCCCAGCCGGGTACACAGGGCACAATGGTACCATTACTCGGTGGCAGCGGTCACAAAGCGGGCAATAATTTATTCCGTGGCCACTCCGGGAATATTCAATTGGGAGTGCAATACTAGCCACTCCTTTGCTTGTCGTACCGTGGAGCACAATATAGAGATTATCTGGAGTGGAACTAAATTGTTTCAAACAAACTGGACAACATACTGGACTCGGTGAAGAGGCTCTGTGTTCAAGGTTGTAGGTCGAATAGGTCTTTTCTTGTAGGTCGAATAGGTCTTTTAGGTCGATGATGGATTTATTGGGATCGTCAATGCAACCATGGGCGAGTGTGTAATCTTGAGTCCTATTTTTGAATCGCTTGCCTCGATTTGAATGGTTTTTAATTTTGATTTTCGCCATGAAAAGTTCGATATTTTGATGTATGATGCAAATTTTCCTTCTTTTTGAACCATACTATTTCGGTATTGCCAATGTTATTTAAAAAATATTGATTTTTTCATGTCGAAAAACTAAATTAAAAACCGTCAAATCGAGGCAAGCGATTCAAAAATAGGGCTCAAGGTTACTTGGGGCTAAGGGCTAAGGGCTATAGAGTACTTATCTGTAATACACTTTTACCTTTAGCTTGCCAAAATAGGTCGTATAAGTATTACATGAAATTTTAAATTTGTTAAAACTGAGGGGCGGTGTTCCCGTTTTAGATATAAATTTAATGTTTTTTGTATAAATGAAACCTTTTAAAACGTAAAGTGCTTCTTTTTAAGTGCTTTTTCATTTACGGCTGCTATTTTTCAATCCCCTCCCTACTCTGTCAAATACTTCAGAATCATAATGCCTTTGTTACCCAGACGAAAACTTGATATGTACCTATAAATTATTTCGGCGTGATTGACTGACAAATATTCAAATAACCGAACTTGTGAATGCTGTCTGGGTTGTTAACAGTTTCTTAGATAATGGTTTTGCTACATTGGAGGGCAGTGGTATCTTCATTGTTCTCAATATTCCAATTTGGCGCGAGATTTTAACAGGGGTATTTAAAATTGATAAAATAAAATCAATATGTCTCTAAAGTATTATATCTACTTTCTCGTTGTATTACTTCGATAATGTCTCTACACATAATATTTTATTAATAATAATTAAAAATACTTAACAGCAATCCCTTCATCTTAATCTTTACATTCATCATCATCAGTCATCCCCATCATCACAACGCCCATTTCTATTACATTAAAGTATTTTTGGATTAATTATGCAAAGTGACGGCATAACCTTCGAAGACCGGCCCAATTCGGTGCCCATTCCAGGCGTCGACATTAACCCAAAATATTCTTTGAATAATTTCACGACGACACCCGAGCTCCGAGTTGATTATCGCAATTAAAATTCCCAAGAAACCACCGATCGGACGAGCTAAGCGTCTAATTATGTGCAAATTCTGAAGGAATTATCACCGCGGTCTATCCTTCAGTAATTTCATTTAAATTGAATAAGTTTCAAGGTTTGAAGGGAGTCGACCCAAAGGATTGCCGGTAATCCAAACTTATTATTTTAATCAACTCGGATCTCTCGCGGTGTTATGCCGACATAATTACTGATCACATTTGTAATGCTAATTGCCTTCATCGAACATGGCGGTTTCGGCGGTTTCGGCGGTTTCGGCGGCTTGCGATCGAGTTCAGAACTCGGCGGTATGGGAGTTCAATGCGATGATTGGTTAGCACAAATAATAGGAATGTCTTACTGTACTTTACTAGCGAGATAGTTATTTTATTAGTAGTAGTTATTTCCCGATGTGTTACTGTGGGTCGTAGCTCATTTTAGCGCCGATTGGTATAAATAGTCCGTTTATTACACTAATAAACACATGATAATACATTTACAATTGACATAGACACAAAACTAATTAATATATTGTTTTATCGTTACCTGTGTCATGAGGAGACGTGTAATGGGGCTGATGACCGCTGATGCCATGATGCTGCCAGGCCAAGTGTATCATTTTTGAAAAAAAAAAACTAAATCTTTTCTGTTATATAAACCTGAAAACAACTTGCGTAAGATATATACCACAAACGTATTTGACGTAAAGCTTACTGGTACCAAAAGAGCACGCAAGTGTATATTCACCTTTGTTACTGCGTACTATGCAACGCTATCTTTCTAGAACGTTCTAATGTAACCCTTTCGTTTTTCCAGGCGTACCACGTCTGCCATGACGGGCGCGAGGGCCACCAGGGCGCCTCGTTCCTCTGCACCAACGGCACCCTCTTCGACCAGGCCAAGTTCGCCTGCGACTGGTGGTATAACGTTGACTGCTCGCAGGCCATTGCTCATTACAAGTAAGTTAACTGGTTGCATTTGGGTGGGCACTATATTGAACTGCAATTAGTTGAACATTGACCGGCAGTGACAAAAAAGAGCGTAAAGGTGGAAAAAAGACGGCGTTATGTGTGTGTATTATCCGGCAGAGAAGAGTTAAATAAGTGCAGTTCAGCAGTGGCTTGCGATGGGCTATTGATATACAGGTGGCCTAATGGTTGAGGGACCCTACTCGTAAGCGAGAAGTACCGGCTTTAAACACCATTGCGGCCATGTATATAATAATAACTCTTTTCTAAACTAAACGTTAGTTTTACACTACCAAATGCTGTTACAGTGAAAGAAACCATCGTGATGAAACCTGCACATTCATGCGATTGAATGTTTCACCACGATCCAATCTGGTTAGGTTAACTGTAATTACCTGATATGCCAAATACTGGATCATGGTCAAGGTGGAACCCGGGCCCTCTCGTGCAAGAGCACAACCGGGACATTAACGCCAAGATGACCACCTGGAATTGTAGTATTACCATTACAGATGTGAAAAAGTAATTAATGAAACGGCATATGACAAGGAACGATTAGCTTGAATTCACAACCACATCGCACACTCCGAACTCCGTCGGTTGGTCCTTTTTCATATTTTTCAAACATACCAGTTATAAATTGCGGGACATATTCCGCTGTGTTTTGCACTTGAAAGTTGTGAACAGTTTATGTGCAGTTCCAGCCGCAGTTGTATGAAATTTGGCCACGGGACGGAAAGTTCGCGTCGTTGGGGATAAACAAAGCTCGGTCCACTGATCTTGTTTTGATCTAGAGACAGTTCTCATAGAAATATCGCCGATAAACATGAACAATTTTATTTTGTTGCTGATATATTGTATTTTGGCTACAACCAAATGGTTTTTATCGGGAATATTTTACGGAGAATTGATGCCGATGTTTTGAATCACTTAGGATAATGTTTTTGAGGTTCTAGTTTGATTATTGACTTGGAATTTACTTACGTCCTACCTAAATTTATTTTTGACTGTATTTCAGATTGATTATGTGATGATAATGGCATTTTTATCTATCTACAGGCTCAACGCTGATCCCTTGAAGAACCCTTACGTACCGAAGCCGAAACCGAAGCCTGAAGAAGAGTATGAGCAGATCCCTCACAGAAATTACTACAGGAACTAATTAAATTATATTCTTGCTATCTCTTACAACTGTATTAATAAACAAGACTTCACTTAAGAAGGTTAACCCTAGAATTCTGTGGTTAATGTTAGGTTAAAGTCTAATAAACCAGGATTCAGATTCTTTGGTTAATCTAGACTCAAAGTTACGCATCATGATTATTAATGCTGTCCATGATCAGTCACACTGAGTTCACCGAAATGGCTCCACGCTGCGTGATTCGACCCTTTTTGATCTTCCAATGTTAAATCTTCCGTCTTTTTCAAATAGTGGAAATCCATAGTATTAGCTATGCATAGCATATTCTCTTTCACATAATATCTTCATTTAGAGTTTCATTAAAAACTATATTATAAGATCCCTTTTTATTAAATTAGCGTAAGTGTTCTACTTCATTTTCATATTTGCGGAAGAACTTTGCGAACTTGCCATAGAATTTAACAAAGTGTGAAAAAGAGGGAATGCAGTGCTCAAACTTTTGAATAACATCTGTTGTTGGCGGTGTATGAAATTAATTTATCATTTAAATTTTAATTTAATGGGCTATTTTCACTTCGCGGCGCTTAACTACTATTTATTGTCTTAAAGTCTGTTTTCTGAGAGTAAGTAAATATTGTTTTCAACATTTAGGTTAAAATAGTGACTTTACTTACGAACATAAATTTTCCGTCTTCTCGGAGAAATGTATAAGAATTAATATACTTATGTTCGATAGTATAACTTATGGAAGAGAGATTAGTATCTATATTTTTATTATATACCTACTGTATTTCTTATTTTCGTCATTTATACCATTATGTATTCATTCATTTATGTCTACCCTGCACGCTATGATATTGTCAAAACCTTTCATAAATTATTTAAATTTTTAAGATACTCACAACGAATTGGTGATAGTTACCGATGTGTTTGTAAAAATATTTTTAGTAATAAATAAACCTAAAAGAAATAAGTGCTCACTCTTTTATCTTTAGTTACCTACCTTCTTGCGGTTATTGTTTATAGAGATGTAGAGATCTCAAGCAGCATGCGTAATGCACGCTCGCTTAAACGGGGGGCTGGGGCGGCCAATGTGTCACTGTGTTTCCTTCCGACTCTCATCTCATACCTTTGACGATTGAAAGAGACATTTTTCGGGACAGTTGAAACTTAGAAATTTATACTGAAAGCGGTTTAAACCCTCTTTAGTTAGTAAAGAAACGTTTGAGTTCGTTTACCGAATTTATTAGTAATGTAATATACCATCACGGGGTGCCAGGGTCCCGGGATTGTTCAACCAGACTCAAGGTCCCCAGCGGAAAACCGAATTGTACACATAGGAGTAAACTATGCTAAAAGGCTGTGCTGCATCACACAGATAAGTGTCATCATCATCATCATCACAGCCCGTAACAGTCCACTGCAAGACTTAGGGCATCTCAGGGAGGTTACTGCCATAATCTCCACGCTTGGCAGGCGGGTTGGAGATTGCAGTGTTTAAATATAACAATGGAAAATGCTGCTGCCCATTTTCCAGACTACGGAGACTTTTGATATTTTGCCTCAAAAACATTAGTCGCCTTGTACGACACCCATGAGTGTAAGGGGTTGGTGCTATTCTACTCTGCCGGACACCACACGGCCAACAAAAACAGATAAGTGTATTTGCATTAAAAACCTTGCAGTCTATTTCACAAACAACTCAATTAAACAAGAGAAAATGGTTTCCTACCAAACAGTGCACTCAATTTGCTGTCCTCGTGTAGCAAAGCGTTTTAATAAAAAACGTGAAGTCCGAATCAAGGCTTCGTTAAATAAAACTGTTCCGCTGACACGTTTCCTGCCACCGGCGTAGGTTCAGTGCCGCAAACATATCTGACCCGGTGGCCAAAACTGGAACTAAGTGTCACCATTTTGAAATGTAATTTTGTTGTCAACAACAGCGACGCTGTTACCGGGTCAGATAAGTTTGTTGTGGCACTTCACGGTGACAATGTCTTTGTCCAGGACCAATCACGTGCGTCCACTGTTTTTCAGCGAGAATGAATGTCGCAAACAAAATTCGGCGGTTGTCTCTCCACTCGATCACTTTGTTCGACCTCAGCTTAGTACGGCCATAGAGAAAAAAAATATTACGACCGGCATAGGTGCAATGGTTGATTCTTTCACACTGAGTTCTTCAATTATTATTTTTTACTACTAACATGGCAAATAAGCTTACGGCGTGCCTGATGGTAAGCAGAGACTAAGTGACTGCTCCCAAATTTTGAGAGCATTGACCACATCCGGCTCGTAGGACCAAAAACTGTATAGTGTGTTGAGTGTTCAAGGGCTAGGCGTGCTTAGAGCATGAAACTAGATTGCTTTATGAGCAATGCATTTAGACATTAGGAAGAGTCTAAAAACCGAGCCTAATTAGGCTTATTATCAAAGTTGCTTTAAATAGTCAAACACATATTTTGAGCCGGCTATTACGTATGCTTCAAGACGTGTTAAGTTTGGTTAAGGGTTTCTAATTTAATCTTATATTCTTATATTTAGTCTTATAGATACTGAGTCACTAATCTTAACCAATGAACCATTTAATAATTACTTTGATTGATTAGTATTTCTACGTTTCAACGCCCATGTGTTTAAATTTTTAATAAAGTCTTCAGGAGATACTCTTCTTCAACTGGTTAATGACGACCTCGCTCTAAAGTAAAGTAACTGATATTCTGTCGAAAGCTTATTTTATTTAAAGCTCACTACGATTTTTATTTTGGTCCTCACAGTGAAAAGTGCACCTTCACAAAATACATTCGGTATGTCAGTCACACATAAATGAAACCCAAATGAATCAGATATGGCTTTTCACTGGTTGTATAAAAAGAATACCTACTTATCAATGTACAACATCCAATAATATCCTCATTTAACAAAGGAAATTAATTCCACGGCGGCTGTCGGCCGCAGTGACGAAACAAAACGCAACTTAACACAACCGCTGGAAATGACTTTCCATTAATATTCACTTGTTTCCGGATTAAAATTTACATTCAGAATTGTTGCTCCATTTTTAATAGTGTTTTGTGGAAATACTTTATTATGTAACGCCGATTTGGCTGCTTTTCCTTTTATAAAATAAATCAAACAACTCAATCAAGCCTTGTCAGCAAGAAATGTGAGTCTCATACGAGGACTGTAATCAACTACATCAATTTTGAATTCATTGTAATTTGGCACGAACTAAGTTCTAGCACGCGATTTGTTGCATTTTAAATTTTAGTTGGCGAGCCAGCTTGCACGCGAGTGCGCTTGTCAAAGTCTTGAATTAAATGACATGACAACGATACACTGGAAACACCAAAGATTTTGGACATTGACCAGACATAGAGCATACTCACAGCCGAAGTCACAGTAATATATATTTTGTTCCCCTTTTTAAAAGTGCAGATAACGTTTCCAAAAAAGGACGGGGATAAGTTGTCAAATACCCATCCATTACCACTACTATTGTCAAATTTGGTGGCCTTGGTCACCGAATGTTCTAGCTCTTTGTATGACATAATTTTTTTTTTAATAAAAATGTGATAAGTTACAGTGTACATTATTTGTAGGTTGGGGCTTCATCTATGCTCTATGTCCAAAATATTTAAGCATAGCGGTATAGCGGTGCAATAAATAGTGCACATCGACTATGTTCGGCCTCGTATTTACTCACACGCGTGGACGACTCAATACGAAGACACGCTACGAAGTAGAACCAGCTTTATTATTGATCCGTTCGCCTCGAGACCAACAATTTTCAAATTCGGAATGACAAATTCAACATTTATTTAATTACATTAGCAACACCAAAGTGAACGGTTCAAAAATAGAGAAAATCGATGTCGTGCATCGGAATATTGAATTTTTTATGCTATTCATAAATTATAAACGAGCGGTTCAAAAATACCAGGCGATGTGTATTATTTTCCATAGTTGACCCGACATCAGTGAGTTTTTAGGTACGCAGACCATGAGCTCACGAACACCCATCATTCACCAGATAGAATATTTCTAATTATCTTATCCGATTTTATAAATAAATGCGAAAGTTTGTAGAGGATTGGATAGAACATTGTAGTAATGTGTTCGACTTTTTATTGATTAAGTGCCTAATATATAAGGGTAGACCTTTTATATAAGGCACTCAATCAATTAAAAGTCGAACACATCACGTTGAAACGTTTTTAAGCTAAAATTTATATTAATATAAAACTGTAAAAAGCCGTGTCTGTACATCGAAGATATTATATCAGAAAAAATTGTCTGACTAGGATATTGGGACGTTACTATTCCCAACATTTTTGTAAATGTTTGTCTGTCTTTTTGTCTGTTTTGCTGAACGGATTTTGATAGAGCATTTACAGTTTGGTAGTTTGGGGTCAAACTTAAACCCTAAGCCATGTTTCATTTAATTCGGTTGGGTAGAACCAAAGGTTAAGTAGAATACAGCTCGATCTCTACGTAGTACTAGCATTCATACCATAGGTCATTTAAAATGGTCGCTTGGGAAAAAGATAAACTGCCCACAAAAATATTTACCCTCGGACGAAGTCGCAAGCATAAGCTATTTCAAAAAAGTTCCAATAAGAACACGCTGTAACCGATATCCAATTTCTCAAGTTATAAAATCAGGCTTAGATACCACTAGCAATTTGTTACACGGGTAACATTTACCCACTGGGGCAAAAAAAAGTGGCCACAATATTTACAGCGGCGCCACTATGCTATCCTAATTCGGGGCTTCATATTTAATTTACGCCAGGTATTATGATGCCAGGGCCGGATTTGTGCGGGCGGCGTAACTGTTGTTTTACGGCCCCCCGCTGGGTCGTTGGGGGCCGCCGCTAGGTAATGCACCGACCCATTTATGTCTAATTTGTGACTGTGTTATTAAGTATTGATAAGGGGTGGGGTCTGAATCCGCGACGCTTACAGAAAGTAACTTTTTACGAGCTCCTGTCAGTGGGCTGGTTTTTAGTCCGCGCGGTATTTTTAGTCTGTTTTTTTTTGCTATTTTGTGGGGCTTTCAATGGCGTATTTAGAGAATTAGTACCTTTGACGCAGGAAAGGATGAGAATAACGGAGAAGGACCAAAACGCGAAATGACATTATATTGAGCGATCTTCTTATTACGCAGATTGACCTATCAAAGACGCCAAAAGACAAGTATCAAGTTTTAAGCGCGCTCCACATGTGGACAGTTCCGCGGGAACACGAGAATGTAGAGGTAGTATTCGTGTAGTCCCGTGCATATTTGGCAAGTCTCGCCTATTTCATAGACTAAGTAGAGATAGTTTGTTGTCGTCTCGATTCGATCGATTTTATATTTATATTCCTAGCGCTTTTTCCCGTAAAAGGTACGGGATACTCTTGTCCATGATCCAGGATATTAGTAGATCAAGTAATTACAGTAGAGCAGGTGCTATCACCTCTGTGACCCTGTTTACAGTAGATTACTGATATTACACCGATGAATCGATAAAATGTCGCGCGTTTTGACACCATCACATCCCTAATAGGCGAGAATGTAGAGGGTCGACCAAAGTCCCGGCAAAAGTTTCGCCGGAAGTTTCGGCGAACATGTGGAGCGCGCTTTATGCATGACTGTTATTTTTTTTTATTTTTTTTCAGTAAACTGAGGACTCTTCGGCCAACAGTCTTCCCTCATGAAGAATTCCAAATCTGCAATTATGGGCGGAGGTTTCTAGTGTACGATCGTTTTATATCTCATTTATATTCATTATAGTTAGGTACTTATAAAATTATAAGGTCTGTTGGGATTGCCACCATGGAAAGGTCGCCGAAAAACTACACCTGCGATTAGGTGTAATAATAATTCCCCATTAAAAGTCACCCCGCACTACATTTGTAGGTAACCGTCTTAAAATCAGTCATGCATCAAACTTAAACCAGCAATCACTAATTATGTGAAAGCGGTACCAGTTAATTAGAAATAACTTTAAAATTAATGAAATTTCGGTGACGTGAGCGCCATAAATGAAACTGTATTTTGATAGCAATGAAGCTTTGACGCTGCACAGGGCAGGGTGAGTGCATTGCAAAAATTAAATTAAATTCTAGAGTGGAGTGCTCAACTCTTACCTGCCTTTTAATAGTTGAGTTTTTCATTATAATTAAAATATGTTCTCAATTTTATATTTTAGTAGCTGTTGCTCGCGGCACAAGGTAAGCTTTTCTGTGCAACCATCACTTACCCTGGTTTCTTTGACGGCATTTGATAGAAATTACCCTTTAAATATTTCAAACCGTACCTATTACGCTGTTGCGCTGTTGTGCTATTAGTAGCGCCCCTGGTGTTGCTGATGTCGATAGGCGGCGGTGACCACTTTCCATCAGGTGGTTCGATTGCCTGTTTGTCTGTTTTAATTAAATTACAATATAAATAACTAACACATAACGTCAACATGGATTGCAAAACATTTTTAAAAAAAATTTAAAAAAAATTCTGAGTGTAGTGTACCGAGCATACTCAAAGCAAGGAAAAGAAACAAATACCGATGGATGGAAAATAACATAAAAGCACCCCTCCTTCTCGTAATAACATAATTCCAAATATTCATACTCCTACATAGAAGTACCTATAGAGCTAATAAATTGGAGTAACGTAAATGCAGCTATTCAATAATACACTCGTATTTATGGCCGGAAAAACAGTGTGGGGAGACTGACCGGCAGATCGCAAATAGTCGAACAGAATAACATTATCATAATGGTATTGTGTCGTCGATGTAAGCACGAAATATTTGCTGGAAAAGTTTGGTGGTCGATGATATAATCAGGTTACGTTTGGATGGATCCTGTAAAATGTCGTCTATAGTTAGATATTTTCAGTTAGTTGTTTCTTTCCAGAAAATTTGTTTATAAGATTACTTCAACTTTTATTAAATTAAATTATAAGTATTTAACGAGCATCGTTGCTTTTCATCACGCTCTATTTTATTTGTTTTTGCCGATATTGTGGAAATGGCTACAATTTCCTTACTTTTATAAATTGCTTTTTTATTTTATCGGGTTATGTGATTGGGATACATCTATCTATGTGACCTTATCTGATCAAACAACATTTGTTACATCTCGTATCCTCCTTCATTCGGATTCCTTATGTCTGACGGTCGTGACATCGCATAACCATATCACGGACAATGGCACACATCTTCCCCTGCTCTCAGGGCAGTGATGAAACAACTTTAAAAACTCTCCCCTCTATAATATTAGTTCCGATTAGTAGAATTTCGAGAAAGCCAACGCTGAAATCTCATCCATAATTCACTACGTCCGCGTCCAACATCTCGTAGTAAACAATTCGCGGAAAGTTACCCATTCCATACATTATCTTTACCTGCCCATAACATTCGTGGGACGAATAGCCAGTAATGTTATTGTCTGGTTTAGCAACGGAAATGTACTTCGGATTGTGGGTAGAGAGTAGTGTAACAACAGCAAATTATCGTTATACCCACTTAGGAAAATATGAATCTAATTCACAAATGTGAATCCATATGTTAATTCGCTATTTGCTCTTTTGGATTTTGTATTCTATTATGGCTTTGTAAGTAACGTTTCTGCGGTTTTCACAAATAGGTAAAAAATATCTGAAAGTGTTATCATCATCATCATCCGAGCGGTCAGTTCCGGCTTCTGCCAGGGTCCGCTTTCCGACTCATTCTCCTCCATTTTGTCCGGTCTTGGGCATCCTCGCGTCGTAAGAAATTGGCTCTCGCATCCGACTCGGCGAAGTCAATCAATCAATCGCTTCTTGGGCCTTCTGCGGGACCTCTATCCTCATACAGGAAGATTTAGGTACCTGAAATTCTTAAAGTAGTAAACTTCAAACTCTGTACTACTTATTACGATTATTAGAAATGCACAGGAACTGGACCATAAGAGAGTTAACGATTGCTGCATTGAGAAGAGCATTCAATACGTAAATGATGATAATGATGATGATATGGAAAAGTTTATTTTTATTCTACTCAATATGACCAAAGAGCAAACCTGATAAAAACCAGTAACTGCCGCCAATAACATACCTGTACGATTCATGCACTTGTAGTTCAAGTACTGTGCGCGCGCGAGTTCATGTCCATCGGGCACGACCGCTTAAATAATTCGAGTAGCAATTATTGAAGGCTCGATACATCGGTTGCGGTTTGAGCGAGTGCGGTATGTAAAAACGTAACCGACGGCAATACGTCGGATAACCCTCGACCAACTATGCATATTCTTCAATGTTTCCTAAAGTATTGAACCGATTTTAATAAAACAATCAATTAAACAAGCTAAGAATTATCTCGATTTAATCGGCTTTAAACCGCATCGAAATCGGTCCATATATTTGTGGGTTAACATGTAGAACCGCAGATGTGCAGAATAGGCGGACTCCTCAAATTTGGCAGAGTCCTACCTCCAGATCAAAGCCAGAGTCTTGTTGTTGTAGTTATTGTCAGTAGTTTTTGATTCAAGTTCTTACTCGCACCCATCCGGAACAATTTCTCCACAATTCCGCCGAGTGATTAGGTTATTTCTAGGCAGGCTTTATGGAACTAAAATGTATGTATATTTTTTGTTTATATCTTTCTCTGTCTGCGCCATTAGATTTACTTATCATTTCTACGTGGTGGCGCTTCTTGTGAAGTAATATTATAATTAATTTTCTGTCATTGGTAAAGGTCGCAAGTACCAGCTGGATGTGGACGGCACAGGACCGGCCTTTGTGGAAATCTTTGTAAGACGCCCACACGGAGACGGAAACCAGTGGGCGTCTTTCGGCTGATATGATGTCGACGAGAACAGGACACTTAATTGCTAAAGCATTCACAATACGGCTCTCATCACCATTTCAATACATGACCAACACATATATTTAATCCTAAACGGTATATTGCGTCGTCTCTGCAAATTAATAGTCCATTGAGGGCTATAAATACAAGGAGCAGACCCGTGCGCGATAGCAAAGACGCATTGGTCTTATAAACCACTTGGTGTGTGAGCAAACGCCGTTGTATTGGCGATTTATGGTACCTACACCTGTGGGAACAACGGCTTAGAGCTGTCGTTTCGCTAAGGGGGAGAGTTATGAGGACAATGCCTTAATATCTGTTGTTTTTAACCCTCGACGAAAGCAGAGGAGTGTTATAAGTTTGACGTGTGTATCTGTGGCTTTGTGTGTCTGTCTGTGGCATCGTGGCTCCAGAACGGATGGACCCATTTGGATGCGGTTTTTGTCTATTTGAAAGCCAGTTTAATCGAGATGGATCTTAGCTTTAATGAAACAATTCATTGAAGTCGGTTCTGTAGTTTAAAAAAGATTTTAGTGAAGTTAACTTGGTTGAGGGTCTTCCGACTTTTTCTGTCGGTTATTTAGGTTACGTATATTATTAAGGTTACGTAGTCAAACAAGATACCATTATAATTTCGCTAAGTCCGTTTGTATTTCCGCAATTTTACTCGGAGAATACCAGAGTAGGCCTCCAACAAGGCGGGCCGACGATCAGGTTATAGTTCACAGGAACCACCTGGATGCGGAAATCTAAGGCGAATGGGATGGTTTATGCCTAGCGTAGGCGTCTTTCGGCTGATATGACCATGATTAGGTACCAGAAAACTGTAATTTGTGATTGAGTACCTTCAGTTCTTGCTCGAGGATGAGTAAATATCGTCTTAGAGCCCGCAACAAGTGATATTGCCGACAACAAGTAAAAGAAGTTGCCCGCAACAAGTAAAATAGCAAGTAACTTTATTTTACATTTAATCTAACATTTACAACAGAGAGAGTGCAAAAATGGAATTGGTAAGATGCAGTCAGTCAAAATTATCTGTATGCAATATCGCACCACGGACACTAAGGACACAAACTAAATGGATAGAATATGTAAGTAAACGTTTGCTATCAGATTGCGTTTGCATACCTATTCTCTATACATTTTGACATAACGTTCAAGTGGTAAGTGATATTGTTGACATAATTTCGTTTGACTATATTCTGTACTACGGCTGATATAAGAAACCCTATTTTTCATTTTGAAATCTGAATAATGAGGAGTTTTCCAGTAGTTATTGATAGTTGGTTTCAAAAAGCATCAATAGATGGCGCTCCTACAATTTTGGTAATCTTTTTAATATGTATGATGGTGGCAGTGATTTCATGCAGCCAACTAATACTAAACTTAAAAATAAAATGTTTATTAATATAAACGTAATTGTTAAAGGTTGAACGAAATATAAAAAGAAATATTTATAGAAGTTGGCACTATGTTCCATTATTATTACAACCTCTAAAATGGTTGAAAACTATTGACAAATAAATACAATATTATTCAATACAACGTACCCAGTGTTTATATCCTGTTTGCTAAGAACCTATTTCAAGCGATTATCAATTACCAAAATTGTCGGGGCGCCATCTAGGGAGTGGTTAGGAATGCTTTAGATACCTATTGGAAAACTGCTCATTACGAGATGAAATAAATAATAGATGCATAACTATGGAATTTATTTTTTATGTTGTAGGGTCGATAAACAGGCAAGCGGCCATCTGATGGAAATTGGTTACTGCCGCCTATGAACATCAGCAACACCAAGGGAATATTGGTACCAGGGTAGGCCTCCCACAAGGTGGGCCGACGATCTGGTAAAATTCACAGGAACCAGCTGGATAGGGAAGGCAAGGTGAATGAATAATTTTCGTTAGAACTTTACCACGAAAGTAACCTACTGTTCGTATACTTTTCAATAAGCGATCTCATAGAATCAATACCTTAACAACATTCCCTAAACACAACAATAGCTTCGTAAACACGAGTTTCCTTCAGCACACCGTAGCGTAGCCACCTTGAATGTTATCGGGAGTATCCACAGACCATTGAACAATTGATGGATGCCAGTCACTTGAGCTATGTGTCCTTTGTACATGAATAGGGAACAGTCGCCGTGAGACAATTGTATTTGAAATTGTTCTAGTGTCGTTTTAATTTTTATCTTGTTAGACAGCCGTACGTAAGACAATAAAAATGATTTACACAATACAAATGCATACCTATTAATTTTTTTCGTGGGAAAGTCCCTTAGTCATGCAGTGGACTGTTACGAGCTGTGATGATGAAGTGAAATAAAAATCGTTGTAAAAGAGTAATAATTTTAATATATTGATTTTAACAGCTTTAATTTTCGTTAAATTTCAGGAAAATATCAGATAAAAGCAAAATGAATGATTATCTAAATTTGAAAGCAAATTCTACATTCAAACTTTCAACAATGAGTACATTGTAGCAATAGTCATGTCTGCACTACGTTTAATTACACGATCAATATTGCATACAAAGATTCCGTGAACCCGTGTCACCATGGTCTTTCCTTTAGCCATATTCCAGTTAACACTAGCGGTCTTATCCATCAAACGTAACAAGGAAAGCATTGTTGCACTCAGCCGGTACGCTCCTGTTGTTCTCCTTAACAGCCTTAATAGTCTCCTGTATGACTTGAGTCGTCTCCACATCATATACTTGGTGGAATTTTCCATAATCTACACGCGGGTTCCTCTAAGACATTTTAGTCACCTATTAAGATACCTGTCAGCGATGTGGTGTCCTGTAAAGTAGAATAGCATTGGTCTTTCAATTGCGGGTTTAATATAGCAGAAGTTTAACCAGCCTGGCAAACGTGTACATTATTGGTATGGGCGAACCATCTAGTCTTGTTGGAGGCGTCATCAGTGGATGAGAAGACTGATGTTGGTAACCTATTTGTGTACAAGCAAACCAAATTGCATGTCCGTCTTATCCGTAAATCGATAGCTTAGGGTTTAAAAATATTTTCGCCGAAGTTTTCTCTGTCCTACCAGAAGACTTTCCTAAATACCCGTGGTAATAATAAAAGAAAGATAATATTATACAATTGACTACGTAGACAAACCCGTTCGAAATGCATCGCATGAAACAGGATGTACGATACCAGATCATATCACGTAGACAATCTGAATCGAGGTTTTCTGTGTGAGTTTCTTTGGGAGAGTGTCTCTATGGCAAGGAATTAAGAAGGAGTTCCCGAATTCCCCTCGGGAATTTGAACGTTTTATAGTATTGGACTTGATTCTTCTTCACATTAGTGGAGGTAATTTGCATAATCTCAACATATAGTAGGCGAGTTCGTGACCCTTCTGTCTTCTGAAGTCCCGAGAAAACTCGTCTGTCTCTCTAACATCAATCCCTATACACATAAATGAAAATGGCGGACGCTACTCCGCGACATGACGCTGCTAAAAACTTTGTCAAAAACAAATTCGCAACAGAAATTGGCCCCAAACGGTAGCCGATACCGCTCCATATAATATTCACAATACACACACACGGCACCCATTCGACGCAGCTTAGCATGATTTAAAGTAATCGTCTCGAATTACCCGCAGCGCGGCGGATAGGACGCTCCTACTTGCACGTTATGGGAGGACTTAATCCACCAGTATTACTGGATGGGTCGAGGTGAAAGATAATAGCGGTTTGATCTCCAATACTGATGACATAATTTGTATGCATGTGGATTTTATGATATTGTTGCGATCATTTGCGAATTATAATCCTAGCGTGCCGCTCTCATACCCTAAGAACCTACTTACTTTTAAACGAAAGATCTAAAGCTGTAAGTGTGGAAGGTTACTGCTAACATTTCTCTTATATTAGACAAACGTAAACAAGCAAGAGCAGCAGAAATGAAAAAAACATGCTCGGAGATTTTTTACATGACTTATCATGTAAAAAATCTCCGAGCACGTTTTTTTAAAATAAGTTAGTTTAAAATAAGTTAGTTGTTAGTTTGAAATAAAGATAAGTATCCGTAGGTTGCTGGTAGACAATCACATAGGGCGGAAATAAGATTTTGTAAATGTCGTATAGGAAGCCGATAGATGCAAGCATAGAAAGCAGACAAGTAGTTTTTCTGTTTTCTGTGCAACAGACGTAGCGTTGGACTGCGTGTACGTTGCCGTTGTTGGAGCTATGTTTGGTACTGAACTTGCTGTAGCTGAGATTATGTACCGCTAATTAAACATAGGATAATAAACTCCCGTAATTTTCTCCTGAGAAATATGCTATGTGGTATTTGCGGTGGTTTTGTAAAGGTACTTGAGCATTGGAGTTTGCTCCGAGTTAAGTTATGAACCTCTTATTGGACAACATACAATTTAAAAGTTGCACAGATTCGCCTCCGCTTCCATGTTGTTCCAAAGCCAGGCTAGGAGTAGCGTATTAATTCCACTAAGAGGATGATCTGCGGTAATTAGAGCTGCACATTGAGATCAGGCCCGTGTCAGGGAATTGTTCAACAAGATGTGCTTACCCCCGGTTGACTGCGATAGAAAGATGTCCACAAGAGCTTAATATTTGGTCGCGGGAGTTTTAGAATAGTTTTGACAGTTATAAGTTTTTGAGGCGGGCAACGTATTGGTAGCGTCCCTGGTGTTGCTGATATCCATAGGCGGCGGTGACCACTTTCCACCAGGTGGCCCGCTTGTCTGTTTGTCTGCCGTATTACATTAAAAACCCCGACTTTTGCTGTCGTCCGCTTTGCAGTAGTAACATGACGAACATGGTGAAGTAAATACACTTCCACAGGTTTTTTTATTCTTATATTATGGTCCTATATCCATCTTAGGGAAAAGCCGATTCGCCAGAGCCTCGATCGTCTGTCAGCAGAGAGATTATTAGTTTGGGCTCATGAGACGATGGTGGGGCCCACAACCCCCGTGAGTGATTTAATTAAGTTAATATCATGAGATCGATAACATCATCATCCGTTGCCCTATTGCCTGAGTTTATCCAATTATCGAAAAACTCTTTGAATACAAAAGATAATTATGTGCTTTTGTTAATTTTCTGTCTATCGTCGTTCTCGTTATTATTATGATATTCTTACAGCTTCTTCAAATAAATAAACAAATTACGTTTATTACACATAAACTAATAATACGATATGCACAATCAAAGATAATAAAGGAAACAGTGACATTAAAAGACCTGATACTGTATCGGTCACACTCAGCATAAGCCATGGCTGGTGCTATGACACTTTTCATTGCTTTGTCATACTTGATTTGATATACTTTATATTTTATAGGTTTACTTTATAAATCTGTCGAAAGACTTCTTAAAAAACAAAGATGTGCCTAAAATACATAAACTCTCACTAAATAACAATAATACAACAAGTAACAATAAAACACTACATCGAAACTACATGTTCAACTAGTCGTTACATTTGTATGTGTAGTACAGTAATGTATAACAAAATATCTCTACCCGTACAAGTGAACGTAGGTAATCCAATAACCCTGACAGTGCAAGAACTGAGTAAAAGAAACTTTGACAGACATTTATCCCCCATAGAATCGGCTATTTACTACGGCAGAAACTTGGGGCAACTAATCACATAAAATTTCCGGACAGTCGAGGAAAAAACTAATTTGTCATCGAAATAGTTTGATGGTGTTTCGATATATAGGGCGTGTCCTCACTGTGGGCGACTACAGTTTGTTTTGCTTTTTGTTTTGGCGCTGAAAAATGAGAGTCGATTTTTAATCTACGACGAAAAAAGAGGGGTGTTATAAGTATGACATGTATATATGTGTCTTTGGCATCATACCTCTTGGTTTTTAATATTTGAAAGCCAGTTTGATCGCAACCGTTCCTAGTTTTGTTATACTAAAATCGGTTTAGTAGTTTCGGAAATAAATATTGGTCGGGGGTTCGGTTCATCATCACAGCCCGTAACAGTCCACTGCAGGACTTAGGGCCTCTCCCACGAAAGGGGAGGCCGTTGCCACAATCTCCACGCTCGGCAGGCGGGTTGGAGATCGCAGTGCTTAAATATAACAATGGAAAACGCTGCTGCCCATTTTCCAGACAACGGAGACTGAACGGGGTTCGGTTATTCAGACTTAATGTTGAAGCAAATTGAAAGTTTGATAGTAATCGCAGATATTATGGTAATTACCTCCACGTACGTAGAGGAGGTTGAACTCCAACAGCCACTAGTTATAAGCTGTTGATGTGATGATCATGCACAAAATCATTATTGCGGCTTGTCAAGGGACGTGATGACGAGTGGCCAGCATTAGTAAAGCGTACAGCGTGGTAAATAGCGTGAACCTTGGCGAAGTAAACCGAAATGACTGACAGTTCTAATACGTCCGAGAACTGTCATTTCAATTTACTTCGACATCGTTCTATTTTGATCGCACGCAGAACCTAGGTACCTAAAAATATTATACGAATTAAAACTTGTACACGTTCCAAAAATTGTATGCGTTCCATTATGGAGCGGTACCAGAACGCCCCAGTGCTCGCGGGCGGATATTTGTCGCCGGGCGGCCGGTAAAGCACGGGAAATGAGATCTTACATCTGCGTCTTGGTGGAAACTTTCAAATTGCTAGTTTGCTCTTGCAGGAAAAAAATCGCTCATGATTTCCGTTGCAGCCCCGATCTGTTTGCGAGTCCATGTTTAACTTGAAAGCTTAATTTAAAGTATAAAGAACAAAGAAAACAACTTTTGCGATTTGTGGTGTTATATTAAAATGGTAACAAATTAAGAGTACCCCTTGCAAACATATTTATCGAATATTTGGCAATTTCTATTACCCTATTATTACTGTGAAATAAATGGCTTCTGCCTATTATTTCACAGTGTAATAAGGTGGCCGACCTCGATAATATTAATTTCAAGTTGATACCTTTATCAGTTCCTGAGAACGAACGTCTTGATTATCCGACAGACAGACAATACGACGTACAATAAAATGAGCTTAAACGGTTCCGATCTTACATCGAAGAGTTTGGAGCCCTAAGGTACTAAGGTACTAAGTTGGAGATGAAATTAAGATAAAAAATGTAAACACACAACTGTCAATGTCATAGAGACTATTCAGGGGTATAAAACCTTTTTATCGAATGTATTTATTTACCAATTGGTTATGCATCACGCACACTTTTAAGTGTGCTTTACAATGGCTGATAAACTTTCGAAAACGAAACAAATCGATTTACCCCCATTTATTCAGTTTATTAAAAACGTTAGAAGTAACTCGGAAACTTAGAACTTCGGTTAGAAAACTCTAATATGAGAAAGAAGTGGCCGCCATTTTGAATCTTGTATTATTATTTAAGAAAAGCAGTATATATGTCTCGGCGTTTGTCAATCCCTCACTATCCGAATCATTGCAATAATATACTGTAACAACGAACGAAATGTTTAGAATTTCTCACTATTACCAGTGGCATAAATGAAAACTACACATATTTTATGGAAAGAGCACAAATACGTAACAAAAAAACATTGTTCCCTATTTAATTCAGTAAAATATTTATAAATATCCATATGATTTTATTTCATTTTGAATGTAATAGTTTTAATCAATATTTCAATGGCTTTAAATAATTTACCATTTGGGTTATTTTTTTTGTAGTGGCAACCCATTTGTTTACATTTTTTATCTTTAATTCGATCTCATACCTTAGGTAGGTAACTCCAGCTTCAAAAATAACGTAGAAAAGTTAAGAGCAAATTGATCTTATGGTGAAAGCAAATCAAAAGCTTCAGCATATAAGACTACTAACCCTTTTTAATTATTATAATAACAAAATATAGGCCTGTATAGTTAGTTGTAAATATCAAATATATCGTGTTTGTATAGTATCGCATAATAAAACAGATAAATTTACTAACAATTGCACTATTATTTCCTTTATATTGAATACAAGACAAGTCGTTTTTATTTTCTTCCAAACTCAGACAAAGCAAACGTCCCGTGCAAAGACACTAGAACGGGACAACTAAAGAAACAACACTCTATACAGCCACAGGCTTCTGTCCTTACAGAACTATTAAAAACTAACAGTAAACATATTATTGTAATCTGTTGCCTGAAATTTAGTATTATTAAATCGGTGCCTGCCTACTGAGGTTCAGAAGTCGAATGCCTCAACCAGGCATTTCCACGCACACTGCCAACTTTAATTAGAGCAAACCGTGTTCCTTGCGTCTATAAACTTAGAACTATCACCGCCTAGCCGAGGACAAATATAACCAGCCACACGCAAATCACATATTTGCTATTCCCAAACCGGGACAGACACGAGGCTGGGGTTAATTAGCTATCGAGGCTGACAAACAAACAAACAGGCCGCCTTGTTGGATCGTATGCTATTTATTCATTGATCCGCAATTCCGCACGCTTAGAGGTTTGTTCCTGCTACCACTTTTCTTGGAGAGAAATGGAGCTAAAAATTATGACGCGCTCAAGATGGAAATAACATCGGCCAAAAATGATAATTACGAATAATCAGAATGAAAATGTGGGTCTTCAGCCAGTAGCAGTTAAATGTTATTATTGTTATAATGTAGGAGATATTACATTATTATATCTTTCTATGTAAGTGAAGATATTCTTCGTTCGTTCGGGCGTTCTCTTTGCTGTAGGCCTGCTGGAAGAAATTTAGAAATAAGTAGTGCCTTTTGTGTCATGTATATATTTGCCATATCTTTGTTACCATTTTTGTGTGCAATAAACTATTAAATAAATAAATAAGATACTCCACGGCAGAGAAGGCCAAACGGCTGAGAGTCAGTGCGAGACAGAAAGGAATCGGCGGACAATCCTGGTCTTATCCAACAAGACTGCTCTATCACTAGTCAGTGCGTGATGACGGACAGCGAAAGCTCCAGGTTTTGGTAATCAGCGGGCAATCTCGCCCTATAAAACTGTCTCTCTCGCCCTGTTGAAATTCGCATGATGAGAATTCATGATGAATTTTGGTGTTGAGTCCACCTCATTTAGCGTATTGTTCTACCAGTGGCGGAGGCCGATTGCTGGTGGCCATGCTGGGTTGGGCTAGCGAGGTGGTCGTTAGTATATTCCATCTCCAAGAAGTATGTCGCAGCCGCCTTGTAATAGGTAGTCGCAATTGCATTATTCTATTCTTAGGCCGAAGTCACACTGCCAAAGGGACGGAGCGAGGTGATGGCGATTTTTTTAAAACGAACTATTATTAAACGTACGACGGTAAAAGCCTCCACCGTTGCGAAGTACGCTCATATCCAGCAATTGACTGTTATAGACTGATAGATACAGCAAATTGTTTTGGGCACGTCTAACAGGTTGAACCAACAGCGAGATAAATTAAAGTGCAGATGGGAATGCGCTTCTACATTCGCATGTTACCGAGGGAACAGAGGCATACTCCGTTGCATAATTTAGACGCCTATTGTCTGTTTACTTATAAACACGCCTGGGTTTGCTTCTCTCGTGACGTCTTCTTTACGCAGATGCTGTATTTTGGAAGCAACAGAGGTAATACGACTACATAGAGGTTATTGGCTTAACGAATTTGTATGCAACACCAATACTTAGATGACAGTTACCGTTGGTACTGGACTAATGTAGGTATCTATTTCATACCACAAATAAATACCTACTACTACTTTTTGTACCACAAAGTTAGCAAACATGCTCACGGTCAGCCTGATGGTAAGCAGTCACCGCAGCATATGGACGTTTGCAATACTACTTTTTACGTGTGTCTATAACATTGGGAAACTACATAGAAGACATTTTAAATTTTTAATGCAAATGTATAGTGATTTTTTATGCTTTTTTCCTCTTCTTCTTTCATTGTAAATACCCTTTCTTTAGTCTGTTGTGTCTCCTGTTTTATTAATAAATTAATAAGATTACAAATACATTAAACATAGATAAGATATTTCATTTTAATACGTACATTGTCACTAGACAATTTAAAAATACGTGGCATGCCTAGGTTGTTACCCAGCCAAAGTAATGTCTGGCGGTTTAAAAGCGTTTTTGTTCTAAAATACAATGGCTTAACGAAAAGCAATCAAGGTGGATTTGAATTCAACACGAGCAACTACCGAATGAAAGAGCGAATGAAGGACTGTACCAGACGAATGAAATTTTAAATAATATGAAGTGCAACTCCGGCGGCTGACTGCTCTCAGTTAATTTGAGTTCCCTCTACAGTGCCACAAACTTATCGGCTCCCGTGGCCAAAACTGGAACTAAGACCCGGCAATTTGAAATGTCTTATTGTTGTCAAGAACAGCGACGCGTCACTTGGTCAAATAAGTTTGTGAGACTTTAAATGTCGCCATGTCTACGGACTAAGCTTCCCGACCGTTTATTTTGAACTCGGAATTGAGTTCCAAAATGGAACTGCTTGAATTTTTCACATTAACGTTTGAAGGTGACCTGTAATAGATGTGAATCATAATAGTTAACGTTACTTGAGAAGAGACGACCACTTATGTATTAACGTTACGTCAGGTCTGCTGACTACCCTGAAGAAAAGTGATTATTGGTGAGTCTAAAAATGGCTAGCTGGCTATCTGGTGACCGGCAATAGATGTCTTCCAGCAGACATTGATAACGACTTAAGGAAACCTGTAATATGTTGTCCTAACTCTTTATAATCTGTGTTCCAGTTTAATCCGACGAGTTTAAGAGCCCATACAGAAGTACACGATTCCTGCACGATTTGTCCCAAATGTTTTTGCAATTTCGGTTTCAAAACTAACAGAAAGCTTTTTTTATTATTTGTTAGCTAATGCGCTGCGCCCACATCGCATCGCATAGTCAACGTATCGAGCCCGCCCAGTCAACGTGCTGCACCCGCTTAGTCACCGCATCGTGTGCGCGCCTATCGGGTAAAATGCACGTTTTCTGTCCGGTTGCTACGCGGTGACTATGCGGCCATGACGCACATGTTACTATCCGGTTTGTAAGTGTGTAACGGGCCGTAAGTTGGCAGGAAAACGAACATATTGTATATTTTCATAGTCGTGTATTTCGTATTCAGACACACCATTCAATTTTATATTCCCTCCGCCATGGCAACTGAATTCGGAAACCAGTAATAAAAGTTGTTTACTATACGTGCTGGTTAATGTGAAGGAGGCTTCTAATTTTTGAACAACATTACACGTCCTGTCTATTTTGAAATCTTAATAAAAAAAAAAGAATCAGGCAGGCCGTAAGCTTGTTTGCCACCTTGGTCGTATATAAAAAAAATAACTAGGTATTTTATGACCTAAATACGTCAAAGCAAGCCCAAAAACCACATCATCCATCACCAATTCGTAGGTATAAATTCGCGGTTGTCAAGAGTCTCACAGCTTTTTTGCGTTTTTCGATTTATATCAGCTCCCGGGACAGACGGAAAAAGATGTCATACTGCGACAATAAATTGTGGGAACGAGCCGTCTCGAAAACAAAGAAAAAACTTTTTCTACAAGTCGATAACAATCCACCACTTACAAGAAAAGGTTGGAGGGAACAGATTAGTCTGGAAACTTCCCACTTTGCAAGTAACAAGAAAACTATTAGCAATTATCAGTCGTCGGCGTTTCAATCAATTTACAAGTCTGAAACAAGGCTCCTTGGCAAATAGCAGCACCAATTTAAGCAGACACCTCATCAGCTTTAGTTTGTTGAAGATCGCGGGTCAAATGGCGAAAGTTTGGTGATTGTAGGTAGTTAATAGTTGGAGTGATAGCGGCGGGACGTGACGTGTCTGCAATTTCCATTCTTTGCATACTCGTTGGGGTTGGTTTTTGACTGATGTTTGTTTTCTGGTTAACGAGTTTTCGTGGCGAATTCGTCTTTTTAGTTTCGTAAATTCTACAAGAAAAATAAATTGCATTGAAGTCTTTCCGTTGCACTAGGTTTAACATTATAGGCCGGTACCACGTTTGCTCCTCATAGGTTGCAGATATCCTGGACGACTGTAGCCGCTTTCCATCAAGTGGACCATCAATCCATGTGCCTCCCTAGACAATAAAAAAAATCGGTCTAATAATTAGCAATGGTTGAATGAAAAAGTTAGGAACCATCGGTGTAATGTTAGTAATGTTAGTTAGTATATCTCTTATAAAAAAAGAAACAAGTAATTATTTTATGTGCTTATCGTTTCGCTTATAACAACTTATTTTGTGTCTACTCTTAAGTGTTTAAAAATTTCAGCTTCTTATGCAGAGACTGATGGTTATTTCTGTTCTTATGGCAGTTTTGAAGTTTTGAAGTTGGCCAGGAAGAGTAGGAAGGTGGACCCCGGGCCCTCACGAACCGCGCGGAAACGTAACCGGGACAACGCCGAGATTATGATGAGCTTTTCATGCCAGTGACAACCAGTTGTTTTAAGTATTAATAGGTTGGGGAGAAAGTTTCTTCGCATTTTATATGAAAATTCAAAACATTTTATAATATAGTTTATTTACATTTAACTAAAGTATGTAGGTACTATTTTGTTCGATAACTTTTTGCCATCTTATAGGGACATGATCCCATTGCTATAGAAATTTTGGGGCTTCTGATAAAAAAACTGCGTCAAGTAGTTTTGGCAGTCCTCTCGTGATGTTAACCTGACACTGCCTAAAGAATTCTGAAGAGACCGAAACAGGTGGAAATCTGAAGGTGCAAGGTCAGGACTATACGGCGGATGCATTAACACCTCCCAGCCAAACTCTCTTAATTTTTGCTGAGTGGTTAAAGATGTGTGAGGTCGAGCGTTATCATGATGAAAAACCACACCCCTTCTGTTGATTAATTCCGGCCGCTTAATCTCAACTTCTTGCTTTAATCTTATCAGTTGTTCGCAGTAGAGTTCTGAATCGATGGTCCTGCCTGGTGGTAACAGCTCATAATGAATAATGCCCTTCCAATCCCACCACACACACACAGCATCACCTTGTTGCGAATTAACCCGGGTTTCGCCACAGTTTGTGAAGCCTGACCAGCCTTTGACCATGACCTTTTTCGCACGTTCTTGTCGTACCTACGTGATCCACTTTTCATCACCAGTTATCAATTTATTCAAAAATGGTTCGGTTTCATTACGTCGTAATAAAGAATCACAAATGAGTACACGGTTCATTAGGTTTCTTTCAGAGAGCCCGTGAGGTAGAGCTCGTCTAATCTAAAATGACGCGCCCCACTATCGCATTAACGCACACAAGCAAGTTTGAAATATGGACGCAATACATATACAAATGCCGTTGTAATTGGTCATTCAGTTGCCGGTGAAATTCAAACGTAGGAGCACGCGTCGTTCATTGGCTCCCACACAGATGAAGTGTTGTTATCAATATTTGCACTCACACATCGAAATCAACTAACTAAGTAGGGGGGCGCGTCATTTTAGACTAGACGAGCTCTACCCAAATATCGAGCTTTCTTGTGTACCCATTTTTTTTCAAATGCGCCAAAACTGATTTGTGGTCAATTCCCAGTTCTTCAGCTACGTCGCAACTAGTGATATGCCGATCTGGCTCCAGCATCCATTTTATCTGTAACAGGGCGACCAGAGCGACATGCATCTTTGACATCAAAATTTCCGGATTGAAAACGCACTGCATTTATACCTTTTTTGTATCTAATTTCATAAAATGTATCTAATTTCTTCATTAGATTCACTCATCTTGACGGTAAGAAAAACAAATGAAAATCACGCATTTTCATAATTTGAATTTGGAATTATCTTCTTTAAAATTTAATCTTTTAAATGATACCAAAACCAGCCAGGTACAAATAGCCAAAGAGGTTTTATTACAAGTTCATACATACTATATGCGAAAAGACTTTTTCCCCAATCTAATATTTGCAAAGATTTCTATAAATATTTGATTATTTTTCCTTCATATTTTCTTCTCCACCGGTCCAAAAATAATCAAAATATGTACTTCATTAGATGAGATTATAGGTGAGATGGCAGTCAAATGCCTGTTTTAAAAAAAAATTACAACGTTAAACGCAGTACATGATATTTCTTTGCCCAAAACAGTTAGTCACCACACTGCGGCTTTCGTTTATTATTAAATAACATTATGAGATTTCGAAACCTTTTTAATACAAAACCCTGGTTCATTCTATTTCATAACAGGGTACGCTCAGAGTGCTGCCAAATTTTATTAAACACCCTCTATTTACCTGCAGTGGACTCGGAGGGTATTTGCATATTTAACGGCGCCTTGTAATGGAGTTTACTTGTTACCTCTGACGTATTTAAAAAGGCCGAAAGTGATTTAATGAAAACGTTTTTAGCCAAGCTAAAAGTGACCGAAACGCGCGCAACAGGAGAGCCTGAAAGGCTGAGATTTAAATTTTTTAGTCGCTTTTTGCATCGCCGTATTAGAAAGAGTGTATTTTCATGTAGGTTTTAAGGGCGAAAGTCGTATGACGTTTAGCCACTAAGATTATCAGGTCGTCGGTCCACCTTGTGGGAGACCTACCCACGCTGTGTCTTCCGGTATGTGGTCGCCACTCGAGAACTTTACTGCTCCATCGGCCAATCGGTAATTAGATTATCGTGACGTGACTAGTCCTAGGTAAAGTAGATCACGTAGGTTGGTAGCTAGATCAGAAAATGAGTAGGTAAGTAGTTAGATGTTGTATGTTAGATAAGTACTTTCATAAATGAAATCTGTTTGAAAGATACTCGAGAGACTATGTATGAACTATTTGACATGGACTTAAGACTTGACATAGAATAGAAATATCTACTTCTAAAATTGTTATTTCAAAGCAGCAATTACTCAATATAACACTCGTGGCACGGACCTGAAAAAAGACGGACGCCATTCTACACCAAAGAGAAGTGAAGCATGCAAGGTACACATGACCTACACACTCACATAGAAACACCAGGTCTGACAATCCGCCGGCATTCAGTTTGATTTTATACCGCGCTGTCACGCCATTGACAGTATCGAAGTATGCACTCACATAAATGGGTGGCCATTTTTACACTTCAATCGTTATTTTAGAGAGTATCCATCTGTATTTTCTTCAGGTCCCAAACTCAAGGTTTATAACTGACAAATCAGTAATTCAAACCGACTTTCTGTTTATTCATTGAAATTCTTAACCACTAAAGGAATAACAAACCAATGAAAGACAATAACTACTGAACCTAATCATCTTATACCGTACCAGGCGCGGATTCAGGATTTGGTTGAGGGGGGGCAAAAGCCAAAATTATAGGTATCAATCATGAGCGAGCAAAACTTTTGCATTTATAATAGGGTAATCAATAAATGAATGAGCGAGAGGAGCGAGTTCAGAAATCTTGGGTTTTACAACCTGGGGGAGAACAACGAATGTATGAGCAAGCGGAGCGAGCAAGAAATTTTTGACATTTTGAGTCTTAAAAGCTGGAGTGATCAATGAATGAGCCACCGGAGCGAGGTCGACAGTTTTGACGTTTCAGGTCTTAACAGGTCTTAAACGTTGGGGTGATAAATGAAAGAATGAACGAGCGGAGTGAGCTTAAAATTTGTGACATTTTAGGTTATGAAAGTCTCAGGTGATTATTGAATGATATTGCAATTTTGGATATTTTTGGTCTTAACAGCAATGGGTCACAATAGTAATTGAAGGAAATCAATGAATGAGTGACCGCAACGAGCTCGGTGAATGATAAGAAAAGCATGTGAAACCTATGAATGAGCGAGCGCAGCTAGTTCGGAATTTTTGGTCTTTTGGCTCATAAACCGTGGGCAATTGTGAGTCAGAGTCAGGCCCAAGGCGGGGTGGGGCAATTGCACCCATTGCCCCCCCCCTGGATCCGCGCCTGTACCATACAGACACAAATAGTGTCTGAACTCCCAGACAATTTCAATTAAAGCCAGGCAAGTGAACTCCTACCTGTTTGCTATGCACCTAAATAGAAGCTCAAGCAAAGGAAGTGCTCTATAGCAGAAATTCATTTTAAAATAATTGAAGTTATTAAGTCACGTCGAGATTTTAGCCTGAAACGAAATGGAATATTCATCTTGCTCTTTAGTTAATTCTACGTGTATGAAAGTTTTACATTAGCATAGTGAACAGCTAAGTTAATATCAAAGTGAGTTGTACCAAGAATCTTCTTTAGCTTTATTTCAAATGTTGTTTGTAGCTGTATTGTTTGTATGATTATAAGGTTTACAATAAAGGAGCGTCGGTGGCCGAGTGGTTAAGGTATCCGACCCGTAAGTCAGAGGCGAGATCTTGGCGTTTATAGTCCCGATTGTGCTCTCGCGTACGAGGACCCGGGGTCCGCCTTGACCAAGATCCAGGATTTGGCAGATCAGATAATTACAGTGGAGTGATTGCCATCTGACCTCCATGACCCTGCTACCGGGAAACCTGACAAGATTGGATCTTGGTTACACATTCAGTCCCATGATTGTACCGGTTTCCATGAACATAGTGCACCATAAGAGTATCGGTTAGTATTCAACCAATGTACATAACTCAGAAAAGAGTCATTGGTTCATGACCGCGGTGGGATTCGAACCCAGTACCTCTCGATTACGAGTCTGATACCTTAAGCACTCGTCCACCGACTCCCCAGCAGATACTATATTCTGTTGTGTATTTTCATATCTGCGACTTCCAACCCGCTTTGCAATCATGAAGCAAAAACATTTGAAATATGATTTCCCCGATATCATCAAACCAAACTCTGGAATCCCAATCGTTTTGATCTAACCGCTCAATCACCGACTAATAAACGACAAACCCCAAATAGCTCTGAAACGAACTTGAAAAACCATAACCAAACGTTTCCTAGCTATTTCCGGCCTCATTTCGATTGCATGTATCCAATATCGAGCATATAGGTTTACTACTTTATCTGTGCTGTTAGGAGTGTCGCTGCTGCGGTTTTTACCTTACCGCCATGTCAAGTCATATATTGGAAAATTTAGTTCCCAACGTTGTCACTTAAATGCGAGGGGGAGGTGGAAATACTAAAATTTCCACTTCTTCAGTAGCCTGTCACTCCCCAATATCCGAGTGAGAATCGAATACAGCCCCGCCCTGGCACATTCCTTTGGTGATTTCATTGACGATCGACTTTTAGTCGTGACAGTTATTTCCACGCTTTGTAGTTTGTACGTTTAGAAATCAAGTGTTTAAAATATTATTACAGAAAACGAACTTGCTCACCAAGGATAGAGATATTTAACTGATATTTATGGAGATCACCTGTTTGTTCATTCGTCATTATCTCATTAAAACGGTGAACATTACAAATAATCTAAAAAGGAGAACAAATTATCATGACACCGATTTTAAAATCGTTAGCCGCCACAGATGCTTAGTACAATCAACTCTTCTGTGATTAAATACTGCTGCAGACACAAAGACTTCTATACATATCGATGTCCAGACAACACATTCGGCTTAAGTTTAACTTTAACTTAAAGGGTAAACAAATTCTATGCACCAATTTTTGAAATAGAACGCTATAATCGGCAAATCAGATTTTAGAATTGGCTCAGTCAGAAAACGTGGCAGCGTGCTTGCAATGTCCGGGAACTGAGTGGGTAACTTAAATTTTCATTAAATGAGGCTAGTCGAACTTCGAGCACCACAACGAGCTCGCCACTCGATTTTTGTGCCTCCTACAAGATGAAAAGTTATGACAAGAGCGACTTCTTAAATCTGCACTCCGTCAGTTATCCGAGCTACCTACAAGGTAAAAAATTATTACAAGACCGACTTCTAAAATCGGTGGCCAATCGGCTAGTCTGCACCGACTGCACTCCGTCAGTCATCCGTCACAGACGCGTGGCATAATCGACTCGGCGGCTGAGCGATTTTCTTCATGACAGCCCAATCACAGGTCGGCGAGGGAACGACGTTTATTGATTGGTGTTTCGCTGCGTGCTCTTCTAATGACAGTTCAGTAAGCAGAGCTGGGTTAGATGACGTATCTTTCGGTAATATGGTCGGTAAGAAATTTAAGTAGAATTTGCTGCTAGAAATTCGGCGAAATAATTAAATTCTCTGAGTATATTATGTGTTTTTATTATCGACTCCTATACAGCTGCACGGCGAAACATAGTCCTATTTCCAACCCTTCTGCACTGATTGCCTGATGATGCCATCTGCATCTATTTGCTACCTGCAACCTTCACAAGGTCTTTCGTTTGTGAGTTCGTAGGAGTCATGATAGTTTAATCAATTTTAAGGTGGTAGAACTCCGCAAAGCCTGAGCAACAATGCGTGCTTTTTTGTGTTCCGGTTTGACGGATTGCTTAGCCAGCGCAATTAAAGACTAGAGGCATTTCATCTTAGTCGTCACAGTGACAACCCACCTGCTGTTCTGCATGTTTTGTTGCTTGCAACCTAAACACATGAATCTTAGATATTATGAGAGACAGTTACCGCTTACCATCAGGTGGGCTGTCTGTTCGTTTGTCACAGCATCAAATAAAAAAAAAATTCTACACATTGTTTTCAAGCATTGTGTAATACATTAGCAGAGGTAATAGGGGAAATATTTAACTTTGAAGCGGTACTAACATGTCAAAACGCATTCGCCCAATGGCTCATTGAAATATCAACAGCGGGAAACAGCTGGCGGGCCACGGTAGCGTAATGCCACTTGATCAGTTATAGCGCAGTGCATATAACTATCGAGCGGCGCGACTAATTATTGTGGTTCAAGAGAGGAGCGAAAGAAAATCTAAATTATGACGGCGAAAGAAAACCAAAGTGCAAGGAGCTAAGGGTATGTCCAAATGTCTGCCAATGCGCAGATTTTGTTTTTTAAAGCTCAATATTCGAAACATATTTATTTATATTTATTTTTATTGAGTACAGTTAACACCCGTATTCACAAACAATATCTCTAGTAAGTAGTCTTAAATGTACTACGTTGAATAAGGTTCTATAATTGGTCAATTTCGTTCATTTTGACGGACGCATAGTGCGCGTCACCACTCAAGTATTGTCCACCGTGAGGTGCTGTCCTAATTGAGAACGGTCGTACGACCGTGGTCGTGCGACGGGCGGTTTTGAGGTCTTCTATTATCTACGGTCGGGTATTGGTCGGGCTACGTTCGTGGTCGCACAACCGCTGCCAATTAGTACCTACAGCGCCTGAGACCTCATAAAAACTTTACTGAACGGATGTAATTGTAAAACTAACATAAAACAAGTAATCTGATATTAATCTATATTATTTATAGTACTTGCTTTCTTGGCTTTGTGGAGATCTCTGGGGGAGGCCCATGCCCAGCAGATGATGATGATTAATAGTACAACCATACAATTCTTTATTATGTATAGTTAATTAAGTAAGTGTGGAGTCTCCTAATACAGGCAATAAATGCTAAAAAAGGGGTTCTTGCCACTTATTATAAGGCACATATTATAAACAAATAAAGATTTATTTATTTATTATTTTATTTATTTCATTGTTTTTGTTGAAGCTCAACTTCTTATCCATCCACTACGTTGCAAATTACGTATTGCATTAATTTTGCTGCCCATATAACACATACTGCGACATAACTTTTCAAATCGTCCCCGCCTTCAGTTTAACACATCCGCATCACCGAACACCCAGGTAGTGCTCCCTCGCAGCGGCTCCAATAATTTTATGCATGAAATTTGCTTTACACGTGAGGTGTATTTAGTTTAAAGAGCCATCAGGGATCGGTGTCGCTCAAGCCTGAATTTGATGTTTAAACTGCGCCACCCCCGTACTTGCTTTCTTGGCTTTACGGTGAACGCTTAGTTGGTGAACACAATGGTGAAGGTTGTTAGGGGAACAAAGTAAATCTATTTTATTTATATCGAAAGTACGATTCTGGAAAGTAACAAACGTAGAGTATTACAATGGTAAGTATTATTTACAGGAAGGTAAAGAAGAGTCTATACAATAAAATACTCTTTATTTGCACACCAAATAACAAAAATATGGTAAGTAGTACAAACGCCGGTATTATCTTCCAGACAAAAGTTGTCTTGGTAAGGACAAAAACACAGAATTATAGCAGCAGATAGGTTTACAGTTTATAATGTCTGTTAGTAACGTTGATAGGATGTGTGAAAGTAAGTTACAAGATATTGCCGTGACCAAGATGAACTGTGGTGATGTTTTTGTCAAAGTATCCTGATGCATAGATTCATCGTCATCGTAGCGGTAAATCCCGGCTCAGTGGCAAGCGGTAAATCTGCTAGCCGGAGTTCGCTCTTCTACTAGGTAAGCACTTTCAGATTTACTGAAAGCGGTTTTCAAATTTGCGGTGTTATTGCTTTTAACTTGCTGCGACTGCCATCGGAGTCGCACAGCCCGTTAGATACTTTGATTATAACACAATACTTATCCGCAACTCTGGAACGTTGGTGGCCGAATGGTTAATGTATCCGACTCGTAAGCGAGAGGTGCCGGGTTGGTATTTCACTGCGGCCATGTACCAATGACTCTTTTCTGAGTTACGTACATTAGTTGAATACTAGCTCTTACGGCAAAGGAAAATATCGTGAAGAACCCTGCGCATTCAGGCGACTGAATGTGTAACCATGTTCCAATCCTCCCTGGTAGCATGGTCTCGTAAGTCAGATGGCAGCCGCTCCACTGTAGTTATCTGATCTATCAAATCCTGTATCACGGTCAAGGCGGACCCCGGGCCCGAGTGCGCGAGAGCACAACCGGGACATAAACGCCAAGATGACAATTTAATATTAATTATCCGCAACTCTATTATTGACCTAGTTCGAATATGGTTTTAAAACTTATAATCACTATCCAACTGCATTCCACCACTGGCGTCAGCTTTGCGCACCCTTATACAGAAACTTGTTACAAAAAATCTTTATAAAATGTACAACTACTATTGCAGCTGCAACCTCCCCAGCTACGAAACATTAATAGTCAAAGAGTCCGATCTGTATCCCGCGGGCTGTAATGCTTGCTACATGCAAATCCCGTCTGATTTGCATCTCTGTATCCACCCTCGAGTTGAGATAAGGAGATACATGGATATCGAGATAGGAGATTGTGAAGATGCAACGGAAAAATATAACGGGCAAAAGCTTTCTGCTTGTAAAAGCGTACGGTACATAATAGTAAAATGTAAATATAATGCGTTTTAAGACAAACATTTGCGCTTTCAAATGTTTTTTTCCAAGTCGGAAAACTGGACCGTAACGAAAAGGTCTATATAGTCTTACCTTAGTAACTTCAAAACTATTCTTTATCTATACTATTTCTATTATATTACTATTACTATTCAGCTCGTTGTTTTGACTTTTAATTTGCGTCGGAGACGAGTGGGGCGACAGGGGAGGGGCACTGCATTGAATGAACGAAATGCGCGCTCTCGCGCATTTATATTAATGTAACTCACGACTCACACGTGACATTGTTCTTAAATGTATTTATTGAGTTTGTCAACAACAATCTATCTATATATATATACAAATAGGTGCAATTTGGGTAATTTTTATAGTAAAGTAAATATTAAAGGTCTGGCCCACAGCCCGTGCAAGAGCCAGTAAAAAATACTAATTACGGCTATCGTCGGAAAGAGGGGGCCATGGGCCACACGTGGGTACCCCATTGTCGAGGCAGGTTCGAGAGCGTCTCAAAGCTGTCAAGGTACGCTTAGTAACCGACGCCTACTATACGAGCACAACCCTCTTTGCCACCAACAATGAGGAGTTTCCCAGTAGGTATTGATAGTTTGTTTCAAAAAGCATCAATAGATGGCGCTCCTACAATTTTGGTAATCTTCTTTAAATCTGTATGATGGTGGCAGTGATTTCATGCAGCCAAGTAATACTAAACTTGAAAATTAAGTGTTTATTAATATAAACATAACTGTTAAAGGTTGAACGAAGTGTAAAAAGAAATATTTATAGAAGTTGGCACTATGTTCCATTATTATTACATCCTCTAAAATGGTTGAAAACTATTGACAAATATAATATTATCCAATACAACGTACCCAGTGTTTATATCCTGTTTGCTAAGAACCTATTTCAAGCGATTATCAATTACCAAAATTGTCGGGGTGCCATCTAGTGAGTGGTTAGGAATGCCTTAAATATCTATCGGAAAACTCCTCATAGGTAGACGGTTCACGTTAAAACCAACGGCCGTGTGTTCCGATACAGCCCCATCTGGTTTTTTTACACAATCACGTTTTGTTTTGTTGTTTAAAATACTGACTATTTTGGCTTATAGAAAGATGCAATTTCTGATTGTCTGTTTGTTTTTGGCCTGTCTTTGTATGTATGTATGTAAATTCTTGAACTGCATTCTCTGGTGTTGTTTCTATTATTATTACTATTTTTTTTTGTTCAAAACAGCGTAATAGTAAGATTGAAAAATTTTAAATTGTGCAGCTGGTGCGACTGTTCAACCTTAACTTTTTACGTTTGGTGGGTACACATTAAGTCGATAAATGTTGTTGTCGTATGTACTTAACTGCGATTTATATTATAATTATATGTGAAAACTTGGAAATGGCGAAATATGACCCATATGTTTATAAAACCATGTAATAATTTAAGCTGTAAGTATTCCAAATAAAATAAAATAATTTAAAATTGGTGTATCTAAGTTGGGTGCAAGAAAAACTGTGATAATTTTGGTATAAATTTTGCAGTTTGTATACCAGAATAAGTCGTGTATTTACATATAAATATAATATTAGACAACCAGCTAGCAGAATCTAATGTTGTAATATATATCTGTTGACAGTACGTGCATCAAAACTTCTCACGGTGGCGCTGGCTTGGGCTTCTCAAAATCAATATTGCGCTACCCAAGCTCTTCCCCGCACGCGATTGCTCAACGCTCCTCTCCATATACATCCGCTACGCTCATTAGAGCCACTGTATTATTTCCCGGCTAACCCTGAGATGCTATCAGTTTCAGGCGGTCTCGTGATTCCGAGGGATTATACAGCGCAGCTAGCGGCTCGCTGTGAAGTCGCCGGCCGATGAATACTAATTCCTAAACCCTCCAACACACGTGAGGTCCTGCTTTAGTTGCGATGAATAAGTCATAAGCTTTCAAGATTTTGGAATTGAGAATTTCATGCGGGAAGATCATTAGGGATACCTATATTCTGAGAGTTTATCAAGGCATGATCGTAGCGTTAATTTTTGTTCTAAATTTATTATTGTATTTAAAGAAGCTGTGTGGCAAGTGATTAGCGAGTCGGTATAGAAAGCGGGCGACTCAGGGGCTTTTTTCTAACGTATTTACAATTAGCTGCAGATAAATGTAACTGCCGCGCCCCGGTGATAGTTATTTCGTAATCCTGGGGGTTAACATTTTTTTTAAATGTGACGCCTACTCTTTCGGCGAACTTAAATACCGTCACTCTGAATCCCCATATCTTGTCGTCTTAACAGAGCGATTGTGGGCAGATGTCACTTGCCTCACAATTTCCTGTCACTTTTTCCTGGTGTACCAGGAACTCAACTACTAATTCCTGGCACGCTCAAAGGCAGATTTGAGCTGGTCAATCTATCGCATAGATCCTCTTCCGTGCGGTGCGTCACTCTGCCCTGATGATAAGACGACCGCTCAATGTTCACGTTTCTGAATCAAATATAAACAACAAGAAAATAAGGGCTCGAATGAGCCTGGTTTTAGTTGTTTTAGTAAAGTTTAGATTTGGCTACATCTTCTTTATTAATTTATCCATTGCGGTTCTCGTCATTCTTCCATATTTTAGAAGAGAGGACATAAGTTAAATTTGTGGATATGCATGAAATTCGCTGACCGTGGCCAGCGTGGTGGATTCGGTCCATTCCGTCTCAACTGAATGAAGCCTAGTCTACAATATTGGGACAATTATTGATGACGGTATCCCAGCTGATAATCATTAATTTCATCGCAACGCTTCTCTTTCACTGAAATATTCAAAATATTCAAATGCTTATATCAATAAATAAAACAATTTGTAACGAGCATGAAGACAAATGAAGACAATGGAAGTGAAGCTATTTATTTCTGAAGAACTCTGTCATCAATTATACCACATCCCAATAACAATATTGTATTAGCATGATTGCCCGGGTTATTAGCATTTGTTTAGGCTTGCCTCGTTACGCTCGCGTTGACGACGGTGGATGAATATTCTATTGATATTTGCACACCAAACCGTATATATTTGGTGAAAATAAATATGGAGAATTGTCTCAAAGGGAGTCTAGAGTTCGTTTGGGCTGAACACAAAATTCCTGGAGTAGTATTACCTGACACATGTTAAAAATATATGTTTTGATTCGGTAAAAACGGTCGGTCCCTTGACGGTTATTATTTTACGACCTGATTTTGAGCATGCATAAAATACCTAAGTTAGAGAAATGAACGGGGCTCCTTCGATTTACGTAAAATAACCAAGTACATAAAAATGTTATTTTCTTTAAGCGTAGCTTTCACGCATAAATCAACCACTTCCAAAAGTACTTCCTTTATCGCAAAAAGATAAATCACAGGTCTAGTGGCTACATACATCTTTACAACCGCTACGTTTCGGACAAGATCTCAGGGACCGATAGGACGGATAGGCAGGTAATGCTTCTAATTCTTCAGGCGGTTTCTTTCAATATTCGGTCGAGATACGGTTACCTAAAAAAGCTTGTGGATTTTCTCTCAGCCCGTGGATATTGGCAAGAGCTTAGGGTATCAGATAACCGAATTTCCCTGACAAATACTCTAGAGGAATATATGCGTCATGTTCGTTCGGTCAAATAAAGATTCCATTCGTTGAAATAAAATTTTTGCTCGTCCTAAGTTCTCCAACGTTCCGATCCTGGGTGGAACTTTGTTATCCGGCTCGAAGGACTAATGTTTTTAGAGTTCCGTCAGAGCGAAATGCAATTTGCGAAGTTCTTTTGTTCGTACGTCTGCCCAGTAGTGGAATTCATGGGAAAGAAAATTAGATCCGCGGCGACGAGCGCTGACGTATCCCACGTACAGATATGAGAGTGATTCTTTTATTATTCGTAATTCCAGCTCCAATTTCCGAGAAATAAATTTAGGTATTCTGGCGGATGAGGATAAAGAATTGCACAAACCTAAAAAGGGCAAAGGAGTCCGCCATTCACGAAGCAATAGCTTTCCGAACGATTTGGCACGGCGCAAATAAAGCGATTGTCAAAAATAACCAAATAACCGTGCGCAGTCGTCCCAATTACCCACATTATTCGGGAAAAGTCTCAATACGGGCGATTAAAACCGTAACCGTAACACGGAACCCCCATTATCCGGCTGCGAGGTACCCGGCTATAACGAGTGTCTAACCGTCAAATAATTTTATTTTTAACCCCCCGCCTGCCGAGATAAAAAACGGCCAAGTTTAAATGGGAAAAGTTGCGAATGAAAAGATCCCATCATTACGGCGGCGGATTGATACAAAGATGGTTTAGATTATAACTGTGTTTGTTTGAAATGGTCCTTTTTTAATACGGTGCAGGTTTAAGGGCCGTTTATATTTAAGTTACGTTTATGTTTATTTTAAGAGAGGTAGGGCATAGCGGAGTATCTCGTTCGAATTGGAGCCGCCCGACTGGGGAAGTACCTCCACCTTACAGAATATCGCAGCTAAATAATACTCTTTTAAATAGTATTGTGTTTCTGCCGGTGAGTAAGGTTTCCAGTGCTCCATGGGGTGGGGATTTGCTCCATGGGGTGGGGATTTGGGGAACCGTGGCTTTGGCAGTGGAGTGGCATTTGCCTTTTGCTGCCAGAGCAACGTGTTATAGAGGTGGGCAACGCATTCGCGATACTCTTGGTATTGCTAATGTCTATAGGCAGTGGTGACTACTTCCCATCAGGTGGCCCGCTTGCCTGTTTGCCTATCGTATATCATAAAAAAAAAAAAAAAAAAAAAAATATGGGATTCCGTTTGTTGGTTTTTTGTTCCATCAATGATTTTCTGTATTCAAATTATCGAGCATACCTTTGAAACAACTTTAAAATACTTAATTAGAGAAAGAGAGAGTGAATGAACTTAGAGAGAATTTAGTCTTCTTTCGTGCAAAAAGAAAATATTGTTTTAAAGGGCGGAGAAGATGCCGTTGCCCATATTTTATCTACCCACGAAAACGAAACAGCAAGAAAAACGGATGCTGATTAATGTTGTTGTTCAAGCATATACATACATATTCAAGCCAATGTTTCCAAATACACGCACTAAATGCTGAGTCAGCACGCCCGCGGAGTGCGCAAACAGTGCCGTCCATATCCGCATCCGCATCCAATCCGCATCCGTTTGATCGTTTTGACGAGGCGATTGTCTCTGGACGCGCCAATTACCGCTTAGTTGACTCAGCCGTTCCTGATTGATTCGCCACAGGTACACCTGAACTCGGTTTGCTGGGTCGCTGTAATTATTTAGCGGACCGACTGTGAACTGCTGACGGTATGCAACGCGTAGATGATGACGTAGTTTAGTGGAGGATGGTCTGAGTTGTAGTAAAACATGTTCTGATTGTTGTTGTTTCAAGTTTGAGCGCAAAATTTGTCTATTGTTTTTTACTGCTTACTACCGTCGGTTGTTCATTTAGTTTTTTAACAGTTTATTATGCACAGGAGCGCCGGTGGCCTAATGGCTAAGGGGTCCGACTCGTACCCCGTGGTACCGGGTTTTAATCTCAGTGCCGCCTTGTACTAATGACTCATTTCAGAGTTACGTACATTAGTTGAATACTAACTGATGCTCTTACCGTGAGGGAAAACAATCGTGATGAAACCTGCACATTCCGGCGATTGAATGTGTAACCATGATCCAATCTGGTCAGACTTGTGTGGTTAGTACCAGGTTCACGAAGGTCAGATGACAGTCGCTCCACTGTAAGTATCTGACCAACTAAATATTGGATCATGGTCAAGGCAGACCCCGTTCCCTCGTGCGCAAGAGCACAACCAGGACATTAACGCCAAGATTATAATTTATTATTTTTATTGTGCACAATGACAGATAGCACTCCGGACTCACGACTCGGTTCCATGAATCATTTTTTATTTACTAGAGAACCCACTGACATACTCTTGGTATACAATATTGTCAATGCCTAGGGGTACAGTACTCATTAAGCTCTCTCCAAAGAGCCCAAACACGATGGTATTATTGCATTCATTAGTTCCTATGACTACCTATCGACTCCATCATCGGACCAACTCCATGGTGCCATAATAATGCAATGTCATCCAAGTTACATAGGTATACCAAATTTCAGCTCAATTGAACAGCAGGAAGTGGGTTAAATTAGGCTTGCAAGATTTGCCCCGCACAGTAACATACAAACTATTGTTAGTTAAATAAACAAAACTCGTAAAAACAATACAAGAGGTAAGTACAGCTTATTTAAGGACACATGTCTTACAGGAGCAGTTTAATTAGTTAATTATAGTTTCCACTCTCACAATCACGGAATTGGACAACATTTCCTAGAGAAAATAAAATAAATATTGGTGACAATTTCCGAGTAAAAACTAAACACCTGGCGCGGCTCGCACAAAACAACTCCACGGCAAAACTATTTCCAAGCTTAACACTCTCGAAAAACCGGTCTATCCCCATAACGCGTGTAACAATTGGGCTGTCAAAAGGAATGAGGGGCGTAGGTTTGATTCCGGAAAATCAATGGGTCCATTAGCGGAGATCTTTGGCCATTTCCTTTGGAGCCGGTCACGGGGCTAATGTGGGCCCGCCTCCGAAGATTGACCCTCGTAACACGATCTCGTGGGTAGAGGTCGCTAGGACGAAGACCGGAAACGGAATTGCGATAGCGTTGTACAGAAGGCAAATCAGTCGACTACACATAAACCTCTTTCATGACATTTATTTGTTTGTATCAGGCTACAGAGGCCCATAGATATATATAATGTTTTAATCTATCGCGGTTATTATCAGACATTTTAAAGGTATGTTTCGATCTTCCTACTGCGTACCCGTGACCATGATGCATGCAACTGCGTCGAAATATCGGGCTACTCGTCAACAAAGGTACGCGGTAGGAAACCCGGAACATACCTTCAAAATGTCCATTGATATACTGATTATTCTCACACGAAAATATGCAATACTTTCTTGGTTTTTTAATGGTTGTCAGGTGGTCGAGGAGAAATGAGGAAATAATAACTATCTGAATCTTTCCATCTTTTGTGAGTAATAATGAGTAATGACCAATTAGACATTGCTTATTGCCTAAACTCTTTGGATGGAAAATTGACAACGTATTACCTATGCACGAACGTAGACATGAAAAAATGACTGATGCATGAAAATTAGGTAATAAAAATGAAAATTTCATTGTTAAATTAAAAACTTGTCAATTCATCTACGAACATGTATAATTTATGTTTATGATATTTGGAAATCTTCAAACGTCGTTGAAGAGCTTGAACCTTGACGAAAGCATGTATTTTAAGGGATCTGCTTCTGACATTTTGTGTATTTATTAACTTGAGTGTGAGTCGCATACTTATCTTCGCGGATAAGGACATACCAATGTTAGAGTACCTATAGGTACCAAGTTTTCAGCGAGCGAAAAGGTCACCTGCTACCTTTATTCAGTAACGTAAAAAATTATTACATGCTTTATATTATAATTCGCAATGCCTTCATTTTCTTCTCCTTATTGGGTACTTCTCCTATGTTATAAATACGTAAATTAATACATGGCCGTAGCTATAGACGTACAGCGTCTGAGTTCTGTTTATAAAAACCATATTTTTAATTATGTTTTAATTTACTGACTTCATTCCTGAAAGGGCACCGTAAATTATGCAACACAATTTGTTATGACAATTCAAAGAAAGAAATACTTTTTTATCTCCACTACGAAAGCGACGTTAATTTCTCGGTCGTGGAGTCGCCACAAAACCCACCCAGATGTAAAAAAGAAAGTTATAATTAAAAACAAGGTCGGTACTTAACACCGTGAACAGAGCTGCGCTCGAAATATAATTAAAGAAAGGATTCGGAGTTTACAAATTGCAAAGAGGTAGGTACGTATAAGGGGCGACAAAGAGTGTAGAAGGAACGTGAAGGAATTACTGGTATTAGTTTTTGTTTTACTTTTTGCTCTTGTCTCTAGGACGTGTTTAGTTTTCTGGTGTGTTCAAATAATTAATCAAATCAAAGTATATATACTTGGCCAGTAGTTTGTAGTTTATCAGTTATATTGCACTCATAACACAAGCTTTGCTTTTGTTGTGGCTATATGGCGCTGTGTGAATTTGTGCAAGCATATTTTTTATTTTATTTGGTGTAACAACAATTTCATAGACATATAAGCACTTTCAGTCGGTAGTGTAGTGGGTGCCTACTACACTGCCGACTATCACGACACGACTATTTGGAATATTTTTTTTATTTCATACGGTAGGCAAACAGGCAAGCGGGCCACCTGATGGAAAATCACCACTGCCTATAGACATTAGCAACACCAAGAGTATCGAAAATGCGTTGCCCACCTCTACAACACGTTGTACCATATGGCAATATGGTACCATATCAGTGCTGGAAGACCACAAATTACAGTCACCGAGTGCCAATTCCAACCGACGAATTTACTTTCCACTCTAAAGCGCCTTCGTCTCCAAATGAAAGCAGCCACATTCAGCAGAGACCAACTTAGCCAGATATCCGCTCAGCGAATTTTAATTTCGCAATGCAAAGGGCGGCCATTATAATTCTAACCGAGACAATCACAGGATTTCAGGATGTGGACCACTCCCGCTTCCCCCGGGCCCGTGAGCGGAATTTTGATTTTGTTTGATGGTGTTGACGCTAATTAGCTTTGAGTTGTGTCGTAGTCGCTGCGCCGACTTGTGTCGTTCTTCATTGTAATTTGGGCAGCGACAAAGAGTAAATGTCTTAACTTTTATCTGGATTAGGTATGTATTTAATTTGTCGTTCTTGATAATTCTGTTAAGTTATTTGTTTTAGTATTCCACGTAGGTATCATGGTTGCTAGTTCTATCAATTTATGCTTTCGTAGTTTAGTTTAGTTAGTAATTTAGTTTTACGTTTGTAATTTAGGAAAGTAAGAAAGTACGATTAAATACATAAATTTGTAATTTATAGAATAAGAATTTGATAAATGTTTACAATTAGGGACATACAAAGTAAACTAAAACGAAATATCGAATCAAGTCACAGGTGTAATAATTAGACCCTTTTTCGTATCAATTTTGTTACTATACATATTGTTAGAGGTGTGAATAACAACAATAAATTAAGATATATGAGTTGGAAGAAAGAGTTGAGTTATGAATAAAGTAGTCATCCAAAGTCATTATCATTTTTTTTTTTTCTTTTTATGTCATACAGTAGGCAAACAAGCAAGCGGGTCACCTGCTGGAAAGTGGTCACCACTGCCTATAGACATTAGCAACACCAAGAGTACCGCCAATGCGTTGCCCACCTCTATAACACGTTGCTCTGGCAGCAAAAAGTCAAATGCCCTTCCACTGCCAAAGCCACGGTTCCCCAAATCCCCACCCCATGGAGCACTGGAAACCTTACTCACCGGCAGAAACACAACACTATTTAAAAGAGTATTGTAATTGAGTAATGTATTGAGTATATTATTATAGTTCTGTCATAGACATATTTTAATCGCAAAGTTATATTTTTTTACACTTGATCGACGTCAGTTGGGTGTCCTTTTATATATTTATTATTACTAAACCACCATCACCACCTTGGCGTCAATATTCCGGTTATACTCTCGCGAATGTTTTTTTACCAACCCGATATAATATTTATATTAAACTATTTCCATCGCAATAGTTCGCAAACGACCTGTGAACGTACGTTAAAAGTTTTGGGGCAAACTGGGAATGTTCCGTGAAACGTAACTCAAAAGTAGTATGCGCCTTGAAGATAACCGTGATCTTTTCATTTTCATAACCAAATGGAAGTTTTCTCATTTTAACTTATTCCTTTTTTATCTGAGGTACTTCGGAGTTTCCGCCTTAAATTTACTACCTGATAATCCGCCCTTTAGTATCTTAACCGTCTTTTTAAACCAAGCCGAAATAAGTGTTATTGACGTGTGTATCTGTGGCTTTGTGTATCTGTCTGTCTGTGGCATCGTAACTCCCGACCGGATGGACCGATTTAGATACTGTTTTCTCTATTTGGAAACCAGTTTAATCGAGATTTTTTTTTTTTTTTTTTTTTTTTTTTATTAAAAACGATTATGTAGTTTAGAAAATATTTGAGTTTTAAATAAACTTAGTTTTCCGGCTTTTTCTGTCGCTTAGGTTAACTTATGATTGTATTATAGATAGCAACAATTGAATCTTGTACACAGGGTGTTACATAATATATGTATGAAGCCGTGAACTGGATGGAGTGCTAAATATATTAAAACGATAGGTACAATTATTTCTGTTGTACGTGGAATTTTTGTACCTATCGTTTCATACATTTAGCATCCATCCGGTTCACGGCTTAATACATATATTATGTAACATCCTGTATATAATATCGCCGTTTATATAACTTTCCATATAATGTTACCAACCCCGTCTTGTTCACATCCCAAGGGAACCTTCTTTCAATAATTTCTTAGCAAATACCTAACCATGACAACCTATTTTTATGTCCTGTAATTTGTGCTCTTGATTTTTTCATTCTTACGCCAAGTCAAGTTTTATTATTTATGCCACATTGGCCTCGTTATCTTTAGACGAGGGGTCAACCTGCCTTTATAAAATAGTTTGTCCCAGAATTTGTTTGGAGCAGACTCCTGGTGACAGTTATCTACTAAGGGCATCTAACGATACTAACCACAAATTCACATAAGCGTGACGATAATAATATGCAACCAATATCACACGGAATATTTCACTCCTCGACCTCAAAACCCGATTACAATTATAATGAATACCCCTTCATTCTTCAACGTGAATACGCAAGCAGATACACCAATTTATCATCAGATTGGCATCACAAGTATATCTCGTGACAAAAACGTCCCATATTGGAATCAATAACAGAGTATGTCTCAACCTCATCTCAATACAAACCATCGGCGTCTTAACCCAAATCAGAGGAAAACGTACCTTGTAACAGTCTTAATAAGGACTCAACACACAGCAAAGGTAATATTGCAGTTTATGCTTAAGGATAATTGAGACATCCATCATGTTATGGAACAGAATCACCTGGCACAAGAAGGATTGATAACAGACAGACGAAACGATTTGGGCAAATTGCTTGAAATCCATTTGAGTTCTGGACGAATGAAAGGAAGATTTAGAGGAAATCATCTATTAAAAATATTATCTGAGAATATACTTTTTACGAAATTCGCATTCGTCTTGAAAATCTTGTTTCGTAGAACCAGCATTGCAAAGAACAGTTTTGAGTTAAAGCGGTGTAACAGATGTTGTGATTGCGACAAAATCTCGATAAACATTTGGAAAATAAAGCTACAAATTCTGCGTTTTAAACTCAAACAACTGACTCAGTAAGCCGAAGCAGCGGCTTAAGTCGGCTTAAAAACTCTAATGGCTGACCTCGGCTCGTCCACTAATTCCGTGAAAACATTAACAGGGATGTTATTAAATTCTGTTCCATATTGTTCGGATTATGACGTGGCAGGAATCCGTTGTTTTTGTATGAAGCTGTATTTTTGCTGGATGCACTTGATGTGCGAGCACAGATTACCAGTGATTGTAAATACCTAGACCTACTCAATAGATTAAAAATGATTGTATGAAAATACAATAAATAATAACGACATCGCTTATAAAGACTAAACGACAAGGTTCCGGCCGAATCCCTATATAAGTGCCAATGTAAACATTTCACTTATGACCACATCGGATATATGGACATATCGGTTATAGCGACGAACCGGCTTTGTAATTATCAGGGGGCCTACCACAAGCCTTATTTTTCAAATTGGTACCATGACCTCAATAAAATAACATTACTTTAATGTTGTTGCGGCGAGAAGTCTTGTGACGTCTCAGCCGAGGAATATCGACCAACTGTCATACTTTTGAGCTAGAGCAGATACTGTTTTGATTCTTCTTTTATCGACGGGAGGACCTACACAATCATTTAACATTGTACATATGGATCTTTAATCTTCATTTAGTCAAACAAGTACGCATAGCGACTGTCCAAAGGTGCATTCCTCGTTGCGATTTGATTTGGATAGCACGTTTATACGTCACCATGGCGCAAAAAATAGAACAGTGCTTATTAAGTACAAGAATCGCACATAATAAGTGCTTGTGCTATTGCTTATAACAATTATCTAATATTTATAGCGACTTAAGTTATATAGTTCAATTTCGTTGTATCCACATTCAACTGTATTTTCATAAGCATCATTTTGACATGATTGCAGTCTCAAGATCAGAATATAATATGCACATGACATAATTAGTATAGCTATGTATTTTGCTATAATACTTTCAAGATTTGCTTAATTAAACAAAAAGGTTATAAAACAAATTTGTTTTTCAGCAGTTGATTGCAAATACTTTTAAATTTTGATCATTAAACTCTATAAAATCGTCGATTTCTGCAGTTTAACAAGTAAAAAGCGTTTGCACGTGCGGGTCGAGATAGAGATCTCGCCGCATGATATTACAGAGGGCATAGCTCGTAATCAGAGAGGTGGACTACAAAGGTCCCTCTTGGAATTAGTGGGAGGTGTCTTTAAAACAGGCCAAAAGAAAGGGTTCCTTTGTGCTCTAACGAGGGTCAAGATCCGCAGCTTGACTTACAAAGAGGCGCACCGGAATGAAGGGAAAATGTTTTATACCACACGGCCGGGAGATTTTTTTAGATAACGTGGCGTGATTCTTTAGTATGAGTGGTTAACGGTTTTCTGAGGGGTTTTTAGTAGCTGATAGCTCAGGATAGTGTGTTTCTTTTGTGGTAACGTGCTACGTTGGTAGATAGTAGTTGGTAGTAGTATTTGGTAGATTTGATAGCAAAACATATCAAAGAAAAGAATGAGACCCAAATTAAATACTGGAGCCCTATTTTTTAAACTGTTGGTATCCAAGCGGACGCTCGCGTGCGGTATCTATCTCTTTCCCACTCGTGGTAAGTTGCTAGAGATACAAAAGACAAGCATTAGAAGGCGAGCGCTCGCGTGATTTCGAGCGGTTTCAAAAAATAAGGCGGGCCCTGGTCTTCGTCAGAAAATCACGCCACTAGCCCCCTTTCAGCTCTGATTCTCGACAATTGTCGGCTTGCAGATCATGATCATCGAAGAAAGCCGTATATTTGATGTAGTCCGGAATACAGTAGTAAATTTGATGCACTCCGTAACGTATATTCGCAAAAGACGTGGCATTAAAAAATCGCACATAAAATCGCAAAGGCTTACTTGTACGCACTAGTCACACGCTGCCTATGCTTCAGGGTAACGTAGCAAAAAGATATCTATATATCCCGCACCAGGAATGGACGCCCACGGGAAGCCCAAGGTAATGTATAGCCAAATATCAAAAATAAACATATTTAGTATTTGTATTTGTAGTTGTAAATAGGATGCTGAAGATCGGAAAAAAGAGAAAACAACGCAAGATAGCGGATCCCTAGGTAAACGCTAGGATCGATGGTTCGGAAGAAGAAGTTTTGGTTGAAGAAAGTACATAAAATCCCCCCTATAACTTATCACACTTATACCTATACCATTTTATTAATCCAGAAAGATATTTAAGATAGGACTTTCCTTTTTAGAACTTTCCAAGTAGTCGTAAATTGATAAAGGTAGATATCCAAACTTTCATCGTAAACCAACCGAATCATTCTTGAACCTCGTAAAATCCATTCTGAGGGACACACAGCTAACAATCTCACGGCATAAACATTTATATACTTCTATATTATAAAGAGGAAAAGTTTGTGTTGGGGATAACCACCAAAACTGTTGAATCGATTTTGAAAATTCTTTCACTAACGGGATGATAAATTATTTCCACAGGGTATCCGATCTCGGAAAAATAATAGGCTCCCCCGGGATGGTTGAATGTTAACAGAGAGGTGAAAACCATTGGGATCGGCTAGTATATGATATTGCTGTATTTCTTTCTTAAATATAGAAATTTCAAGAGATTTCAATTATAGAAAATGTAACAAAATTTCCAGAAAGATGAATTCTGTCTACGCTCTAATTTAGCAATTCACTTTGCCACTTAATGTGCTACAGTGCTAAGAATTTAGAATATTTCAAGAGAATACGGAATGGACCACCTTAAGGCTTCTCCCGGGAACTGTAACAAGCTCTGACGATATTTGAATCGCAGACTGGGGAGCTTCATTTATTTAAAGAAACGAACATCCAAGCCGCTTCAAAGAATGAATTAAGTGAAACGAGTAAAAATCTATTGAGACATATTTTCGGACAGAGTTTCATTTATTTTTTTCTGCGCTTCTGGCCGCTCATACATGTTTGAATATCGAATGTTATATTTTCGAAACACAACGAACTCAACCTCAACACAATTGTTTTTATTACAATCACGCGAAAATATTTTAAAACGATTATTTTTTATGATTTAAAAAATTGACAGTCTACGAATTAAAGTCATGCGACTTCACTGCTCGTCTAAAATGTTTTTGGGAGGGAAACATCTCATTTGAGCACCGTAAGCACTGTTGGTACCCAGAGTTTGATCGTGGCCGTATTTTTCTCCATGATGAAATTCTCGAAGGTCGGCCCTCAACTGCAATCACTGAGGAAAATGTGGCTACTGTCAGGCAATTAATTGAAAAAATTCGGCGTATCATCTATGAGGAGTTTCGAGGACATTTGGGATTGGTATCTTACATAAACATTTACCACCACTTGTTTGTCCAGTGTATTTAAAAAGGTAGGGAAAAACGACCAAGAAGTCGCATCCTAGTGCCTCATGGCAATGCTTCGGCACACACCGCGAACTAGACAAAGTCATTTATGGCTTCTGAAAAGGTAGAGATAGTGACCCATGTGAGTCTGGACTATGTGAGGGAGAACTGGCACTAAGCAATTTCTTTATTTTCCCAAAAATCAAAGATTTGATGAGAGGTTATTCATTTACGGGGCCGGATGAGGCTGTTAGCTTTCAACCAGCACGTGAAAAACATGCCCTCAGACCAATGGTCCTCATGTTCTCAAAAATGGTTTCACCGAATGAAAAAGCATTTAAATTGTAATGGAGAATACTTCGGAAACCACTAAAAATATTACTTTACATGTAAATTGTTTTATTAAAGAGTTACGCAAAACTTTTAGTAGACCAAACGTACATCACATAATGAATTCATAAAGAGTGCTTTTATCGTTCAATAAAATAGATAAATGTTTAAGGTAATCAATGTAACGCTTTTATAGTTATAACGACGTTAAGTGTCAAGAAAATAATATCTTCAAAATGAAAACTTAAGCACAGTTTCCTAGAACAGCGGCTGTTATAAACGTCACTGAAATTGAAAACTACAAAGATCTTTTGGCACTTGAAAGTGAGCGTGGTTGTTAAACATAAACTCCAGCTGTCTGTCAAAAGTGACGCTTTACAAGATGGCGGCATTAGTTCTGATTTCGGCCACGTGCCAGAAGATCCTTGCAGGTATGTACTTACTATGGAAACAACGGCGTAGCGCTTTTTGACACCGCTCTCAAAGAAACCGCGCCATATGACTTAATTCAACGTGTCATGTAACGTCTTTTAACTCTGTCTGTATATCACGAAACCGTGCCAAATACTATAACCGTATCAAGTTGAGTTTATACACATTGCTTCAGCCAGGAAGACTTTATCCCTCATCTCAAATTGCATAAAGTGGCTCTCGTCAAGTTGTCTGCTTTAAAAATAAACTTCCAACAAAATATTAGGCGACAACTTGCTAGTGGAATACAGGACTTTCCCGAATAGAGCTGGAAACCCTTTTACGTTGCCACATAGTACGCGATAACCAGGTTACATAGACTGATCAGCATAAAGACGTTACTGAATAAACTCTTATCTCAAAAATATTCAAAAACATTCTAGAATTAACAACTTTAACTTGGTGTTACTCATTGGTTAAATCGTTAAGCACACGTGGTTTTTACAGATTTCGTCATTTTCTATGATTTTCAGGTTTTGATTCACATTACTGATAGTTTAATGCATAGCAAATATCTGTGCAGTTGTGTAGCAACTGTGTGGGCAATTGTGGGAACCGAATCGTACCAAATTCAGGCGAATTTATTAATTATACTAAATAACATATCACCATTTTTATTTTATTTTACTTTTACCTATAATTATCTATCTTATACAGAGTTGTCATTATCTTCTTATTTAGCCGGATAACATCCATTGCTGGACTAAGGCCCTTGTGTGAAATTTGGGGGACCGTATTTTATAAAAATATTTTGCGCTGCTAGCGTAAAGTCGGCAACGATATAGGGACAACGAATTCTTATACGAGTATGCCTCCTCGAAACTCCGAAGTCTTACAACCATCTCGTTGACTTCACAATTGATTTACGATATGTAGTCTCAGACACATGACTCCGCGCCGGTCTGCAACAAAATGTGCCAAGTGTATTTTTACCGCGACACACGAAACTGTTTATATCCATTTTAAAGTCTAAATGACGAGACTCTACGGAAAACATTGAATTTTTAACTTTACAGCGCGGTATCTTGGCTTGGTGGGAATTTTTAGAACCACGTCCGCACGTTGCTCTACGTGACTCCATTTCCTTTAGGAAGCTGTCATATAAAGTGGCGCCGAGTTTACGTTTGCTGCCCTTTCGTCGTTTCTTCTATTGGTTTACTGGTTATATAATTGGAAAATAAAGATATTTACGCTTCATATAAAATATATTATTTTACATATATATTAATATTAACCTACATCTTAGTAAGGATCACACATCAACAGTCCACTGCAGGACTTGTAGTACTAGGCGTTATGAAAAAAATCCTATATTTTTGGGTAGAAGCAAACCGCTTTGCTCGGTAATAGTAAGGGTTAAAATTTTACCTAAGAAGGCCTAGGAATCGATGGTTTGACAGTTTGACATCGTTGAGTCTATGCGAGAATACCGAAGACCGGGCGAAATGGAAAATAATTGTACCGAATATATAAAAAACTCTATAGGCAAGTTCAAGATGGATCGTGTTCTTCGAACATCGGCTCTCTCTATAAACCTTAAAGGCTAGAGTGAAAAGGCTGATTCTAGACAGGCATGCTCCATCTTCTTCCTTATCGTCATTTACCCGCACGTGAGTGAGAAGGTATAGTTCATTCCAGCGTATATACAATGTAATTTTAATAAGCTATATTCATACATACATATATAACGGCACGCCTTAGTCTGTAGGAGTTGAAAGAGGCACATGTTCTCTAAAAAGAATGATCTGGACATCTTTAAGTCTACCTGGTGTCGCTGCGACGGAACCCACTTTCCACCAGAGCCATTCCACCAGGGCCTGTTAGAGCCATTTCTGCATATAAAAATCTATGGTATGCCTCTCGATGCGAAGCAGCGCCACGCGGCACCGCTCCTTACACACCGCGGACTTGCAAAGTACAACACGAGGCGGGGAGGGGTATGAGTAATCGTGACAGACAAAACTCTTCACAGTGACGACCATTCCTGCGTCAGAAGACCGCACACGACTCCGAATAGAAAAAAAAAATTAACACGCTAAGTCTCACCACCAAGTCCGCTACACCGCTCGTCTTGCACCCGTCTCGTCGCATTACAGCGGCATCGTGACCGAGGCTGAATCGCGCGAAGCTTACAACTCCGACGACCAACTCACAATCAGGAGCCATTCAGTGACGCCCGACAAATTGGACCGCACCGCATGCAAAGTTCATGCCATTTTTGTGTGTAATGGCCCTTTTGCCCCTTGTTTGGTGTAGGTGTTTGACATCGCGCTTTGTTTTGTTCCCTGGTAGCTGGGACTGAGCTGGTGATGACTTTTTGAGGAGGTGTGACTATTGAATTCGAAGGGATCGGTTTTAAATAAAAATAATAATTATTCTAGGACAATTCACACAGCCCCAAAGTAAGCAAAGCTTGTGTTATGGGTGCCAGAAAATTTTAAAAGCATTTTAAAAATACGTTTATTTTATACATAACACCTAGACCAGGCCCGTAACATAAATTAAAATTAATCATTTAAATAACTGCCCGGCCGAGAATCGAATCCGCGACATCTGCGTGGTAGATCGGCATGGTAACCAACTGAACAACTCAGATCATTTTTATGGAGCAAAAGGCGTTGCATTAAACCAGCTAAGGCCATGTATGAGCTGCAGCATTTTCTGTTGTATTTTCTACGCAATGATTTGCAACCCGCCTAACAGGCATATTGCAAAACCCTCCAGAAATGGTTAGGAATGGCTCAAGTCTAACGGTGAACTGTCACGGGCTGAAAAATAAGATGTGATGTGAATCATTCGTTATTATTATTACTTATGTCACTCCTTCTAGTGCTAAAATTTGATTCAGGAAGATTACATTGAAAATCTCCACCATATTACTCCTATTAAGTCCCGAACACCCGACATTGCTCAGTTTGATCAATTCCTCTCGCCCCATTTCCGTCCATAATCTTGCCTATAAAAATCTCATCGGTGCAGAACCTAGGAGAATAATCCGTTTATTGATTTCGAACCGTTTTCTGCGGCGTCGATGGCTTTTTATACCTCTTGAAGCCGGAAGCTGGCAGCAAACACTGTAATAGCCGGCTTTAGTATCTTGGTTTTCTTTTGAAGAGTACGCAAACGGCAATTTCATAAAGTAATGAAACCTTCATAACTGAGCGTGATAAAAAAGTATAGTTTAACCGTTACTTTAACTGTTAACATGGTCTCGGAGTGACCAGTGATGGCAGTCGCTCCACTGTTATTACCTGATCTACCAAATTCTGGATCATGGTCAAGGCGGGCCGAAACCCTCGCGTGCGGGACCTCTACCAGGATATTAACGCCAAGAAAATTTAAATGCAAGTAATACTTTATTGCGTGTAAAAGTAAATACATTTTTTTAAAACCAAAGTTACAATGAGTTCACCTGTGACACAGAGGCGTGAGTTTTATGTATGTATGTACAATGAGTCGGTAAACCTCTTATCGCTGATCTTTTGCAAGCCATTCATCTGATGGGACTTAAAGCAATTAGGTACCTGTATTTGACGGCAGATAGGTTATTATATTAGGACTAAATCACAAAATGCTTTTTATTCTATAAAAGTCATTGGCAGCCTCTTAGCGTCCCGTATTATCAACTCAGGTCACTAATGCAAAATAAGAAGCCTTTATATGAAGTAGGGCTTCATCTCGTTTTTTATTACTTTCATAATCCGACTTACGGAAAGAAGGTACGTCGTAAAGCTTGGAATGTTGTTCGCCGGGAAGAAAGAAAAGTTATACGTCAGAATCTCTCGTCAGGAAATTATTTTTCTACTGCCTGCTTTATTTTGTGTCGGATTTTTTTTTCAAATTAAGGTTTTATCGATAAGAAATAATTACCTGTACTTAATATTGATATTACTACTGAAAAATTAGAGCGAGGTTTGTAATAGCTATAGATAGCGGATCCGACTCGTAACTATAGGTAGCAAGTTCGATCCCCAGTGCTGCTAACCTACTCTTATTACCCTACAGTGCATTTTTTCTGAATTAAGTACATTATGAACATTAGTTTAACACTGTCAGAGAAAACATCGTGACACATTGAGGCGGATGAATATGTTACCATGATCCAATATGGTCAAGTTTCTCTGTTAACAGGATCACAGAGGTTACATGGCAGTCGCTCCGCTGTAACTATACTTAATCTGTCTTGGACGTATCCGTGGACATCGTGAGTGTTGTGTGCCGTGCAGCTCCGAATCAACAACAAATTGGCAATTCTATGTGAGGGTACGAGTCTACCAGCACATCACCGCAGCTCTCACCTCTCCATGGCAGTCGTCTCGTGACCACGGTGGGTGTAACCCTACCGAAACGTCGGGAAAACAAATCGAAAAGGTACGTCGCGTGCAAGTCTAATATAATAATAACATTACTCATTGAATTCAAGGGGACAATTCTGGTATCGGTGCCTGCGCAAATATTTCGTACACGCTGGCCGGCCTAAATGCATCACCCCCACCACGGCTAGCACTGCCGTACAAAAGGAGGCCGTGTGGTATCCGGCAAGGTAGAATAGCACCAACCCCTTACACTCATGGGTGCCGTACAAGGCGGCTAATGTTTTCGAGACAAAAGATCAAGAGTCTCCGTAGTCTGGAAAATGGGCAGCAGCATTTTCCATTGTTATATTTAAACACTGCGATCTTCAACCCGCCTGCCAAGCGTGGAGATTATGGCAATAACCTCCCCTTTCGTGGGAGAGGCCTGTGACGGGCTGTGTAGATGAGTGCATTTATCTAGATTTGAGAAAAGCGTGTTTGCAGTACAGATTTTTATTTTTTTGCAACAAATTTTGTTTTGACAGAAAGAACAGAGTAGGAATCAAAAGACGGGTCTCTGATTCGAGTAGATTTCGTTTCCAGGAAAATAGAATAAACCCAAAAGTGAAAAAATGCACTCACTGCATTTTAATTTTGTACGGCAGAGCACATGTGTGACCGCGACACATCTCGCGCCGCGAGAAAGCGTCACTATATATGTCGCGCCTTTTCTGGCTAGTTGTTGGATGAGCTCGTTAAACGACCCCTTTGTTTTCCCGTAGTTTTTGACGTTTTATAAAATATACCATACAGTAAAAAAACGAAAAAAAAAATGTTGGTACATACTTAGGTATCCTTGTTTTCTCCACAAGTAACAATTTAAATGGTATCCATAGATTAGTACAATTAGCTATTACAGTGTGGAATGTTTTGTAGCTAGTAGGTACTTGTATTATTATTAATATACATTTAACAAAATTGGACATCCTAAATTAAGCAGTGAGCCTTCGATCAAGAACACAGAGCCTGACTTTGAGCACGCAAATTGTGTCTTAAATTAGGGTCGAAGCCTTTATAACAAAGGAGATTTACTTCTTTGCGACAAGCTCCGTGGTAATTTCGACAGTGATATTTGTGTAGATAGAAAATTTTCCTTTCAAATTAATTAGGAACATAAATTTAGTTGATTTTCGGAGAACTGGCCACCGAGAAACAATGAAAGGAGTTCCGGCAACCCAGCCTATATGACCAATAACGTTGAGCTATATGTAATTAGAAGGGATTTTTCATTTTGTACAACATTTACTATGGTGACAACTCTCGAATAGCTGTGGGAAAAAAGTTATGGTCAAATAAAGTGAACATCGATTTGTACTTGAAAATTCGGCCTTTATGACTAATAATGTTCAGCGATATCTCCTTGTATAGTATTTATCATTTTCTACAACTTTTTTCCCACAACGATTCGAGGATTGTTGCCATAGTAAATGTTGTACAAAATGTAAAATCTTTTCCAATGACATATGGCTCAACGTTATTGGTCATATAGGCTGGGGTCCATACATTTCTGCCGGTCGTCCTTTGTGTTGGAATTTATTAATTAAGTGCGCTTTCACATACACGCTGTACCACCGGAGCCCTTCACATTACAGCGGGTGAAGCGCGGCTTACGACTGTCAAAGAGAATATAAACATTCGCGGCTCGGTCGTGCTGCTACCGCTTGGCTGTCGCGCTGCAGTCGCGCTGCAGCCGCGCAGATGTCGCGCAGAAGTCGTGCGACTAAATCGCCTACAACGTGAAAGCGCTCGAATAGAGTAGATAGGTTATAATCTTGAAACACGCAATAGATAGATATTAAGTATTTGTTTATTCTAAACTAGCGACTACAATTGTCTCAAAATAGCTCGTGAACTGTTAGAAAAATCTAAGCTTCATTTCTGAGAAAATTTTAGTCAGCAGCCAAAAGATTAATGTGGTACATCGCTATTGGCATTCAAAGTCCACTCAGGTTCCTCACCAATCGTCCGCCACATGAATCCATAGATTTCTCGCATTTGTAACGGGTGCAGTGCGTAATTGCTCTTACACACGTATTTAGAAACGTTACTATGAGGTCTCACACGCACGCGCAGGGTTAGAATCCAACTAATAATTTATACTTCAGCGACGGTCGGCACTATTTGTCCGTCAATATGAACAAAATTGACCAATCGAATGTAAGAGCCGCTGTCAGAAGTGTTACTTCTTAATAAATAATCGACTTGGCGTTATAATGTTCCGATTATGCTCTGAAGACCCGGGGTACGCCTTGACCATCATCCAGGATTTGACAGATGAGGTAATTAGAGTGGAGCGACTGCCATCTGACCTCCGCGACCCTGCTACTAGAGGAACCTGACCGTAGCCAAATAGGCGCTGTCCTAATTGGCTACGGTCGTGCGACTATGATCGTGCGACGGGCGGTTTTGAGGTCTACTACTCGGATGGACGCCGCCTGACCATGCTCGCACGGCCGTTGCCAAACAGGACAGATCCCAAGAGCACCGGTTAGCATTCGACTAATGTACATAACTCAGAAAAGAGTCATTGCTACATGGCCGCAGTGGGGTTCGAAATCAGTTTCTCTAGATTAACAGTTGTCTTCGCATAGTATTATTTGTGAATACCAACGTTAGATAGGTATGCCGGCTGACCTACACGCGTTCTAATCGCGTGACCTACATGACTATATCATTCTCGTGCGAGTGCATCTGCTAACTCGATTGGAATGATCGAATACGCAAATGTCGATTAGGCGTTCTCTGCATTTCACCTCTATATGATCACCTGGATATGTGTGTAGCATTAAGCATTTAACAATAATAAATTATCGTTAAATTAAGGAACTGAAGGGATTGATTGTCATGAGTTTCCGGAATGGAAATAGTTAACTTTTGGTTGTTTGCGTGTATTGCTTGTACTTTGTACATTGAAAGCAATTGCATTTCAACGGCTCTTTCTTCTCCTTATCATTTTATTTTATAATTGGACTAACCAGGCATTTAACCGCCACCTTACTTGGTGGTAAATGATGATGAGGCCGATTATGAAGCATGCCTGTCTAGGAACAGCCTATTCACTCTAGCCTTAAAGGCGTCTAGATTATAATCTTCTTTCTTATTACCTAAAGAGGTACGAAGTCAGACATTCCACTTTATGGAAAGTCACCATCATTGACACGTTGCTTTCATCGTCATTGGACAATGATTTCGTCAACGTCAAGGATTAAAATTTTTTATTGGAAGTTGATCCATAAGATTTTCAAATCAAGTGAATTGTGAGTAACTTCATAATTATTTTTGGTATAATTAACTAATTCTGGCTTTTCTAATATCACAATAGCATTATAGGTAATTATAGTCTATATTTAGTCGTCTTGGAATAGCCTGAACGCTCAATACGTACAACCAATACAGCCGTCCCACGCTACGATTGCCGGGATATGGTCGTAAGTCAAAGACCTATCTGTCCCATTGGCAATCGGTTCTGTTAGCTACGAGGCCTGTCCATTTCCATTTCAGTTTTGCGACTCTGGAACCTATGACAGTGACCTTAGTTCTGCTACGGATATCTTCGTTTCTGATCCTATCCTGTAGAAAAGTTCCGAGCATAGCTCTCTCCATTGCAAACTGAGAGGCCTTTGGTTAACAATTTACCGAAATAAAAAGAAAACAATACAAATTAACAGCCCTTTGTTCGAATCAAACGCTCAGATTCATTCGCCCACACAGGCGCCGACGAGCGATTCATCAGCCGCCCGACATCGCAGCATCCAATAAAAATGTTAAGCCGCCGTTCGTTCCAATCTGTACTCGGTATCGCGGCCCCGGGCCGATTTACATGCATATAGAGAGCAGCAGCTTCGCATAAGCCGCACACTTAAGTGGCGAGTGAGCCGGGATAGCTGCGATTGGACCAGTTTCGGCTGGATGATGGATATTTTCGGCCGAGAGTTTTATTGTTGAGTGTTATTCATGTAGCAAAAAATAAGGGCATACAAATTTGATTTAATAATAAGTTTAGTCAGTACACATGACGTTTGTTTTTTATATGTTTTTGTTTCCGACATTTTTAGTTTTTATTCCTAAAATTTGTTTTTACCCAGTAAAACAATAAGTATCCAAATCCAATAACACAAAAGTATTTAGTTCTTATTTTAACATCTACCTACTACAAACGAAATATAAAAATTTTGTTTCGAAAATGTAAAAGTACGTAAAAAAACCATTCAGCAGACCCAGTGTGGTTTACAGAAGCTCGATACAAATGAAGCATCAAAATTTTACACACGCTGTTAACAAATTCTCCATGCGCCCTTGTCGCTCATCCATTAGCTGCGTCACCGATCGCGCCAGTATGAGGGTCGGCTTTATTTGCTTTATTCCAATATCCTATAGTGCATTTGGCTGTGCACGCCGCTGATGCGCTCTTTGAGTTGCAAACAACATGTAGTTTACTTGCTTTGCCATCTGTGTCTGCCATATTTGTTTGCGAAATGGCGTCTTTTAGTTGGAATTTTCCTTGTATTGCGTTTAGTTACCGTTTCAAAGGTGACTCGGGAGACGTTTCGAGATACATTGTGTTCTGCTCCGAAGATATTGCAGCTTTGACTACCGATAGTGGCTGTTTTGGAGAACTGTTCAGTTTAGTGGTTAGAATAGAATAGAATAGAATAAACTTTATTTATTCGGGTGTTTAAATTAATACGGTTAGTAGACTGGTTTGGTCTGTTTCGACTTAAGATGTATAGACACGGTATAAATTAACAGTCGAGTGCTCGACATAATATAATGATTCGATGATGATTCCACGCTTACTAAATACCAGTGTAAATCAATTGTTTGTATTAAATACGAGATTTTACCGCATTTCAAATAATTCAAGAGAAATATGAACGAGAGATTACATGTACAGAGTTAATAACAAAATAACACAAAAAGTAATAAATGTGGTATCTTCCGTACATTTGTAAAAACTCTCTGCATTTCCATTTCGAGCTTGAAACGATTGCGTTGAAACTTTGATGGCCTAACGAGCGCTAGCCATCGAAGATTTCAGTATAAATAAAGTACGAGAATTACAATGTTGTACAGGCGCTACTTAAAATTTAAAACTTGTTTAAATTTTGAACCTATTTCACAAAGAGTGTCAGTGGCCGAGTGGAAAATGTATCTGACTCGTAAGCGAGAGGTACCGGGTTCGATTAGTTGAATGCTAACCGATGCTCTTACGGCGAGGGAAGACATCGTTATAAAACCTGCACATTCAGGCGACTGAATGTGTTACCATGATCCAATCTGGTCAGGTTCCAGGGAGCTGAATTACGAAGGTCAAATGGCAGTCGCTCCTCTGTAATTATCTGATTTGCCAAATCCTGGATCATGGTCAAGATGGACCCCGGGCCCTCGTGCGCGAGAGTACAACGCCAAACGCCAAGACGATTTCTTAAAATATTTTCAACATGTTGCGTCGTCCCAGGACATGGAACAAGCTGAAAAGCCTTGCATGAATTAAGGTGTTCTTCCCTACCATATCTGTTTAAACCATTGCCAGAGTTATGCGCGTTTATTTGAATAATTAACTCTTTGTGGCTTCAAAGCCAGACGTGCGTTGAATTTCGAGAGGGGCTCCTATTCAATCACAATCTTTAATGACGTAGCCTTTGAAGACTGCGGGTGTTTAAATTCTTTGATTCGGTTGAGGTTTTGAGCCATTTCTGTTGCGGGTTCCTCTCTTTGTTTGGCACATGTTGTGGTTTAATTACTTTCAGGCTACATGCGAAGAACGAGATCGTAGATGGTGTGTGTTTTTGAACGTAGTCGACGTTGAAGCTGGGACGGGTTATGAATTTAAGAATAAGGACATTTATAAGGTTCATGGTAAAATACCCAATGGAATGACACTGACACCTTGAAAGCTGGGACAGCCCCTGTTCTGGGATGCTGCGTGCATCGACACTCTCGGGCCGACCCATCTTCCAGTCACCGCTTGTCAAACAGGTGATCTTCTGTAAACGCCAAATGGCGCAAATATGCTTGACTAGGTGGTGACTACATATTTGCGCCATTTGGCGTGGAATTCTTGGGCCGAGGGGACCAGGCACACGTTCCTTATATCAGGAAGTAGCCAAGTGCCTGGTTGACATCAGGAATAACGCTATCCAGTGGGGCAACGCGCCAGCCTTCTTGGCGCTTTTCCACAATCTGGGGAGCTGGGTCAATTTTTATACCTTTGATGTTAGCCAAGGTTTGTATTAGTTCGGTTATTTACTTTTAGTTGTAAATAACAATGATTGAAAATGATTGTAGACAACGATCTATACCAAGTGTCTGCTCTGCTACGAATTTAAGCCTATTTCAGATAAATTAATAAATAGTTATTACCTACATCAAGTTATCTTTAAATGTTATTTTGACATTAATATGTGTGTTTATACACAAAATTAGACTTGTCTTACGCAATTCCCAGAATGAAAACTTCTGAACCAACAACACAGAAACCCCACGCATTGTTGTTATGTTCGATCTTGAACGTTGACGGTATCAGCTCAAATCATACGAAGTGGTAGCGATCGACAGCACAACGGCCTACACTACAGTTTCATAAATGGACTAAGTTATATCATATTCTTTTCTTCGACTAGTGATGGTTTTAATTTGCGAGGACCAGTACTCCGGATACAACGTTATCCGTGGCCGCGCACAAATCCTCGCGCGTGCAGGTGATAAGGCACGCAGGACCAACTAATAAATGTGCCATTTGTCTGTGAGGAGACACCACACAGGTAAACCATCTCCGAGCTGTAGCCCCACCGACACCAATATTTTCCTACTCGAGAGTAGATCGGTACTTGAGCGGCACTATGCGTTCATCACAATGGACGAGACGAAATTGACTAATCGTAGCGAGTGGTTCAGTGGTCCCGGGTTCGATTCCCGGTCGAACAGAAATTGAATTGGGGCTCGATGGTGCTATGTGAATTTCTCCAAGCATTTTTATTTATATTATGTTACTTGCTACTTGGTACTTAACTCGTCAGCAACACTCGAGGCTACCCGTACTCACAACTCGTTAAACATTGTTGCTAAGCACTCACTAGTTGGTCAATAACGCAGTTTCATAGAGGGTAGACTATTGAATCAATTTCGAATGCATAGAATAGTTTACGCGGACCGCTTGGGGCGTGGAGGTTGTTTCTTTGTTCTACGCGCTTTCGTTCTCGGCTAATGTTAGTTACTCAAAGCATAGACACGTAGAAGGGGTAGAGAATTAAATTATATGGTAAATGCAACTATGTAATATCTTGGATGGATTTAGTTCGATCTGGTCCTTTATAGAACAGAAAACAAGTAGTGTTTTCCACTACTGTGCAATGGACGACGATGAGTGGTTCAGTTGGTTTACACGCCGATCTGCCACGCAGAGTTACCGGGTTCGATTCCCGGTCAAGAAGAAATTGAAATGATGAGATTTAATTTTTTTTACGGTGTTTGGTTTGGGTGTTATTGTATGTTTAATAAGTATGTATTTGAAAATATGTAACTAGTTTATCAGTTGTTTGGCCCCTATAACAAAAGCTTTGCTTACTTTGAGGCTAGATGGCGCTGTGTGAATTTTTATTTATAATTTAACCCGTATTGGGGAGAGTACTTACGGCAAAATTATATGACAACCCTCGCTTGAAGTGGAGAATGTTCATGCCTAGGCTTGCAAAATTGCAGTAGGTGATAAAATTGTGAATTTATTGTTTTCTTTTAGTCACTATCGCTGTCACACCCAGTGACAGAACTACTTCTGACTGGTAGGCATGTCTTATCTCATCTTAAATTTCTTAATTTTTGTAAAGCATCGATTGACGACTTTTTTCTTAGTCTTACAAACGAAAAGGGACGCCACGCCGTCAATCCAACCGAAATATTACTATTTTATTGGGGTAATCATGTGAAAATCTATAGAGACCAAGGAAGACCGTCCGTCCTCCGGCGGCCAGCCGCTCTGTAGCAATAGCGTGCGCTTCAAATATCAAAAATTCAAAATTCAAAATTTATTTACTGATTAGGACAATAAATATCTCTTTCAATCGTCAAAAAGGAGGGGGGTAGGAAAGTAGGAAGGAAACACACAGTGACACGCTGACCGCCCTATGGCCGTAGATAAACGTATCCCTCGCCAACCGAACCGTGCTCGACAATGCCAGGCAGAGCCGGAACGCTATATTATATTATATAGGTATGTCTAGTATAATTAAGAAAAAAACACCTAAAAGTACAGGAAGAGTAAGCCAGTCCACCAAGGCAGCACCCGTTCACGAGTATAACGCAGGGCCCAGCCATCGTCCAATTCAACCATATTTGAGGGAAAAGAGCGACCCGGCCCCCATGCCACCGCAATGACATGCGCTCTGTAGCATCATCACCTCCGTAGCAATATTCTACGTTACGTAGGAATAATATGGATCCCGTAGCAATAACATGAGTCCCGTAACAATAACATGTGCTGTGTGTAGCAATAACTTATTGATGTAGTGATTTAATTGAAATCAATAAAAAATATACTAAATTATTCATGGTGTCCGCTAACTTGGATTTTAAATGTGATTCTTACGTTAGACTTAATTAGGGCGATCTAGCTTATTACGATGTAGTCGTATTTAAGTGTAGGGACTAGTGGCTGCGGTGAAATTTAAACAACAGCTAATGCATAGTTACCTAATGCTAAAGTTCAAAGTAGGATTGGTAGTTGATAATAATACACTCTTTTAGTGTTTGATCTAAATAGATCTACTATAGTTATTTCATTCATGAATTAAACTTTTGAAACAAAAGAACTAATGCCTTTTTGGAATATATTTTCTTTTTGAAGTATATCTATTGAGAATTGATCTAGAACAAATAGAAATAGAAATAGAAAACATTTATTTACACACAATAACACCACAAACACATAACTGAGACATAACTGGGAACACAAACACAAATGGGAGCCCCTAACGTAAACCTAAACCTCTAGATTACGAATAATTTTCTGAGCACTCTTCTTTACCGAATCCAAAGCAGCCAATTGATATTGGGCTGTTTTACCTCAAAGCTGAAGTACTCCATACAAAATGGAACTTGTGCTTAGTAAGCTACCGCCTAACCTTTGATAGGATGTCGATTTTTTTGCTGTAGTAGTTGCCTTGCGTTTGAAGTACGCAAGATGGAATGGGCGTCATTTGGTGGAAAACACAAACAAGAATTGAATTCAAAAAATCGCAATCAAATCGCAGTTTTCAGACACATTCATTGCAGTCCTCTGTGAACAGCAATAAGCCTTAATAAACCAAAAGCGTTCACTCACGATATCAATCATCGAAATAAATATGATTTGATTTTACCCCTTAACAAGTATAAGTAAACTTAACAAAGATAAGGACCGATTAATCCGCTGTTTTTGCCGACAAGTCGCCAAAGTGGCCGAACAATCCGCTACCCCGACTAGTCGGCACTTCTGTAAAAATAACCTTAAACAAGGTAAACACACTAAAACAGTTCCATATACAAATTTTTCAAGTGCATAATAGACCAGCAGAGGTCAAAATTCAAGTTAACCGAACCCCCAACGGCCCACAGTCGGGTTGCCGATTGAATCAATCACTAATGCATAGAATAGTTTACGCGCGACGCCGCGGGCATTGTGTAGGGAACTTTATTTCCCAAGTGCTTGGCCTGCCATGGGCCAACCTTTATTGTGAGGGTTATTTTTTAATCTACGACCGAATGGGTGAGTAATGAAGTTTGTTGCCGCGAGCGTTCGCTCAGTAGCGGCTAAAAGGAATGAGTTGTGTTTGTTTACTGCGGTGGTGACAAATGCAGAAAGCTTACCGCAGGAAAGCGGTTGTTTTGCTCGTAATATCTAACGTGTACCTTTATCTAAATTGTAGATCGCTAGTTGGACAAATGCAGAAGGATCTGATCGATCTTCAGAGTTACAAATGGAAGGAAGCCGTTCAGTATCGACAGGAGTGGCGGCTTTTGATGTCGGACGCCAAGATCCTCTTTGAGTCGCTGAGCCAGTGTAGTAAGTATGTTAAAATGGTCTGCATGTACTCTGGGCCTCGAGTCCGCAAATTTACGAGGTTCGATCGAATTGAAATCGCATTGTAATAGGATTGTAATAGCAGAATAAAGGCAGTAGTAGCAAAAAATAAAAAACGTGTCAAACTGCCATTAAGCTGCGATCCAATTACAATTTGATTGACCTTTTATTAAATTAGCGGACTCGAGGCCCAGGTCAGTGATGTTCGTTAATCCACCAATCTCACGTAAACAAAGATTTATCAGGTCTGTGCTATAACTGAACTGCAAGCTGATTATCAACGATAATAATAATAATATGAAACTCTCGGTAACCCCAACATATTATAATAGGTAGATAGACAAAAATTAATCGCGATAAAATCTGCCATTAGAATTCGCATTTCAAACATCATCCCGCAGAACAGCCAGCGTTATCCTCGCCGTATTTCGACGTAAACGATATTGGTCGGAGGACTTTCAGCCGCGGCGCTCTCAAATTGCCTGTAATCCCTTTCGGGCATGACTTCATCTGTACGTTAGACAAGGACGGAGTTAGCATATCAAATAACAATTAGCGATAAATTCGAGCCGCCGTCGAGTCCTTGTTGTTAGCCTAATTGGCCCGCAGACTGAGTGGCTGGAGCAGAGGTCGGTTAAGTCGTGTGACGACGGAATCAAGCGGTACCTACCCGTGTGTGAAGTGGGGAATTATTTTGTCGTACGTCGTACGCTTGTGAAGGAGCATCGGTGGCCGAGCGGTTTAGTATTCGACTCGTAAGCGAAAGGTACCGGGTTCGAATCCCGCTGCGTCCATGTACCAATGACTCTTTTCTGAGTTATGTATATTAGTTGAATTCTAACCGACGCTCTTACGGTGAGGGAAAACATGTATGTATGTATGTATGTAAACTCTTTATTGCAACCTCGTGATGAAACCTGCAAATTCTGGCAACTGAATTTGTAACCATGATCCAATCTGATCAGATTCCCTGGTAGCAATGTCACGGAGGTCACATGGCAGTCGCTCCACTGTAATTATCTGATCTGCCAAATCCTGGATCATGGTCAAGGCGGACCCCGAGCATTCGTGCTCGAGAGCAGAACCGAAACATTAACGCCAAGATGTTGATGATGTACGATTGTGACGTCAGCTTTGTGGCATAAAAATATCTTGTGTAGTTGGTTCTTCGAACCGCGCCGCCTGTGGCGTGATATGTGGTATCGGAATTCGGGTAGCTAGATTGAGTATTTCTGTAGAATTTGGTGACATGTTGTATCGGAATTCAGGGTATTTCTGTACTAGGGTACTCGGAAATATTGTTGTTTCTGAAAAGATTCGTATATAGAGAGTTCTTGTTATAGAGAGCCTTACGGCCAAGTTTGAAATTTCAGTCTTGTATCTTATTTTATGAGTTTATTCCGAAGTTTGCTTTATAAATATTATTAGGTAGGTATTCCAGTGACTGCGTAATTTCAATTAAATTTAGCAAAAAGTTAAATTGAACACTGGACGTGAGCCAAAGTTCTGGTAGCGCACTAGATGAATACAAATTTTTGATTAGCAATAATATCAAGCTCTAAGGTTAACGAAGGTCTAGGAAATTTGTTCATTTATTCGTGTACCCTCATAACATGGACATGATAACAAAATTGAAATTCCCGGTTCTCCAGTTTCTCTAAAGGAATTGCCCCAGCCTTTGTTTGCCTACTTACAATTTTAATTTGGAAATACTGCGCGCATTAAACCCAAAAGGTTTGAAGAACTAGACAAAGTAGGTAAATACAAAGTTGTACATATGTAAAATGTACATAAAAATACCTATAGTTTAACAAATTACATATCATCTGAGCGGCAAAAAATACATTTACAGCTACTAACATAATTCACATTTCTTTTGTTTTAGAAATACTAGACCTGCTCATTGGGAGACAACAATGTGGCATGACCTCTAATTTACGTGCCCTTAAAATGAAATCAGCTTAAAACGAATCCGGATTTTACATAAGTACATTCGGTAAAACATGCATCTACAAATATCCTATATATTACTCTACCTCCTCTCAAACTAAACGGCTTCAGCCTAGCATTCACGTAGAAATAATTTTTATTTAGGAAGGAGACAATAGCCAAGGCTATTCTTTGAGGCTATTTCGGACCACGTGCCATGTTTGTTATCGGGCCGGCCCACAACGTTGTAAGTGAAAGAAGGAAGCCGCCGGAAAGTACCAAAAACGAAATTGCTCAAAGGGAAGCGTGCTTATCGCAATATTTCTTAAGTTGATTCGACTTTTTGCCTCTGAAGGGTCGTTCAAACTTATCATAGCGGACAAAGAAAGCCTCGTCGTATCGGAAAATCACAGGAGCATCCAAAAATCGCTTGGGAAACGCTCTTTTTCGCGCGAAACATCGCTTTTTGCCCAGAAAAGAGCGAAGTTTGTCTTTTTGTTTATTGAATTAACATTGCGTTTCGTGAAATGATAAATTCTGAACAAAACATGCCACGTACAGTTGTTCTCGTGACTTATCATCTGCCCACGGCTTCTTCGGGTCAAGTAGCAATTTTTCCACCGACTTGCTTCGCTGAGGTCAAAGTTTGAAACTGAAGACTTTCTTTATAATATAAATAAAAGTATGTTTTAGGGATGATACCGATTGGTGAAATAATTTTGAATATTGATTCAGTTTAACAAAAACATTTAAAGAAACCTCTTTCAATCTAAAAAACAAAATAGGTTTCTCCGGGTAGCTGGAAGATCCACGTGTCCACCAGAACGCAGTTCCCTAGAACCAAGCGGAATGAGGTCAAGCAACTGCTTCGCACACTCCCCGAAATGCAACTTGTAGAAGACCGACAGACGCGCAACCTTGAAGTTCTTAGAGACACGAGTACACTAAGATGACATTTACCTTTAAAAGTAATAAAGGATATTGTAATAAACTACGCCATATATTTTGTTTGGTCATACCGCCATACTGTTACGAGGCCCTAAACTGTTTAACCAGTCTCCGGGTCAACATCGCATCGCCAACGATATAAGAAGTTCACCCATCCTGTTCCCGGACATTACTTTCGCTAACATTACTTAACCTTGGTTATTGGCCTCGCAAGCACGCTTCCCTTGTGCCGTGCCGTTTCGTTTGTGTATAGTAGGTACCATACAAAAGTTCTTAGAAACTCCACGCGAAAGACCTTGGCCCAAGGCCGCGGGAAGGCACCTCTCAAGTAATTACCGTAGCTTGTAAATGAAATTTCGTATGCTAATTGACTGAATACAATTAAGGCGGCGCTAAGATTGTGCGAGTGGCTTCGGGGTTCGGGGCGTACGCGACACGAGGAGCAGTGGTAGCTAGAAGGGACATCTCTATATTTTACAAGCTTTTAATTTTTTAATATCATGAGTTTTTTAAATTTTTGTTTACCATTTTTACTGAAAAATTGTTTATTATTTAAAAATATACCAAATAAACAGACTTACCTAACTTAACATTAAAGGTTTTCTTTAGTTTCACATGTCCTACATACGTTTGTAATAAAATCTTAAGTTCAATTTGCCATTTCGCAATTGCAAGTTAAATTTTACCATTTTCCGGATTGAGCTGAAATTTTGCATTTAATTCGCATAGTAAACCAATCGAGTTTGGTCTCGTTTGATCGGTCTTGACAAATACTCTGACTGACCGTAGAGAACGCGCGATAAAAGCTTGCTTATACTTTTTCAATATAAAAATATAGAGCTATAATGAATAGAAGAGTGTTATAAGTTTGAAGTAAGTATCAGTCTCTGTGTGGGCCGATTTCAATGCTTGTTTTGGAGATTGCTTATAACATTGGTCAATCAAAATCGGGCTACATTAATCCGGAGTGTATCCGACTTTTCAACCAGAAAAAATAATAGAACCCCGCGGGTTAGTTGAATATATACAGAGATCCGAACTGCGCGTTGGTGACTATCGCGGGAGACGGCTAGTAAAATATAAAAATATACTCTTATTATAACTATATTACTTTTTCCACTAAAAGCCGGAAGCTATTAAGGTACGAATAAATACTTAAATAAAAAACATAATTAAACATACAACAATGTGAAGCTCAAAAGCTCCTGATTTAGCGTCGGGCATTTACGGCAATTGATAACAATTTATTGGTGTTACATTTACCTAAAGACGACATTTGAGAACGTTGTCACGTACATTTTAAATAAAACTCTAACAACAATACACAACAAACACACGCACACAAATAAAAGAGGAAAACAAAAAAAAACAAAAGAAACAAAACACACACGACAAACACAGAAGAGAGAGAGAGAGAGAGAGAGTATATAAAAGAGAGTAGCTATGTACTAAAAAAATAAATATGTCTAGACTGACTTGTCCTATTTCGTGAACAAACAATACCCAAAATCAACTTGCGGTATCAATCACGCTACGTACATTGTGTATAGAAGTAGAGTATGTATTTAAGAAACTCATAGAATGTGGACTTCAACGAATACTGCTGCAATTATCCATTTAAATACATAATTTTCATAATCAAATAACACAAGTCAGTCTGGACAGATGTTAATGTTGTCGCATCCAGCACAGCTTTGTCCTACGTCCGTTAATTAAATATCAAGTAAGCTAGACACAGGTGGATGGTAGATGCGATAACGTGTGCTGTACTCCATTCTAACCAAGGTTTGTGAGGTAAACCTTATTTACGTGCTAGACGTTTTAGACACAAGTTCACTGGGGGTTGTCTTAATTTACGGCCCAGTGTGACATTAGAGTTATTTACGTTACGCAAAAGGATGGATTTGAGATTGGAATGTGTGTGGAAAGCGGCACGCGTTGTGTGGTCGGCCGTGCGTGGGAGCCTTTGTACGGAGCGCGACGGGATCGGTTGTGATGGTATTTCTGGAGGATTTCGCGAAAAATGTGGCTTGGTTTTTGGTAAGCTGTTTCCTGTACATTTTATATACGGCTAACGACCCGTCCCAGCTTCGCATGGGTGTTTTAGTTGTGTATACATAAATAAATTAATTTTATAGACATAGAAACCTTCCGGAAGAAATTCTTTAGAGTGTTAAGGCGTTTTGGCTCGATCTAGTTTTGGCCCTGCTTCATGGATTCCCCCTTTTCAGTAAGACAGTTCGATTTTGTACGAGCTGCAACCAACCTTTAACTATTAATCTATCGTGTAACTTATTGATTGTCTATTTCGACTACTACGAAACAAAGACGTAGTCGCTCACTGTGGGCCTTATAAGAAAGCTCAGTGTCATCCAAAGCGCAATGGAAAGGGCTACGCTCGGAGTATCATTGCGCAATCTAATCAGAAATGAGGAGATCCGCAAGCAAAACAAGATCACCGACATAGCCCAAAGGATTGCCAGGCTTAAGTGGCAGTGGGCAGGGTACAGCTCGCAGAACAGATGGCCAGTGTGGCAGTTAAGTTCTACCACGTATCGAAAGGCGCAGCGTAGGTAGGCATCCCACAAAGTGGACCAAGGATTGACCTCTGGGGGAGGCCTTTACCCAGCAGTGGGCGTATTCGGCCGATAATTATGATGATGACGAAACAATTTTGAAAATTTTGCACTAAAAAGAAATGAAAATATGCCGAGGCACGTAACTCGTGTTACAAGGAAAGTGGTGAATATGAATGTGGGTGGAAGATTCGAAAAGCCGAGAGAGAGAGAATAGATGGATGGACTGTATGAATGGCGACAGGTGTGTGAAAGAAGTGAATGCCGAGATGACGCGTGATAGGGTTAAAGGGGCTTCTACATTACACAATTTTATGTACAATCTGAATAGATTGACAATCAAATTATCTCGTGCAAACAGATTGTAGCCAATTCAACTGGCAATCTGATTAACAATCACATTGTGTCTTGTGAATGAGTGTCTCGTGTAGACGAACAATCAGTTTGTATCCTGTAGTCAGCCACCATTTGGCAATCATATTTGACAATCAGATTGTGACGTTAGGAAATATAAATGGAAGAAAGAGCTATGTTGTGATTTGCAGAAGTCCAATAAAAGAAAGATATATTAGCCCGCCTCATTAGCATCGTCCAATAAAACAATCGTACCACCGCAAAGCCGGGACTCTGTCCGCAATCTTTACTTTGGCAACATAAAATGTGGCACATAAACCGGGTACACCTACACAAAGGCCTTTTCGAGTCTCACTGAGTCTCTAACGACCATTACGCGGCCAGTGGGAGAGGCTCTTTGTTTCTGCGTCTCTTAGCTATAAACATCGTCCTATACACATTATACGTTTAATATAAAACACGTACACCCCAAGTCTTTTATTACTTCCATAATGTTGCTTCTGAAAATGCTTCCGCTAAAGTTGGTCTAGATGGCGTTGACATACGGGACTGTATTACTGATTAGTAGAAATAGTTAAAATTTTTCGTGAATGTGAGTTTTCGTATTTTCGTGAACGTTACAATGGAGGAATATTGACATGTTGAATTTCGTTTGAAACGTCATAATTTAATTGCTAAACGAGCCTTTTTCACAGTGATGCTGCAATAGTCCTTACACTAGCATATTCAGCATAAATGATTAAATTACTAAGGGGAAGGTCGTATAGTATCGGATATATTTTAGTTTAAAAAAACAAGCCTCGAAATTGGAGGCATGAATATAATTTTAATTGACAATTGTGCAGTTTCACCTTCATTTGTTATGTACTGTAAAAAGTAAGAGACTCACTCAGGTCTTTAAAAAGTGTTTTATTGTACTACAAATTTTTATTGTTTATTTGTTCATTACAATTTCTTTAAGTAACTAATCGACGTAGAAAAAATCGTAAAGAAAGCCTATTTTCAGCAGAAAATTTTGCGTTTCAGTGTCAAACTTATCTTCCAAACAAATACTAATTTTATTTAATTAAACAAACATCATAGGAAACTTTTATCTATAAGGATTACCGTTCATAAGCTTATTTTATCAATACTAAAAAAACAAAGCACAAATTACTGAAATTGAAATTAAAATACTATTTATTCATCAAAAATGCGGTGCCCTATTCGAAAAGCCCTCGTAAAACAGCTTTCACGAATGGAAACACTCGATTTTACACATTACCACGTATTCACGTCAATCTTTCTTTTACTGAGAATAAACGACGTCGAAATTCTCGAATTACAAAACATTTAGAAACTGTAAAAGCACTCATAAACCCTGCCAGCGCTCTAGACACTTCTTAGAAAACGGCTATCCACGGCGAAACATACACCCGTATGTTATTCTCTTTAGACTTATGTGGTGAGAGAATCCCGTAACTCGGCGGAATGCGGTCTTTGTGTTGTACGCGCGGGAATTTTTCAGTTTAAGTTTTTAAATGCATTGTCAAAGTTTAATTTAAGTCCCAGAAGGAAACGTATCTGCGAGTGATGGTCAGTTTACGATAGTCTGCATTCGTTGCTAAAAGGAAATGGGTACTGCTCCGTTGGTAAAATCGCGGTGTTTTACGTGGCCAAATGGAATGGCCGCTTTTAAAATTGGTTACGTGAAGAGACGATATTATCGTGGACGTCCACGATATAGAGAAGAGGTGGTCTGAAGTAGACATTTTTGTTGTAGAGGGTGCTCTACTAAATACTTTTCAATACGTGTCCCTTTCATTTTTTATATTTTTTTTGCGCCCAACGCAAAGGTAATGGGCACCCCCCAGTATAGCGGTTGGGAGGGAGGAGGTGAACTCTCATGAGTACCAGCCGGCCGGCTGGACTGGTTATGCACGACTCGCCAAAAAGGGACCTAGGCGCATACGTGCTAAACACCCCCTGGGAGCACCTGTAGCCGGAAGGGCTTTTCAGGTTTCATCGGATGCGACACCCCGTAGTCATGCCACCTCTCCCTTAATTGTAGATGTCCACGATAATATCCAGGATTTGGCATATCAGGTAATTACAGTGGAGCGACTGCCATCTGACCTCCGTGATTTTATTAATAGGGGAACCTGACCAGATTTAATCATGACTACACATTCAATCGCCTAAATGTTTCACCACGATGTTTTCCCGCACTGTAAGAGCATCGATTAGTATTCACCTAATCTACATAACTCGGAAAAGAGTCATTGGTATATGGCCGCAGAGGGATCCGAACCCGGTACGTCTAACTTACAGTCGGATACCGCACCTACCTGACTACCGACGATTTGCCATTTAATTTGAACAGTGACGATTACACCAATTGAAAATCAATTTAAGCGGTACGATTATCATACAAATTTTATGTAACATTTGATCGTTTCTTTGAGGGTTTGATGTTTTTAATGTAAGTTTGTGCATTTGGCCGTTAGTTAATGTGTCCAAAAGATTTCTACATGTTAATAATATACAAGCAATGAAAAAGAAAAACAATGAAATGACAAAACAACGCCATCTAGCGGCGACTTGTGCTTTTTTCGATTTAACTGGTTTATTATAAATCATTAACTTATAGAAACCCATTTTGCGCACCATTGAATACATTTACTAAGAGTATAAATCATAATACAATCACTAAACACTTAAACGACTGAAAGAATGACGAGAGAAATTTAGTATGGGCGTCGAATCACCTCAAGTAGAAAATATTAACTTAAAGAGACTGCTGCAGAATTAATAGCAATTATAGTTGTTTGTTAAACTAAGTACAAAGAATGTCTTAAACAAAGGGTGATACAGTAAATAGAGTTTGACTTCCGTGAGTCGCGACCACAAAACTGTGAAAGTTTACGTCACCGCATTCGACGAACGTGGGCGAACTTCTTCGTGGCAAACAAACAAATTATACCTGAATCGTGCAGCAATAAACCTAAATATTTTTGCTGCAATATGTGCCTGCAATATTGTCACTTCGTCACAGCAAGTACTTAGTGATGTACGTACACACTACTTTGTAACGCGTGAGGGAAAATATGTATCTATTGACGGCGGACGTTTTAGGGTTTTTAGTGTTTTAAGGTCACCGGATTTTTACCTTAAGTAACTTATTTAACTATCTTTAAAAATATATATTTCTCTAAAGTTTTAACTACGTTCGTCTTAGAGATAATTGGCCTGAAAGCATTAATTCTGTGTGACGGACAGCGAACGGGAAAGCAAACTACTTATTTTAGAAGATTATAAATAATTTGCCTGTTAAATTAACTTTAGTACTATTCCCAAAGAAATTACGAAATCCGAGACTTTAACGAGTACTAAAGATGCTTAAAAGTTGTGTCATTTGTGAATAACCGTCTCACTAAATACATAGTAGTGCCACCTGCCAATACTAATCAATCAGTATAGTCATCATTTCTATTCCACATTGACCAGCAAATCAACCATCATATTTCACTCACCTATATCCGAATCAACTGTCGCAATAAACTGTGTATGGCCTATAAATCCGAGTGATAAAATCTGCCACAGGACGCATACGAAAATTATGAGATAACGTGCCATAGTTATGTTATGCCATACACGTTTTGTCTGTTTTGTTTCGGGAATAATCGATATGGTGATGGGAACGATACAAGCTATTGTAGTTAGAAACGTCTTTTAATATTCTACAAAATCTTAGGTACTAAACCTAGCGGCAAGTTGCGAATCGCTGTCGGAAAATGGTATGATCACGTTGCAATGTAACTGTGATGTTACTATAACTACGTCAAGGTCATCGAGTCAGTCCCAGCATCATCCCAGTAAAATTTCAGTTAAATCATTGTTCGACCTTTGATACGTTTTCGTTGACAGAATTGAAGGCAGTTCGACAACTAAGAAAGATGCAACTTAGTAATTTATTTATTTATTGGAGTACCAACAGCCATATAAAACCATAATGCAACTAAAGTACCAGAAAACGAATTGTGGAAAAGTTCGAACTCATGAAAGTTGCAACTCAACATCTGTCATTCGAATAACAATCACACGTTTGACATGCGATGCAATTGTAATGTTACTGCAACTGAGACGATTTCCGTACCAGAATCGAAACCCAGGTATTACTATTGATTTATTTTAAACGGTGCTTAAGGTTGTTGCTCATCTAGGTAGATTAAATTGTTCGGTTTAATATATTTTTTTTATTTTTACACTATAACTTTTTTCACAGCGATTCTAGACTTGCCGCTATACTAAAACTTATAATATGTGTAGCGACATAAATCGCACCAATAAGGAGACTCAACAATACTCACATTACGTGTACACAAACACAAGGTTGGCACATAGATGGCGCTGATCTTTACTACATCGCGGTAGAGAAGAGTGCTAACTTCCGCGATATAAATTACTACTTCCGACTATCAACTGTCGGACCCTTGAACACACCAGGTGGGCAATTACCCCTTTCCACCTTCTCCATCTTCACTTGCCAACATTTTCCCTACACCGCCAAAAATTTAAGAATACCTTCTTGCAATGTCTCAGCAGGTCTCACTGAAAACCAGCGCTCCGGTTCACGCCGGGGCATTATGCTGAGTGAGGTCCTTTTTACACAAACACCACCATAACACATTATCTATTACACTACACAATAAATAAATAATCAGATAGGTATTTACATCGGCACTGTGTAATCTATGTTATACTTATAATTGTATTATAATGTTTCCATTATAATGTGTTGTTTGAGTTAATAAATGTTTTTTATTTATTTCTTTCTTTCTTTCTTTCAATGGTCATCATATACCTATGTTGAATTGTTTGAACCCTCCTTTGTAGACTGTAAGGGCGCCGTAAGTTATCCTACGTCATCAAGTGTAAGAAAAAATCCACACTGCAGCACCTGGCACAGTAAATTGTTTTGTGCCAGTTTGCCGAACATCGACTTTTTTGAGCGATAGTACTCTCTTATCCTCGTGTGTGAGTTCTAGAAGTAAGAAAAGCCGGTCTGCCTAACATCCTCTTGGCAAGTTTCGCTAGTCAGCCACATTAAAGTCGCCAAAAAGAAAAGTGAAGTCTATTATAATAATGTGCAGAAAGACTGGAAAATTTTGACGGTAAGTCTACTACAGAAAAGGTTTTTTTTTAAACTCTTTATTTGCATTTAAAGTTAAGGGTAAAGACTGGAAAATTTCGAAAGTAGATAGACTTTTTAATATTTTTGGTGGGATTATTTCTGCTAATAATTTGTAGAGAAAATTAGTTTTATTAAAAGTTGGAGAGGTTCAACTATAAATGAAACTAATTTAAAAATAAATTTGAAATCCCTCAGAACTTTACACGAAACCAAATACTCCCTCACTACTACCATTCTTGCTTGATCGTTCTAAATCTTCTTAGACCCACTCCGACACGGTCATCGTTTACAATTCCCCTCGCCACAGTCAATAGCGTACTAATCGTAAATAAATCTGAGGAAGCGGCAGTAAATAGGAAGCTTTCGGAATCGGACGCCAACTATAAAAGCCGAATAAATATTTTATACTAAAAGAGTAGATATAATGTTTTAATTGGAATTTGAAAACTTCTGTTTTTAACCACTGACGCAAATAGAAGGGTGTTATAAGTTTAACGTGTGTATCTGTGGCTTTGTGTATCTGTCTGTGGCATCGTAGCTCACGAATGAATGGACCGATTTGGATGCGGTGTTCTCTGTTTGAAAGCCAATTTAATCGATATGGTTCTTAGCTTTGTTTCATTAAAATGGGTTTTGTAGTTTAGAAAATATATGAGTTTAAGTAAACTTGGTCGGGGGTTATCTGACTTTTTCTGTCGGTTTGGTTATACATATTAGGCTTTTGTAAGAAGAATCACATTAAACAAATTTTTCTTTTGCTTAGTTGCATCAGAAGTCTGTAATGTTATTGACTTGAACTGCAAAATTTATCTCTCAAAAAGCAGTTAACATTTGGGATGAACATTTTAGACTATGGCCATACAACAATAAATAATCAAGTTAATCCCAGGACGAAAGCAGACACAACTAAACTGAAAAGGCGAAGCACTGGCCGGCACACGCGTAACATCAAAACACATTAAAACTGTTGCAAACTATCCAATTATTGCTCCATTAACAATTTGGCGGACGCCATTAGTCGGCCTTACGCGGTCGTAATTAATTTAAGTTCCCCAAAATATGTACGATATGACCATAACTAGTTTGGAACTACTCCCGCTTAGCCGGCGCTTCGGTGGCCGCTGAGCAGCGATGAAACGGCGATAAGTATATCTTTCATATAATTTATGTAGTGACGTTTCAACGCTTTATAGGATCTGAAGAAGGGCGTAACTCAGACTTCGGCGCTTCGGCGGCCGCTGAGCGGCGACGAATTAGCGATACATCATTCATATAATTTATGTAGGGACGTTTCAACGCTTTAAAGGATCTGAAGAAGGGCGTAACTCAGACTTTGTCGCTTCGGCGGCCGCTGAACGGCGACGAAATAGCGATATATAATTCATATAATTTATGTAGGGACGTTTCAACGCTTTATAGGCTCTGAAGAAGGGCGTAACTCAGACTTCGGCGCTGCAGCGGCCACTAAGCGGCGATGAAATAGCGATACGTATTTCATATAATTTATATAGGAACGTTTTAACGAAATAGGCTAAATAGGATCTGAAGAAGGGCACCTAGTGACTCAGACTTCGGAGCTTCGGCGGCCGCTGAGCGGCGATGAAACGGCAATAGGTATATCTTTCATATAATTTATGTAGAGACGTTTCAAGGCAATGGGCTATATAGGATCTGAAGAACCTACTACTCAGAAATCTACGTTGAACGTTGAAAGAACCGGTGGTAGGATTCGGACAAGCCTGGGATATTCTCCTAGAAGGGTACACGAGTTTTAGAATTTATCTTTAGTTTCTGAACGAACCTTCATATTGTTTGAATTACTGGTCAATTCAAGGTCAATAATAAAAAAAACCGGCAGCTGTGTACGGTCTTTTTTTATAGCGCTAAGATGGCAAACAAGCTTACAGCCTACCTGTAGCCGTATTCACAATGATTCGAAACCGTTTCCGAACGATTCGACACGAAATTCGTGAGCGGCCAATCCGTGTCGATCGATTTGAAAGCTGTTTTTCAGAATCCCAATAGATTCCACGGAAACTCTACTCTTTATAACATATAAAAATTTCTTCAAAATTAACTGATACCACATTTTCCTAAGAACTTTTGAGGGGTCCTTTGTCGATATCCGAATCCGATTTCCGAGCCATTGTGAATACGGCTACTGATGGTAAGCAGTCACCACAGCTTATAGACGTTTGCAATACCAGGGGCCTCACCCACGCGATGTGACCCCGTAAAAAATAAATAGAAAATGCAAGTTGACATAATTATATTATTTTTCTGACATTTTCATTGATGCTTTTTATTCAATAAGTAGGTTTCTGTTTGACCAAATCCAATACAATTATAATATTAATATTCACCTGACACAATAATTATCTTTTATCTATTTTTTCTTCTTTTTTCTAGGCCTGAGAGATTAGGAATGTAGTCCGGTACATAAGTCGTTATTGCATTGTTGACTCTTCGTTGCGGCCAATACATCCATGCATTAAAATAACATTACACTAAACACGTTGTATTTATCTATTTAAAATGTCTTCGTCCGTGCCTCACTCAGCAGGTCTCACCGAAAACCAGCGCCCTGGTCTCCGCCAGGGCATGAAGCTGAGTGAGGTCCCTTTTACACACCACACCACATCCACATGCAACGGCTCTGTTCTTCATGTTTCTTCTATTCATGTATATTTGTCTACTTGTTTCCTCATTTCATGTTGTTTGTTATTAATGATTTTGTTTGTGCATTTCTGTCACTTTTTTTTTGTTAATACTTTTTTTTAATGTTTTGTTTTACGGCTCTGGAGTCGAGCCACCTGACCTAAAAAATACCTATTTGGACAGTGATTCAAACCCTTTAAGCCATTATGTTATGTGTTTGTGGTGTTATTGTGTGTAAATAAATATTTTCTATTTCTATGAAAACTTTGAAATTCCGAACTGCTTACACCGAACGATACTTTGTTCATGCGAAGTTGTTCCCTGCTTTATTATTTTTACCCAGATAAATTCTATGCCATCGGGCTAATTTCTTTGGACGAAAGGACCAAGATAATGTAGCATGGGTGCAATCTGGATGAACGGAGTATAGTTAGGAAATTATACAAAAGAGAGTAACTATCTTGGCAACCATGTTTTCGCCTGATGGTAAGCGACAATGTTGCGAAAATTGAGCATACCTGTTTAGAAATAATTTATCAACCTAAAATATCTTCTTAAGGAAAACTGTTCTGGAGATGCTCCTTCACATAGTTTTAAAATTCAAAATCAGTTGACCATATCACTCACATTCGTCTGCATAATGCCATGAATAATATTGGTTTTAATTATACTTATTATTCATTACCGGTCTAGAGGTAGTATTGATAGATAACAATCAGTATTTTGATTAATCCCACGCTCGATTGGCATAAGCAAACTCTGGTATTCATGTCGGTGTGATTACTCTATTCAAATACCGTGCGATATTGAGACTGATACCAGCCAATATGCATTAAATCATTTGACTATGGTAATGGTGAAATGAAAGCTGTATATGCAGGTGCGTACCTAATTATGATCGCTACGCCATCAATTAATGGGTAGGTGAGAGAGTATATTATGGTACCATCTAACATTGAACTTTGTTTTTGCGAAAACGGTTATTTATTTATTTAAAATAAATGCAAACTTACAGACATAATCCAAAACGTTTACATTTAACATTTAAAAACATAATTCATATTTCATAACAAAAAAAATTATATAAATGAATTCATAATATAAATCAATAATTGAATCACTACATTAATACAATAAAATAAAATTAAATACATTAAGATATACAGACACATTGACAATTTAATAATAATTTAGGCGTTATTAATAAAAATATTTATAGCACGAGAAAATTTACGCAGTCCATCAGCAAAGATATCGACGTCGTGCTTCGAGATCAAATCGCACGAGGAGGACGCGAGAGCGCATTGTAGGGGTCTGCATTCCGCGGCGCGTGCGCGCATACAGCAGCGCTATCAGGCGCGGTTGCAGATATGATTTCGTTTTTCTACATAGATAGTGCTATTATTATCCTAGAGGAAATGTTGATGTGGCGCACACAATAATATTTCTTCTAAAAATCCTATCGGTGCAAATTCGATACCGGCTATATTGGTTTATACGAAATAAATACTGTTTCATCCTCATGCCATTGTGAATATTCGAATGCTTACATAAACTACGTTAGCTTGTAGCTAACGAAGTCAAAATTTAGCTCTAAGGTCTAATAAAATAATATTATGTGGACATTCAACACCGTATCAATAATAGAAACGTGAGTAAGGGACGGCTCTAGTAAAGTGTTGCCAGCTACAGTTTTGTGCTGCCACATTGAAAATTAAATAAGATTAAATAAGAAATTAGATTTAGTAGGATTTTTGTGGGTGGTACAATTTAACAGTCGGTACAACTAAGCTTACCCTCCCCTACCTATAACTATTGCGCTCACAAATAGAGAGGTTCTAATGATCTCTGAATGTAGATATGGTTCCACGTGGTGTGCTTGTTTATGTGAAACTACTTATTTAATTTCCTAGAAAGGCCCACGATCAGATTGTCCACTAAAAGCTGATCATCAGTATCTTGACGTTAATGTCATGGTTGTGCTCTCGCGCACGGGGCATGGGAGCAACCTTGACCGTGATCCAGGATTTGGCAGACCAGGTAATTACAGTGGAGCAACTACCATTTGACCTCCGTCACCCTGCTACCAGGGGGGGGACTTGACCAGATTGGATCATGATTACATATTCAGTCCGCTTAATGTGCAGGTTTAATCACGTTGTTTTCCCTCATCGTAAGAGCCTCGGTTACTATTCTACTAATATACATAACTCTGAAAAGAGTCATTGGTACATGGCGGCAGTGTAATTCGAACCCGGTACCTCTCGCTTGCGAGTCGGATACCGTTAAAACTCGGCCACCGACGTTCTAGATTGTCTAAGAATACCTAATCATTGATAAGGCACAAGTCAAACCTACGCTCCTACGCACTGTTTTACGCATTACGTTGAACTAACTAAAGCAGAATAAAGTAAATTTACCCTGGCTTTTATGTACGTAGATATATAGATAGATAGTTGTCTGTTATGTGCCATCTAGTCGTTTTACAGTTCAATAAATCGCAAGGAGGATATTCTAGCCGCAACTCTGTCCTGTAAACCAATATTTCGAGCTTTAGCCTTACCTATCACAAACATTAGACGAGACCACGCTTCAGATGGTTTTCCTCTCCGGCTCTGAAATCCCAAATATTATACTTGAATTCAATTTATGTTCTAGGCCTTTTGTCAATAGATAAACACAAAAATAGGATGTAAGTGAAAGTCCTGTACGACTTTAATAAAAAATATCAATAGAAAAGGGGAATGTTGTACTATAATACGTACTTATGACAGTTTCGGTTAAGAACCATGGACCTAAAAACGACAATTTCTTGACAATTTATTTTGTTGTGCATGGTCTACACACACAGCTACACCATCTGACAATGCGCTACCATTTTGTTTGATTTTGTACCGCGCTGTCACGCCAGTGACAGTATCAAAGCACGCACACACATAAATGGGCGACCATTTTTATGCTTCACTCATGATTTTAGAGGGTCCATATTTTTTTCAGGTCCGTGCTCAGAATATCTTGTTTTCATATTATTTAATTAAAAACAAACGGGTGAAGTGGGGCTTTGGCAGTGGAGAGGTTTTTGTGTAGGCCTTTTTGGTGCTAGCTTCCAGAGTAACGTGTTATAGAGATCCGCAACGCATTAGCTGTTTGACTTGGTATTGCTAATGTCTATGCAGCGATAACAGGTCCTTGGTAGCGGTGACCACTTTCCATCAGGTGGCAAGCTTGCCATGTGACATAAAAAGCCATGTAATGATAACGCCCTCTTAGAAAAGTAATTTCTTTGTAATACTGTAGAGGGGGGTTTCTTTATACTGTGCTAGAGGGTAGATTCTTACTGTACTAGATCTGGATTTCATCAACAGGAGGTGATTCGTAAGTTCCTTGCGATAACTGGTTGTTAAAGAATTAATTTTTTCTTCAAATTTATATTCGTTGTTGCAGTGAACCTATCTTTATAGTTCATCAATAATGTTTCGCAGTTTTGTTAAGTTTACTCTTCAAATTTCCTCAGAACGGGCTTTCTATAGAGCTGCAAAAAGGGCTAGCGGTTCGTCGCGGTTTCCAACACCTTTTTCTTACTTCTTTTTATGGTTGGAAACTCTATCACTAGACTATCCCTTGGGATCCTGTCACTAACACCTGACAGCCGTTTATTACAGTCGTTAAGTTAAATTTTATATTTCCCTATAATTTGTAAACAAACAAAAAAGCAAAACCACGCTCTTCAGTTTTATATTAGTATAAGTATATCTAGATGGGTACATCTTCGTGATTGGTGCGCCCGGTTGTGTGTCTGTGTCCTCTAAATCAAAATAAATTGAGATGTACGACCCTGTCAGACGAACTAACTTGGAATATGCCAGTTGAGAACATTCGTGGCGTCTCGGGTTTGATGCAAATAGGTTTAGGGACGTATAGTTTAAAATTACATAATAGGTATATGGATTGAATGTTTGGAACTAAATATCAGTTAGGGACAGCTGATGATTGGGGTTGAGCATGATGAAACTCCATCGTATAAACCGATCATAATTATCAGCTGAATGGATAATTGCAATAAAATCCATCCATATTAGATCCATCGATTTCACCTTATAAGGCGCTATCCTAATTTGCAGCGATCGTGCGTCCATGGTCGTATGACAGACGTTGTCAGACCAATAGCAGATCTCAAAAACTCCCCGTTGCACGACCATTGCCAATTAGCACAGCGCCTAAAAGGCCTGCCTCTACGTTTTCAGGATCGCCTTTCGACGGTCTTCAGCTACGAAACACTTTCGACAAAACTATTTTTTGTTATATCCTAAAGGAATGAAATAGAAATACTTGAAGCCTCTTGAAGCCCTCATTCCCGGCGGCATTAATCAGAGGCCTAGTTAAACATCCCGAAAAAGAATTCTCACCCTTCGACGCCGCGTCCAGGAAAAAAGGAAAACAAGTAACATTAAATCAATTAGTTAACCAAATTACCAAGAATTTCAGCTCGTTAATCACGAAATCGCCATCCATTTTCTTGTTAATTCCCCAACACAATAAAAGCTAATTTGCAAGAAAACAAATTTCCAACGAAAGAAAGTTGAAAAGGGAATAACGCACTGCCGCCGGCTGCGGGCGAAGGGTTCGCGATTTAATTATAATTAAATTAAAATCTAATTAATTGGACATCTTGATTAGTTGAACACTTTGGCGAGGTACCACTGCTTAGTAATTGTCGATTTGTCGATGTTGCTTGTCTTCGATTTCATACGTTATTATTCGTTTCGTTTCATAGATTATATGTATATTTTTATGTTATACGGCAGACACATAGGTAAGCGGGCCACCTGATACCTGTTAGAAAGTGGTCAACGCTGCCACGGACCTGTGACCGCTGGTGTTGCTAAGGCATTGACCACTTCTATAACCGTTGCTCTGGCAAAAAGGCCTCCACATAAACTCCTCCACCTGATGGAAAGTGGTCACAGCCGCCTATGGACATTAGCAATACCAGTGGCGCTACCAATGTGTTGCCGCCTCTAAAGAGACCTCTAATATACCTCTTGAACGATCCTATCTATATATCGTTCTCCTGTGAATGAGGCATGTTATTCTCACAATAGTAAAGAAAGACTTAAATTTGGCTACCACATCATGCCTATAGGTTCGCGGATTTCGAGAACATCCTCGTATTTTTCATACTAATCCGAGAAAACCTTATTTATTTATTTAACAGTTTATTGTTCACACGATAGAGCATACAGTTATGTAACAGAAGATTATGACACAACAAAACCTTCTAAAGGTTTGCGCTAATTTCCTGAAGATATGTGTCTTTACCGTAAGATACATATGAAAACAGAAAGTGTAAAGGGTTTAAACGTATGTCGTCAGCACCGAAGGTGAGCGGAATTACGGGAACTGGCAATCATAAATCAAAGCAAAATAATTAATACATACCTACGACTAGGTACAACAATGGTATTCATAACAAATAAAATTCTGTCTCATTGGAAAACGAACTACCTATAGAAAAAGAAAGTAACCTAAATAAAACTGGTCAGCCTAATTTACTGCTTTCCTCGAATAATGTTTGAAAAAAAAACAAGCCTTGAAATTAAGTATGTTTTTTCGTCGTCGAGGCTCGATGAATACTCAAAAGAACTCCCTAGAAATTGCCCATAAATAAGTTTTTACTGTCTGAGACAAACAAATAACTTTTTATTACAGCCTTGTAGGTACAATCAAAAGTTTGCCCCAATTCCACTTTGTTTTCGTGTGAACGGAAATTAATCCTAGAAATGGAAAATAATACCTTATGTAATTAGTACCTACGTATATTTTTTAAACTTGTACCTATTCTTTATTACAACAACAAAATTAATTTTTTACTTTACTTTTGTTAATATTAGGTATGCTATAGTCTTAATAATATTATGTTCATCTATAATTATGGTACTTATGCAGATAGCATTAACGAAAATAAATCAGTTTCTATTTAATATACTAGTTGGCTATTTAATAGGCTATTTACGTTATTTTAACCAAAGCCAATAATTTAAAAAGTAAACCACCAAAACCCTTACTTCCTCTCCACACACGACCTACGCCCGAAAGCACCGCAATCTAAGTGGTATAAAAAAAAATGCGATTGAAAATGATATCTACATCCCGGCCTCAAAAGGAGCCCGTCTCCTCACAGCAACTAATTCCACCAGCGATGGCACATCGAAGGCACATTATGGCGGCTTAGGATCCCAGCCGCAAATAAATTTCCCAAGAGGGGCTTATTTTACATGACCACGGAGTCTGTGGGACCGGATCATCCGACGTTTTCAAAGGAAAAACCGGAATGCAACGTTTATTAACGTGCTCGGATGGGAGTTGTATGCAGGTCCTATAGTTGGCTCGGATAATGGCTGTCCTTGCTAATGAGCTTTGTGGCTTGGAATTTTAATTACGGATTTTGTTTTCGTGTACGCATTTTGTGTAAAGGTCCCGTAATTTTCTTGATCAATGTAGTTATGGTAAACTTGATAAACTAGTGTATTTTTACGTAGGTACACGAAATACCTTTATGATTAGAATCTGTAAAATAAGCTTGTTTACATATATAATTTTAGATTTCGCTCGATATTTTAAAAGTCGCTATCGGAGAATTCGATTTTCTTGCTGTCAAATAAACTGTGTGACCTATTTAAAAGACCTTGTTGTGCGGATTTTTTCGACCAACGCATTCCTGAAAACTTGGAATATTTATTTATAGTTTTGGTTCTATAATTTTAAAACGATGTCTTAAAATAATTTATATCCAATGTTTTAAAGATTTCATCAGGTAATACAAGACAATATTCTAATCGTCAATTTATCATACCTCCCTATCATCTCTCTTAATAATAAAAACAGCCACAAACTGCTGAGCTTCATTGACACTTCCATTTGGAAAATGCCGTGAATCCGACCAATATCAGTTCTCTGCCGTCCAATTACAATAGGACACAAATCTCGTAGACACAGCAATGAACTCAGTGCAGGCACACTTTATTCGATTAAAACCCGCAACTGCACTTTGCGGAATTCAAAACTACCCGCATATGTGGTTACGGAATTGATCTGCGTTGAGGGTAGCAGGTGGTGTCCAGTCCGGCAATTCACACGGGGCTACAGGCACGGAGGTATTGGATTGGACAATGGACGCAAAAATTGCCGTAGTTTCCCGAAACAGCGCTTGTGCAGTAATTACAGTTGCAGTTGACTATACGAAATTGGGAATGGAATTATTTTTGTTGCGAACTTTTATGAATACTCATGTACCAAAGTTTGGGGCGTTGTTGTTATTAGAAGCAAAGACTTCTATAGAGCGAATTATGTGTCAGGAATGCAAGTGAGTTAGTGGAATTTGTGATCTCCATTCAGTACTATTAGTAACACACACCGTGTTGGCCGTGTGGTGTCCGGCAGAGTAGAATAGCACCAACCCCTTACACTCATGGGTGTCGTACAAGGCCACTAATGTTTTCGAGGCAAAAGATCAAGAGTCTCCGTAGTCTGGAAAATGGGCAGCAGCATTTTCCATTGTTATATTTAAACACTGCGATCTCCAACCCGTCTGCCAAGCGTGGAGATTATGGCAATTACCTCCCCTTTCGTGGATGAGGCCCGAAGTCCTGCAGTGGACTGTTATGGGTGATGATGAGTAACACACACTCGTGTTGTGGCCATGTAGGTGTAGCGTGGAGTTCGTTCTCTGTGTAGTGTCCGGCATATAAAATAGCACCAACCCCTTATACTCGTGGGTGTCGTGCAAGACGACTAATGTTTCTGAGACAAAATATAGTCTCCGCAGGCTGGAAAATGGGAAGCAGCGTTTCCCATTGTTATCATTTAAAACCCGCCTGCCAGCGGTTGAGATTATGACAGTAACCTCCCCTTTGGTGGGAGAGGCCCTGAGTCCTGCAGTGGACTGTTATGGGCTGTGATGATGAGTAACAACCAAACCGTTTTAAAACGTTCACCTGCACGGCCCAATACGAGATGGCCATAAATGCACATACGAGCATAAGATTTTTTTATTAGATTACCCAGGCATTTGACCGCCATCTCATCTGGTGGTAAGTAACGATGCACATTGATGTATTGATACAAATATGATGATGAGATGTACAAAGACTTCTGTATTGGTATTGATTTAAAATAGGAAGAGCCTTTTTCCCGACCACCTACTGATAAGTACCCGATAAGTACCCGATATCTGTCAGATATCTGTGATGCCGATTCTTTTTCTTTGTACTAAAAAGAGGGAGACGGCATCACAGATATCTATCAAATGAGATATATTATGGAACTTACTAGATAGATTCTTTTTTTCTATTTAAAAAAATTCTAGAAAATTCTTTATTGCTCATACAAGAATAATTACATTAAAAAGTTCCGACAAAAACCATAAATAGTTATGGGCAAAGGCAGCCTTATCGCTGCAAGCGATCTCTACCAGGCAACCTTTGCTAGGCATTTTAATAGGTTGTAGGATTATTCCTTGTCCTTTTTTGATTGCCTAGGTAGACGCACACACGGTTCAGCCCTTGAGGTACCTTAGAGAAGCTTAACTTATATTAGTACCTACATGATACGAAAATTTGTAATTAGCAAAGCACACGAGTGTGATACGACTTTTTTCAACACAATTGCGTGGAACAAACCAAGAAGAATTTACCTTTGTTCTTCAGTCCGAAGACAAATATAAACACGCCTCTAAGATTACGAGCATCGCGGGCGTTTTTTCCGCGCACGTGCAAGTTATGGAATGAGCTCCCTTCCGAAGTCTTTCCACTGCATTACAACATGGGGTTCTTTAAAAGGTACCTCAAATGCCGGCACCGCATCAGCTCCCCAGGTTGCAGATGTCCTAGACGACGGTAGCCACTTTCCACCAGGCTGACCGTGCCTCTACAGGTAAAAAAAAAATACACAGCATCATGTATTTAGCGGCATTGTGGTGAATTGTTTGCAATAAACAAGTTTCATTTCATTTTTCTGGTGTAATATTTATTTAACAGAGACAGTAAAATATAATTATTGCAATATTTAAAAATAGCCTTATCCTAATAAAAAAAATTAAATTTATCTGATTGGGCTGTAGTTTGTATAAAATAGGCATATTATTCATTAGATTGGAGCGTCGGTCGCCGAGCGGTTGGAGTATGCAACTCGTAAGCCAGAGGTCCCGGGTTCGAATCCCGCTCCGGCCATGTACCAATGACTGTTTTCTGAGTTATGTACATTAGTTGAATACTAACCGATGCTTTTACGGTGAGGGAAAACATCGTGATGAAACCTGCACATTCAGGCGACTGGATGTGTCCCCATGATCCAATCTGGTCAGGTTCCTCTGGTAGCAGGGTCATGGAGGACAGATGGCAGTGGCTCCACTGTAATTACCTGACCTGCCCAATCCTGGATCATGGTCAAGGCGGACCCCGGGCCCTCGTGCGCGAGAGCACAACCGGGACATTAACGCCAAGATGATTATTTATTTTTTATTTATTAGATATAATATAAGCTGACGTAAGTATTACATACCTAAATAAAAAATAACCCTTTTGTAAAAAAAACGTGATGTACATCGTACATAATATTATCGGTGACCGAGCGGTATCCGACTCGTAAGCGAGAGGTACCAGGATCGAATCCCGCTGTGGCCATGTATCAATGACTTTTTTTGAGCGACTGAATGTGTAACCATGATACAATCTGGTCAGGTGCTCCTGGTAGCAGGGTCATAGAAGTCCGATGGCAGTCGCTCTACTATAATTACCTGTTCTGCCAAATCCTGGATCATGGTCAAGGCTGACCCCGGGCCTTCTTGCGCGAGAGCAAAACCGGGACATTAACGCCGAGGTGATATAATTTACATCGTACACGTGTAGGCAGGCGTGCTTAAAGTATTATCAATCATTCTTTACCAGTTTTCTGCCTGGAATTATTTATAGATATTCTAAGGCAATATAATCCTTTCAACGCCTACGCCGAAGATAAATATAACTGGGAAACAGGAAACTTGTAAAACATTTGTTTTATTTTAAGACGGATACTTTATGATAATTTATCATCATTGTTCTATGGTATGCCGGGAGAAGTGTCGGGGGAGGCAAGCGAGAAGTGTCGGGTTCAATCCCCAGTGCCGCGGTGTACCTACCAATGACCTTTACTGAATTATTTAATATAGTTGAGTGGAACAATAAAAGGGGCACTTACGACGAAGGAAAACATTGTGAGGATCTGCATCTCCTAATAACACGGTCACGGAGATTAGATATCTCCACTGTAATTACCTAATCTGCTTAATCCTAGATCATGGTCAAGGCGGAGCCAGAGCCTTCGCACGTGAGAGCATAACCGGGACATGACGCCAAGATGATAATAATATTATTATAATTACTATGATGTGCCGTGTGGTAATGCAATAGAGTAGAATACTACACAGTGCAAGCTGCAATGGTCTAGTGGAAGCGTGCTTACGAGACCGATAATGAAGGTTAAGCAATGTTCGCAGGGTCCGGAAACTGGATGGATGACCGTATCGTACTTTGAGGCTAGTCGAGCTTCTGCACCGCAACTATAACACTAACTACTTTCAGTCACAAGGCGTCTCATGTGAGGCAGACCAGCTAGTTTCTTCGTACCTAAAGTAAGTTCCAAGGTTTTTTGTTCTTTTAATAACACTCATTATATTTTACCTGGATACCATCTTCGATCAGTCAGCTTGTAAAAATTTGCAGCGGTGTTATTTATTTTATATTTTCAGCATCGTGATCATCCAGCTGCCAAACAAAATTATATCTAAAAACAATATAACATCGTTATCTAGTGCCCTGCGGTTTTCATTGGCGTTTATTTTAAAACTCTACTTACATTCGACTAACCCACTGGATCGTGTTACTTTTCCGGGACATAAATTACATCAAGACACCCGAGGAGAATGTAGCTTCCTATTGGTTTAAAAGAATATTCGAAATCTGTTGAATATGGTTTCGGAGATAGCGCGTTTAAACTAACAAACTTACAAAAACCAAACTCTTTCACCTTATATATAGGTGCCTTGGAGTATTAGGTATATACCTACACAAAAATCTATTAAGTAATTAGTTATTCTGATACGTAAACTAAGGCATTTAGTTAAAAACCTAACCTACACACAAACTTCCATATTACTACTTTATTAGGATCCTTATTTACTCAAAATAGCTACTTATCTACTGGGTTTTGCAGTCTATTAACTACATGAAATCGATAAAGTTGCACAGTCATTTCGACCTAGAACCATTTCATTCATGGTTTTAGGTCGAAAACCACGCCTACATTCAACAGGCAGTTATAGTCAATCATTTAAGAATGAATAGTTCAATTTGCTTACGCAATTTTTCATAATCATATAAATTGCTTTGTGGAAGGGCTCTGTTGCGCATTCCCACGAATTCTTCCCATGAGCGAGAGTTTTCGATCTTTTGTATCTAGTTTTTGTTATAAATTGTCGATTTTTCTGCTCTTGCGTAATGTCTGTAAAGTGTATCTCAAAGTATGTAGAAATGCTGCGTGCGTAGCGTGGGTAGGCCTCCCACAAGGTGGATTCACGACCGGGTAAAGATCGCAGTGTAGAAATGATGCATGCGTAGCGTGGGTAGGCCTCCCACAAGGTGGATTGACGTCCGGGTAAAGATCGCGGGCTGGATGCGGAAGGCACAGGACCGACCTTTGTAGAGATCTCTGGGGAATGCCTATGCCCAGCAGTGGGCGTCTTTCAGCTCGTATGAGAAATGCTTCAGTATGGTGTGCTGCAGAAATGGTTTCTCATTACAGATTCGACAGTAAATTATCATGATAAATTACTACCTAAACAGGAAATTATAATGTTTAATCATGCCTCATCATTATTAGATTTCGTACTTCTGCAAGAAAGGAAACAAAAAGTGTAAATGAAGAAATAATTTTATTTCATCTTCGAGACTAGAAGGACGGAATCTTTGGAATGTAATTTATTTTGCTTTTGAGATAGAAATATTTACAACATTGGACTTTCACACTGTAAACTAAATACTAGTAATAATTGAAAAAAAGAAGATAAACAGTTTCATCTTTGGTTGAACTTCTTTGAAGACACACTAAAAGCGGAACCCATCAAAATATATTATTACATCTATCTAACACTAATAGGTACAAATAAATTTAACTAAGTTCCAGGGTCACGTAATCTGTATGGTGACTATATACACTATTGTTGCGATTACAAACTTGGCTGAAGGATGAGCTGCAGCACCTGAAATTGAATAAAAGTAGGTGTATTAGACAATTATTTTGTTTAAAATATGGACACTGAGTACCCAATCTTTCAAATATTTATTAAAATTTTGTGACAACAATATTTTTTTATTATTTTTTATGGTACTCAGTGACAAACGAGCAAACAGCCCACCTGATGGTAAGTGGTAACTGTGGCCCATAACATCTACAGTTCTTACATTTAGGTTGCAGATAACGAAAATGCAGAACCGCAGGTGCATTGTCACTGCGAGGACTAAGATTAGTAAGTAAGACTAAGATAAAGTAATTTCACTGGCTACCTTACCCTTCAAACTGGAACATGATGAAACAATTATTCGTCCGTCATCTTAAGTACTGGCAAGTGATGATGCGGATAATGGTATCACAACCTTGTTGGCTAGACAGTGCTTTTAAAAGGCGGATCTCATTCAATTCATATTTTTAAGAAAATGTTTTTTGTAAGAAATCCTTTTTTATGACGGTACGCAAACAGGCAACCCACCTGATGGAAAGTGGTCACCGCCAAAATGAGAATGAGAAGAAAATAAAAAATATTACCTCGATCACACGAATGCGAGTGAGCAGAATTTGGAGGATCCGGTGTGGTTGGTGGAGGATCTGTAACGATTGAATATAATATTTTTTTACATTAGAGAGTATATAGTTGGTTCTAGGTAGGTACTAGGTAGACTAGGTACTAGATAGGCATTTGAGCGCCATCGCACTTCATGGTGTGTAACGATACAGCGAAAGATGAAGTGTCTTTATTTAAACTACTCAGTGATAAACGACCAGTCTAGTCGATGAAAGAACCATAGATTTATAGGAACCTACTCGTACTTAAGTTGTTGTACCTTGATGCATTGTCACCGCGAGTACTAAGATGAAATGCCATAAGGCTGTAATTGCAGCTGGCTACATTATCCTTCAAAGCGGAACACAACAATTAAAATATTGTTGTTTGGCGGCAGATAGATGGTACTTATCCAGTCGGGCTTCTCAGCATTGACAAAGACCTATCACCTAATGCAAATGTTTCTAGTCAGTCAGTAGACACCCGTAACCAATGGTAAAAACGAATTAAAATCCGTTTCGTACCTTAACTAAGTACTTAGGGCACAGGCAGACAGATGCAATAACCAAACCGACAGAAAAAGTCGGATAACCCCCGACCAAGTTTACATAAACTCAAATATTTTCTTAACTACAGAACCGATTTTAATGAAACAAAGTTAAGAGCCATCTCGATTAAACTAGTTTTAAAATAGAGAAAACCGCATCTAAATCGGTCCATCCGTTCAGGAGCTACGAAGCCACAAACAGACACACAAAACCACAGATACACACGTCAAACTTATAACACCCATTTTTCGTTGGGGGTTAAGAAATGATAAAATGTGACTCGACTTACTACTATAAATAAAACATGATCATACCTCTGTAGAAGATGTCCCTTTTCCTGCTGAAATAGTTGGCCAAAGGCACTTGCATGTCGCACAGGATTTCGGCCGTCGGCGGCAAATTCTCCACCTTCAAAATGGAGCTGGTCACCAGAGAGTAGCGGCCATTGATGAGCTGCAGCGAGGACTTGGAGTGCAGTGGCCTGGTGATGAAGAGATCATTTATTAGAGTCACAACCTACATTGGCGTGACAAGGACGTGGCAGCTCACCTGATGGGAAGCAGTAACGATCGCCAATAACATAATGCTTTCATCAGCAGGAACGTTCATAAACATAATTATTTCAAGTTCATGATGTTGCGCGAGAGCACAGAATTACTGAGAAGTTGCACTAATAAGTAAAGTTTCTTATTCAACCTATGGTTTTCATTGTAAAGACTAAGCTGATATTTATATCTAATATTACTCTGTTTAACTTATCCTTCGAACCAGATCATGCCAATGCAAGCTTGCTCTTTGCATTTTATAAGCCAAACTCAGGTACATAACTATAAACAATACTATAATGTACTACCCGTAAAATAAAATTAACACCAGAGACTACCTGACGCGCAACTTGTTCAAAGCAAAAAAGCGACTACGGCGATGTATTACAAAATGCAACGAAAAGTCCAGCTAAATATGAGGAATATCCTATAGCGTTAATATTTCTAGCCACTGTCGTCCGTCGCACTCCCTTGATGTACACAGCAATCACGAGAGTGGTGTACACCTCTAGAGTAGACGTGTAGTTGACACATTGATATAGCTGAAGTCTCTGGGAGATAGCATTACTAGGTCATGGAGTGTTGGGAGGATGATGTAGTATAGTGCGCGTAATAAACTATTTAGTTTGCTCCGATAAATATCGATATATGTGGTAGTTTTGGATGTGCAATCCTAGTTTGAGTTAGAAGCCTCGTAGCATAAGAAGTGCTTCCTGAGCACTGAATACTATATACTGAACATACTGAGTCGGCATTGATTCGGGTGAACGATTCAGCGTCTCTCCCAACTGCCAGACTTCTTTCCTACCTAATTGATAAATGTTATGTAAAAATTGTACAGTGTAATACGATTGCAGGTAGACTGCATCGGACGTCATGATAAAATATATGTTTCAGGGTATGGGAAAAAGACCAGTGTAGAAATGAACACGTAACATAGATACTTCAAACCATTTGGCCGTGGATATTAGATTCTAACTGCGACGGACTTTTTGCGACGGTGGCCACTTTCCATCAGGTGGACCGTCCACCCGTGTCCCGCCCTAGGCAATAAAAAAAAGTCTTGAAGACAGTTGAGCTTGGGGAAAAATCCGAAGAAGCGTGTATGCACGGGTCAAAAAAGATAGCGGCTGAGCAGCAAATCTCGTAGGCAAGTAAGTGAATGAATTGTGCAAAAAAGTAATAAGTTGTAACAAACGCTCCTAGATAAACTCGGGATCGGTGAGCCAATACTCGGATCGGATAGAAGATTAAATTCTCCGCACAATTTGACCGGGCGGGATTAAAAATCCGATTTCAATATTATACTTTCCCATCCGAGGAGGGACTGTACAGGGAACTAGTTCAAATACCATTGGGACGACTAAATCCGGGATCAGGGTATGCATTGCTCAGAACCGTCCGTTGTTAGCCAACTTTCCTGAGGCATTCGAATTATTTAGTCCTCGAACTTGGGATGTTATACGGCGCAGTAACCTGGGCGGGTACGTCGCTATTGTGAACTACACGTTTAGATGATTCAGAGATGAAAATTTTGCCAAAAACGTTAAATTCAAAATTCGCAAAAAGTGGCCCAAATGCTTAACGATTTTTTTAAACAAATGGTATTTATAAGATGTTTTGTTATGGCTAGGTTTCGAGTAACCTGATTAGTAGGTAATTTAAGATTAACATTTGTTATTATGATTGATTTTTTCTAAAATATGTGTCAGAACTGTTTTGAACTTTAACCCGGAAGGTAGGTACCTCCTACGTAAATAAAATTCTTTTAAAGTCTTCTATTATTATATTATATTAGCCTGAATCATCCTACTGCTGGGCAAAGGCCTCCCCCAGATTCTTCCATAGCTCACAATCAAGTGCTATGGCCTGCCAGTCACTTTCGAAGGTCTTTAAAGTCTTGGGTATACGATTTTTTAAATTTAATTGTTAGTTGAAAGATGGGACTAAGGCCTGACGCCCAGTAAGAGATTTTTTTGAGGACGGGACCGTTGTTCTTCCCGAAAGCATCAGACAAAATTACTAAAAATCGGCAATACGCCCCTTAAATTAAGGATTTCAGTTCGAGTAGCAAGAAATAACAGTTAAATATTCAGATCTAGTACTCAAGGCAAAAACAAAACACGTGTCTTGTAACAACAAATTAAATAAAAACACAAAACAAATAGATATAAACAAAACGCAATACAAACCCGTATGCCGCCCGAGGAACATTCAACCGAGTACGCGCTGTTTGGGAACCGATTTGCCAAATTGGAAACTTCGTCCGCTGTAGTGACCTATTTGACTATTTTGAATCGATTAATGGAGCTGTGTTCCTATGATTAATGCCTGTGTTTGTCTGGTTAGAATTGCTATTGAGACAAGTAAAGTACATTTAGGGTATAGGAGTTTGTATCGCGTAATTTAGTGAGGTGGTTGCGACTGTGGTGGCGGTATGCTAATCCGTACCACGTTAGGCTGCCATAAATCTCGTACAATTTTGTCTTTGCTATAATATATAACACAGGTTATTGGCTTCGATATCGGAATTGAGTACAAAAGGGCAAGAATTTTGTCGATAATTATCTTTGATTAGGATCGGGGCTGATATTGACGTATTTTTCGTAGAATACAAAACACGAACATGTAGCTTGTTTTGGTACTTCATGGAAGTAAGTAATGAGGAGTTTTCCAATAGGTATTTAAGGCATTCCTAACCACTCACTAGATGGCGCCCCGACAATTTTGGTAATTGATAATCGCTTGAAATAGGTTATTAGCAAACAGATATAAACACTGGGTACGATGTATTGGATAATATTATATTTGTCAATAGTTTTCAACAATTTTAGAGGTTGTAATAATAATGGAACATAGTGCCAACTTCTAAAAATATTTATTTTTACACTTCGTTCAACCTTAAACAGTTATGTTTATATTAATAAACACTTTATTCTCAAGTTTAGTATTACTTGGCTGCATGAAATCACTGCCACTATCATACAGATTTAAAGAAGATTACCAAAATTGTAGGAGCGCCATCTATTGATGCTTTTTAAAACAAACTATCAATACCTACTGGAAAACTCCTCATTGATGTCAAAGAAAACTGAACTTTTATGCCGTAGCTTAAGGCGCTAATGCTATCTACATACTGGCCCCAACGAACGCCAACGAATGGGTTTCGTTGACATTCGTTTGTCGTCATCGTCCTATTTGGAGGGATTAGCGATCCCTTTGATGTTACCGCCACTACAGCACGCTGCGAATCGGCGACACATGTCAAAAAACAATCGTTTGTTTCGCTTATCCATCTAAGTTCGCTCCAAATAGGAAAACAAATGTCAACGAGACCCATTAGTTGGCGTTCGCGTGCGTGTGTGAAAAATTGACACTTTAGGAAAAAAACAGTTATCGCTAACCACAATAATTATCAAAAATCTGCTCAAAATAATGTCTAGAAATAGCAATAAAATATTTAATATATATCGTTTTATACCATTGTAGCATCAATTCACAACAATGTCACAAAACTAAACTGTACTACTTACCTAGACAGAATTTTTTCAATATAATTAAAGATAGTCCACAAAAAGAAATGGCGCAAAAACTGACGTCCGACACAAAAAAATATAGGCAACGGCGCAAACACAGCAATCCAAAATCAACTCTAAACGTTTCTGACGTAAAGCTAGGGTGGGTAACAATAATACATTCGAACGTAAGTAGGTAATTAGCTGTAATGAGACTCTCGGTATCGCTTACCTGTTGCCAGCCAAAATAACGATTTCGGGCTTCGGGAACACGCCTTCGGCAGAACATATTATATTGAGGTATCCGTTCCCCAATCTGTCTAATATCATGTCGAAGCGCCTTTCCGGTACTGCAACAAGATACATTAAAATAATTCAACGTACATCGGTCGTTAGTTAGAAGATGGCAAGCTGGGCCAAAATTTCATTATAACTAAAGAAGCAATGTTTATCATTAATTTGCGGACCTTCGTGGTTTTCATATTTGTGAAGTTCAAAGTGTACATTTAATTATCCCTAGGGTCCAAAAATATACCAAAGCCTGAAACAGAAATCTTTGAAACTTGGTGCATACGTTTCGAAGATTAGTTCCTACATCAAAAAGAACAAACTACCTCTTTAGCCATATAGGTTTTTTTAATCGTCAAGCGGGCTACCTGATGGAAAGTGGTCACTGCTGCCCATGGACATCAGTAACATCAGGGAAACTAATTCGTTGCCCACTTCTAAAACCCCCGATACATTTAATTGCTCTGGCAGTAAATACGCCAATTTCCTCCAGCAGTTTCAATTTACCCTCAGCAGTATACATTAGAGAGGATTTATTATTATTATTATTCATGGATACATTAGCAGCTAATGCTGATACGTATATATCACTACTTAAAGTCAATACTGATAAAACTTGTCCAATCTATGTTTAAAAGAGTTCACTGATGGAGCACTTATAACGTCTTCGGGTAATTTATTCCACTCCAGTGCCACGCGATTTGATATGGTTTTGATTATATTCCAACATATATTCTAGCCCTGGTGTATCGTACTAAACATGTAGGATTTTATAAGTTTCTATGAGATTTCCCTCTTTCTTCTTTGCTCAAGTGTCGTTAAACTCAAAACTTGCAAGCGCTCCTCGTGAGACTTATGACGCAATTTAAAATCCATTTTTGTGTTGTGAATTTGATGATTAGACGCATGATTCATCTAGCTACGGTAAAACTGCTTATGAGTGTATCGGGTATTGTTCGTTTATCATGAAATCCAATTTGAACTTCGTGGCGTATCAGCCTAGGCTCCATAAAGCCAGGGATATGTCATCAAAATGCAGTAGGTACTTATTAGCCATTGCTTCTGTTTTGGGAGCGACATTCAATGGTCGACAACCACGCAAAGCAGTAATGGATACTGGCTTCCGTACTGATATCAGAGAAATAGAATTAGTGGAAGTGATATGTCGATTACTAGAAATTATTTAGTGATTGGATTTTATTATTCGAGCTACTTAAATGCTTAATTGAAAGAAAGAAAGAAAAACATTTATTACACACAGCATACCACGACACAATAATAGTAACATAATTAAACAATGAGTAGCCTCCCATGCCACTATCGCAATATTAATAACTGCAATCGTGCATGAGCATCGTAAAATCTGAATAATTAATATAACACCACCAATATTACTGAGTACCAAATATTGATAATTTTGCGAATTATTGGTTGAAATCAATCACATAATACGAAATTCATTGGAAATAATTTTAGTCACTTTTAATTAAACCAATTCCTGTTAACTAACACAAGTGTAAAATAAATAAAAGGAATTCTAAAGTGTTTGTTTAGGTCTTGAAAGCTATGATTATATTAGAAAGTTAGTTACTTAGTTGAACTTTTGAAAGCCGTTGCATAGTTTTAAATGCTAATTTTTACTAAAAGCTAATCGTAATCTTGAATTAACAATTCAGTTCGTATTCATGTTTAATAATATTGTTGGTTCAGCTTTTTACAAATTTGTAGCATTTCAAAGAACCTATTTCTGTCCGGCAAAGCCCTACCTGCAGCGGTGGAAGCGAGTGCTTCCACCGCTGCAACTCCCTGTTTGACAAGATCTATAGAGACGACACTGGCTATCTGAGGTACTGCGTTTTAGCACTGCAGGCACACTCGAGGAAAATATAAATACTGTGTTTACCTATAAACTACTAATATCTATAATATTGGCCTTAATGTCCCGGTTGTGCTTTCGCGGACGAAAGCCTGAAGTGCGCCTTGACCATGATTCAGGATTTGGCAGATCAGATAATAACATCTGCAAAATCCTGGATCATGGACAAGGCATCCGCCTCGCCGAATACTGCAGTACTTAGCATGTTGAGGGATTTAAAGTTAAATAAAAATGTAATCTTGTGGCATTTGACGGGACTGCATCACGCCAAGAACTCACACCCGGGCGTGCCTAGGGCTCTATTTATCTAGTCATGGTAAGGCGCTACAGATAATAAAGACAGGCATTAGAAGGCGAGCGCTCGCATGGATTCGAGCGATTTAAAAATAGGGTTCCTGGAACGCACTGAACTGTAAAATAATAATAATAAATAAATAATTGTGGACAAATTCACACAGCGCCATCTAGCCCCAAAGTAAACAAAGCTTGTGTTATGGGTGCTAGATATCTGATAAACTACTTATATACTTATTCTACATAGAATACCCAGACCCATAACATAAATTAAAATTCATCATTTCAATTTCTGCCCGGCCGGGAATCGAACACTGGGACCTCTTGCGTGGCAGACCAGCATGTTGACCACTGAACCACTCAGGTCGTCAAGCTGTGCGCGCATCACAGGCGCATGCTAAAATGACGTACTGTATAGTAGTGTGTGTGTGTGTGTAGTGACGTAGGTATACTCTTGTGGGAATAATTTTCAATTTACCCTCAGCTTAAACCATTTACTCCATCACTCTATATTCTTAAGGACCTTTATATTTCAGTTATATTGCCCATTCTAGTTTCTTTATTATCTGACGTCGTTCAAAACATTGATGGATTTTGCTGAACAAGCAAAATGGCCATTTGTATTCCATTATCATCCATTGCCTTTGTTTCAACTTAGCGTGCTTAGTTAATGTAGGTTAATCTAGTCACATTCATTGCATCTACTCTTTATAGCCAAGTTTTATTAGTTTTAAATCTTGCTCGTAATTTACAATTTGTCAAGTAAACGATTATTGTGAATATTGTGGCTGCCTACATCTTGGCTATGTCAATATTCATGTAGATTTTATTTTATCTTTTGCTTTTTAATATGCCTTTGATTTTTGTATCTATATTTATTACTGTATTTATTTCTTATGCAATAAAGAGTATAGTAATACCTACATATTAGTTTTCGTATTTTTTTCAAAGAACGAGTCAACTACGACACCTATAAATATATATTTTGTATTTATTGCTTGTTTAGAACGGCGTCTTCCTCACATATCCCTTCAACGAATTTTGTTCAAATTTAGCGAGAGTGACAAACGGATGATAATAAACTTTCAAAATTACAACTTCTTTTAAAAAAAAATTTCATTTCGTAATTTCATGATTAAGCCCGGTTTGCATCAAATTCTTAAACATGTTTAAGAATGACGTTTAACATTTTTGTATGAAATTTTTGTGAATGAATGATAATGAAAATGAATGAAATCTAAATGTTTAAGAGTTTAAGAATTTTCTGCAAGCCGCCCTAAAATTAGTAGCTTTAAGTTTACCTACTACGACTTAGTGAATAAACATACTACTTCTTAAGAAAGTCTTTAACTTTTCGATAAACTGGAGCTTCATCTCAGCATCGCAAGCCGCCACCGCCAGGTCAACTTGCGCTAAGTAATTTCCGTTTCGTCTCAGCTCACAAAGCAGATTGTTACTGTGTTCCTCTATAAACTGCACTACAATATTAATATTCGAGTCACTTTGAATTTTATCCAATATCCGTCTCCTCTTTGAATGTTTAGCGGGAACGTCAAGCTAGCAATCTGTCACTAGAAAATGCACTATCGTCGACGAAGGTTTGTGACTTTTTGATCAACTGACTCGCTGTAAACGCAGTTCTTTTGAAGAAGTGCATTATAGAGTGGCTCTTATGTACCTATTTTTTGTTTGTTAAATGGATAAAAAGTGGTCACTGCTGCCTATGGACATCAGCAACATCAGGGAAACTAATACGTTGCCCACTTCTACAACCCCCGATATATTTAATTGCTCTGGCAGTAAATACGCAAATTTCCGCCAGCAGGTATACATTAGAGAGGATTTATTATTATTATTATTCATGGATACATTAGCAACTAATGCTGATACGTATATATCACTACTTAAAGTCAATACTGATAAAACTTGTCCAATCTATGTTTAAAAGAGTTCACTACATGGATGTGTGCATTTATGGTTGTTGTGCTAGTAAAGAACTTAATTCACATAGGTATGTATATAAATCTCAACTATGACTAAATATAATTTACCTGTATAATTAAAGTCTATTTGTCTGATGTACCAGTATGTTCGCGCATAACTTCAGAACGACTGCACCAATTTGACTAATTATTTTCTGATTAATTGTCAGAACAAGGTTTGTATGAAAAATAGGGGTATGTAGTTGTAAGGTAGGGGTAAGGTTGGGTAGAACTAGAGTAGGGGTAGGAGTAGGGTAAGGTAGGGTAGGGATAGGGTAGGAATGGGGCACGGCGCGAGCTAAGTTACGCCGGGCCAGCTAGTAACTTGATATATATTTCAGAATATTTACCAAATATTGTCATCGGTTTGGTCCTTTCGTCCTCAGCTAGGAATGTGGAGACGACGCACGTATAGTTTCCTGTAAGCTCAGTGCCTGGAGACAGAATCCTGAGGGCTCTGTGTTTTGTGTATGGATTACGGGACACTGTGTAGGAGAGGTCCAGCTGAAAGAAGATAATTCTATTGTAAATCAAACTTATTCATTAATTTGAACTACTTGATAGCGGTTGTTTACGAAACAATATCTTTAGACGATGCAATGGATAAGATCACTGTTGAGATGTACTCTCGATCTTAAGTACCTATCGTAGGAGATGATTATGAGACTTTTTACGGATTTGGGAGGGAAATCTTTAAAAGATATCACGATACTTCGCCACCCGGGGAAGTGACATGGATATGTGGGACTGTCCGAAGTTGGTTTTTCCTCAATAAAATCTCCACAGCCGCTTTTACCGGAATACCACAGAGCCTCATGGATAGTTTACTATCTGCGTTACTACCAATCTTAGTTCCATCGTACCTTACTATACAGATATATAGGTTTTAAGACTTTCGTGGATATTACACTACACTACACTTCATCGCACATGTAACCGTAGTAATAATCCCAATAACATGATAATATATATACTATACAAGCCATAGAAGTTCAGTGGTATTCCTATTTGACCAGATCTTGGATTATCCTGCCAAGTGTCCTAACACTACATTACATTGCGATATTCAGGGTTCTGGCACCACGCACTCTCTTCTAATATCGGCACCGTATTGGACAATTTAACGTTGTCGATAAACGGGTCTTATAGTTCGACCACACTAGTATTCTAAAATCGACCATGTCAGCACTCTACCAACCTTATTCCTCAGCAGCCCCAAAGCCTGCGGCTTCTGAGGCGGTATCCATTGGTAGACTGGCTGCGACTTATCGTCGTAGAACCACTTCACCACCAGACCAGTGACATTGGTGGTGATGTAATCGCAGTCCAAGGTCACTACGTCTCTGCTGCCATATTGGATGACTTCGGGCACCCTCATGTTGATTATTCGGACTGATTGGACACCTGGAAAAGATAATTATGTTAGCTTGGTTGGGATTGTTTGATAAAATTTTACATTGTTCAAAGTTCAGAGTCATTTATTTGTATACATAGAGGTATTAATTTGTGAGGATTTATTTATTTATTTAACAATTTATTGTACACAAGAAAATTAAATAGATAGTACAAATGTACTATTAGGAATAAGGATGTGATAGGTTTAAAGTGTCTACGGCCTTAAGACGGAAAAAACTTCGAGGAAACTTGGCTAATTAAACTTTACGACCGAAAAGTTTCAAGGATACATGCCTAATCAATATAGAGGAAGTAAGAGATAGAAATATAAATGTGAGTAATACAATTAAAATAGTTTCTATTATTGTGGCTTTTTTATAATAGACCGAGGCTATCGAGCATGCAGGTCACCTGATGGTTACTTATTTATCCAAGATTTACAAAATCTATACAACACTAATGCCGCAGCCACGGCATAATACTAATAAGAGGAAAAGTTTTTGTTGGTAAGTTTTTTTGTCATCCTCATCATCAGAATGTCATTCAGCCAGGAGACGCCCACTGCTGGGCATTGGCCTCCCGATATCCACAAAGGCCGGTCCTGCGCTTTCCGCATCCAGCGATCTTTGTTAGCTGCGATCTTTGTCTTCTGGTACGTGGTCGCCACTCGAGAACTTTACTGCCCCATCGGCCATCTGTTCTTCGAGCTATGTGCCCTGCCCACTGCCACTTCAGTCTGGCACTCCTTAGAGCTATGTCGGTAACCTTGGTTAGCTTGCGGATCTCCTCATTTCTTATTCGATCGTGCAACGAGACTCCGAGCATAGCCCTTTCCATTGCCCTTTGGGTAAAAGTTAGCTTTCTTATAAGGCCCATAGTGAGCGGCTTCAGTTCCGTAGGTCATCACTGGCAACACACATTGGTCAAAGACACTGCGTTAATTGAGACGAAAATATATGGCGCAGCTTCCCGAACGCCGCCCAACTGAGTTTGTATGTTGGGGGTAATCTCCAAATCTAGGGAGCTAAATTTTAACCGAGTATCATAGGATACTTTTGATCCCTAAAATAATAGGATCCCTCGGGATAGTGTTTACAGAGATCCAAACTGCACGCGGGTGAAAAGCGCTAGCAACGGCTTATGATAGATGAAAATGTAATGATAAAAATACTTTGCCTAAATTGTATCTAGTCTCAATTTGCTTTCCATATCGAAAATTTCAAGGGTCTTCGCAGCTACAAACATAAAGTAGAATATTAATGCACCTCCACGCCATTCGCAGCGAGTCAGACCAACAGTAAATATTTATACTTATTTGACCGACATGTCTCGTCCTTGCAAAGGTTATGAACCCTGTAACCCGGCCATTTAAATTATTTGAACAACATCGAAAGAGAAATTAAATTAAAAAGTATCAAATGGAAGCAAAATTCAAATTTACTGATTATGATCCAACAACGAGCTCAGTCCAAATTAAACATTTGATCACGACCGTCGAGAGCTTAATAACAAAACCAATTTGTTCCAACGAGTGCGGACATTTTTGTTCCGGACATAATAACGGAACGGCTCCCAAAGGGTCAAATTCCTCTGGACCCAGGGGACATGGAAAAAATTAAAACATTCCCTTGAATGTAAGCGAAATCAATAATAAGCTGACCCCTGCATCGGCGCTCATGGGTTGATGGCTGTGACACGAAAACAGGGGCCAGAGGCGAAAGCTCATTTGACCGTCATTTTTGGGGGTGGGTAATTGACTGTCCATTTTTTTTTTCGAAACTGCTGCTGCCTTAGTACTTTTATCGTGAAAGTATCAATATTGTGCCACAATATTATCTATGTGAAGAAGAGGTGTTTTCTATTGATCAAAATGAAAACAAAATAAAATTCGATAGTTGTTAGACCTATTATTTGGAGGGAATGCAGTAAAAACAACGTTAATACCAACTCGAATTAAGTTTTGTACATTTCAATGTCTAAATCCCGCTCGCTCGCTTAACTTTTCCTTCGCTTTCCATCAGTTTTTTGATGTTTGAAAAGAGATTAATTAACGTAACGCTAATTCAACAAAAACTTTTTCATTTTCATTTTCAGTGTGGGTGTATCTCAAAATGTCGTAAAAGCGTATTAGGAAAACGACGATACCATTACAAAATGTACCTAATCCTAATTCAACAAATACTTTTTTCATATTAATTTTCAGTGTATGTGTATTTAAAAATGTCGTAAAAGCGTACTAGGAAAACAACGACACCATATTACAACATTCCAATAAAACTAGCAAACCCTTCACGCTCCACATACAAATCGATACCACTTTTTCCTGCTGACTAGTCCATTATTACCCGATATATCGATGGAAACGTGGCTAATAACGTCGATGGCAACCCAGCACCAAACACTGCTTGATTACCGTGTGCGTGCAATATCCGGTGGCAGCGCTGGCAACTGTTTCGTGTGTGCTTCCTGACCGGATGGTTTTGCCTGATTCGCTCGGTCGCCGGCTCCATTGTCAGCTATAAATAGGGCTGAGTGTCTGGGGCTCGCACTTCCTGTCCAGATTATCTCTCGTTTCTAATGTCAGGAGTTGTTGTGCCCCTTGATCTAATGTCATACGTTGTATTCATCAACAATTCGGTTTTGGACTTCAGTATTTTTGGGGTCGATGCTACACGCTTCGGTGGGATTCGGTTTTAATATTTTTTTGTCCTCATTTAAAACAGAAAATGTTACTTAAATGAGAAGAATGTTGAATGAAAACAGATTTATATAGTTACATTCACTCGTACAAAATCGGTAGGCCGTGGCTGATCATCATCCTTCAGTCTGGGCACTTATCATCGATTTTAGCGCTTCTTAAAACTGCCATGCCCCTTTCCTATCAGGCGTGGTAGAGCTCGTCTAATCTAAAATGACGCGCCCCACTATCGCATTAACGCACACAAGCAAGTTTAAAATATGGACGCAATACATATACAAATGCCGTTGTAATTGGTCATTCAGTTGCCGGTAAGATTCAAACGTAGGAGCACGCGTCGTTCATTGGCTCCCACACAGATGAAGTGTCGTTATCAATATTTGCACTCACACATCGAAATCAACTAACTAAGTAGTGGGGCGCGTCATCTTAGACTAGACGAGCTCTAGAATGCATCTACACCTAACATCAAATAGTGACAAACATTTGTAAAATAAAAAATTCTTCGTTAATCAGGCGCGTTCCAGATGACAGTGCTGAAAATATTCAACAGAAAACGCTGTGAGGAACTTATCTTATATGCATCTAAGATATTAGTAGAGTTGTAAGATACTTGTCAGTAACATTGTTGGTGTTATATTGTATTGCGCCACATGATCTCTCGATTATAACCTCGAATATATGGAATATTATTATACTTCGTAAACTCCGTCTTCTAGGGATATATTCCGGCATTGTGGAGTAACTCCAACAACGCCTCCTAAGCACCAGTGCAAAGCTATTACCTGGAAGACAAACTGTTTGATCTATTGAATATCTATTGATTTCCAACTATTTTGCCCAGGAAATTTCTACTAAAACTCTACTCGACTTTGAATGATTATAGCCAGAAGTATTTACATCAAGTTTCTTCATCAAAAGTCTGTATTACTAGGAAAGGGATCCTGGATCGGGATATTGATTTTGGGTAAACTTAAACGTAATAATTTTGAGTTCTCCAATAATTAACTAAATAGTTATAAACAGTGTTGTGAGAGAGGCAAGCTTGGCCTGCCTCGAGCTATAGCCATGCCGAAAATAACAAAAGCCGATGAAATAATTAAACTGAAACAATTTCCCAAGTCGGGAGATGGGCAGTCGGAAACTCTTCCGATATTAACAAGCCCAGATATTTGACAATAATAAAAATGGAGGGAAGCCTCAAACGAATTCCCGAATTGATAGGAAACCACGAAACAATATTCCACTGGTTTTCTTTGATTCCGGGCTCTTCTCGTTTGGCTAAAGCAAGATTTTAAAATTTCCACTGTAATAACGATTTTTTAAATATGTATATGTAATTTTTTTTTTAATATTTCCAACAATCCTTGCCGGTGTTGACGGTGAAGGGTAGGGTTGTAGAAGTTGAAAGTAAATCATCTTGGCGTTAATGTCCCGGTTGTGCTCTCGCGCACGAGGGCCCGGAGTCTGCCTTGACCATGATCCAGGATTTGGCAGGTCAGATAATTACAGTGGAGCGACTGCCATCTGACCTCCATGACCCTGCTACCAGGGGAATCTGACCAGATTGGATCATGGTTACACATCCAGTCGCCTGAATGTGAAGTTTCATCACGATGTTTTCCCTCACCGTAAGAGCATCGGTTAGTATTCAACTAATTTACATAACTCAGAAAACAGGATTCGAACCCGGGACCTCTGGCTTATTACGAGTCGTATACTCTAACCGCTCGGCCACCGACGCTCCCAGAAGTTGAAAGTAAATAAACAGTACAAAAACCAAAAAACAAAAACTCACAGAACTTCTACCTAAAATACACTCTTCATGTCCCTTCTAAGTAATTACTTTTTAATAAAAACATGTTTGTTAAAGTTTGAATGTTACAATAGACGAAACACGAAATTCGAATTTATTCTAAAATAAAACCACCCTTTTAAATTTTTCTTACAGCCAAATTCTACAATCTGTCAACTATACTTATACTTACCACGCGTCAACTTTAAAACTTTCAACAGATTAATCGCAGTTTTAAATTTATCATTTTCATCCCCTACTGTAAAAGTGTTTTATTTACAATATCATCATACGAGATACAGAAAAGTATACCCGACAGAAGATCGCCAAAACCGAAACAAAACCGTCCGAACCGAGTGCACCCCGCCGAGTAATATGATGTTTCCGGGCGAGCGAGCGCCTAATGCCCCCGCCGCCCGCGCCCCGCGCGATGTTCCTTCAATTTCGTGCCAGATTATTTTCGCTAAAATACAAAAAAAATCATCGCAATCATTGCTGCGATCCTGGTCGATAACGGGCAAGCTGCTCGGGATTATTGTGATCGTTGTGTGAAGGCAAGGTGGTTTTGTGAGTGTGAGTTCTTCAAGAAAGGGGTGAATCTTACGATACTTGAAACTCTGTTAGTTTTAGTATTAGGTAGCAAATAGTAGCAACTTTTTAACGATCTGACGGGCTACGTTTATTTTGTTTAGTATTTTTCACTTTGATTACTGGATACTTGTCATCTCTTTATTTCATCATCTAAGCTCAAAACAGTCCACTGCAGGACTTAGGGCCTCTCCCACGAAAGAAGAGCTTATTGCCATAATCTCCACGCTTGGCAGGCGGATTGGATATCTCAGTATTGTAAATATAAAAAAGGAAAATGCTGCTGCCCATTTTCCAGCCTACGGAGACTCAAAATTTTTGCCTCGAAAACATTAGGTAGTCCTGTACTACATCCATGAGTGTAACGGGTTGGTGCTATTCTGCCGGACACCACACTACGGCTATCTCTTTAATGATTTTGGCATAATTGAAGTAGGTAGTTCATAGGATAACTAAATTGCCTTGTATTCCAGGAGAAACAATGACATGGCTAAGAGAGCAACAACTTTCGTCTATTGCATTAAATTGTCGCAAACAAGTTTCATAATTATACCTGATTATCGAAAGTGAGACACTTGCAACCCGAATTATTTTTATAATTTGTGTTTGCCTTTTAAGGTCATGTTTACATAACGTACGTAGGTACATACTCAGGTAGTAAAGTTTCCCATGCAACCAACGCGTATGGGGAAATAGTACCTAGTATTAACTGAGTCACTTACCATGACTGTAATGCACGTTACCTGCTAGACAACGGATGTTCTGTTGTAATTTCAATTTTACTTTTGCGAAATCTTATACTTTCGACCAATTTGCAATGGAGGAAAAATAAAAACATCCGTGGATTTAAAGCCTAGTATTATGTATGCCGTGCCATTATGGTCGTGTGGTGTCCGGCAGAGTAGAATAGCACCGACCCCTTACACTCATGGGTGTCGTACAAGGCAACTTATGTTTTCGAGGCAAAAGATTATGAGTCTCCGTAGGCTGGAAAAGGGGCAGCAGCGTTTTTATATTTATAACACTGCGATCTCCAATCCGCCTGCCAAGCGTGGAGATTATGGCAATAACCTCCTTTTTCGTGGGAGAGGCCTTAAGTCCTGCTGTGGACTGTTATGGGCTGTGATGATGATTATGTATGCCGAATACCGAGCGAACTGGACAAGATGAAGTAGGGTGGACCCCAGAGCCTCACACACAACATGATGTTGATATTACAATAATTGTGTTTAACAAAGCCCTTAGATATCGTTCGATTGAAATGTTCGATTTGTCTACTTAAATTAGCGATTTTAATATAGGTATAGGTACCTATGTGTACAAAAACCTACCCTTGAAATTCATTTTCGCTGTGTTCCTATTATTTGAGTACTTAAACCTTGCAATACTGGAAAGAATTAAATTGGCAATAACAATTTTATAATGTATCATTTAAAAAAGAAGTTTCACTTCAGTTTGTTCAATTAGTTTTTTCAAGCTCAAGTTAAAACATTAAGTTCAGTTTCAAGGTCAATTAACATCCTTATTTAGAAACGTTACTATGAGATCTCTCAATAACAATAGGTACTTGACCGTCAAAATGAAAGAAATTGTACAATTTGAGAGCCGTAGTGAACGCAGTGCGTTCATTTCGCAGCCAAGCACTGTTAGCTACTTTACTTTGTCTCTTTGTGCCCCTAAACATTTAGTTCCTTCTTCAGTCCTTTAATGCAAAATGCAAAATCTTCATTTAACGCCAGGCGCTAGAGTCAGGTCAAAAGCCAGACAATTAGGCAATAAAAACGAAGCATATGAAATTGTAAAAGAGCAACTTTACCCCAAGCAAGCGAGAGCAAGTTATGAACTTAGAAATATCAGTCAGCGGGCACGCATGCGTATCAGAGGGTGTGCGCTGGAGCGCTGCGCCCGCGCCGCTGTGCGTGCCATACCGCGACAGGTGGGCTGCGGTGCTGTATTGTGTGCAAATATCAGTTAAGTTATTAAGGAGCGTCGGTGGACGAGTAGTTAAGGTATTCGATTCGTAAGCGAGAGGTACCGGGTTCGAATCCCACTGCGGTCAAGTACCAATGACCCTTTTCTGAGGTATGTACATTAGTAGAATGCTAACCAATGCTTTTAGGGTGAGGGAAAACATCGTGATAAAACCTGCACGATGATCAGTTTGACGACCTGAGTGGTGCAATGGTCAAGTTAAGAGGTCCTGGGTTCGATTCCCGGCCGGGCAGAAATTGAAATGATGAATTTTAATTTATGTGACGGGTCGGGGTGTTCTATGTATAATAAGTATGTATTTAATTAGTATAACAGTTATCTAGCATCCATAGTACAAGCTTTGCTTAGTTTGGGGCTAGATGGCGCTGTGTGAATTTGTCCACGAATATTTATTTATTTATTTATTGGGTCAGGCTGGTTGATAGCTACATTAGCTATTACCATACATGCAACACTAGAGGTTCCCTGTGGTTATCATCTGGGTGCGTTTCGAAACTTCACTAACATTTGAACGGGATCTAAAGTACCCTATGGCGACCGGAAAGCTCTCAGAAAGAATGTAGCTCTCATTTTTTATTATTTTAGTTTATAAAGTTCGTATGTGAATATGTGCGTATGTACGCATCGAGGTATGTATCCATGATACGATGTATGTACGATTCTAAATTATTTATATCTATTTTTCTTTGCTATTTAAGAAAGAAAGAAAATTTATTTAGTATACAGGTAGATATTTATAAGTATTAAAATTTGTACATTGTACTGAAAGGTCTCCATTCAGCATAAAGTGAAGCGTCACGCAACAAGTGTGCAGCTATGACGCTGGTTTTCTGTGGAGCATTATGGCGCCACCACCGTTTCTATTAAAATTATTGATTTACAATCTTACATGTAACAAAACAATAATAATATGTAAATAAAAATATGTTGTCTCCATCACTCGAAACCGACTAAACTTGGCACACAGACAATTTATAACTTGGATTAACACAAAATATGCTGTAATGTATCCCGAAATTCAAAGCAGATCCCTTTGGACACGGCATACCTTTCATCGCACATAATATTATTATTGCACGTGTGTTGCACGTAATATGTTTTCTATTATCGGGTGTGTTACCATGGTAACCTATCTCACCTAATGTAAAGAGCTTGAAAAGTTAGCTACCGTTTTCATGAGGCGCAAAATTTTTTCCCGACAGTCGACAGTTGTACGCGGAAGAAGTCACGAACAAAAGCTACCATCCCATATTTCGTAAACTTTTCGTGAAAAGCACCGAACACCCTTCCGTGTACAAAACCCAGTTATAACCATAACTATCATCACGTGCCAATAAATTACACCCATAATAAATTCCATGGGGAGGGTCAAGTCAACCCTCCTTTTAAATACCGACGTACCGCCTCCCATTTCCTGGCACGTGTCCTTACTTTTATCAACCAAATTTAAATTAAAAGGCGAGAAGTAAGCAAGCGAGAAAGAAATAGATAGGTTATACCTTCACGTGTAGGTAGAAGCGAGAGGGATAATGATATTAGCATGTGTATCGGAACCAGTAAGCGTGACGAACTCGTGCGCATCGTTCCACATAGTTGGTAAGCCGTTGATAATAAGATGCGATAGTGAGAGCCATATTGCTTTGAATTTTTCATTTACGAGATGCTCACCTCAGACACTTTAGTTAATTAGATGATTATGTGGTCTAGTGATTCTTTGGATGACTTGAACATCAAATACTGGACGCTTATATTGCACTACTTGTGCTTTTGTTTGTAATAAATAGATTCATCGAAACCACAGGGAATCTCACTACCTATGGTGGCAGTTCTTTAGACAAAGGTTGCCTGGTAGAGAGCGCTTGCAGCGATAAGGCCACCTTTGCCCACAACTAGTTATGGTTTTTGTCGGAACTTTTTAATGTAATTATTTTTGTGTGAGCAATAAAAAATTTATCTAAATATGGGTTATTATTTATTATATTTTTACATACATACATACATACATAGTGCTCACGCCTGTGTCCCACAGGTGGGGTAAGCAGAGACTATGGACGCCACTTTGCTGTCCTGACACAACTCCCTAGCCCCGCATATATCCACAAATCTTTTCATACATCTCCTTGTATTCTCGCCATTTCGGACCCCAGTTTTTTATTTTATTATTATTATTTATTATATTAGCCTGAATCATTCCACTGCTGGGCAAAAGATTCCCCCCGACTTCTACTTTATAGAAAATAAAATTATCATCTCAGTTTTGTAAGCCGTTCGCTAACAATGAACCATGAAAATGGTGCTCTAAAATTTAGCTAAAGACCCAACATCATTCTGCTAACAAGATGGCGCACGAAGCCTTTCAGAGCATCTCCGTTTTAAAATTTCCAGTTTTAACCGGTTTTCGCGGCACGCGACCAAGACGTGTGTTCACGGTCTGATGCATCGAAGACACGAGCACAAAGGTGCTCTGTTTTTGTAACGGACAGGAAGCCCGCTCTCGTGAGCACGCGCCGTTTTTTATACCTCTCGCGCAATATGGTCTGGTCTATATACCAGCCATTGTTTCTTCTTTGTCTTTAGCAGATCTGGCTGAGTAAGGTTTTATAGCCTTGAGTTCCTTTGTTATAGTTGCTTTGGACTAAAAGTTGTAGTCTTGAATTTTCGTCTGCGTGTTATTTTAAACGGTTTAACTCATATTTGTTTCAAACTAAACTCGCGTTCTTTACACATATTATTATATTAGACGTCGGGAAAACAAATCATAAAGGTACGTCGCGTCCAAGTCCCGTCTAATATAATAATAGGTTTAACTCATTTTCTCTATTGGTACGTACTTTAGGTTCTAAGTAACCATCGAATCTAGTAGACTTCGTTCGCGTGATCCTTACCCTACCCCTACTCGTACCATATCCTATCCTACCCTACACCTACTTTATACCTACCTACCCCTTTTTCTTGCTTATAAAACTGTCTCTTGAATGGCTCTATCTATTGCTTAAAACCGCATTAAAATCCGTTGAGTTGTTAAAAAGATTACATATATACATACATATAATACAGACTTTGTTTTATACTATGTAAATATATTGTTTGTGAAATGAAAGTTCACGTCATCTAACCACAGAAATTAAAATAAGATACGATAACATATTAGATACTAAATATAGTGGAAACTATAACACAAACGACAAGAATATTCACTCAAGAACTCCATCAAATACCTTTGACCTTCACCGGGACCTTTACTTGGTTTTCACGTAAGAAAATACATACAACGCTCCCAAAAGACATCTCCAGTGTCAAATTCGTAAAGAATAATTCAGGGTAGAAGCAAAGAAGTGATCGCGAGTGACTTTGGCGAAGTGATCGCAAGTGACTTGCTCAATGTTAATAGGGAGCGAAACTCGGCGAATGTCACTTTTGCTTCTGAATTTTTAAAGTGACTGCGCCGAGTGAGTTAAAACTTTGCTGTACGCTGGGGTGGCGTAGCGATGTCGGAAATGCGGGAAAGTTCCGGAATAACGCTGTTTTTGTATTTTGCAGAGATTGTGATGGTAATTATGAATATTTATTATTATTTATTTATTTATTTTATTTTCCAGTTTATTGTACACATAAAACTTTGATGAAAAATACAGAGTTATAGATGACACAACAGGCGCTACTTATTTCTTAGAAGAAATCTCTTCCAGCAGGCCTATCAAAGAGATATGTGATAAGTAGTCGCAGATTAGACATGCACAATATCTAACTAAATATACATACATATATAATAACCTAATATAATAAACTACATGAACCAATACATAAATACATAGATACCTAAAAATTATCCATAGGCATTGTACCCCGCATTTTCAAGAACTAAGAGAGAGATAGTGCTCTTTCACACGTTTCTTAAAAATACCGATAGATTTACTATCGCGTATTTCATACGGCAGAGAGTTCCACAACCTTGCAGCATGAACAGTAAAGGAGTAGGAATAGAAATCGGAATGGTGAGGAGGTATTGCTAATGAGGTTCGTACACTGGGACGACAATGTTTGTCTAGTGGACGGGAGAAATGAAAACGTTCAGAGAGATATAAAGGAGCGGACGGGTTATAAAGAATATTATAAAGAGTGGAAAGGATGTGAGCATTCCTACGCTGTCGAATTGGGAGCCACTTGAGTTGGGATCGATAACTTGAGACATGGTCGTACTTGCGTAAGCCAAAAATAAAGCGTATGCATAAGTTTTGAAGCCGCTCTAGCTTATTCAAAAGCTCCTCAGTGGCATCCAGATAGCAACAGTCTGCATAGTCTAGAAGAGGAAGAAGTAGAGTTTGAGCAAGAGAGATTTTAGTTTTCAATGGCAGAAAATTTTGGAGATGTTTGATAGAGTGGAACGAAAAATGCATCTTCTTACTGACCTCATTGACCTGAGACACCCAGGACAAATTGGGCTCTAAAATCAAACCTAGGTTTTTTGATTTTTTGCTGAGCGGAATGGAAATTCCATCGTAACAAATTTGGGGGATAACCGTGTCAGATCCAAGCCGCCGACACATATACGGGCTACCTATAAGCATAACCTGAGACTTCTTCGGGTTTACCAACAGACCATAAGACTTGGCCCAGGAACAAATGCGCTTTAAGTCATCGTTAATACAACTAAAAGCATCCTCGATGTCAGTGATTTTAAAATGGCAGTAAACTTGCAAGTCGTCAGCATAGAGATGGTACTTGGAAAGGATAACAGAGGTGACCGTGTTGATAAAAATCGAGAAAAGGAGAGGGGACAGAACTCCACCCTGCGGTACACCTGCGGCTATACCACACCATTCCGAGAAAACCTCGTCAGAGCGGACCCGCTGCAAGCGACCACGCAGGTATGAGTCAAACCACGTTATCACGGAAGGAGAGATATTAAGAGAGCGAAGAATAGCAAGAAGAACATCAAAGTCTACAGAATTAAAAGCACTGCTAAAATCGAGCAAAGTCAGAATCGTTAAACACTTATCCTCCATCGCAAGACGGATGTCATCGGTGACTTTTAGCAGTGCTGTGACGGTACTGTGACCTGGTCGAAAACCAGATTGGAAAGTGGAAAGTAGACAGTTTGAAGACAGGTACTCAGTGAGCTGACAATGGATGATGTGTTCAAGGACCTTGGAGAGGAATGGTAGCACGGATATGGGACGGAAATCAGAAAAGGAAGAGGGATTGGAGATCTTTGGAAGTGGAATAACGTTGGCAAGTTTCCAAGCCGACGGGAAAGAACTCGTTGCCAGTGAATGGTTGAAAATGTGACAGAGAATTGGTAAGAGTTCAGGGAGTAGGAGGGATATCATACGAGGACAGAGGTTGTCGCTGCCCACTGCAGTAGAAGTGATAGAAAGTATATGCTTCTTAACATCCTCCTCCGTGACAGATTTAAAGGAAAAAGACGTACTCAGAGGAAGTGGCTTACTATTTACCTGCGCTATAGTACAAGCCTTTATATTTGGGTCTAAGGTAACAGGTGGCGAAGAGAAATAGCGATTGAGTGGATTTAGATCAACAGAGCCACCAAGAGACATTGAAGATTTACCAATTCCTAGAGATCTAAGGTACGCCCAGACCTTTGCTGGGGCTGATCCATTAACCGACTTATGAATATGGCGTCTCCTGGCATCTCTACACTGACGACTGCAATAATTTCGGAGGTACTTATAGCGTTCAAAGTTTTTCTCGGTCGGATATTTCCTAAAGCGCCGCTTTGCACAGTCACGCTTCGCCATCAAAGATTTAATTTCTTCTGTAATCCATGGTGCGGGCGCTTGTCGCAATTTTACCCTTTTCAGAGGTGCGTGGTTATCATACAGCCGTGAAAGAATGGAATTAAATTTTTCAACTTTTAAGTCAATGAGATCAGCACTAAGAACAGGAGTCCAATTAATACCCGCTGCGTCATTTTTCAACACCTCCAAATTAATCCGCCCGAAACTACGGCAGAAGTTATATTTCGGTTTACGTTTGGGGGGTTGTATTTTAAAAGAGAGAAATATTAAATCGTGATATGAGAAGGGGGCAGAAAATTGGCCATGAACAGCAATTTTATCGAGAGAAGAAGTAATCATTAGGTCAAGAAGAGAAGGGGAGCAATTTGGAGAATGATGCGTTGCAGAAAGTGGGAGTATATGCAGATTGACCGAGGACAAGAGAGTCTGTAACTTGTTTGAACGCCCGTCATTTTTGAGCAAACATGTATTAAAGTCCCCTAAAAGGAGAACATCATCATAATTGGGACAGAGATTGCAAAGCAAACTGTCAAGAGAACCAAAGTAATCTATATGCAAAGAGGGACTATAAAATACGGCAAGCAACAATTTTCTATGACGGAGCGTTAATTCAATAAATAGGTATTCAGCAGAGCACGAGTACGGGTTCGGTGATGCACTGACAACAGTGTATAAAATGTCTTCACGAAGATATATAGCGACACCACCACCTCCCTTGCCCGTCCGGTCATTGCGAATGAGTGTAAAGCCAGGGAGTGTGAATTGAGAAGAGGGGAGAGAAGGTTTTAGGAAAGTTTCCGAAATAAGCACCGCATCAACAGGACTGTTGCTAAAAGATGCCAGTAAATCGGTGTAGTGGCCAGGAATGCTCTGGGAATTTATGTGCACGATATTAAAATTGTTTGGGAATCTGGATAGGGAAGCCTTCAACTGATCATGCACACAAGGATTTGTGGCACCGTCAACGTCACTATCAGAGTCAGCACTGAGAAAACTGTTAGCAGAAGAAGAGCAGGAGAAAAAACTATCATTAATTTCCTGAGGGCTAATCATACAATACCTATAAATATAAACTACCTACTTAAATAATAGTAAATATATCAATATAAATTTATAAATAATAAATACACAATAAACTAAAAGCTTATTTAAAGCTACGAATAATATTTTGCTTTTATCACAGTCACTCACCGCAGCGTGCTGTAAGAGATTAAATGCCTAAACTAAAATACATTTCAATTTCATCACAATATCAAAAGAACACACACAAATACCGGTGAAATTGCTATGACGCTAGGCCAAAAAATAAAATATGCTTTTATATGAACAAAACGCAAAAAAAAAAAAAAAAACTCTAATGTCATTGTCTTGTCATTGATTTGGAGTGAATTGACATAACAAACAATAACATTGACAAAATATTTAAAGTGACCTGCATTTAATGTTAAACAATTTATAAAAGTGACTACTGTAAAGAAGAAAAAATAAAAGTTATAAATGTGTGTGGAATTGAAAAAAGATTAAGCTACCAAAATGAAGAGAGCCGTACTTAACTAACACAAAGACACCCTACTTTCTCGTTCGTTTCACGACGGCAGCAGCCGCTGGCTTGGAAGTAGAAGCCTTGGGCTTCGCAGGAATCGCCGACTCCACTAAAGGATTAGGTTTGACAGCCTGCTTATCCGGCTCAGCGCCCCTAGCCACCGGGAACTTGACGATTAGCCCTTGAAGTTCGGCAGCGGTCTCGATCTTCTTTCGCATCTTATTTGGAAGTACAATGGCTATCTTGCCATCCACTGACCAGCAGCTTCCGACCCCAAAGTGTTTTCGCGCAGCCATGAATACGTCGTGCCTCTCTTTTGTTAAAAATTCGGACATGACAATTCCCGAGTCCTTGAGGGAGGTCTTTGTGTCCCAAACCAAGCGTCGCTGCTCCAGTTCCCGAATATTTGCTTTGGTATTGGCTCTAAAGTAAGAACTTTGTGTGAAACCGTCTTCATCAACAATGGCTTTCGGCTTGTGGAAGGAAGCCACGGTCTACAGCTTCCGCTGTATCTCAGCTGGTGGTTGCTAGCGGATGCAGCAGCAGCGGCTGTCACATGCTTTACCCAAACACGTCCTTGCTTTAAATTTTTACAAAATTTAGTTTTTCAAAATCTCTGATTCAGATTTTGATATCATTATCAGGTGAAGTCGGTGTAGCAATCAATCGTCCGCCTATGATTGTCTCCCACTTTGCCTTGTTTACTTTTTTTTATGTCATACGTTAGGCAAACAGGCAAGCGGGCCACCTGATGGAAAGTGGTCACCACTGCCTATAGACATTAGCAACACCAAGAGTATCGCCACTGCGTTGCCCACCTCTATAACACGTTGCTCTAGCAGCAAAATGGCAAATGTCACTCCACTGCTAAAGCCACGGTTCCCCAGCTCCCCACCTCATGGAGCACTGGAAACCTTACTCACCGGCAGAAACACAATACTATATTTGTTGTACACAATACTTGTTGCACAGAACGTCTTCTATGTCTTCCTCTCCTCTCCTTCTCTCAATTTTTCCATCCAATATTATTTTAAAGAGGTCGCCGTGTCATATCACATGCCCTAGAATTCCTACTTCCTACACCTTCGAAATTAAAATCTATTGTCACCCTACCGCACTCTCCCGAAAAGTGAAGTGCGTCGAACTCCACGAAAGTTATCCCCACTGATTTGCATAACACGTGACACCGTCTTTTTGTGACAATCTTGGGCGAAGATGTTTTTTTTACGCCAACTTTTTTCTCCAAGAGTTTATGTGAGTGGCATATGAATATCCGACCAAGGAGTTATCTGTAAAGGAGCTTTTGTTTTAAGAAACTTTTCGTCTGAAGTGTGCCAAATGGTATTTTTGAGGAAGTTTGTCTTATTAAGCCGAGGCGATATGTCTGGGAAGGTGAATGTTGGAGTCTTTGAGGGCTGTGTACAAATAGTCTAATACAGGTTAAAGGAAATATTTTCCAGCACATCTACAGAAGAGACCAGGCAGATGTGGCAAACAAGCTTGCGGCCTGTCTGATGGTAAGCAGTCACCGCACCCAAAGTAGGTAAAACATATTATATTACGTGTATTATGATCTGCCTACTTTTGCACATATAACAATCTGAACTTATTTCCAATATAACCATAAAAACACCTATTCATGCACTACCTGATACGCAACATAATATTACCACTTAATTATTATTCAATTCATTTAAAATAGATAACATAACAAACATAACAGACCTATAATCAATGAGGGATTAAATTCACTGCGTATGAATATTCAATATCAATGAAAATGAGTTTAAAGCCGATTGATGATACCTTTGTATCAATAATCAGAATTGGCACCTACAAGCTAATTATAAAATAACACAACTTAAGTTTCATGTAATAAAATCGCAATTGCGTTGTCACTGTGAGGACTAAGAAGAAATGTATTATGCCTGTAATTAGCCTGGTTTTGTTATACTTCAAACTGGAATACAACAATGCCAATATTGTTGCTTGGAGGCTGAAATTTTCAATATTGCGATCTGGCGAAGTGTGAAAATTATGGCACAACATTCCACTAATGTGGTCAAGGCTGAAATCCGACAGCGGACTTACATCCATCTGCAAGTCCGCTTTTCATCCTTTTCATCATATTAACAGCTATTAATATGATTGCGATAAATAAACGTGAATAGTAAACATGCATTTCCTTTAAAAACTTTCCTCTACGTCCTTTCCTACTGACAAACACTCCCAATTCAATATAAACCCAATGCATATTAATGGAACAATTTGTGCACATTCACGTTTTAATTTTCAATATTTGCCTGCATTTAAGCCAGCGGTAATCAATGGACCATTCATAGTGGACCGTGTAGATGCAAAATTTAACGGGTTTAAACATTGCTGCGGGGCGGCAAAAGATCAGTCGGGCTTTAATTGGATAAAATAACGTCTCTCTTGAATACTGTGTATTTTCGGACGTAAATACTCTAGTGTATATTTTTTGCTTTTGGTTCTTTGTGTTTCGTTTATTATGGCATGTTCTAATCCGTATCCTTCAGAATATTATTCCTTTTACGAACAGCCTGGGGGCGATTTACAGGCTGCGACATCTCGAACCACAAAACTGTTATCAATAGAGATTTCAGTGACATTTCTAATAATGATTTGTGGCCAAAAAGAATGTTAAAGAGATGTCTCAGCGCGAAATTAGGCCCCCAGAAAAGATCTTCGAATTTTCTTGCAAAGCGTTGTCAAATTGTATCTCGTTATAGATAATATAACATTCCACAAGATAAACGTCAATACTGTAATACAAAAAATATACTGCAAAAATGTATGACATTAACAGTCCATAACAGTCCACTGGATCTGAACCCCCTCCACATCAGTTGAGGGGTTGGCCTTGTCTTCCCTTAATAACTGCAAACTATTAGTCCTAGTGTCATTGTTTGGCATGTATAGTCAGCTCACTACGTTGACCTTGACCTTGAGTTTGCGTTGGGAATAGGTGGGGCGGCAACGGAGGGGCACTGCATTGAATGAACGAAACTATTCAGCGTAACTCACGACTCACACGTGGCGGTGATTAATGCGTATATTTATTGAGTTTATCTACATCAATCGATCCGTATTAGAATAGATGTAATTTAGACAATATTTACAATAAAAATAAGCAAAATGTGTAAAAATGTTGACAAAAATAAATATGTCGGCCTCAGCCCTTGCAAGAGCCAGCAAGAAATAAAAATCGGTCAGAAAGAGGGGCCCATGGGCCACACGTGGGTATCCCGATGTCCGGCGCTTTCGATTTCGAGAGCGTCTCAAAATTGCCAAGGTTGACGTTTTACGTATAACCCAAGGCCGTGTGTCCAGCACAGCCCATTGTGTGATTTGGTACCATTCAGGGTCTCGGTGGTTCAATTTAAGATACTGGTTACGTTAATTGCACCGAAGGCCAACCTTAAGTAAATATTATTGAATGATCATTATTTTGACTCATGTTTCATATTATATCTCGAAAGAATTTGGTCATTATTTCAAAAGTGGTCCAATACAGGTTACGCTCTCCTACAACAACAAACCTTTGCACACGTACGGTTCTAAAACGCCATTAGGTACTCCGTGCAATAAAACAACGCCTACGCCCCGATATGTAACATCGGTAGCGCGAGCGTTGCCGCAAGTAACGCGAAATGCAAACGGTGACCGGTGGAGCGTGCATCGATGCGTCCAAGGTATTCGGAACGTACGACGTGTGCGTTAATAACTTTAGGTGTTTCGGTGGAGGTAAATTTAAGCAGGGAGTAGGTTCTTACTGTTTTATTCAGTTGATTTTGTAACTGTTTTACTTCAGTTAAAATATTGTGTGGTTGCATTTTATGAAGGTCTTTTTCATTAGTAGGGTAGTCATCATCTTCTTGGTAGGACTACTATACAATCAAAAACCTGGAATAGAAAAGCCGTTTAACAAGTGAAGCAACACAGGGGTGGATAGAGACTAACTAGTGTGACAAGAAATTATAGTATCATATTCGTTTTATTCAAAAGAACAAAGTCGTAAACGCACGTAACATGAATGTATTTTCATGAGATCATCATCACCATTTTTTGTAGTTGATCACGATACTCACAACATAACATTGCAAGCAGTAACGCGAATCATAATATGTGATACAAAAATGGACCATATTTAATGAACAATACATTCCATTTTGACTAGCTCTTACACATTTTGCTTCTGTATTTAGTCGACTGTATTTAACCAGGGTGAATTTATTTCATTTAGAAAGCATAAGCATAAAATACAACCTACCTTTTCACATAACCACAATAAATACGACATTCTTAATGACAATTCCTCCATAGAAACCCAAATATATTCTTCCCTCAGAATGAACTAAATACGATTGTAATAAAGGGAGAGTTCCTTCCAATCTAATGGAGCAGGGCTGCCCTTGCGCATCCGAGCGAGAAGGGAGACAGCTGTCGCGGTCGCACCGGCGGAACTAAGGGAGAGTGAGCTCGAATTTCTTTGGTATCCTCGTCGTCGATTTATGATTTATTAGTATAGATATGGAATGTGGTTTCCTATAGTATTCCATGATAATTGTTTAATTTAGCGAAGTCACGTTAAAGGCACGTAGGGTTTGAATTGACTGCTTTGTAGCTGACGATATCTTTGGGTGTTGAATGAACCTGTCGTACTATTTATTTGTTCAATTTATTAAAACAAATTACAAATGACATCATACCACTTGAAGCTATTAAACCACAAGTTTTGTAGAAATTTTATCACTTATAGACCACAAGGTTCTTCGAAGTGCTGACAGATTTCCCATAAAAGAAAAATACCGTAATGATGCGCCTTTCAAAACCCTACCGTTCATAAAATACCGGCTCCATGTTTAGTCGGTACCTATTGTAAAAATGGGCTTACTGTAATTTAGTCATTTTACATCAAGTTGTGGTGGATTCGTAGAATTATTTATAAGTATTCCTTCTTAATTTTATTAAGTTTGTAAGACCCGATTGATTGTAAAGACAAGAGAGGATTCTATTCTGGGAAAACTCTAATCAAACGTCATGATGATGACGATGATGCCGCAATCTAGCTTGAACCGTAGGATTCACTGCCGAAGCTTCTACACGAGTGGGCTAAGGACATGTTTCAGTCAAAAGACTTACAATGCATTTAGAGTGCAGTTCAATGACGTTCAGGTCACTGTTCAGGCTCCCTCGTTACTGCATTCAGTGCATCAGAATTGTTTCCACGTAATCATTCGCAAGAATGCCGCATCTGTGGGTAGAAGGTTGCGAGGGAGCACCAGCACTGTCCTGACAATGTTGGCGAACAGGATGGACTCTCCTGTTCTAATGAGATTTATTGACTTGCATATATATAATTTATTGAACATAAATTGTGGCATTGCGCAGTTTAAGTTGACATTTCCTATGAAGAGATTGATATATTGTGTATGAATTGTATTGACATTTATTTTGTTTTTAATAATACAACCTTCCTTATTTATTTCTCAGGACACTAACCTAGTTAATAAGACCGTTGATACTAACAAAATGTGGACAAAATGGTCTGAAATAAGTGAAATTTACTGAGTACGTTACCCAGCGATTATTCGCCAAAAATTTCACCGCGATAATTCCATTCAGGCACATCATATTCGCCGGGAACATCCTAATAGCTGGTTCTTGCTACGTAATACTCGTATAGACTCATACACGTCATCACGAGCATCGATTTTCCGATAAATTCGCCACCGTAACTCAGGTGAGAGGGGAAATAATTGAATTTCAGATTCCGGGCTGTGTGCGCTCGAGTGCGTACAGAAGCCGTGAATGATAAATCATAGACGTCGCTGGCAGGTGCGGGAAGAGCTCCCCCAAGCTGCGAGCATCGGTGAACGTTGAGGCACTCTCTTTAGACCAGTACAACATGAGGCCTTCGCGAAACTTTTGTACTACGGTAAATATTTATTTTTGGAGAGTTCTGTCGACGATGGTCTGTCGAGAATAGGTAGCTAAATCGAATAAAAAACAATATAAATTGGGTTTGATCTCCATTACAGTATGGAGAATCGATGGCTGATTGAGCAAAATGGTAGTTGAGTTACGATAAAACCTATCAGCAAACGCAGGAAAGAATGGCCGACCACTACTTAAACGCATGGCCTTATAAATGTTGTGTAATGGTGTGTGTAAGGAGTTCTACGGCTAGATGTAAATCAGTAATATCGCTGAAAATTATCAGCTTCTTTTTTCCTGTTATGTTTATAAAAGTATCATTTAATTTTAATATTTCTGTAAGTAATTGTGTACCTTTAAAAGCTGCTGTAACTAAAGTGACAATTTACTGCGATTCAACGTCTGCTTCGCTCAGTACTCGTAAATACCGGGTAGTCTTGTAAAGAATACTTCTTAGATACATTAAGAAAAGTTCTTTGTCTCAGCTAGTACTGGATACTACGGTCCCTATGAATGTTTTATTCGAACACTCTTTTAGAATTCTGCTGCATTCGTTTTTACCTAATACCGTACCTGTTCTTGGAACAGAATTGTTAAAAGCAAAATCTAGTAGAGATTAAACCCAGAGCAGGTATCTTTTCTCCGTATACTTTTTATACCTAAGTATATTTAGAGTGTTAACGTTAATGTCGCAAATACATTAATTGGTATAAACAGGAAATCGATTCTCCCCAGGAAGGAGAGTACAACATGGAGTTCTTCAACGTATAAACAGATTTAACTGGGGTCGGGAACACCCGCAAAGACGTCGGTGGCCCGATGGTTAAGGTGTCCGACTCTTACCCTGAGGTATTGGGTTTGAACCCCAGTACCACCATGTACCAATGACTCTTCCCTGAGTAATGTAGGTACATTAGTTGAACACTAACCTACGCTCTTACGGTGAGATGGCAGTTAAGCCACTGTAAGTACATAATTTGTCAAATCTTGGGTCATGGTCAAGGCAGACCACGGGCCCCCGCCGCGAGAGCACAACCGGGACATTAACGCAAGATGACCAGACCCGGGTCGGCAACACGCACGTACCCCTGGTATTGCAAACGACCTTAGGCTAATATAAATATCTGTTTATGTTTTTTAACACTTGTGTATAACAGATGTATAAGTGGTGTAAAAAATTAAGAGAAGACAGCTATTGCCCCACATTCATACGCATCACTATTCTTTGTGGAGCCTGTACCTCTTCAAATTAGTCAAATGAACATATTCGTTAGAACTATGAAGTCCTGTACCCTCAAAGTTAATGGAAACAAAGAATAATTTTTCATATCTTCACCATTAAATGCCAAACATCACTTCATCTTCCCTTAGGGATAGGCAGAGGCGATATTGTACCCCTTTCTACGGCCCTGACAAAGCTCTCTCGCTTGTATTAAATACGAAATATAGCCGCCACGTCGAGCCTCGCTTGCGACAGTCTATGCAAAATGGACTGGCAGTGACTGGATATCTATCTTTGCGCAAAACTACGTACAGTAGTGGGCCTTAAGAGAACCCTATGTCCAGTAGCGGATTGCTATAATTGGCTGATGATAATCATAAAATCAGCCGGAAGACGCCCACTGCTGGGCATAGGCCTCCCCCCCGAGATCTTCACAAAGGCCGGTCTTGTGCCTTCCGCGTCCAGCTAGTACCTGCGATTTTTACCAGATCGTCGGTCCACCTTGTGGGAGGCCTACCCACGCTGCATCTTCCGGTACGTGGTCGCCACTCGAGAATTACTGCCTCATCGGCCATCTGTTCTGCGAGCTATGTGCTGTGCCCACTGTCAGTTAAGCCTGGCAATCCTTCGTGCTATGTCAGTGATCTTAGTTCGCTTGTGGTTCTCCTCATTTATGATTCGCTCGCGAAATGACACTCCGAGCGTGGCCCTTTCCATTGCCCTTTGGGTGACAGTGAGCTTTCTTATAACAGGTAAATAAGTGGCCACTCTGTTCCTTCGTCTTGAGACACTGCGGTAATTGGGACGAGAATATATGGCGTAACTTACCGAACGCTGTCCAACCGAGTTGGATTTGTCGCTTGACCTCCATCTTTCTCCATCGTCCTACCTATTCTAAAGCCCAGACTAGACTAAAGATGCCAGAATGCACATACTACAATACATACTGAGTATAATTTATTACTTTCGTGGTTATTCACTAGTTATAAATTGTCACAATTACTAGGATTAAACCGACAAACCCGATACTAGTAAGTGTGACAATTTATGTGCCCCTGGGAAATAGTTCAGCCGTCGCAAGCGCCCAAGCCTAAGTATGAGCGTTAACTTCTCCATTTGAAACCATTTGGCTGTCAGATTTCATGGTGATAAGTGATCATTTTAGCGTCAAAGGGCCGGTGACGGGGAAGCAATTTTTATCACTAATGATACCAGGGCGGTGCGTGTTTTGTAATATTTTATGAAGTCGTTGTTGAAACGGAAGGAGTAAGCTTGCGTTATGTACCTATACCTATCAACAAAATATAACTCTACTTACTTCACAAGAAGTTTTTAATGCAACATGATCCTCAAAATTTTACCTATACAAAATTCAGTCAAAATTATTAGATTGTCATAATTACAATTGTAGTAAAGAATTTGATTAATGAACGTAATTATTATAATTTTTTTTCCAGAATAAAATTGTATTAATTCTTTGTTGTATGACAAAAAGTAAATAAATTAACAATTCCTAACTCTCCTATGTCCGACATGAGTTTCCAACATTTTAAAAGGAGCTGATGAGCAGAGTTAATATACCATATGACAAGTACCTTTATTCTTAGCATTCGGCATCTAATACTCTTCTATATTAATCCCGTGCGGAAGTCGTGAGTGAAAGGGGTTTGAATAGAATAGAATAGAATAGAATAACTTTATTGTTGAACTGTGTAGGTACATTTAGGTATTACAAATTATATTTGTGAGTCTCAACAGTTTGCCCATTTCGGACATACAATATTTAAATAAGCAATAATGAAAAAGTAAAATTCACATCCATTTAAAACAATACCAAATAAAACTTGGAAATAAATCAAAATATGCAATGTCAAAATACGTAATAAATCAAAAATGTCAAATTCAAATTAATTTGTCAATTAAATTATAATATGAATGTCAGTTTATAATTTACAATATCAAACTCTTATTTCGTCCAAAATTCCCCCAGATTATAAAAAGCCCTATCCAGTAGCCATTCTTTTAATTTAGTTTTAAATTTATTTCTACTTAACATTTTTAAATGTTCTGGTAAATTATTGAACACTTTAATTCCAAGGACATTTGTTCTCACATCGACCGCCTTCTGCTGGACTTGACCCTCCTCCACATTAGTAGAGAGTTTAACATAATCTCCACGCTTTGCAGGCGTGCTGGAGATCGCAGCGTTGCAAATACTCAACAGAAAAAGATGCAGTCCATTTTTTTCTGGTCTACGGTGATCCTAGCTGGTTAGCTTAGCAGACATTTGTCGCCTCGTGTAACAGTCGTAAGTCAAAGGGGTAAGTGCTACTATACTCTACTGGATACCACACGGTCTGTTCAATATTTTGCCTATAATAACGCTGGTCTTTGCCAAAAGTAGAAGGACAAATCTTAAAAATACAAATGCCAAGCAAAGACATAAAGCAAAAAGATTGTTACCCCATTTGGCTATGAGATGTTAAAAGACCAGAACTAAGTACTAGCATTAGTTTTTATTTTATTTTCTCACATTGGACAGTTTCCATTTTGGAAGGATTCCATGTTTTTATAGACTATCCTATCTTGCTTGCGATCTATTCCCGTTGGCTCTTTAGCAGAGGGCAGTAGGGCACGAGGGATTCTTTGACTTTTGTTCCCGTAGCGTTGGTACAACAGATAGACAGAATGCCATATATGCTTACGGTAGAGCTAACGAGAAAAATATCCTTCATTTCGTAATTTTTATGTAAAATCTAATTGCGACATGGCGTATAGAATGAGCAAGCTGAAGTGGGCAGTGGGCTGGCCATATCTGCCGACCAACCGAAAACCGTTGGGATAAACGAGTTCTTGAGTGAAGACCGCAACTCAGCAACCGAACAGGACTCGGAACAGGGATGTTATGGGGGTCCGTAACCGTAACCGAGTTTCGGTTACGGTTGATGAATCGGATATCAGAAATACTAAAAAAAAACCGTAACCGAAAGTTTCGGGGCTGAGTGTAATGTTATGACAGATGTTTTTAGCATATTTTAGTAAATGACACTTATAGAAGAGTAGTTATAATAGTTATTTTTGTAACCGGTCGTAATATCCGAAACTAAAGGATAATACGAAATCATTTAGTATCCGTATAACATAAAATCGTGTTGAACGTTATCATGGGACCTATTTTTCGGACCAACGTCGAATGCGAGATATGTCGCATCGCGCTAGAACAGAACCCCAGACAGAGTGACGATTTGCTAAAGGCTCTAAGTGGATTCCGGGCGCAGCAAACCGAAGACAGGTTGCCTTATCGCTCATTGGGGGAGGCCAATGCCCAGCAGTGAACAAGCATAGGCTTATGATGATTTTTCCTAGTCCCGTTGGCTCAGTAATTAGTAGGATAAATTGGAATACAGCTTGCTCACGAGTTCGTTTATAAATAATGAGTATGATAGGGGTAGTGTACTCAAAACGTTCGTGGCAAAAATCGATAGGGTCGATGTTTAAACAAAACTATCAATGGTGCGACACTAATAGGGAAAACTGCTTACATTGTAAAACGATGGACAGCTTCAAAATCCACCACATCTTCTTTGCAATAGGGTTAAAAATCCAATGGCAACCACAGGTTTCACATAACAAACAGTCGATGCTGGTATTGCACGATACTTCTATTACTGTACACGATACGTTTCGATTCGTTTTTGTAAATGTTTATTCGGTTTCTATTTAAAACTTACACGATATCTACATTTAGATTATTTGAAATATTATCAAATAACACAACACACAAAAAAACTAAAAACTATTGCAAATCTTTTGACACAAAGTTACACCTTAGCGCAAAACCACTTGTAGTCCTCTTCACGTAAAACAAAAATAAATTCCAAAGTTTAAACCCTCCGACCGTTAGTGTTCGAGTGAATGCTCCCAACGTGTGTGGGGTTCGAGTCCGGGCCGTGTACTAACCGACGAGGCAACTGACGTCCGGTGGTGAGCCAACCATGTCGGAAGCACTACCGATGTCGGACGACTTATGGAATAATTCATTCCACTCGTTCGTAGACACTTGTTGCTTCAATAATACTGTTTTGCAAGAAAGATAGAAATGCCTAATAATTTTTTTTGTCTTTTTACTTGGATTTCTTTTGATGTGGGTTCCAAGAACATAAAATCTTATCTAGAACAGAATCAGAAAATTATTACATATACATTATTACATACGAATAATACCATCCTACTAATGCGAAAGTTCTTAAGGATGTTTGGATAGTATAATTGTTACTCCATCATGAAAAAAATAATAAACAAATTTTGATAAAATTTTGCATAATTATACAATTGCAGTTTTTTTTAAGGCAATTGACCGCTATCTGGTGGTAAGTGACGATGCGGCCTAGGAACAGCCTTCACTCTAGCCTTGAAGGCGTCCAGATTATAATGATCAGGGAACACACTCTCAGGCAACGTGTTCCAGTCCTTAGCCGTACACAATATAAAGGTTGAACCAAAGCTGTTATTCTGACATTCAATGGTTAACGCTGGAACGGGTCCGGAACGCAAAACCGAATTTTAAGCTCGTTCCATATAATATTATGTAAGAAACCTCTAAATGCTTACCATCAGGCACGCCATACGTTTATTTGCCAGCCGGTGTCTTCTAGAAACCAACCTAGAATTGTCTTCTAAAAATGCTGCCTTTTAGTCTTTCTTCAGGAGCTAGATTTCAATATAATCCCCAAGTACGGCATCTAAAACAAACTTTTTTGCAAGTACAGACGTACACAAAAGCGGATATCCCTTGATGAAGCGAGCGTAATGGGAATCCTGCATGTAATTATGTACCAGTACGTGACCGTCGCTTGTAATGCGAATTAGAATTCAACGCGTGTAGAAATGTTGTTTATATGAAACTCCGTTTGTTACGACGATAGGAGACTGTGCGCCGACTAAGGGAATGAGCTAGCAAAGGCAATTGCTAAAAATGTATCCGAGTTTTGTGGCTGACTGTAATGTGGACTACGGATATTGTATTTTGTGTAAGATAACTGCTAGTGTAAAATGAAATAAAAAAATCTTATTCTGTTTTAATATTTATTTTATTTATAACAGCCTGAAACATCCCACTGCTGGGCAAAGGCCTGCCCCTAATCTTCCATACTTCGCAATCGTTTGCTATCGTTGGGACGGATTTATTTAAATTTTGATTTGATTTTCTTTTTAAGAGAAATTTGATTGATTCCTTGTGTGGTTCAGTGGTTAACATCTAAGTCTGGCTATCATGCATGAGGTTCCGGGTTCGAATCCCGGCCGAGCTGAAATTAAAATGATGAATTTTAATTTCTGTTACGGGTCTGGGTGTTATATGTATAAAAAATATGTATTTAAAAGTATAGAAGTAGATAGTTTATCAGTTGTCTAGCACCCATAATACAAACTTTGTTTACTTTAGAGCTAGATGATGCTATGTGAATTTGTTCCAGCATATTTTACTACTTATTTTATTTAAACTCACACAAAAAATATCTGTACAGCTCTGAAACGAGATCTATCTTTTAAAATCATTGTAGCGGCGATTCTCCTCAAATGAACGAAACATTTCCTATTTAACTCTGACCAAAGTATAATGTCAATAAGCAAACAAACCTAAATGCCTTTATTATCCATACAATCTCGACGGCAATATCTGTCCACAAAGATAAATTACATTATACCAATAATTGATATTTATTGGTGTCACGTCGTGGCGAGACGGCGATGCTGTCCCCTTCATTTTGAACGCGAGAAAGTGAGAAAGCGATAGAAATAATGGAGACAGAGGATGGGTAACAGTTTGAGTTTGATTGTCTGGTAGGTATATAAGTTTTGAAGTTATTTGTCAGCGCACATAAGTTTGAAAGCCATAAACCAAATTATCATCATATCAGCCGGAAGACGTTTACTCGTGGGCCTCCCTCAGAGACCTCCACAAAGGCCGGCCTTGTGCCTTCCGCATCCGCTGGTACTTGCGATCTTTACCAGATCGTCAGTCCACCTATTGGGAGGCCTACCCATGCTGTGTCTTCCGGTACGTAGTCACCACTCAATTACTTTCTTGCCCCATCGGCCATCTGTTCTGCGAGCTATATGCCCTGCCCAATACCACTTAAGCTTGACAATTCTCCGGGCGATGTCGATGTAAACCAAATACCTACTCAAAAGCTGAATGTGGTCGACACTGGTTATTGTCAATGTCACTGTAGAGGATTATAATGTCTTAAATCTAAATTTGCATCGATAGATCAAAGTGGAATATGATGCTCATAGAAAATTGACGCTGGATGCTGCGCTGCTTTGCCCCACTACATTCGAAAATTATATTTAAGATAAAAGTGTAAACGTGAATTTCCACTATAAAAAATAAACCTAAGGGATGGATTATTTAAAATCATTGAAATATTGATAAAAATTATCACATTCATAATGAAATAAAATTGAAGACTGTTTAAAAAACACAATTTTAAATAGGGGAAATTTCTTTTAGGTACTTTTGAATTTTTTGACAATTTATTTTGTTGTACATTACCTAAACGTTAACACAGATACACCAGGTCTAGCAATGTGTTCTCTTTTGTTTGATTTTGTACCGCGCTGTCAGGCCAGTGACAGTGTCAAAGGACGCACACACATAGATGGGCGGCCATTTTTATGCATGATTGTATACATTATTCATTCATGGTTTTAGAGAGTATCCGTTCGTATTTTTCAGCTCTATATATAGAATATTGCAACCAAACAATACAATTTTAAAAGCATTGTGTTGCTGCCGTGAGGTCTTCAGAGGGATTGATCGATGTACAACACAAACGCAATTCTACCTATTCGCGCTTTTACACAATATGGATTCCGCACAACTGACATTCAACACATTATTTATTCCACACTGTCTTCAACTATACACAAACGCGTTTCTTCCTGTTCGCGATTCTACACAATATTAATTCCACACAACTAACTGGGGTCTGCATTGACCATGATCCAGGATTGGTAGATCAAGTCATTACAGTAGAGCAACTGCCATATGACCTGCTACCGCGGAACCTGAACAAATTGGATCATGGTTACACATTCGGTCACCTGAATGAGCAGGTTTCATCATGATATTTGCCCTCACCCTAAGAGCATCGGTTAGTATATAACTAATGTACAAAACTCAGAAAAATTGACCCGCTACGCAAATTCGACACGCAAAGAAGAAAAAGAACTCAGAAAAGAGTCATTAGTACATGGCGGCACTGGGATTCAAACTCGGTCCCTTTCACTTACGAGTCGGATACTATAACCATTACGCCACCCATGCTTTTAAGGGCAGGTGGCCCGTTAGTGTATTGTTAATTTACACTGACAGACCAAACTGGAACGCATTGCTCATAGAAGTCTCACAATAACTCTGATCCTAACTCTGATCCAACAAACCTGGTCAACGCTGAGGACCCTGGACTGCCATTCACACATTCGTCAACGCTCCGATCTGTATAAAGCCTATCGCAGTTCGCCCAATTATCACAGTCTGCCGTCGCACTCGTGTCAAATTTTATCACAAACAAAGAACACATGTCGTAAGTACCCTATATCTCTCGGGTTCTCGACCACTTCCGCGGCAAACACCCGAACGCCCTGTCGGAATGTCGCGTCACGGGCGACCGGCCGCCGACCGGACGGGATATCCGGTTTGGGACACGGGAACGTAACCCGGAATAAAATCGAGGAGCCAGTCCACTGCGCTTGTTATCTCGTGGTATGATCGGCGGAATTTTAGTATGATTATGACACCTCAATATGTGTAATATATAGTTCTGACACCTATTGAAGTAGTATAGTCATAATGCGTACGAACGAAAAGGGTTACAACTGATAATACCTGAGAGGCGGTCGACACTATGCGTCCGTCAAAATAAATAAAATTGACCAATCACAGAGCCGTAGTGAACGCAGTTCACTTTACATGGAGCCACTGCCAAAAGTGTCTTACTTCGCATACTTAGAAAGGCTACTTGGACAATTATTACACGTATTAAAAAAAAATGTCTTGGCGTTAATGTCCCGGTTCTGCTTTTACGCACGAGGGGTCCGCCTTGACCATGATCCTGGATTTGGCAGATCAGGTAATTACAATGGAGCGACTGCCATCTGACCTCCGTGACCCTGCCACCAGGGGAACATGACCAGATTGGATCATGGTTTATAGTTAGTATTGTTTGTGCGAATTTTAGTTTGATAGCGATGGTAATGAGGAGTTTTCCAGTAGGTATTGAAAGTTGGTTTCAAAAAGCATCTATAGATGGCGCTCCTACAATTTTGGTAATCTTTTTATAATCTGTATGATGGTGGCAGTGATTTCATGCAGCCAACTAATACCAAACTTAAAAATAATATGTTTATTAATATAAACATAACTGTTAAAGGTTGAACGAAGTGTAAAAAGAAATATTTATAGAAGTTGGCACTATGTTCCATTATTATTACAACCTCTAAAATGGTTGAAAACTATTGATAAATACAATATTATCCAATACAACGTACCCAGTGTTTATATCCCCTTTGCTAAGATCCTATTTCAAGCGATTATCAATTACCAAAATTGTCAGGCCGCCATCTAGTGAGTGGTTAATAATGCTTTAGATACCTATTGGAAAACTCCTCATTATCGACGGATTAGGTATGCAAAATATCATAGTTTGTATGTAAATAGCGAAATGACTGACTAGATTTATTTTCGTAAATTACTGCAAAGATAAGTAAAAAACTTTTATTTTATCATGCTAGAGTAAGATAATCGCCCCATTTTGTGTCAAACTAGTTTGTTAATATCATCATCACAGCCCATAACAGTCCACTACAGGACTTTGGGCCTCTCCCGCAAAAGGGGAGGTTATTGCCATAATCTCCACGCTTGGCAGGCGGGTTGGAAATCGCAGTGTTGCAAACATAACAATGAAAAACGCTGCTGCCCATTTTCCAGTTTATGGAGACTAGATATTTTGCCTCTAAACGTTAGTCGCCTTGTACGACACCCACGAGTGTAAGGGGTTGGTGCTATTCTACTCTACCGGTCACCACACGGCTAATTATAAAAGAAATAAACTACCCTAATAAATTATAGCATACCTCTATTGTACAATAGTTCTAGGGGCTGAAACCCCGACAGTGTTAGCCAGATTCTTGCGTCCAAAATCATCCCATCCAGTATTTTGTGTGCCTATACTCTGTTGGAATGTGATCCCTCATACCTAACAAGCAGGCATTGTTCCTGCCGATACCATATTATTATTAGTTTCATAGAGAGGGATTTTCTTTTACGTATCTTGGTGTTTATGTCCTGGTTGTGCACAAGATCCCGGGGTCCGCCTTGACAATGATCTAGGATTTGGCAGATCAGATAATTACAGTGGAACGACTGCTATCTGACCCCCGTGACCCTGCTACCAGCGAAACTTGACCATATAGGATCATGGTTACACATTCAGTCAACTGAGTGTGCAGGATTTATCGCGATGTTTTCCCCCACCGTAAGAGCATCGGTTAGCATTCAACTAATGTTTATTACTCAGAAAGAGTCATTGGTAAATAGCCGCAGTGGTATTCGAACGCGGTACCTCTCGGTTACAAGTTGGATACCTTAAGCACTCGATTACCGACACTCCAGATTTTTACGTAATATAGGGAGCCAAACAAGCAAGCGGAAAGTTAGGAAAGTTTACTTATCATGGAAGCTTTGATGCTGCTTGATGGCTGAGAATAAAAAAGCATAATAGAAGAATAAAACAACCTGCAACCCAACTAATTCTCTACAGTTAAATATTGAAGGCAAAAGAGTGAATTTAAAATATAGCATTGTTGCTAAAGGAAAATAAAAAACAGCACCTCTATTAAACTAGTTCTGTCACGCTTTCTTTAATCTACGTATAAGCGGTCATTGAACTAAAGATATACGATAGTAGTTACTCCTTTTTACACTAGAGGACAAGAATTTGTGGTTAACAACATTAGTTAGGTACCTACCATAAAAACCAATGTGGATTGGTATATTTGTAAATAAAAATGTATAATATTAATATAGGTATTTTGTTAGTGTTGTTGAATAAATTGACTAGATCAGTAACTCCTTAAAATATAACATATATTTTGTTAGTATACCTAAACACTATATTATCTTTCTTCATATTCTTTAGCTTCCATTTGCAGCCAGACTAGATCTGTCAAAAGTATCAACCAGAGGGAGCCACTGTTGCTGTAACATGCTGTTGCCAGTGGTGTAGGCAATGAGGTTAAAAATTTCCGCAATATGGCAGCACCTCATACATTCCCTATAATCACTCATAATTTCCACATTCCTATCACATGTATGTCGCAATTCACACCGTCAAACCATATTTTTTGTGCTGATCCGTGATGTTATTATTCGCCGCTTACATACCTGACAGTAAACGCGTACGCGCCGACACAAAATATTTTCCAATGAAAGGTTTTCAATTTGACAGTTAAAAAAATCAAGTTTTACTGAACTTCTGTGTCAAGTTTGTCCTTAGAGTCAGCACGTTGTAAATTGATGCCATGTTGCTAAAAACTCATCACCCAGTTAAAACTCGTCCGATTTAAAAAAAACATTAGTTAATTATCCAATATTGTTCCTTGTGTGTACGTTTAACATATTACCAGTAAATTGCCCCATCTATTGACAATAAGTTAAACTCTCACTTTAATGGTATCTTGAAACCTCTCATTTAAGAATACGAACTCTAGGCGGCCTGCCAAGCGTGTATAACCTGCGTCATGAAAGAAGAGACTTGTCAAACGGCAGTGGAGGGGATTTCGCGCAGGTAATCCTATACAGCGTAAGTCGAACCACGTGACCCGCCAAGTCTCTTCTTATTTCACACTAGTTGTACCTAGATTACAAAACACTTTAGTCTGAGGACTACAAGCAAAGCATTTGCTGCTTTTCTTGAGTTAATGTGGGCTGTAAAATAATTAAAAAACTACTCACTTTACAGTCAGTAGCTCTGAGTCATACGGGTCCTATCGGAGCATACACGATAGCAAATTACCTCAGCTGTAACTTTTGCAATACATTCATTTCAATGGTAATTTATCATGAAAGTATTAAACATCGAAATGTAAAAACATTGTAACTATTGAGTGTAATAAATATTTAAAGTACGAATACGATCTACGATCTTTGATACACAAGGTTTGCAATTGTTGTATGTATATTCATTTACATTATTTGCAGCACTAAAACTCAAAACCAAAAGTTGCCTTTGATTGGAAAGACAAATGTCATTTTAAGTTAAGTTTTTACAAAAAGTGGTATCATGGTCGGGGTTTTCAGTTCTTGAACACCTTTTTTTTTTAAACATAGTGTATCGTAAAATTTTATTGTGAGTACCTACTGTAACCGTGCCAGCTATAGTAAACTGACATAATTAATAATATACCCCCCTTTACATAATATGGTATATGTTAGGGGTATGTTACCATTCCTCTGCATCTGACTTTACTAGCGGTTTCCCATAACTTCGTTCACGTAAAATTATGTTGTGCAGCATGTTTTCCGCTGTAAATAATTTCATCATACTCATATTTTTAGTACTCTTTACGTGAACCAGCAATAAACATTCATCCTTACAAATTTTCACTAACCTAAATCGAAACAACAACCCCACTAACGGCACCCCGAAACTAGCAAAGTACTGATTCCGACGAAAACCCATACGGGATTTCACATTGATCCGCTAGATTTTTTTCCCACTTATTTTGCACCGCACTGTACGCTGAGCGGGTGTTCCGTTATTCACGTATGCATCACGTAAATGCTCCAGTGTAAATCTCGTTTTGTTTGTTGCCTTTTTGTTTGAGTGTATTTTGCGGTTTGGCTTAGTAATTAAGTGAAGGATGCTCGGTTCATGAGTTCCAGTTCCAGTTCCAGAGACCATGGTCGTACAACGAACGTCGCCCGATCAATAGGAGATCTCAAAGCCATCCGTCGCACGACCGTTGTCAATTAGGACATCGCCTAAAAGTTGTGTTCTTTAATTCATACATCAAAGAAACATATTTGATTGTTTTCACGGGGAAGCGGGTCGAGCCCACATGGGTGTGTACAATTATCTAATCGGTGTCTGCTGCTACTATGCTTGTATTTAGTTACTGATTAAAGAAAAATGTGTGATTTCAAACATGAGGCAACATATTTTACCCTTACCTAAAGGATCTTACCGTTCGTAATAAAAGACAATTAATACTAATATTATAAATGAGTAAGTAACTCTGTTTGTCTGTCTGTTACGCTTTTACGGCTAAACCACTGCACATATTTTGATGTTATTCGGTATGGAGATATTTTAGCACCTGCGGATAGACATAGGCTACTTTTTATTTCTCTCCACTCGCGCCACGTGTAATACAGAAAGCTAGTAAATAATAAGTGCAAACAAGTTTCTTTGTTAATAAAAAAAAGAGTTAGAATATTATAACAGTTGGTCAAATACATTTTACGAAATTACAGCTAATAAATTCAGTAAGAGCCTCTTCACATTGCACGACAATTAACCAAACTTAACAAAACCAAACGTACGACTAGCTTAAATGGCCGCTGTTAGTTGTTACCTTAACAAGCAAAGCAATGGTAATAATATAATGATTTAGTTACCTTTGTTATTTGTTTAACTTAATCACCTTTTGCCGTTTAGAACTGCGAAGGGGTTATTACCACCACCTTTCGTGTTGCTTTGAAATTACCGCATACACTCGCAATGCATGTGACATGGAAGTCGGTGTTTTGTTTGGGTTCGCGTGGCAGTGGTTGGAGATATGGCTTTAAAGGTGTTGCTTTGAACGGCGGGTATGAATATGCGTGAATATTATTCTAATTTTTGAACAAAGGAATGGGCGTTAATCTTGTAAGTAATGCCAATGAAATAAGGTTTTTTTTTTTATATAAATTACCCAGTTATTTGCACCTCGTGGTAAGTGACGTTGTGGCCGATGATGGATATTGATGGTTAGATAACTTAGGTGACAAGTTAGGACCTGTATGTTGACAGATGTGTTTGGCTATGGTAGCGAATAATAAGTATGATAAATATATCTAGAGCCTCGAGGCTAGAGTGAATAGGCTGTTCCTAGACAGGCATGCCCCATCATCGACCGCATCGTCACTTACCACCAGGTGAGGTGGCGGTCTAGTAAAGTAAAAAAAAAAAAAAACAATCAAAAGGTGGTGGACTGTTTACTGACGGCAAAATATTTTATCTTGGTCCGCCTTTGCCAACAAAATAAAACGTCATACAAAAATTAACTACACATCCAAAATTTACATATTATTTATAAACATGTGTACTATCCTAAAAAAGGGCTCTTACAAGTAATGTAAATTCAAAATTAAAAAATTTCGGGGTTTTTGATCAGCCGCTGTATAACTGCTCGTCCGTTGAAGAGTGAAGAAGTCTATCCACAGAAGGCTGTAGACGTACTCGAGAAAGGAGAGTGTGAGTACAGAAGGGACTACAAATAATAAGGATGACTACATGCAGGATGACTATAGGAGATGTCGGGTCCTCAACTGAACCAAGGATTTGGTAGCCCCACGTTACGTCTGCTACTGTGACTATTCTAAATTCATCTTATTCTTTTATTGTTTGCTATTTATACTGTAATATCGCTTATATATCAATACACTGTTAAACTGTTCGGCTGAACAAGACGATCCCGAAAATACCTTCTAATCAATATCTCCCCTTCTAGAGTAGGCCCTAATTACCGATATTATTTTATTAAATTTTATAGTAGCAATTGGAAGAGTATTATCCACCACCATTCACCTCTGTTACTATTACACCGTCATCGTGGAAGTAATAGAGACGAGGTACTCTCGATTAATTCCTCTTGACGGGATCACAACAAACCTCTCCGTGTAGTAGCGTCGTTCACTAATTCTCAGATCTTGTTTACTGCTGTCTGCTGAGTCTTGCCGACTCCCAATTTGCAGTCCAACTGCACCTGATTGCCCCTTTGACTGCAACTTACAATGGCGGTACCTAGCTACTGCTCTGCTCGAAATGCTCCTGTTACTTAATCCAGTGATGTATTCAGAATAGGGGTTAGAACTGTGGTTTGCGTTGGTCGGATTTTTGGTTTATGGTTTCATATATTTTGGCGCGGTCCTGGGTGGTCTGAACACGTCATCTCCAATCTGGATGAGCCCTTATACTAGACTGCCCTTATACTTACTACAAAGACGAAAAAGTTAAAGAAGTAATTGATGTGTTTTTCTATGATATCTGCCAACCCCTATGGGAAAAAGAAGTTACGTTATATATATAAGTATGTATGTTTATTTTAAAGAAATTAGTTAATTTCATCACCATGCATTGTTGTAAGATAGAAGGAGTCGCAACCATTTTCGTTTTTGAATTATGGTTTTACATAATTTGGTGTAAGTTACTGTCATGGACCCTGTTAGGATTTCCAGGAATGGGTTTTTTTTTTTTTTATGTCATACGATAGGCAATCAGGCAAGCGGGCCACCTGATGGAAAGTGGTCACCACTGCCTATAGACATTAGCAACACCAAGAGTATCGCTAATGCGTTGCCCACCTCTATAACACGTTGCTCTGGCAGCAAAAAGCAAATGCCACTCCACTGCCAAAGCCACGGTTCCCGAAATCCCCACCCCATGGAGCACTGGAAACCTTACTCACCGGCAGAAACACAATACTATTTAAAAGAGTATTATTTAGCTGCGATATTCTGTAAGGTGGAGGTACTTCCCCAGTCGGGCGGCTTCAATTCGAACGAGATACCCCGCTATGCCCTACCTCTCACAACCTCTCGGGTTCCGCGTTGGTTGATTTATAATGTAGATAAATATGTCTCGCCTTACAAATTAAGTAATTACAAGACAGCCGGTTGTCCGACTGTCGGACCAACTTGTCGTTTAAGTGAAAATGGCCTAGGAGTTTTATTTACGTACGAAAATATGTTACGAACCGTTGGCACCAGTTGTAATAATTAAATTTCATCTAGCACTTTTCTATGACTGGCTACTGCTATAACTTTGAAAGGAAATTCATTCTGCATTTTTGCAGACGCAATGAACACAGGCGCCAAAGTTGCAGAATGGTTGTGCGCAATAAATAATTTCGCTGGCAAGTTGGCGCCATAAATTGTTGTGTGCGGTTAAACGCAGTTTTTCTATTTCTTGATTTATGTGCACTGTAAATGTAAGTGAATAATTGTTGTTGATATCGTTAACGTGTGAGGTCTGACTCACTATTTTAGTACACAAATACGAAAGATGAAAAGTTGTTTTATTACGCAGGGTAACACACAACAACAATTCTATAACTGATTGTAAGACTAATCTCTAACTGATCGGAAGCTATTACTGCTCCTAAGAGATATAAGAGATGTAACTCCTTCGATGAGAGAATCAAAGAGAGAGAGAGTAAGGAAGAGAAAGATACTCTTTACACATTGTTATCAGAGTCGTGAATCAAAAATAGAAGTCAGCACACTTCTGTTTCAATAAGGAATCAGAGCTCAATGCCAACTCCTGCACAGCGATGATGAAGTGACGTTGGAGTACCTTTAAAGTACATGTGCCTTGAACTTCCAAACAATATGTGATTTAGTTTCATAATTCAATCAAATACCTAGTCACAAGGTGAGGTAAGGCAGGACACTTGAAACGCAACTGTCAAGCCACACTATGCTGTAAATATAAAATAATGGATTTACGAACCAATCGAATCTACGTACCTACGTACCTATAGATACATGTTCCAGAAAGAAAGCCGTTAAAAGATAAAGAAGAAAAAGGTCATAAAGTTAAACGCTCCCACGTTTATTGGCTGAAATAACTGAAAACAAATGAAAACCAGTTGGAAAACAATGTTAACGACGACCTCTGAAGTCGGATTAACTTTATTACCGAGTGACGCAACTCAAGTTTAAGCTGAGCTTAATACTGCCGAAAGACATGCGAGGTTAAGAATGTTTACCTTTTTATTCGGGTTAAATATGTTTATATACAATATTTCTAACATTATTTAGGCACGCAACGCGGTTGTTTACATGGGGAAGTGGAGAAGCCGTGACTTTTTGCCGCTTTAAGTTTTTAATCAAGGAAGGGCGCTCGTCTTGGCGGGGGCGTAAAAGTCAACGCAGGTGTCTTATTTCAAAATTAAAAAAGACATTCTTGGGTTTCATTTGTTTATTTCAACGTAAAATACAAGCTCTTGGCCTAAACTTCGTCGATGGACGTTGATTTTCTGTCGAATTTCTACGACATAGTAGTAATCAGTTTTCAAAATTTCAGCTCGATCTGTCAAGTTGTTTGACATGTGTAGTCATTTGAAAATATGTGCAATAAGTAACCTTTTAAGTATACAGACCAGAAATTTTCGATATTCAAAATGAAAGTCGCTAATTAGATGCTGGGCCATGTCCCTGCGCCATGAAGCTGACGAAGCGTACACATTATATTTTATATTGTTTGTTATCCTGACACCCGATCATAGAATGCTTACGTCGTTGTGAATTTTGGTGGTTTACTCTGGCAGAGTGTGAAATAACTAAGTAATTTTATCTTTATTACGTACTGGTTTTAATCTAATATAAGTTATATATGATATTAAATGATCTTTGAATGACGTAATGGGAAGTTTTAAGGACGGTTGGCTGATCGGGCAATAATCTACCACGTACGACAAATCTAAACATAAGGCGGCCCCCCATGAGAAGGACAGATGACCTGGTAAAAGTTAATGGGAAGCCTTATAAAGAACATCATCAGGTTATGGCTATATTAAGGAAATGACATGGCTGGCTTAGTCCAGTGAAGGCTGATAGGCTGGTATCCAGTAATTGCTACTGATCATCGTCATCATCCTAGCGTTTATCCTGGTTTATGCCAGGGTAGGCTTAGGTGGATATAAAATAAAAATAAGAAAATGCTTAGACAATTCACACAGTGCCATCAATAAACAAAGCTTATGTTATGGGTGCTAGAGAACTGATAAACTACTTACATATTTTTAAATACATACTTATTATACATATAACACCCAGACCGTAACAGAAATTAAAATTCATCATTTCAATTTCAGCCCGGCCGCGGATCGAACTCGGGATCTCTGCGTGGCAGAGCGGCGTGTTAACCAACTGAACCACTCAGGTGGTCGGGATTGATTAGGCATGACATCCACCGTAAAAGCAGATTAACTAATATTTTATTAAAATGTCAGAAAAGTAGTAATAACAGCCCGGCCAATCTTTAATAATAAATTATTGGTCGATATCCAACATAACCAACAGGGGTTACGCAAGGTACAATACTCGGTCCCTGCCTTCCAACGGTACATACGCTAGGTACAGTACAATACATATTGCACCACTCGGTGCTCCAGCGTTGGCTCATGATTTTTTACGGCTTCAAATTTAATCAGGAAGCGATTTCATATCCGATGGGAAAGGCCCCTACCGTTTAAGGGGCACTGTCCAATGGGTTTTTGCATACAAATCAGTGTGTACGCAGCCTGGCTGATTAAATCACAATTTTGTACACGAGCCTGCGTGAGGCACTTCCTTATTGATGCATGAGTGTTTTTGGATTTGGCTCGACGATATTGTTTCATAGATTTTTCTTTGTTTATGTTAGCTTTCACCCGTGGCATATTGCATGTTTACCTTTAATTTTCTTAGAAGTTTTGAGGTAAATTTTAAATAGTTCATTATCATCATTTTGGCATCTCAGTCTCGGTTGTGCTCTCATGTAATTTAATTTTTTTCATAAAGAGTATAAGAACATCCACGTTTAATCAGTATTAATAAACTTAAATTATACATAGTAAGTAGTGAAATGATTTAAATACAATGTAACGAGCAAGTGGAATTATATGGTATCTGTACCTCTACGGGAACAAGTTTAAATAGAAAATATTTTTTCATAGCAAGATTTTATCGCGCGTTCTCTATAATCAGTTAGAGTAGTTAAGACTAATCAAACGAGCCCAAACTCGATGGGTTTACCTCGCGTGGTTTAGGAGTTCCTATGGCTACCTTCCGTCTCCATCATCAGCACATATCAACATTGTATTGCATTTACACGAAGAGTGCAAATACACAACAATCGGAAACCGGGAAATGGATTTTTCATTTGCTAAATTTTATTACGAACAGACATGGAGACATGTGAAACTAAATAAAAGCTTGTAAATAAGCGTGACCTTTTATGTATTTATAGGTTTTCAGTGAAATTAAATTACCCAATTCAAAATAGGTAACTCCATGATAATCGGCAATCAGAAAAACGATTTCCATTCTCTCTAATTGCTATCTAATTTCGCCCTGCTTTGGTAATTATTATTGTTATAGATTTCATTAAAGATAAGGCAGGATTCTGCCCCTTTCATCGCTGCCAACAACGCTATGAAGAGTTAAAGCATTTAAAGCAGTAATATTGTTTTCTCTACAATGAGTAGAGAATATACCCATAAAATGTAATATTTATTAATAGTATTATAATAATATATTTGAAAATAGAGAATAGCTAAAATAGCATCGACAGCTCCACTCTGGGCTTTTGTACATATGTAACTAAATGATTTAGGATATTTTAGAGGTGTCACACGTCACCATTTACGTGAACACGAAAATATGGTTTTTGGACTTGAAAATTCACGAGATGAAAATTTCTGAAACTCCCGAGGGATACGGTGACTTCTGCCTTCAAGAAAGCTATATGCTTGAGTAGGTGATCTACACCATAGTCTTTGGAATGATGACTTAGCAACCAGTACCGACGACCTGAGTGGTTCAGTGGTCAACATGCCGTTGTCTGCCACGCAAGAGGTCCCGGGTTCGATTCCCGGTCGGGCAGAAATTGAAATGATGAATTTTAATTTCTGTTACGGGTCTGGGTGTACTATGTATATAAGTATGCATTTAAAAGAAAGTATATAAGTAGTTTATCAGTTATCTAGCATCCATAACACAAGCTTTGCCTGCCTGTGTGAATTTGTCCAGGATAATTTACTTTATAAGACCATGATAATGTTTTATTTTTTATTTATGTAACTGTAAAATGTTGTGTGAAATAGTAAAATTTTTATTAAACTACGGCGTCCACGTCCAATCCAACACGTACACATTCCCTTCGTCCGCCACGACACGGTTTCATAAAACCGTGGTTTTCGAAACTCTTTTTACATTGCACGAAACGATTTGCGAACAAAAATCAACTTCTCAAGCAAAGTTTAGGTGCATGGAGTATGGAGGTAGCGTGAATAGGTATAAATAATCACAGAATCATAGAATTGATGTCCTCCTAAACACGGTCTACCCCTCTCATGTTTGCAACCTCAGCGATATAAAAAGAAAAACTTCAGTCGTTACTTTTTCAACCCCAGGTACATTTCTCATTACCGTCGTGTAGTCCCCGACGGGACACATGTCGCGGATACGGCGCGCGACAGATTTCCGATATCAGGTTCTCATAATCGTCCGCGATTAGAATGAAGCCGTGCGACTGAGGGGGTAACTCTATGGACTTGAACACGTTATTTTTTCACTTTAGTAAAATAATATTTCGTTAGTAAATTTCTATAATTATTCACTATTGGATGTAAATAAATAGGTCCTTAACAGTTCACTGGACTAATTGAGCTTCCTTGGCATTACAATAAGGCGGTGCTTTTTATCCTAGATGGGTACATATTTCATCTTAATGTACTTCTTTTTTAAAAAATTGTAAAGGTAGGCGTAAGGTGTATGTGTGACAAAATTTTAAAAATTTGCTTTGAAATTTTATCGATCGATATATCGAGGATTTTTTGTGGATGTCGTGTTACCTAAATGTTTTAGAGACAAACGCTCATGTTTTGGATACAAAAGTCTGTGGGTCAAAAGATAGGCAGAAGCTGTTATTCTTTTGTGTACCTTCAACACTCCAATAATAATAATCATCATTATCTTGGCGTTAATGTCCCGGCTGTGCTCTCGCGCACAAGTGCCCGGGGTCTGCCGTGACCATGATGCTCAGGCGCATCACAGGGCCCGGGGTCCGTGCTCTAGGATTTGGCAGTTCAGGTAATTACAGCGGAGCGACTGCCATCCGACCTCCATGACCCCGCTACCAGGGGAACCCGACCAGATTTGATCATGGTTACACATTCAGTCGCCTGAATGTGCAGGTTTCGTCACGATGTTTTCCCTCACCGTAAGAGCATCGGTTAGTATTCAACTAATGTACATAACTCAGAAAACAGTCTTTGGTACATGGCCGAAGCGGGATTCGAACCCGGGACCTCTGGCTTACGAGTCGGATACTATAACCGCTCGGCCACCGACGCTCTTCAGCACTGCATGTCCTCTGCAAATATGGCGGCTTATATTAATAGACTATTGCTATTACACACCTATTACTGGTGTTTTGTTGATATAAACATTGAAAAGACTTGTTTTGACCTGTATGTATGTATACTTTTATATACAAACAGATAACAATGAAACCCACGTCTAAAATCAAGGTGCATAAAGATACGTCCAAATCTAGCGAAGGCGCCGCGAAAGCGTTGCAAATGCGACAATGACGACGGCGGGCGTCACGTTTACAATTTTGGCGCCAACATTGGGTAGGTACTACGTCAAACGTGTCAAGTATTCAATCTACTTTTTTTGTATATTTTTACATATAAAGGGAACAAGACCGATGCAGCCGGATCTTTTGAAGAGATCTTAATATTCAACGAAATCCGAAATCTTTAAAAGGAAATATCTTTTTCTCCAGACTTCATATGTTGAAAATGTTTATCGATATTCTAAACAAAACAATATTCTATTCATATCACGACGCTCCACAGAAACTTTAACTAAATTCATGTACATATGCACATTCCAAGGCGCTGCCCAGAAACTGCACCTAAATTCATGTATGTACTCTTTTAAAGCACCTTAAGCGAGTAGTAGGTACCGACGCGTCAGCTTTGTTTGACGGTGCCGAACTGTGGCTAGTGTGTTTCTGGCGCCTGTACCAAACTCAATTCTCGTGGCGTATGGAAATTGGAATTTCATTCAGGCAACGGCTTTTGGTCCGCAAACTTTCTATTTTAACAGGTTCCGAACCCGACACGGCGAGACGTCCGAAATGACGGCCATTTTGAACTTTGCTTCCTCGACTGCATTAAGGGACAAGTTAAATCGGAGACGTCGAGACCTTTGCTTTCAGTATTATGACGGCAAAGCTTATGTACCGACTCCATTCAAATATTAATAACAATATCATGTTCAATGTAGCTGACGCTGACGTTCAAAGTTTTGAATTCAGTTCCGGGAATTTTGCTGGAATTCCTAATAAAGCGGTGTAAGTGACGGTTTTTGAATTATTGGAATTTGAACTTAAGACTTTTACTTAAACATAGAATTGAAGAATTCTATTTAACTCTGGATACGTTTTCGAAAAATCTGTTATGGTAAGTTTAATACTCGTAATTACAAACAATACATGTCGAAGTAAAGTTGCGTCAGCGGCTCTTTTTTGCTGTCTCTTTCTTGATGGCTTGAGTATCTTTCACATTGCCGTAGACAATTTTTTATTCCCCTATTGATTTACATTACTTACTAATAAGTACTATGATGAACCCTTTGATACTAAGAAGCACATCACAATTTAACGATAAGTATTTTTCTTTTAACATTTTCACACAATAACATCTTCCCAACTTTATTTGGCCAAAAATATTCCGCAGATATTCTGCAAAATTTCAAATTTCTGAGTTAGACAGTTTCCTTTTAAGCTGTGTTCGAGGCTATATTCGGAACGTCTGCTAGGCGGATTTAGTGAGGCACGAGACGTGAATAACTTTGAATAACTTACAGACTCCGGCATAACGTCTGATCTGATCCGGAGGATTAGGCTGCTGTAACTGTAACTGATTAGGCGACGCGACGTCTCGATCCTGCTTGGTATTAGGCCAAGAAAGAGAATTAGTAAGGGTTCGTTCTATTCTACACTAGAGATGGCAGTCTGGTCACAGCTGAATTTGTGTCATCATCTTATCAGCCGAAGGACGCCCACTGCTGGACATAGGCCTCCATCAGAGACCTCCACAGGGGCCGGCACTGTGCCTTCCACATCCAACGGGTACCTGCGATCTTTACCAAGTCGTAGGTACACTCGTGGGAGGCCTACCCATCCTGCGTCTTCCGGTATGCGGTCGCCACTCGAGAACTTCGCTGCACCATCTGTTCTTCGAGCTATGTGCCCTGCCCGCTGCCACTTTAGCCTGGAAATCCTTAAAACTATGTCGGTGACCTTGGTTCGCTTACGGATCTCCTTATTTCTGATTATATAGCGTAACGAAACACTCAATTTGTGTGAAAGTAAATATTATTAAATGATCCTTAACGCCTCATGAACACATGTGAATTTGAAGTATACATGATTGAAAACACTTCCAACAACTTTATCGTGATGATATTTTTGTTAAACCTTTCATGTTATCACGATCCGCTAATACAAAAACAATGAGATCCGACACGCTCAGTATTATCTCTGGCATCAATCTGTTACAAGTTAGATAACGAAAGTCAACGGTTGTCCGGCCCAGTGTAAAATTTAACCCCGCCATAATGTTTTATCACCACTTTGCCCGCAACAGTTTGTCCAAAAACAGTGTTCGTGTCGGGAATCGAACCCAGAACGCCTGGGGACTGCCGTAAACAACTTTGGTAATGGCCACTTAAAGTCGACAGAATCGCTGTACTTCCGCAGAAATTTTAACTTGCCGAAAGAATCTTCCCGAGAAGCGAGAAAGTACTAGTTGCTTTGGGAATTGTGAATCATCAATCAATCGCATGAACAGCCCATAAGAGTCCACTGCTGAATTTGTGCCTCCTCCACATTAGTGGAGGATATTGCCATAACAATAACCATAGGCGTAGGAAGAGGGGGGGCCGGGTGGGCCGTGCCCACCCCAGAATGGTCAGGTGCCCACCCCAGGATGGGGTGCTCACTGGCTGTACATTGGCGATTGACTCGGCTTCATCGGCCATCTCAGGGACCAGGCCCCCCTAGAAAATAGCCCTAGATACGCCAATGACAATAACGTCTCGCCTTTTCTTGTAGGGGCTTTTTTGTTTAATAAGTAGGCAGAGGTAATCCGTCATAGACACCTGGGAAGGAGAGCCAGGTAGAGCCGGACTAAAACTTGTTGAATATGTGGTGTCATTTTTTCTCAGGGACTAAATGAGCACTTTTCCAATAGGTATCTAAAGCATTCCTAACCACTCACTAGATGGCGCCCCAACAATTTAGGTAATTAAAAATCGCTTGAAATAGGTTCTTAATAAAGAGGATATAAACACTGGGTACGTTGTATTGGATAATATTGTATTTGTCAATAGTTTTCAACCATTTTAGAGGTTGTAATAATAAATGGAACATAGTGCCAACTTATATAAATATTTCGTTCAACCTTTAACAGTTATGTTTATATTAATAAACATTTTATTTTTAAGCCAATTAATACAAAATTAATTGGCTGCATGAAATCACTGCCACCATCACACAGATTTAAAAAGGATTACCAAAATTGTAGGAGCGCCATCTATTGATGCTTTTTAAAACCAACTGACAATACCTACTGGCAAACTCCTCATTGGAGTAAAGTCACAGAAATAAAACATTAAATGTGTGAAAGCGATTACGCTGGTACAAGCACGTCATGCGCAGAAATGAGGCCCACATGACGCGACAGGTGATGGCCATAGTGGAGGGAGTAAGGGGTACAGGACGCACACCAACTAGTAGAATAAGGACAATTGCCAATGACTTAAAAACATTAAATCTTAAAACAGAGATGACCCAAAATCGCAAACAGTGAATGAAATTAAATAGGGAACAAGCTAGGAAATTGATTGACTAAAGTGGAGTGAAATCATTGATTTCAGAATTTTTAAAGACAAAGTTGTCTGAGTTAAGGTATTTAAAATAAAAACGAATAAAATAGGACGCTCTGTTCAGTCGCTTTGCCTAAAAGTCGAAAAATACAACATGGCGGCGGCTTTTTTTTAATTGCGGATTTTCCCTATTATAGATGTTTTGGGACTTTTGGGATATCAATCAGGACACTATTCTTTACATTTTCACTAATTTTCAGCATGTTATTTCAAATGTCCGGGTCAATGTAAAATTTTCCTACACTACAACCCGAAATACTATAACTAAATATTTCTAACAATGTTTTAAGTATGTTATATGAACATAGTGCAAATTGTGTGATTTTAACTTAGCTATTTTTTCGAACAAAATATTCAATTAAGTTTTATAGTTCCTTGTAAAATCTGTTTAAACTGACTTGTCTTTATTGGTGAACAAACAATGCCCAAACTCACGACTTGCTGTATCAATCACGCTACGTATATTGTTTATAAATATCTTGAATTATACAAGAAATACATAGAATGTGAATTTCAACGAATACTGCTGCACATTATCCATTTAAATACATAATTTCCTGAACCAAACAGGACAAGTCAGTTTGGACAGATTATAAACAAATCTCTAGTCGAGGGAGTGAGAGCGAATATTACACTTGACGAACTACCCCGACAGACTCCGACACGATACGACACTCGTCGATCGAGTGACACGAGACAATTGGAAACAATGGCTTTATGACCAGTTAGAAGCGTAAAAAGTTGCATACTAGCGCGCGATCGAGACAGTGACGAAACTGGGACCAATCTGATAGTGTGATAAGTGAAGCCTTGATGACCCTTTGTGATTAAAAGATAAAGTTACGCAGCCCTAAGTCGCATCTTCGTCTGTGTCGGTTCTTTACACGACACACGTAGGTTCTCAAACATTTTTCAAACTACTGAACCGATTCTAAAGAAACAAAGCTAATAAAATAACCATATCTATAACCATTATTTTAAATAAAATTTGCTACTTTTAAGTATTAGTGTATTTTTTTTATTTCATACGGTAAGCAAACAGGCAAGCGGGCCAGCTGGTGGAAAGCGGTCACCACCGCCCATAGACATTAGCAACACTAAAAGTATCGCCAATGCGTTGTCCACCTCTATAACACGTTGCTCTGGCAGCAAAAAAGCAATTATCCCTCCACTGCCAAAGCCACGGTTCACCAAATCCGGTTGAATAAGCTTATGTGTAATCTTTGCTTGTAGTCTTCCTGCACCGCATACCTTTTTCGATTGTTATCTATCCTGGTAGACTGGTAGATAATGCTATTTTAGCTTTAAGTCCGCCATTGTACTGTTTGTTCATGAAGTATAAATGAATAAATAAATAAAATTGCGGTTGAACAGCTAATAAAAAAAAAACATATACTCAGATACTATCACCCCTCCTGCGTTGGGTTAGGTTAGATACATGAATCCTCTATTGAATCCTTCACTTCAATTCCGCACCAACGTAATATTTCAGTTGTGACAAGTCATTCATATCGAGAGTCTCTAGGCTGCAGAAGCCCGTAAATACATTTACATCTGGCATATGCCCTATGGAATGGTCTGTACTAATTGACTTATGGTGTTAAAAGCCTGTGTTTCAATATGGCTGCCACCACATGACACTATTACCATTAGTAGCTCTAGGTTAACCTATTTGAAATTTGAATGAACGCATTACGAGTACACGAACACAAGGTTGGCAAGCATCCGCACATAGATGGCGCTAACAATCCTACATTGCGCTAGAGAAATGTGCCAACTTCCAGGGCATATATACAACCTCCGACGATCAACTGTTGGGCCCTTGGTCCTCTGGTCACAACACCCGGCCATGTGGGTAATTACCCTTTTCTACCTTCTCTCCATCTTCGCTTGCCAACATTGGCGGCTACCATTATCCCTGCACTGCCAAAATGGTGACCCCGACGTGATCCTTACGTCTTCCCTACCGAACTACCTACGCTACCTGACCATAGGCGGCACGGACGCGTGCTACCTGATCGCTCATCTGTGGCCTCACACTGTCCCCACCCAGTCTCGACTATAGACTTGGGAACAGCAACGCTTCGGCACTGCTCACGCTAGAGCTTCGCCACGACTCTCCGCATCGCCACACTGACTACGCTACTCTAGTCAGCTTCAACACGACTCACCGCATCGCCACACTGACTACGCTACTCTAGTCAGCTTCAACGCTTCTCGCTTCGGTATCGACCTCCAGTCTCCGGGGGGAGTACTGTGGCGACATCTATCGCTCTACTGCTCCAATAGGGAAGACTCAACGATACTCACATTACGAGTACACAAACACAAGGTTGGCAAGCATCCGCACATAGATGGCGCTAACAATCCTACATCGCGCTAGAGAAATGTGCCAACTTCCACGGCATATATACAACCTCCGACGATCAACTGTCGGGCCCTTGGTCCCCTGGTCACAACACCCGGCCAGGTGGGTAATTACCCTTTTCTACCTTCTCTCCATCTTCGCTTGCCAACATTGGCGGCTACCATTATCCCTGCACCGCCAAACGCATGTGGAACAGTAGAGCGATAGATGTCGCCACAATTAATTATCCCAGAAACTGCTGGATTTATTAAATTTAGATAGTGCAAAAGTATTTTTATTTGTCATATGGTAGGCAAGCAGGCAAGCGGGCCACCTGATGGGAAGTTGTCACCACTGCCTATAGACATTAGCAAGACCAAGAGTATCGCCAATGCGTTGCCCACCTCTATAACACGTTGCTCTCGCAGCAAAAAGGCAAATGCCACTCCACTGCCAAAGCCACGGTTCCCCAAATCCCCACCCCATGGAGCACTGGAAACCTTACTCACCGGCAGAAACATAATACTATTATTTAGCTGCGATATTCTGTAAGGTACTTCCCCAGTCGGGCGGGAAATTAAAGAGTCGTTGCAAAACTGTTGCAATTCACAAACGAAAATATCTTGAATTGCCCGAACTTAAATTCGGGGAAAAGCAACGCCTACCCGCACAAACGAAAATCCCATTTCACAATTACTTGCACCTAATGGCGTTGTTACAAACGTACTTTCCTGTAAAACGGTCCGTATGTAAATCACAACAAATGTTTTTCGGTATTAACTGATTTGTGGTGGATTTATTTCGCCGCTTTTTTGGCTCAACACTGCGGAATGCGTTAATTTTACGGGCGGTGTTCCTGGTTTGGCGCAATGTTTTGGTATTTTAGCGTAGATTTGACGATCTAAGTGGTTTAGTTGGTCTGCCACGCAGATGTCCCGGGTTCGATTTCCGGCCGAGCAGAAATTGAAATATTGAATTTTAATGTGTGTGGGTGCTATATGTATAATAAGTATGTATTTGAAAGTATGTATGTAGTTTATCAATTATCTAAATCTCATACCACAAACTTTGCTTACATTCGGGCTAGATGTCGCTGTGTGAATTGTCCAAGCAAGTTTAAATTTATCTTATACTAGCAGCCGCCCCGGCTTCGCACGGGTACCACTACGGGTACACGGGTATATAGCGTATGTCACCCGGGGATAGTGTAGCTTCCCAACGGTGAAAGAATTTTTGAAATCGGTCCAGTAGTTTCGAAGCCTATTCAATACAAACAAACAAACAAAAAATCAAACCTTTCCTCTTTATAATATTAGTATAGAAGTATAAATTAAGAATTATCACTACATACTTTTAAAAGCGTGTCAAGGACCATTATCTATCTCTATCTAGTTGTACATAGATATGTATGTATAGTATTGTATTTTTATTATAAGTTTATATTATATTTTATTTGAGAAGATAATTATGTTTAAGTATTTTAGTATGTATTTTATATCGCGCACGTCGATCTGCTTTACTTATCACATCTCTCTTCTGTAGGCCTGCTGGAAGGAATTTCTTTTAGAAATAAGTAGTGCCTGTTGTGTCGTCTATATGTGTAATGTTTCTCTATGTACTTTACTGTGTGCAATAAACTAATTAAATAAATAAAAATAAATAATGGGGCCGCCACACGGTTGTAATCCTAGGGTGCCAACAGAGTGACCTTGATTCAACCAAAACAAAACACTGTCTACATGGTCCATGATTGGTTCAGAGCAAAGCGCTCCGGTTCGCAGGCGACCCGTTTTACTCTAAGGTAATGGGTATCTGGTTACTCTCGCAACAACTTATCATCATGCTAGTCTACTTATAGTTATAATATAGATAGAAATAGAAAAAGATTTATTCATAAACAAAACACACCACATTAATAAAAAGACAAGATCAACACGAAACGAACGAAACACGAAGAAACAAAATCAAGATTACATTTAATACATAGGTAGGTATAGATTTCATACGGGTTGTATGAATCACATATGTTGGATATACGCTCAAGGCAGTAAGCCTCTGATAAGATAATAAAATATTTGTATCCCTTTTAAAGATTTAAGATGTACCTATTAGTGTAGGCCTCTACAGCCATAAGAGAAAGTGCCATACGCTACTTAAATCATCTAGAATAGATGTCGAAGGCCAATGATGATGATGATGATGATTGGTGTAGATACCTAAATGCTACTAAACGATACCTAGATCAAAAATAATTGCCGTTATTAATCGTACAAAGTCCTCGAAAATGAGAAATGCTTTATAGGAGATAAAATTGATGACAAGATATTTTTATCATTATAATTATTGACTTGGTTTTGCCAGTGATTTTATCCGCATAAAATTCGGCTATTTTGTATTACCGCTGGAAACACATTTTTTTCCACATTAAAAACACTTGTAATGATTCTTCAACATCCGTCAGTTTTGGGTGAAATCAAATATAGAAACATCCATCCTTACATTCTTACAAATTTCCGCATTTATAATTAAAGTTGATAGAAGGACAGTATTCGTATATTTTTTTTAATTTCCGTAAACCGCATATCATATTCCAAAGACTCGTAAAAACGCATCGCAACGTAAGCTTACCAATAAATGTCTACAAAAATGTTGGCCAACCAAAACATTTCTATTCGCCCTACAAGAAAATGCTTACCCTCATTCGATTGTTCGAGAAAAAAATCCCTTTGTCCTACAAAACGTGGACAATATAAATATCCCAACAAAACATGTCTGGAGCAGCAAAAATCATAAATATTTTACGTAAAGTTCTCTCTCAGGAGACAGTTTCGGGACATTGCGGTCATTAGAAAAGTTTTAGTGGCCATTACGGCTTGTTTTATATTTCCACTGAGCGTTAGCTGCGTGGATTTACGTGAGAGTGAACGCCATGGGATCACTTATACATTGCCCCTCTCGGATATATACGGAGGGGGAATCTAGTTGTTGCATCCCTTATTTTGGAGATGTTTTAACACAAATTTTGGACAGGTCTCGGTGTTGGATTGGGTTTTTTATACCACTAAGATGGTAGGGGTTTCTTACGTAATCCGAAAGCCGTTGAATCGGTTATTATTTCAACGATATCATTGAACAATGCCTCATTTCTACGAAGCTTTAATTAACCGATGTAATGAATCATCGAAAAACGTATTACCGAAATTTATTTCAACGACCATACATATAACCAACACATTTTTAGTCGATGTAAGATTTCACCGAATTTCAAGTTTAAATCAAAAGCTCTGCTTGATGGCAAGCAGTTACCGCAGCCTATGGACGTTCGTAATACTAGGGGGTATCACTCACGTGGTACCGACACGCCGCAAAATCATTTTCAATCCATTCTTGAAAATCTCATTGTTGTAATCTCTAGGGTAAACCTCTCCAGGGAACTAATTCCACAAGTGTGCGTGGAAGAAAGTGCATTTGGAACCGCACAGTTCGCTACCACATTGGTTCCAAGGTATGACGGCGAACTCCCCATGCCGAAGGTGAGCGGTGCGATGATATATCACTGTGATAACATATCACAAGATACGTCACTGTGGGCATCATGTCGAACATTGCCTAAGAATAAACACCGTTGTACAGGCGGTAGATCACGCTACCTGATGAAAAGTGGTCACCGCTGCCAATAAACATGCACGACTGTATTTATTTACTTTTCATTAGATTAATAATAGCCTTGGCGTAAATAACCCGTTTGTGCTATCGCGCGAGGGCAGTGGAGCGACTGCCATCTGACCTCCGTGATTATATTAACAGGGGAACCTGACCAGATTAAATCATGGTTCCATGTTCAGTCGTCTGAATATGCAGGTCATCACGATATTTTCCCTCACCGTAAGAGCATCAGCTAGTTTTACACTAACTCAAAAAAGAGTCATTGGTACATGGCGTTACTGGGAGTCAAACTGGGAATCTCTCGCTTACGAGCCGTAGACACACAAGAGGATAAGCTGACTTTTTCCCAATGAGTAAATTATAATCATCCACTCTTGCAATAGACATATTAAAAAAATAATGGGAAATACATTTTTATTTTTATAATTAGACCCATATTCACAGATAAAGTAGGTATAAATGTCAGCAGTTATCCATCAGTTTCAACGAAAACAAATAATACATACAGCATACGAATACCTTTTCACTAGAACCTACGCGTGAATTTTTGCAGCTGTAACAATTCAGTACATTTTTCCAGGGGAATCGTCCATTTTCCGCAGGATAGAATTAAAAAAGGGCTGTCACCGTTGAAAGTTGGGACCGAATTTTTTCAATCAACACTGAGCACAATCACCCAGGTACCTTCTGGCCAGTATCAATTATTACAGTCGGCCAAGCGTGTTTCCAACTCCATCGCCCGCTGTTTCAATCTGAATTCCAGTTTTCAATTTAAACACCGAAGTGTCGATGGTACAGCCATCAATTGATTCTGGAGAATTTGAAAGAAATCGTTAAGCAAGAGCTTTACCGAGATAAAGGTAAATTAAAAAAGGATTTTGAATAATTCCTTCAGATAAATGAAGACTGAATTATCAACGACTGAATAAATAGACTGTCTTGTTCTTCGAAACTAACTTGAAAGTCTTGGGCTGATGAACGAGTAAAAGTGTTTGTTAGATCCTAACAATAGATAAATTAAAAACGATCTGAAAATACGGGTTTTTTAACTTTTTCTAGAGAGTTCTTAGTAAATGGTCGTTCAAAGAAGCAGGTTTTTGTAGTAGTTTGTAAAATTACTGTTTAACCAGTTTAGACTCTTATAAAAGTTTTTAATATGCAAATAGTTATTTCGCTTAACCAAGTACCTCTCTACTTCCGAGGATCCGAATTTCTGATATTCTGGAAAACATTTTAAATTTAATAAATTCCATGCGCCGGTGGAAAAAGACTTTCTCAGTAAAGTCCCTGCTTTTGTCAAGAAATCTTGTAATAACAAAAAGTAGTGTGTGTTCATCGTAATGTGATTTTGTAATGTGGCTGAGTTTATTGTGATGAAAAATTATTTAACGGTTAAAATGTAGGTACTTTATTGTAAAGCTTAATAATCACACCATTTTTTCTAATCAATGGCAAGTATGATGTCTTATGTTACTACATCAGTACATTACATTGAAGTTTTATTGAAATACTTTTCTTTGTACCATTTTATAACATTAGTGATGAAACGAAACAAAATTTTTCGTCATTCCCAATGACTATATTCCTATATTAATATAGTAAAATGTTTACGTCTATTGGTAGGCAAGAGGCACTTGAAAATTTGAAGCTTGCGTCGAAAACCGGGCCCGTCATCGTATCTGTGCCCGTCTGCTTTATCTCCGGACTTGTGGCAGACACAGGCGGGGTCTGACCGCGTTTGTCACTCCGTCGAGCATTGATATCGATTGCATAGGTGAATGGACCGACTGAAAGAGGCTCTGAATTTAAGATACTGTGACGCCACTACTGAGTTTCAATTTCCATTTATCGGCTTGACGGACAATACAAGAACTTAACTGTTATCATTTTAAGAATATTTTCTTTTGCAGCTACAGTAAAATACAGGGAATTTGGTGCATCGTTACTTAAATTTAATTGGCTGAAAGAAAGTGCCAGCGGTTCCTTAGACCCCAAGAAAATGTCCTTTACCTTCTTAATTATTTTATTTACCTAATAAATAAATACATCCTTTATAAATTATTTGTTGTCGAAGAATAATTTTGTTCAGTATTTGCCACAATGTATTGTATAAAAGCGGCTCAAGTCCAACAGTGGACTGTTTTTGGTGGGATTAGATAAAAAGAAGACAAATTTTAGGGCGGTCAGCGCCTTAACAAGCAATGGTTGATACTGATGACATAACATTTTACTTTAATGAAATTAGCTATGTGTTATAGTAAGTAAATTATTCTAGTAATCTGCTAACTTAAACATCTGCACTACGAAACTCGTTTATAACCATGCATAAGTATTACCGTTTTGGTGGTAAAGGAATCTCTGATGTCTATAAAAGAGCTTTTTATTTTTCTCTGGTCTTAACGATTCGCGTTTTTATTCACCCGATCGACCACGTAAGTGAAACATGACTGAGCATTTATCAAGTCATGTTAAGATAGAATGCTGTTGTTCTCTAGCAAAATTCATTCGCTTTTTCATAAAAATATTTATTGAAAATGCAGAATCTTGCCATGGTAAAGTATTTACTTATTTGGCTTAGTTATCTAAAACCACAGTACATGTTCAATGCCACATATATTTTTAGGATATTTTTAATCCCAGTTGGAGACTTTGTCTTTGCATGTATTTGTCTGATGTAGATCTCCATTCTCGTACTAAAATTATGTAAACAATCAGTAATTTATTATCAGACCATTGAAGACACCATTGAAGACTGGAAACAGCATAAGCTGTTAATAATCACTATGGCCATGCAGGAGTCCAGATTTTTCCATTGAGTTCTCCGACTTCTAAGGCGTCACTGTAATGTAAATATAAGAAAAAATTGCATTACCATGAATGAATATTTTACCCCATTTTTAGGGAATTTTAAGATCTACCTTAAAAACGTTATTTAAGTGATTTTGGTAGTGTTGTTGGCGATTTTATTTTACTAATCCTAATTCTCCTATCCTATTTCCTACTAAACTATATGAATGGATATTTGATATCGTATCTAAATTAGGCCGGAAACTTTAAACCTCGCTAGGCAATTTCCAAAAGAACAAAAACACTGTGCCCTGAACACGAGAAAACGCACCCGAAAACGAGAAACTTTAAAAATTCTCCAAGTAACTCTAACTGTGTGAATAAAACCGGAATTAAAATTCTAAAGCAAGCGAGGCTTCGGAAACTTTAAAAAGCTAAAAAGGGAGTCCAAGTCCCAACTAGACTACCGCCAAGTGGAGGCGGATGAAAACCAAAGTTAGCTCTGCATTACGCGTGTTATGTAAATCGAGTCTTCCAACCCGCATCAGCTTTCCTGAGCCATGGAGTTCTTTAATCATTCGGGAATCCAGCTGTAGTGTAAATTGAGATGTACTCAAATGCGCCAAAAGAGCTAAAGTTCGATGTGTAGTCTAGATGCAAGGATGTGCAACGTGAATTAAAAATGCTAAACCTTAGTCTAGTGTGATATATTACCGAGGTCTAATGGGGGTCACGACTGCTGATTAACTGTTATTTAGGCAAAGTCGAAGGCATGTAGAGTTTTTTGTACTACTAAACAAGCTTTCGATCTGCCTGATGATAAGGAGTCCTCAGGATATGGACGCATGCAATACCAGGGGTATCACCCTAGAGCTGTCGATCCTAATATTTAAGTTAGCCAGATTAAATTATTAATGATAATGCCGTGTGGTGACCGGTAGAGTAGAATAGCACCAACCCCTTACACTCGTGGGTGTCGTACAAGGCGACTAATGTTTAGAGACAAAAGATCTAGAGTCTAGGTAAACTGGAAAATGGGCAGCAGCGTTTCCCATTATTATGTTTGCAACACTGCGATCTCCAACCCGCCTGCCAAGCGTGGAGATTATGGCAATAACCTCCCCTTTTGTGGGAGAGGCCCAAAGTCCTGCAGTGGACTGTTATGGGCTGTGATGTGATGATGATAATGAAGTAAATAAATTGAGCTATGAAATCATCGAAAAGAAAAAGTTAATTAATCGAGTATCAGTGGCCAAGCGATTAGGGTATCCGACTCGTGAGTGAGATGTACCGGGTTCGAATCTCGCTGCGGCCATGTACCAATAGATATTTTCTGAGTTACATTCATCAAATCATATCAAATACGTTTATTCAGTTTGGGTTTTCACAAACACTTATGAACGCCATACAATATATGTAATGAGAATAAATGTAAGTTAAATACTAACCGAAGCTCTAACGGTGAGGTCGACTGAATGTGTAACCTTAATCCAATCTGGTCAGGTTTCCCTGGTAGCAGAGTCACGGAGATCAGACGGCAGTCGCTCCACTGTAATTAGCTGAACTGCTAAATCCTAGAGCACGGACCCCGGGCCCTGTGATGCGCCTGAGCACAACCGGGACATTATAGCTAGATGATCATTTTATTAAACACTTTAAAGACTTCAAATTAACCCAAGTATCAAGAGTCATAACACAAAGTTCACAACCAAAGCGGCCTACCGCAACTCGTTTGGTAATTCATCAACCCTCAAAATTTCACACATAAAAGTTCAGCCTCTCACCTAACATTTTCACCTCGCCTCTCTCCCCACAATTTCGCCTGGAACTTTTCACTTTCCATGCGCGATTGACGGCGCCCAGATAAATGGATACTCCACCTCCGAACGCAGTGTTATCTTAACAAAGTTTACTCTTGAGCGACGTTTGCTGGGCGCGGAGTTGCTGTAATGGCGTTAGGGTGGATTCTAGCCGAGAAGGGGCTTGTACTGTCAATTTATAACTCTTGAAGTTGTTCTGCTGCGATGCAGAACTTGTTTTCGGGATTAGAAAATAGAGCTTACCTTTAGTTTACATTTCTACGATTACAGTATGAGCTTTTTTATTTCGCCTGGAACTCTTTCCTTTTTATGCGCGATTGACGGCGCCCAGATAAATGGATATTCCACTTCCGGACGCAGTGTTATCTTAACAAAATTAACTCTGGAGCGACGTTTGCTGGGCGTGGAGTTGTTGTAATGGCGTTAGGGTGGATTCTAGCCGAGAAGGTGCTTGTACTGTCAATTTATAACCCTTTAAGTTGTTCTGCTGCGATGCTGGCCTTGTTTTCGGGATTGGAAAATATAGCAGTGTAATATCTTCATATATCCATCTCTTCGAATATAATATTAGCTTTTTGTCAATAGTTACACGTGACTCTAGTCTGGCTAAACCGTTTTAGGCACGAGTGAATCTTTTCAATGATTTCATGCCGTATTTCACCTCATATTATTCCTCACAAACTAAGATCTTGGCAAAATTATACCAATATTTAATAGTAATATGATGGATATTTTACAAAGAATCCTTATTAAACGACGACCTGTTCACTGAGTGATTCAGTTGTTGACATGCCAGTCAGGCACGCAGAGGTCCCTAGGTCGATTCCCGGCTGAGCAGAAATTGAAATGATAAATTTTAATTTCTGTTACGGGCTTGGGTGTAGTATGTATAATAATGTATTTAAGTAGTTTAACAGTTTTTTAACACCCATAACACAACCATGCTTACTTTGGGGCTAGATTGGACATGCCACTGTGTGAATTTGTCTAAGCATATTTTATTAAACAACCATTGCGCCATATATAACTCATGTTGTAGTAAACAGCCTTCGAAACTCCCACGGAACTTGACCGAACGTTCGTCCAATGACAGCTGGCTTTTAAAACTTTCATTAATTCCAGCGATTGTCTTCGGAACTTTGTTAGCGGAAGTTTTGTATCACGACATTAATAAAAGAGTAAACATCCGGTGCTCAAAAGCAGTGAACTGTGGATGCAAGTGGAAGTTTTCAGACAGTTTTGCTAGGAAATGCCCGATCTCGTCTTGGTGACTAAATAAAGTACTGCAAACGTTTGGACGAACTGAAGGAAAAAACAATGGCCAGTAAAACAACAAAGTTCGAAACAGCCCAGCGAGAAATTAGTATTCGTAGCCTTTAGACCAATTTCATTCACGTAATTAGGTTTTAAAGCGCAACTAGAGTAGTTTTCAATTGTTACCCTTTTAGAATGTGCTAGGTGGAACAATGAAGTCAATTTAATGTGTGCTCAAAAATAAACTGAAGAACCTTTTCTTTAATTTATCTGGACGAATACGATCTAATACTGATATCACCACCCTAATGACAATGATCCTGATACACCCATTTCCTTCACGCGACGACATATAAAAATCTGAATAAAAAAGCTTTCCAAAGTTTGTCAAACTCCTTGCCAAAAAAATCTCAATAACCGGGCCCGACTTCACAACAACCCGCCTACGGGACAACGTGTCACGCGCAAGTTTAATTAAAATCACTTTAGACACCGCCATTCTTGTGGACCCTAAAAACTTTGCCGCTTTTCCAGCAATACCACTAGCCACTGCGTTTACGCCGGAAACTCGGCAAACGACCTAACTTTGGTCAGTTTACACATTTTTGGGATTATGCAGGGAACGGGTGAATTATCACCACTCGGGGCTTCGTTACCCGTTTAAATGCAAGGCCTATTAGTCCGCACACTGAATACGGCACCCTTTATTTGGCGATTAAGTAAATTAACTCAATGGTGACCTTTATTATGAAAATTTTGTCCGGCACGGATTTAAATTTGAATTTATAACTTGTTGAAATACGGATTGCGGGTAGAGCTAAGGGTTTAACGGTAATTACGTAAACGGGGTAGGGCTACCGGGTGACCTAATGGTGAAGGTATCCGACTCGCCAGCGAGAAGTACCGCGTTCGAATTCCATTGCCGCCATGTACCAATGACTCTTTTCTGAGTTACGTACATTAGTTGAACACTAACCGATGCTCTTACGGTGAGGGAAAACATCGTGGTGAAACCTGCACGTTCAGGCGACTGATGTGTAACAATGATCCAATCTGGTCAGGTTCCCCCGGTATCAGGGTCATAGAGGTCAGATGGCAGTCGCTCCACTGTAATTACCTGATCTGCCAAATCCGGGATCATGGTCAAGGAGGACCCTTGGCCCTTGTACGTCAGAGAACAACCGGGATATTAACGGCAAGATAGATATTTTACGTAAGCGGGGTAAGACTAAAAATATTTTTCGCAGTATTCACACCGATACTAATCAACTTTTTGTTATCAGTGATAATAACCTCACATCTAGGAAACATTAACAAAATAAAGAACCGCAGGGTGTTGATACCTTTTACCTTTACTTTGCCAAACTTTTTTGTTATATTTCGTATCTCTATTATATTTTTATCTGCGAAAGGGTAAAAATATGCCTTCTAATTAGCGACAGCCTTGTTTTCGGAAAACGAAGAAAAAAATTGGAGCCCGCAAATGAACACGACGAAAAAGTTCTTATAATTATAAAACGCAAAAAAACTTTTCTAGCGGAAAGCTGTTACGAAAAAAGGGAAGGCAATTTCTACAAAAAACAGTGGCAAGGACAGGTAGCACTTTTCTTTCACGACTTGTTTTCAATCGGCGTTTTTTGTCCGTTCTTTTCTTGGAAGTGGCGCAGTCATTAAAACTTTTTGACGAGTCCGACTTTAATTGTTAGGGATATCTCGTTAGCGTACTATTTGCTGTGGACGAACAAAACCTTTTGGGATATTTTTTTACAACTCTAGCTACAAGATAACACCTGTTTGTAAGTGATGACTGGCGTCCAATACTAACACACAGTATCCACTGTATAAAACAAAGTCACTTCCCACCGTCTGTCTCTATATATCGTTATATATAAGCCGTGAACCGAATGCAGTGCTAAATGTATGAAAACGATAGGTTCAAAAATTCCACGTACGACAGAAATAACGTTTTAATATGTTTAGCACTCCATCCGGTTCACGGCTTCACACATATATTATGTTACAGCCTGTATATGCTTAGATCTATTAAACTACATCTGATTTTAATGCGGTTTTCAACAATAGATACAGTGATTAAGTAGTAGAGGTAAGATTAGATAGTAGGTGTACGCGAACGAAGTCGCACCGGGGCCACTAGTATTTATATTTCACATTTCGTAAAATCACAATCACTGTGCATGCCTCATCGACTGTAATTGAAATGGAAATTGTTCAGATTCGCACACAGCATGGCATTTTTAATCAGTGACGTGAAAGAATTTTTATGTGTAATTGTGGATTTCTGTAATACTACAGAGAGGCATACAGATGCACGATCAGTTTGTCTCTCTTTTGTATTGGAGATCCCGTACAGAGACACCGATATCGATGCAGTTTTTTTAGTTGACAGCCAGATTTTTCGGGATTTATTGAATAATGGTTAAATAGTTGTGAGCGTCAGAATGGCTGGTTGTCTGTGCCGTAGGTGTATGAAAGTTGATTAGATAATTGCTACATAATTGCTTATATTTGCTACATATAATAAATAATTGCTACATATGATGTTTATTTAGAAATCAGATCTTTTTTTTGTCCAGCCATTCTGACGTTTAGATGGCTGGTAGCCTCCTAGTTTATAGTCAAGCATGCAGAGTTCCCCAAAATGTATTGCGTCAATAATTACTACATATTTGCTTCATTCAACTTCATTAGATATAACTTGAAAAGAACGTTAAACAAAAGATGTAGCATTTATTTGAATTATCCCAAGGAAAAGTGCCTGACAAAATAATGAAAGCAAATAGTTATGTAGCGCAATCATAGGAGGCAGGTGTTTTAAATTGTTAAATGACATTTAATGTTATGAGTAGGTACATTTTGACGCAAGAATCGTATTCCTTAAGGTGCGTACGAATTAGAGGCAGCCTCAGGTTGAGGCACGCACGGCTCGCCCATTTGCGCAAATTCGTACGTGGCTCACGCGCAGCTCGCGGCGCACCGCGAGCGTGTGCGCCGCGAGCCGCCGATTGTTGATTTTCTGTCCATGCTCAAAGGTGCCTCGGCGTGCGTGCCTCGCGATGTTTGGACGTGACTACGAATGCGCGCGTATTGTTTATTGACACTTTAATATTTTCATGTCAATTAAACTTTTGGTTTTCCTAATATAAATAAATAAAATAAAATAAATAATATAAAAAAATAAAATAAATAAAATGAAATAAAGTAAAATAATTAAAATGAAATAAAATAAATACAATATAATAAATAAAATGAAATAAATAAAATGAATGAAATAAATAAAATAAAATAAATACAATATAATAAATAAGATGAAATAAATAAAATGAATGAAATAAATAAAATAAAATATTAAAATAAAATAAATAAAACAAATAAAATAACCAAAAAACATAAAATAAAAAAAATATATAATTTGGAAAACGTATATACCAAACAACATAGTAAGCAGAAAAAAGCGTTATGGCATCGAAAAAACTAAAATTATTTTAACAATCCCATCAATAATGATAAAAGCAACATCAACATTTTATTTGTGCGGCGCATTTGTGGCTCACCGCGAGCACGTTGCCTCAACGCACAAACAAATGCGCAACTGAGCAGCCTCGCCGCGCGCGGTGAGCATCTCGCTGCGCGCGGCGAGATGCTCACCGCGCGCATCCTCGGGCTGAGCTGCTCTAATTCGTACGCAGCTTTACGTACGGTTACCAGAGCCTAAACAATTAAACGGATTGCGCAACATAACTAGTTGCTTTCATTATTTTGTCAGGCACTTTTCCTTGGGATAATTCAAATAAATGCTATATCTTTTGTTTAACGTTCTTTTGAAGTTATATCTAATGAAGTTGAATGAAGCAAATATGTAGTAATTATTGACGCAATACATTTTGGGGAACTCTGCATGCTTGACTATAAACTAGGAGGCTACCAGCCATCTAAACGTCAGAATGGCTGGACAAAAAAAAGATCTGATTTCTAAATAAACATCATATGTAGCAATTATTTATTATATGTAGCAAATATAAGCAATTATGTAGCAATTATCTAATCAACTTTCATACACCTACGGCACAGACAACCAGCCATTCTGACGCTCACAAATAGTTTAGGAAATATTGTAGAATCTGTAACTTGGACGGGGAGTTTCTGTTATGTATCTGTTGCTTTGTTTATGAAATACTAGCCAATACAAATACAATCACGCTTCCATATAGAGAGCTCTGAGTCTCTAGTGCTATATAAATAACTTAAATTTCCACCTACCATTGCTTTTAAGTATACTATTACTTACATGCAAGCACATGTCTGAGAATAAATTACCCTCTTTTAGGTCTCGTAATACTTGGAACAAAAAGAAACAGTCAACTTCATGAAACTTGCAGTGGAAAGATATGAATCACAGTGAGTGGTGTACAAAATAAATAAAAGTAAGTATGTTTCGTGTCATAATAACAGTATAATTATATGAAAGTAGAAGTGTAATTATCTTGGCATTATTCATAACATTTCCAAGTCTTTAAAAAGTCCTACTGTAAAAATAACGGCTAAGTCGCATCATGCCGCGGGCAAGTAGTGTTCCGTAGGTTTCTGTCGTAATATGTAGGTACCTACTTAAAGGCACATATTGAGGTGATACCATAAATATATTACATAGTTATAAAATTACTTAGTTCCAACTACATTATATCTTCTTCTACTAAGTTGCTACATTCTTGACAGTGGTTGTGGTCGTCGGTTGAGGATTGACAGTACAGCAAAGGCTTAGCTAACAGTTGTTTATGTCAATCGTACGGAACCCTGTGTATGCGCGTTCGACTCGCACTTAGTCGGTATTTAAAAGTTTTGGCTTACAACTATGTTACGCAGCCTACTAAATTTCGGCTCTCTAGTACCAAGAGTGTCTGAGTCAAACCGCAGGCAAACCTCACACCTCACAAAACAACTGTCTCACTACGGAACCACAAAAAGGATACTCTCCAGAAACAAAAAAAGAAGCCATCAAATTTTCACGCTGTGTTAAAAAGTTGTTTACAACTTAAATGAAATTTATCGAGGCCGAAGAAAGGTTAGCGTACCAAGTAAACATGGTTCAAAGAAGGTTGTTAGAATTTTTATAAAGAAATCGAAAACAATATCCTTTGTTGTCGTGAAGCTTATTTAAAAACGAGCTTTATAATTTTGGACATTAATTAAACTAGTAGGTTATTTTTAAAATAAATATGTGATGTCTTTATTTCATACTTCATGATAAAATCATTAATTACATAATATTACACATATAGGTATTACAATAATATAGGTAGGCGGACCCCGGGCCCTCGTGCGCGAGAGCACGACAGGGACATTAACGCCAAGATGATGATGACACATATAGGTATAAATTAACAAAGTACCAAGTAATTAATCCTGACCAATCAAGAGATGCAGCAGCGGGAATGACTTGTGGGGCTTAAATCGTAATTATATGAAAATATCAGTAGGTAATAACCTTTATGCGGTCGCTGGGAGTCGAACCCCTCTATACTTGGTATATTTTCGTATCCAATATCATTATTTCATGTCGTATACATTTCCCATTTCCAGTAGCCTGTCATTGATTCACTATACACAAAATCAACAGATAATCTATTCTACACGCGCCTGTTATCGAGAAGGTTTCGCGCGAACGCTCGAGGGATATCATGTTTTGTATTATTAATCAATCGGTACTATCGAATTAGGGCTGTAATAGTGTTTGTGTAAAATAACTCATCGACCGCTAACTAATAACGCAATATGATACGGCGAAACCCATCCAGTTATCGGCATCAGTATGCGTTGCTTAACTTTTGATATCCGGTTTGACAAGCACGCTGCTACTGGACTAGGACCGCTTCTAACAAAGTAATGCTGCACAAATAACAACATCTCTTTTTGATTTTTTTGCCGGATTGCTGCCCAATTCAAAGAAACATTTATTATTTATTTTTATTAAGTATTTGAATTTTCAAGTTTTTTGAGATTAATTCTCTTTTCTTTTTAATATCATAACATAATTTATAAATTGTGACGTGACGATATTATCGTGGACATCCCCGATATATGGGAGAGGTGGCATGAAAGTGACACGTATTGAAAGGGATAAATCAAATAATCGGTAAAATCAGAAACGTCTCGAGATGCCACCTCGCCTCGCCACCTATCGTGGACGTTCACGATCATATTGTCACGTTACAGATTATAAAAGCGCCCTATGCGTGCATAATATTAGTGTAAAACCCAGAATGAGGAGTTTTCCAGTAGGTATTGATAATTGGTTTCAAAAAGCATCAACAGATGGCGCTCCTACAATTTTGGATTTTTTTTTATAATCTGTATGATGGTGGCAGTGATTTCATGCATCCAACTAATATTAAACTTAAAAATAAAATGTTTATTAAGATAAACATAATTGTTAAAGGTTGAACGCAGTGTAATAAGCAATATTTATAGAAGTTGGCACTCTGTTCCATTATTATTACAACCACTAAAATGGTTGAAAACTATTGACAAATACAATATTATCCAATACAACATACCCAGTGTTTATATCCTGTTTGCTAAGAACCTATTTCAAGCGATTATCAATTACCAAAATTGTCGGGGTGCCATCTAGTGAGTGGTTAGGAATGCTTTAGATACCTATTGGAAAACTGCTCATTACCCCACAGGTCTTTTATAGGTTACGCGCGACCGCTTACGTTACAAATGACCACTTGAAGGTTAATAGAGTGAACTGATATTATAGCTCAAAGCGTTTAACCAAAAATGCGACCTAGATACGCTCACAAAATGCGTTGCAGGAGACGTCCATATTGAAATAATTTGCACTAGTGTCATTTTAATCTAGGTATCGTATTAGAAGATGAACTTATAGTACATATGTAATTTCAGAATTAAATACCTGTATTGTTATGTTGACGACACGATGACGGCAGCGCTATTGTTGACAACAAAATAACATTTCAAAATGGCGACACTCAGTTACAGTTTTCGGCGCTATACTGCCAACATTATTAGTTTTTTTTATATTAGACAACACAGGGATTTGGCAATGTGTTCCATTTTAAATTGAAACTGAGATTATTCTAGAAATACATCGCGCGTTAAACATTTATCAAAATCAAGCTGTTCCATTTTAACAGGTGTCATACCACCAATCGTACGCCAGTCAACCGTGAAGATTATGGCAGAACCCTCCTCAAATCTGAAGGAGGCTCAAATCCAGCAGTTCGGCACTATTTATTTATTTATTCGTGTGACACTAGCAGCCGAGTCTGGACAAATATGAGCTGTTGAAATTGTTAAACATTAGACAAAAGGCAAGATGGCCACCCGATGGAAAGTAGTTGCCGCCGCCCATGAACATCAGCAACACCAGGAGCGCTACTAATGCGTTGTCCGCCTCTGAAGATACTTCAATTTTTTTTTTAATTTGACCTTTGACCGATTTAAATGGTGGTAAGTGACGATGCGGCCGATAATGGAGCATGCCTGTCTAGAAACAGCCTATTCACTCTAGCCTTGAAGGCATCTAGATTATATTGATCAGGGAACACACTCGTAGGCAACGAATTCCACTCCTTAGCCGTACGCATTATAAAAGTCGAGCCAAAGCGGCTCTAATATACCTTTTGAACGATCCCATGTCATAGTCCAAAGGAAATACTGTATGAGAGCTCATTCCACATCCGAACCGTGCGATTCGATTATATCATGCATTCCTATATTTACTAACTCGGGAACTCGGATTATCGCTAAGCCAAAGCAAGACTGGAGTCCAGTAATAGACCAAAGCAAGTTTACGTTTTGCTCCAAACCTTAAGTTACGGTTTCACCTTGTTTAACAGTTTGATTGTGGTTAGTTTAACATGATCAAATTCTGCTAAAACTGGTCCAAAGGGAATGAGAATGTGGAGATGTGGTGTTTCTCTTTGTAGTACACAATTGTAGGTTTAGTCAAAGACTATATATAGTTTTGTAGTAATTACATAATAGTAGATTTAAAGGATGTAGTCGCAATAACATATCCCGGTGGATAGTACGGGTACCAACTTGCAGATTATTTCACATTTCCATTTTTATAAGACAATCATATACATAAGAAATGTAAATTTTTTTCGCTGTTTGCCAGTTTTTGGTTGATCGATTGACTAGTTCTGGCAAACGCGGCGATTGGGAGGCGAAGGTTACTCAACGGGAAGTCCATACAGACGAACGCGATTTCTGCATAATTTGTCCCAAATGTTTAAGCAATTTTAATTTTTATATTAATGACAGAAAGCCAAAGATTTTAACATATTGTATAATTAGTCCGTGCAGAACGCTTATTTTGTTATTTGGAGGCGGCGGATGCGACTCGTACTCGATTTGTGGGCGGCAACGTCTTTAAAAGTGGATTTTCGGTGCTGAATATGACAATTTATGAACATACAGAAGCGCTAGTAAGTATATATATGTCATGTACATTACGATTTTCATTTCATTTCATTTCATTTTCTGTTCATTTTCATTTCATTTTCATTTCATTTTCATTTCATTTTCATTTCATTTTCATTTCATTTTCATTTCATTTCATGTACAAAAGCGCTTTTTTTTGCTTTGTAAATGAATGCCGGCATTTTTATTGTTAATATTATTGATTACACGTAATTGTTTGCATCACCTACCTATTCGATTGTCAATTTAGCTTCAAATGAATTTCCTGCATTTATCAAATAATAGCTTCTTCGACTTAGTTCCTCGACTTTAATAAGCTTCCGATCTGTATCAAATGAATCGTTCCCCGTTCCATTAGGTCGGCTTATCTCCGAATTTCTTTACCTTAGCACTGGAGTTCTCGGCCCTAACTTCGGATTCCGGGAGCATTTCGATAAATATTCCTTTGGGCAGAGACGATTTGCATCTGTATTGCTGACAAGAGCAGTTACTCCGCGCTGTTAGCGGTCACGGGATTATGGATCTTACTGGATCGAATTAAGATTCGTTTTTCTATTGATATGAATAGGTATGACCGCTACCTCATGATGATAAGTGATTTGTGGATAGAAGCGACCTATCCAAGACTTGAAGACGCCTGATTGTGGAGGAAATAAATATGATCATTTATAACAGAAATCTGCCGCTCCATTTCCTAGATTAAAGATCCGGTGTGCTGTCTGTAAGATATATAAGTCACATCCTTTTATGAAACAGTACTCTCCCTGACACCACATGGCTACCAACGCAAGAAACTAACATGTGGAAATAATGCTACATATAGAGGTACTTACTTATATTATTGCCATGTTTCTTGTCTTATCTAACTATATATAATTCACTTCCAGCAAGTTTGAATCCTGTCCGGAAACTTAGCTCGGATAGAAGTTAAACTCAAATTCTCAGTCTCAGGCTGCGGGAAGCCTGGCGCAGGCCTGCCATTGACGGCATAGCTATTGAAGAGACTTAATTTGGCTTCAAATCTTAAGTTCTAACAAAATAAAAACTATGTTAGTAATATTAGAATATCCCGCATTAAACATAATAATGTAGAAGGCGCCGTTATTGCCACGCCGTTCGAATTGGAGCCGCCCGATGGAGAATTACTTCTACCGTACAGAATACCGCGCCGCACCATATTATTTTTAATAGTACTTATAGTATTGTTTTCCTGTCTATGAAAGGTATCTAGTGCTCCATGGGGAACCGAGGTTTTGGCGGTAGAGGGGTCTAGGATTGCCTTTTATTGTTGCTGGAGCAAACGTGCCCCAAGGTTTTAGGGAGGGTGATATCACCAGGGTTGCAACAAAAAAAATATTCGAAACAAAAAGAACATAACTTAATTTCGACTCCCGAGTAACTCGCTCAGACTGTCGAATTATAATACTGAACACCTACTTACCAAATAAACCGGCATAGGGGGGAAAAACACCAAAACAGACGCGTCATTAACTGATGTAATTCTCGCTAATTTTCAATGTGCCGGCAATATCATTTGCATAATTAATTCACTTGCACACACTGGGCCACGTGAAATATTAAAATTGCGGGCCGGTCCGCTCATTTAAATTTCTAAATCGTTGAGAAGGATCACAATGAATTTTGTCCTGACCACTTTCGGGTATATCGCGTCGTGGCCTGGTGTTTTTGGAGCGTGATTCCGTACCTCGATTAGGCTGTAGGTTAAGCTAAATGTTTAGTTTGTATTAATTGGATTGTAATTAAATTAATTTATGTATTATTTACGTAACCTGTATCGAATACTGGTTGCTTAAAGTGTTTTATTTCTCTATTATATTAACATACCGCTACTTAAAATTTATTCTATTATGTATTTCTTAAAGGATTATAAAATTGCATTATATAGACGAAATGCATCATATATACGTTTGCCTAACGGTATGACGGCGATATTTTATGCAATAATCCATACATATTTGATATAAACAGACTAAATGTTGTGGTGTTGTTGTTTGTGTAAATAAATGTTCTTTCTTTCTTTCTATATTACTAAATCATTATCACCATTATAATCAGCTTGCCGAGTTGCGGTTTGTCAAGTTGCATGACAAAAAAGGCTTGATCCCGCCTGTTTTACTCCGACACACACTCAAGTTGTCATGCCACTTGTCAAGTGACAAAGTGAGTGAATAATTAGCTTAGGTATTTATTTATTGTATAGATGACACTTCGTTCTACGTCGTGGCGAACCCTTGTGGTGTGTTAACAATTCTAAAATTGTTCACGCACGTTTTTACTTACACAATCACCTGCAAATTTAACTCTCAGATTTTCTACAAAATAGTTTTATAAAACTAAACGACGCAAACCCTCTAATCCGTTATTCAACTGGGATCTAATTTACTGTGAATTCGAATTCAGTTCGTCAGTGGAGTTAAATAGCGCAAATTAGTAGCCAGAGCTGGGCCGAGATAGGTACTGCGGAGCGACTGGTTTAGCACTGGACCGCTATTCTGGATTTTGTTTGCAACTGTTCCCATTTCTATCCAGTAAAAATATATCTTACGTATTCTAGCTAGCTAGGTCTTTTTATAGATCATGAATAATGAGAAAAAATTCTATAATGGGGCAGTCTGAAAACCAGCGCTATATTAGGCTGCTGCTATTCATAGCTTTATGCTGAGGCTGGGATGATTTGAATAATTTGAGATACAAAAATAAGGAGTTATTAGTGACCATAAAACGATTTGTTGCATACTACTACTAAGGAGTTATGCCTTCACCACTTTTACATGGGCGCTCTTTTGTGCTCCGAGTCAGCATTAACCAATGATTGCATGTGGATGGAGTGATGCTTCCTGGTTCGACATTACAAAATGACGTTTATTAGTAAGCTACTAGTACAACACGGAGTTATGGTGTGATAATGTTTTTACGAAGTCAACATCACGCCAGACCACCAGTCACAGAGTATAATGCTCTGTGCCCTGGTGTACTGTAAACGTCCATAGGTTTAGCAGTTTACTACGGATAGTACAATTATTTTATTTACGAACTCAGTGAACTTCTGTCACCGTTCTGTCGCTATTCTACTGCCTGATATTAGCATAGGCGTTTAAAGTTTGAAAACTATATAATAACTAACAGTTATGAAACACTCCTTGCGTATTTTAGAGAACGAGTACATTCAGGCAGTCTAGGTGTGAGAGACATCGCGGACAAGATTGAAATGGCTCGCCTGCGCTGGTTTGGCTACGTGCTTCGTAAGCCCCAGGGAAATAGGTGTCTAAACCTGCCGGTATCAGGATGGAGATCCCGCGGGAGGCTCAGGAAGCGATGGATTGACATTGCCGAGCCGGATGCGAGAGCCAATGGCCGTAAGCCGGGATAAACGCCACGATGATGACACGTGGCGAATTTTAGATAAACTAAAAGAACAAACAGTGTAGTCTCAATAAGAATTTACATATTATGTTAAAAAAATTATCATCATCTTGGCGTTATTGTTCCGGTTGTGCTCTCGCGCACGAGGGCCCGGGGTCCGCCTTGACCATGATCCAGAATTTGGCGCTCAGGTAATTCTAGAACAAATAGTCGAGCGACTACCATCTGACCTCCGTGGCTCTGCTACCAGGGGAACATGACCAGATTGGTTTATGGTTACAAATGCAGTTGCCTGAATTAGCAGGTTTCATCACGATGTTTTGGTTTTCCCTTACCATAAGAGCGTCGGTTAGAATTCAACTAATGTACATGACTTCGAAAAGAGTCATTGGTACATGGCTGCAGCGAGATTCGAACCCGGAGCGAGAGGTGCTTTCGAGTAGGATACTCAACCGCTCGGCCATTGATAGTGGTCGAGCTACGTGAAAAAACAAACGCAAATCGATGTACAGGATAGCCGTTTGGTACATGGGTCCTTTAGATTAAAACAATCATTTTGACAGGCGTTTTTAAAAATATTCCCATGGGGGAAGCAGTAGTGACGTCATCAATTTTTAATATGGAATTTAAAAAAAAATGTTTGCATCCAAACGAGTTTAGTATCAAATGAAAGGGCATCATGAGCCGGTTCTAAAAATATACTACACCATCACCATCGGGCCAGCTGTTTTCTAAAATCCAAGAAATATTTTCTAAACATGCCAAGTTTGGGCTTCTCCAGGTAGGAGACGGGTTAGTAAATTTTTGTAAAACCTACGCCAAATGTCTCTTATGTTATGGTATGTTTTGAAACTATTTCTGTAAAAAATATTTCGATGACGTCAACACCGCTCCCCCCTTGGGAATATTTTTAAGAAATACCGCTCAAAATTATTGTTGTAACCTAAAGTACCCGTGTACTAAACGGCTATCCTGTACATCGTTTTGCGGGTTTTTATCAATATTTGTCGTGTACACCGTCCACTATGACGCTAAATACATATTACATATTATTATGTTAATTGGTGACAAATGACATTTGTAAGGAAGTAACAAGCTGGCTTGCTTTCCGTCAAGTTGCAACGCTGTCCAGAATAACACCTCAGCAATTAAGAAACTATTAAATAAGCTACGTCCATCACTGAACGTAGTAAGACCGCGTTGTGGAAGTACACGTCTATTTCCCTATGTATAAGTCCGTAGAGAGTACATTGCTTAATTGTTTGCCGTACTTGCAGTGTTTATGCTTGAGTATTCGTATTGATATGAGTATAGTATTCGTATTACTATACGCTGGCTGGAGTAATCGTAGTTTTGCAGTCTATACCGTGAATGATCTATTTTTTGAAAACAATTCCCTTACTATTTCTTTCTGTTTACGCGATGTAGAGATACTACTTTTATAAGTAACTAAATACTGTAGAGAGTCTTAGAGAGTTGATAGTTTTGTGATCATTCGTTCTGGAAGTTTATTCTTACACTTTATTCCCTTATGGCGAGGTGAAAACTAAAATATAACTAATTTCTATAAAACACTTTACATACATATTTACTTACACACTCCCGCCCGTATCCCATAGGGGATTAGGGGTAAGCAGAGACTCTGAAGTACCACAAGCTGCGATTCTGACACACCTCTCTCGACTCTTCCACATTCATACATATTTTAATGAATTTATCGCCGATACATGCTGATAAATTTAGAAACGCCAAATTTAGAAAACAATTTATGCACTAGTTAAAAAATTAACCAACAACAATACAACCAAGTAAACTGAAATAAATTTATTATGCGTGGTCAAAAATATTTCCGGTTCTGCGATCCGTGTGAGCTACGCATTTAGCGCATTCTAATGGCTAGACAGGCTAAAAGCTATCCACATACACACATGCACATATACACATACATACATCGCTTTTAAAACTGCAAAATTGAACTGACATTCGCAGGCCACATAGCTCACAGAACTATAGGCCGAAAGTGTCTCTAGTGGCGACCACAACTGTGGTGGATTAATCAAATAAATTATTACAACTTAATTAAATTAACGGAATAAATTAATTAAATGATTATGGAAAATTCCGTCCGTACGGGATGAAATGGAAATAGGAATGTTATGGAAAATAAACCGGAAGAGTTGGGAATAAAAGTGCCTTTCCTCGCGAGTTTGTTCACGTGAAAAGCTGTTCAAATATTAAGATTTAAACAGCTTTTAAACAAGTTTTATTTCATTATAGTTCTAAAGCAGTGAAGCCTTGAACAATTACAATTACAAGTTGCTATTACAATAGGAGCATAGGTACATATGCTTATGACGACCTGAGTGGTTGAGTGGTGTTGATCTCAGGTCTGCCACAAAGACCTATGTTGTCCCAGGTTGAATTCCCGGCTGAGCAGAAATTAGAAATTGTAATTTCTGCTACTGGTCTGGGTGTAATGGGTATGTATATTAAATATGTCTTTAAAAGTAGGTATATAATATGTAGTTTATCAGTTGTCTAGCACCCAAAACACAAGCTTTGCTTGCTTTGGGGCTAGATGGCGCTGTGTGAATAATCCAAGCGTATTTTTTAATTATATAGAAAACATCGAATAGTGCACAACATTCAACAATTTTACACGATATACAGATTACATGCTTATTAAAAGGCTAATGACTTCTACTTCATTTACATCAAATCAGGTATCTTGCTCAGCTGAAGTCTACAACACAAAAAAATTGCCCCCAAACGCTTACAACCTCTTGGTACACGCAGCTTCTGCAAGGCGCACTTGACAAAGGACGTAAAAATACATGGGCCGTGATCACGAGAAATGACTCGAATATATTGCGGGGCCATGTTTTATCTCTTGCAGGAGACGTACGGGCGTTCCACCGTTTCTGAAGGGAATATTAACGACGAGATCTTCCATCGGCGTGCAGTTTTAAACTCTATAAACATTGTATCTGTACGCGATACTGTATTTTGTCTGAGTAAATTATGCTATGAGAATCGGGGGTAAAGTTGGAGCGTCGGTGGCTGAGAGGTTAAGGTATCCAAGTAAGCGAATAGGCAAGGAAATAGAAATAGAAATAGAAATAGAAAACATTTATTTACACACAATAACACCACAAACACATAACAAATGGCTCAAAGGGGTTGAATCACTGACCTCCAAATAGGTATTTTTTTGAGGTCAGTGGCTCGACTCCAGAGCCGTAAAACAAAAAATAAAAAAATAAAAAGTATTAAGAATAAGTGACATAAAAGCGCAAACAAAATTAATAACAAACAACATCAAATGAGGAAACAACAACTAGACAAACATATATGAATAAAAGAAAACAGAGCCGTTGCATGTGTATGTGGTGTGGTGTGTAAAAGGGACCTCACTCAGCTTCATGCCCTGGCGGAGACCAGGGCGCTGGTTTTCAGTGAGACCTGCTGAGTGAGGCACGGACGAAGACGTTTTAAATAGATAAATACAACGTGTGGAGTGTAAATACGTGTTTAGTGTAATGTAATGTGTAATTTAATGTATGGATGTATTGGCCGCAATAAAGAGTCAACAATACAATAACGACTTATGTACCGGACCACATTCCTAACCTCTCAGGCCTAGAAAAAAGAAAAGAAAATTATTGTGTCAGTTGAATATTAATATCATAATTGTATTGGATTTAGTCAAACAGAAACAGAATAAAGCAAATGTCAATGAAAATGTCAGAAAAATAATATAATTATGTTAACCCTGTATTTTTCAGATATATCTACTCACCTATGTCTAACCTAAAGTTTAAAGTCAGTGGTCCAAAGGCCCACGACAACAATGCATTGGCATAAACACTGAAATAACGCACATTGAGATGACTTGGAGCATACTAAATAAAGAAAGGCTAGAGTGAATATGTTGTTTCTAGTTAGGCATGCTTCATCTTGGGCCGCATCGTCACTTACCACCAGGTGAGCTGGCGGTCAAATGCCTGGATAGTCTGAATTAAAAAAAAATAAAAAACGAGAGGTAGGCATCGGTTTCGAACCCCACTACGGCCATGTCCCAATTACTCTTTTCTGACTTATTGGCATCAGTGGAATACTAACTGATGCTCTTATGGTGAGTGAAGACATCGTGATGAAACTGGCGCATTCAGGCCACTGTATGTGTAACCATGATCAAATCTGGTCAGGTTCCCCTGGTAGTATTTTTACCGAGGTCAGATGGCAGTCACTAAACTGGAATGACATGATCTGCCAAATCCTGGATCATGGTCAAGGCGGTTCCCGGGCCCGCGTGTGCGAGTGCATAACCGGACATAAATGTCAAGATGATTTATTAATCAGGAGTGATGTAGCTTTCTATTTAAAAATACATTTTCGAAATCAGTTCAGTCAGTGGTTTCGGTGATTACCTTCATCTCACCAACTTACAAAGTCTACTTCTATATATTACATTATATTTGTTTACTTGGAGATTTGGATTTGGATAACTACTACTTATTGTAGCCATACTAGGCTGTCTCGCAGCAAGGTTTGTCGTATTTCCGATCATTCATCAAAATTACGGCATTTAATTACATTGTTAATGAAGCCAACTCACTCAAGGACATATTACATACGACTTCTTATTGGACAATCACCTCTCGTCTCAAACGACCTTGAAGCCTATCCCACAAGCCGTAAACGGAAAGGAATTTTCGTCCCAAGCGTCTTATTGCTCAGAAAATACACATCAAACGTGGGGAGCTTTCGGTCACTCGTGATGGAAGTTGACTCAAACAAACCAACTAGGTTACTGAACTTAACTAGGTTTGTCGTATTTCTGATCATTCATCATAATTACGGTATTAAATTACGTTGCTAATGAAGACTTACTGGAGGACACATTATGCAAGAATTCTGAATAACCTCAACTGATTCTTGTTGGACAATAACCACTCATCCCAAACGACCTCGAAGCCTACACCACAAGCCGTAAACGGAAAGGAATTTTCGTCCCAAGCGTCTTATCGCTCAGAAAATACACATCAAACGTGGGGAGCTTTCGGTCACTCGTGACGGAAGTTGACTCAAACAAACCAACTAGGTTACTGAACTTAACTAGGTTTGGCGTATTTCTGATCATTCATCATAATTACGGTATTTAATTACGTTGCCAATGAAGGCTTACTGAAGGACACACTATGCAAGAATTCTGAATAACCCCTCATATTAAACTGATTCTTGTTGGACAATAACCACTCATCTCAAACGACCTTGAAGCCTACACCACAAGCCGTAAACGGAAAGGAATTTATCGTCCCAAGCGTCTCATCGCTCAGAAAATACACATCAAACGTGGGGAGCTTTCGGTCACTCGCGGCGGAAGTTGACTCAAACAAACCACGGAGAGGCCCAGCCTCTAAACCTCGTTTGCATCTGAGAACTTTTTACTTTGCCCCCACCAATTAACTGGCACTCCGCTGCCGCTTTCATCATTAGCGTTTTTGCATAACATAAGCGTTTTTCGCCCTCCCATTTTTGGTGTGTGCATTAGTTTTGGCAGGGCCGTATTGGGGTCAGTCGTTAAATAATTAAATATACTAACAATTGGCACTTTTGGTTTCAGAAGTAAAATTTCAAATCCTTAGAAAATCGCCTTGTTTCTTCTGCATTCGATCCGATGCAGTGTATGGTATATTTTATTCAGTATCGATTCAGTTTCAGCGTCCAATATAATGTTATTTTTTCAGTTTAGTTTGCGTGTATAAATTATAATCTTTCATGAATGCATGAAATAATAAGGCCTTATCAATGAAATTATTTATTTTTGTCTAGGGAGGCACATGGATGGACGGTCCTTCTGATGGAAAGCGGCCACCGTCGTCCAGGACATCTGCAATCTTAAGAGAGCGGATGCGGTAATGGCCTTTAAGGTACCTGTAGACTTGCACTTTGAAGAACCCCATGTTATAGTGCAAAAGAAAGACTTCGGGACTTCCTTTTTCGTCATCATCATCGTTATCATGGACACTGTCCTCACCCCAAGCCGGCCACATCATTAGGCTGTCAGTTGTCGGCGCTAACGATGTCACGTAATAGCGAAGGGTCAATAAACTTTTTTTTACTCTCATTCTTATCGCACTCTATGCTGCTTGTATCCAACATGTCCCTACGACCTTTACAAGGTCGTACATCTGTTTATTGGGACACGGCGATGCTGCGATAATCGGTCCGTGGTCGCCACTCGATAACCTTTCTTCGTCATGGTCATAGTTCTACAATTAAGCAGAAAAAAATAACAAGTAAAGGAAAATTAACGGTATCCTCTCTATAATATTATAAATAACTCTATAGTATTATAAATAACTCTGAATTGAAATGAATTATTAAAAATAAACTGAAAATAATTTATTTCAGGCTCATGGTAGCCCGTAAGATAAATACACAAATAGATTTATTTACAAAATTAGGTATAGTGTCAAATTAAATACAAAATACAATGTCAATAAAAATACCAATTACAATGTCAATTATTTTTTGCTGAACACAACAAAATAGCACCATTATATAGTGCATAGTATAGGTATTATAGTGCTCTTGAGTCCGGCCCTGCAATCCCTCTCTTTCAGCTATGCATTAGGTTTCAGCTCACAGTCACGCAAAATTACTTCATTTGCCGTAAGTATGGCAAGGAGCTATTTAGGCTGAAAAAATAATCGCTCTTTTTGCCTTTGAGTTATGAAGTAGTGAGTCGTTATTTTTAACGCAACATGAAACGTGTGCAGGGGATTATAGACTTTAATGGCTAGTGAATGCAAATGCTTGTTAATTTTCTTTTTGTGAAGTACATGGCGCTGTGTATGTTTAAGCAAAACTGGCGTGTCAAGTAGCGCGCCAGAACAAAATGGTAAAACATTTTGAACTTGTCGTGGTTATTTAAGTTAATCAAATTTGTTGTTAAGCCTTTTAAAGGGAGACAAGGCGACACTAAATACGTTCGTTCAAATTAAAATCTGTTATTTTTGCAGATGAATTTTGCTGATGTTCGGAGATTGAGGTGCTTCGGTGGTCAGTGGTTAAGGTGTCCGACTCGTAAGCGAGAGGTACCGGGTTCAAATTAAACTGTGGCCACCAATCCTCTTTTCTGAGTTATGTACATTAGTTGAATACTAACCATTGCTCTTACCTGAAACCTGCACATTCTGGCGACTGAATGTGTAACCATAATCCAATATAGTCAGGTTCCCCAGGTAGCAAGGTCACGGAGGTCAAATGGCAGTTGCTCCCCTGCAATTATCTGATTTGCCAAATTCTGGATCATGGTCAATGGAATATTTTTATTAAAGGCTAATTAACTTTATTAAGAAGGACACAATTTATATTAACAATAGTTTTCGGTAAGTATCTAATACCTAAGTAGACCTACTATAAAAGAACCCATATTGTCATAGTGATCCTTAGAGCAACATGACCGGCTCTAGTTCGCCGGTAGCCCGTGTCGTTCTAAAGTGGTTGCATAATAGTGACGTAAAAACCTTATACCTAATATTAAAAATCGTATTAAGACACCCATCGAAACCTCAAAACCAAACCTCGATTAGCATTCAACCAACGGACTGCAGTACCCAGCGACCCGTGCTTGAAACACCCAATAACTCCAGCTACCTGCCCGCCAGGTGCGTCCAACCCGGGGGCAGCAATAAAAAGCAGGCGCCGCCAATTTTTGCGACACGCTGATACGGTGGCCCGTAATTCACCGCGGCGAATCTGTAATGTGGCCGGCCCACGCGACTCGACCTGGGGACTCGCAGCTGCATACAGAGGTTCTGGAATGGGCTCTAGTTTGATATTCTTTGACCCCCGTAAAATGACTACAGTATATTATCAAATATTTAACACTTTGTGTTGTCACTTCGTGATGGAACTCCATTATTATGAAATAAAACACTTTTTGTACACTAACTAATAAAGTGGAACTAGTGTACAAAAAGTGATTTATATCGTAAATAGTTAAATTAGATAAAATGACGGCAGATTACGTCCATGCCTTTCTTACTAATAAATGAAGGGTGTTATTTTGTACGCGAGTATAAGTGGATCTGTGTGTCTGTGTCATCGTAGCGTCCGAATGGATGGATCGATTTCGATTCTATTTATTATATTTTTAAGCTGTGTAGTCAAGATTGGCCTCAGTTTCGTTTTATTAAAATCGGTTCAGTAGTTTAGAAAATATTTGAGTATATGGGTCGGGGATTATCCAACTATTTTCCGTGGGTTAGGTTAGGTCATTTATGTCAATCGATCGTCAAAGAGGTAAGCAGGCGACCTAATGGAATATGGTTATAGATGCCTAATGAAATGTGAGTTAAAAATCGGTGCCAAAATGTGTGCTTTTTGAGCAAGTGTGTTGTTATAAAATAATATATATATTTCTAAACCTATCCATTCGTTCTACATCTAGGATCCCATGTGACCGGAAAAATTAATAGATTCAAGCCCATACCCGATATCGAATCAGGCTAATGTGTCCGTCATACGTTAAGCGCACGTAATTAATATGCCTCGAAAAATATGGAAATTCAATAGTACAGGTCCGAATTACTGATGGAAATGTGCCATTAAATTAATTAATATTTATACCGCAGGGGAGTCGCGCCTGGAGGCAATGAGTGGAGATAATTTGTTACGCTTTTACGGAACGTCTGGGATTTTGTATCGTACGGGATATTTTTTTTCTTGGTAAAGATAAATTTTTACCTTCATTGCGGATAACATTGAAGTCACGTGCTGCGTAAGCCGGTTAAACCAGCTGGTATTAAGAGATCCCGCGAAAGGCCCAGGAAGTGAGTAACCAGAATCAACCTAATGAGGATTTTTAACGATACCATGCGCTCGCTCCATTATTAATTTGTTAGTTACACTATGTTTCCCCCAGGTTTTTTAGGCAAAATTCGAAAAAGGAGACTGTGCAAAAGTGGTCTATGAACCAGCAGCATTACTGTGATGACCTAGTTAGGGTGCCTCAGCTGCATATTTGTACAAGATGCCATCAAAATCGGTCCTGGCAGTTTCGAGAGAAAAACATTTATTTCTCACATTTGTATGACAAGTGCCGTATTCTTTGAACCAGTAGTGACATGGTTACAGAGTATAGGTTGAGGACCTTAAGCTGTCGCAAAATTTTTTTGAACGTTCAGACCGCCTGCGCCGCTCTTAATTCGGGTTCTCTGAGCAAATACTCAAAATTCCAAAATTTCTGATCTCATTTTCATTCATTACTTTTATTATTTACACTCACCCCAGCTCATTTGGGCCAAAATTCGAAAATTCGACTACAGGTACCTGAGAGACCGACACCGCTCCCACTCACCTTTTAGGTTGAAGATGTTCTGGACGACAGTGGCCGGTTTCAGTCAGGTGGACCGACTAGACAATAAAAAATTTCATTCATTGCGAAATCACTATTAATAAACCATGGATTAAAAATAATTAATTAATAATTCATTCATTCGTTAAATAGGCTGCGAACCCAGGTGGGCCGATGTAAAGATAATCTCTTTAGGTGGGGATATTCAAATGACAGTTCTCAGTGCGACTGTGACATATCTCCGCAAACTATGGACCACCCTAAAACTTGTACCATGGAGGACTTGTTCGAGGTCAGTGCAAACGCTGTATGCGTCGCCGAATACTGCGCGAATCAAGTATAAGTCAAGGTTTAGTCCATCGACTCGATAAGAAGAAGAATTAATAATTATTTAAATTTTTGGTGCATTCATGGAAATAGGCGTAGCAAATATACAAATATATAATTTATTCACGCAAACTAAACTGAAAAAAAAAAAAGATTTGTATTGGATGCTGAAACTGAATCGTTACTGAATAAAATACACGATACGCCGCATCGGATCGAATGCAGAAGTTATGTTTTTATCCATTAGGGAAATTTTTCTTTTTTAGTTTGACAGCCAAAACTGGCTAGTTGAAAAGCTTTTTGATGCACTTTTTAGTCAAATCTCGTGCAATATTGCATAAGCATGAAACGTATTTTTAGTTTTAACACATGTGGTTCTGCATTTTTGTATCATGAAACTATGGTTTATGTCTGGCATTCCTTCAGGTTTCTAATCTTAATGAGCTTATTTATTATTTACCACTAGGTGTGTAAAAAATATCGATATATTTTTTAGATTCTTGCATTTTCGGAAATTTATGCGATAACATTGTGTTCAAAACTTCTGTGGCCCAGTGGTAAAGGTATCAGACTCGCAAAGCGAGAGGTGTCGGGTTTAAATCCCGCTACCGCCATGTACCAATGACGCTTCTCTGAGTTATGTACATTAGCTGAACACTAACCGATGCTATTACGGTAAGGGAAAATATCGTGATGAAACCTGCACATTCAGGCGACTGAATGTGTAACCATGATCCAATCTGGTCCGGTTCCCCTGATAGAAGGGTCACAGAAGTCAGGAGTCACTGCAATTTCCCGATTTGTCAAATCCTGATCATGGTCGAGGCGAACCCTGGGCCCTCGTAAGAAAGAGCACAACCGGGACATTAACGCCAAGACGATGACTATTTCGACCCTAGTTCCTTATTGCACCCTAATAACCCAATAGGTACCGTGCACCGTTTTGGCAAGCAGCTATAAACCATTCGCCGACACAAACAATTGAGTTTTCAATGGACAATTCCATTCTATTACAGGCTCCTTACCTTGGCGAAATAGCCTAGTGGATTTATACGATTAATTAACATCTGTTATCGGCGTTTTTCTCCACTCCCTTAATGGACCCTTGTAACAGAAGGACGGTTCGAGCGTTAAATTGAATTTGCTTGCCCATTTTCCCTGTAGCGGGATGCTGTTATTTTCCCCGGAATAGTTTTATGGGCATTAATTTTCATCGGTGCACGGACCCCTGGACTTATTTGTTATCTAGGCGATGTCCAAAATACCTCAGTCTCAGTGAACTGGTGTGTGTTGCCAGTGATAACTACTGAACAGACAGGTGAACGGTGAACTTCAAAATGCCTACAAGCCTTGGAGATGGAGAGAGCATGCGCAGAGTTTACTATGGGATAAAATCAGACAGGTTGATAGTAGCAAAATGTATTCACCGACATGTGTATTAGGATCGCAAAACTGAATTGGTAGTGGGCAGGTTCCCAAAAACAATGGCTGATGGCGCGAAAAGATACCACGTCTCGGCAATCGCCACGTAGTACCTACCCGCCACCCCCGGTCCCCACGACATGTAGGGGCCATCTTGTAAAGTTCGTAGTGAGCAAATGGATGCAAGAGGAGCGTCCAGCAGCGGTCGTCATGCATCTGAGATGATCGGTGGAATGGTTTGGGGTTTGGTGCTATTTCTACACTGGTTGACTTCACACAGACGATCTTCGTTGGCCCTTAGTATTATTTACATTTAATAATAATCATCACAGTCCGTAATAGTCCACTGCAGGACTTAGGGCGTCTCCCACGAAATGGGAAGCTTTGCCATAACCTTCACGCTTGGCAGGCGGTTTGCAGATCGCAGTGTACAAATATAACAACGGAAAACGCTGCTGCCTATTTTCTAGCCTACGGAGACTAGATCTTATGCTTCGAAAACATTAGTCGATTTGAACGACACCTACGAGTGTGAGGGGTTGGTGCTATTCTACTCTGCTTTCATTTTAATAATAGAGGGAGACAAATGAACAAGCTGGGTCTCAAGTGCGCTAGTTTTAGTTTCTCATAATTCGATTGGGATTCAATTACAACCGCAATTGTGTTGTAACCGAATCGACTCTTAATCGAAGCTCTCGAAAATACCACCTCTAGAGGAAAATACCATTTTATCACAGAATCGAATCGAGCTAGGATTGTTATACCAATCGAAAACAGAATTCGGTTGGTCTTATACTAGAAGTATAGGTACCAACAACGTGTCAAACTGCGATTGACCTGCAGTTGCGATTCAATTACAATTCCATTGTCCCCTGATGGTAAGTGATCGTCGCCGCCCATAGACATTTGCAACACCTGTCACGAATGCGTTGTCGGCCTTAGACATAAGTGTAGGCTTCTCGAAGGCCCCAACGTCGTACTGGTTCAGGAATAACACTCAGATCAAATAAGAAATAAAGATGGTGCACTGTCAACAGTGTCATGAGACCGGTTTTGTATACATGTGTGCATGGCGTAGTTTGGTTGTCAGTCTGCCAAAGCGTATGTAGTTTTGCTTGTCAATGTGTGGGTGTCCGTGTGTGTATACAGAGTTTGGCGTTTTGCGGCGTCAGCATGTTGTTCGCAGGATTCTGTTTTTATTTCTTATTTGGTTTGAGGATACTTTAAAAATGACTAATCCACTCATACCGGAAGCCATACTAGGTTTTAGGAGCTACTCGTATCCAGCCCTCTCGCGAGCAAGCCCGCCGTTCAAATTTAACAACTGATAAGGGGCTAATAAAAATTCAATTCGGAATCCTGCGCCGAAGTAAATCCTGTAAGTCTCGGGTTCACATATTTTACGAGGCACTAAACCCCGCTGGTGAGGCGGGTCGAAAAGGCGTGCTCGCTCCTTCGCCGCAATTCTAGAGCCGGCACAATTAGCCAGTTGCTTTGCATAAAACACACCCGCGCAGAAGGGTTAAGCGAAGGGTGGACGCGAATTTTGTCTTGGAAGGAAACTGGCTGAGGGTTGTGTTTAGGTTTTTCGTTCCAATATTTTCTGAAGTTAGATATTTTGTCTTCTGTTTTTTTGGCAAGTGGTTTGGTAGCCTATTTTATCCTTCTTGGCGAAAACTGCGAAACTCAGTTGTCGGTGGCCGGTAAGATTTGGAAGAGGCGTGGATAAGAATGTGTTTATAATAAGCTCTGCCATGGCATGAAATTATTACTTTATATATTTCCTACGCGGCCCTAGAAGCGATGGCTTGACGTTGTCAAGAATGAAATTCGTGCCAATAAGCTCACTGCCAATGTTACCGAAAACCGAACGTGGTGGGCCAGGAGTAGCAGGAAGGCGGACCCTGGGCCCTCGCATGACGCGTCGCTTCTCAACCTGAACATAACGCCAAGATGACGATGATGATGATATTTTTAGGCAACAGCAAAAAAAACCAGCGCAACAAAGTTCTTATTTTAAAACAACTTGCCCGGATTTAGTGCTCAATTTAGTATGCGTCAGCCTTATCGCAAATGTTCGTTTAGAATGTATATCTACATTTTTTTCCATTCCACGCTTGCACCAAACATTCACGTGCACCGATTCCCGTTGATTGCAGAGTCTCACGTCACGCGATCCCGTACTCGTGGGTACTCTACGTAGAGAACATAGAGCTGTCTGAGGGTAACGGACGATAGCGAATTTTATGTCCATTACCAATGATTTAGACGTTGTTGGCTTGATTTACGGGATCACGGGTGCGGGTCTGTGGTGTAATACGTAATACATTCAATACACGCGGGATGTATTTCGTCTAGACGTGTAAAGTAAGATTCCATGGAAAAAGACGAAAGTAAGTAAGTGTTATCCACAGAAATGTAAATAAATTGACTTATTTGTTATTAAGTCTAATTACTGTCTGCTCATCCTTCACTGCGTAGAATAACAGCGGCTTTTGGTCTCACTGGCAGCCATAGCTGAGCCATGAGGTATTTTGTTTTGTATAATTAGTTTTTATTTTTCTGTTATTTAGTCGAATTTATTTAAACTGTTTTTTTATGCAAAACATTTCAAATCCATTTCAAAAAAGAAGGGCAGCGGCGTTGATTGTTTTCTCTCAATTTTGTGCAGGCATACGAGTATATAAACATCCTTCATTGTGGTTTATCTAATCAAATATACATATAAAGTGACACGTTATTCATTCAATCAATATATTGTCATTATTAATGATATTAAATTATTGATAATCTTGATATTACGCGTACAAGACGATATCTTAGGTTTAGGTATCAGATTGGGCCTTTCGGGTTGTAACTAAGGCTAATCTGAAAGATATAGTTCATTACAGCCCAAAAGAGTCTTTAGAGAGGATTTAGAGCCTCTCCCACAAAAGGGGAGGTTATTGCCATAATATCCACGCCTAGCAGGCGGGTTGGAGATCGCAGTGTTGTAAATATAACAATGGAGCTGCTGCCCATTTTCCTGCCTCCGGAGATTGTAGATATTTTTCCTTGAAAACATTAGTCGCCTCAGACCAACTATTGCCAACTAGTGCTATTCTACTCTGTCTCTGCCTACCCCACCTGTGGGATACAGGCGTGAGCTTTATGTATGTATGTATGTACTCTGTCGGACACCACACTGCCACTTTCTTTCAGATAAACCACTAAAATCGAAACCATTACGACGCCTATCACACTAGAAATCAAACACTGCATTTATTTTTTTCATTGAATACTCTCTCTTTTTGCAGTCGGTCCCTCATGACTGAGGATCGTGGTCTGATGAGCACATGTTCGAGCGCACGAAATGTCTCCAACCCCTCCTATCTATCACCAGCCTCACCGCGTCGCAGAATCTGTTGGATGGCGCAACCTTTAACTGATCGATCCATCTAGTTGGTGACCGTCCTCTTAACCTCTTGCCATTGACACTGCCCACTATGACAAGCTTTTCCAGAATGTCATTACTCCGTCTCATTAAATGACAGAAATATGCAAGGATCCGTTGGAGGCAGATGGTTGATAACCTCGTTTTGATTTTCAACTGATCGAGAATTGACATGTTTGTGCGCTTTGCGGTCCAGGGAATCCTTAGCATTCTCCAACATTGAATACACGAACACATAAATTGTGGACTCTTTGGGTTTGTTTTTAGATTTTTTGTTCCGAACTCCATTGACAAGAGACACGCCCATATTCATTGAAACTGCAACCCCACATACGAAACTCAGTCACTGTCCCTGAAAACTTAGATCACGCCGCAGTCGGTGGGAAATCTCTCCAATATTTCACTCCTAACTACTACATAGTTGAAACCCAATTTTCTCTTTAGAATATTTCGTGGAATAAGCTGAATTTTTCGACGCTCACCCAATAGCTTGGAAGCAAAACGTTTGACGTGCGTCCGCTTATATTGCAGCGGTGCTGAGACATTTTTCAACGGCGGAGATTTTAAAATTAAAAAGTTACGTTGGAAATTCAATTTTGGAAAACCTTCGCTGTTGGCCTGACGTTTAGCTAGAGTGGCGGCGGATGAGTGTGATCGATGGGTGAGGGAACACGTTATGGATTGGGGCATTGATACTAGTGGAGGTAGAGAACTGTAATGGCTGTAAAATATAATATTTAGGTCCCTTCTATTTGCTTGTCACGTTTGTGCAGCTTGCACATACAACAAAGTCGCTTTCTGCCGTCTGTCCCTATGTATCTATGTACGCTTAGATCTTTTAAACTACGCAACAGATTTTAATGTGGTTTTCAACAGCTAGAGTGACTCAAGAGAAAGGTTTATAAGCAAGAAAAAAAGGGTAGGTAGAGGTAAAGTAGATGTATGTAGGGGTAGGACGCCACGCGAACGTAGTCGCGTCGATTCCACTAGAAACTACGAGCTGTATCTTCATGTCTTATTGTGTAATTATGAAAATAGCTAAAACATAAACATACTCAGAAAATAGGCCGAGGACTTAATAGGAGACTGAATTTCGACAGTAAATTATTTCGACACGGTCCCAGTAAAAATTAGTTCACGTCAACGTCGTATTTATCAAAGCTGAAATTATTCAAAATCACTGACCTATTTCCACGAACCCATTTCCACAAAATAATAGATCCTGGCCTTGTTTAACGTGAAAGCCACGATAATGGACACATAATTGGCGTCTTAGACTTCCCACTTAGAGGCAAATTGTTTGAGTAAAAAAAAATTACACAGTCTTTTTAGCAAGGAAATGGATAAAAGGAATTCCAGCCCAATTTTTGGCTAAGGCGGCGATAAAGGAAAGAGATGCAACGATGAACAGGAATCTGATAAGGAAGAGGCGTCAGGTGCACAGAGGAGTAATTGGAAAATATCAGAGTTGGGCAACTGTGATAATAGGTACCTATTATCACAGTTGATCAATGATCAACCGATCCAACTCGAAAACATTCAACCTTAAAACGTCCAAACCAGATCCAAATAACCACAATTAAAACAACTTAGTTTTACTGCCACGAAACGTGTCAGTTAATGTCGTCATTATTACTGCAATGCAAAAAGTATGTACCGTGGTTAAATGACTTATATCGATTGACGTAAATGTCACAAGTTCTTAAAAATTTGTAAACAAAAATAATTCACATCTCAAAGCCGCTCTCACAACGGAGATAAAGGTTAAGAGCCATTTTCGTTGCGCATCTAGCTAAATTACGAAAACACCAGCCAAGAGCGCAAGAGTAACCCTTTTATCTGGTTTTCCATAACGCCGCCTCAGCAACATCAACACGCCATGAAAAATCCACGCTTTCTCAAGACACACTACAAAGTTTATACTCGGTGCTGCTATTATACGGCGCGAGCGGGTCAAAGGAGCTTAATCGTTCGGAACACTTTACGAGGGGAGTTCCATTCACGCCGTCTTTTCGACGAATATTTCTCCTCCGGGGTCGACGCTCACACATCCGGGCAGCTCGGAGAATAAAGATTTCCAAACATCTTCTTGGGAAGCCGTTAGCCGGTACACTGCTGATTTTGTCGGTTACCTTTCGAGGTTTTCGTTGCCAAACCGGGGTGTGGCGTGAATGAAACAGGAGTATTACATTACCTATATATATGATTCTTTAAAGTGTTCGTTTTAAGGTGTTTTATACTGCTGGCACGACTAATTACGGTACGGTAATTAATGACCTAATTGAAGGTCCCTGTCGGAGGCCACATCTATATATAGTATAAAACAAAATCGCTTTTCGCCGTCTGTCGCGATCTTTAAAACTACGCAACGGATTTTAATAAGGGTTTCAACAATAGATAGAGTGATTCAAGAGGAAGGTTTATTAGCAAGAAAAAAGGGTAGGGGTAAAGTAGGTGTACGCGAACAAAGTCGCACTGAATCCACTAGTCCTGTATAAAAAAATCTTAAAATAGACTACCATTGATGACAAAACTACATTTGCCTAAATAAAATCAATATCAGCATTTGGAACTGTCTCAAATTTTTATCCTTTTGTAACTTTATGAGCAATAAAACGGTATTCGGCTCTGTCCACAACCTGATCGCAGACCCTTCGAGCAAAAGGTGCATGTACTAGCGAAATTAGATACCGCGAAAATGCTGTAAACTCTAGTGGGGTCATGTTTTATAGCCCTGACTTATTTTACGGTTCATAAAGCTTTGGATTGTTATCGGTCTGATGTAATCATATCGGTATTGGGTATTTGCATGGCTAGACGCCGTTTCTCGGTCAACCTACGGAATATAACAAAGAAAGCGATTCTTTTGAGAAAGCAAATTCTCTTGCTGGCGTTTTGTATGCCACGCTTATTAAAAGTCTCACCTTTATCTTTATCATTCTAACCAAATCAAGGTATCACCTAACAAACATCAAGACCATTCGAAATAGATCTATCAAACAAACTGGAACAAGCTTGGAACCACAACTAAGTACCTGTCTATGATTTACCCAGTACTAAAATGCACTGCCAAGGAAATTCTGCACGCTACACTCAAATTGTTTTATAATTGCTTGCCAGCCAGTGTTTCGAGCTCGTCAAAGGCAAACAAGATTTATTCCTTTGTTAATTTAGAAAATTAAATCATATTGCGTATGAATAAAACAGATGTAGGTATTTTGTTTATTTGTTACTAGCTGGACCGGTGCGATTTCGTTCGCCATACACCTACCCTACCTATAGCCTAGCCTAAAGCTACTTGCCCTTTTTATCTTTTATTATTCTACTGTTCGTGGCAGAGATAAATCCAACGACGACGACCTGAGTGGTTCAGTGGTTAACATGCCACGCAAGAGGTCCCGGGTTCGATTCCCGGCCGGGCAGAAATTGAAATGATGAATTTTAATTTCTGTTACGGGTCTGGGTATCCTATGAATAATAAGTATGTATTTAAATGTATACAGGGTGTCCCGTAAGTCGACGTCAAGCCGGAATCGGGTGATAGTCCAAATCATAATAGTTACAAGTAAAATAAAAAATAAAATCTAAGTCTTGAATTTTTTAAATTATAGGCATTTCTTTTTTTTTTCGAGAAAATGTACACCCTGTGATGGTTTTTTAGCTCCTGTTGCTACAAATCTTAACTTTTTTTCAAATTTATTTTTCTTATGTAATCCCGAATAGTGCTAATCTAACCTATTACTTAGAATTCTAAGGCAACTGCTCCAGCTTGGAAGAAAGTGTCACATTATGCCGTACAATGAATAGACAATTAATATTTCGTCCAACTTTAACGGACTATACTGAAAAAAAAAAAGTACTACGCCAGGTTGGCAAGTAGCACGAAAAGTTGACGCATTTAATAAGGATTCTAAAATGGTATAATACTTGCTACATTATTTCTTTGATTACGGGGGAAAAAATTACTTCAAGAAACCCAGTTTCCAAAAATTTTTCATTACCTACTAAACATTATTCTAGTGCGTTCAAAGCTTGCCTAAGACCGAGTGAGACGGAGAGTCATTCATGAAGTGTGAGTGAGACAGGTAGTGACGCTTTCGAGTCAAATATTCTAATGGGTGAGTGAGACAGATAGTGACGCTAATGAGTCAGATACAGAGAAAGTCATTTTATGAAGTGTGAGCGAGATAGATAGTGACGCCACTTTTTTAATATTGGCACACGCAATACAGATCAGTACGTTACGCACCTTCGTTTACTACGCATCTTTCCGTATTCGTTCGTGTTATTTCGTACTTTCGACTTTTTGCTTCGTTTATTGGACTTGTTTGTTTGCTTGTGATTTGGACAGTTTCGATCTCTTTACAACGACCTTTGCTTTCTCCTGGACTATCGTGTGATTGTGTAGTGCCACCATGCCTGTGTACACCACTCAGGAATATGCCAACATGCACTTTATTTATGGCGAATGCAGAGGGAATGCTAGTGCTGCGGCTAGACTGTATCGCGAGAGGTACCCAAATGCTGATCGTTATCCAGATCACCGAGTTTTTACAAATGTGCACCGTCTACTCTCCACAGACCACATGGTGAAGGAAGAAGTTCCTTGCCTTACGAGGACGTAGTACTTCAAGCAGTTGAAGAAGATCCAAGTATTTCGGTACGTGCAATCCAGCAAAGCACAGGAGTGCCCAAAACTATAGCTCACCGAATTATACAAAAACATGAGCTCCACCCATACCATGTACAGCGAGTACAAACCCTGCATCCTCAGGATTATCAACTTCGGGTTGCGTTTTGTCAAACGATGCTACAAAGACACCGGGAAGATCCGCGATTCTTAGAGAAAATTTTGTGGTCGGATGAATCGACATTTAAAAAAGACGGTTACATGAACCTACACAACTTACACGAGTGGCACGTAGAGAATCCGAATTTAATGAGACAAGATAGATCTCAGTATCGTTTTAAAATAAACATGTGGACCGGAATTTTAAATGGAAGAGTCATAGGACCTTTTGAGTTGCCAGAGATCTTGACTGCTGAAGTTTATTTAGATTTTTTACAAAACAGTTTACCTAGTTTACTGGAAGACGTGCCACTCAGTATTAACAGAGAGATGTGGTATCAACAAGATGGCTGCCCAGCGCACTATGCCCGCTCAGTTAGAGCATTTCTCAATGAAGAATATCCGGGCAGATGGATAGGTCGGTCTGGTACGATCTCGTGGCCAGCCCGTTCACCGGACTTAAATCCATTAGATTTTTTTTACTGGGAAGCAGTGAAAGAGAAAGTTTATTTTAAGCCAATCGAAAATGTAGCTGAGCTTCGGCAAAGAATTACGGAAGCAGCTGAATTTGTCAACAACGGAAGTTGACGGTGATAATCCGATTTTTTTTAAGAAGATGTCGAGCTTGTATTGCAGTTGAAGGAAGGCAGTTTGAACATCTTTTGTAAATAATAAATCTTTGCATCTAATTGGTGTTTAATTATAAACTTAAGGAAAATTTGTCCTAAATTTAACAAAAAGTTAGCATCTCTGACTTGAAAGCATCACTACCTGTCTCACTCACATTTCATGAATGACTCTCCGTCTCACTCGGTCTTAGGCAAGCTTTGAACGCACTAGAATAATTTTTAGTAGGTAAAGAAAAAAATTTCGAAACTGGGTTTCTTGAAGGAATTTTCTTTTCCCCGTAATAAAAGAAATAATGTAGCAAGTATTATACCATTTTAGAATCCTTATTAAATGCGTCAATTTTTCGTGCTACTTGCCAACCTGGCGTAGTACTATTTTTTTTCAGTACAGTCCGTTAAAGTTGGACGAAATATTAATTGTCTATTCATTGTACGGCATAATGTGACACTTTCTTCCAAGCTGGAGCAGTTGCCTTAGAATTCTAAGTAATAGGTTAGATTAGCACTATTCGGGATTACATCAGAAAAATAAATTTGAAAAAAAGTTAAGATTTGTAGCAACAGGAGCTAAAAAACCATCACAGGGTGTACATTTTCTCGAAAAAAAAAAGAAATGCCTATAATTTAAAAAATTCAAGACTTAGATTTTATTTTTTATTTTACTTGTAACTATTATGATTTGGACTTTCACCCGATTCCGGCTTGACGTCGACTTACGGGACATCCTGTATAAGTAGTTTATCAGTTATCTAGCACCCATAACACAAGCTTTGCTTACTTTGGGGCTAGATGGCGCTGTTTGAATTTGTTAACGATTATTTATTTATTTAATAATCGGTTCATCCGTTCTTAAGTATAATTTTGTTTCACTTTTTTTTCTATGAAAGTCGGATTGTTAATAAAGTAAGAAGTTAATGCATATGAATGACGGACGAAAACCTTCATTTGTGAACTAGCCGTCTCAAGAATATTGCTAAATTAAAAAACCAGAGCTCATTGCCCGACCTGAGTAGAAAATAAAAATAAAAATATACCTAATATTCTTAATTTAGTTTTCAAGCAATGCTCTTGTTTTAGGTGCTTGATTACAACTAGATAAAAAATTAAACTTAAAAAGTCAACAACACCTAAAAAGTTCAGAATATTGTAAGCAATTTGACAAATTGAGGTCTCAATTACGTCGGAACAGATCACTATATTGCCCTAATATTTAAATATAGTACGGTCAGGTTAGTGCCACGAAATTGCCAGACCCGGTGGCCAAAAAGTGGATAGTTAGACTTAGAAGTTTTGTTGTCAAGTCAGGTCTGATAAGTCTGTGGCACTATGATTCCGGCTTGTGTCTGGTGGAGGAGTACGTCATTCGATTCACATTTCGCTACCGCGTACTAACTACCCGGGAGCAACATCTATCGTCTGCGTTACGTACCTTCATATGTACGATAAACTAATGTGAAACAAAACTCGAAACATGCATTAGAATGTAATATTCAAGAAAACTACGACCTCAGTTATGCTCACTCTTAGGGCTCTTAATTATTTATTTTTAAAGAATGTTCCGGGTTTGCGACCGCGTGCCTTTGTTTGCGAGTAGCTGTTTAGCCATATTGCGACGCAGCTGCATGTTCTTTTTGGAAAAAAATTGACATGGTCATGCATCATAGCCATGGGCCGGCTACACAAAGGTACCTACGCGGTAAGAAACCCGGATCATAGTTTTAAAATATGTGATAATGACCGCGATAGTCTAAAAATATTTTCTTTTAATTATTGTTATTTTAATTTTAAAACAAACTTTTGCCCGCGACCATGCCTAATAGTTTTTATGACAGGTTGGCTTTTGTCTGCGTTACCATTTCAAATGTCCTCCGTAGTGTATGAATGCGAGTACCACGGGTCAAACTGTATTTCTGGTATTGTACCCCGGACTTCAAGTTACCAAACTATCAAAACCGAATCAAAATTCGTTTAGTCGTTTTTGCGTAATGCGCGAACAGATAAACAAACAGAAAAACAAAAAATAATTATTGGTCATAGTTACGACCCAAAATCCTTACCCGACTATTTTTTCTGAAAAATCTTTAATTTACATACACGGCTTATAACAGTTTTATAATATTATAGATAGATAGACTCCTTCTTTGCTCGTATTTAGTCGGTACATAAATTCTGTAACATAATAGCCTGATAAAAAATCTTGAAACACATCCGACCACCCATCAAAGAATCCTCGCAACGAAGTTACGTGCAGAAGCTATTATCTTCAAGAGTCGCTGTGAACCGTATCGTTTACGTGTATATGTATGTACTCGTATGTGTATCTTCTCAAAAAAGGTCGTTCAGTAAACAGAGCAGTCACGTTGGCATCAATTTGATTTCGTCAGGGGAGTTAACTCAACTCACGTGTCGGCCGTGGCCCTGTCACGTGCTATCACGAGCCAAATATCTTATGACTAATTCCTTTTTTGGTTACGTTGGAAATAGAATGCGGGTAGTTTGAAAAAAACACGTGGATCGTCTGCCATTTCATTGGCTCACAGTACACACGTGACTTAAATATTTATTTGCGGTAAAGTTGTAATATATGCATTTGTAATACATACAACATTAATAAATACATTATAGTCGTTTCCTATAATGTATTTATTAATATTTAAAAATGTATCAGTACTAGTGGATTCAGCGCGAATTCGTTCGCGTGGCGTCTTTCCCCTACACTACCCTATCCCCTACCCTTTATTAACCTACGTAAATCCGTTGCGTAGTTTAAAAGATCTAAGCGTACATAGATGCGGGAAACAGACAGACAGACAGCGGGAAACGCCTTTGTTTTATACTATGTACAGAAGTAAATCATGGAAACGATTTATACTCATATGTCGTAGACGGTCATGAGCCTAGACATCATTTTGACTAAGAAACGTCAATCGATGCGCCACCTTGCAGATAGCTGGAAATACTGTGAAGACGTCATATTCGGCGCGAAGCCGTAACGAATATTTTCCATTCGACCATCGACGAGGCAATACGTGTAACAAGCTGCTCATCCATTGAAAAAAGAAGAAGTCTTTATTTATTGCCTCACATCACATAGCCGTACTCTATAAAGGAGAGTGTGAGTACAGAATGGACTACCAAATTATAATTTGGACAAGGGCGCACGTGAAAATCATCCCTGGCGCACCTTGAGTTTCGGCCTTGCAAGATGGCCATGGGTGGTGGCGGATATTCCAGTGACCCACGGGTTCGATAGTTTCACATTATTACCTGCTACTGAAATTATCCTAAAGTCATGCTATCCTTTCATTGTTTGCTATTTTATTGTAATATCGCTGTATTATCTCAATACACTGTTAAACTATTCGGCTGATCTTTACTCGTATTTTCACGAAACTATCCCGAAAATACTTTCTGATGAATCTCTCCCCTGCAAGAGTCTGCCCTAATTTACGACAAATATTTACCCAAATACTATGAACCACCAAACTGTAGTTTTGATTGTATTATTTGCCCATGACTGACCATTGCGTCCGGTTACATAATTAACAACCTTTGACCACTATGTTAGACCCATTGGATATAGCTCGAAAAGTTAATTCTGCTATTGAAATTTTATTGTTTACTTAATTGGCTGGTTCAGCCAATAACACGAGTGTGAGCCAATATAATTGAGCATTACAATTTCCAGTAAACATTGGCCACAGTCATTCAGTTTCATATTAATATTTCGAACAGTTTTGAATGCTAATATTTCGGTTTGTGGAGTGCTTTTAGTGAATATATGAATAGAAATTGTATTCGAGTTTTATTTATTTTGTTAGGTATTTTATGGACTTGTTCGTATCGTATGACTTTTAGACTTATTGACCGCTCGACTTTGGATCCACTTTGAAGTTATCTCTTTCATAGGTTACAATATTATAATGGATAAGTACTTCTTCATCTTATCGAGTCGATGGACTCTTTTTCCTTATACTTATTCGCCGATTATTCGGCGCTTACAGCATTTACACTGGCATGGAAACAAGTCTTCCATTGTGCAAGTTTTCAGACACGCTGAGCAGGAGACGAGGTGGTCCATGCTATGAGGAGATACGCCACAGTCACAGACAGAATTTTTTATTAAATGTCCCCATTAAAAGAGAATAAGCCTAAGCGATGGCGACACCTTCAATGCTTATAGACCTATACAGATGGCCAGTAGGGAAGAAAAAATAACTCATTTTATTTACACTCACAACACGAAATGAAAAGGCTGATGAGCGTGTTTTTGGTTGTGTATTTTCAATACTACGTTCTCCATTCTGTTCATGTGTATGTATGAGAAATAATCTTGCTATCAATTCATCAATAAGGGGCTAAGGACTACCGCATTGTCTAATATAAAATATAATATCGTAAAGAGATAGATAGATAGATATACTCTTTATTGCACATAAAATTATAAATAAAAAATTTAACAGTTCTTTTCAAACATGATGATATTTCTCTCTATTTGTACACACAAACCTCACACATGTCTTCAATCTTTACATACTAATCAATCGCTGACATACCGCAGACGAGACCTCACCAAACCCCGAAGCGGCGTCAACAAAGCAATTTATTTATAACAAAAAAAAAATACGAAAAAGAAAAAAGAGAAGCCGCTAAGTTATCGAAACATTTACAGTGTTGAGATAAAAAAAAATATGCCGCCACCAGGGGAATAATTCGCGGTAAGTTGGCCCATTAACTTTTATCTCGCGGGGCGCGGCGGGGGCGGGATGAATGGTGATACATACCTCCAAGGATGACCTGCTAATGGAGGGAAATATCAGACACGGTCAGCAAACACAGCGGTTGTATAAGTAAAATGTTTGGGGCTCGCAAAGGAAACAAGTGGATGTTTATCACACGAGGCTGATAATAGTAAATTTAAGTAAGAATTTTTGATGTAACTGAGATATAAGAAATGACTTGAAATGCAACAATTTTCAATTAATATTAAAACGGTATGACACGAGTGTTGTAATACCTAATTATATGCCGTTACGTACACTATTTTATGTACACTAATATTTTCATGTCAAATTTTCGCACACCAACTATATACACTCTATACGTTTCTCGAGTTGCTGAAAGTAAGCTGCGAGTCATTTCTATTGCCGCGTCAAGGATAGACGCCATGAAGTTTATTACTACTTTCACATTAATTGTTTATTTGCTTCAAACAAGTAGAAAAAAACATTCACAAACACAAACAGCAACTGTCTGAAAAAATATTCTGTTTGGCGGGAAAATAATTGGCTGCCGATGTCTGTGGGGTTCACTCGACTCTCCATCCACAGATAATGGCACAGTTCGGTATTCATTCAATAATTCATTATTTATTTTTTATTATTATTATTATTTATTTATTTATTTATTTTTAGCCATTTCTGTCCCACTGCAGGGCAAAGGCCTCCCTTTCGATCTTCCACGACTCACGGTCGGATGCTTTCCTCGGCATTATTATTATAATGCTAAAAAAGTTATTTTATGATACAGTTGTATAAAATAGTATAGGAAATGCTGTATTATAAAATACTTTTTTAAAATTTTATATATTGTGAAAAAAGTTCATCCTTACACGACTATTCTCTAGTATATAATTGGAACATAAGCTATGAGTCTAGATAAAATAATGTTAACTTAGCTCATACTCGTAAGAAAAAGTACGTACTTCAATAGAAAAAGACAAAACTAGAGCACAACAACGAGCAATCTAAATAAAAAATGTTTTTCATATATCATCTATAGAAATCTAAATAAATCTATAGATTATAAGTTAAAATGTTATTAGTTTCAAATTTCATATCCGGTGAAAACATTTCCGTTGAGAATACGTCTTATCGTTATCGTGATCAACTTTTGTCTTTTTCCTTCAAAACGTACTCTACATACCTACATAGGTACACTACAAGAATATAAGTGCGGTTACAGCAAGATAGAGGGTAGTTGGTGCATCGTTAGGGAAATTGCATTGGTTGGAAGAAGGGGGCCATTAGTTACTGTCCAGGGGGCCCCAGAACCTATTCTCGACCCCTGGATTTATTTTATTTCATTACTTGTATAAAAACCTAATAACAACTGCACAGTTAAACGTCATATAGGATATTCATCAACACCTATATTACCACTACTGACTGGTGATAATGACATGGAAATACATGAAGGCACAGAATATGAATACTATATGAAGCTTCCCATAATTGTTTATTGCATGACGCGCCATTTTAGATTCGCGTTTACGTGTTAAATAAAGTTGAATTAATCTGTAGGTATTTGAAAAAACGACTTACGATATATGTGTGTATTCAACCTTTTCTCATGAATTACAGGAAATCTAAACAATTTAGGCAAAATTCCTCTATACGAATTTTACCTTACTATAAGTTCTTATTAATTGTATTTCTTTGATCTAACTAGCAAGCGGTTTAGGAGATGTCCTTAATATTATCGCAAAACATATCGCAGTAACAAAATTCAATTAAGCGTGTGTTTCATAATAGGAATATTAGATAAGGGTTCCAAGAAACACAGACCCAATACAAAACCAACAAATTTCACGTCTCTAAATCATACAGCTAGCTTAGAATCAGAAAACTATAAAAAAATGAAACCGTCCTCCTAATAATTACCCCGGCGTTAATATCCCGGTTATGCTCTCGCGCACGAGGGCACGGGGACCTCTTTGATCATAGCCATAACGATTTGGCAGATCAGGTAATTATAGTGAAGCGACCTTTCATCTGACTTCTGTGACCCTGCTACCAGGAGAACATGACCAGATTGGATCATGGTTACTCATTAGGTTTTTATATAAAAAAGGGCTATATCTATTTCCTCTGACTAAGATTAACTCTACTTAGATATACTATTAATTCTTCAAAATATTTAGTTTCAGACATCTGTTTAAGCGATGTTCAAGAGTTTGATGGACTTTTGTGATAAGATGTAATGTTATTTTCTAGGGCTTAACTGTAATGGGTATGGCCACTAGTGTATCGTGTAGGTTCCTAGTGGCATTTAACTTTGTACACTTTAGTGTTTCAGATGGCACTTCAAATTGTCTGTCCCAGTTGCTGCCGGAAGATAGCAGTCGTTTAGCCATGTTAGAGGAATTAAAGCGGCTTATGAACTGGAAACTTTTAGTATTTGACAAATTCTAGGCCTTGCAAGTAAATGGTGAAAGTTTGTAAGGATCGATGCTCGGATGGGTGGTTGTTATTCTTTCATACAAAAACTGCTAAATGGATAAAGATTTAAAGTAGTGTTGTAGCTCTTGAAATAAACAACTCTTTACCTAAAATTTAATTCTAAATTCTATTTTATTGTAATAGAATGTGTTTGGAACGTAAAACCGAATTTCACACGAAGTCACGGATACAAGGTTATAAATAATAATAAGGTTATACGGCATGCTGTCCGGATAACTTCTTAATACAAAAACTGTAATATGATAAACGGCGCCATGGCGACAGCCACGGCTTATGCTGAGTGTGGCTCATTGCATGTCTTCTTATGGAATGAGTGACGAAGTAGCGATAGCATTGTCCTTTCACATTGTTTCTTGTCTACTGTATTGTGCCCAAAAGTACTGTGCCATGCGTGATACCTATATAAACAGTTTTTTTATTTATTTTTTTATAAATAAAGTTATGTTTCTAGCTGTACAGAGGCCAAAGTTGGACGCTTTGGGGATAGCTTCGGCTCTACGACTCTGAGTGGAGCCGCGAAAAATGGAACTACCGTCGGTTTATTATCAAACTTCACGCACTTAAACGTTGACAGTTGCATTGTACAGTGTAGTTTGTTTTGGATTACGCAGAGTAATGCTACCGTAAGTAACTGTAACGTAAGTAAGGAGTTGTTTGCAAGAGTGTCGCTTTCGAGAGGTACCTTAGGTGCGCGCGCGAGTTCATGTCCAACGGACACGACCATGTAAATCATTCGAGTAGAAATTATTGAAGGCTCGATACATCGCCATCTCACTCGGTTGTGGTTTGAGTTACATTCAGGCCCGATGAACTTGAACTCGCACGCACTCTGTATTTGTGTAGCGATCGACACTAGTGATGGGTGCCATTCATCCTATTTCGTAGCAAATTCTTAGCTAGCTACCTACTTGGAATAAAAATTTCCATTGCGGACCCAGCTAGTAACTAGGAATTTTTAATGACATTTCAAGTTTCATTTCATGGTTAGTAACAAAATTGTAAATAATATCATATTATATCGTAGCCAACTAGCAAATGGGAATATTTTTTGACGTTTAATTGATTCATTCGAATGATCTTTCGAATGCACAACTATTATTTTAGTTGTACCGAATATTTCAAATATAGAAAATTATTCACGTGAAAACAAATCATTCGAGAGAGATTAATAAAAAACCACAGAAAAAATAGAAGCAATACCCTTCTCAAGTGGCATACAGTAGTTGTACCCTCCACGTAAACAAAAATCGTTCGAATAATTAATTTACACCTTTCATTCGGATTAATAATTTAAAACACTTATATAGTTTTTTATTATTAACAAAAAAGTTTTTATTAAAAAAAATAAAAAAATAAAAGTTATTTATTTTAATAGTCCCGTATTCATGGTACTATGGTAACGCGTAGCTAAGGAAGTGAGCAAAATTGACCAGTCATACATCTGTTTTAAATGCATTGCGTTCACTTAGCAATAAGCACTATAAGTACTATCATACTTCGCATAGTAACGCTTTAGATAATAAACAAGTATAGTTTGTGATTCGGCTTTAGTCTGAAAGTTCAAAGTTCAAGACAATCTAAGATATGCGTCACGCGGTGTTCCTGCCTAAAAACGGTCACATTTGACTTTTGAAAACTAATTTGACTAATAATTTTCATGCGTAGGTGTTAATTGTTTTACAATACATATAGGTTAACGTGTCGCCTAGCCTAGTACAGTCAACAGTATGTCGATTTACCAAAAACTAGTTCGGCCCGCGGGTCGAAACGACTTATGCATTAAGAGTAATCTTTTTCGTCAGGCGTTTTGGCCAGCAGTTAAATATGTCCTTAGAATTAATTTTAGGACAGTCTGGGAAAAATCATTATTTTTTAGAATTTTTCACTGTGCCAAAACCAGGGTGGACAAAACGCCTGCGGGCTTATTCTCGGTCGATATTTTTTCTTCGCCATAAAATAAAATCACTGAAGTTTCTATCGTAGGTAAAAAACTTATTCCCAACGATCTTCGTCAATTCCTAACTGTCGAATATCATTTTCACGTACATTTTTAATAGAGATATTTGGCTAGAAAAAGTGTCACATTGGAGATTTCGCAGCTCGAGAATTGGCCCCCCGAACACTCAGCAACGGTAGCTTCTTTATACGGGTTTTGGGTAGGTTGATATGCGTCCTTCTGTATAGGTGGTACCGATCCGTTCCATTTATGTGCTTCTGGCTGATTGAAGGGTGAGAGCCGAGCAGGTGATGATCCCTTTGTCAGACGTTATTATGAATTATTAGCATTTTAAACACTTTCTCTTTCTGGACCATCGGTGCCCCGGTGGTAAAGGTATTCGACTCGCAAGCGAGACGTACCGAGTTTGAATTCCACTGCGGCCATGTACCAATGTATATTTTCTGAGTTATTTACGTTAGTTGAACACTAATCGATGCTCTTATGGTGAGGAAAAACATCGCCTGCACATTCAGGCGACTGAATGTGTAACCGTGATCCAATCCGGTCAATTTTCCCTTATAGCAGGGTTACTGAGGTCTTCGTCGGCGTAAATTTCGGTAATAACGTTCCGGTTCCGTTCCCGCTGGAACCACATATAATTTCGCGATTAATTAAAGCCCATGTGCTATTCTGGTTTAAAAACTACATTAATGGCAAATTTCATCAAAATCCATACCGTAGTTTTGAAGTGTAGTGTGAAGGAGTAAATATCCATCGAAACATCCATAGTCAGATGTGAAACAAAACACCGCGAGCAAATCTTTTACCGCTACGTTGGCAACAAGTAATTTCAATTTGCGTCATGATCAAAATAACAAAATGAATTATGTTGTTAACGAAATTATTATGCAAAACTTTACACAAACGCTAGCCGAGCAAAGTTACGTTGATGTAATTTTCATTACGTTAAAGTGTCATCAATCTTTTGCGGGTGGGTTGTGGTTACAATTTATCTCTTTATTAAATAAACTGGATTTGTTGTTGTTTTAGATTTACTTTTTTTTGGATAATACAATTTTAACCTACTATAATAAATAAATAAGTCATCTTGGCGTTAATGACCGGTTGTGCTCTCGCTCACGAGGGCCCGGGATCCGCCTTGATCATAATGCAGGATCTGGCAGATCGGATCATTACAGTCGAGCGGCTGCAATCTGGCTTCCACGATCATGCTACCGGGGAACCTGACCAGATTGGATCATGGTTACACAATCATCACGATGTTTTCCCTCCCCATAAGAGCGGTTAGCATTCAACTAATGTACATAACCACGAAAATCAATAGGATGTAGACAGTCGAAGTTGGTTGTGACCGAACGATCACCTAGACTAACTAATAAACTGCTAGATCTCAAACGGACAGAACTCAGAACAGAAGTTGGTACAATAACAGGACACCTCCCCCTGAACAAATTACTGTTCACAATAGGAGCTACAGACAGCCCTTTATGCAGGGGATACCTAGTAGACGAGGAAACAGCGGCCCATGTGGTCCTGGAGTGTGAGGGACTAAAGGACCACAGGGTAAAAGTCACATTAGGAACAGGGTCCCTCCGAAAGATCTGCGAGCGTCCGAAGAGACTGCTGGACTTCTGGAGGGAGCTGGGCTGGCTAAATTAGCACGCCTTAACTACGTACAAAGGACCAAGTTTGAGTTCAAGTGCGGAAAGAGGAGCCCATTAACCGTAACCTTAACCTTTAACCACGAAAATCATTGGTACATCAGAGTCATTGGTACATGGCCGCAGTGGGATTCGAACCCGGTACCGCTTACTTACGAGACGGATACCTTAACCATTCGGTCACTAACGCTACTAAAACCATACCTACTCTAGTTGGTGGTAAATAATGTACATTGTGTAGTTTCGGCATTAGTACTTTATCAGGTGGTAGGACTCTGTCAAGCCTGAGGAGTACGCCTAGGTGAGTACGACCGATTTATCTATTTCTACCGCTAAGCAAGAATGATCGCATTGGTATGTTCCGGTTTAAAGGATAATGTAGCCGGTGCAATTACAGGCAATTGAGGCATTTCATTTATTGATTTACTGATTAAATATTAAACGTTTAATTATATATCCCTCAGCTTGCGCCGTTTTCTGTCGCTAATATTAAGCAAGGTATCCGTGGGGAATGGGTCTAGCTAGGCAGTTATGCTGAATAAGTCATTGTCGATCGACTTCAGTACCTTACCCTACTGCTAAACCTACTACCGAATTTGTAGGAATGCGCCGTTCGTAGATTGCATTGCATCTATAATATAATAATAGTCCTGGCGTGTGCGTGGACAATTCACACAGCCCAAAACCAAGCAAAGTTTTTGTTATGGGTAACTTATAAATTACATATATACTTTTAAATAAATCCTTATCATTCATACAATGCAAATTAAAATTAATCATTTCAATTTCTGTTCCACCGGGAATCGAATCTGGGACCTCAGCGTTGCATACTGGTATTTTTACAAATTGTGAATGGTTTAGTATGGATCGTAGTTCGATTCACTTGGATTCGTTCGTTAAAGCAGGCCGAAAAAGTACAGATTGCAGACTGACAAGGCAACCATGTAAGTTTGAGAATTTCAGAGAGAATGATTTGATGCAGCCATGTGCATTTTTTGACCGGTCTCTTATTATTTTATTTAGTTTTTGAAAATAGCTTCTTCTGAGCTATAATACTGATCCACCTACTACTTCGAAGGCTGGGATAGATCTGCCCAATCCTCCGCTGCACTCTCTAACAAAGGCTCGGGCCTTCACTTAAACACGTTCGAGAACGAATTGTCACAAAAGTAGATAAAGTCTTGATGGCCAGTACTCATAGTCAACCAGCCAGTTCCCGAAGTGGACGATATTAATTTTCGGACAGTCTAGTGGTTCTCAGCCAAGAATTTAATCCATGAAGACATAATGAAGAATAGGATCCAGCAGTTATCTAGAATAAGAGGAGGAAAAAAAGATTAAAATCTCTGCCGACTATGAAATGTGTCCGCATGACAACATATGACGTGCAAAGAATAAAATAACAAAAGGTAAACATTTGTTTTGTGAAATGTGAATTTAAGGAAAATAAGCCCTCTAATGTGAAGGAAAAGTGCCCCCCATGGCATTGGGGGCGATCTGGATTTACAATAATAAGAAAACACGAAGTTACAGAGTTAAGAATCCAGACACACGCCAATACCTTTGTATTTATCCAAAAATCATTATTACTTTTACCAATTGGATATTTAGGAAACGAAAGATAATTTCCCCAAAAAGAAAATACTCTAATCGAAATTCGATTCGAATCCAAAACATTTGTAGAACGTAGTTACAACGTAGTCTGAGTTTACGGGATTAACTTATTTTCCAGGAACGGATGATGAGCAATCAGAGCCTGAGGGGCCAAACCCATAAATATACCAACCATACCCATAAAAACGATTATACGTATAAAAATTGAAAATAAAAGTGTTAACGTGCTGAACAGTTGTTTGGACAGGAGTCCTAATAACCGTAAGTAAGGATACAAGTATTCATCAGGGAAAGACCCTACACCATGAACAGTGATCGAATTTGACACCTCTTGTTTACGAGTCCAAGCCTTTAGTTGCCACTAGTATTCCATTGGAAATCCATAGATCCATAGATCGTAAGGCCACTTCACCGACACTTTACAATTAAAGTGCTTCTTTTACTTTTCTGCACTAGTATTCCGTTGGCAATCCAATAGATCGGAAGGCCACTGCACCGACGCTCTATCATTAAAGTGCTTCTTTTACTTTTCTGCACTAGTATTCCGTTAGCAATACAACCGATCGTAAGGCCACTGTACCTACGTTCTCTCAACAAAGTGCTTCTTTTACTTTTCTGCGCTAATATTTCGTTGGCAATCCAATAGATCGTAAGACCACTGCACCGACGCTCTATCATTAAAGTGCTTCTTTTACTTTTCTTTACTAGTATTCCGTTGGCAATCCAATAGATCGTAAGGCCACTGCACCTATGCTCTATAATTATAGTGCTTCTTTTATTTTTCTGCATTTGTATTCTGTTGGCAATCCAATAGATCGTAAGGCCACTGCACCTACGTTCTATAATTAAAATGCTTCATTTACTTTTCTGCACTAGTATTCCGTTGGCAATCCAATAGATCGGAAGGCCACTGCACCGATGCTCTATCATTAATGTGCTTCTTTTACTATTCTGCACTAGTATTCCGTTGGCTATCCAATAGATCGGAAGGCCACAGCACCGATGCTCTATAATTAATGTGCTTCATTTACTTTTCTGCACTAGTATTCCGTTGGCTATCCAATAGATCGGAAGGCCACAGCACCGATGCTCTATAATTAATGTGCTTCATTTACTTTTCTGCACTAGTATTCCGTTGGCTATCCAATAGATCGGAAGGCCACAGCACCGACGCTCTATCATTACAGTGCTTCATTTACTTTTCTGCACTAGTATTCCGTTGGCTATCCAATAGATCGGAAGGCCACAGCACCGATGCTCTATAATTAATGTGCTTCATTTACTTTTCTGCACTAGTATTCCGTTGGCTATCCAATAGATCGGAAGGCCACAGCACCGACGCTCTATCATTACAGTGCTTCTTTTACTTTTCTGCACTAGTATTCCGTTGGCTATCCAATAGATCGTAAGGCCACTGCACCGATGCCCTATCATTAAAGTGCTTCTTTTACTTTTCTGCACTAGTATTCTGTTGGCAATCCCATAGATCGTAGCAATAACCGCTCCAGCGGCCATGCCGATAAATTAATATTCAAATCTAATTTATCGGCTCAAAAATTAAATGTAAACAACGCGGACGTGTGCCGGCTGCTAAAGAATCGTAATAGACTTGGAATTTATTAAATTTCGTCTAAGCTACGTGACCGGCCCCAGGGCGCGGGGGTTCAACCCCATTAACCTTGTCTCGCCATGATTTAGGGCGAAATACGAATTTCCCCGTATTTTTGCCTTTCACCTTTTTATTCGGGAACAGATTTCGGTGGGATTTTAATAAACTGACACTCGTTAATGAAAGTGAATGGTGGCATTTCTTTGTATTTTTTTTCCGGTTGCAATGTATGTAACTTGTACTTCGGAGGGAAGTGTAATACGATGGACGCATTTTTTAAATTAAATAGCAGAAAAATATTCTTCCTGCCGCCATGGCAACTGAAATATTTAAGTTTAGTTACTGGCATTTAACTATTTGTTGGCTGGTTCTACTGTGGCAATGTGGCATCGGCAGTTTAGGACCACACTGCAAAAACAACTACATTTACCATTGTTTATTTGTAGGAATAAAGTTGAAGGCACAGAAATGTTTCGCTCTTTAAAAACGGGACTTTAAACAAACATATTTTATTTTCTGCAAACTCAAAGTGCAAAAAATATTTTTCCATAGAAAATTACTATTGAGAGAACTTTTATTAGCAGAGTGTACTCTCAGATTTGAAGTAGTAATGTAGCTGCAATCATTGGACGTCATGACGTATTTCAATTATTCGAGTGGAAATCGAACCAGCCTTTGCAAACCAAACATAAAAGACGTTTAATCAGAATCAGAACCACCCGAATTTTAGAACCACCATGGTCACTGTATCAATAGAGCGACATTATTGAAATTACAACAGAGAATGGGCTCTCAAAGGCAATGCATTAGGCAAGCCATTGCAGCCACCTCTCCATTCATTGAAGATTGATACTCTCCACTCAAGTGCATGGATGAAAGAAAATTGGAGTAGCTAGAAGATACTGCTATTAAATTTAGGTGAATTTAAATTAAATTTAGGTAATAAAAAGCGAAACGAAATACCAGTATCTAAAGGAATTGAAGCCGGTTTGTCTTATAGCAAAGGAAAATTTTATAATTTTTTCTCGTGTTGTTATAAGTACCATGACGTAGTTTCAAAATATTGGATGTAAACAAACAAACAGGCAAGCGAGCCACCTGATGGAAAATGGTTACCGCTGCCCTATATACACATTATCAACACCAGCGGTATCGCCAATGCGTTGCCAACCTCTATAATACGTGATTTTTTCAATAAATCGAAATAAAGAAGTAATCGTTTATTTATTACTTATTCTTCTTCCTTTTATCGAGTCGATAGACTATATTCAACTATTTATCACTAAAAATCAGTAATGTCTATATAACCAAAACACAACTGTCAATAGTAAAAGAACTATAACGACAACTATTATCCGAAATCAAAATAAGTTTACTTATTAAAATAAAGACGATAAATAAATTTACTTATTTAAATAAAGAAGTGAATTTATTTAGCTTTCTGTAAATGATACTTGCCATAGTCGTGGTCTACTTTTATATTTTTCTATTGAAGTTACTTTAGTATGATATTTAAAAGTTACACCACGTTTCACCTACCCCTGGTCTTTGTAAGATAGTGATAATCAGCAACAAATTTTGTCACCACTTTTTAAGCTCCCTCCAAATAAGTGCTGATCCTAATTCCCTACCCCACAAATCTTAGGGCGCTTGTAATAAATGATTCACTCTCCACTCGCCACTCTGCGAGTACCAGGTTAATTACAATTGCTGTAACACAGGGCTTAACGGACGATTTGTTGTGTGAAGAGGGTCGGCAATGAAACGCATTGGACCCGATTCAATGGGATAACAGGACATTTTTTCATTAAATATATATAGATACAGGATATAATCTGCGCGCAACTAGCGCAATTACAGTCATGAGACATGTCTTTTATGTCCTTTTTTAAGTGGGGAAAATCCGTTGACGGATATCTAAATGGATAAGATTATATAGGACTCGACCGTCATTGAAATGACAGTCCTACCCACTGAACACCACCATGTTGCCTCTCATATTCTCTTTCTCAACGAAATCACGGGATCTTGTTGTTGTTGTGAAAAAATACCTATTTAGAGGTCAGTGATTCTACCCCTTTGAGCCATTTGTAAAGTGTTTGTGGTGTTATTGTGTGTAAATAAATGTTTTCTATTCTATTCTATTCTATGTGCAGGCCGCGGGTCTTCATTTTTGTTGCCTGCAACCTAGTATGTATAGTAGATGTTATTGGCGGCATATACCGCATTTACTGGGCTGTATGCTCCTTCGTTACTGCGTAGAATAAAAAAAAATGGGATGAAACCTTGTCGAAGTAAATAATTATAGACAAGATTTCATCCTATTCTTTCTCGTTCGAACTCGTTGTGGTGCTAAAGTTCGACTATCTCAAGGTAGGAAACGGTTACCATCCAGTTCCCGAACGCTGCGAGCTTTGCTTGACTTTGGTTATTGGTCTCGTAGGCAACTGGAAGAAATCCCGTTGTGGGGTAAACTCGCCTTTGCATTATAAACTGTATTTTTATTTCCTGTAATATTATAAGTTGATGCAATAAAGAGATTATATACATACACCTGCCACTAGACCAGCGGCAGTTTGACAGTGGACAGTTTCGCAATGTACAAAAGTTTAGTCTGCCTAATTTTGCAATTGGTTGTTAGCTTCATCAACACAGTCTACTACAGGACTTAGGGCCTCTCTGACAAGAGGGGAGGTTATTAATGAGAGTATTTAGCCTACAACATGCTAATACGCATGCTATGCTAATAATGCTAATGTTAGTGTATCCAGAGGGGTTGGGTCTGTTTGAAACTGCCTGCGCCCCGTTTAGAAAGGTTCGTATTGAAATTGTATCCAGATTAAGCTAAATCGCCCGACAGCTAGCTTTCATTTCGATTTACTTCCATCAAGCGTTGCCCGAATTGGCAACGGTCGTGCGACTAAGGTCGCGTATGGCCATGTATGGCCACACCATCAGTGATAGTGTTCCGCCAATATGTAGATACAGCAAGAGGTAAATTATGCAGATCGGCTAGTTTTGGCTCCGTGTTTACTCAGACGGACGGTCTAGGAGGTCTAGGAGACCTCAAAACCGCCCGTCGCACGACCATAATCGTACGACCTTGCCAATTAGGACAGCGCGTCACATTCTGATTGCGTGCGGATAAATACATCTATACATTGTATGAAGCGAATTCGCTTCCCGCCGACTGTCCCTAGTACCTATGTACGCTTAGATATTTTAAAGAACGAAACAGATTTTAATGCGGTTTTCAACAGTAGATAGAGTGGTTCAAGCGGAAGGTTAAAAAGGTATAAGCCAGAAAATAAGGGTAGGTAGGGGTAAAGTAGGTGGACGCGAACGAAGTCGCGCCGGGTCCACTACTTATTAATAGTACTTACCAACTGTTTTTGAACGGAAACATAAATTCCTCTCCTCGATTTTTAAGTCAGAGAACATCCAAATACCCATTTCGAGGTTTAATTTTTTTATTTCATACAGAAGGCAAACAAGCAAGAGCCAGTAAATTCAACAACGGTAAATTTTAATTCTAAATCCGACACATGATATGATAAAAATGTAAAACTAAATCATGACGAATGAGTTCACGTCACTTAGTCCGGACATGTGTGTGTTTCATATTATATGCTTTGAGATATGAATCCAAAATGAATCAAGAGAGAAACGAGGTTAATTTGAAAAGTTGACACTTAAAGTTACCAACTTACTATCTGCTAACAGTTGAATAGTTAAAGATGGTGGGAATCCGTTCAGACTTTTTGGCTGGCATTAACTTTTGCTGACTAAATTATAAATGCTAATTAGGTATAGACTCGAGCGTTAATAAATTATATGATTTTATTTAACAACTGGCCGCTTTGGTTTAAGAGGAAAAACGTGCAAGGAAGTTAATCGGTAATCCACAGTTGATTGAAGCTAAGCTGCATAGCCTCAAGCATCGGTGTAGGGCAACCCTGTAGGGCATGTGTCGTTCATTTCAGGTCCAGGTTGCATTTCAGAGAGGGTGCGAAGCAATTGCACGACCTTCCGCCGGCCCCTTTCCGATATCGGGAGACGCTGTCCGGGCGAGCACTTCATCCTTATTTATTTATTTAACAATTTATTGCACACAATAAAGAAATACAGAGATATAACATAGATATAACTGACACAACAGGCACAACTGAGGCACTACACACCTTATGTTGTGGATCTTCCAGCTGGATAGCTTAGGCACGAACCGTTTTGGTTCAACCTTTATAATGCGTACGGCTTAGAAATATACATATATCAGAATCTAGACGCATCTAATGATAATTATAATCAAGGCTCGAGTGAATAAGCATCATCATTGGTCGCATCATCACTTACCACCAGGCGAGATGGCGGTCAAATGCCTGGCTTGTTTAATTATATAGTATTAATTAAATTGTGAACATACATCCACACCATACCACCACAAGTAAACAATTGCGTTTACAACAAACTACGATTCATTCATTACTTATAATAACCTGAGATAATATGTCGTAAACACCCTACAAAGTCTACATATTACCTCCAAATATATCCCAAACTACTAGGAACAAAGCTAAGACGAAGCTGAAGAATCAGGTCTATAAGCCTATCATTAGAGCTGCTCCTCTATGCTGCAACTAGGCTTGGCCGCTACTAGGCCGACACAAGCAGGAACTGAAATGAAGATGCTGCGGTGGACGTGTGACGAAAAGATCGCGTCCGAAACACCAACATTAGGGGTAGACTTCAAGGCCGTGACATCGCAGTATGCAGTATCGTCTCTGGTCTCTTGGTGCAGTAAATACGAAGCCTAAACTAGTCGATGAGCATTACTTACCACCAACAAGTGTTCCATAAGGATTCTTCGTCTATAAACTCTCATCTATAATAACTCTCATCAGCACCTCCAAACTACCTGAACAGACCTAAGTCAAAACAACAACAAGAGCAAACTAACATCACTTAGAGCGCCTGAATCGAGCTTTGTATCTAGAATCCAATGGTAGACAATAGCAACAATGGATCTGGATTTATTACTGCGTGCCGGCTAAAACAAAGCACTTCAAATATTAATCCTTACACTTCACACAAGGCTCCGTAGGAAATGCTATTGTGTACCCTGAGACATTAAACTTGCATCTGGCTGTGGGTGTGTAGACGCCAGCCAGAGAACTTGGGCCGTGCAAAGGAAACATACGAGTGTAGTGTTTTACTATTGATAATGCCAATAGCTTTTTGTGGCGGAAACATAATAAGAAAGTTTCGCCGAAGGTGGTTTTAGATGAGAGTTATAGAGTTTTATATTTAAATTACCTTTCTGTATTATGCAGTCAATATAGGCCTTCCAAACGTTTTAAAATCATTTAAAATATTTATTATTCCTGAACAGACAGGCAGTTGGAACAACTGATATGTCTGTATCTCATTATCCTCCACCCATTGACATTCTCAATTAATTAATTTTGGTTTTCTTTAAATGTTCATCAAATCGATTTTTAAAGGCGTTGGTACTCGGTGCTGATACAATTTGCTCAGATAACTCGTTTCAAGGTGCCACGACTCTGTTGCTGAAAAATGCTTGTGCGGGTTGTTGTTGGAGAAACTTTGTACCAATTTCGAGTAGTGACCTCTTAATCGAGTGCTCTGATCTCGCTTTTATAGTTGTTCAAAGTTCTTCGCATCATAATGTTCGTTTAAGATTTTGTACGTTTCTATTAGGTCTCCACGTAGTCTCCGCTCGTGTAGCTTGTCTAGTTCCAGGCTGTCTAGTCATTGTTCGTGGGATATATTTCTTATATTTCTTATATTTATTGTAGCTTGTAGCCAATCTTGAACAAACTTAGAGCTAAGCATTAGGCTTCGGCCACAAATTGACCTTCGGTCGGACTCTAATATTTAGGTAAGTAAATTATATAATGTACAGGACCGTATAACGTGCAAATGGTACAACGTGACCTCTGCCTAACCCTACGAAAAAAACGTTACGTTATGTACTCTCATTAAAGTAATTCAGTTAGTTGCGATGTTGGGTGCCATTTGCCATCAGCATACTTTTAAACTATACACAAAACTGTGCCATGACGTCATCGATGGCATTATGAAGGAATATACCCACCGTCATGATAACGTCGCTAAGCACATACACCAACAACTCGCCATGAAACTTAAGCTCGAAATATATACACACCCTACTACAACTAAAGGGTGTTTTTGAGAGGCTTTATATTGGAATAAAACAAAGAAATGAAGTACCTTAATTGTAAAATTAAAATACATAAACCATACTATAATTTTTAATTATTACGTCTTTGTAGCCGTATGTTTTCATTAAGACGCGCTGGGACCAAAGTTTCGTTAGTGTCATCTAGAGTGAAATTTAGATACTTAGTTATATCTGGTGTTGCTGTAGGCCTTAATTTCACTTCATTATCTAACTGAATGTTTCCTAATATAAATGTAAATTCGCTTCATTCTTATTTTGCAGAACGAGCAAAGTAATAGAGACGACCAAAATATTTAATATAATATTAATTTAATATAATTTGATATTCAGTTGACTGATTCTTACAACTGATGTTGCAGGTTGCTAATATACAAATCGCCATTTTTATACCTATTTTTATGTATGTACTATGATGACACTATGATCAGTGTATTGAATGAACGAAACGCTCCCGCGTTTTTATGAACTGTAACTCACGACTCACTTGTGATTAGGTGGCGATTCTTGTGTGTATTCATTGAATTTGTCTACAACAATCGATTCATATAAGATATCTATCTTACCTATCCATAGGTACCTACAATATTTATAGTAAAAATACGCAAAAAGTATAAAAATAATCCGACACAGCCCGAAGTTTCGGTCTCGCCATTTCTGCGTTCTAATATGCTTTTAATAAGTCAATAAAAAAAGTTACCTTAAAACAACCTTTAGGTTTCAATCTATTACCTACAAATAGCTTTTTTTTCGTTTAAATCCTAACAAGTTTTGATGCTAGCAAGAGTTGTACTGAACGGCACCCGCACGACACTTCATTTCCAGTGCTCACTTCCGCGGTCTATGACGTCATTGCGGGAGGTGGGAGGAAAGGTCAAATATATATTTTTGTGATTGTCGCTGGATAGATCTTCACAGCGATATAAAAACAATTTTCTAACTATATGAAGTATGAAGCTTTCAAAAGTAGAGCTCGTCTAATTTAAAATGACGCGCCCCACTATCGCATTAACGCACACAAGCAAGTTTAAAATATGGACGCAATACATATACAAATGCCGTTGTAATTGGTCATTCAGTTGCCGGTAAGATTCAAACGTCGGAGCACGCGTCGTTCATTGGCTCCCACACAGATGAAGTGTCGTTATTAATATTTGCACTCACACATCGAAATCAACTAACTAAGTAGTGGGGCGCGTCATCTTAGACTAGACGAGCTCTACACATCTATCGTGACACAATTTTTCTGGGATGACGAGGAAGACGTTTATCGAATTCACGTCAAAAACTGTAGAAGACTTTAAGAAAGCTCGTGCTGACATGTTTGATAAATGCTTGTTAAATTTTTTTATAAAAATAGACCTGTATTAAAAATACGAAAGCCTTACGAAACAATGTTATTTTAGGATCACTTGTTACAAGCAACATTGTTTCTATGGCTTCTTGGGTAAAATGAACCCGAAATAAACTTAACGGAAGTAAAAAAGAAAGAAGGAAAGATAAATACTGGGAACCACATAATGTGGAGCCGTCGTCAGTAGTACATTATATTCTTATGATGGAGGCCACGAACGTAGCGTATGATCGAATATATTTAAAAGATTCGATTTAGTAAGTTTTTGTAATACCAGATGAAAACACTTTAAATTTTAGTTTACCATGTCTTGCTATTTCTGGATAAAGTCTCTCCCCCAGACTTCCCCAAAATAGTAGCTAGACAGGTTCTATTTGTTGGACAAAAAGTACTTTTCTTTAACATTGAGTTTAAGTTTTTTTTTATGATATACGGTAGGTAAACAGTCAAGCGGGCCACCTGATGGGAAGTGGTCACCACTGCCTATAGACATTAGCAACACCAAGAGTATCGCCAATGCGTTACCCACCTCTATAACACGTTGATATGGCAGCAAAAAGGCAAATGCCCCTCCATTGACGAAGCCACGGTTCCCCAAATCCCCACCCCATGGAGCACATGGATTACTCTCTATAAGATAAGTAATTAATGAAGTAAGGAAGGTTGTATTCGTGATAAGTAAGAATTTAGTAAACATAATACTATCTATTGCCTAGCGATTCCAGTCGCAGTCATTGTTTTTATAACTGTATCCACTATTATTAAGATAGGATGATTGGTTTAAGAGACAAGGCTTTGATATGTAACGAAATACTGTATAGGTGATATGGCAGTACCAATATCGTTGGCTAAGGGGGTCCAACAGTATTATTATAAGAGAAAAAGTAAATATCTAAGACCCTAAACCGACGAGCATGTATGAAAAGATTGATGACTGAGACGCGAGAGAGATTATGAAGCAAGTGAAAAGTTGTGAATAAACTATTGTTCATTCAAATTCTAGAATTGTCCAAACCAACCGCTGATTCTATGGCCCGCGTCTCCGCTAAGAAAACACAAAGGAACAAACAAGCAGTACATTTTCTTCGCCGTCAAAAACAACTTTTATAATACAAATTGTATTATCCTATTTCTCCTGCAATGTTGCTCGACTCTCCTTTCAGAAGGCACCTTGATGTATCAGCTAACCAATGAAGGAGATTATGTTTGTTTGCCATTGTTTCAATGGTATTTAACAGTTCTGTGAAGGAGCTGATTGTTTTGGAAAAATTGTCTAGGTGATAGTGGATATTGTTTCATGTAAAGTTATTGTTTGGTATGGATTAAATACACATAATCGTTATAAAAAAAATTATGGTGTCCTATTTACACAATAATACTTAAATTTTCGTTTTTTCTTTAAAGTGTTAGTACATAATCATCATGGTCTAATAACGATCCTACCATCTAATTCTGACAAATAAATTCGACGATCGCTATCCCGACAGATCATTATTTCGACCTGCAATGACAGTTACTGTTGTTCTCCTAATTATTGTTTGGTATGGCATATAAGTATGTATCATAAAAATTTCATTATAATAAAAATTTCTAGCTGTCCTTTATCGAAATTAGTTTACTATATAAATGCACCTATACCTTTTTAAAATATCATTTTATTTAGATCTTCTGAAGTTTCTCGGCTTCTGCCAGGGTCCGCTTTCTTACTCAATCTTCTCCACTTCGCCCGGTCTTCGGCTTCCTCTCGTCGTAAGCAGTTGGCTCTCGCATTTGACTCAGTCACGTTCGAAGTTTCAGTAGGTAATATCATTATCTAATCACAGATGTCCTCCCCTCTAATAAAAAAGGCGCAGTGTGCATTTTTTATATAAGTCAGTGACAAAAGAGCGGACACCCCTTCAACACCACCTTTAAATTACCCTAAATTAAGTCAATATAAAGTAATATTTCATTTTAACACGACATCTTTAAGAAGTTAGAGTTCTAAGACAGATGGTAAAAGACGTCTAAATTGTTTCTTATGAGATGTTATAACTTTTCACATTAATATTATGTCTCGAGACTCGCAAGAGGCCAACATAATAATTCTAGAAATTCTCGTTTCTAACAAGAATTATATGCGAAACAAACATCGTGCCTAGTTGGATTCAAACATGAGATTAAATTTAAATTGTTTCTTGCCTTAGAAATTAATTCTGGCTTTGGTGCTGGCTGGTTGCTATGCTTTTCACAAGTAAAAGATAAACAGAAAATAAATACCTATTCTAATTAGTAAAGGTAGCTTTAGTTTATTTCCTCGAAAGATTAATTTTAATGAGGTCATTTAAAAATAATCTTAGACCTTAGATTAAGATATCTTATACTTGCAAAAATTACTGCTTCCTCGGCTAGGAAAACTACTGAATTTTATTCTATGGAATTTTGTGTGTGTGTGTTAACCGTTATGTGTATGTAAAACCTTATCACCCTTTTCATGAAGAATTCCTTGTTGTACTATGTGTTGTATGATAACCAAAAACTTATTTTACTAAGCTCTTAGTTAAACAAAACTCAGTCGTCCTTCTAAAAGACATGTGTTTTTGCAACCTTTCCCGGAAAGCTTTGCGTCTGCTGGTAACTGGATTAATAATAGTAAAACTATAAAGGCATACACAATACTTAGAAGCGAGTATTTTCAGTCTAGAGCAGGATTCCTAAACAATAGATAAGACTCTCAAACTACGGAGCTAGCAAAGGAGGCAATTATAGAGGAAGGTGAAATGAGGGGCAAAAGTGAGGGCCCCGCGCTGTATCTCAGAAAATCTAGAAAACAAGGGCGAAAATTAAATCCTGTACAGTGGTTACCAACTTCATAACGTGCGGGGCCGCTAGCGGTTTTGATTTAACTCCAGAGCTGCACTTTCCTGCATATACTTTAGTTATAAGCAATAAACTTTAACGCAATTTGAATTCTGCAAATTATAAGTTAGAGGCTTGGTGTCTGGCACCAATGGGGTTCACTCATGGGCAACGGATATCGTACAAGACGAATTGTGTCTGGAGGCAGACCACTTGACCCTAGAAACAGAGACTTGAAAGGACATCGACGTTTGTCCAACATCTTGGAAACCGATACGAATATACCTTGCACTCTGAATACTTAAATATCAAAGGATTATAATTTGGGAATAAATTTGAATCAAAATAATTAAAACAAAACTGACAAAACATGTATAAATACTTAAAAATCTACGAGCAAGGATAAAAACATTTTACACCGACTTGCATGACCGTTTTGGCAGGTGGGCATAGTAAGGAGAGCCCAAATTCTACAGTGCAAAGATCCGATAGCTAGTCTAGTAGTGATACACGAGACTATCTCTACAAACACATATTTAATTTACATTAGTGGACCTGGCGCGACTTCGTTCGCGTAAACCTACTTTACCCCTTCCTACTCTTTTTTACTTGCTTATAAACCTTCCTCTTGAATCACTCTATCTATTTTTGATATTAAAACTGCATTAAAATCCGTTGCGTAATTTAAAAGATCAAAGTGTATATAGATAAATACATAGAAACAGACGGGAAGCGACTTTGTTTTATACTATGTCTATGTTACTCAGTGATTATACTCGTTGATATTCCTATTTTTGTCTGAAATACAGTTTTTTGGTGCCGTATATCGTATACGGGGCGGGGACAAACTATTTAGTTAATCAACGTAATAATTTATGCCAAAAGCATACTACACCTTCACAATAAGTTTATTCCAGACGAGGGTACAATTATTACAAGTTGCACTCAATACGAAACAAACAGTCGTAGCAAACTTAGTTAGGCTTTGAGGACCCCGGGTTGGTCGCATCTGCCGCGACTTCTGCACAGAAACAAAGATAGAATAGTTTAATTAAATGTACACATGCGCAGCGAAATCTGAACTCAACTAAATTAGTTTAAAATTTCCAGGGAAATTGGGAGGTACGTAATTTGGGGCAATTACATTAATTACTAAAATTAATTCGATGTTTAAGGTGATGTATAACTCAAGTCCAAAAAATATCATTAAGGAAAACATGTTTAAGGAACCTTTTAATAAGTTAATCTGTAAATCAGTCAAGTCCTGGATCATGATCAAGGCGGGCCCTACGCTCTCGTGCGCGAAGGCACAACCGGGATAGTAACGCCAAGATGATTATTTTATTCTTTTTCAGCATGTAGGTGTGTAAGTGGTTTTATCGGAACCGGAATCGGAATTGAGTTTTAAAATTTAGATTATCGGAATCGGAACCGGAACTGCAATTGGAACCAGAATCGGAACCGGAATAGGAAGTAAAAGAGAGATGAAGAAACAAAAGTGAAAGAGTACATGAATCGAGAAGAAGCGCTTTTGGTCCCTCGGGGTGGGAGGTTCCCCGCGAGCTCGGCCGCCCGCGACCGACAGCCGCCGCCTGATGCGCTTTGAATCTTTCATCGACCACCGATTACAACTTCCGATTGAATAATATCAGAACTGGAAGTGTGATATCGGAAATTCCGACATATCGGATTTGGAACCGAAGCTCCGTAACATCCCTGGTCCTACAAACCGACACAACAAAGAACTGTTACCACAATCCCCAAAGAAATTAATTTCGGTTCTAGATGTTCCTGTACTTCCTGATCCCTTACGAAAACATATTCCATCAATTAGATATTCGAAGCAGAGCCATACAAACGCCGAACAGAATTATGAAATACAATACTCCAATGTTTAGTGGGGAACATATTTTCGTAATGAAATATCTAATGCCCGTGAGAACAGGGGGCCAAACGAAACAACATATGGGCGATGCGTGAAAATTAAAACGGGGGTAGGCTAACGCGTTGTTCTCACGCTAGGTGGCAAGGTTGTTTCGAAATGTTCCGTGCCGAAGGCTGGTCGTGAAGCTGTAGGCTTCCTACTTTCCTACTACTACTTCTCCCTCCTCTTTGACGATTGAAAGAGAAGTGACTCAATAAAGAAATGTTGACTTTGATGGCAATGTTATTTTTTGAAGTAAAACCTTTATCTCGGCCGTACGGTACGTCGACTTTTGTGCAAGGGCCATCACTGATTTCCATGCTGAAATTCCTCTTTAGACACCTAGGCATTTTGGAACCTTTGTAATGTGCGGTCGAATTCTCTAGATCTACCCAAGCCGTTAATTTTATTTATCTTCTCGCAGATTCGCCGCATCAAAATACAAATTTTCACATTTATATTATCAGTAGGGATACCGCTGCAAGCTAGTGACATACGGACACACAGTCCTCAGGTAATTGCCGTGTTAGAAATGTCAATAGGCTTAACCATAAACTCAGGGTAAACGTCCCAAAAATAGTCCTCTAGCGGCAATAAAATGATACACGGCTGCTAACTGCCATATTTCCCTATGGGGTCCACCCAACCCCCTAAATAGTGTAATTTACGACATCGTTAACTTGTAAAAGTCACTATAAATTATAAAGATTACGATCAAAAGTAGTGTTGCGATAAGACTGTGTGGAATTCCAAGTGCTACTTTTGTTGGAGGCTATTTAGTTGACATCATATTATTTTCTAATAATAATAATCATATACTTACTGCAATAATTCTCTTGTAAAAGATGCAGGATCGTCTGAAAAGAAATTGCATTTAAATGGTAACATTATACTTGGACAGGCCGTGTGGTGTCCGGCAGAGTACAATAGCACCAATCCCTTACACTCATGGGTGTCGTACAAGGCGACTAATGTTTTCGAGGCAAAAACACAAGATTCACTGTAGTCTGGAAAATGGGCAGCGGTATTTTCCATTGGCATATTTAAACACTGCAATCTCCAACCCGCCTGCCAAGCGTGGAGATTATCGCAATAGCCTTTCGTGGAAGAGGCCTTTAGTCCTGCAGTGGACTGTTACGGGCTGTGATGATGATTACACTTCGATGTTTGAGGTTTTTAATCAACAGCCGTAGTGGAATTTTTTTTATTTCACACGACCCGTCCGGTTAACATGTCCGACTTGTAAGCAAGAGGTACCGAGTCTGATCCCCAACACATACATGTACCAATGACATTTTCTGATTTATGTACATAAGTTGGACACTATCCAATGTCTTAATGGAAAACATCGTGAGGAAACCAGCACATTCTGGCTACTGAATGTCCACCAACCAATCTGCATGGCTGTTGGCTATCTCAGAGATAGCCAATAATAATCTTACACTACTCTAAATTGGTAAACGCTACAGTCAGTGGCCAATGTAGCTGACGTAGTGTAGAATTATCTAATGTCAAATTTAGTTGTCAACGGAGTTAGACAAAGCCCCGCTAATTCCCTTGCTGTAAACCTCTGAAAAATTCTGAAGACTGAAAAATTTGATCTGAACTGTGATCTGCCAAATCCTGGATATATATAGCGGACTTTGGGGCCCGGGGACCGAGGGCCCTCGCGCGCGAGATCATAACGAGATATTGACACCTGTAATGGTATTCCACTGTACCTATAATGTCGTTTTACTTATTTATTATATTTAAAACTTGTGACACCCCGCCTTTCTCGCGTCAGCTATTAAAAAGAACGCTGAACTTCCGTGAAACAATATTCCATTCGATTTCATAGTCCAACGTCTCCAAAGTTCATATCAATACGCGCGCCGAACAATAAACGTGTCATTGAGCTACTATTGGAAAGCAAATAAGAATTGTATTCCAAAATCGGAAACGTGGCATATGGTGCTGAATGGTGGATGTCTCAGGGAGCACAGTGCAATCGCCTGAGAGCTTGCACTCAGCCAAGGAGAGATAGTGAATTTTATGGATAGCGGGATATTTGTTCAAGCATCTCCTTTGCAGTAGGAAACGATAAAGATTCACTTAAAATTGCAGGCTTGAATACCCTTAGACTGGATTCCACAGTTGTTTGACTGAATTGTAGAGAAATTTGTATTTAACAGGTATTTTAGTATTCACCAATGTGACATCGTTACAATTACGCTACAGATCAATTAGTAGGTTATAATAATCACAATAATAATAATAGTCCTTTGGACTATGGCATGGGATCGTTCAGGAGGTATATTAGAGGTCTCCTTAGAGGCGGGCAACGCATTGGTAGCGCCCCGGGTGTTGCTGATGTCCATAGGCGGCAATGACCACTTTCCATTAGGTGGCCCGCATGCCAGTTTGTCTCCCGTATTACATAAAAAAAGTGCTTTTAGATTTAATGACATGCTCTACATATAGATATTTATGCTTCCGAGTAATAACTGCCAAAAAAATAGATATTTTATGAAGAAGAATTGTGGCATCATGAAGATGTTAAAACTGTTAATATCTATATAATTTTGAATGAACGTGATTTATTAAGCTGATTTCATGGCATTGTTTTGAGAGCAACAACTCATACCTTCAAGTTAAAATGCCATTGTAAAGGCAGAAGAAAAGTACGTACCCGCAAAACAATTTCGATCGCCCACCTAACACCTACTCTTGAACTATGCAACAATTCATTTGTTACGCTCAATGTATGTAGTTGTAGTCGTTCCAACTTCAGTTCAAAAAGCCACAGACGCAACGAAATAAAACTCTAACCCACAGACCGTTCAAATTGTAGACGAGAAATCGTCCCTCGAAAGAACCAACGGAGAAGATGACTTACCCAGAAAATGACTTGGAAAGAACATGACGTTCTTCTAAATTGACTATTTAGGAAAATGATTTGCCTCGCCAAAAAAACGACACATTTATTTTTGAGTTACTTACTCATTAATAATCTAGCAATTTTTGTTTATTCATCTGATTGTTTGTGAGACTATCCATAAGCAGAATCATTATTTTTGCATTCAAGAATGCGAGGCAGCTAGTCTAGTTACATGACAAGGGGGTAAATAGTTCACATCGACTAGTTCTGGCTTTGTATTTTATTTTTATTCTACACAGTGACAAACGAGCAGAAACCCCGCCTGTGTAAGCCTGATGTACTGGTGGTAAGTGGTTACTGTCACCCATAACATCAGATTAGTGCATTATTTACCGGTTACATCCGTATGTACCGTATACATATAGGTATTTGTATATCTGTGGTGCAAAAAGATTTATTGAAACTTTCTATAGGTTTACGAGTAAGTCTGGCGTGAACGAACTTCCGCTTCGGTCTGAAGCTAACGTGGTTAAAACCTGAAACCGTTGACTCAGCATACGAACAGGTGCCGTCCATACACTACGTGGTCTGTGCGGTAGAAGCAATAAAGGGACAGCAGTTTGGAGTTCTGAAAGCGACGTCTCCGCACCACAGTCACGCGCCGAGGTTTATTGCAGCCCCCGCAACTGCCGCAGAAATTACACTTTGCTACGTTGTTTTGAAACGTTTTAATTTCGAATACAACCATATCAGCGCGATATAGCTACGAGAATACAATACATATCCATGGGAGTATAAAGTATACTTCCTTAGTCAATCAGTGGTATGACTCTGTGGCTTCCGAAGAAGATGCTTCCGCTTTTTTTTTATAATATCGCCATAAAGTTAAATAAAGTGTTATGACTTATTATTATTATTAATTATTTGATGTGACATGATTATTTTGGAGATGTATACTATTACTTTTTTTATATAATTACTCATGCATTTTGTTGCGGATATTTTAATAATAATTAGATTAATTATGCTTCAAATTTGCATGCCAGATACTGGTAAAGTGTGAGAAGCGAATATAAAAATTATAACATCTAATTTATTTCTATAAAATGTGGTACATAATTTTACAGCAATAAATTCATTAATTCATTCATAAAGTATTTTAGATATTTCATTATTTACGAGAATTCGCAAGACAAATTCGAAACATAGTTACTGTTTATGTTACTTATTACCATTTTATCAAGCTTACAAACATAAATTATCTCAGATCAGATAGGTAGATAACACTTTAATAATATAGTACACTGAAAATTACAACTATAATCACGAGACTAGGTTGTGTAGTAGTGTTTAGACTTGTTGAATTTTAGTGTAAACATGAATGTCTGATTTTTAGTTTTTAGTATCTACATTTTATGCAAAGTTGTCAGTTCTTTAGGTTTATCTCTCGACTTATTTTGTTACGTAAAACCTATTACATTTAACTATCATCATAATTATTTCCGGGGTAAATCCCGGCATCTACCATCATGTTCCACTTCCCTGCTGTTCCTCCTCCATTTCACCTCGACAATCGTGCGTTTAAACAAAGAAAGAAATAATTTTTATTACTCATAAACTCATGGATGTGTAACCATGATCCAATCCGGTCAGATTCCCCTGGTAGCAGGGTCATGGAGGTCAGATGGCAGTCGCTCCACTGTAATTACCTGACCTGCCGAACCCTGGATCAAGGTCAAGGCGGAACCCGGGCCCTCGTGCGCGAGAGCACAACCGGGGCATTAACGCTTAGATGATTTATTTTTACTCATAAACACATGACACGATAGGTTCATTCAAAGGTAAAAAAAGGAAACAGCTGCTAATGTTCCCTTTCGTCCGACTCAAACATGTCAACGTTCTTTCTTTCTGTTTTTACTTAATTTATTGACAATCCATTTATTACACTTAATATCAATCATTAACAATAGAAATAAGCTTATTATTACATCGCCGTAGAGAGTGTAAAGTTGTCGAAATAACCGTTTTACGTACCGAAGCGGTAAATACCATCACGCGATGAAAAAATAAAAACGTAATCGTTCGAGAACATGTTCATTAATATTCATGGGGAAATCATGGAAATAGCGATAAGAGTGAACACAATTTGAATTGAAATTATAGTACGTACTGAAATAACGTCACACCTTTTTCCATTTCTTTTAAGGATCTTTATATCTAATGAGATCGGGATCCCTCCGAGAGTTCTGCGAACGTCCGAAGAGACTACTAGATTTTTGGAGGGGGCTGGGCTGGCTAAATTAGCAGGCCTCAACTATCTACTTACAAAGAACCAAATGTGAGTTCAAGTGCGGAAAAGGGAGTCTACTAACCTAAAACCTATATATGAGATCATCATAGTCATCTTAGATTCTATCCTGGCTTCTGCCAGGGTCAGCTTATAGGGTCTATAGTGAGATATCGACTTATTTTAAATTCTCTATTATCTGTTTATTAGTGTCTGTCGTAAGATTAGTGGTCCGAAAAAAATGCTCTTATTTCAATAAAAAATAATCATTTAAATGTCCCGGTTGTTCTATCGCACGCGAGCACCTAGGCTCCTCTTTGACCATGATCCTGGATTGGACAGGTCCGATAATTACAGCGACTGTTATGTGACCCCGTTAACAGGGGAACCTGACCAGATTGGTTTCACATTCAGCACCTACATAACTCAGAAAAAAGTCACTGGTACATGGCGACAATCGTGATCGAACCCGGTGCCTCTCGTTTACGAAGTGGACCCCTTAACCATTAGGCCACCGACTCTCTATCATTCATCTTATTTTAAAAACTTGACATACCTACCTATTTAATTGGCTAAAAACCCAGCCGTGGCAAAGCAACTTCGAAACCTCCACGACCAGTCGACTACTAAGATTTTTAGCCGCCGATTCCGCTTCCATACGAGCATGTTCAAAGTTTTTCGGTTGAAACACTCCAAGTTTCAATAATGGGCCCTTATCGGGTCCAATCTGTTTTCGAAAAAGAATTTCCTTTTCCTTGGCACACAATTAGTTCTGATAGCTTTTTGTACCGCGTCATGCTTGCTACTAGGTTTGGTTTGTTTTGTTAATGTCAACGTATTTGATACTCTAAGCTCCATAATGCTCGTATCAAGTTGAAATGGATATTCCATATTAACGTATCTTCTACAGTAGTTTCATAGTACATTTTTTATTATTGAAAGTTCATTGTTCAAATAGATTAATTTTAAAACCATTACAATCTTAGGTTGCTGCAGAATTCTAAATGATGGACAAGAATGTTTCTCACTCGTACGATTTTCATGTGGCATGACCTTCCAGCCACAGTGTTTCCTTTGGATTAGGACATGGAATCGTTCAAGAGTTATATTAGTGGCGGGTTGGTAGTGATTCTGATGTTGCTGATGTCCATTAGTGGCAGTGACAACTTTTCATCAGGCGTCTGTTTCTCTGTCGCTTTCCAAAAAAAATGCTTAATTAATTATCTAAACCCGTTTTATATGAAAAATAACAAGAAAAAATAAATGAATTTACAAAACTCACCTAGAACTACAAACATTACTTTGAGAATGAAAGCTATTTTCAAACAATTTTCTTCACTCATTTGTATCTAATTCCGAAGCCATAACCCAAATCTCGACCCTCGGGGCTCGCCTTTCTAATTGGTCGAAGGGCCTCTACACTGGGCCTTAAGTTCGTTGAAACCAATGCGAAAAGTAAATCAATCATACCGCCCATTTACAACAGTTCCCAAGTTTTCCGTAAACTTCACTTCTTTTAATTATCCTCTTTTGTTTACAAATCGATTTCTCACTGGCTTCATGTTTGCATTGATGAGGAGTTTTGGAAACTCTTGTAACGCAAATGCTTTATATAGCAGACTTAAGTGTGTACTAATTACTTAGTTAAGTCTACACCGTATTCGTAGTTGAGTAGACTTAGTAACTAATAATTATCATTGGTATTTCGATGTAGGCAATGTTATAGTGATCATTGCTCTTCAACTCTTCACCAATGTGAGTGAATGGATATTAATTAAAATAGCAGTAAGTACCAAAAGGTTTATACCGAATATGTAGATCTGTTATGACCTGTTGATGGTGATGACGTTACCGAAGGTGAGCTGTTTACTGTATAATCACTTTATTGATAAAATAATTTACATTTATAAGAACAAATGTTATTATACTGTTTACTCATGTTAATCGACTTGCAAGATTGATAGTAACGCTATATGAACTTCTATCTACTTCTTCTTACTTCTACATCTGTTTGCTTTTGTGGGATTATTGCCGTACATACCCCATTACCCCAAACTACAAACTACACTCGAGATATTTGAATGTGAAGATGATATAAAGCCACCTACCATCGCAAATTTCGCATTGTTTTAGAAAACAGCTTTACTCATGCATTAATATCACACACATCATCATCATCACAGCCCATAACAGTCCACTACAGGACTTGTGGCCTCTCCTATAAAAGGTGAAGTTATTAACATTTTCTCCACGCTCAGCGGGCGGCTTGGCGATCGCAGTGTTATAAATATAACAATGCAAAACGCTGCTGCCCATTTTCCAGCCTACGGAGACTCTAGCTCTTTTGCCTCGAAAACATTTGTCGCCTTGTACGACACCCAAGAGTGTAAGCCGGTGATGCTCTTGTACTCTGCCCGACACCACACGGCCGGACATCACTCACATAAACACTGCCAAATGCCACATCAGCCAAATCAAATCTCTCGCCTATAAATATATATTGTACACCCACTTCAAATTAAGTCCACTCAACTGCAAAGTTAACTTTGTCAGCCAACGATGTTTAATTACAATATGAAAGGTTGCGTGCCGCCATGATTGATGGGTTTATTTCTATCGGATGTCATCGCTGTTAAAACTGAGTTTCGGCGTGAATTATTAAAAATATCGATCAACTGTCAAACGGGAATTTGATGGGAAAGGGTGCGAGTGATCGCGCAGGGAGTGCACCTGTTAAATCAATTTTGTTTTGGTGTTAGGAGTTGGAATGACACTACAGAAAACTAATAATATTAAAATTGGGTCTAAAACTACGATCTCATATTTGATAAGGTTGGTGAATTTGGAAGAAGTGTCTCTTGCTATATCTTATGCTAGCTTCATCATCAGAATCATCATCATATCAGCCAGAAGACGCCCATTGCTGGGCATAGGCCTCCCCCAGAGATCTCCACAAAGGCCGGTCCTGTGCTTTCCGCATCCAGCTGGTACCTGCGATCCTTACCAGGTCGTCGGTCCACCTTGTAGGAGGCCTACCCACGCTGCGTCTACCGGTACGTGGTCGCCACTCGAGAACTTTACTGCCCCATCGGCCATCTGTTCTTCGAGCTATGCCCTGCCCACTGCCACTTCAGTCTGGCAATCCTTAGAGCTATGCCGGTGACCTTGGTTCGCTTGCGGATCTCCTCATTTCTGACTCGATCGCGCAAAAAAACTCCGAGCTCTTTCCATTGCCCTTTGGGTAACAGTGAGCTTTCTTATAAGGCCCATAGTGAGTGGCCACGTTTCAGTTCCGTAAGTCATCACTGGCAACACACATTGGTCAAAGACCTTTGTCTTGAGACACTGCGGTAATTTATACTCTTCGGTCTTCTGTACAACCTGCCTTAGCGTATGTATGTGGTCTATGGTACTAAAACCTTTTCGGAATCCGGTTTGTTCGGGAGGCTGAAAGTCATCAAACCTGCGTGCGAGACGATTCGTAATGACTCTCGAAAATAGCTTATACACATGGGTCAGCAGCGATATTGGTCTGAAGTTCTTCAAGAGAGCCTTATCACCTTTCTTAAAGAACAATATCACTATGCTTATGTGCCATGCTTCTGGCGTTTTTCCCTCGAGGATGACGGAATTGAAAAGCTTTTGAAGGGTCTTAAGCACAGGTTTGCCACCAGCTTTCAGAAGCTCAGCCGTAATTCTATCATCACCCGGCCTCGTTGTTCTTAAGCTGTTTGAGAGCCATACTAATCTCGTACAGGCTGATGTCCGGGATATTTTCGGTGTAGTGTCGGGTCAACTTGGCTCTGGGGTTTTTTGACATACTAGTAACAGGTGCCCGTGTTGTCGTGTATAACAGTTCATAGAACCTCTCAACTTCCCTCAAAACCTCGGACTTGGTCGAAATAATTCTGCCGTCATCCGTTTTCAGTCTCGTCAAATGGCTCTGTCCAACCGACAGATCTCTCGCAAAGACTTTAGAGCCTTTGTTCCGCTTGATCGCCGCCTCAATATTGGTAGTATTGAAGCGGCGTATGTCGCGAGTTAGAGACTAGGAGATCTGTCGATTAAGTCGCCTAAATTGAGAGACATCATTAGGGGATTGCAGATTCATTCCGCGTCTTTCTTCGATGAGTTTGAGGGTATCGTCAGAGATTTTATTTGTTCTGTTTGTACGGCAGGCTTTATAAAACTTTGACCCAACCGTATAGACAGTTTCCACGAACCTGTTATTATAGTCGTCCACGTCGACGCACTCTCCTAGGCACTCGAAGCGGTTTTGTAATTCGAGTTGAAAGCTCTCGGGGTTTTGGATTTGGATGGGTATAGGCCGGAGCGCGGACCTCATCAATCTTGATCTTTCCAGCTGGGGATTAATATTCAATGTGCCTCTTACCAAGCGGTGATCTTGTATGTTAGCTTGGTATCTCCTAATTGTAATATCTCACTTTATTTGTTTTACAAATAAATTATTTTATAGATTGAATGATTGCTTTGTCCGGCCCAAATCAAGCTTATCGATCAGGATATCAACATCATTAGAATCAAAATTAAAAATATCCCAATTAGATACCCTTCCTCTTTTTCCCCTTAATATTCCCCTTGAGACACTGAACCCTTAAATGTTCTAAAGATATATGAAATCCTCAAAAACCAACACTCAAAACAAGCCAGCAATAAGACGACACTTCGAAACCAAAATTAGAACCCACCTTCCAATATTTAGTGTAAAGTAAACAGCAATAACAAAAGGAGTCGTACGGCAGCCGACGGTGGCGCAAATCTGTTTTCTCTCAATGATTTGTCCCCACAGCGGGCCAAATCTCTGCTGGGCTCTTGCCAAATGTGCAACATATACCACCCAGGAACATTCACATTCACCTTCCTTATTCTTATCCCCATAGAGTCGCTTATCAACCGCAACAACTGCAGATAAGACCGTGTGTCTTGTACAGCTTAAATTCTGTTGGGGTTCTAACCCAGACGGCTTCTACAGTGTCTGTCGTGATGCTCCTATGAAAATAATATTTTATTAACGCCGTATCATCTGTGTTTATAGCCTATTTAGATGGTTTATCATAGTATCGTTGTTTACCGGCAGAAAATATTCGCCCGAAGAGTGTCGTAACTCTATGAAAGCTTTGCAAATGTGACATTGTTATGGGTCTAAAAATGAATTATGTACTCGTAGATGGATTTTCCAGAATTTCGACTTCCTCTTTCACATTTTATCCTCTCGGAGCCATGTGTTGACCGTTGATCAAACCCCATACATTGACGTACGAACCTATTATTACTCTACAGGACACCACGAAAAATACCGTCATTCCGTTATGACGTGCCAAACGCCCCCCGAGATTATTCAACCAGCCTCAGGATATCCAACGTCTAATCTCGTCCGTCGCCAACTGTATTAAATGCCTTTTAATATCCATGTATCGACTGGCGAGATGCGATGCTAAAATTCGACTAATCTGAAAGTATGAAACACCCACCCATCTAGACACCGGAATCAGCGTGTTGCTTAACCTTTGTTATCAGTCTCGCAAGCTCGCTGCCAAAGCCTCGGGTCCCCAAATCCCCACCGCATGGAGCACTATACTATTGTTTTGCAGTTTCTAAGAATACAATGCTCAGGTAAACGACCTCTTCTACAATTGTAACAGCAGTACCGCCAATTACCGACGAAGAAGGCTTTATTCCTCATCGACATCGCGTGATGGCCACAGTTATCGGCAATTTCACTGGAATATTTACTGGTACTATTCTACGACGAGTGTAGAGGGTGTAAAAATGTTTGAACCACTTAATTTGGGGTAACTTCTGTTTAAAGCTCGTTTTTGATAGAGTGCTAATGGCGCAGCATATATAAAATACGGGTAAAAGCTGATTTTAATGTTAACGTACATACACCTATTTAATTGTTTTTCTCATGAGCTCTCGAAATTGTTGATGTAATATTAAATATTTTTATAAATGATTAAATTTGAAGGACGTATGTATTGCCCGTCGCTTTAATTAAAATTGCTGTTTCGCATATGTACATGAATTTAATATTTTTTGCAAACATTATTAGTGTTTATCGTAACATTCCGGCGACTGAATATAATTATAACCATGAACCTTAACCAAGGTTGCGAAGGTTAAATTGCAGTCACTCTATTGTAATTACCTATCTAATTTGCCAAATCCTGAATCATGGTCAAGGTTAACCCCGGGCCCTCGAGCGCGAGAACACAACAGGGACATTAACGCCAAGATGATTATTTATTAATCATTATTAATGAGGCCTTGAACAATCTTGTCAATAAATGAATATAAAGTCACGTGACTGTGACGAATATTCATTGTGACAACATATACATTTTCTTTTCTCCCTGTATACTGCGGTACTATACAGAATGGACCCTAACTTGCCGTCATATTACGAACAGTAAATGATGGAACAGTACTTGGACTTATGAGTTGACATAACAATTTGTTGGTAGTTACTTTTGTTGGTTCCTTAACTTCCAACGTCGTCGTTTTATTTGTGGATTATTGATTTAAACGTTAGGCCTTTCCATGTTTTGTTGTCTGAATTTTTAGAATCCACGCCGTTATCAGTAATTTTGTTGTAAGTTAAAAATGTATTACTTATTTGTATGTTTGATAATTTTCGGACGTTTAGGGCAGAATCCGTTTATGAGTGGTCCATCCATTATTCAAGTATTTACAGTCATTATTTTAAACAGTGCAGTTTTAAACAAAGTCACGAAAAGCATTCCATTCAAGACGCCCGGACCACTCGCTGGTGGAACGCAAAAAAGCTCGAGTCTCAAAAAATTATGAGCACATTTCATACTTTATGGAGTATGAGTGGCTCGTGTAAAAATGCAGGAAAAGGGGCCGGTTTTGTGCAAATGACTTCATTATTTGGCGCGGAATGCTTTGGTATTCGTGTCCGGTCCGTTTGCAGATCGCATGTGGAACTTGCGTTACCTTGCTTCGGAAAAGAAATAGTGGCGGCCAGTCTGATAAGTGACTTTAGTCCTTTGAACTAAAGTCACTGATATCGCGGGTAGGATTAGTGCGCTAAAGTAGACTTTAGCCTGCCATGTCTCCAGGCGAACTGATGGTCGATGGAGCCGACTCGTGTTGGAGTGGAGACTGCCTCTCGGCAAGGTTATTGTAGGTGGCTCGATGAACCGACGACCTTAAAAAGGTGGCGCGCAGTGGATAGATGTGGGTTGTTTAACACCGGGAAGAATGACGCTCTTTAGCAGCGCTGTAGTCGCGCTACTAAAACGCCTATATGTGAAAGCGTTCTTAATCCAGACGGTTCTCAGCTTTGTTTAATTAAACTTTAGAAAATATTTGAGTACTTTTATGTAAACTTCGTCGGAGATACACTTTACTGTCGTTTAGGTTAGGTCATTTAAGTTTCTTGCCTCTATTAGGTTGTCAACTGAACTCGTTGCTGAGGTTTCCCTAGTAAGTACAGCATGAGTTCTTCAAGATGGGTGTGGAAAGGTATTGAAAACAGCAATAAGCTACGGTAACTGCTTACTATCAGGTCGTTCGCTTGTTTGCCACCTGATGGTATTAAATATTTGTACCGGGGAATTCCAATGTACCCTAGGAATAGGTTTGGTTTCAGAGACTCCCTTCATCCCGATATTTTAGGATTTATCGGTAGTTGTTATCTCTTCAATAAATAATTGCCTCTATGGAAGGTGTCTTAGAACATATACTCAAAAATTCAAAATTCAAAATTTCTTTATTGATTAGGACATTAAATATCTCTTTCAATCGTCAAAAAGGAGGGGGGTAGGAAAGTAGGAAGGAAACACACAGTGACACGCTGACCGCCCTATGGCCGTAGATAACGTATCCCTCGCCAACCACGACCGAACCATGCTCGACAATGCCAGGCAGAGCCGGAACGCTATATTATATTATATAGGTCTGTCTAGTGTAATTAAGAAAAACCACCTAAAACTACAGCAAGAGTAAGCCAGTCCACCAAGGCAGCACCCGTTCACGAGTATAACGCAGGGCCCAGCCATCGTCCAATTCAACCATATTTGAGGGAAAAGAGCGACCCGGCCCCCACGCCACCGCCAGACAGACTTTTAAGTGAGCGTGCATCACACATGCTGTATGTGGTAGGTAGTCGCTACCATCCTACTCTATCCTATCCTATATATTGTTTAACCTGCTTAAAAACGGATTTCTACGGCGGTCCTTGATAGTCCACACGTGACTTGAAGTAGATACAGAACGCATTTCAACCTCCCCTGTTAAGACATGGACCGACTCCGATATGTACGCGCTCGAAAGTGATGCTTGTTCGTGGTAGACAGGTTGATTTGCTGCCTTCGATATGTTTCTCGGAATTGAGAAATATAAAGAGTGGACGGGGTCGATGGATTCCACACTACCGTTTCACAGGCTATCCGAAACAAATACGTTCACATTGTTACAACCGCATTCGCGCAGGCAATCGCCGCCGGATATAACCATAGCACAATATTTGAATGTGGCCACATCTCCAATGGTTGAAAGGGGAGCCCATTCCAGTCCAAATGCAGCTTAATTAAAGTTTAGCCGTACTGTTGAGAGCGGATGGCCCACCCTCATAATTTATTCGTACTGGGTATAATTCGGCTGGATTTAGTAACAAACCTGCCAGTGGAAATGTTTAAGGGTTACCCGGGATTAGGGCACGCGTATCGGCTGCTAATGTCCTTGCGGATTGATGGCGGTTTTAAAGTTATTTTTATAAATAATTAATAACAAAAGGATATGGCAGTCGCTCCGCTGTAATTACCTGATATGCTCAATCCTGGATCATGATCAAGGTGGACCTCGGGCCCTCAAATAATTTTTCTTTTTAATAATTTAAAAAGTAGACAGCCAGCTGGTTGTACACGCTGATGGTGGCGCCGCTCCAAATCTATGTGTGATGGTTAGCTAGAACAAAGACAAAAAGTATTTATTATGATTTTTGTTCATCAGTGTGGAAAGTGGTTTGGAAGCTTGGTCCTGCGATTGAGACAATAGTGATGATGGTTTTACATTTTTTTTAATATGCTATTTGGCTTCCTCGTCCAATTCGGTTATCATGTTCCGGCTCTGCCCCCGCAAGAATCATATTTTTTGGAGTCAATTATACTCTATGTGCTATTCTGAGCTATGATACTGCCAAACATCAGAATCCGTTCAGTAGTTTTTTCTTTCTTTCGCATTTATATTAATTATATTATAGTCATCACCATCAGGGCCGGATTTAGAGGTCCAGAGGCCTCGGGGCAACGAAGGAGCGGAGGCCCTCTCGCCCAAAATTATTTTCCAAATAAAGTGAATAATTTTTTTAAGTCGAGTTTTTCTATAAATAATTTATTGTAATTAAAAATAAAATAATAAATAATAGATAAAAAAAAAAAAAATTAAGTGTAATTATAATCAAATAATCATGTATGTACAAAGTACGGCAGGCTGTGGGTAAAGGTAAAAGAGCAAAATAAAAAATATCTAAGGAAAAGATGTTTAATAGTGTTTACTAATTGGAATTTGAAAGATTTTTTTTTCCGAAGTCTATTGTGGGGGCCCCCCGTTTTTGGAGGCCCCGGGGCTTTCGCCCCGGTTGCCCTCCCCTAAATCCGGCCCTGATCACCATCATGCGAGTGGTCAATCCCGGTTCCTGACAGAGTTCGCTTTTATTGTATCATAATAATATGATTTCTTAAAGTATTCAACCATACGGAACAAACTCTTGTGGCTACTTATGCTTCCGTTTATTGCAAACCCTTAATCTGTTTCAGTCGTTGCGATTTGAACAAATATTAACTGAAAGTTTAAAAAAATTAAGCTCGCTCCCGTCCCGGCGCCTTCGTGAGGAACGGCTGAGATCTTTATTTTTGCAACGCTACGATCCGCATTTTTCACAATTACTTGGACGTTTCCACGTTAATCCATCTTCTTTGTCTCTGTTGGATTCCATTTGAGGAACAAATTTAAGACATCGACTCTTGTTTTTTAAATGTCCCATATAGTGTAGAATTGATTTCTGTAATGCTGGGTAATCTAAAGGCTTTCTATTTTGACGATTTGATTTACGAAAACTCTTGTAACGTCTAGTCATCAGTAAATCGCAACTGCGACATCTACTCCATCAGGAATACCTCATTTACCTGTGTCCATCAGTGAACTAGAATTGGCTGATGCAGACAATGATGGACAACACACAGTCTATCATGCCACTGGGAACCCTATAATTGTCCCCATGTTTTATGTACCTTTTTTTTGTGTTAAATATAATTGTATTGCAAATTATCATGTATGTATGCATGTATGTAAACTCTTCATTGCAACAACAAAGTAGGTAAATTTGTGTCCATTGGTGTCGTAGCGCCCTTTGTAATAAATGTTTTCTTTCTTTCTTTCTTTCTTTCATAGATTTGGATAATGGCCACACAAAGCTATGTCATCGTGTATAACCCCAAACTGCCCACAACGGGGTCCAGACGCGGCTTTCGAGCGGAAAAAACTACCTCATCTCAGGACGGCACTAAATTCAGCGGACAAAATTAAATTAAGCACATGTGTTGTATATCATATTATGTGGCCAGGGCGCGGCTTAATTCCACTGTTTATATTCATGGTGGGTCGTAGTGCTTTGGGCTTTGTTTATCTCGTTCGGGACAAATTTGTGGGTAAAAAGTTGAGTCGTGGACGGGGGTGTTAAATTTTTTGCGGGCGACTCGAGTGCAGTTTGTGATCTAGGGGTTTTGGTGTGGAGTTGGCTGCAGCTTACTCGTAAATAGTTTTAGTAATAGAAGTAGGTGGCTATGTAGTGTCGGATAGTAAGTTTCAGTAGAAAAAGACAAAAGTACAGTACGACAACGGTAAGTAGGTATTATCTACAGAAACATAAATACGTTGACTTATTAAATGTATTACCTATATTCATTGAAATAATTCTTTATATTTAGATTTCTGTGAATAATAGTTATCGTTATCGCGCGCTAATTTTGTATTTTGCTAATGAAATGAAGGAACTTTAGCACCAAACTTCTTTAGGTACTGACGAGTGTCATAAATAGCGACAGATCTAAGCGTAGAGACCATGTTACATCCAAAAAACGGGAAAGGGGCAGCATTTTGTGTTGAATATTACCAACAATGCAATCTCCAACTCCCCAAGATATCCACACATAAGGCAATGCCCACCACTAATGTCGAGGAAATGCAAGTCCAGCAGTGGACAGGGTAATGTCGCAATGACAAGTACAATAGTAACGTATGTGCTGCTGTAGTTTTGCGTTTTTTATGTTACACGGCAGACAAACAGTCTATCGGGCCACCTGATGGAAAGTGGTCATCGACGCTTATGGACATTAGCCAAATGCGTTGCCCGCATTGTGGCTGGGAGCTCATTCCACATCCGAATCGTCTGTTATTTTAAACTCCTGGGAAATGATTTTTAATAAATTAGTATTTATTTGCCAGAAAACAATGTATTGTGACTAATGACGTGTTCTTTTTCATTGCAGGAGACATGTACAGACAATCTGTTTGAGGGAAAGTTATCCAAACCATACAGGATATGCGATGGTGTCGGGCTTACTTTCCTGTTAAAATGTTTGTGTATGGGGCTGAGTGATCTGTCACCAAAATGCTTTAAATTTTTCAATCTCCCTAAAGTTCTCTCCTGAGAGGAACTTGACTTCTCTTTACTAAGTTCAACAGAAATTTGAATATAATAAGTAAATGCAATTTGGCTCCAATCCAAAATTGACTAGTAACCACGCAAACTTCGTCAGAATGTAATTTTGATTTAAATTAAACAACTTTGCGGAGAATCTACGGTAGGCACTAAATCCTTTCATTAAAATTGTTCAACCACAACGATTTTATAAGATCCTTTACTGAGATTGGAGAAATAAGGAGATCTTGCAATTATATTTTACCATCATCTATACCTACCTAAAATTAAACAGTATAATTGTGTAGGTATTCATTATTTATTTATTTTTATTTTTGAATATATTTACAAAAAAATTATTTAGGGCGATGATAAAAAAGTTATAGAAAAATATTTTTTTAATTTTTTGTCTGGCTGTTCGTCCGACTGTTCGACACTCTAATCTCCGGAACTACTAGACGGATTTGAATGAAACTTTTTTGTTGTGTAGCTATTAAGCCTGGGCAACATAAAGGGTATATTGTTTGTCGTCGTTTTACTAATATTTATGAAATTTTTTATGAAATCCAAACCATCATCTAACACCCATATTCACAAACAATATTGGTCTAAAGTAGCTTTACTATGCGCACTCGCAGCGGTTGTCTGCTAATTGAACGCACTCACTGCGTGCAATATGGCTCTGTGATTGGTCGACTTCGTTCATTTTGACGGATGCTTAGTATAGTGCCATTCAAGTATTGTCAGTTGGAAGCCTTCGCGTCCACTGTGAGATCTCATAGTAACGTTTCTGAATACTGATGTTAGTTAACAATCCAAGCCAATGTAAAACACAACATCATGGCGTTAATATCCCGGTTGTGCTCTCGCGCACGAGGGATCGGGATCCACCTTGACCATGTTCCAGGATTTGACAGGTCAAGTAATTACAGTGGAGCGACTGCCATCTGACCTCCGTGATGTTGCGCTCGCGCGTGTGACGCGAACGGTCGTGTACGTCTCGAAACGGAGTTGTATATTAATATTTTTAAATCAGTCCCTATGATTGGTTCTTTTGTGAAATTCCCAATTCCTTGTCTTTCTTGTGGTGGTTTAATGGACTGACTCCTCCTACTGGGCGGCGCTTGAGTGAGACAACTGTACCTGTGGTGACTGCTGACGAAAAATATCAAATTCCTTGAAGCGGATTGACTGAGGATCGAACTCCCGCCCCGCCGGTCCGTGCATCGAGTCGCTCCGTGTTGTCGCGGAGCCATTGAGTAGTGTGCGCAAGCGGCGAATTCGCGTATCTCTCGCTGTCAAGTCAGACACCCTAACCACTCGGCCACCGATGCTCCTATAACAATCCACGAAAATAATCTCCAAAATTCTTCGTTCATTCCGCAGCAACTTGGATTTCTGAAATAAAACTAATTAAAACGGTACGATTTCCGAGTCCGCGACTGCGTCGAGTCGCGAAACGATCATGTTTCGCTTAACGCTCGTAATTTCGTGATTTCGAGCGGCGGGAAATGACCCGGTTCCCATCGGAGAGAGAAATCTAGGTAATATTCGGCCTGTATTCGTGTCTTCCGTAAAGGAATTTAAAACTTCCACTGAATTTATGATTGTGCAACATTTAACCGGCAGATCTTATTATTCCGTCGAGGGTTAATAACCTAACCTAACCTAACCGACAGAAATAGTCGGATGGCCCCGACCAAGTTTACTTAAACTCAAATATTTCGTAAACTACATAACCGATTTTAATAGAACAAAGCTATGGACCATCTTGAATAAACTGGCTTTTAAATAGAGAAAACCGCACCCAAATTGGTCCATCCGTTTGGGAGCAACGCTGCCACAGATAGATAAACAAACCCACAAATACACTAATGCACAAGTCAAACTTATAACGCCTCTCTTTTATCGTTGACGGTTAAAAATAATACAAATCAAGGCGTCACGTTGGGTATCTACATAATATAAATTCTGTCTGAATTTATGACACTGCGATATCCTCGTCGTCGTCCTAGCGCTTATCCCGGCCTCTGCCAGGGTCCGCTTTCCTACTTAATCTTCTCCACTTCGCTCGGTCTTCGGCATCCTCGCGTCGTAAGCCGTTGGCTCTCGCATTCGACTCAGCGATGTCCATCCATCGCTTCTTGGGCCGCCCACGGGGCCTCTTTCCTGATACCGGTAGATTCAGGCATCTATTTCCCACATATCCCTGAGGCTTACGCAATATCCTATAAGTACTCAATCATAAGGTGACGGATTTTGACATCTATTTAAATAAACTTCAGAGAATTACTCTAAAGTTGTCCAAAGATCTCTGCGTTTTCGTCGCTAGATGTTTCCCTTGACCTTGGCAGAGCCTTAATGTCTTCCAGTTGTCGTAATTCATTAATTCGGTCTGCAATGTTAATTAACAGGGCTGGAATTCGGGTTACATACATATAAACATGGCTCGAATTTACGGATGTAATATCAATGTTTACTTACTAAGATTGAAAGGAATGTGTTTGGTGGAGGTTTTATTTAGGTAGTCATGTAGTTATTATTAGTATGTCATATTGTATTATTGTAACATATCATGTTATTATGTTCATCTCGGTCGTCTCCTTCCAACGCTTCCATTCACTCCTGCCACATTATCTGCTTCGTAAATCTCCTCTCATTAATCCTCCCTACATGACCATACCAGCTCAGCATTCCTTTCTCTGCACTAGTCGCTACATATTATTTCATTCCAGCACGTGCAAGATGTAGAATGAGCCTTATACCCGAAGTCTATTCTTTGCATTATAACATGGGGTTCTTCTAAAGACATGTCTACAGATACTTCAAAGGCCGATACCGCATCCGCTCCTCATACGTTGCAGAAGTCCTGGACGACGATAGCCGCTTTCCCTCAGGTGGACCGTTCGTCCGTGTGCTTTACTAAGCAATAAAAAGAAGTTAACGTATTCAGTGGAATAATGAAAGTGATTCCGTATTTTATTTTTCCATTATACTCCTTCCCTCTTGCATACGTCTATCCAATATGACCCTATGTGCCTCTGTAGCTGTGTAGACTTATAATCGAATGAAATCCGACGAAATAGAGTTACAAAATTGTGTAGCATTTTCTACATTCAGCACTAGATGGGCTTAACGGATCACGACAGGCTGACGGACGGGTGTGTAATTGAAATACTATTCTAGTCCTACAGGAGTTAAGGTACGAACTCAGGCGACAGTAATAGATATCTTTACCTATAGTGTATCAAGATATTTTTAAATTTATTATAAAATAATTTTCCAAAAATATTAATGTACCGTCACGGAGCGTCGGTGGCCTAGTTGTTAAGGTATCAGACTCAAGCAAGAGGTACCGTGTTCGAAACCCACTGCCGCCATATACCAATTGCTCTTATCTGAGTTGAATTTGTCGACATTAGTTTCAACTTCAGCTAGGCTTCAGCCTAGCTGATGTTCTAACGGTGAGGTAAAATACCGTGAGGAAATCTCACATTCAGGCGACTGAATATATAACCACGATCCAATCTGAGGGCCTATCGGCTATCTCAGTGGACAACTGAATTTGACATAAAAAAATCTGACACTACTCTAATTTGGTAGACGCTATTGCCAGTCAAAAACAGTTGTCAACTGAGTTAGCCAATAGCCCCGCTGGTCAGGGTCACGGTGGTCAGGGTCACGGTGGTCAGATGGCAGTTTAATTATCCGTTCTGCCAAATCTTGGATCATGCTCAAGGCGGACCCTGGGCCGATTGTAATGTCACTGTCCTGGTTTCGAACGTACGTGAAAGCACAACCGGGATATTGACGCAAAGATAATTTTTTTATCTGGTCAGTGACACAAAGGCGAGAAATGCTAAAAATCAAGGACACACAAAGTTAATGTAGATATCCACATGATTAAAATAAATGTTTTATTTTTATTTGGTTATATGGCAGGTATTCTATTAGTGTTGTGAATATACAACTCTGTACAATGAAATTGCATTGAAAACTATTTTTATTCGAAACTCATTCTAAATACGAACCTGACTTATTAAAATATTAACACTAGGTGAAATTACGCTTTGTCCATGACCGCTGCGGCCGTGTTTATACGTTTTTTATTCTGAATAACTGGGTATGTGGCCCAAACAAATTAATTTTAACTAGCGACCCGCCCGACTTCGTACGGGTGTCTTCGAACTTTCTGTATTATAATATGCATGTATTTAACATATTAAACCTTCCAGAATAAATTATCTTAATAAATAAATGTGCTTGGACAATTTCACACTGATAAATTACATATATACTTTTTTTTAAATATATACTTATTATACATACTACACCCAGACCCGTAACAGAAATTAAAATTCATCATTTCAATTTCTGCTCGGCCGGGAATCGAACCCGGGACCTCTGCGTGGCGACCGGCATGTTAACCAACTGAACCACTCAGGTCGTCATCTTCAGTATCAGTATTATGTAAACAGCATAAAAATCCGTTGCGAAATTTAGGAGAGCATAAACATATGTGTACAAAAGCGGAAAGCGACTATGTAAGAATAAAGAAGGATAAGGAATTGTTTATGCTACACAGTGACAAACAAGCAGACAGCCCACCTGATGGTAAGGATACTTAAGTTAGGCCTTCGTTCCCTCACGACTTCAATTTTGTGGCTTTTACATCCATCGGCTCCCTACGACCTTTAGAAGGTCGTTCGTCCATCTCGTGATGGGCCGCTCACGCTGTGATTGCCGGTACGTGATCGCTACTCGAGAACTTGTCTGTCTCATCGGTCTTCGGTTCTATAATACGTAACTCCTTTCATACTCAAATTATTTATTCAATTTTAGGTTTACAAGAAACACTTATGAACGTCAATAATAAATACAAGACAAACAAATAGTACAGGTTAGGTAGTAGTTTACGTATCTAGTTGTCACGACAATATTTTAAAGTGTGAATACATAATAATAAGTATTACAGTAATTTATCAGTTCATATAATATTTGAATAATTAAGTAATTGAAATGAGAAAAATTACAAATTAATATGACAAATCTTATGACAAATCTTATGACATGTTAATCATTGCATAAAATAACAAATATTCTAACACAATGTCAAATTGCATTCAATTTATGATATAAAATGTAAGTATAATAAAAATACTATTTCGATCTGAAACGCAACAGGAAACAGAAATTGAACTGATTGCTCTGATACAACATAATTTACTTCATGGATCTTTATCATTTATAATATTACTAGGTGTATATAATTTACTATATATACATTTACATTGCATTCGTACGATTACTGAAAACACAGACAGACAAAACACAAAGTTTCCGAAGCATATATCACACTTCGAATGAAAGCTAAGTTGTTTAACGTATTATATCAAAAACGATTATACCGCTGCATTGCATGTTTTGAAATAAACTTGATTAGCATTGAATGGTCTAAGCCAAGAGCTTTAGTTTTCGAACGAATCTGTTGCCAAACAACTTTAATAATTATGTATGACTTTCCAATTCATCAAGTAACTTTGTTTAACGTAAAAAGAAGTTGCTGAAATATGGTTACTTTATTACTCATTTGAACTAATTTAATTTTGCATACCCAAGAGCCAGCAAGGAATACAAATCACGGCTATCGTTAAAGAGAGGTGCCCGATGGTGGGCACGTAGGACGATGACAGTTTCGAGAGCGCCACAAAAAATATACTTCGTTTTAAAGATTTTGAATTTTGTATGAAGAATCTCTTTAAAAGACCGGGCTGTATGGGTTTTTGTCCTTTTGCCTTTCTTCTAACGCAAAACAGACAATTTAAAGTAGATAAATACTGTTACAAAATGGTATAATAACAGCGTCGCTGTTTTGCCACCAAATGATCCAGTTGATATTTACAGTTTTGATTACCGGATCGGGTATGTTGTGGCCCTTTAGATTGAATAGCTTGAAGTGCCACAAACTTTTCTGACCCAATGGCCAAAACTGGAATTAAGTGTCACTATTTTTAAATGTCATGTCAATTCCAGCAACAGCGACGCTGTCACCGGGTAATTGCTCTCCTTTTTTATGCCAAAATCCAATACAAATTTTTTTCTTTTGTTATAAATTCGCTGTAACGCTCAACTGAAAATCAGTTAATAATTGTCGAGTAATAATATTTCCTCTTCTAGTTTACTATCCAATTTCGTTGCACAAACTTGTCCGACTCGAGTGCCGGCGGCTCTGTTGTTGGCTTTAATTATGTCATTTCAAAATGAAGTGTTATTTTGATTAGTAATTATTCTATAAAATAATTTTTGTTATCTGGCTTTTACATGTCGAAGTCATATATTGTTAAAATGTAGAATATTTTATTAGTCGCCGTGATTTTAGTAAGGTTCTAGACACTTAAATTGTTAGAAATAATGTCTTGTCCAGTTCAGTTCCATTACTCTTTTCATGATTAACTTCCAGTTTGGAACCCATAAAAAGGAATATTAACATAACAATAACATTTTTAACAAATACCTACTTAGAGAATATCAGACTATTAAACGAAAGTATCTGTCGCTATAACAAAACAAAAAATTAAACAAATCTGAAAATGTTTCATTTACATCGTATTCAAATTCGAAAAGCTCAGTTAGAGGTTAAAATCTACTATTAGAGAACTACTACTAGGGACTATTACTATCTAATAGTATACTCATATCCTCTACAATTTAAAAGTTAGAAGCTGTGAAAGAGCATCGGAGACACCGTATTGGAACGTATTAAAACAGAATGATCCTGGTAAACCCCTCGACTGTGACGATTCTCACAATACGTACCAACCGTAAACCGGATTCCTCCACTAGAAACAGGTTCAACTTCAAACCAACCAAAACAAGAGCCAACTATTTTGGAAGTCCCTTTGATCACGATTTGCATTGTGACATTCCGCGGTTTATATTTCGAATCCGTGTTCGGTTTTATTGTTGGAAACTGCCACTAATGTAAAAGTTAATTGAGAATTCTGAACTATTTCTGCTATTCTGTACTGTTACTCTAACAAAAATTCCAACATTATTTACATGTAACTACGTTAATCTGCATTCATAGCTTAATGTTTCAATTACATACTCGAAAACAGTTGTGTTAGGACGAAAATCTTTCACACCAATCTTTAAAATTAAAAAAGTATTTTTTGACACAGCATTTCCCTTACTATTTTAATTACAGTTGTATCATAAAATAACTTTTTAATCATTTTACAAAACTTTTAATTTTTAATTTCTAGTCGGTTGCTGTTTGGCTTAATACCGAACTAGGTTATTATCTGTGGATGGAGGGTGAGTAAATTCTTCTGTATGGAATTATTTTGCCGCCACCAGATAATATATTTTTGTGGTTGTTGCTGTTCGTGTTTGTAAATGTTTTTTTGAGGCAATTAATTAATAAATGTAAAATTAGTTCACTATTCCTTTATTTTACGCCGCTTGATATCCTCGACGATATATTTGATAACAGAAATGACTCGCAGTTTAGTACCAGCAAAGTTGAAAAAAATGTAGGAACGAAATTTTAACATGTAAAAATGAGTGTAGATATAATAGTTTATACAACTGCATATAAATAGGTATTAAAACACTCGTGTCAACCTATTATCACACTTTAATTCCCCTTTTAATATGCGAGTTGCAAAAACTACTATTTTACACCTACAAGTTTTTGCATAAATTCCTAATCCACCCATTGACACACGACGCACAGGCATATAATTTGCAGCGACCACTTCTTAAGCAACATTGAAGACTGAGACTCGTGTTTACTAAAAAACTAGTACAAACACAAAGCAATTAAGTAATGCCGACCGGTAAAAACGTCGCCCCAGCGATCGGTGGTCAAATTAAACCATCACAGGTCGACCGTCAACCCCCCGATAATTGGCTAAGTGGACCACGGAATTAGATCCCACTTTACTGGTCACGCGAGGTGTGAGGTTAAGTTCTTTTCCTTGTGAAGTGTGGGAGACCTTATGATTGTCGCTTACTACCTTTTTGCTGTGGGCCCTGAAATTGATACTTGGATTTTGTGTTTTTTTTATTGTTGTAACTAGATTTTAGAAATGATTTTTGGTTCGATGGGGTAAAATGTATTTTATCTTTTTGTTTCTCTCATGATAGTTTTTTTGTAATGGAAGTATTTGATATGCGCTCTTTTATTCTATTTAAGCACTGCCTTTATTTGAGTTACGTCGATGCCACGTATTTTTTTGCTATGTTTGTAATTGTTTTACTATTTCACTCAGATATATAAAAATATATAGCACATTTTAATCTTGAACCTCAGTAAATTGTATCTCGGTTAAATATCTCATCTGAATCTTCATACAAATCGAAATAGAGAACAGAGATTGCTTGATAATTTCTAAATTCGTTTTTGTTCTTTATTTCAACCCACGCCATATGAATTCCTATTATCACACACGTAAGTGCCATATTAAGCCAACAATTTCGCTTAAAAGTGTTACGAAAACTTTATATTTTCGCGCCATTTATGTCTAAGATTTCATGCTGACATGTCAATTCAATAATTGCCCAACGGAATTAGCTTCAAAGTCACGCGATGTTAAGAGGGTTAAGTTTTCTTTTCTTGCGAAGTTCAGGTATTAACCCGCCGATGTCGAGGGCTGATAAGTAACGGTTAATTAACTTTTGGAAGGCATTTGCCTTAACTAACCAGAATGAATGTGTGAAAAATTTCCACTCACGTATTGGGTAAGGGTTAAGGGTTTTATTCTTGGTACTAAATTTGTTTAATTATTCTTGGTACTAAGTTTTTTTAATTATTCTTGGTACTAAGTTTTTTTAATTAAATTTTTCCGGACGCTTGTGTGTGGCACGCTTTTGTTCAACATTTATAATGCTTACGGCTAAAGAATGGACCGTGTTGTCTGCGAGGGTGTTCCCTGATCATTATAATCTGGACGCCTTAAGGCTGTTCCTAGACAGGCATGCTCCATGTTCGCCCGCATCGATACTTACCACCAGGTAAGTATGGTGGTAAGTATGGAGTATGGGTAATATGGCGGTCAAATGCCTGGCTAATTTAACAAAAAAAAGATGTTCTGGACGACAGTATCCACTTTTCATCACGTGGATCGTGCGTCCGTATGCCTCCCTAGGCAATGAAATGACCAGCTAGGTAGTAGGTAATGACAAAAAAAATTAGAACCGTTTAATCTATTTGGTCGGTTGGGAATCTAAAAGATACACTAACGCAGTTATTAATACATACAAACAAACATACAAACTCGCGCCTGTATCCCATGGGATGGTAGAGACAATCGGGTACTACAAGCCACGATCACAATCACGATACTCACACACCTTTTTCGTCTTCTTTTTTTTATGTCATTCAGGCAAGCGGGCCACCTCCTGGAAAGTGGTCACCACTGCCTAGAGTATCGCCAATGCGTTGCCCACCTCTATAACACGTTGCTCTGGCAGCAAAAAGACAAATGCCCCTCCACTGCCAAAGCCACGACTCCCCAAATCCTCACCCCATGGAGCACTGGAAACCTCTGGAAAACTGGAAGTACGCACTGGTTAAAACTTTTGTTTTTCGCCAAATGTTCATCCAGCCTCAGGCCATCTTGGCGCCGGTTGTGCTCTCGCGCACGAGATTCCGCATTCAGGCATTTATTGGTAACTTAAAAAAATATTTTAGTACCACCAGAAGCATAACTAAGTACCCAGCTGTTAAACCTATTCTTTTTTCGGCCTACGTTACTCGAGTTTCGTACATCGCATGATGCAGTCTACTTTGAAAATAGGTTAACGGTTTAAAACTTGCCCTTCATGAATTTCCTCCAAGACATAAATCATATTCTGCTTCATACACGGAAACAATATCAACAAGAAATTCTAGACAGGACCTTGGATTACATTGTCCTTAAAATTAGATGAGACTGGAGGAGGAAGACTTAACAGGGATTTGTTTATTGAATAATCGTCGCCTTACTTAATCGTAAGGTTACAATAATCTGTCCAGACTGACTTGTCTTATTTGGTCAAAGAAATTATGTATTTCAATAGATAATATGCAGCAGTATTTGTTGAAATTTACATTCTATGTGTTTCTTGCATAATTCAAGACATCATCTATACACAATGTACGTAGCGTGATTTATTAAGTCTGTATTTATTAAGTGATGTATTAAGATTTATTAAGCGGTAAGTCGTGATTTTGGGCATTGTTTGTTCATCAAATAAGACAAGTCAGTTTAAACAGATCAAATAATTTGTATGACAAAGTTTTTTTATGCTATTCAGTGACAAACGAAAAGACCACCTGATGGTAAATGGTAACTGCCGCTATAACATCTACAGGTCAGGTTTCAGGCACAAAAATGCAGAACTGCAGGTGGGTTGTCACTTTCTCTTGTTAAATGTATAAGTTACTCCAAGTCTTAAATGTAAAAGCTACAACATCGATTATGAAATGACAGAATAAGCCGTTTTCATGGTATGACGAAATTTTTAATTAGTTAGAAGTGAGAATGTAACGAAACGCTATTAATCTCGCTAGTCGGCGATTCACTATAACACACACAAAATGTAATATGGCACGAATAAATTCTTTATTATTAAATAGTAATCGTTGAGGCAGGAAAAACGGGTCGCGTGACTTTGCGAGGTAAGACGGAGAGAGCATAGGCATAAGAGGTAGCGGAAGCTTATCTATAATAAGTATAATAAGTATGTATTTAAAAAAGTATATAACTCTTTGATACATTTGATAACATATGTCTTTGATAGGCCTGCTGGAAGAGATTTCTTTTAAGAAATAAGTAGCGCCTGTTGTGTCTATATCTATAACTCTGTATTTTTCATCAAAGTTTCATGTGTACAATAAACTTAAAAATAAATAAAATAAAATAATAAGTAGTTTATCAGTTATCTAGCACCCATAACACAAGCTTTGCTTACTTTGGGGCTAGATGCCGCTGTGTGAATTTATCCACGATTATTTATTTATTTATTTATCTATATACATAGTATAAAACACAGTCGCTTCCCGCCGTCTATCCCTATGTAGCAGTGTATGGATATATGTACGAATCTGTGTACGCTTAGATCTTTTAAACTTCGCGATGGATTTTAATGCAGTTTTCAACAATAGATAGAGTGATTCAAGAGGAAGGTTTATAAGCAAGAAAAATTGATAAGTAGTTTTAAAGTAGGTGTACGCGAACGCAGTCGCGCCGGGTCCACTGGTATTATTATTCATAAAAATCAATAGCTGTGCGTTACTCTCACTAAAAGTAAAACGGTTGGACTTCAATATTTTTAATGTTTTGTTTGCTATTCTATAGGGGTGGTATAAACACAAAGAGAAAAAGGGTAGATAGGGGTAAGGTAGATGTAAGGTACCTAGGTGTAGGGTAGGTTTAAGGTAGTTGTAGAATATGTAGGTCTAAGGTTAGGAGTAGGGTGAAAGTAGGGCAGTGGCAGGGAAAGGGTAAGACAACATGCGAACGAAGTCATAATAAAATGTATCTAGTAGTTGATACCACAACGTTTAGGCTGGTGATAGGGGAAAGTGAGGTAATTAGGAATACTAAAAAGGCTTTTTAAATTATTTAAATAGTTTTGCGTCGCAAGAGGACGATTCAATTCACACAAGTATTTACTTATACCATTTTCCTCATCAGACGTCGTCAACCCAAAGATCGCTTAACACATTGTTTGTTTTGATCTATGCATCGTTCCGCCAATTTGTGCCCTAACTCTAATGCAATAAGGGTCCCTTTTCCTCGGTGACGCCTACCATCAGCGGTAATTCGTACACCCACTACCTGCTATTTATCGATCTACACTAAATAAATAGGTACTCATTCAATGGTGGTTGATAAAGCTATAATTTCGGATTTTATGAATTATTTAATCTTGTAATAGAAGGCTTTTCTGATAAGCTATTGAGGCTACAATGTAAAGTCACGTAATTCAGATATTTATACAAATAACCAGTGACCATATTGTATGTTGACAGTTCTGAGTTGATGTTTTACATCAGTTGAACAGTACCCCGATGCTTTTACGATGAGGGAAAATATCGTTAGGAAACCTGCACATTCAAGCGATTGAATCTTGTCAGGATCCCATGGTAGCAAGGTCAGGGAGGTCAGATGGCAGTCGCTCAACTGTAATTACCTGATCTCCTTATCATGGCGGACCCCGCTCCCTCGCGCGCGAGTTTATATTCGGGAAAGTAACGTCAATATGACTATGATCCGATTTCCAGTTTTTATCATAACATTCAGGCGACTGAATATATAACCATGAACCATCTAGCAGATTCACCTGTAAACAGGATCACGGATATAAAATAACAATCGCTTCTATGTAATTACCGAATCTGATACATCCTGGACTGAAGGTGGACCTCGGCGAAGGCGCAAACCGGGATATTGACGCTAAGATTATATTATTGTGTTTGCTGAGTTGCCAGTGGTAACATACGTGACAGGGATATCGTGTCTTACAATGGGCCTTACAGTATATTCCAGAGTGCTATTCGATCTACTGGTCACACCTGCTAGCACAAGCGTGTATGCGCGACAAGCGTGAATATGCACGACATTGATAATGCTCATAAACACATTCACATTGATCTCAAAGAGCACCTCACTAACATCCGAGGCCTGTACTCAAATCTCGATGCAGTCCACTACCACCTCGAGACTGTAAAACCGCAGCTGCTATTCCTCACTGAGACGCAGATCAGATGTCCGGCTGACGCGGCGTACCTCAGCTCCCCAGGGTATACTCTCGAGCACAGGTTTGTACCTCGTGCCGGAGTCTGTGTGTACGCTCGCGAAGACCTCTGCATTTTCGTCGACTAAGGAGCTTTGAAGGGTCTAGTTTCTCTATTTTATGGTTGCTTGTGGATACAGGTCAAGTACTAATCCTGTATGCCTGTATTTACCGATCGCACAGTGGGGATCAGGAGACGACTCGTTTATGTGACCATCGCATAGAAGTGGCGGATGAAGCGAGGGAACGTTCCCCGCGGCGCAGTTATTCATTCTGGGGGATTTCAATGCCCACCACCAAGAGTGGCTTTTCCTATACCAGGAGATGGATCATGCTGGTAGAAAAGCGCGTAAACTATCTCTGTCGCTAGATCTCACCCAGCTGGTAAACTGTGCCACGAGGGTACCTGATGTTGACTCCCTTACCTCCAATTGCTTAGACCTTCTGCTGACAACTGATTTGGACAGGCAATAAGTATCAGTTTCTGCACCGCTGGGTACATCTGATTACTGTCTGGTGAATCTCTATCCGTTTATTCCCCACCCGGGCAAACCACATGCAACCCCCGACGGGTGTGGCGATACAAGCCAGCAGATTGGGATGAGATGCGCCACTTCTTTTCGTCCTATCGTTGGCGGGAGGCATGCTTATTTTCGGGCGACCCGTCGAATTATGATGAAGCCGTTACCGCGGTAATGCGAATTCACGTTTGGTTACTGCAGGAAAAACACCACCAGTCACACCCCGTGCTGACTGCGCTATGGCAGAGGTGCGAATACATCAGAGAGAGATTTTAAGGGAGGGAGTCCATTCCATCTAACTCCAACTTTTCGGGGTGTTCCTGTGGAAATTACCGCCGACCTACGCACAAGTCCGATCCTGCATGGAGTACTGCTGCCACTCCAGGGATGGATCTGCCAAATATCAACTGGCGGCTTTAAATTCGGTGGATAAACGTGCAAAGAAGATAATTGGTGACCCGCAGTTGATTGAAGCTAGGCTGCCGAGCCTCGAGCATTGGCGTAGGGTTGCGCGTCTGTCGGTCTTCTACAGGTTACATTTCAGAGAGTGTGCGAAGCGGCTGCACGACCTCATTCCGCCGGCCCCTTTCCGCCATCGGAAGACGCTATCCGGGCGAGCACTTCATCCTTACGTCGTGGATCTTCCAGCTATCCGCACGAGCCGCTTTGGCTCGACTTTTATAATGCGTACGGCTAAGTGGAAGTGGAGTGGAACACGTTGTCTGCGAGTGTGTTCCCTGATCAATATAATCTGGATGCCTTTAAGGCTAAATTGAATAGGCTGTTCCAAGACGGGCATGCTCCATCTTCGGCCGCATCGTCACTTACCGACGGTTAGATGGCGGTCAAATGCCTGACTTGTTTAATATGAAAAATAAAAAGATCTCTTTCAACTTTGTATTGAGGTTATCCAGCGCCACGAGCTATGTCGTGGGCATACTTCTGCTAGCCGTGCCGACAGTCGACCTAAGTGGATTGAGATTGTACGTATAGTAATTGGTTTATTAAAAGTTGTAGTGCTCATAAAATTTGTATATGATTAGGTAATATAAAAATGTTTGTAAAATAAACTACGAATTCAATACTAACCAATTAATAACCAATTAGGTCATATCTTAACTAACATTTTCTAGTTAAAAATAAAATACAAACAAACGAAGTAGGTAGGGTGTAATCACAAAAATACTTCTCATAAAACTTTTACGGGCATAATAAAATATAGTTTTGGATAGGCCCGTACAACTCGTAAAGTAGGTTAATAAAGGCGTAAGCAGTGGCTGGTATCGGCTACAAATAGGATTATGTTGTGCCTATGTGGACACATAAAATGGCTAATTTTATTTTGATCCCTGGCTTTTTCTTGTTCAGATGTAAATGTTTCAGGTGGTTGACGAATGTCAACAGTGACTGTAGTGATAAATATTTAGCTACATCAAATGCTATTTATAGGCTAAATATGACCGGACGTAGGACGTAAAAAAAACCAAAATCTATTTAAACTAAATTTATTTGATGTTAAAATTCAGTCAGGGCTCTGCATATTGTACTCGTACGTAACAGGCTGTCATTTTATTTATTTATATTGTTTTTTTCTTTCAACACAGAGTTCTTGTATTTATTATGTTTTTGAATTTTTATATCTGTTACAATTTGACACTTGTTAACAAATTTCTAATTTTACAACTATAAATTGTTTATTAATCATAAAGCAATATTTATATTTATATCAGCCTGAATCATAGCACTGCTGGGTAAAGGCCTCCCCCCTTTTCTTCCAAACTCCGTGATCGTAAAGAGCAAAGTTTAAAGAGAGGTAGGGCATAGCGGGGTATCTCGTTCGAATTGGAGCCGCCCGACTGGGGAAGTACCTCCACCTTACAGAATATCGCAGCTAAATAATACTCTTTTAAATAGTATTGTGTTTCTGCCGGTGAGTAAGGTTTCCAGTTCCATGGGGTGGGGATTTGGGGAACCGTGGCTTTGGCAGTGGAGTGGCATCTGCTTTTTGCTGCCAGAGCAACGTGTTATAGAGGTGGGCAACGCATTAGCGATACTCTTGGTGTTGCTAATGTCTATAGGCAGTGGTGACCACTTTCCATCAGGTGGCCCGCTTGCCTGTTTGCCTACCGTATGACATAAAAAAAAAAAAAAAAAAAAAAAAAAAAAGGTAGAGAGACGAGTTGTTGGCATTCGACAGGGACTGGCAAATCATAGCTAACGATCGCGAAGTAATAGTACTGTATACCGTGTGGTGTCCGGCAGAGTAGAATAGCACCAACCCCTTACACTCGTGGGTGTCGTACAAGGCGAATAATGTGTTCGAGGCAAAAGATCTAGTTTCTATAGACTGGAAAATGGGAGCAGCGTTTTCCATAGTCATACTTATAACACTGCCATCTCCAACCCGCCTGCCGAGCGTGGCGATTATGGCAATACCCTCCCCTTTTGTGGGAGAGGCCCTAAGTTCTGCAGTGGACTGATATGGGCTGTGATGGTGATACCAGTTAAGTAGGACCGGTTGTCTATTAAATTTTTAGAATATGACTAAAGTGGTTGACAAAATAAAACTTTTGTTTCTAGCATGCGCAGCCCCTCACTCTACAAGGCGTGACTCTACCAGCCCAGGACCTGAACCTTATGTGAGCTGAGTAATTTAATAAAGTAACCTGCATGGGTAAAAATATCGAAGCTGCACGTTCATTACAAAAGTTCCGGCCGAAAAATTTTGCTTAATCATCCCTGTCATTACCTGACCCCATGATGTTGGCGTACACTGCTTCCGTTTCTTTTTATTTTACTAACTTTTATTTAGTTTCATATGCCCCCTGTCTGCTAGTAATAAATTCTTGCAAGATAAAGATCCATTTTCCTTTTTCCGATTGAGTTGAAATTTTGCATACTCATGTAAGTTCGGTGACAATGCAATGTTATGCAAGAGCTGATCTGATGATGGAGACTACGCATGGTAAATCAATCGAGTTTGGGCTCAGTTGATTAGTCTTGACAAATACTCTGACTAATCGTAGAGAACGCGCGATAAAACCTTGATGTGAAAAATATTTTACAATTGAACTTTTTTTTTCAATGTGCATTATACTGCTCAGTGATAAACAAGCAGGCAGCCAACGTGTAGGGGCGGATTAAAGTTTATGGATAAAACAATTTACAGTTATAATAAAAATATACACTAATACATATAAAATATACTAAATTAAAAAAGATGATTACATGATAGATGATACACTAGAGATTTTGCGGGTTCCCAGGCCACCATACCTAATTGGCAGGGAGGCCCGGGGGCTTTAAGAATATTACCTGTGAGGTCAGACGAGCTATAGATAGAGGACAGAAACGCCAGCAGTGCTACACTAGAGATTTTGCGGGTTCCCAGGCCACCATACCTAATTCGCAGGGAGGCCTGGGTCCAGGCCTGCTCGCTTAGTCTAATATTTGTGATGGATTCAATTTGGAATTTTATTACATTATCTAAGTGTTGGATTAGATCAGGAAATATCCATACTGGGCCGCAGCGGAGCAGGTAAGTAAATTTAGGAACGAAAAGACAAAACTTCAGTATGAAAAGGGCAGAATGGCTGCTAATTTTAAGGAGGCTGTCCGAAAATTCATTAAATTTAGAAACTGTACTTGTTAGAAGCGGTGGAATGGCCTCGTCGAAAATAGGGGAGCCAAGAAGACTATATTTTGTGAGTATTTTTATGTTTGTTTTATACGCTATTAAAATTTTGGACTATGGATTGTGCCAAGGTGGTGTTAATTTTTTCAGAAATGAAGAGTTCACATTTGTAAAAATTTTGTTCCAAACCAATGAGGTCAAAATTGTGTTTTATAACGTGTTGGAAAGTCGCAACAGTTGTTCATGAAGAAGAATGTATTACCATGAGCCAATCTGGCCAGGTTCCTCTGTTAACAGAGTGACTGAGGTCAAATAGTAGTCGCTCTGCTGTAATTATTTAATCTACCAAACCCTGGATTATTCAGGCACTAGCGCGCGACGGCATAATCGAGATATTGACGTATCCACCAGGGAGAAGATAAATAACTTTACAGCTAGAAATCCTTAGAGAGTGATTCAGAATCTTGAAATCTAATATGGTAGTAAAAAGATGAAAATACAAGGAAAGTTTCTCAGGAAACAGCATAACAATACCGGCCATCTTGTGCTGGTTTTGTGTAGGTCGAAGTAAAGTAAAAAATTAAAAGGAGGGAGTAAAAGGCGGGTGCACTGTACGTGGAGCTTAGTAATGAGAAAGTGGACAGTGGTCATTTCGGGGAGGGTCAGCCGAAATTGAAGGAGCACACCCATTGTGTTCCAAACACACATTTTTATTATTACCACGCCACCATTTAATTTTCTCCACTCGGCTCGACCCTCGACTGCGTAGTGGATTTTATTTTAGTGCATCATCGTGCTTCTGTTCACCGGACAATGTTCTGTACGAGAATATGAGAATAGTTTCGAAACGATATTTCCCAGATTACAGTATTCTGTTTTACTTGCAAAATACCCGGAAAATGTCTGCTTTTTTATTTACTCCGCTTTACTACAGTACCCGAAGAGAATTTTATTAATTATTCAGACAGAATAACGTACGTCGTGAAATACCATGTATATTAATTATTTTCGTCAGAATTATCGTAGTGGCCGTGCGGTGCCTGGCACAGTAGAATAGCACCTACCCTTTATAGTCATGGGTGTCGTGTAAGACGACTAATGTTTTCAAATTAAAAGATCTAGAGTCTCTGTAGGCTGGAAAATGGACAGCCCTTCCGTGGGAGCGGCCCTATGTCGTGCAGTGCACTGTTATGGGTTGTGATTATGATGATTTTAGTTATTTCAAAGGTCCGAAAAATCCAAATAGTACATGATCTTACAGATGTTGGACATGCCAGGATGCAAGACAAAGTAATTTTCGAACCTACTGAATCGATTTAAGTGAAATACTAAGAATATCGAAATCGGTCAAACAGTTCGGGAGCTATAATAAGACCACGCTAAGTCCGTATCGCATATTAAAAAAAAACTGTATGGCAACTTATGCCAAGTTTTTCATCCGTCATAGAACGTCATTCATAAAAGTAAGTTAAACAAAATATTATTAAACAATGGGCAAAACTATTATTAAGGAAGTGCGGGAGATAATTTTCACCATGATTAATAATTTAAACAAAAGTTCAAGCTAATCGTGACCAAATAACTGAATGTTTACAAGAAGGACTGACAAGGACTGACAAGGACAGATTATTGCTATATCCACACTTTATAATTTGTACTACTGTCAGTTGATTTGGACTTACCGTGGTCCTATTATATGACGCCACAGACCGGCACACAGAATTTATAAAACCCCTGTGTTTGCGTCAGGGAATTAAAAATAGAGCCGATAACTCTTTTTTATTCTACGCAGTGACAAACGAATACACAGCCCACCTAAACCGCTTATTACATTTGACCAAATTCAGTAGCCAAAATTCAGAAGCAAAAAGCTTAAGAGCAAATCAAAGAGGAATTTATTACTATTGAAATAAGGTACATTTTTGTATAACAGCATTTAAAAAGCGGAGCGACGCGCTACATAATATAAGTGATACAAAAATAGACATTTTTTTATAAAAAATACATTCTATTTAGATTTGCTCTCTCGCTTTTTATTTCTGAATTTAGTCAAATGTAATAAGCACATTCGCAGTATCTGTCGCTCTTAACATCTACGATTCCTGCATTTGCAACAAAAACACAGAACCGCAGGTGCGTTGTCACTGTGAGGACTAAAATGAAATGCCTTATGCCTGTAATTGCGCGGGCTTCTTCATCCGCCAAACCGGAACACAACAATGCAAGCCTTATTGCTCGGCGGCAGAAATAGATAAGGCGATGGTATTCACCCAGGCGGACTCCTCAGACTTAACAGAGTCCTACTGCCTAAAAATATAGTTATTTAATTTAAACTATTATTATACTTATGTTCCATTCATAAATTATTTAATTTATATTTCCATAGATACTTATTCCGATCTCGTCGCAGCCCCAACGAGGCCCATAACTTACAAATTATCTGTCAAAATCGCCAGCCACCTGCCACTAATCCAGTATAGCCGTGTGAACAGAGGCCGCGGCGACATTAGTCCCGGATTATCCTATCGATTCACACGCACCCCCTTGCTAAGGCTTCAGTGTACGGTTACGGCACTATCGGATTTGGTCGTATTTCTATTTGTTTGAGTGTTCATTACTGTTGAGTGGGTGCTTTGAGGGATTTCGTGGTGTTTGGTTAGCATTTAGGGTAGTTTTTTTTCTTCTTATAGGTGGATAAATACAGCCTAGTATCGCCTATAATTATAATTCGTCTTTTCGTCAGTATCGCGGTTGTGCACTCGCGCGCGAGGGCCACTGCCATCTGACCTCTGTTAACAAGGAAACCTGACCAGATGGGATCATGGAAAAACAAAATATATATTTTTTGGTAATTTATCATTTATTGCATTATATTGATTTAGCCTCAAGCCACGGCCATTGATATTTATTTTCGATAAAAAATTCTACATTTAATACTTGTTTTTTTTTAACAAAAATCTAAGCGATTCATCTTAGCGTTAATGTCCCGGTTGTGCTTTCGAGAACGAGAGCCCGGGGTCCGCCTTGACCATGATCCAGGATTTGGCGATCAGGTAATTACAGTGGAGCGACTACCATCTGATCTCCGTGACCCTGCTACCAGGGGAACCTGACCAGATTGGATCATGGTTACAAAATCTAAGCGATTATTCGCCATATAAAATGTACTGGCTCTGAAGCGCCCAGATCAGCGTACGTGTGTACATAGTTCTAGCTTATGTATTAAGATTAGATTAGATTAGGTATACCCGGGAATTTACCGTAACTCGACGACCCTGCGCCTCTTTACGTGAGGGTGGAAATTACAGTTAGGGTAACACTAATGTTCCTGACAACCTAATTCCTCCAGAAAATGCAGGAGACCCTTCGGTCTCCGGAAGATCTCCGAGAGTGTGGTTGGTTATCCTAAATACTTAGACCTATAAGAAGCCACGCCACTGCATTTCCAGGACATGGGCCGCTGTTTCTTCTTCCTCTAAGCATGCTCTGCATACTGGGCTGTCCGTCAGACCTATGGTGAAAAGGTGTTCATTATACGGGCCGTGTCTTGTTAGTGCCCCGGTTACTATTCGGAGTTGTTTTTTTGTTAGTTTTATTAGTTTGTTGAATAGAGAGGGGAGTATCATGGGAAGGGCCTCCCTTGCTTGTCTGCAATCCTTCTGTGAAGACCATGTTTGGTTTTCTCCCGTAGGTGTTGATGGGTCCACGCTAATGGTATAGGCACAATCAGTTCCGGACCCATTGGTATTGTGTCGGATCCTCGTCTAGCTAGTTCGTCAGCCGTGTCATTTCCCCGAGAGTCGCTGTGTGCCTGTATCCATTGCAGTGTAATGGGATTGCTTTTACATACCTCGTTTAGGCACTGACGGTAGTCGAGAATGAGTTCGAGGTGATGTTGTTGTTTTCCAGTGCCATCAGTACTGCTCTGCTATCCGTTAGTAAGCGGATTGGTTGGTTTGTTACTTTCCTATCACGTATAGCGTGACAGGCCACAATTATGATCATACATTCATTCTGGAAGAACGTGTTATACTTACCAAGTGAGGTGCTTATATGAATGTTTAAATCTTCCGAAAACACTCCACAGCCTGTACCTGAGTCAGTTTTTGACCCGTCCGTAAAGATTCTTAACTCAGTTCTGACCTTCCTGTGGGTTCTCGTGAAGTTGTATCTTGTATTTTTTATCGAAGACTTTTAGTTTGAGTATCTTATCACTGCTTGCTTCTTTTACCGCTTCCTACAGAAGTTCAGCGTGCGGGACAAGGTTTTGCCCCCATAAGTTAGAGTGTTTTAGACGTACCATAGTTGTAGCCGCCTCCTGCCTTATGTGCAGATGTGGTGGTGTAAGATTTAGCATGGCCTCCATGGCTGTAGTTGGTGTCGTCCTCATGCAGCCCGTTGTAGCCATGCACACTAATCTTTGCAGTTTTTTAAGTTTACTTACTGTTGTTGTTTGTTTAGTTTTAGTCCACCATACTACAGCCCCATAGCAGAACATAGGTCTTATTACTGCTTTATGGAGCCACATTGTTATTTTTTGGTTTAGTCCCCAAGATTTGCCTACCATTTTACGACATTGCCAGAATGTAATAGTTGCTTTTTTAAGCCTGGTTTCAATGTGGCTGTTCCAATTCAGTTTGTTGTCTAAAGTTATGCCAAGATATTTTACCTCAGATGACAATGTAATCTGTTTGTTAAATAGGTTAGGTAGTCTATAGTTCCCTAGTAGCCTTTTGTTCGTAAACATTACCATTTCAGTTTTGGCAGCTTATGTATTTATGTTATTGCAATATTCAGGTTATTTTCAATTTAATTATTCACTCAATAAATCACATGACCAAGCAAAATAAAACAACCCGGATATTATTCCATATTCAGCGACCAATACTGTACTGCAAAACGTTATTTATAAATAAGTAATTTCTCTTTACAGTGTTCATTGGCGAACAGCATTACAAATTGAACGTGAATAAAATATTGACCTACCAAATTGACGGGAATACACGGCGAAAACATGTAACAGAAAATTTAATAAGAGGCAATTGTGCACTTATTCGTAACAATCCCTTTGCCCACAATCGAACTCATTGAATATTTACTCGGAACTGTATTTACTATAGAGAATTGGGGCCACGAAATATGTCATTACCAAAAGCGTTTGGTGTCCATAAAAGTTAATATTTTAGTTAGCGATAATTTAGCCGTCTTTATTAGTAAAGTGGTAATGGATAAACCAATATTCGTTGTCTGAACAGGGTTCATGTTGACCTTAATGTTTGAGTTCTAATAGAAACACTTCAATGTTATGTAAATAGAAGAAAGTTCAACTTCAATTACTTACTTTGTGTACTTAGACGAATTTAAGATTGAGTTTTGTTTTATTATCATTGGTAGCCGTGACGTCATATGTTGTGACGTGCTATGGTCGGAACAAAAGAAAAAAGGTTTGGTAGGTAGCTGGATTAGGGTCTAGAATAACACATAGGCTATTTTTGGTTCCTTCCCTGCCCCACTTGCGCGATTTAACGTTAAGTCCACGCGGGAAAAATAATGAAATAGAATACCTATATATGCATGATTTCACTAAAAATAATTAAAAAATAAGCGAGGATGCCTTTTTCCTCCTACCACATATTCCACGAATTCAATTCATCATCATCTTGGCGTTAAATCCCGGTTATACTCTCGCGCACGAGGGCTCGAGGTTCGCCTTGACAATGATCAAGAATTTGGCAGATCCGATTATTTTATTGTTGTTCTTTATCAACTTGTATTGGGGCTTTGCTTACTTTGAGGCTAGATGGCGCTGTGTGAATTTGTCCAAGCGTATTTATTACTAATATAACTAATATAATTTTCTTCAAACCGTCTCTATGACTCGCAGATCGCACGCCGACTTCGTGCCCCCACTGGTGCGGGAAGTAATAAATGATCGCCCGCCGAGTCCGCACATTATGCGCAGCCACGCGCGGGTCAAGCCGCGTAATGAATGCGCGCGCGCTGCCGAGCCCGCATCGACTTTTGCACGCCGGCTTTCATATCGTACGAACTAGGTAAGGACTAGTATTATAGGCTAGAAAGTACAGTAATGACCTGCTTAATCCTCTGGACTCTGTACAGAGACGCGCCGTACGAATTGTTGACGATCCTGTGATTAAAAGCAAGTTAGAATCTTTGGCTAACCAAAGGAACTTTGGCTCTCTGCTGTACAATGGGGAGTGTCCTGAGGAACTGTTTGATCTGGTGCCCACATCACAATTTGCCAGCACCACTCGCCGTAGGCTGGGTACTCATGCCTAACACAGACCCTCTGTTGGTCACCACGCGAAGGTTCGAAATGACGTTTCTCGCTCGTACGATTAGGATGTGGAATGAGCTCCCAGCCACAGTATTTACTTTGGAATATCGTTTAAGAAGTATATTAGAGGTCTCTTCAGAGGCGGGTACTGCATTGGTAACTCCCCTAGTATTGCTGATGTCCATAGGCGGCGGAGACCATTTTCTATCGGGTGGCCTGCATGCCTGTTAGTCTGTCGTACAACATAAAAAAAAATTAGGACACTATGTATATAGTAGGTGACTAAAATAAAATTTTCTGATCAAATACTATGCAGGTATATAAAAAAAGGTACATAACTAAAATCTTTCTTAAATACTCGTAATTAAATGTCAATGTCGCAACGTTAAATCATGTCATCACTGGCAGTGATGAAATGATTTAAACTTTTTGATAGGTGTAGTTTTTGAAACATAAGTACATCAAGGTACATCAAGTGGATAAATGAAAAAAAATTATATATTTAAAATAATAATGTTAGTACCTTGTAGTAGTAGTAGTACATTTATTTATGAAAATATTTTTTAATTTTTTGATTGAGGCTACGAAATATGCATTCAAGATACATGAAATGCCAACAATAAATGTTTGGTGTAATAATCAGGCAGATGTTTACTTTTTATTTTAGTTGCGTTATTGATGTGATGTAACTAGGCATAGGGGAAAGTGTTGCACTTAAAATGTGTGGCGCCAAAGGATAAAGGCACAATAAAAAAGATATGTGTCCAAACTAAATTAGAGTTACGGGGTTCAACCAGTCTCAGGGTCCCATCGGAAGTCCTTGGTCAACGTCATTTGACCATCGGTATTAGGAGGCAAACCAAGATAGTACAGTCAGCTGCAATATGAACTGAGCTCCTTACCGTACATTTAATGTATGCTATGGATATGCCCTTCAATCTGCAGCTGACTGTACCTACACCCCAATATCTAACACATCAATTTATGAATCTAACCTATTTTATCTTAATTTTACGTATTCATGTTTAATTATTTACATTAAATAAAGCAAAATAACATTATCATAATTAATTAGTCGTTCCTAATTTATCCAGTGACCTAATTAGGCTTGTCGAATAGCATTCAATCCTTCAATTAAACTACTTGAATTATTAACAGATATTCGGCGCTGGCAACGCTATTTAAATATTCATTGCGATTGGGATATCTATTTCAAGAGGGAAGAATAAGTATAGTTGGTGCCTCTATAATTTTTTAAAGACATCCTTTTACCATTTTCAGATAAATATAGTTTATTTGTACTTCTTTGGGATAGGGGAAATCGAAAACTTTTCGAATGGTTTCGTTTATTTTCGGGATGAATAATTTGGAAAGTTATGACTTGGTGCGGTGTACGAGGGTATAGGGTAAAAAATTGTACTGATACATACGATGAAGTTTCGGATTGCAATAAATTTATAATAAAGGAGAAAAAGGTTTGAGTACACTAATATCCATCTGTGAATCTAAATTACAACCACCAACAGGTTGACGAAATTCCGACTATTGTTACTGCACCTACCCACATCATTGTGTGGAATAGCTACTTAGCTGATTTAAAATTCGATCTCACAATAATATAATAAATTCTTTATTCAGGAGATGAGATGAGATGCGGGAGAAAAAAAGATGCGACGACCTCCATAAACATCGTACATTAGCATGACCACCCTCCAAAACAAAGAAAATCTACCAGACCCGACTACCCCAGACTTCTGTCATAGCGCAGACTAATTAGAAGAGCAGACCCCACATCACGTGGGATAGTGCAAGGAAGAAGAAGAAAATTCTTTATTCAGGAATTATTTCCACTAACAGTATTTACAGCAGGTTCACTTAATGCAGGTGGCTTATATTTGCACAAATTATTTATTAAACCCTGATGAGATCCAAACTAGGTAATAGCCTGTATCTTCGTTTTCAATGTTCTGCCGCGGAAGCTATATAAGGAGTACAATTTAAACAACCAAATTTTTAATATACTTACAGCATGCTTATAGAAATATCAGTAAAATTTCTACATAAATATTTTCTATTATAAAACACATTCTTGGAACTTTCTACAAATCCAAAATTGCCCTTCTCCATATACCGTGGGCATACACTTAATGCGCTTGACTTCCTTACGACTGACACAAGCTGGAGCATATTCTAATATTCCAAGGGAGCATTTGCACCGTCTATATGCGTCATAACTTTGTCTGTGCTCATTTGGCCACGTCTACACCTATACGTGTACATTGTAAGGTGTTTAGATATCTGGACCAGTGCCAACTCTGCACAGATTCCGTTCCCGGGCCACTCTAAGCGGTTATTGCATTTTAAATGGCACCTCATCGCGTGTTTGCCCCCTCATTGCCATCGTCAGCACAGAGACCGTGCACTGAGTACGTCCCCCTCGCTCCACTTCTACTTGCATCTCGCCATCCCTCTCTCTTATTGCTCTCATCAAATGTCATTACCATTTGTTGCTTCTCTTCGGTCCTGGAAAAGGGGACTCTATTGATGGGTTTTCGGTTACTTTTGACATGAAATTGAAACATTATAAGTACTCAGAGAACTAGACCATAACGTCAGAAAAGGTCTATATCGTCTTACCTTAATGACTGCAAAGTTATTACTCTTAGAAACGTAAATCTAGTGTCAATAGTCATTGTTTAGTGTATAAGTCAACGCTTTTTGGCCTTGGCCTTTGCGTCGGGGGCGGGTGGCGCACTACATTAAAAGAACTCCCGCGCATTTCTATTTAGTACAACTCACGACTCATAAGTGAGAAGGCAGCGATTCTTGCGTGTATTTATTGAGTTTGTCTACAACAATCGATCCATATAAAAATAGGTGTAAGTTGGTCAATATTTATAGTTAAAATAAGGTAAAAGTGTAAAAAGTACCACGGCCACGGGCCACACGTGGCTACCCCAATGCCGAGGCGGTTTCGAGAGCGTCTCAAAGCTGCTAAGGTACGCTTATTAAACGACGCTTGCTCCGCGAACACAACTCCCACTGCCACCGAACATAGGTAGACGTTTCATATTAAAACCAACGGCCGTGTGTTCCGACACAGCCCCACCCGATTTTTTTTAGTTTCTTTAATGTGGATATTGGTTGTGGATTTGTATTTGAATAAGTTTAGTGTAACGCATATTTTGTCACTCCCATATCGCGCCTCTAATACCTTTCAACTCCTCAAACAAAAGAGCATTTAAAAGCATCATAGAGTAAGGATATGTTAAATTTTCAAAAAAAAAATCTAATAGTTTCGGCTCTTCAAAAAGAAAAAGAAATATTTGTACACAGGAAAAAATCTAGCAACCACACCAAAAAACGAGAAGTAGCTGGCAATTTTAACAAAGCACGTGTAAAAAACGCATAAAGCTTAGACCGCTTTCAATGCAGTGAAGAAATATTGGGAAACACAATAGCCACCTTACCGCATTGCACCTCAATTTGCTTTTTCAGCACTTTTTGTCCAATTTTCGGCTCGGAAGACGATGTTTTGGCATAATCAATTAAATTTCAAAAGAGCATTTATAAGCTTTATTGAAATTCACAAAAAGAAAATGCAACAATTTCACTCCAGCTTTCCCAAAAAGAAAAAATATATTGTACACAGGAAAAAATCTAGCGACCACACCAAAAAACGACTAGTGGCCGACAATTTTAACAAAGCAAGTGTAAAAAGTGCATAAAGCTTAGACCGCTTTCAATGCAGTGAAGAAATATTGGGAAACACAATAGCCACCGTACCGCATTGCACCTCAATTTGTTTTTTCAGCACTTTTTGCCCAATTTTCGGCTCGGAGGACGATGTTTTGGCTTTATGCCTGCTAGAAAGTTCCATGGGCAATATTTCCTCGTTTATGGCCCGATTAATATGTCGTGAACGTTAACTGGTTGGTAATACAAGCCAATGGCTGGGATTGTTTCGAATGGACATATTGCGTATTGGGCTTGCAAATATTCGAAAATTTAAGTATTCGAATATTCGAATATTTTTGCTGGTGATTTACGAATATTATTCTAAATATTGTGAAATCTGTAATTAGGGTATTAACAACGTTTTTACTGTAAGTTTGTGCAATTGACCGTTAGTAAATGTATCCAAATGAGCGTGAAATGGATTTGTACATGTTAATAATATAAAACAAAGCAATGAAAAATAAAAATCACAAAACAATGCCGCCTAGCCGCGAATATGGTTTTTTCGATTTAACTGCATTATTTTATATCATTAAGCTATAGAAAGCGATTTGCTGCACCTTTAACTATATTTACTAATAATATAAACCATAATTCAATTACCAAACACTAACAAAATTTATTTCAGTACGGAAATCGAATCCCCTTAACTCCTGCGAGGCGAGAATGTAATCCTTGCCTCGCGATTCCCTCCCGTGTAGTCCCGAACACACCAAACTACAAAGTACCTGCCTCGCGAGAGTGAAGAAGGCCCGCCTCGCTTCATGTCACTTCACGCGAGATCGCCCGCGAGGCCCACGTGGGAATGCGGCGGTAGCTTTAGGTCAGTGAGATCCTAAAATTTGGTATTTTACGAAATTAGGATGCTAATCGATTTTTGACTAAACAAGAAAAGAAGGAATTTTATATCATGAGATAAATGACACTAATTAAAATCAAATTATATGTAAACTAAAACTTTAAATCAGACAGCATATCGCATAGCAGAATACTCAGGCACGAGTCACCGAGCATTCGGTGGGTGCGTTCAAACGATCCGTTTCATTAAACACCACAAAATTGAGACACAAGTACGTAATTTCTGATTGTTATTATACAGTATAATATTCGAATTTTACCTAAATCACTATTCGAATATTTGAATAATTCGAATATTCGAATATTTGCAGTCGAATATTCGCCCTAATTGCGTAATAGAAGTGCAGGTTGAATGTTTACTGATACTATAGCACGTCGTGACAGAGACTAGCAAAGAATATTTAACATAACATTATCCTTATTCTTACGTATGGCTATGGGTCTGTATTTCCGCTAACTCCTCCTAAAATACGCAATGGATTTTTCATGTTTTCATCATCAGTTGGAAAATTTCTTCCGTAGGGGTTTATAATATAGTTATATATTCGAATGAAGCGCCCCACATAATAACTTCACTTGGAAGTTGGTTTGATCATGTAATGTAATACATTAGACCCCAGTTGTAGTTCCTACGGGACCAACTTTCCCGCGCGACCTTATTCTTTTTCGGGGTTAAAAGTGGCCCATGTCACTGGGGAATACTATGGCATTCTTTTACAGTTTACTGATTACAAACAAAAACACAAATCCTTTCTCTTATAATAATAAATGTAGATGTATTTTATATACTACAAAAGCTGAGGAAACTCGTGCGAAACCGAGCCAGGTCGCTATTTTCTATTTTAAACCGACATAAAATTGCTGAAATGCAGTAATAATAATAGAACCAATAGCTATAAAAGGGAAAAAACACAGAGCAAGCATGCTCAGCAGTGAAACTGACCCGTGCGCATTATACAGAAGGAAATTTTCAATTTAGGTTGATTACAAAATTCTTGAGTGGGGTCATGTATCGGTAGACACTATGTTGTACAACTTGCCAGCATAAAAATAATAAGTTAAGGAGTGTCGAATTTCATTTGGTATGACCCTGCTATGATATAAACTTCTATCCATATCTTTTACCCTACTACTACCCCGCCGCTATCCCACCCTTATTCTTTCGCTACCTCACCGCTACCCCACCACTACCCATCCGCTGTCCCACCCTTACCCTATCGCTACCTAAGCGCTATCTCACCACAACCTATCCTACTGTTACCCTACCGCTACCGAATCGATACCCTACCCCTACCCTACCGAGTTCATTAAAAAGAAAGCACAAGAACGAAGTCGCTTCGGACGGTTAGTATTTTATTTAAGTATTATTGTCTTAGCCGTGTGGTATCCGGCAGAGTAGAATAGCACCAACCCCTTACACTCGTGGGTGTCGTACAAGGCGACGAATTCGAGACAAAGTTTTAAAATCTCCGTAGGCTGAAAAATGGGCAGCAGCGTTTTCCATTGTTATATTTATAACTCTGCGATCTCCAACTCGTCTGCCGAGCGTGGAGGTTATGGCAATAACCTCCTCTTTCGTGGGAGAGGCCCACGAAAGTGTTCTGCAGTGGACTGGATATGGGCTGTGATGATTATTATTTTCTTAGTAACATTTGTGTGTAACCTTCCAATAGAAACTTTATTAATATACCAATTGAAAACAAACTCTGCGTATCTTCTCTGATATAAACTTTGATTACTTGTCACGAATTCTGAGTTAATTCCAATTAACGGTAAATCAACAGGAACCAATAATGTTTTACTTCCCTAACTATTTTGATTGAACATTGTCATTTAATCAATACAAGCGACCTGCCCCGGATTTGCTTGGGTAGTACCTCAAATTAAACACCTAAATCTTTCTCATGAATCACTATTGGTGAAATCCGCATAAAAATCCGTTCAGTAGTTTTTGAGGTTATTGCGAACAGACAGACAGATGCGGCGTAGGATTTTGTTTTAGAGTATATCTAGAGTATTTCCAATGTAATTACCTGATTCGCCAAATCCTGATTCATAGGCAGGCAAGGCGGACCCCGGGCTCTCACGTGTGAGAGTACAACCGGGATACTGACGCTAACATGATTACAATTATTAATTATCGTTTAATTAGTACCGTAGACCTGTTAAATGTTCTTTCCTGTAATTTTGTGTGCAATAAAGAATTAACCTATATATCTACCGTAAGAATTTTTCGTAATCAAATAAACACTGAAATATACAGCTTAGCTAAAAGTTTTCTTAAAATGATTTGGTATTATGACCATTGTTTTATTCTATATAAGAGAAAATGACACCGAAATAAGTTTTTCTGAATTAGGATTCTATCTTCCAAAGCCAAGGTTTATTAATAAGGCCTTTGTCCAGCCATTCACTAACATCCATCATACTCAACATCACATACTTAATTTCTACTTTTCTGATTCTACGAAATCCATTTTCCCCGACAACATAAGACAACGGAACGTAATCAGTTCCAAGAAATAACTGAGACACGTTATTCCAGTGGCTAATTCCAATTTGAATACATTAGGTCTACGCCGTAGCGTGTGTTGACGTCTCGTAGCGCTACGGCTACGAAATTCTCTACGGAAATTCTACGACATCTCAGGACTGCAATCGTAAAATTCACTTTAAATTTACTTCAGACTACTGGCAAAGAATATCTAATTAATGCAGTGAAGTAGCGGTGCTCAAACTCGGCCATTGGAAGTTTCAGCGGAATGAAATGATTAATTTAAGAGTAGGACTCTGTGAATATAACTTTGTGTACTCTTGAGTTCTTTGTATTTATGATTATCGTTATTATAGAATAGTAACTTTTTATGAGCGATTATATCTAGCTGTGAATATTGTCTAGCTAAGAAGGTGTAAAAGACTCTAAAAGGTTCTACCTATACATATTTTTACCCACCGATGCGGACGTTGACATCTAGACCAGCAGTTTTGCCGGTCAGCCACGCAAAAGTTCCTGATTTCGATAGCCCTCTTGAAATTCAGAAATTATAATAATTTTTTTTTTTGTTATACGGGAGACAAACAGGCAAGCGGGCCACCTGATGGAAAGTGGTCACCGCTGCCTATGGACATCAGAAACACCAGGGGAATCTACAATGCGTTGCCCGCCTCTGAAGAAACCTCTAATATACCTCTTGAACGATCCCATGTCATAGTCCCAAGGACTATTTATTGAAACTATGGGTGCTTGACTTTATCCATCTTCTTGATACCATGACAGTACAGTGGAGGTATTGGTAGGAAAGCATATACAGTACGAATAGTTCGTCCTAATAGGCACCATACACCGTCTTGTCTATTTCTGTCATCATCTTGGCGTTAATTTCCCGGTTGTGCTTTCGCGCACGAGGGCCCGGGCCCTGTCCGCCTTACACGTGATCCAGGATTTGGCAGATCAGATAATTACAGTTGAGCGATTGCCATCTGACGTTCGTGACCCCGTTGTACTCTCCAGGAAAAACCTTTCCAGGCAGTTCTTTCCACAACCTTAGTGTGCGTGGTTGAAAATTCCTTTGGCGTGGAGTTCGCGAACGTGTTACGTCAGCGCTGGCCATGTCTCGCAGCCATAGAGCATCACTAGCCGAATTATACTCTTGTATATAAGCCCTTAGAGCTGTTGTGCCACTGATTAGCATATAATTAATTTTTATCATTTAATTAATTGTCCATTATATGAAGACGAGAAGTTGTGCCGTGCAAAGGTCTCTACGACAGGCAAATTATGCTGCGGTTGCCGGAACTCGGTCGCCATACCTTATAACCTTTCCACCTCATCAGTCATAGTTCACCGACTGCGAGGTATAAATAATTAATAATAAATAAATATTCGTGGACAAATTCCCCCAACTAAGCAAAGCTTGTACTATGGGTGCTAGATAACTGATATACTACTTAAATACTTTTTAAATAAATACTTATTATACATAGACACCCAGACCCGTAACAGAAATTAAAATTCATCATTTTAATTTCTGGCCGGCCGGGAATCGAACCCGGCACCTCTTGCGTGGCAGACCGGCATGTTGACTATTGAACCACTCAGGTCGTCAGGTATCACACTAAATAATGATCTTGGCGTTAATGTGGTATGCCTACACATGCCTAAATGTGCAGGTTTCATCACGATTTTTTCCCTCACCGTAAGAACATCGCTTAGTGTTCAACTAATGTACATAACTCAGAAAAGAGTCATTGGCACATGGCGGCAGTGGGATTCGAACCCGGCACCCCTCGCTTACGAGGCGGATGCCCTAACCGCTCGGCCACCGACACTCATAAAACATTAATGTTATTCAAAGCAATCCAGTTTGAGCATCAACATTAAGAAACAGCGCTGAAGAAAGTACGTATTCATAGTATTTTGGACGGTTCGCGAAAGTAATTAAGGACCTCCAGGGTAATATTATGCTGTCACAAACGATTTTCGTATAAACTTTAATAAAGGTTTTCATAAAATAAATATAACTAACTGTTGTTTTAGATATCATAAATGCAGAAAGCTATGGCTGGAGGCATTAATGGTTATCACACCTTGAGTCAACCGGTTTTCAGTAGAGATTTTATTTATGAAAATATCAATATTTTTAAACTAATGAGAGCGCCCGTACATGGTATACCGAATACGGAGTATGACGAGTATAAAAATTACCAATTCGGAAAGTGGCCAGTTAAGAATATGACCAACCCGCAAAACTTTTTATACCACTCAGGTAGCAAACAAGGTTACGCAAGCAGTCACCGTAGCCTATGGACGTTTGCAATACCAGGGTACCAGGGGTCACCCATGACACCGTAATAACAAATTAGGAGCAAACCTACTTGAGTGGCCTTCGGAACGAAGGTGTACGTAAAAATAAATGAAATTGACCAATCATAGAGCTATACGTTCACTTAGCAGGCGAGCACTTTGAGAACGCATAAAAATACTTTACTCAGACAATTACTTTGTATAATTTTTATGATTACAACAATAATACCAAGTACTTTAGTAAACCATTAAAAATTTAATTTGAAAAATGTTGTTTATAAATTGGACATATTGTATTATTTTTATTCCTAAATGATATGGTTTATGTTGACGACATATATTTGTGTGTTATGTTTAAGTTGTAAATAACAAATAAATTAATAAACTTCATTATACAGAGTTGACATTAATTATATATAATTTTACAGAAGGTATGTCATACAATTAATTTTGACTTATATTTGTGAATTCACTTACTTTTAATCCAATTACTGTAAATCAAAAAGTCAAACATAAATAAACTAAACTAGAAAAGTCGAATAAACTACGTGTAACTACGGATTCGTACCAAACTATTGCTAAATAATTCCTGTAGCCCACGCTCTTAGCGACTGCGCTTGCAAAATACATATATTGCGCGCCTCATTAAAACTTTAATTAAGTTTTGGCCCACTCGGGACTCGAACGCGTAACCCTTAGGCGGGGGATATTACTCCAAGATATAAGCTGACAAATATAGCACTCTATTAAGTAGGGATGTACCGTTTTTAGTGCTTTCAAGAACTAAGTGGGGCTCCTTAAACGTAATTCAGCTAATGACACGCCCTTGAGCAGATGTGGTTCGTTGGCGAAATTGTAATCCGTTTGAAGGTTTTACTACTACTCGTACTACTAATTTCATCCGTTTTATTATACATGACCCTACGACTTAGGTAAGGGCCTCTTCCGCGAAAGAGGACGCTATTGCCATTATCTCCACGCTTGACTGACGGGCTGTAATCGCAGTGTTATAACTATAATAATGGAAAACGCTGCTGACCATTTTCCAGCCTACGAAGACTCTAGATGTTTTGCCTCGTTAACATTAGTCGCCTTGTACGACATCCACGAGTATAAGAGGTTGGTGCTATTCTACTCTGCCGGACACCACACGGCCACCAACCGAATGGTTAATTCTAATTTCGGCTTCTGCCAGGGTCCGCTTTCCCACTCTTTGGGTTCCGTGGTCCCATCCCTTAATCTATATCTATACATAGTATAAAACAAAGTCGCTTTTCGCCGTCTGTCTATATGTATCTTATGTACGCTGAGATCGTTTAAACTGCGCAACAGATTTTAATGCGGCTTTCAACAATAGATAGTGATTCAAGCAAAAAATTGGGGTAAGTAGGGTTAAAATATAAGTTGTGACAGGTCCTCTAGAATCAAAGTAAAATCGAAATTGTTTGACAAAACAGTTTCGCATATTTGCATTGTACTTACATACAGATTAAATATAAAAAATCGTATATTTTCTAAAATCACCAGATAGTTTTGGAGTACCTTAAATCCATTACAAAAAAATCAAATCCTTTCCGTTGTCGAGTTTGTAAGTTATATAATTCACAGAACTCTGGTACCCACTATAGCTTGGTACAAGCTCCGTACATGGCTTAGTGCCGAATATCCATAACATCCTAATCCTAAAACAAATATTATTACCGACAAGAATTGTTATTTTTATTATGTAACGTCCCTGTTTTTTTGGCTTTTCTTTCGCTTTTCTTATGCCCCATAAAAATTTATTTTCTTACTCCTCTATAAGAATTCCATTTGCAATGAGATTTTCTGTTGACGCCGCTTTTTATGTTGCTTACTAGGTTTGGTCAATTGTTTCTAATACTTATTCATGGTATTGGGCTAAGTGTATTGTATGCTTGTTAAAAGTATGTGTACGCGCGTTGTAGGTACTCAATACATTAGGTAAATCGATTTATATTTACATAGATTATACCGTGGTCACCTTGGCGTAATTGTTTCCGGTTGTGTAATCGCGCGCGAGGGCCCGGGGTCAGGACCATGATCCAGGATTTGGCAGATCAAGTAATTAAAGTTGAGAACTGCCATCTGACCTCCGTAGCTCTGTCAACAAGGGAACCTGACCACATTTGACCATGATTCAGTCGCTGAATGTGCAGTTTTCATCAGGATGCTTTCCTCACTGTATGAGCATCGGGTAGTGGTTCAACAAATGTCCATAAGTCAGAAAGAGTAATTGATAAATGACGGCAATAGGATTCGAACCTGACACATCAGGGTAGGAGTCGGATCCCTTAGCCATTCAGACACCGACGCTCTACTACTAATACTTCCTACCAGTATATCCTATCCTATTCTAAATAAATGTTGTTCACGGATTTTGTTACGGAATTTAAATCAAAAACTAAGAAAAGGATTTTAACGAAACTTTTTTCATATAGGGAAACTCTTCTTTAATTGAAATCAGTTAAGAATAATTTAATTTCTTACGTAACTGGTTACGAAACTCCGGTTACCCTCGCGGCCGAAGGGGTAGGTAGACGGCAAGAGGTACTCAATCAAATTTTTTACTATAACGGACAACCAACAACACCAAGAAAGAGTGACCGAAACACTGCGAGCCCGCTTTATTAAACGCCGAAACAATGCAAGGTGTTGCTCAGCAAATGGGCAAGACAAACACAAATAGAGGGAGCCACTGCCGCACAAGCTGTGTAACTTTGAATTAGGGACAAACAAACAAACGGATCGCAGGGCAGTCTTATTTATTACGTGACCCCTAAAATAGCATGGTTTACATGGTTTACCTTGGAGCCTTGAATGATGCCTGTTGTTGACTTACTGTGCCGTAACCTCGATTGTGTTAATGCGAATAAATGGATCGATTCGGTTTCTTGTTCTGGCGGATTCTTGCGAGTTATTTACGTTAGTTAAATACTAACCTATGCTCTTACGGTGAGGGAAAACGTCGAGATGAAACCTGCACAGGTGACTGAAAGTGTGACCATGATCGAATCTGGTCCGGTTCTCCTGGTAGCCATGACCCATGTCACGAAGGTCAGATGACAGTTGCTCCACTGTAATTACCTGATACCTAATTGATTCCGAGTGTTCGTTATCGCAAGGCGAGAATTGTATGTTTCGAGTTTGCCTAAACTTGGCCACTGACCTGCCAAATCATGGATCATGGTAAAGGTGGAACCTGGGTCCTCGTCCGCGAGAGCATAACCGGGACTTTAACGCCAAGATGATAACTTTTAAAATTAATTAAATATATCAGCCTCAATAATCCTACTACTGGGCAAAGGCCTCCTCCCATATAAATATACAAAACATTATTACCTAGCACTCGGCTCAAACTTTACTTTTCATTACACAACATTGCAAGTATAAATGCCCCCATTCCGTGTCCATTAGGACTCTGCTTTTAAGACCTGCATTTTACGATTCCAACAAAGCCCCAATAAGTTTACTCTTCAAGCCATTAGTGACTTACCTTACCCGTTAGCCGTCTTTGTTAGCCCACCATGCAAAATGCTACCATCAATCAGGCGGGATAAAAAACAGCCATTGTTGGCTCTAACAAAATACTGCTGCGATGCCGACTTAAAAGCTAGTAATGGGTAATAAACATGGCCGAGGCTAGGGTATCTGGCGTCTTTCAGAAGGATTGGACGTAGAGGAATATCAAGGATACTAAGTAGGTATGATTTGTTGCTAACAATTAATGTACGAAATGCAAATTATTAACCAAATAAACTAATAATAAAAGCACTTGGCGGATCCCATAACATTTGCGTAACTTAGTTAATACTCATCAGATATTGACTTATATGTATGCTTTCAACAAAAAAGTAATTTCAAAATTGGCCCACAATTGACGAAAATATCGAAGAATATATATACAAAAAAGACGTTCAGTCGAACTGAAGACCTCCTTTATTACAAGTCGGTTAAAAATTGTGTATTTCTGAAAAAATAATAATAATTATAACATTTATCTGGACTTACATACGACGTAAGTTTGCGATTTATATAAAATAAATAAATAAAAATTAAAGTTGATTAAATCTTGTGAAATACATTTCAATTTTAGATGTAAAAGCTCTAAAGACTCGCTATGGCTATGGGCATGGCTCGATGCTTCGACTTGTGTGTAACCCTAGCAAAACGTTGAGACATACAAATCGCAAAGGTACGTCGCGTCTGAGTCCCAATAAAATATGTGTAAAGACCGCGAGTTTAGTTTGAAACAAATAATTGGCAATTAGGCTAGATGACTATTTAGTAAAATATAAAGAAAAAGTAAAAATAAGAGGGTCTGACATAAAGCTCTATCTCTCTGTCTAGTCCGTTATGTATGACTCTATGGTGTGAAAACGGTTAGAAAGAACGAAAAGCCAACTAGAAAAATCTGAAACAAGAAGTTGTGCTCAAAATATCCCTGTCCTCATTATGCGTAGGATGAGGATGATTATTGTCATTCTGATTTCCTTAGAAAACTAAGCAAATCTGAGGAAATATCTGGTAGAAACTCCCATACTAAAACTACCCCATTGAATCATTCGGCCAATCGCATATAACGGTAGGTATACCACTAAAGTAGCTTCAACAAGCAAACCAGGACGGACGCAGAATATTTTTACGTTATTATATAGCAACATTTCATGCAAATAAGCGTTCGCGCGGCTTTCAAGCTTTCTAGCCACTTTCCCGTCGACGTACAATAAAATGGGGCTGCTTGCGGCTTAGCCAAGGATTATAACGGCCAGGGCCGACGATTTTAGCCGCCACAAGTTGTGAGCGAGACATGTTTGGCGTAACGAGGGAAACACGTTGGCTCTATGATAGTTCTAAAGTACTTTTTTATAGTAAAAGACAACAGTTGAGAGTGAAGACGAAAATACTTTATGAGATACTTTTTCCGCCACCGCACCCTCTGATGATATGATAGTTTTCATCCGCGCCATCTAAATGCATGGGAATCAACTAACGTACGGGCAGCACGAGCCTTTGTACCACGCACGTACGTGTAAGTTGTGGAATGTCCCGGAGTCTTTCCTCTGCTACCACAACTTGGGGTTCTTCAAAAGGCATGCCTATAGGCACCTCAGAAGCCGGCACTGCATCCGCTCCCCTTAGGATGTAGATGTTCTGGACGATGGTGGCCACTTTCCATCAGGTGGTCCGTCAGTCCGTGTGCCTACCTTAAATTTGAGGTAGGGCCTAGCGAGGTATCCCGGTCCACCTTACAGAATATCGCAGCCAAACAATACTATTTTAAATAGTGTTGTGTTCCTTCTGTGGTAATTTTTAATGAGTCTCGTTATCGAGAAAGAAACGACTCAAAATTAGTAAAAATCGTTTTGTTACTCTTCAAGTAAGCACGTACACGAATGAATCTTGCGTAGATACAATAAAAAACAGTTATCTCTAATTATTCCTTTAAATCGTAGAGTGCCAGTCTTACAGACAAAAACAATTTTTGGGCCCTTGGCTAGTTTTAGAGTCTTATTTAAAAATACTTAGAAAGAAAATGGTAGGCAGTCACAACAGGGTGCAATGAACCAGTTGATACTACTGAACCAAAACTACATACTGTGTACCCGTAACAATATGCGAACAGTCGGTCGTAACCCGGCCAATAAAGCACAATAAAGCATTGTCTGCCTTGGACCCACAACCTTAGACATCTAGTGGTTTGATGGCGTCCGGAATAGACGCCAGATACAACCGAGTTAGGACAAATCTAGACCCTTGGACGCAACGTTCCAACTCTCCCGGAACTTGTGAACTTGTGACGCAAAGTGACAAACTAGGCGGAAGTTAGGGAGTTCTCGACACTGCTGGCCCGCGGTCTCCACTTTAGAAATTGACAGTGACGGTCGGCCGCAAAACAAGTTGCGTGCAAGTTCTCTGACCACGTTACGGGACTACACTGACTGTATTCTGGGGTAGGTTACAGGTATTGAAAGGTGAAAGTACCGAGGCTCCGGTTTCAGTTATTTATAAACAACGGACCGTTTTTCTGCAGATCGAAGGTCCTTACAGAAATGCACACTTATTTTCCACCTATATTTATATAATAATTTTTTTACCAAGTTATAAAAATATTGATGTACCTAAATGTTTTCCTTTTTATCGTTTAAAAATTTCATTGGAACATCAAACAAAACATGCTTCTCAACTTAAACGGTTAAAGGTTATAACTAAGCCCCTACGTATGACGTCATATACATCATCAACATGATCATATACTCAGCGACAAATGAACAGATAGCCTACCAGATAAAAAGCTGTAACTGTCGCCCCAACACCCACGATTTATTTACTTAGGTATGTATCATAATATATATTATTGATTTGCCGCCGACACAGACAAGACTTTTAAGAGAGGTAGGGCATAGCGGGGTATCCCGTTCGAATTGGAGCCGCCCGACTGGGGAAGTACCTTACAGAATACCGCAGCTAAACAATACTCTTTTAAATAGTATTGTGTTTCTGCCGGTGAGTAAGGTTTCCAGTGCTCCATGGGGTGGGAATTTGGGAAACCGTCTTTGGCAGTGGAGGGACATTTGCCTTTTTGCTGCCAGAGTAACGTGTTATAGAGGTGTGCTACGCATTGGCGATACTCTCGGTGTTGCTAATGTCTATAGGCAGTGCTGACCATTTTCCATTGGGTGGCCCGCTTGCCTGTTTGCCTACCGACATGACATAAACAAAAAAAATATCACTATGTATGCACGATTTCTCCCAAATGTTTATGCAAATTTGGTTTCTACTCTAATGACAGAAAGCTTATTTATTTTATTGTAAATAAACGCGCAGTCACCACACAGCAATAGCGTCGTGTGCGCGACAATAGAACAGATTGCACGATTTGTGTGCGGTTGCTACGCGGTGACTATACAGGTAAATGCGCACGCGTTATCTGTCCGGTTGGCAAGCAGTAACGTATAAACAGGTCCCAACAATAGATATACAATAGAATAGAATACGTTTTTATATACGTCACCACTAAGGAAATGCAACTACATTTTTTATCTGTCCACTATAACTTCTAATCCAATGGAGTGGACACCGCGGCCGTGCGTGTGGCTTGGACCTGGTTCCTATCGATTGCTATTTATTTGATGAATTGAACACCGAGCATCGTTCACAGCGTACTTTTAATCGTGGTTTGGACGTTGGTGGTATAGTGTTAACTATTTTATTGTAGTGATCCTGAGACTTTATAGCTTGGGCACTTTAATTGGTGAAGTTTCGAATGTGGTGGTTCGTTATTGCGCCTGCCTTACGGTGCATTTAGATATTTAGCATATTCGATCGGGTTAAACGTAGGAAGAGCGTTGTTTAGTTTATTTTATACCACAAAGGTGGCAGACAAGCATGCGGCCTGCCTGATGGTAAGCTGTACAAAGTACAGCGTGTACCGTTTTACCTAAGTTATATTTTATTGTAAACATGGACGCTAAATCAATTAATAATAAAATATAGAAGATAATCTTCGGATATCAGCATTTAATATCAAGTCAATTAGCATCCACGAAGTGTGGGATAGAAAGAAACCCATACATAAGAAACAACTGCAGCCTAGTTTGTGTCGTTTTAGCATTCTGTAATGTTTTTTAATGTTCAAGTATTAAAGCTCTCTTGAACGTCTCAGCTTGGCCATTTGACGTTCGTCTCACCGGGGCTATTAGGTTATCAGCTTACTTGTTTGGCTGACCTACACATTTCCAGAGCATTCTTATCGTTTATGCCAAAAGTGCACGAGCGAAAAGTAAGAAGCGATAGAATAGGTACATTGGTTCATGGGTTTCAAACTATTGTCGTATTTCACCGCAATCCATTTACCTAAGACAACAAGTATACCTATAGGCAAATTCATTTCACGTTGCTCAACAGAACAATGCAAACTAATTCATATTAAATCTTGAAGGTGGCTGTAGCGTCAGACTTGCTAAAGAATTTTGAACAAAGCATACAATTTTTAAATAATAAAATAGTGACTATCTTCATGTCATTATGGTCCCATTAACTTTTTCACAAAAAGAATTGAAACTCCGCTGTGTCCTGAGTTCATTGTCTTCACTTTAAAGACTGACATCTACCTGCTACCAGTGCAGAAAATCTAGACACCAAATTAAATAACCTGGGTCCATTGCTGCTTCATTTACATCTCAATGAACACTTCCTAATGCAAAACTAGCGATGGACCTCGAAGCACCAAATGAAGTTGCATCGACGTTGTAAGCAATCAAGGTGGTAGGAGGAACGAAACGTCCTGTGGTGCAGCACCGTATGCATAGTTGAGGCTTAAACTTTACTACGTGAAACTATCTGGGCTATCCAGCAAATTATGTGAACAGCACGCGAGAAAGGTGAAACCATTAGACATCTAAGTGACGGACAGTATCTGAGCAAAGTTAGTTTTGTTGACGTATCGCTGGCGCTATGTAAACTGGCTTACGAAAATCACCGAATGAAGTAAATGAATGCTGTATTACATAAATACAGGATACTGTAGGTACATATCGGTAGCAACAGTGAAAACAACAGAGGAATTCTGGCAGGAAACCTTTGGATGACAAGGTACTTGTAGTATTTTGTTAAGAGCAGTAGTTACGTTCGTTCTCTATCTCTCTCGATCGCTTCATCATATTCTATCATTATTATCATAGCAAACTGTCTGAAGTTATAAGTTACAACAGACCAACTGAGCGAAGAGCAACATCTGTTATCTGCGACGCAATATAAGAAAAATACTAAGTGAGCGAGTAAGAAAGTTGGTCAGTAAACCATTATACAAAAGACTACGCAGCGATTCAACCGAACAAGCAAACGCTGCAAGAAGCGGTGGATTTATACGGACAGGGCACAGTGGGACAGCAAAAGTCGTTTTCAAGATATATTAGCCGAGAAAATGCACGAACCACTGTTATGCATCAAGACGCTGATTTAGAGAAGGTCTTTATTACCACAGAAAATGAGCCCGCAAATAAATGGCTGTATAAAGTAGTGGGAGCGAAGTGTGGAGGTTTCCGTATACTTTTACCTATTGGCGTGGCGTTGCTGGTGGTAATGGATTTGAATTAAAATGTTATTTAGCCTAGTACCAATCATCGTCACATCGGCAAGAGCCTCTGCTGGTCTAGCCATCTTTGACAGCTCCGCTTGCGTGATGCGTGTATGGTAGAAAATTGACAGCTCGAAGTTCGACTATTTCTACCAACATCTACATTGATTCTGATTGTGTAGGATCATCCGCCAATCCGCCTCCTTTGTACACTGAAAGTACTTGAATTATCTATGGACCAAGAATTTCTACCACAATCAGCTTATGTCAGATAACGTTAGCTTATGTCAAATCCCATACGTTTTTCTACCACAAACGATTGTAGATTAACGCAACCTCTTGGCTAAGACCTCTGGTCTTAAACAGTTTAAATTCGTCATGGTAGCCTAGTTTTGGTTGTCGAATTCGAAGCAGATTCTCAATTTATTCCGCTACCTAATGCGTTTATTACATTTGACTACATTCAGAAGCAAAAAGCGTGATAACAAATCAAAGTGGAATGTATTGCTTATTGAATAAGCTCTCTTGTATCATTTTTTGTTACGCGTCGCTCCTCTTTTCAAAAGCCGTGATACAAACATGGAACATATTTTAAGAGAAATACATTCCAATTTGGTTTGCTCGCACGCTTTATTTATTAATTTTGTAATCTTTACATTTCACCAAATTGACATCATCATCACAGCCCGTAACAGTCCACTGCAGGACTTAGGGCCTCTCCCACAAAAGGGTAGGTTATTGCCATAATCTCCACGCTTGGCAGGCGGGTTGGAGATCGCAGTGTTTACATATAACAATGGAAAATGCTGCTGCCCATTTTCCAGACTACGGAGACTCTTAATATTTTGCAGACAAAACATTAGTCGCCTTGTACGACACCCATGAGCGTAAGGGGTTGGTGCTATTCTACTCTGTCGGACACCACTCAGTTATAATTTTTTCAACTTTGCTGGATGTAAGCTGCGAGTCAGTTCTGTTGTATCTACGCGTCACGGATATCAAGCGGCGGGAAATTCACGTCCCTATTTTCACATTTATCTATTTATTTGCTTCAAACAAGAAAAAATATTCACAAACACAATTAACACTGTTTAGCGGGAAAATAATTACTCACAAATATAGACAGGAAAATTTGAATTTTGAATTTGTTAAAGACATTTAGGTATTCAGCCTACATTTGAACGTGGCCGGGGCGCCCGACATGAATTTAAAAATCATTAGTGTTGCATAATGATTAAAAAGTTATTTTACGTTACAGCTGTAATGAAATTAGTATGGGAAATGCTGTATCGAAAAGTAATTTTTAAAAATTATGGACTGGCTTCGTATATGTAATTGGAACATTACGATACGAGTGTAGATAAACAATTTAAAGATTTAGTGAAATCTGTGACCACTTAAATTTGTAGTGCCTTGAGAAGGTGTCTGATAAGCCACTCATTGTACATGCCACGACCTATGTATGTATATACCAGACTGCAAATAAATAAATACTGAATACTGAATACTTTTTGCTTCTGAATTAGGGCTACTGAATCAGTCAAATCTAATAAGCGCATCAGCCGCGAATGCGCAGTTGCAGCAACGGCTTGCACGCCGCGCGCCAGCTGGGCCTTGAGTCCGATTTACTATTGCGTTGATCGAATTATAATTGGATCAAAAAGCACAATGGTAGTTTGTATTCTGCTACTGCTGCTAGGTTCGATTGAATTGTAATCGGATCGCAGTCACAGCACAATGGCAGTTTTACGCGGTTTTGGTATTCTGCTACTGCTACTAGGTTCGATTGAATGGTAATCGGATCGCAGTCACAGCTCAATGGCAGTTTTACGCATTTTTGGTATTATGCTACAATTGAACCTACCGTTGCGCTGCGAATACGATTTAATTATAATTCGATCGAGCCATAGTAAATTAGCGGTTTCGAGTATGTACTTGTTCCTTGAAATTTAATATAAATCGACAAGCTTATGCCTTATGCGCCTTGGTGCGCGTGGGCTTTCTTCTTTTCCATTCATTCCATTTCGTTTTCTATCCAATACTTCCCACTCCGATTCATACCTTTTCAGTAAAATTTTGTAATAATACTTTCTTAGTGATTATTAGTTAGCGATAGCTTGGTGTTAAAGGATGACATGCGTAGGTACTAACAAAATCACCACCAAATATACTGAAAACCGAGTGAAGTGGGCAAAGCGAAGTAGGAAAGCTGACCCCGGGCCGTCGTGCGCAACAACACAATGGGACTGACTAGGCCAAGATGATGATGCTGAGTTATACAGGGTGTTACATAATATGTGTATGAAACCGTGTACTGGATGGAGTGCTAAACGTATGAAAACGATAGGTACAACAGGTACGATAGGTGCGACAGAAATAATTGTAACTATCGTTTTCATACGTTTTTCACTTCATCTAGTTCACGGCTTCATACATATATTATGTAACAGCATGTATAACTGTCCGAATTGCATAATAAAATCTTGGAGAGTCAACAACAAATCTCGATAGGTACATTTTATAAGATAACCTAACCGACATTAAATGTGTGATAACCCCGACCGTGTTACTTAAACGCAAATATTTACTGCACTACATATCCGATTTTAATGAAACAAAGCTAAGAATCATCTCAATTAAACTGGCTTTCCAAATAAAAATGCACATCCAAATCGGTCCATCCGTTCGGGAGATACGATGCCACCAACAAACACACAAAGCAACAGATACATACGTCAAACTTATATTCACACCCCTGTTTTTGTCCCGGGTTAAAAAATACGTTCACTATTTCAAATCAGAATTTTTAATTAACCGATGCCGCGTCAAATGCAGACTCTGCTAATTAATGGATGTGGTTTAATTAGGTAACCTAATGACCTTGTTTTGTTAAAAGTCAATGTGTTAATTTATCAAACTATTCTTTCCATCCATAATATACAGGGTGTTACATAATATGTGTATAAAACCGTGTACTGGATGGAGTGCTAAATGTATTAAAAGGATAGGTACAATATTTCCACGTACGACAGAAATAATTGTGCCTAGAGTTTCCATACGTTTAGCACTCCATCCAGTTCACGGCTTCATACATATATTATGTGACATGTAGTATGTGCTCGTATTTTATTTATTTCACATTTTATAAATACTTAAACTTAATTTTAATTAATTTAAAAAAAAGAGTACCTAGGTTTGTGTTTAACCTAGGTCATTGAAAATAAAATTTAACTTATATATTGTATACAACAATGTTTGACAATATACCTTTTATTTGTCGTCAGCATTAAGAGCGTCGGTGGCCGAGCGATTGAGTATCCAACTCGTAAGCGAGAGGTACCGGATTTGAATCCCGCAACATTAGTTGAATTCTAACCGATGCTCTTACGGTGAGGGAAAACATCGTGATGAAACCTGCAAATTCAGGAAACTGAATTCGTAACCATGATCCAGTCTGGCCAGGTTCCCCTGATAGCAGGGTCACGGAGGTCAGATGGTAGTCGCTCCACTGTAATTACCTGATCAGATCATTATCGGATCATGGTCCAGGCGGACCCTGGGCTCTCGTGCTCGAGAGCACAACCGGGACATTAACGCCAAAATTATTATTTATATTATAAAGGTAGGTAGAGACAAAAAAAAACAATACCTAACCGTCTTAATTTAGTCCCCTCAATCATTTACGTTTTGCCAAAAAAACGGGATTCAAAGAAGACTTTTATGATCGGAAACGAGATAGTTTGCTCGGTAGCTACTCAACCAAATCGCTCTCCCCTTTTGGTTGTTCATAAAAGTTTTCCAAATCGAGTAGTAAACCTCCAAGTTTCGCGCCGCCTCACCACTTGGCTTCTGCTAAAAGTCCCGGTATCAAAGACGGCCTAGCATGAATCCGACGAAACTTCGCCCATTGCCGACAACTTCGCCGAGAGTTTTGTGGTATTCAGAGACATTATCGTTATAAAATCAACGCCATGTTTTTCTATCCGTTAAACGTCGGAGAAGTCTCCGCTAAGTAACCGTTTCGAGCGCTGATGACGTAACGTACTCGGAATCTGAAAACCGCCTATTTTCCACATCATTTAACGCCAAAAAAGCGAGCCGACTCCGGTGGCTTTGTCGACGGCAAATCTAATAAAACGTTTCCAAATTGAATTGAAAAAAGGAGACCTCTTCAATTATACTCGTATTAACAGTAGCAGGCAATCAAGTGCGATCGCGCCTAATGATGTTTCTTTTAACGACGACAATAAAAATACAAATAGTCCGAGAGGCCATTCAGACGAAAATTGACTAAACACGGCACGTGGTCCGCGCGGGACGAACGACTGCGAGGATACAAAACATTTGATGCCTCCCCCAACCCTCTTGTGGAAGCCTTTGCCCTCGGTCCGCCAGTCGTCCGCGAGCAGTCGTTGAGGGCGCACGTGTCCCGACGGTTCCCAACTTCATGTTACGTCACTACGACGAACCCGTGGTATAGCGGCCGGCCGATAACGTGTGCCTCCCGAATTGGGATATTCAGTTGTAGCATGGTGTCTCGATGAGTTTGGTGAGATGGTGCGCCGCAAGGAATTCAAGCGTGTGGCTTTCACACAGTTGTGTACCGCTCTGCTGTGGTTGCTCACCTGTTTTAACGGTAAGTTTTAGCATTATAAGGGTCGTTTCGGGTAAAAAGGGCCCGGGTCCGTCACGGATCGCCAGCTCCGGCTGTTACGTTGGGGCTTCACGCTCGCTTTATAGAGTCGACGTTACGCCTTAATTTAAAAACCTATTTTGTGTAATTAAAGTTACACATTAGAAATTTAGAAAACTTGGAATATTTGGCTTAATATTTTACAAATATTTCCATTTCTATAAATACTTGCCCTGATTTTCCCTCAATTATCTACAATCTTGAAATTCTCGCAAGAAAAATTTTCGGAAGGGAATTCGCGAAAATCTTGGGTGCGATGTTATAATAATGCCAAAACATTTTAATTTTCCTAGTTCTCTGAACTCTGGAGGCAACATTCATTTAAAAATATTGTTTATGAGTTCAGATAAGGATAAGAAGTATAATACTCTATATTCTTAAATTAAAATGAGAAAATGTTGTTACAGTTTAAACAATAAACAAAAATAAATTATTTATTTCAACAGATAGATGTGTTGAGTGAAGATCTACAAATGAAAACCATAAAAGAATGCTTATAAGGTACCGCAAAAAAATAAAATAAACCTGAGTAAAAATCGCGACGCCTTACAATAATGTTATTACACGAATTTTTTTGACCTATTTTAGGAAAGAAACGCGAACGTTTTTGGTAATCAATCATAGAATTTTTCCACTGGATGAAAAGCAAAAAGAATCCACAAAAATTGAATCGGTCCATCCTGAAATAAAATATGATTAAGGGATCGTGGTATGTGAATGAAGTACCCACATTTTTTTCCAATAAACGGTCGGATAAAAAGCGAGTAATATTAAAGGCTTCTTTCTGAAAAGAAGTAGATAATGCGTCTCAAAGTTATTATCGGGTGACCTTCATGTTTTTAAAGAATACGATGTACCTAGTCGATAGGTATTGTTATTACTTTTACCAATCTAGTTTATTAGGTATGTAAACAGGAAAGAATAAAGAATAATTTAATAATTTTACTGAAATCTCAAGGTCTGTAAAATATAAAGATAATTGATAAACTTTTGAGAACTAAACTGTTTAAATATTTTCTGCTCCCGGGCACTTAATTTTTTATGACACCAAAAGGCATTTTTTATAATACCAATTATAATTAGTTTGTACGAACTATTTTCTTATATCATTTGGATGAAATAGATATATAGTAATAGTAATAATAAAAATAATTCACATTGTCGCTTTCCAAACCAGCAGTTTAACACTTTGCGTCACACTTTTAACCGACTCCAATGTTCGGAATTGTTTTTTTTATATGGGTAAGGGTATGGGACACATATACAAAAACATAAAAAAATATTATTGAAGGTTTTTGAGAAAAAAATATTTTGAAATGTCATCTATATTTTCCTAGATCATGAGAATAACTTACAAATCTAAATAAATCATACTTTATTCGTTTAAAGTTGACTATAAGTGCTGTATAGGGTAAAAGCCGTATACTTGGCCCACTTTTCAAAAAAGCTCTATAATTAACTTGTGCTATTGTATATCAAGACATAGATCTTTGATTTTCTATAATAGCCTATTTTTATAAACCTAATTATTATTGGTTCTGAGTAAATCCTGTTTTACTAGACCTCTCAAAAGGGGGATAGTTGCCTACTGTGGCGGATAGTTGCCCTAAGGCAAAAATGCTTCGGGGGATAGTTGCCTCGTGCGGGGATACACGCCTCACTCTGATTTTGTTGGATAGATTCAATGTTTTTCATTTACTGACATCCTTTATTAAGCACAAATTAAAAATATTAAATTATTTTTAAGTAGTAGTTTTAATGTTTGAAACCCGTCAACTGTCGGGCAGGATCCGCTTTCCAGCTTGGTCTTCGCTCTTTTGTTTTGTTCGGTCTTGGGTTTTCATCTGGACCATATGGCCATTGAGGTACTTCAACCACAATCTGTTCAGAGGATCGCAGCGTTTCTTCGAGACTATCCCAGAAAGCAGTCTTTTCGGTGTCGACACAGCCGGACTGAAGAGCATTGAACTGATAAGTCAAGGTTGATATTAAGATACATATTTTTAAAATTTGTATGAAATTTTTACATTTCTGTTTGTAATCAGCCAAACATATTTTGTGCATATACACAAGACTGGTCATTTAACATGGTTAGGTATACAAACTCAGTGGCTGTTACGTAGCGACATTTATTACCAAAATTATATCAAACAATAATATACTCTGCATAGTAACATTTCGACTAAATAGAACGCAAAGAATTATTAATAAGAACTGTACTTGTTTTTTGAAATTGAAATACCGCACGTGCGTTAATTTAAGGTAATTTTGGTAATTATCCCATGTCAAAAACTATAGCGCTATAAAGGTCAAAGCCTCAGAGGTTCACCTAAATGCCAGTTATTGTTCTTTATGTAGGCGGATAATTCTACGAAACTTAGAACTTTAATACAAAGCAATAAATTGTCCGATTTAATTGCAGATCGGTATTTTCAAACGACTGTTATACAGCTAAAGGCAGACCTTTTACTTATGACGTCAAACCTTTTGTAAATGCCGTATTAAGATGCTCAGTCTGTTAGGCGTTAATTGTAATAGTCGTTTCCGCCTTTTTGAATCTTTTATCCCGACCTGAGTGGTTCAGTGGTCAACATGCCTGTCTGTCACGCAAGAGGTCCCGGGTTCGATTCCCGGCTGGGCAGAAATTGAAATAATGAATTTTAATTTCTGTTACGAGTCTGGGTGTTCTATGTATAATAAGTATGTATTTAAAAGTATACGGGATGATTCAGGAGACGCGAGCTATCAACCCTATGGATTCAATTAACTATAATCTACTACCTCATACTGGTATTGGTGTGATTAACGTATTTTTTTAAGTGTAAAAGAAAACAAAGTTTTTAATTTAGCACGACAAGCATGGTCACTCTATAATTAGGATATGCTGCAGGCATGATTTTCACCAAGTTTTTTGGAGAATTCAACAATATCCACAAACGTAAATGTTGACAATGCCAAAAGTGACAATTTACTATTCTTTTAAAGGGCTGTTATTACAGTTAAAGAGGTATCTTTATCAATTAGTCAGTGTAGGGTGACCATGATTTTAGAGACTAATATTTACTGTATATGTAGTGTTTGTCCTGCTCACGTCTCTTAAATCATCCTGTATAAGTAGTTTATCAGTTATCTAGCACCCATAATACAAGTTTTGCTTACTTTGGGGCTGGATGGCGCTGTGTGAATTTGTCCACGATTATTTATTTATTATTAATTATTTCATAAAAGGTAGAGTAATTATGTCTCTGTCTTCTATACATAGTATAAAACAAAGTCGGTTCCCGCGGTCTGTCCCTATGTATCTGTGTACGCTTAGATCTTTTAAACTTTTAAACACGGATTTTAATGCGGTTTTCAACAATGGATAGGGTGATACAAGAAGGTTTATAAGGTTATAAGAAAGATAGGGTAGTTAGGGGTAAAGCACATGAACGAAATATCTTCGCGTCCATTAGTTTACTATATCATACATAGTTTATAGATACCGAATTCAATAAAGATTATTTTATTTACGGAAGATTTTCGCGTAAAAATAGATTTTATATTTCAATGGTTTTACAAAGGAAGCGATGGATTGACATCGCTGAGTCGGATGCGAGAGCTAACGGCTTACGATGCGGGGATGCCGAAGACCGGGCGAAGTGGAGAAGAATTTGTAGAAAAGCGGACCCTGGCAGAGGCCGGGATAAGCGCTAGGACGATGATGATGATGATTTCAATGGTTTTACAAAGTTACACACAATAATATTACAAATCGGTTTCAATTAGGAGTACCTACTTCCAGTAGTGTATTTCATAATACTATTTCTTCGATTTCAAAAAGTAACATCCAATGAAGACAGAACACGATTAAACTGGATTGGATTCCATTGATAAGAGTTACTTCGGTCGGTGAGGACTTAATCACTACTCTTCTCTATCTCATCATTCATAATTCATAATTCATAATGTCTTTATTTGTAAACACAGGTATATAACATTGTTGAAAATATATTAATTTTGTATCACCATGTTTAGCCTTATTATAGGCATACAAATAATTAATTGGATTCTATAACATTATGTCAAAATAAGTATGATAATAATTATTAATAGCAATGTCAACGCAGATTTAATTACATAGTCAAGATATAAATGTCAAAATATTAATAATTAGATTAATCAATAGGTCAATTAATTAATTAATTCCAATTAAATAGTACAATCCGATAGAAATTCATTTAAGGAATAATAACATTTATTTACAAGTAATTGTTTTAAATTGCATTTAAATTGATTCAGTGATTCACATTCTCTTATATTCTTTGGAACTTTATTATATATATTCGGTGCCATAGTAAACACGCTTTTGTGGGCAAATGAAGTTTTACTTGGGACCACATACAGCTTATCACATCTACGGCTACTCTGGATAAATGTAAACAAATTTATATTTGATTTCACGAAAACAGCGGTCTCATATATATAAATGGAAGGCATGGTTAGTATGCTTAATCTAATAAAATGTGGTTTACAAGAGTCTATCTGTTGCAAATGACAAATTGATCTTATGCATTTCTTTTGTGCTATAAAAACCGATTCTTTGTTGGTAGCATTGCCCCAGAAGATTACACCATATCGAAGAGTAGATGCCACAAAGGCGTGATACGCTGCCAGCAAAGTTGAAGTATCATTCAAACTGGATTTAGCGTTTATATAATAGGAAAGGCTTTGTGTTCTCTAGCAGAGTACGAATGAACACTTTATTGCATAAATACAGGATACTGTCGATACATATTGGTAGCAATCGAGAAAACAACATGCGGCCGAATCGCTTGAAGTGATTAGTATTTTTTGTACTAAGGTGGCAAACAAGCTTGCGGCCTGCCTGATGGTAAGCAGTCACCGCAGCCTATGGACAAGAGAAGAGTAGTTGGAGCACTAACCAAAATGGCGACTAGTGTCTTACAAGCAGCACAGTTACGACCTCTATGTGACCAGAAAAAGAGCACGTTATGTGTGTGTATTATTTCAACACCGCAATCTACAACGGAGATTTTAGGATCCTCCATGAATGTGAAGGTGGCTCAAGCCCAGCAGTGGCCTATTACGGAGTGATGATGTGATGTAAATCTATTGTAGTTCAATTTCCTGCGTTTTATAAATATGACATTATGTTTAAACTTTGAGGAAATTTTTCGAGTGAATCAAAAACTTTCGCTTTATGAGTTTAGAGGTAAAATACGAAGCCTTGTAAGATAGCATAATTTAAATATTGTAATATTTACTTTAATATTCTCCATTCGTAGTGCTTAAGTTCAATCAAAAGTTACTTTTCTAAGTTACTTTCTCCGTTCGTAGTGCTTGAGTTCAACAGAAGTTACTTTTCTCCCTTAAAAATTTTATCAGGTAATTTCGTGGAGGTCTACGTAAGTTCATTTCCAAGTTACGGCGCGATAAACCGTGCAGCAGGTTTTCTAACTTCAAAGTTATTTACGCTCTCAACAATTTGCAAACGAGATAAACACCTTTTTTAATTTTGAAATCTTAACTTGGCGCGAAGGAATGTTCGAAAAGATTTATTGGAATACTTTTCGTTGGTGTGTGTTACTGAAATACAAAGTTTAAGCGAAATATAATACATCGATAATATTATAAATAAACTAACTAAATTACATAGGCTGCTTTAATTGTTCAGGACAGGCAGGACGTAAGCTTTGCCAACTTAGTAGCATAAAAGTTTTTTTCTTTAAAAAAAAATATACTAAACATTTTTGAAAAATATATTTTTCCTTTACCTACTTCATAGCAACACTGTTCCCGAGTGAGGTTACTTTCGATCCCAATTTAACGATATCCACGGGAAAATTTAAAGTTCTGAAGCTTCGATTTCCCCACCAATAAGACTTATGGGAAACAGCAAAGCTTTTTATGACATACATCGACAGCCAGCGACAGTTAACTTTTGGGTATGCGTACACTATGTAATACTATAAAATAAAGAACTAGGAGTATGGGGCAATAATATAAAAAAAGGTTTTGGAAAATAAACGAGAAAATGTAAAAGAGAAGACTATCTCATCAATCGTTGTCGAGCGCACATATATGTTTTATTAACCATAAATTCATACACTAACAATAACAACGCATCATTATAACTTACACGATAATACTTTGCGTTGAGATTCAAGCATGTTTGCGGAGGCGCACGTGGATTGTTTCTACGCTCCAATGCGGAAGAGAACAGCATCCTTTCGAGTCCGCTAATTTACTAGCTTCGATCGAATTGTAATTGGTTCGGTAGCAGCTGATCGGCAGTGTTAATGGTAGCAGAAAACAAAAAATGCGTAAATCTGCCATTGAGCTGCGATAGCGATCCAATTACAATTCAATCGAGACATTAGTAGCAGAATACCAAAATCGTGTCAAACTGCTATTGAACTGCGATTGGTATCCGCCACATGATACAATTCGATCGTGCCATTAGTAAATTAGCGGATTCGAGGCCCTGGTCAGCAGTGTGCGGGTTAGCCAAAACAGAATCCTGGTAATGATCGCAGGTAGACTCGACTACTCATACATGTCGTAAATTAAGTGCATTGTACGAGTATGTACTCGTAATTGTCTCTACTAACAAATTTATTAGGAGATTACTAACACAATGAGACTGCACTTTCACTACACATATTAGGGAGGCAAGCGGGCCACCTGATGGAAAGTGGTACCACTGCCTATAGACATAAGCAACATCAAAAGTATCGCCAATGCGTTGCCCAAAACCTCGCACCTCTTTAACACGTTGCTCCGGCAGCAAAAATGCAAATGCCACTCAACTGCCAAAGCCACAGTTCCCCAAATCCCCAACCCATGGAGCACTGTTACCACGATAGTAGGTATTGATTTTATCTCGATATTCGAGTTTTTACCTCAAATAATGAGATAAAAACAATACTAACCATGTTATTGTTAACATGGTAACACAACCCGATAATATGTGCAGTGAAAGTGTAGTGAATAACCACGAAAGTCTAAAAACGATGCACTTGGTCACTTTAAAAATTAAATTAAATTAAATGGGAGAGAGAAACCCACCGAGTGAGGTATCAAATAAAAGGGCTTTTTGAGCAGATACCAAAAACATACCACATCATTTTTTTTTTCAACCATATCTACCTGGAAGAGCCTAAGCTTGGTATGTTTTGCAAATTATTTTATTTTATTTAAAACAAGTGACTGAAATGAAATGGTGTGTTATATTTTAGAAATCTGCTCAGAAAGTCATTTAATTTAATATCCCATCCGGTAGGCTTTGAAAAAAAAATTTATTAAAGAATTCTCTCACTGTTTCTCCCATTTTCAAAATGGCTTTCTCAGGGTTTGATATGAGTATGAGTATCAGTGCCACTCGCGCACTCAAGACGAATCTAAAAACACATCACGTTCAATTCCATTGAGCTGTTAAGTCTTTAGCCCGTGCCAAAGAAATAGACATACATACATACATGCGATTAAAAAACATAACGCTCCTTCTGTCGTAGTCGAGTGAAAAGGTAGTTCGCTCTCCGCTACAAACCGCAATTACATTTGACACCTTAGTGCTACTTAAAATAGATATTGGCCGAGATCCACAAATATTTTCCAACTACCCCCAAAATAACCAAACGGGATGCCACAAAAGTAACGTTTACGAGACTTGGGAACTTTCCCTGCCAGAAACTCCCTTAATGCTTGTATTACACAGAATTCGAACTGCTAAAACATAAGTTTTGGCCGAGAACAAATGTATAGACAGCAAGACTCTACACAATCATAGTGTTGTTACTAAAACTTGTTAGATTAGAACAAGCTAGCTACTGCCTGGGGCTTTATCGGTAATAACGTGATCCTGTGATGTGTTATCTCGAAATAACTTATGGCGTATGATAGAAAAGTACTTTTTGAGGAGGATAATATTACTAGCTTCGTTAATGTGTCGCTCAGTCCTCTAAAAAGTCAAGTAACTCTAGATAACTTTCCATCTAATAATACATCAACGTGGTTTTCTATCAGTGAGTTTCCAGAATTAGCGTTAAAGTACACATTTTGCAAGGTATTTACGATATAAGACTTCTTAGAAAGGAATGACTGAATATACAGTAGCTAAATACAGTCAGTGTCTTTAATAGGAATAAGTGAGTCATTATCTACTGAGGTTTACTGATAAATAAAATTCATTGTATTACAAATTGGATGTGGCTTGCGGTAGCTATGGGTCTGAAATGAAGTTGAGTACTAATATTTTACGTAGGTATTTTACAAACGGGACAGAAAGTGCGTACGCGTCGTGCCCTCACACCGCGAAGAAGCAACCGGACAGAAAACGTGCAGTATGGAGTGTACACGATGCGGGGACTACGCGAGTGCGGCACGACGACTGTGGCAATGTGGGCGCTGAGCGTTTTTTTACGAGTAATAAAATAAGCTTTCTGTCACCAGTATAGAAACCAAAATTGTATAATCATTTGGGAGAAATCGTGCATCGTTTATTAACCAGTATTCGTCAATATTCTGTCTCGGTCGTGATGCGATTGGCAATATAGTACATTGTCTATTAGTAACACAATAGATTTATAGGTACAAGTGCATAAATTAGGCCTATGATGCTCTATGGCTGCTAGACTTGGCCGGCGCTGACACACGTTCGCGAACTCCACGCCAACGAAATGAAAATGCTACGGTGGAAGTGCGAAGCGACGCGACTCTACCGAGTACATATCTACACATATATAGTGAGTAGGTACATCCGTGGCAGCCTTGTCGTGAGAGATATCACGGATAAGATTAAAGAGGCTTGCCTGCGCAGTTTTGGTCATGAGTTAAGCCCCAGGGGTACGTGGAAAATAGGTGCACAAACCTGCCTGTGACATGACAGAGGAAGACTCGGAAGGCTCAAGAAACGATGGATTGACATCGCCGAGTCGGACGCGAGGATGCCCTAGACCGGGCGAAGCGGAGAAGAGTGGGTCGGAAAACATGCCCTGGCAGAAGCCGTCATTAACCGCTCGGAAGGTGATGATGATGATGATGATGATTTATTGTTACTATAACACTATATACATTCCACGACTCCGTTCTTTCAAGCTCATAGTTACAGTAATTTTACAAAAAAAAAGAGCAAGAAACAAAAAGAAATTCCAAATCGCGCCGTCATTTTCATCTGCGCTCCGTCATTATTAGCTCCGATTCTGGGCCCAAAATCGCACCTTTATTTTGCTCAACTTGAACGAAGGTGATTTATAAACGGTGCTATTTCACATACAAGCGCCTGGAACTCGTCCGTCTTCCGTCTACCGGATGGTCGGACGACCGGACACCCGGATACCCGAACGATTGGGACCCGGGAGAAACAAACCTATCGGTCCGGGTTAATCTGCTGAACATTTAGCTAAAGCGTCTCCTTAGCCCGAGGTTGATAGCCGATACTTCACTCCAAGTTCTTTATTTCGATTCTATCAGTTAATTTATGCCTTTATTTGAGTGCAGCTTAGTTCTAAAAGCATTTAGCTATGTTTTTATCTACCTACTAGAATTGTATGATATTTGGCAAGGAGACAGATGGTAAACTGGGCAAAGACATATGTCAGTTTTTATCTCCAACAATAACCGAATTTAACTCGGACAACGTAGCGGGCAAAAACATTTTTACTATGACTGTACAATGACGTGTGTGGAATTTGACGAGTCTGGAAAATTACCAATTCGGAAAGTGACTAGTTTGGAATATGACAAATCTGGAAGATCAACTCTGGAGGAACAAATCACATAAAAATAAAATGTCACGCCTGTTTCCCGTAGGTATAGCAGATACCACATTGCTCCACTTGCTAGGTTCTTGAGAAACCTCTCTCGTCTCTTCCACATTCATCCACCTTCTCATATACGTCCTCGCCGGTTTACAAGCTAACACTCTATATGATTTCCTTAAAATTTGACCATTTCGATGAAACTAACTTAAAAGACCAAAACGCCATGGCCATACAGAGTCCATTCACATGGAAGAACACCGCCCAGACCTATGCTTGAGCCCGATAACCTATGCAGGAAATTTTGATGATGATGGTGAAGATAATATTAAAAGGTTTGTAGGTTCAAAATAATTCGATTGTAGTCGTAGTAGTAGTAGTATATAGAGAAGAAGAAATCTGATGATTTGGTGTATTCTAGTTGTCATTGATAATGTGCATACGTTCCCTATCTTCATGACTATGTACTTTTACGAGTTGCAGTTGAAATTATAAACTATGGTATATATGTATATAGGTAGGGTACTAACGAGGTCCAAAATAATAAAAAGACTTAAAACTCGGATTATAATGCAATATAACCAACTGTAGCAAAGAATCAACTTTCAGACATCAAACAGCTCCAGCCAGCACTATGCCTTACCTTAATCCACTTTTAATTGATAGCAAACGTATTTTCGAACAGAACAATGCTAACGTCGCCTTCACCATCAAAATTACTCTATAATCATTCATAAAGTCCGTAGAACTTACTATACTAGGCCGTAAATATAAAGCAAGTACGGTTGGTAAATAAACCTAACAGGAAGCATTTTTAATTTCCTTTTTTTGTCTCGAGCGACAGTGTACCACTAACGAGCGACTGTGACTAACTATTTTTTGAACTTTTATTTAGACCAAAAGTAAACCGAATTTCATTACATTATGGTGGACCAACAAGTAGAACAGATTGTAATTGTGATTTGTTTGTATTTGATTTTAACTTACCAAACACAACTATTACAAAATTACAATTATACCGTTCGTAAAATTTCACCCATAAGTTCACCTAGATACATCACTACCGCCTCTTCAGGAATCCGTATACCGTTACGTATTGAGGTTTACCAGTGATAGTGAAGTAGTGGTGTTAAGTCATTGACAGGCGAGACAAAGGTATTTATTCATTAATAACAGCTAATAAGGGAGTCTCGCGAATACTACCTACCTACGCCTACTAAGATCAATGACTATAGATAACCCTATCAAACTCAAACGGCTTATAACATCGTCTTGGCTTTAAATACCAGTAGTGCTCTCGCGCGGCACGCGAGGGCCTCGGGACCTTCCTATTCTTTTTGTTCCACTTTCCTCGGTCTTCGGCATCCATGGTGGTGAGTTTATTGGCATGCATGTCATTCTTAACGATGTTTAGCCGCTTTTTGGGCCGGCCTTGGCTTCCCGTGCCTGGCTGCAGCAAACTCAAGGGGCTTAACAAGAGCATAATTAGAACTATAATGCTTTATGGCTGCGAGGCCTAGCCGGCGCTGGCAAAGCATTCCCACGAAAAGGAAAATACTGCGATGGAGGTGTGGCGTAACACGACTCCATCGAGTACATAACGTGCGTGTGTACGTACGTACGTGGCAGCCTTTGCTTTGGCTACACAGTGTTTTATTCTAAAAGTGGTAATGCACATATTAAAAGCTAGATAACCGTTTCAAACTAGATTTGCATAGAAAACCCCTTATAAATCCGAACGCATTGTTTTGCTGATGGTCCAGGTGTCACGTGATGCGCCACTTTATTGCTTGTCGCGCGGCTGTGCGTGAGTTTACTGTTTGTAATAAATAATGTGGATTCTGTATTTATTGTGCTCATACTTTAGTATCTGCCCCGGCCGTATGTTATCCAGCTTTGGTGGATTGTGTGCTTCCCATATAAGATATGTAGGTATCTGTTAGGATATTAGGTAAAATAAGCGACGATTCAATTTGTTTGGTACATTTTTAAAGTTCTAGTCATCTCATATCTGTAGTTCATTCTCATCATCAGTCTATACTGCTGGATATAGGCTTTCAAAGAGCACTAATGCAAACAGCCCTTGGCTCGTCTCATTTAGTCGCTAATTCCACTCAGCATCAACCTGCAGCCTTTCGCAAATCGTCATGCCACCTCGCCCTGCGGACCACATTAGCTTTTCATATGACTCATATTAGAATGCCATTAACCTATTTGATCCGGTGGCAAATACTAGAACTAAGTGACGCCATTTCGAATTGTCATGCCAATGTCAACAGCAGCGACGCTGCAGATAAGGTTGTGACAAATTAATATGAAAAATAATACAAATTCATACGAATAATAATGACAAATTAATAATTATTATGAAACGTTAATGTGGGCTTTTTAGACCCCTGTGCTCTTGTAGTAGTATTCATTTTGTAAGTCTTTGTTTAAATTTTTTGCTTATTGACAACTTTTGTTTTTCGAAGGTCACTTTCATCAAAGGTCACATCGATATAAATAACTGCATCTATTAGAGCAGCGCACCCCTCCACGACACTAAGTACATAATATTGATTTAGACAGACCTACCCGTATTGGCGCAGGTCTCTAAACGACAGTAATCAGGGTCCTACGATCTAAAATATTGGCCCATTCGACCCTTTCTACTAGCTTAATGACCTCTAGACAGTCGTATACGGACCCCAAAACTTTACCGTTCCATTTTGTAATTTGCTTGCTGTTAATAAATTTATTAGCATCGTTATGCGTCAAGATTTATGATAAAGGTGGAAATGTCAACTTGAATTGATACTTTATCGTGTAAAGTTAATAATAATAAATAATAATAATAAAATTCATTTATTTCAGACATATTAGTCCATATCTTACATGAAAGACAGATTTAAGATTTAAGATGTCAGTCTAAAAAATATTAATACTGCAATGTCAAATAACTAAATTTCCAGATACAAATATAAAAATTTCCAATTAAAATGTCAATGTACACAATATAATGTCCAATAAAATAACTTAAATTGCAACTTTTAAATGTCAAGATTATTGTCATGTAAAAAAAAAATAGGATAAAATAAAAATGTAATTAGACTTAGGTATTATTTAACATGCAGACCCATGAAACGACCCAGTATACTAGAGTCCATTCTGTCTGCTATCATCATCAGGATGCCGTTACAGCTCCCCCGCAGTCTCTTTATGACCGACGCAGTATTTCTACGCATTATAGCATAAAAATCATCTACATGTGCATCCGCAAACATGCCTGATGCACTACAGAAACGTGGGAGCCTCAACAGCGCCCTGAAGATGTTGTTATATTGAACTCGCAGAGCACTATAAGGCTTTTGTGTAAAGCTAGTCCAAAGACCACTCGTGTAAAAGCTCTGGCAATATGCTTTAAATAAGGTTATCTTAACATCCATACTACAACGAGTAAATCTTTGTGCCAACATATTACCACGAACCGACAATGCTCTGCGTTCCCTCTCAATATCCCGATCGTCTCGCAGGTCTTCTGTCACAATATGACCAAGGTATTTAAACTGAGCCACACGCGTCAAAGCCTGTTTATTAAGAAGTAAAGGCGGGACCTCTCCAAGTTTATTGTTTCCTGAGAAAATCATGAAAACACTTTTCTTCTCATTATACTTTAACCCGTGCTGCCCAGCATATGCCTCACAAACTTGTAAAAGCTTTCTTAGACCATTAATTGATGGACTCAGCAACACCATATCATCTGCGTAACTAATGTTATTTACACTCACATCATCTATTCGACATCCGACATGCATGTTGCTGAGCCCACCAATCAGCTGATCAACATACAAATTAAATAACCTCGGTGAAGTGAGACCACCCTGTCTTACACCACAACTTAGAGTATACTCTTCAGAAAATTCCTTCCCCCATTTCACCATGTTCCTTTGATTATTGTACCAATAAGAAAGTATACCTACAACTTCTGGTGCTGCACCTGCACCCATCAATTTAGACCACAGTACATTGTATGACACAAGATCGAACGCCTTCGAGAGGTCCAAGAAACATGCATATACAGGTGTTTTTCTTTTTAAATAATAGTTAACAGTGTGTTTTAGTGTTAATATTGCACTCTCTGTGGACAACCCCCGACGAAATCCAAACTGACCATCGTTCAACCTTGTGCAACTGCTCAGTTTCCCATCTATTAATTTATCTAGTACTTTGGCTATAACAGTAGCCAGTGAAATTGGCCTATAGTTACATTTATCCGATATGTCCCCAGTCGAATTTTTAACAAGCGGAATAACAACTGTTTTCATTAGGTCTGGAGGCAAGTAAGAGTGTCTAATGCAAAATGTAAACAACATTGAAAGTACCCTACTTATATGCGACCCAGCATATCTCAAATGCTCCACTTTTAATCCTTGCGGCATAAGTTTAAGTTGGTGTCAGAAGCTAATGTCAGATTTTGTACAGCTTAAAAATTTCGGCTTGCTATTAAAATGATGATGACGACTAAAATGACTAGTATAATATAACTTAGTATTATTTTTGTTTTTATATTCTATTTATTTTTTAGTTTGCACGCACAATTTTTGTTTTTTCAAATTCTTGTCACTCAAAATATGTGTTGGTGAAGATTTATAATTGGCTTCTGACTGATTTATATTGCTACTCATTATGTTGTTGATCTTCACAATATATTTAAAAAAAATGTTGCGTCGAAAAATTGCAATTCAATCATATTTTCCAACTCAACACCAACACTCCGAGACCTTATTATGCACAAAGTACACGAGTGTTCGCAACATATTGATGGTCGAATCACAGTACAATGGTCGACGAGGCCGGTGCTTCGCCATACATAATAGATGAGTTGTGATTCGCTTGATCGATGGCCGACGATTTGGCTCGGCTCGGTTAAGACCGCCTCTGGCTGCCGACCTATCGATTTGTCACGAAACGAAATTGGGTAATATGATACTGGATAATGCTAATGCTGTTTCCGATAAAGAAGACGCGTTGGCGTCAGTTGATTGTAATTCTAGATTTAATGTGACGACGGTGGACTAATTATCTTTTATCTCTATCGTCCACGTTGCCTACCTCTATAACACGTTGCTCTGCCAGCAAAAATGCAAATGCCCCTCCACTGCCAAAGCCACGGTTCCCTAAATCCCCACCCCATGGAGCACTGGAGACCTTATTTACCGACAGAAACACAATACTATTTAGAAGAGTATTGTTTAGCTGCGGTATTCTGTAAAGTCGAGGTACTTCCCCAGTCGGGCGGCTCCGATTCGAACGGGATACCCCACTATGCCCTACCTCTCTTAAAATTGTTGATGACATTGACATGACAATTCAACATGGCACCATTTTGTTACAGTATTGGCCACCGGATCTGATAACTTTGTGGTAAACTAGTATGAATCGTAATATGAAACGCTAAATTGCCTTTTTAAACCCCCTGTTCCCCTGAAGCCTTAGGCCGTCAGCCGTCTGCAGACTCCTTAAGTTTTTCCTTTCATCCATAAGACAAAACTCGCCAGAAATTGGTAACAAACACTCAAAGATTAGGGACTAAAATTTGCACCGTCTTCACGTGAGCGCATGACGGCACCCACGTCTTGATAACCCTACTAAAATGGACAGATCCTGTTTACTTTCCGGCATTTACGCCCTAAAGGTTTCGGGGTGCCAATACAAAGCTCTTTCCGGTCTGACCCAAACCTTAGTTGTTCGATGGGATGTTTCTGCGGAGGTATATGGAATTTCATAGAGATATTTAGGAAAATTGCAATAATACAACCCAAGGTATTAAAATAAATTTAAAAAAGGTATTAAATTCGTGCATAATTTCAGAACGGCTTTACCTATATAATTTATTCTTTTTTTTGTGTTTATAACTGCCAGAACAAGGTTTATTTATAAGAATAAAGGGTAGGTGTTTTTTTATAACAGACAAGACAGGCATTTGACCGCCATCTCGCCTGTTGGTAAGTGACGATGCGGCCGAAGATGAAGTCCGTGCCCGAAATGCCCGTCCACAGTCTATTCACTCTAGCCCTGAAGGTATCCAGATTATACTGATCAGGGAACCAAAGCGGCTCGTGCGGATAGCTGGAAGATCCACGACATAAGGATGGAGCGCTCGCCCGGATCGCGTCTCCCGATGGTGGAAAGGGGCCGGCGGAATGAGGTCGTGCAGCTGCTTCGCACACTCTCCGAAATGTACGAGTAATCTGTAGAAGACCGACAGACGCGCAACCCTACGCCGATGTTCGAGGCTCTGCAGCCTAGCTTTAATCAACCGCGGGTCACAAATTATATTTGCAAGTTTTTCCACCGAATCCAAAGCCGCCAAATGATATTTGGCTGATCCATCCCAGAGGTAACATCAGTACTCCATGCAGGACCGCACTTGTGCTTGATATAACTGAAGCAACTGCTTTGGAGTGAAGTACCGTCTAACCTTCGAGAGGATACAAAGTTTTCTTGCTGCAGTCTTTACTTTGGATTCGATGTACTGACCGAAGTTGAGATTTGAAGATAGCTCAACACCAAGAAGCTGTAGGTTGTCGGTAATTTCCACAAGAACATCCCAAAAAGTTGGAGTTAGATGGATATGACTCCTTTTGGCGGAAAACAAACTCGCCTGAGTTTTGGTTGCGTTGAACGCCACTAGATTGGCTTCACCCCAATCAGAAACTGCCTTGAAAGCGATGTCCAATCGATCAACCATGGCCTCTCGACAAGACTGATTATCGTCCCTGTTGGCTTTTGCCTCTGACAGATATCTATCCATTATCGTGCTGTCATCTGCATATCTAAAGGTATCTGGTACAAGCAGATTGTTAATATGCAGCAGGAATAAAGTCGCGGACAGTACAGATCCCTGAGGAACTCCCGCGTCGATAGCCTGGAGATTAGACGAGTAGCCATCGATAACTACACGGATTGAACGTTTACTCAAAAAATCCGATATCCAGGTGCAAAAGCCAACAGGAATACCAAATGAAGGAAGCTTGCTTAGAAGGCCTGCATGCCAAACCCTGTCAAAGGCCTTAGATATATCAAGAGACACAGCAAGAGCCTCGTCACGTCTCTCAATGGACTCACTCCATAATTATGTGGCATACACCAGAAGGTCCCCAGTAGACTGACCACGGCGGAATCCGTACTGGTGATCGCTGAGAAGATCGTTACCTTCAAGATGCGAAAGGATTTTGTTGTTCAGTGCACGTTCCATAATCTTACAGAGTATGGAAGCGGCCGAAATACGGCGGTAATTGGAAGGGTCGGCACGGCTGCCTTTTTTGGGCACGGGCTGCACATTGGCAAGCTTCCACGACTTAGGTACATTACCAGTCTCAAGTGAGAGGCGATACAGGCGCGTGAGTATAGGAGACAACTTGAAGGCACATCTACGCAGGACTATTGCCGGTATACCATCAGGTCCACTAGCCTTTTTCACGTCCAGACTCAGATTTTTAATATCTATTTCTGATGTATTCGCAATTGGCGATATGGGAGACAACATCAGGTACCCTCGTGGCACAGTTTACCAGCTGGGTGAGATCTAGCAACAGAGCTAGTTTACATGCCTCTCTCCCAGCTTAATCCGTCACCTGGTATGGGAAAAGCTACTCTTGGTGGTGGGCATTGAAATCCCCCAGAATGACTAACTGCGCCGCGGAGTAACGTTCCATCGCTTCCTCCGCCACTTCTACGAGATGGTCACATAAGCGATTCGTCTCCTGATCCCCGCTGTGCGATCGGTAAATGCAGGCATACAGGAGTTTCACATGACCTGTATCCACCAGCAACCATAAAATAGAGAAACTAGACCCCTCAAAGCTCCTTAGACGCCGAATGCAGATGTCTTCGCGAGCGTACACACAGACTCCGGCACGAGGTACAAACCTGTGCTCGAGAGTATACCCTGGGTAGCGGAGGTACGCCGCTTCAGCCGGACATCTGATCTGCGTCTCGGTGAGGAACAGCAGCTGCGATTTTTTAGTTTCAAGGTGGTAGTGAACTGCGTCGAGATTTGCGTGCAGATGTTAGTGAGGTGCACTTTGAGTGGGAGGGAGTGCAGCCGCTGCTTAACGTTTTTCCTTTTTTGTACTATTAATATTGTGAGTGAAAAGGTTATTTTAGGAGGATGGCAGTTGGATGAGGTGGCGGTCCGCCTACCAGCAAACATGCTCACCAATACCGCACGAGAAGGTACCTGACGCGGGGACCGCGGGGACGCCCGAACCCCCCCAGATTGGCTACCTGGCCCTCCCATTCGGTCGTCAACCGGCAAGGTAGAGCAATCTGGGATTTTTCGTAAGATGGCTGGGCAGCCTTTCACTGGTGGCTAACCAGCTACTTGGGCCCCCAACTATCTACGGTCGGCCAGCGGCGGCACTGTGCTTCGGATCCCGCTGCTCTCCGAAGCTAGGCACACGGTACGGGAGTGGTGAGCATCAAGAAAAAGACGGTTACGCACAGCGACTACAACTGTCCAGACCCATCCTCCAAGACGGCTACTCCAGACGTCGCAACGAAACACGGCTGGGCCACTTGACGACGCGTTCGCCTGGAGGGTGTTGACCAGCCACGGCCTACCACCGGAGAGAATGCTGTCCATTTTGCACTACCCGGGGATCACGTGTAGGGTATCGAGAGTCATGAAACCTAAAGTGGGCTTCGCCTACGGACGCGGACAGCATTGATCCCCAAAAGTAGGTAGAGGTAGAGTAGGGGCTGGGTAGGTGAAGCGTAGGTGTCTGTTAAGTGTAGGGTAGGGTAGGGTAGATGTAGCGTAGGAGTAGGGTAGGGGTAAGGTCAGGTCAACTAGTATTTTATAAAAGCGATGGGAAGCGGATTATTAATTAAGTAGGTATTGATTTACCCTGCACATTGCTTCGATAAAATAATTAAACATCTGTCAATAGCAGTCAGTTTTGCTAGGGTTCAAACATGAATTCTAATTACGTAGGTAGGCTAGGTAGGAATTAGTACGTAAAGACAGCAGACATAACTACTCGTATTTTCATAGAACTAGTTTACTGAAATTTGTTTTTCTAATTTGCTTTGTTGTATCCTTTAATTATTTTGTTTCGGAATTTCGATCCAATGAACCTTATTTAGGACGTGCTGGCTATATAAATGATAAAAGATAATTTACTTTCAATACAATAGCCAGAAATGGCGACCGCTTAACATTACTGAATGAATACTCATAAACATTTATGCGCACGAGAATAATGTGTCAGGGCGAAACGGTCGCATTAAAAGAGAGAAATCCGGAAAAGACCGGAGCGGTACCGGCATGGGCTCATCGGAGCATTAATACCGGCAAAGCGCACCGGACATGTCCATTTGCAGTGGGACATTAAAACGCGGGGTTGCGTTATCTCACTGTTGCCGCTGGATTTTTTGTGCTTCCGTTTACGCATAAACTCGCTCGTTCCGTGATTTAATTTCTTGTTTATTCTTGACGGTATTTTTTAAATGGTTTTACACGGATGAAGTAGGCGGTACTTTTACGTCTTTGCTTATTATGTTGGTTCCAGGTCGGTTACTTCTAAACCCTTTATTCGAAACTCATTAAGCCGTTGCTGATTCGTTGGTGATTTTATTTTAATAAGATATTTCTTTCGATCGAAGGTTCGATTATAGGGCTTAGAATGGAACTTAATAATAGGATCGGTCGGTGGCCGGTTAGAGTATACGACTCGTAAGCCAGAGAGGTCCCGGGTTCGAATCCCGCTCCGGCCATGTACCAATGATTGTTTTCTAAGTTATGTACATTAGTTCAATACTAACCGATGCTCTTATGGTGAGGGCAAAACCTCGTGATTAAACCTGCAAATTCAGGCGACTGGATGTGTAACCATGATCCAATCTGGTTAAGTTCCCCTGGTAGCAGGGTCATGGAGGTCAGATGGCAGTCGCTCCACTGTAACTACCTGACCTGCCAAATCCTGGATCATGATCAAGGTGGACCCCGGGCCCTCGTGCGCGAGAGCACAACCGGGACATTAACGCCAAGATGATTTTTACTTTATTTTTTTTATTTCATACGGTAGGCAAACAGGCAAGCGGGCCACCTGATCGAAAGTGGTCACCACTGCCTATAGACATTAGCAACACCAAGAGTATCGCTAATGCGTTGCCTACCTCTATAACACGTTGCTCTGGCAGCCAAAGGCAAATGCCACTCCACTGCCAAAGCCACGGTTCCCCAAATCCCCACCCCATGGAGCACTGGAAACCTTACTCACCGGCAGAAACACAATACTATTTAAAAGAGTATTATTTAGCTGCGATATTCTGTACGGTGGAGCTACTTCCCCAGGCGGGCGGCTCCAATTCGAACGAGATACCCCGCTATGCCCTACCTCTCTTAAAATTATCTCTCTCTCTTAGATTATAATGAAACTAATCACTATTTATAACGATATAAATAACGACGATTATTACCTCGATGAATCTACCTCGACGGTACAATTCATCGATGGGTTGTTACTTCGAAAGGTCAGTACCTCGATGGTTCAATTCATAGCTTGGTCGTTACCTCCAAACACAAAATTAATCAAATATATAGTATCTTTATTACTATTACTTTTAGAGGCAACGACGAACCATCGCTGAAATGTACCATCGAGGTAACATAATTCGAGGTAAAGTATTGGAACCCTTAGAATGTAGGCCCTTAAAAGGAACGGTCAGAGTTTGTCTTTGGTTAAGCAATACGCCAACTAATATATAATTTAGACCCCAGACGGGGGTCGTGGGTTTTTTTTCTCGCGCCACCGCTAAAATGTTGAAACAAATGACTTCAGCCCCAATTTTCTCCCGAGCCCCGCTGCCGACCCTATCGTTTCTGACTTACGTACGCGGAATATTAAACTAAGTTACTTGCAAACTTTATGTATTATAAACGCTTGATGGTTATGATCGGTTTTCCATATTGACCCACTCAAGGGTCCCTGGGACTCGATACAATAAGGGTTACGTCCCACCGAAATGGCCCAAACGAAACCCAATGATGCGAACGAATAGGCTAATAGAATAGGGGAATTGTTCACTCGATTATTGGGCCGAATCGATGCGATAATTTTCTCGGAATCGTCAGATACCGATATTTGCTATCTGAAAAGGATTGGGCTATTGAAACTGAAACTGGGACAGGGTCTGCTATTGTAATTGAGGCAACCCAGATTGTCAAGTTGAAACGATTGTATTTCGCGATGTTGATATTTCAGAGGCAGGTTTGATTTGTTTGATTGGCATGAAGGTATGGTGGAAAAATGCAAGGACAATTTCGCTCTGCACTTAAAAAACGTTTTACAATAGAGAAATAATTTCGTACCAAAACTATTTTCGTATTTTTATAGTCAAGTGCAGGCGGTAAGTAATGCACATCACTTAAATAGTCAAACATACTTCCCAGGTTTGTCACCGGTTTGTCATGATTATTTTTACCTCGATACGTCGAAGCGTCTGCACGTTTAATGATCACCAGTAGAGCTAACAAACATAGGATGACAAACACATATAACCACGAGTCTTAAAACACTTGTATTGTAACTTGACTTTGTATTTACTGACACGCGTGCGACAGAGGCCACCCTCGAAGCCGACGTGTATCTACTATTACCGCCGACATCTCTATTTGACTGACATCATGTCATGTTAAGTATAAGGAGCACTATCTACTCTATCCAAACCCTACAAACTCGTTTCCCAGACTTCACTTCATAACATTTTAGCTGCGCCTCTTCTAGAGGGTGGGTATGATTACCAGCCAAGGCCGTCGCCTACCACCGGGAAAAAATATATGTCTGTCAGCACCCAGCATGAATCTAACCGACGCAAGATTGGTGCTGTCACGAATATTGCTAATCTCAATAGAAGTATTATTATATTAGATGGGACTTACACTCGAGTACCTTTTCGAATTGCTTTCCCGACGTTTCGGTAGGGTAACCCACCGTGGTCACGAGAAGACTGCCGTGGAGAGGTGACAGCTGCGGTGATCTGCTGGTAGACGAGTGATTTATTACGCAAGACGCACCATGACACACAACCATACACACAGTCTGTCAAGTATTATGTTGGCGCTCAAATGGTGGCACCTGCCTTTTACGAACGATAAAAACTTTAATGAATGTCAGGTCTAGAAAGTCGCTACCAAGGATCGTAACTTGTGGCACATAACGTCTAAACCCAAATTTTATTCCGTGTAATTCTTACAGACTTCACTTTATATAAGTGTATTGTACCCCACGTAATATTGGTATTTTATTTGAAATTTTTACTTTTCTCAAAGGAATATCAAAAGTAAGAAATGTCAGAATTTCACTGAATAAAAATCAGATTTAAGTAGTCTTTGTATTTATCTGTATTATTATACACCTAAACCTTCCTCATAAATCACTCTATCTACTTGTGAAAACAGTATGAAAATCCATTCAGTAGCTTTTGAGTCTATCGCGAACAGACAGACAGACGCGGCGTGTCACTTTGTTTTATAATTTGTTGAGATTTCCGCGCACTTTGTGAAGAGCCACTCATAAGCTTATGGAAACTGTAAGGGCCTGAATATAATGAGAATGTGAACGGAATATGCAAAATACTGGGTCACTTTACTACGCAGCTTCATTGTCAGCTTGTTTTTTTGCTGGTATCGAAAGCTGAACAAGCGAAAATGCAAACTGACCTCTTCATGCGAGTGGTCATTCCACAGTATTACAATAATGGTTTATGGTTTCACCCATCTTGTGGATGACGTTAATGATCTTTATGGTAATGTATGGTAATTTTTCGCCGGAGGAATTTGTGTCGGTCGCGTATTCCGTGAATACTTATTTTGTGTGGCTTTATTTTCCTGATGGGAACGAATTGGTGAGGGCCGGGTGAGTGATGTAGGCAATAGATTGGTGGACTTGTTAATGCTCCATTATTGTTGTTTTGCATTCTGTTCAGAATATTTTATAAGTATAATCTAATATCTCTATTTTATAAATATAAGTAGGTATCTAATATTGGATTTTGTCTACTGCTTTGTGTAGCATAAATTACGGAAACTTAAATTTTCATATATTTTGTAAGTTGAAATCCGAATCTAATCCAACAAAACTTTGTAAGTATAGCCAGACAACATTACACACAGCATTACATTTATGATTATATTGCGGTAACTGAAATCGTTATAAAATAGAATTTTGATATTTAGGTAACACTGACGACAAAAAAAAGGGGTAGGTATTCTTCAAAAACGACGACTTATTACCGATAATAAAAAAAAATTACCCGCAGATAAACTTTAAAAGGATTAAATAAATATATATTATCTACACTACTATATTCAATTATGATCGAAACTACAGAATCTATCTCACTAAACTGTACCCAATTGAAACTAAAATAACATATAAATCGGTTCAATCGTTTGGTACCAACGACACAAAGAATACAGAGGTTGTAAAACACCCGTACATTCTTATGACAGCTTCCGTAACACGGTAAAGACAGATACGATAAGACAGTAATGTAATCGAATCTGTCTACGCCAAGTTTAAATCATCACACACACCTTACAACAACAAAAGATGTTAAAGGCCAATGATGATGATGAAAGACCCCACTGTTTTGAAATTAAATTGAAAATCAACCATCTGAATTGAAAATTATGTAACTTTATTGTAAAAAACACACACACATACACAGCATTTATATTTAGCTTCCTAAATTGTCGTTTACGTTTGTACATATTGTAGTGTAACTATGAATATAATTAACGTTAATAATATATAATAAAAAGCTATTTAGTTAGAAAATATAAAAAAACAGTTTATCCAATTCACGTCCAAACTATCCTTCATAATTCTGGGCCCAAAATGGAGTTGTTTGCGCAACCTCAGCAAGTTTTGAAGTGGCGAAGTGTAAATTCAGAAACCCTTTGATGGAAGGTAGGGCGTGTAAAATTTACAAGGGTACTGCACGCTCGTGAGGGAAGCTTAACCAAATTCGTTTATTTACGTATCAATATTGATAGACCGTAGTCCGACATAGGGGGGTGTTTAACGCACATGGACGCACAGTTTATTTAATAATTTAGGCAATGGGACAAAGCTAGGAAGTTACAATGGAAATCCCAAATGAGAATACTTTAAGCTACACGCGTAAATGCAAAGCAAATCACAGATATGAGGCATTTCATTTCGTACTCACAGCGCATATGCGGTTCTGCAAATAGTAGATATTATAGGTGACAGTTATCTTACAATCAAGCTGTCTGCACTAGCAAAAAATAAGAAAAACATTATATAAACAAACCCTGAACCAATATTTATCAAAAGTAATAAACAGAGTACCAGCAATCCTCAATCCATCCTATAATGAATATAGATACCGAGGGCACAACTAAGTTAATATTGATTCACGACATAAAACAATAAACGTGGAAACGGGAATGGTCTTAATAACATTCGAAATCACAAATGAGCATTCCAGAACCCTGCTTCCCATTTAAAATTTCCGGGAACATTCCATCAATATTATCATGATTATTCAAATCAGGGCCCCGTCGACCTAAAATTGTCTGTAATATTGAGTGAATTAAGACTGAATAACTCAAATTTTGTAATTCAAACTGATTATAATTGTGTGAGATACGAACAAAATTGGAGGAAACGGGGCCAAGGTCGTGCGCGTCGAGAAGGGCAAAGGGGAGTTGCGTAATACAGGGCAGGCCACTTTTCACATGTTTTAAGATTGACACTCCTACACAATTTTCTTTCTTATTTGTTGTCTCTCGTCAATCTTGGGACAGCCTATCATGTATTATGCCATGTGCCCTTTTGTTTATTGTAGATAGAAATTAGGTTATTTCTTTTCCATATCATCATCACAGCCCATCATAGTCTACTGCAGGACTTAAGGTCTCGCCACGAAAGGGGAGGTTATTGCCATAATCCCCACGCTTGGCAGGCGGGTTGTGGATCGCAGTGTTATTATTTCTTTGTATCGCTGTCTTTTTCATGTAACTTCACTAAAATGCAAAATGCAATTTTATAAATTATTTATAATATTGTCCTACACAAGATTTAGCTAGATTAGCTAGAAATTACTTTAATTTACAAAACATAGAAATCAGCATACACCTACATCATCAACAGCCCATAACCATAAGCTCACTGCTGGGCTTGAGCTTCCTCTACATTAGTGGAAGATTTATCACACTTGGTAAACGGATTGGAGATCGCAGTGTTGAACATTGTCAATAAAAATGCTACTATAGCTACCCATTTTCTGGTTTACGTAGGAAATATATTAAAGGTTCGTATATTTACGACACCTGTCAATTAATGCGGTCAGCGCTATTCTACTTTCCCGGTCACCGCCTAACAATATTGGTATTACATGTCATTTAATATTAGATTCGCCGAAAACATAACCATTTCATCGGAATAATCCCAAAAGCGCGACAAAAAAACCCCTCTCACCTACGATATTAATGGGCCGAATTCATCACCGCTAATACCCTTCGTGTTAATGACGTATAAACAAGGAAAAATAGCGTTTACCTTTACACAAACATACGGATGACGCGTCGAATGAACACAAAGAGCCTGTAAACAGAATAAAAAAATAAACAACCAAAAGTGTTACACATAATGCCTCAAAGGCTAATCACCCGACATAAGCCGTCGGTGTCACCAATGATGAATTACTCGATTCAAACTCGCTGAATATCGATTGTCGATTATAAACTGACATGTTTATCGGGGCATTGTTTAGTGACGTCCATGGGGTGTTATGTGGATTGATGAGCCATGAACATGTTTGGGACAGTAAAGGGTATTGGGTAAATATCAATGTAGGAGGACGAAGCGAATTAAAGACAAACATTTGAAGGGGTCATTGGATTGCATGTGTTTGTGTAATGGATTATATATCTGTTTCGGTATATGTGTGTGTTTATTTTGGTTTGTGATAGTAAAGTAATTTGAGCGGCGAAAGGTACGGAAACTGTTATACCAACACCTACAGAAAAAATTTCAATTCCTTTGAATTGGGAAATTCGATCACAAATAAACGATGTTGGTGTAATCAGACTCAATGCTGACTAGTATAATATTTGTCCTATAACTTATCATTGTCATAAAATCACAAATCACTCTTTCCCACTCTCAGGTCGTCTTCATGTCTGAAAATCGTGATTCTAATGAGATTCTACTCGGTGCCGGATAACGATTTAATATAAAGTTTATGTCTCCGCGTTTTTTAGCCTGTCAGTTCTTATTTTGTTAAATTTGAATCAGGCAAACGTATCTGAACCTGGCAAAAATAACGTCCACTAAAATCATACGAGTCGTTGTCTAATCCGACTAGAGCTGTCCAAATTTCTGTTCACAGCTACTTGAAAAGGTTGTGACTGTGTGACGGGCTAGTCATAGCAACGATAGGTTAGGTTTACCAGGGAGCTTTTTTTGGATTTTGCTGGATAACACCCGTTAAGAGGGGTATCCCCAAAAATAATAAGAAAAGCTTCAACGCTTACTTGATTCGGATGTGGAATGAGCTCCTAGCCATAGTGTTTCCTTTGGACTGTGATATGGGATCGTTCAAGAGTTATATAAGAGGTCTTTTTAGAGGCGGGCAACGCATTGGTGACTCCCTTGGTGTTGCTGATGTCTAGTGGTGTCGGTGACAATTTTCCATCAGATGGCCCGCTTGTCTGCTGTATAACATAAAAAAGACACTTGAAATAGCTAATGCGGTTGTAGGCAATTTGGTTAGATCGTAAATAAATATAAATAAATAATAAATAATCGTGGACAAATTCACACAGCGCCATCTAGCCCCAAAGTAAGCAAAGCTTGTGTTATGGGTGCTAGATAACTGATAAACTACTTATATACTTTTAAATATATACTTATTATACATAGAACACCCAGACCCGTAACAGAAATTAAAATTCATCATTTCAATTTCTGCCCGGCCGGGAATCGAACCCGGGACCTCTTGCGTGGCATGTTGACCACTGAACCACTCAGGTCGTAAATACCTCAATACACATGAAACTGTAATCGGATAGGAAATAAAAACGCAGCTCAAAAGGCTAACTTACGATGACAGATTAAACCTGCTCAACTTGACAACGCTAAAGAAACGCAGAGAACGTGGCGACCTAATCGAGACATTAAAAATCATCAATGGGCATTACGACGTCCACGAGATTGGAAATTTATTTGTTTTGAACAAAAACCCCCACTTACAAGGACATCATCTGAAACTGGATGGGCGGTTTTCCAAAAACAACCCACACCGTCACTTCCTGACCAATCGTGTTGTGAGAGCCTGAAATGGGCTCCCTGAGGCGGTGGTGACCGCAGGGAACAAAAACGGATTTAAAAATAGATTAGACAAATTCTTAAGATCAGAATAACAGGAAGAATAATCTTGGTTAGAGAGAAGCCGGATGCAAACAACCCAACAGTTGTTCACAACTGCCTGCCTGATAAACAATAAAAAAAACTCTACACCTTGTCCTGTCATTGTTATCGCGTAAAAATATATTTTCCTTTGTCGGCACAGTTTCCAAACATCAGTCCCAATTAAAAATTCCGCGCGTCCCCAGAGTATCCTCATTAAGCTCGATGATTGCACGCCTTGGTTCCTCCACAAAAAACCCGTTGACTTGGTCAAATATTCGCCCCTCCACACAGCCAAATGGAAACAATCCCAATAGAAGCTTTAAAAACAACGCCGGCGACGCACGAGATTTCCCCGTGGAATTTAAAAATTAAAAAAGTCAGCGTTATATTAATATCCGGGAGTTCAAAGCCAGGAAGCATTAAAATACTGTTCATTATTTTTTTCCCAACGAACAAACAGACAATGATCGAGTCGGATATTCAAACTCAGCGGATTATTGATATTTGTTTGGACGTCAATTTTATTTGGCACCATTTACATGAGCATCAGAGGTCGAGCGTGTTTTCTTATTTTGTGCTTGATTGTTTTCGTTTTTCCATAATTGGTGCTGTTTTATTAAACATAGCTTTATCGATGTTTAGATTTGCTCTTAGAGTGGCCGTGTGGTGTCCGCACAGTAGAATAGCATCAACCCCTTACACTCGTGGGTGTCGTACAAGGCGACTAATGTTTTCGAGTCAAAGACTTAGCGTAGTCTGGAAAATGAGCAGCAGATTTTTCAATAGTTAAATTATCACTGCATTCTCCAACCCGCTTGCCAAGCGTGGAGATTATGGCAATAATCTCCTCTTTCGTGAGAAAGGCCCTAAGACCTGCAGTGGGCTGTTATGATGATGATGATGATTCTCTTAGAGTGAACATTTTGGTAAACTTGACTTTGATACAGATGATTATTTCATGCAGTGGATATGTTTACACAGTGGACCACATGTACCTAAACCTTTAGTTTCACACCATCTTTGGTATGTAATGATGTAGCCGGAAATCCCATTTGCAGAGTACATTTAATAAAATATCATTTTCTGATGTTTTACAAATTACACTATAGAGCTATTACGTTTAAGGAAATATTGTAAACAAACAACGGTAGATCTTAGAGACAAAGATGGTCTTCATTAAAATCGCCAACAAATACTAGCTAGTAGATAAGGGACTAATCAATTAAAGAAGCCTTTTAGCCAAAGGCCCATCAGTGATACTTTCAGAAATGGAACACAAAACAAAGCCGTAACATGAAATCAGAGTCACGAAATACATTATGTTGCGATATAACTAGCTTACAAAATAGCTAGCTTGAAAATTGGCTAGGCCGCGAAATAACTGGCTTGTTAAATGACAAATTATATAGGTTCCCGTACCCAAAGGGTACCACCGGAGCACCATATTATTAGGTAGAATCTTGAAATTGTATATTTATTCCAATTTGATAGGGGATATGATAATCATACAATATTTACAAAATTGAAATGGTATTGAAATTTTGTAACTAGGTACATCCCCTGTGAAAAAAGAGCAGACACAAATCTGATAGAACGGCACGATATTTTTTAACGGGCTATGCCTCACCACTCATAACTACTGCTGCCAGGTAGCCAAGAGCTAGTGCGGCGACCACACACAGTTCCTGAGTTAAGACACTCAGGCGCGCTTGAGGAGGAGGCTGTCTTGGAACCCACATCAAGTTTAATTAAGATGTAACAGTAATATAATAAGACCTACCAGACGTTATAAGTACGAATTTTGTTTTGAAACAATGGATTACTTTTTCTGCAAATAGCTATTATGTGATCACTATAGAAAAGTTAGTGTTCCCGACCTCCTCCTCCCGATACAAAAAATGTTGAATAAATACCTATTTATGTTTAAGAAGAAAACGCCCAAAAGATCAATTGAAACAGGTAACCTAATCGCGAAGACTTAAATAACAACAGGTGTACCTGAGCTTACTTAATTCCATTAAAGTAACGATCAAGCGTAAATGGAACCCAGTGGGAATTCCAAGAAATCAAATTAGATTAGAATTAATCTTGCCATTATACTGTAAATGCTTTCCGTTGCTTTATTTATTTATAAGTCAGCTTCTTGCTTTCAAGGGGCCGGAATGGCGTGCGAAATAAAATCGGGTGGCCATGCTGACCGATGAAATATGGGACACTGGGAAAAGGGTCGACGATTGTTGGGCGCTGATTCAAGACGTATACTTATAGCTAGCTATACGGTGGTTTTGCAAGGCCAACGGCACGTTAACCTAAATTATTGAAACGTATTATTACTTTTATTGTGTAGGGGACGTGGTGTAGAGGAATTATTTATAAACCCAACTTGTTTTTTAGCTACAATTGAGCAGCTGACGCGACATTGTGAATTCTCGCGTCAGCTAAACGATTCCTTTTCTGTCCGCATACCATAACATTTTTCGTTAACACCAATCACTTAGATTTAAATTTTTAATCTCTAGACATACGTACAAATAATTTCACACATCCTTATATTCATATACACTACACTCTCTTCAAATCAGTAGTTAAATCATTTTATATTTTGGAATTTGGAGTGGTTTGCAATTGTAAAGGTTATTAAGGTTTAAATTACTTTCAGATGTGCATCAATAAACAAATTGCAAAATAAAGTTAGATCCAACGAAATTAAAAACAAGTTCGATTTTCCACTCTTCAACCTCTTGCAGTATTCAATTATCCCAGATTCATCTCGCGAGGCAGCCACCCCAATGAAACGTGAAGTATGCCTCATGTTACAGTATGACGTGTATGTAATTACTTAGCGACGTATCGCAGAGTCATGCCCTGTCATTTTCGCTAACGCCGTCCCTCACTGGGGCACCGTTAAGGGCTTTCCCTCCAAGATTCTGCGTCTTATTAGAATCAGCCGCAGCGAGCAAATATGCAAAGGGTTAATTTTGCAGTATATTTACCTGTAACGTATGAATATGCACGAGAATTTGTTCGTACATCGTTTTCGAGATACCAACGGGTGTATGGACAAAATTTATTAAATTTAAGATTTTTGTCTAAGCATATTTGGTATTCTATAACTATGTTGTAACTCAGTTAATTATAATACTACTTAATAACCCATATCAGCAATGGGCAGATTACATTTTTTCCGAACCGATGGTCTTTGGGGTAGAAATCTTCTCCAGATAATACAAACAACCAAACGTAGGATTAGGGCGTCCTGTTGCTAGATGGGATGACAATCTGCGCAAAACCTCCGACAGAGACTAGAAGCAGAAAACTGTCTATCAACAACTGGCCCGAGTACAGCGCTTTGAGGAAGACTATTAGTATGTCTAGTAGATCACTGAAGGTGGCTGATGCCGATAAAGCGCCAACTATACTCGCCTATTCCTGTATTTCCATCCATGTAGGTTTAATCACGTAATTAAGATAGAAATGTAAGAAATTTGTGGTGAAAAGGGAACATATATATCCGCTCCACGTTTGTTCTCTCAGATTATGGATCTAATATGTATTATACAAGAAACATTAGCTTGGTAAAATTAATATTTTCTGCTTTGAAAAAAAATTGTTTGAACCTACTTAAGCATTTAGTCTAGACATCCGCGAAACCGCAACAAACGCTTGAACCTAGCCGAACAAAAGGGAATCACAATCCGCAAGAATCATAAAGACAAACGCAAGTCACTCGTTTTAAGAGGATATTTTTTACAGCAAACATTATCCGGCGAAATTAAACAACACAAAGGAGTGGCACTTTACTGTGGAAGCTGTTTTTCAAAGATACGCCGCGGGGGAAGGAAAAATATTTGACTTGGCCAAACAAGCGGCCCATTGTTACTTGCCCTTAACGGCTTATTTTGCGTCCCACTAAACCTTTGCGATATTCGAGAATGCTTCTTGCGTGACTTTTATATGTATTCCGTTTAAGTTTTCGCTGTAAGTGAAAAGTTGGGACAGCGTTTTTGGTGCTTTGCACGAAAATCAGGGCAAAATTTAATTACCAGCGAGAAACAGCTCACTAATATCCCTCCACTCCTTGTGGTGTATATTGTTATATATATATACTGTTGAACTTAACCTTCCTGCACCTTAGTGGAGCGTTTTGGCATAATCTGATGTCTGTCGACATTTGCTTGACCTTTAAAAGCCATAACGAATTTTTAGGAATTTTATTTTCAGCTTAATACATAGTCTCGATTTTGCAATTTTAAGACCTAATTATGTCAGTGACCTTAGTTCTGCTACAGATATCTTCATTTCTGATAACAACCTGTAGAAAAAGTGGCCGAAATGGCAATGCTCTGTTAAATAGCTCTCTGACCGATGGGGCGGAAAGTGCGGACCACGTACCGGCAATCCAGCGTAGAACGGCATCCCACGAGATGGATGGACGATCTGGAAAAGGTCTTATGGAGTCGTATGATGCAAGAGATACAACGGCGATCGATGTGGTAGGCGTAGGGACAGGCTTGCGTTCAGCTGCATGTAGATGTCCTGCGGTTAGGATATTGATGATAATTTCGCGCTATTTGACCGCCATCTCACCTGATGGTATGTTTCGATGTGCTCAAAAGGGCGTGCCTGCCTAGAAATAGCCTGATTGGTAGGCATCAAACAGGTAGGAATATTCTGCAACGAAAATTGTGTTTTATTCCCTATACTGACATTCTCGCTACCTTTACGTAACTTAGGCTGCAAACTGCCGCCCGTTTTTCTACACACTATCTCGACACCGATCTGGCTCGGCAAAGGGAATTTTTAGCGCCACGTTGACACGACTGACCTAACCCCTTTTTTAGTTAACACTGAGGTCCAGCTTTTTGTGTAAGAGGATTTATTGCCGGGAAAAACTGAGGCGCATGTTTAAATAAAATTAGCAGCACGTTTCCAAATCGGTAAGATATTTAAAACTTTAATAGTTATAGGATAGGCCGTTGCCGTATGATGCCGTAGATCAGGCCAAGTAGACGAGGAAAAGCAGGACAGCAAACCATGGCATAAGCTGGGATTGTTTGCTAGAATGATGATGGTTATTTAAAACTGAATTCTGTTATCATTTCAGAATATCAATTTTCTAATAACAAATGATTTAAAATTACTAATTACAATTATTTACCCTCCACAAATGTAGAGAATTAGCATGGACGGTTGATGATGATTACGATGAGGACGAATGTATTATTGAACCAACTTCAAAAGGATGATAGAATATGTGATAATATATTAAACAAACTATTAAAATGAATAAAGTTTTAAATCAAATTAATTTATCTAGTTTCTGAATCAACTATTTTTAGAGCACGTAGCTATTTAAAAAGCTACGTCTAGTACTGTAAAGCTTTATTAAAGCTCTGTGGCAGCTTTCGCCGAAAGCTCAGCTTATCCTTTGAGTGAGGTAAGCTTTGCCTGAGGAATAGACCGGAGTTCTAACAGAAGCCTTTTACATATCACAGAAAGGAATATCACTGTTGAATAAGCTCGATACAAAACAAATCACATTAATTAGCCGCTAATTAGCGATTCCTTTGAAGTAAAAGCCGGCTGATAATATAGTATTATTTAATTTAAAATCGAATTTATTTGACAATTTCTTACAGAGCAAACAATCTATCACTCAATTAAAAATCGAGATTTCATTGATACCCATATTAGAAAAACTTCAGGCACTGTGATGCCAATAATATAGCGTACCTTTTAAACGCAGTGTAAGATCCGCTAAAAGAACACATAGCTAGACTTGGACGAGTATTGTTTGTGAATACGGTTTTAAGGCCATAAGCTAAAGTTCAAGGAAAATATTAAGTTAAACCGCTCAGCGTCAGGATTAACGCCTCATATAACAAACGAGAGCTAGTGACAAAAGAATCACGTGATATCTTCAAAGAGAAATCGCGATGCTCCATCGAGTCACGAAACCCATTAAAAGTTTCCAATAGAGTCATGAAAAATGAAAGTACTTTTACGATTCTCCACTGTTCAGAATCTCGACTTCATAATATCAATGACTTGCTGAAAACATCCACTTTAGGTTCTTTAGGAGGATTCATTTGGTTGGAGTGAGTTACATTCGCCTTCGCAGTACATCTTTGCTGAAGATAGAACATGTATTTAGAGTTTATATTTTCTTATGGAAAACATTCAGAATTTCTTTTTTTGGCAAAAAAAGCTCGAGGCGTACTGTTAAAAAATAGGGCCTCAGAATTTCCGTATACTAGTAAATAAGCAGCAGGGCTTCTGAACTGCGATTTTCAACCCGTCTTATAACAGCTATGCAATACAATACCTACTTTGGCTGGGTCTCACGTCCCCCAGCTGACTGGAATGGGCTGTTTGTGATCTAAAACATTACAATATAACTGATGTCTCAAGTAGCGGACCAATTTTTATATTAGGAAGCTTCCTGTATCGTCAGTCAGTGCTCAATTGAAGAATGGAATAGTACATTGCTAAAGTGGCTATAGCAGTTGTTATTGGGTCTAAGTGGAGTATTTGTCGACCTTGGATTTTTCGAACCATGCTGTGCGACTGTTCTACTTTGATAATTCTTAGCCCTCAGAAGTCTAAACTAAGGGGAGCAAATAATTGGCCTTGAACTAGTAAAAGTAGAAACTGACTGATTGTCTGAACGATCAATTCGAGAACAAGAACCCAAAGTTTGTAGAGATCAGGGCCTCAGACGTCTTCTAAATTTCAAGTAAAGTATAAGAATTAGAAGTATAAGAATGTTTTCAATTCCAGTGGGAAAGAGAGAAATTTATGTGGAAAACGGAATCTAGTAAACATTTACGAGGATACTCATAATCATCTTCATCTGTTGAGGCATATCTCACAATAATGAGTTTGTTTTAGAGCGGGTTATTCAGTTTGTCCGCCGTTGTAGCTAGCTACGAACAAGGTATTTATTTTCTCCTATATCACACCCAACATAATTTTCAACGAACTGAACTGATGGTCAGTGCGTAAAGGATTGTGAACGTTTTTGATACGCATACGAGCACGGAACAGAAAAAACCAGCATACAAGGCATTCGCCCTTTAATAAATCAATAAATTATTTTTGATTTCCTTAAAATAAATCAATATAGGTACCTTTACTTCGAAAAAATGCACAGTTAGATATTGTCAACTCAACTACAACGATAAAATATTCTCTAATGTCTCCTAAATATAATGGGCTTACATATTTAACTATTTTCTTTTCTTGGAAATGAATGTCGGTATGTGGTTGCGATCTTGTATAGTACCAATTTTCTTGAAAGCTGGCATTTGGTGCCAATGTAGCTCAGGTTAATAACCTCATAAGCTTTCTTAATGCCGACGACTTTGTCATATCTCGTAGGAATGAAAACGCTTTGTATGGAGTAACTAGGTACGTTAACAGATATTATATTGTTCAACTTTTTATTTTTCAGAATATTTTTTCATAAACTAAAACCTAAAATAAGAAAAAATATTCTGAAAAATATGCTGATATAGGTACCAAAATCTGAGTGTGAGCATTCTAAATCATTTTGGGAGTCAAACTTCTGGCACTCCGATGATAACACACATTAAGATACATTGCCGGATTGTAAAAAGAAAAAATTGTCTTGGTTATAAAAAGTTACAAGTAGTTATTATATAATATATTAAATAAAGGCATTAATTTTTTTCCATATAAATCAATTACATCTAATACATACCTTAAATACTTATTAAGTACTGTCTACCAAACTTACTAAACTGTTAATATTACTGTCAGCGATCAAATATTCAACTTTCATTATTAAAAGATCCATTAAACACAACAGAGCTGGCTGTTAAAATATTAAAACAAATCGATACTTTAGGTTTACTTTGAGAAGATTACTCCAAAATTTATATTAAGTAGGTTTTGTGGTGAACAAAGTAAACATTGCTCTATCAGTAAATTCAATATCAGTAAAAGTGGTAAGTTAGATTGGGACCTTCAAGAACTAATTTCAAACCTTGTCTCAAATGCCTATAACGCATTTATGCTCTCTGTGTGGCGGATTCTTTACTAGCAGATCATCGGATGGATCGTTTGCCTCCTTCAGAAATATGGGAAAAATATGATCCGACAAAATTATGGTTGCGCTAGTGAGCGTGTTGTAGCTACTAGTGATCTCTATTATATAGACGGATTATTATTATAGTTGGAGATATTATTATACTTCTACTAATGGCCACCTGTACAGAATTATTTAGTTTGCCATCGACACTTATTAGCTTTTACGATGATGAAAACTTCATAATACGTAGGTATTGCCTTGTTGTTGTCGATAGTTCGCCATGTGAAATAGGTATGTGTAAATAGGTCTGGTATGCGACGACTTTTAGTTTTTGTTAGTCGTTTGAGAGCCGATTTTTTCAAAATATATTTATTCTTCTTTATCTTTCCTACCATTTACCTATATTTCCGTAACTTATATCACGCAGACTTTCCGCGACCGCGTCTCCGTCCGAGTGGATTGTTCCTAAATCTTGCAAGCTTGAATACAATCCGAAGCCGAATTCCGTCAAAATCGGTGCAGTAACGGACAGACAAACAGAGTTAGTTTTGCAGTAGAGAAATTCAGATTTTTAGGAATTTTCTTGAAAATAAAGAAATCAAGAGACTTCTTCATTTAACATAGGTGAAAGTTGGCTTCTGCAAAGTATTAATCAAGTATCATGTGCTTCTGCGACGGCTTCTAGCGATTGATCCCTTGAATAAAAATATCGTATCTAATAAAATTAATCATTCCGATAACAAGTAATAACTAACAGCCACGCCCGGATTATTTATTATTAACCACGACATCTTGAAATTGTATCTGAATATTTCGATCTCAATTGTAATTGCTATAGAATACTTGAGCTGAGATCATTAAGCTATGAACGAACCCGTTTGTCAGCCCCTATCAACACAATTTGCAATGGAAAATCAACAGCCCAGCCCATTTGCATGATTGCTTGTTGCTAGATCGACGATATTTTGTTTTGAAACAATGGATTTGAATTTTTTCTTTTTACTTTTTTGCAAATATGTGTTCCAAAGCTCTGTGTTCATATTTCATGCATGTTTCTATTTCAAAATCACAAAAGAGAAACAAGCAAAATAAAATTTAATGCTAACTCTTTAGATAATAGTCAGTCAATTGTATGAAATATCTTTTATCATGATCACATAGGAAGATAGATCAATCGCCAGTCATACTGCCTGTGGCACAACTGATAGAAAAATATGTCGTCTAAGCTAACTATTATATGTCATATTTTCTAATGACAGGGTACTTGTTCTACCAGTCTCAGGGTCCCCCATGAAAGACCCTGGTCAACCTCACGTCGCCAACGGTATTACAATACAATTAAAATACTAGTGGCGAACTCGTTGCGTCAAAGTACGAAACGGTCATCCATTCATTTTTGGGACTGCGAGTCTTGTGCACTTCTAAGACTAATTTAGAAAATATCTTACAAGCCAGTGATTTTGGTTAACGAGCCGCGATGAAATATCAAACAGCAATGTCGCGAGTTAGTCTGTGGCTTCGTAAAGGTGCCTCTCCACCGTTTCTTTTGTTTCTCTCTCTTGCATATGAGAACAATCGAGAATACCACAAACGAAGTCGCGAAATTATAAGTCATTGGTGTTTGACGCTTCATAATCGGGATCGATTCTAATTCGACGTTTATCAAAATAGGGGCTGGAGTCACCGCAACCATATCTCAAATCACTACCTTATTTTCCTATTACCAACAAGTTTCATCTAATGGCTTCTACGGCAAGGTCTCAGCAATTATGTTATGAAACTCATGAATAACGTATAATTATCTCTGATATACTAGTCGAGTTCCAAAGGGACTGTCCTTAATTACTTGGAATTCTTGTGTGATATCGGTATACCTCGAGGGTCGTTAGCGATGTTAGTGAGAAATCAAAGTGATGTACCAAATGGGACTAGTGTTACACTTCGGAAACAGGGGGTTTATTTAATCACTATACATTTTACATTGTTGTTTTGTGTTGATATATCAGCATCTTTCAAACGATCGCAGTTGGTTCCTGCGGGAAGAACTCTATTCTTTTCCCGGTATAAAAAGTAGCCTATTTTACTTAGTGATAATGTTAACTATTTTTGACTGACAAATAAAAATACATATCCGTTCTCTTTATAACATTAGTATACTGGACATTAATAGTGTAAATATAAGTATAAATATATTATTTACCGAACAAATAACTCTAATTGTTTGTTTGTTGTATTGAATAGGCTTCGAAACTACAAGACGGATTTCAAAAATTCTTTCACCGTTGGGAAGCTGCACTATCCCCTGGTGACATAGGATTTATTATATTTTCTAAAAAAATACGGATCTTTAATAAAACTCCAATAATGTAACCCAAGGTGTAAAAAAACACCCAAAATATTCCTTACATCGCGTGTGCTGCGAAAACTATTGATGATAGAACAAAATAATGTACTACGACTTTGCACAACACATCATTATCTACAAAAAGTGTCGCAACAGTATATATCTAACTATTATAGTTATGTCACAATAAGTGTTCTTTTATTTTCAAAATTTAATTGAAATGCCGCCGCTAAAAAACGCTCTTTATTTGTACCTTGGTATTAATCCTTATCATAATCAATTACTTTATATTCACGATTGCTTCAATACCTTTATATGACTTTTTGAATTATTCAATTCAGACATTCCATTGGAAAGATATTACGAGTTTAAAAATGTGAATATTAGAAAAAAGTCGCGTGATCGCCGCTCAGTCCGCTCGGCTATCTAGGCAGCACAGGGTACGGGGAGTCAATGTCATCAAGAAATAAAGTGCCGCGCGGCTCACTCTCGCGGTCGGCTCCCTACGCAGCGGTCGTGTGTAACCCATGTACCCGTAGTGGTACCCGTACGAAGCCGGGGCGGGCCGCTAGTATTAAATAAAATGACTGCGCCAGTCTTGTGCCACAAACTTATTTGACCCGGTGACAGCGTCGCTGTTGTTGGCAATGACATAACATTTCAATATGGCATCACTTAGTTCCAGTTTTGGCCGCCGGTTTGTGGCACTGAAATAGACGTCAGTTATCAATCTCGCCAAGGCGCCAGATATAACATTGTAAAAGCGTACAAAATTGTTTTAACGTAATACCTAAAATATAAATTTCTAAACAGTAATAATTGGGATTCATCAATTAAAAATCCAACCTTCAATTCTTATCATTTTACCTCCTTTAAAATTATGCCACTTTTGTAGTTCCTTTAATCTTTATTGAACACAAACATGACATAATGATACAGTACAGTAACAGAAATATACAAAGGCGAGCTCAACTCATTAATTAAGTTTTCTACCAGTAAACCTTGTTGTTGTTGTTTTAGAATTCTTTAACGATTTTACACATTTACAACAAGTTTTTATTGATATGTGGACTGCTTTGAAGCTACATTACATTACGATATTATTGTTATTGAATAATTGTATACTCATCTGTTATCTATTTTTATCTAAAATAATATCACATCCGCGAAAACAAAATCAACGGCATTATGTCGTCGGTGCAAAGTCAAATCGTGCGCATATATGTGAGACGGCCAAATAAAAAATAAGCGTGCATTGAATTTGATTGAACATTGACTAATCATGACCGGTTAATAAATTTGTAATAAACACTGAATAATTTATTTGAAATGCTAAAAATATAATTTTTACATGATACATGATGTTTGTTATACTTTACTTTTCCATTCTTGTTTTTGGTTACTGTTTATCGGAATTAGTGCATGTGTTTCCTACGCAACTCGGCATTCTTAGATTGTACAGTAATGACCATTCGTATACGGGGCCAAAACGTCACTGAAACGACGTTGGAGCGCCATTGCATGTTTTAGCATTTTAACATTTTGAATTAATGACATTTCAACATTATTATTGTTGGTTTTTTATATATCTGTGCAGTGTTATCTATGATACACTCTCTGCTTGTCTTTGACAATGACTGAATAAATCGCCACTTCATGGTAGACCATCGTTCACAGTTGTTTCATTTTACTTGAACAATAGGTTATGGGCAAAAAACGCTAACAAATCGCGAGAATTTTCGGACATTACCAGTAATAAAAGGTTGTTTCGAAGCGTGATTTCACTGCAGAATTATTTTTTTGTCGAAGTCTTGTGTAATTTTTTGACTAATCGTTGGTGACCGTTAATTCAAAATGTCGGCCAACTATCTCGTCAATGTGCCCAAACTTAAGGGGCGAGAAAATTACACACAATGGTGTTTCGCGGCGGAGAATTACCTAATCCTCGAGGGCATGAAGCATTGCATCAGGCCAGAAGGTAAGGATGCGGGTGCTGCAGACGACGAAAAGACCAAAGCAAAATTAATTATGACAATCGATCCGTCATTGTATGTACACATACAAAATGTAAAAACATCGCAAGAACTGTGGGAAAAACTGAAGCAACTATTTGATGATAGTGGTTTTTCGCGAAGAATTAGTTTGCTGCGGAAATTAATTTCAATTCGCCTAGAAAATTGTACTTCGATGACGTCATACGTGACTCAGATTATCGATACAGCTCAAAAACTAAGCGGAACGGGATTTGAAATTAATGATCAGTGGACGGGATCATTGTTGTTGGCGGGATTGCCTGATCGATTCTCCCCTATGATCATGGCAATCGAGCACTCAGGGATTGCAATAACAGCAGATTCCATCAAAACCAAGTTATTGGATATGGAGTCGGCGAGTGAAACAGATGACAGTGAAGTTAGCGGCGCTTTCGCTACGACGTCACGATTTGGAAAAAACAAAGCGAGATTATCCATGGTTAAGAATAATGGTTCTGTTGGTAGCACTGACAATAGGAATGTCGCGAATGTCAAGTCGGTGAAATGCTACCGATGTAAACAAACCGGTCATTACAAAAACCAGTGCACAAATAATGATAATAATGCATCAAACTCCAAAAATAAAACTCGAATGCAGTCTAATGCGTTTAGCGCAGTGTTCCTGAGTGGAAATTTTAATAAAAATGAATGGTACATCGATTCAGGTGCAAGTGTACATCTGACGGCAAATGAAGGCTGGATTTTGAATTCTTTCAGTGAACCAGGAAAACAAATTGTTGTTGCTAACAACGAAGTATTGGCAGTAAAATGTTCTGGTGATGTGAAGATTACGACTATAACTGATGATTGCGAGTACGACATCATAGTAGAACCAGTGTGTTGTGTTCCGAGTTTGACAACAAACTTGATATCTGTCAGCCAACTTATTAGAAAAGGCAACAAAGTAAATTTTTCTGATAGTTGTTGTACAATATACAACAAGAATGGTCAGTTGGTAGCTACAGCGCATTTAGTTAATGGAGTGTACAAGATGAACTTGCTAAATCGGACAGATTTAGCTGCATCAGTTGTGTCAGCAGTAACGTGGCATCGCAGATTAGGACATGTCAATGAAAGTTATTTAAAGCAGATGAAGGATGCTGTGATTGGTATGTCCATGAATGACAAAGTAGATATCTGCAAATCTGCATGTACTGCATGCTGTGAAGGAAAGCAGTGTCGCTTACCATTTAAGAGCATGGGCAAGAGAAGTAATAACTTGCTGGATATAGTGCACACTGATATTTGTGGCCCTATGGAGACTACATCTATCGGAGGCTCCAGATATTTTTTACTGTTTGTTGATGATTATAGCCGCATGGTTTTCATTTATTTCCTCAAGCACAAGAATGAGGCGTTGAAGTATTTCAAGCAATTTAAAGCGCTTGCGGAAAATCAAACAAAAAGCACAATAAAAGTGTTAAGAAGTGATAATGGGCTAGAATACTGCAATAAGGAATTTGACAACTATTTGAGCTGTGCTGGTGTGATTCATCAGAAGACTAATCCCTACACTCCACAACAAAATGGATTATGCGAGCGGTTTAACAGAACAATCGTTGAGAAAGCAAGATGTCTCCTTTTTGATGCCAGGCTAGGCAAGGAATTTTGGGGTGAGGCAGCTAATACAGCAGTGTATCTGCAGAATAGAATAGTTGCACCGATGTTGGGAAATAAAACTTCATATGAGATATGGACTGGTTCCAAACCTGATATAGGCCATATTAGGATCTTCGGCAGCACTGTGATGGCTCATATAGCAAAGGAAAAAAGGACTAAATGGAATAAGAAGTCACAAAAGTGTATTCTTATCGGATATCCAGAGAATGTAAAAGGATATAGACTGTACAATGCAGAAACAAGAACTGTGCTCACTAGTAGGGATGTGATTATAATTGAACCAGAATCAAAATCTGAATGTCAAATCTCTGTTCAAGATCAGATTTTTGATTCAGTGGGGGATGAAGCCAAGGTGGAAGAACCCGATGTAGAAAGAAGTTCAATTAGCATGGGTGAAACTCTACTAGATGAGAATGACACATCATATATTTCTGATGAAAATTATGAAGAAACAAATGATACTCCGCAACGCACACCCAGACCTGCAAGAATTAGAAAGCAGCCAGAGAGATATGGATTATTAAATCTATGCATAGGCAACGACACCTATGATGATGCGGCTGGCTTATCTCTGCATGAGGCTTTAAATGGACCTGAAAAGGAACAGTGGAAAGCGGCTATGCGTGAGGAGTTTCAATGTTTTAAGGACAATAATGCGTGGGAATTGAGTAAAGCTCCGCATGACAGTAGAGTTGTGCAATGTAAATGGGTGCTGCGTAAGAAGTACGACAGTGAGAATAAGGTACGTTTTCGTGCACGTTTGGTAGCTAAAGGTTTTTCACAAGTTGAAGGTGTGGATTACACTAATACTTTTTCTCCTGTAGTTAGACACACTACTTTGAGATTATTGTTTGCATTGTCAGTTCAACTCAATTTTGAAATAACACATCTTGATGTGACAACTGCTTTCTTGAACGGAACGCTTGAGGAAGAAATTTATATGCAGATACCAGAGGGTTTCTCTGAAGTGACAGAAAGTGGTCAGGTGCTCAGGTTAAAAAAGGCAATTTATGGGCTTAAACAATCCTCAAGAGCGTGGTACAAGAAAGTGGATGATTTATTATTGAAAAATGGATACATTAAATCCAAGATAGAGTCATGTATGTATTCAAAAACAAATAATAATATGAAAACAATTGTCACACTATATGTGGATGACTTCTTTATATTTTCAAATGACAATAAAGAAACTAAATACTTAAAAGAAATATTATCTCATCACTTCAAGATTAAAGATTTGGGTGAGATTAAGAAGTGTTTAGGTGTAAATGTAACTGTTAATAAATCTGAGAAAACAATTTCATTAAGTCAGAAGGATTACATTGATCAGTTATTGTTAAAGTTTAATATGAGTCAGTGTAAAGCTGTTCAAACTCCAATGGAAACTAAGCTATATGTATCTAATGATGATGAGACCTGCGTAGGTAAATTTCCTTATCAGCAGATAATAGGTTGTCTCATGTATTTAGCAGTGCTCACCAGGCCTGACATTGCTTATTCTGTTTCGTATTTAAGTCAATTTAATAATTGCTATACAAAAGAACAATGTTCGTATGTTAAGAGAATATTAAGATATTTAAAAAATACTAAACATTATGGCTTAAAGTATTCTGCTAATGGTAATTCATTGTTAGAAGGGTTTGTAGATGCAGATTGGGCTGCAAACGTTATTGATAGAAGGTCATATACTGGATATAGTTTTACATTGTCTGGCTGTGTAATTTCATGGGAATCTAAGAAACAGAAAACTGTTGCTCTGTCTAGTAGCGAAGCAGAGTATATGGCAATGGACGAAGCGTGTAAAGAGGCTGTTTATTTACGTAATTTACAATATGAAATAACGCAAAATATGTACACTGTTGATCTGTTTAATGATAATCAAAGTGCGCAGAAGATGTCTGCTAATCCAGTTTTTCATAAGCGCACTAAGCATATCGATATTAGATATCATTTTTGCAGAGATTGTGTAATGAATAAAATTGTAAATGTTAAATATTTGCCTACAGCTGAAATGCCTGCTGATTTGCTCACTAAGAGTTTGTGTACTGCAAAGCATTATAATTTCTTAAATCAGTTAGGTGTTCAGAATGTATCATTACCTTAATGTAATAGGTAGGACTATCTTTTATAAAAACTTGTAAAGTTAGTCTAACCATTTTGTACTACTACATTGCTAGATATAGTGGGGGTGTTGGTTTTTTATATATCTGTGCAGTGTTATCTATGATACACTCTCTGCTTGTCTTTGACAATGACTGAATAAATCGCCACTTCATGGTAGACCATCGTTCACAGTTGTTTCATTTTACTTGAACAATAATTATGATTATTGCTTAATTGTATTGCGTGGATATTTTTAATTTATTGTACTATGGAATTTAATTTTCTGAAATAAATGTTATATTATTATTAGCTCTAATGAAGTGGTGTCATTGCCTTTGTACAATGAACCGGTCCATTATGTAGAAATCTTGTTGTCTAAATTAATTGTCAATGACAAATATTTATTAAATAGAATATATATATTAAAAAGGGACAACACAAACAAATTATAAACTAAATAAATTAACTTAATTATCTAACTAAAATTAAAATAAACCTATAACCCTAATCTAAAAATCTATATGTACAAATATCCCCTAAATCACTGCCACTGCTGGGTATGGTGCCCATAAGGCTGGCTGCATTCCCCCGTTGGATGGCTATCCCTATACGTTGGCCGAGGAATGAGCCAGCCCTGCGCTCGCCAGTGGAACGAATTAAACATGATTTTAATTTGGCGAATAACTTTTTAGCTTCAGGGCCCCACGGCCCCAAAGTTTCCACGGCAAACGCCGAAAATACGCAACTATCAGCGATATTTGCGTATTTACGGCGTTTCAAGGTCTCAGCAGATGCGGCCGCCGCGCCTGGCCTCACAGATGTCGAGCCAACATGGGACGCCGCTAGAGTATCAACGCATGTGGCGTCCCATACTAAAGGCCGACCCAGCTCCCAAGGCACCAGAGACATCCCGTCAGGTCTCTTGCCGTCGTCCCTTACAAGCCCCAAGGGCTCGAGAGAGGAGGGCACATTAATGCTGGCAAGAGCCCGACGTATTATGTCATTCAGGCAGGCGTGGCGGGATAGACGGCCGGAACTTTTGCAGCATGATAGCCCGTGGTGCCCTGAGCTATCCACTGCAGCGCCGCAGTGGCAGCGATGGGGTTCAACTAAGTTGCAGCCCAGACGTAGCCCAACCGCCAACCTAAAACTATTATTGTCTAAAAGGTTTCCATAGTTTATAGATGGGTATGCCTGCAGCCAATATCCAGACTCCCTTTCCGATACTGCAAGTAACCTAGCCCTCTCGATCGGTGACGGGCAGGTCTCGGAAAGGTGTTCGAATACCCGACGGCAAATTGGATCGTCCCAAAGCCTTTGGCACCCCTTGTCGGAAGGAGGAGCTTGGCTAGGGCAAGCCATCTTCCAGGCTTCTTCGGCTTCGGTCAAGTACGTTACCTCGAAATCATTAAATGATGGGTTTAGAATTTTACCAACGAGGGATAACGTTCTGTGAACAGAAGCCAAAAAAGCCGGGAGAGCCACGCTCGAGACTTGGCGGATGCCGAGTCCACCATGTCTGACCGGAAGGGTAGCCAAAAGGAAACTCCTGCTGTCGAGTTTAACGTTAATAATTTTTTGAATTTGCGCGAATAGTAATTTATCAATTACCTCACAAAAATTTGGAAATTTCCAGAACGGGCTACAGCGCATAGCGTAAGTGAATTTTGGTACGAAAAGGCAGTATCTTATAATGAACATGGCCATGTGGGAATGAATTTGGAGGAGACGATCAGCTGTGTCGTTAAATTTTGAAATATATTGTTGAATGAAGCCAGGGATTGAATCGCTGAAAATTGGAGCGCCTAGGAGGAAAAGCGAATCTTTGGTGATAATTTTCATTCCGGGACACAATGTTTCAAATTCCTGAATTAAATCGTTTTTATTTTGGAAACTGTCGTCTAAATAAAGCTCACACTTCTTAAAATTTAGCTGAAGACCAATTTCATTAAATTTGGTCTTAACAAAAGCCAAATCTTGTAAGATAGTACTAGCTTCTCCTCCTAGGGTCCCATCGTCAAGGTACCAAACATTAAATTTTGACTTTAGTTCGGATACGATTGGGTGGATGGCGAGGCTGAAGATGGCAGGCCCTAGTGGCCCTTGTTGTCTTGTAGTTGATACTACATTTATAAGTGTAACGCAACTGTTAATTATTTCTTGTACCAAAACCACTCCATATTTTTCCTTTGTATATTAATCATAAAAAAAAATTACAATTCTACCTTAATTAAAATTTGAGTAAATAAATACGAAATTCGCGAAAATATTACTTTTATCGCGTACAAGCAGGATCGTTGTTTTATTTTCCAACAACAAAAAGTGCAAACAGTTATTAACAAAGCCCAGTGCAGACCGGGCCCGCGGGCGTTTTAACATCACAAGAAATTACACGGTACGCGGCGCTTCATGCTTGGTTTAAGTCACGAAAGGTTTGGTTTTCAGGTTGACTTAACCGTACTGTAAGGGTGTTAGAGCGCTATTTTTGTTCATATTCCCTTCCATTACGATGTGTCGACCGATCTTTAAAGATAATTTTGAGCAATGTTCGTGTTTATTGATGGCCGATGCGTAGATGTTATTAACGTAATTGGCAAAGGTCGTACGACCACGGTCGCGCGACGGACGGTTTTGAGGTCTCCTATTGGTTGGGCGACTTAAGTCGTACGATCATGGTCGAACGACCGGTGCTAATTAGGACAGCGCCATAGCCAGAGAATTTGCAAACTAAAGTGGTAGTGGGCTGGTGACATATTTTGACGTAGAACCTGTCACCGTTGTTGAAAACGTGTTCTCTAATTAAGGCAATGACGGGCAAAAGTACTGTGGGACCTAGTGGCAATTAAAATCAGGTATTTTAGTTAATTTATCACTGTAATACCTGATTATAGTATGCAAGTCCTTTAGTTCAATTCAGTTCAGTTCAATTCATTTATTTGTAAAAGTAGGTAATACATAAGGTGTCATAATTTCTGAGTTGTCCTCTACTTTTGCCCCAAGGGAGCATACAAATATTAGATTAAAAAATAATAATTCATAATGTTAAACAATTATAAACAATAAAATAGCAAATATAAAAAAAAATTAAAAACGTCAAATTGTAATTTTTCTATAAAGATTAAATGTGAGTGAATCTACATTACGATACATTTTCATTTCACATACATCGCAATCGCAAACGTTTCAACATATGCAACTAGCCTAGTAAACCCATACGTTCAGTGCATACAGTTCGCTTTTAGTGCGACACTCGTGTTCTGCAGTATTACTTTGTATCTTTGTAATGACTCCAGAACGGTGCGACCTACATTCAGCTCGTTTTCATCTCGCTGAACAACGATATTTTTGCTAAAAAAAAGAAGGAAACGCTACTTTGTTCCTTATTCGAGATTTCGCATTTAATTAATTAAAACGTGTATTATGTATGCGAATTAAAATCCATTTCTTAATGTCGTTTGATTCATTGTGAATAAAAAATGTATTGTGTCGTTGGGTTTTTGGTTTGAAATCGGGTTTAATTTAAATAAAGGATAATTATCGACTGGGAGGGCGCCGTAGGTTATCCTACGAGTACAAGTACTCACAGTCAATTATATCATCTTGGATTATTTGCTGCGAGTAGAATTTTATTGCCATAAATCGTTAAACATACTCACGCTCGAACCCGTCAAGAGTATGAAGGCAGACACCATCGAGAGCCACAAACTGCGATCCTCACACACCCATTTACGATGGAGGAAAATTATAAAATTACTAAAGTAACTGGATATTAGCAGTGGTGGTGGTAGTAGTTGGAGCTGGTTGTAGCTGCCTTTGTAGAGATATCTGGGGAAGGCCTATACCCAGCAGTGGCGTCTTTCGGCTGATTTGATGACGATGACTAAAGTTAACCAATAAAATTATCAACTAACTGAAAAGTTATAAAAACCCAAACGAATACAATTGTCGAGAAACTCGTGCACAGAAATCTACTGCACAAACCTAAAGGCAACAGTAATAATTCAACAAACAACACAAAGCCTCAACACAGAACTGGAAATCAAAACCGATCCATTTCAAAACTAAAGTACTACCATCGGAAACCGCAGATTTTCCCCGCATTTGATTCGAGAAGTTTGAAGTGGTCCGATTTATTGGATCTCTATTTTGTAGCATCGAAATGGTAGGGTCTGGGTCCTGAATCGCTAGATTTCCAAGTGGTGATTAAACATTTACTTGCTTTGAAAACAGTCTGAAGTTATATTCGGCCGGTTTTCGAGCAGCTTGCAATGCAGATTTAAATAAAATAAAGTCTTTGTTCTGTTCTGCATAATTGACGAACTGTGTAAATTTTTAACAAAATGTTGATTGATGAAACACCTAAACAAACAAAATGACTAGATCGACAGTTTAATAGTTGAGTGAAGATGTACCGACGCATGAATATAAAATGAATGCGAATTCTGAAGAACCAAACAAACATGCTACTAGCTCTTTAACTTGTAATCATCATCACCTTATAATGTTTGTATGTTATATGTGTGAACTCTTTCTAAGAAAACTGTCAGTGTGTTTTGAATTTGCTGTAGTATAATTTCTTATGTAGAAACTTTTTGAATGTTTTCGTGTTATTAATGTAGTCGTGTATTTTCAGAACACAGTGCTTAAAATACACGACTGAAAACGCTGTGAACCTCTAAGATTTATAAGATTAATCTCAATCTACAACACACAGTCGAAGAGGCTGGTGCAACTCTACTTTGCCGGATCACAATATACAGAAAATTTGTAAAATAAATAATATGCTAATGGTAGAATAAAAGGTTGATTTTAAACCAAACTCTGAAACTCCTATGGCGCGGATTATATCAAGCGTCGGCGACGCACGTTGCGTCGGCGACGCAACTTGCGTTATGCTGTCAACTCAAAATTGTATGAACTTCTAATGCGCGCGCCGACGCAACCTGCGTTTTACCTGCGTCGCCGACGCAACCTGCGTTATCGACGCTACCTGCGTCGGCGACGCATCTTTCGTTAAGCTGTCAACTCAAAATTGTATGATTTTCAAATGCGCGCGCCGACGCAGGTAAAACGCAGGTTGCGTTGGCGACGCAGGTAAAACGCAGGTTGCGTCGGCGCGCGCATTAGAAGTTCATATAATTTTAAGTTGACAAGATGCGTCAAGAATTCTAAGGCCGGGCACAGACCTACCGGTCAGGGCCGGGCCGGGCCAGACCTGCCGATCAGGGCCGGGCCGGGTTTAACGTGAAGGCCATATTATTTTCATCGAAAATGTACTAGCCGTCACACACTTATAGACGCCCGGAGAGCGCACCCGGTTAAAACTTTCAACCGTCCTGAAACGTCCAAACCGTCCTTGCATATAATCTTCTTATAATCGGCATATACAGACCGTAAGCTTTCCGGGCCGGGCCCATTCGTGGAATCGTCGTGGACATTGGGGCGGATCTGTAATTATCAAAGAGATTGGTATACCTGGGAAAGGTATATTCCTCTATGGTTGACCCTGAGTCCATTACTTTGGCAGGGCAAAAATTTCTATGTTGAAACATAAAAAACAAGGATTATCACAACCGTAATCTCAAAGACGTTGCGTGGCAAGAAGTAAATAGATATGTTGATGTGAAGTTTAATGTTAGATGAAGACGAGAAAAAAATACGTATCAGTCTTCGTGAATACATGAATTGGACCCGGGTCAAGTTGGCTCTGTTTAGCCTGAGGCTTGAACTGGGTCCAGCCCCAAGGTGACTCTTTCTATTCGGAAACTATTGGTCCTGGAACACTAGTCCCTAAAGATATATGATAGTACTCGTCGAATTCTACATTTCGAATGACAGTTTTAAATTTAACGTCTCTCTCACAAAACGTAGATTTCGACGAGTACCTAATATCATTTTTCTATAGAAACTATTCTTCTAGGACCTATGGTTCTCAAGTTATAACAGTTTTCAATTTGCAACAGTTACTTTAAATGTGTATCTCGACGAGTGATATCATTCTTTTTAGAGACTAGTGTTCTAAGACCAATAGAATCAGAGTTATAACGGCTTTAAGTTTAACAGCCGTCATTCGAAATGTAGATATGGACGAGTAGGTACAGTAGTTCAGTAGACTGATGTAGAACTGCCACTTTATACAATCCTGTGCGTTTACAGGCCCCCTTCAGGGGACTATGAGGTATTTGAAGAGTTTATGGAGGAGGCGCTAATAAAAATAACAAGTGGTAGTAAATCCATTGTAGTTTGTGGGGATTTTAATGTGAACATGTTGGATGATTCTAGTCGATGTGTAAGGTAGGTAAGTGTAAGGTAAATATCTTTGCTTAATTCGTTAAATCTTAATAAAATATTTAGTGAACCCACAAGAGTCACTGAGTCATCGGCCACGTGTCTGGATAACGTGTTCTGTAATTGTGAGATCTCCAATAAGTTTGTTTTGAATTGCCTTGGATCAGATCATTATGGTATTGGTATCGAGATGCAGGAACAAATACCATCCAAACCCACAATAATGAAATGTCGCCCAGTTACTAAACAACGTTTAAATTCATTTTCAAACAATGTGGCTAAACAGATTTACTTAAAACATCCAATAACTACTGAACCGAATGACCATTATAATGCCCTGTTCAGTGACATTAAGACAGAATTTGATAATGTTTTCAAAATCAAAACCTTTAAAAAAAACGGTAAACTTAAAATCGGTGATTGGGCCACTACGGGAATTTACAAAAGTAGATTAAGACTATATGAGCTGTACAATATGAAAACCTATAATAAGTCCGACACATTTGCAAATTATGTTAGGAAGTATTCCAAAATATTTAAAAGTGTTTGCCATAATGCGAAGGCCAATTTTATAAAATCCAAAATTAACAAAGCTAATAACAAAGTTAAAGCTGTCTGGCAAATTATAAACCACGAAACAGGCAAGGGTAATAATAATCATGATCGTAACTTTGAATTACAAGTTAATAACAAAACCATCAGAAATGACCATGAGATAGCAAACACTTTTAATGAGTACTTTTCCAAGATTGCCATAAACACAACTCAAAATCTGAACTCGTCTGCTGATTTAGCGGAGCAAGTTCTTAAACAAAGTCTCCCTGCGTGTATGATAAATTTCAAGTTTAAGCACATCGGTTATGTTGATATTCTTAAATCATTCAACTCTCTCAATTTAAAACAAACTGAGGATATATGGGGTATGTCAGTCTATATTATTAAAAGCATTATAAAAGACATAGCTCCTCAACTCGCTGATATTTTTAATAATAGTATAGACAAAGGGATTTTTCCTGATCTTATGAAGATTAGCAAAATAGTCCCTCTTTTCAAAAATGGTGGAAGACAAAACCCTTCCAATTTTAGACCCATTTCAGTTTTACCAGTGCTAAGCAAAATTTTTGAAAAACTTATTTTACAACAATTGTTAGCACATTTTACAGAACATGGACTGTTTCACAAAAATCAATTTGGCTTCACAAAGGGTAGATCCACAATTGATGCTGGCATTGAATTGCTTAAACATATTTACGACGCCTGGGAGAGGTCACAAAATGCCATTGGCATTTTTTGTGACCTTTCCAAAGCCTTCGATTGTGTCAGTCACAGTATAATTTTAAAAAAGTTAACGCATTACGGTATAACTGGTAATGCTTTATCACTCTTAACGTCATACCTAAACAACAGAACTCAAAAGGTAAAAATTAATGAATCTACCTCTGGTGGCTGTCCTGTTGCTATGGGCGTTCCGCAAGGCTCAATTTTAGGACCTTTCCTGTTCCTCGTTTATATAAATGATTTACCATACTTTATCAGTAAGCACTGCGAGATAGTACTTTTTGCAGATGACACTTCTCTACTATTTAAGGTTGATAGAAATAAAACAAACTTTGACGATGTAAATGGTACTCTCTCGCAACTGCACAAATGGTTTCAAATCAATAACTTATACTTAAATCCAAATAAAACTAAATGCGTACTTTTCCAGATGCCCAATGTAGTTACTGGTAAAATCAACCTTTTTCTTGGCAAAAATAAACTATCATTTTCTGAATCCACTTTATTTCTAGGAATATCATTGGACAGAAAATTACAATGGAAGACTCAGTTGGCTGCGTTGGGCAAAAGATTAAGTTCCGCTATCTATGCCATAAAAAGAATAAAGAGCCTTACAAATATTGAAATAGCCAGAACTGTGTATTTCAGCTACTTCCATAGCATTATGTCCTATGGTCTAATGTTGTGGGGTACTGCAGCAGAGATTCAAGATATATTTGTGTTACAAAAGCGGGCCATCAGGTCCATTTACAGTTTGGGTCCACGAGTCTCATTAAGAGAACTTTTTAAAGATATAGGTATTTTAACTGTGGCATCCCAGTATATATATTATAATTTGATGCACACTTACAAAAACATTGATTCCTATTGCAAAAACTCAGACAAACACAGTTATAACACTCGACACAGGAACAGGCTGGCGGTGGAGCGCTTCCGACTGTCCAAGGTCAAATCCTGCTTCATTGGCCACTGTGTTCCTTTCTTTAATAAGTTACCAGAGGAGGTTCAGAGTTTGCCTTTCAATGAGTTTAAGTCATTTATTAAGAAAGTATTACTGAAGAAAGCATATTACAAAATAAATGATTATAATGAAGACAAAAATCCCTGGGTATAGTTTGAACCTGAACCTGAAATGAGCATTATTTTTTCATTAATTTAATTCTAATTTTACATGTTGACATTCATAATTATATTAGTATCTTGACATTTAATCATAGGTAATTTCGATTTAATCATTTTTATATTATTTATTGTATTGTTTAAGTGAATAAACTATTGACATTTGTAATATTAGATCAATTGATTCATTGAATCGTGTATTTATAATAATTGTAATAGTAATGTAATTTAGAACGTGAAAACTACCTTACCGTAAATTCCATTATGTTATCCATCATTTGTTACGGAAGTTTCAAGTCATACGTAAAAGATGTTCATACATTGCAAGACTCATTTCCACTTCATAAACGAGCTAAAATGTGAATGCACTGTTAATTAGGTTATGTTTACTTTTATTGTTGCATATTCACAGGTGTGCACTGTGTACCTACTAGAAAATGCGTATGGTTGTGATTTAGCCATTAATTATTAGGTTTTACAGTTATCACCTTTGATATATAGTTTTTTTTCGTGTTCGTATAATATTTATGTTATATGTGCACAAAAACAACGCACGCGGCGCGGCACCGTGCACCGTTGATTCGGGCGGTAAGTCAAACTGTCAAGGTGACAGTGACAGACAGTGACAGTCAGTCCAATTCTGGGACTAATAATGTCTGGAAGGCACACCGGCTCAATGTTGCCACGGCCCGCAGCCCTATTTTTCTAAATGTTATTTGTAAACATAATTTTGTGTTTTGTGACGTTCATAAGAGTTTTGTAAACGTAAATTGAATAAAAATTATTTGACTTTGACTTTGACTTTGATACTGCCTACCCGAATTTTTTTCCTCTCCTCATCCAACCTACCATCTTTCCCTTTTTTGTAGGTTTTCAGCGCCAAGCAGTAAGGCGATGCACATTAATTCGTCATCTATTTCTACCCGTTAACCTTTCCCGGCAAGCGCTTGATAACGACTAAGAAAATTTTAAGAATGTCCGGCCCGGTAGGTGTGCCGGTTGGGCCCGTCCCTGACCTTTTCCATAGGTCTGTGCCCGCACTAAAGCAGGGTTTTTATATCAACAAGACAAGGAGTTTATATACTGCAAAATGAGTTTGGATAGAGACTGGGAGACTGGATATCACAAGATATATCCATAGAGTTATATACCTCGTATAGTAACTCTATGGGCTATCCATAATAGACCCTGACCCCACACAGGCGTGGGCGATGCGGTCGCGTACTATTGGACTGAATGCGCCCGCGTACAGACGTTCATCATATCAGCCAAAAGACACCCATGTTGAGCATATGCCGCCTTCCGAGATCTCCACAACATCCTGTCCTGTGCTTCCGCATCCGGCTGGCAGCTATCGCCCTCAGATTTATAGTTAACAGTCGCCTCTAGATCAAGCCATTGACAAAAAAAAGAAAATAATTATACTTAATAATAATAAACTACACCCAAGTCACACCGGTCAGAGGTATGCCCAACCTCCGAAAGATAGTCAATGCACTGGCCTATCATAATAATAATCACATGTATGACCTGTGCAGCGAAGGGGGATGTCACGGCCAGCCCCTTGCAGAACGCGTCGTGGGTTTTCTGCTGTGTTCCCTTTAAGAACTACAGATCGCCCCTGTTTGGGGGAAGCTTTTAGTGACAAGTCATTGTCACTAAAATTTCGCCACAAACTTATCTGGCCCGGTGGCTAAAAGCTGAACTAAGTGTCGCCATTTAAAAATGTCATTTTGTTTGTCAACAACAGCGACGCCGTCACCGTGTCGGGTAAGTTTGTGGCACCTACCATTGAGTATTGCAAAGTAAAAAGTTTGCAAAAATATCCAACTTAATTACTAGCGGTTGCCCGCGACTTTGTTCGCGTTAAATACTCATCTTCAACTCATTCTATCATATGCAAAAATATTCCCCATGAAAATAATCACACTTAAATCTGTGATAAACTTAAAAGGATATCAGGTGAACTGGTTCTACACTGGTTCCACAGGTAATGACTTTCAAGGTTATATTTTACTGTTCAGATTTATTTTGCTGAATATGTTACATAGTTTCTATGGGGTCAAATTCCGCAAAAAGCATAAAAGGCACTCATTGTAACTGGTTATAAGACTGCGCTAGTAGGCCATGTTCACTTAAAAGTTTAGATCTTAAAGGAGTATACGCTGGCGCTGGCCTATGGTAGTCTTCTACATAACCTCATCCCCCTTGATCTGACTGACTTCTCTTTAAGTGGATTTGAAACGCCACAAAACATCAGCATCACTAAGTTAAATCCTGTTTCTGTCTGCCACCCAGAGATCTTGGGTTCGATTCAGAAATGATGAATTTTAATATATGTTATCTGGGTCTAGGTGTTATATGTACTTATCATGAGTATGTATTTAAAAAATATGTAAGTAAGTTTAGTTATCTAGCATCCATAACACAAGCTTTGCTTACTTTGAGGCAAGATGGCGCTGTGTGAATTGTTCAAGTATATTTATTTAATATTTTTGATTGATAATATAGAGCTGAGATCAACTTATATCGGAAAAGTCAAAATCTCTGAAACAGTCATTTTTTGTTTATATTTAAATTTTCAGTCAACATCTACTTAGATGCCTAAAGTTTCAGCCAATTTAACAAAACAGCATTTTTATAGAACAAAATGAGTTTAAATTGATATATCTTTATTAATTTACTTTTTATCTAAATAAAACATTTCACAAACACTACATTTAAGTGAAGCTTACAACAATTATACATTATTGAAACTGCACTTAAATCATTTAAGCCGTTCCAGAGATAAGCGCGCACAAACGCATTGACAAACAGACAGCATTAGGTAACATGTTCAGATGGTTGGCTTTTCATCGATAATATTCTACAGTTTTTTGTGTTGAGAATTTTTTTTATTTGTAGATTTAGGTTATCTTATCTAATTGTGTACTTTCTGTAGCTTTTATAAAAGCGGATATACAATAGGTACTTTCTGAGTCTGTTAAAATGGGTATGAAATTGGCCATACAAATGTCTTTCTGTGTTAAATGGATGTACAGCATATCTTCTTAGGGTCGCGGATTCAAAAGTGATAATAAAGGTGAACACGCACTTACGCTGCGCGACGCGGCAGCGGCACGGCAACTGCACTGCAACGTCTATTCTGAACGCACTGCTGCGACGCGATATTGCGCGTTACTTCAGTCAAAGATGTGTAGTGTTAGGCAGGACAAGGTTTTAAATGGAGTTTGTATGTCATATTATTTTTTTAAGCCGACCCCATATGTTAGTCTAAGAAACAGTTCGTCACAGTTCGAAGATAAATGACTTTTTTTATTCATACACGTAACCATTTGCGATAAAGCGTTCTTCCTTGTATAAAATCAATTGCGTCAACAAACACATACCTAAGCGAGCGGCCACACAGAAAAGACTCAGACACGTCGCGGACAGGGCACAGACGGGACGCGGACGCGACTTAAAACATACAGAAAAGACAGGGCAAGGACGCGGCGCCGTCGCGGATAAGTCAAGAGCGTAGGCAAGACAACGACAGCAAGCGCTGCGGGCGAGGCCCGGCTCCCGCGCCCCGCCCGCACCCCTGCACTCGCCCGCGGCGCGCCCTTGCCTCGTCTTTTCTATATGTTTCAAGTCGTGTTTGCGACGCGTCCTCGCCCTGTCCTAGCCCTGTGTCGCTAAGACAGTATTACTTTTTAAATCTCATACACCTATGTCTGAAAGCTGAAATATTCATATTATCAAAATCGAACCATGTTCAGCATGTAACACATGATTCACCGGAACATTATTATTATTTATTATGCATCGCACCGGTTCGGCTGAATGCGGTGCAGGTGGTGCTACCCACTCGTATGGACGATGCACGCCATCATCAAACCTGTCTCTGCGTTTTGCAGCACAAGTGCATATAGACCTTTAGACTATTGACATCTGAATGTTTATACCTGTTTAAACCATGGACTTTTAGACTATTGACATCTGAACGTTTATACCTGTTTAAACCATGGACTTACTACCCACTGCGCACTGCTTTGACTAAAACCGGGCAGAGCGAGAGTCACCATCGATAGTCCTTTGTCCCTTTCTAACAGTGTAAACACAATGTTATTGGCATAATCACCGTCATTCTAAATTGACAAGTGTTGTGTTTGGTGTTGCCATTATTGGAGAAATATATTTACCGTAAATTTGGTATTATTATGAGGTAATCCGTACAATCCGAAAAGTAGTTGTCAAAATACCTTTTGATCTACTGAACAATAGCCTCCTTTATCTTACAAGCCATGCTGTAGCACGGAACGACAACGTCGCTGTGAACCGATTTACTCATTGTTTACATGTCAATGTGCGGGAAAATTATGAATTTTATGATGATAAATTAAAAATATATTGGTGAAACTGTAAATAAACGCGTTTGTATGGACCATATAAGAAGGTAAATAAAAGCAAAAATATTCATAATTGCGCCAAAATAGGATAAATACGATTTTTAAAAAACAACCCTTCACTATTTTTGTTGTTCGTTTTTTACTTATTTCATAAATCAAATTCTGTTTTATAATCGTAATCATTCTCTAATAGATGCAAAGGCGTTGTAGCATTTGAAAAATGCAAGTATAATTATGATTAATCCTTAAAAATGAGCAAGAAGCTGTGCCGAAGTTTTGCTTTCCAAAAGATGTAATTCTATTAAACAAATGGACTTCTGCTATTCCCCAAGCATGCTGGAGTCCCATCGAAGGATCCTTCGCGTGCAGCAAACATTTTCGCAGTGTGAAAGTTATTACAACTACTTTAAACCACGATCTTTCAATTTAAATTTCTTTATTTCGCATTCCATGTGTTACATTTGATTGTCGACGATGATGTGACCGTTGAAAAAGTAGATAGGTACAATAGGTAAGTAAGTAGTTAGTTTTCATATACTTAGATACTTAAATAAGAATGTTTAAAATGTATTATACCTAATAGTGAATAAATTGGGCAATATTTTGGCTGGCATAGATTATTTCATTTCATAATAGCTTTTGGCCGCGACTGCGTCCTCATAAAATTCTGTTATAACGTTCCGTACCCGTTTCCGGGAATCACATTAAATTTCGGGAAATGTTATAGCAAACGTGCTATTCTAAGCTATATTCTATATAACTGCCAAATTGCATTTAAATCCGTTCAGTAGTTTTTGCGTGAAGGAGTAACAAACATCCATTACATACAAAACTAAACATGCATTATACAAATTGTATTTCGCATTTATAATAGTAGCATAATACTATTGCAAGTAAATAGATAGGTAAATAGTTCAGTAATCTATCCAGTTTCATATTATCTAACTATTGCATATATTTAATCACTTAAATAACTAATAACATTAAACGACGACGACCGCGAAGAAAGTTTTACAGTAATTTTCAGGTTCACTAAAATGAAAAAATGCGACGTTGTCAAACTTCTGCGCATGGCTTGTAAAATGAAGGAGGCTATGACTGAACGTTTCTCCGACAAACGTCGAGTCGACATAATTATTAACCTACGACTTTTTGTTCCACAAAACAGATAAAAGAGTTCGGTAACCATTTATCCTACGACACTAGTTTCTAAAGAGAAGTGATAGTACTCGTCGATATCTACATTTCGGGTGACAGCTGTCAAACTTAAATGTGTTATAACTCGGAACCCATTGGTTCTAGAACACTAGTTTCTAAAGAAATATGATAGTACTTGTCGAGATCTACATTTCGTATGACAGCTGTCAAACTTAGAACTGTCATCCAAAATGTAGATCTCGATGAGTACTATCGTATTGCTCAAGGAACTAGTGTTCTAAGACCAATCGTTTCCGAGTTACACCAGTTCTAAGTTTGACAGCTGTCATGCGAAATGTAGATCTCGGCGAACACTATCATTTTTTTTTAGGAACGAGTGTTATAGCACCAATAGTTTAGGCGTTATTTCAGTTCAAACTTTGACAGCTGTCATTCGAAATGTAGATCTCAACAAGTACTATCATTTCTCTCTAGAAACTAGTGTTTTAGGACCAATGGGTACCGATTTATAAAAGATTTAACATTGACAGCTGTCATTCGAAATGTAGATCTCGGCGAACACTATCATTTTTCTTTAGGAACGAGTGTTATAGCACCAATAGTTTAGGAGTTATTTCAGTTCAAACTTTGACAGCTTTCATTCGAAATGTAGATCTCAACAAGTACTATCATTTCTCTCTGGAAACTAGTGTTTTAGGACCAATGGGTACCGATTTATAAAAGATTTAACGTTGACAGCTGTCATTCGAAATGTAGATCTCAACAAGTACTATCATTTCTCTCTAGAAGCTAGTGTTTTAGGACCAATGTGTACCGATTTATAAAAGATTTAACATTGACAGCTGTCATTCGAAATGTAGATCTCAACAAGTACTATCATTTCTCTCTAGAAGCTAGTGTTTTAGGACCAATGTGTACCGATTTATAAAATGCTTAACATTAACAGCTGTCATACGAAATGATGATCTCGAGGAATGCTATCATTTCACTCTAGGAACTAGTGTTCTAGGGCTAATAGTTTCCGAGTAGCAGGGTTAGCTTGGGATGGACCCTGGTGAAAATATAAACTTCAGATTGCACCCGGTCCGGCTCTGCCTGGCCCTGAGGTCGGTGTCCGCGCCAAATAGTAAAAGTAATTCGGAATTTGCATCAACAATGGTGGCAACACTAGAAAGGGACACAGGACTATCGATGGTGACTCTCGCTCTGCCCGATTTTAGTCAAAGCAGTGCGTTTAAACTGTTGAAGTCTAGCGTTTGACAGCCCGACGCAACCTGCGTCGGCGACGCATGGTGCGTCGGCGACGCAGGTTGCGTCGGCGACGCAAGGTGCGTCGCCGACGCTTGATATAATCCGGGCCTTAGTGTCATCAAATCTTCAATAAAGCAAAAGCCAAAAGATAAACCTACATATGAATATCAATAATACTCAAATGAATTTCAAAATTCGGCATTTTCTTCAACTTCAAAGGATTCATTTAAATTATTTTACGAAAAACCCAGACTTGCCTGTGGTTATTAATAAAGGCGTTCCTTTGCCCTCGGTGTATGCATTTGACAGTAACGATCTCTCCTTTTTGTCATCGTTTTTTTTATGATGTAAATTATCATCGTTGCTTCGCTTGCTTTGTGGATATAATTCATTTCGGGCATAGGTACCTATAGATAAATACGGACCAAATTATAAAGACCAGCATGACCACTAAACTATAATATCTGACATCACATAACTACTCTAATTAGATCAAGTATTTTTTTAAAGTTGTACTCTAAACAAAGATTGTCATGAAAATAAACATTCAGTTTTGAAAGCCAAAAGTCAATATTTGTAAATGCATATTCTGTGTCGCGCATAATTATTAATTCAATCATTTAACCTATTTACGTAAAACCATGCAGCAAAAGCGGATTAAACGTTAATAGAACCGAATCGATTGATTAAAGCGCTTTATGATGTGATGCCTGCGAAATTATAAGCTGCATACATTGTTGTTAAGCGCGAGAGCACAACCGGGATTGACGCTATAATGATGATGATGATGACAAGCTGGTTATTCACTATGTGTTTAAATTTTCTTTCATTACTAAATTACACGCCAAATATATTCTGAAAATTATCTTAAACTAATTCTTTCAGAATTTGGTAGTAAAAAGAGTCTCAGAAAACCCTTGCCACAACATTGCAGTGCTCTGCCCCTTAAAAGAAGCCATTTACACTCGCCTCAGCAGGGCTCCCAGCCGAATTAAATATAAATAACATCCGAGGGTCTTGCAAGGGTTGCCGAATCAAATTAAAAAATAATAAAACATGCCACGGGCCGCCAACGTTTTGTTTTGGTCGGTTTTAAGAGGGTATTTTTAGAGACTGGTGCTCCTTTCCTGCGTAGATTGCATATACGACTTGCCAAGGAGAGTATGGGAAGTATTTTTTATGAATACCTCCTTGTGTTTCGGGAACAATTTCGTTTTTATTGTTTTAGAAAGTAGAATATAAAAAAAACCCATGTGTATCGTGGGAGTTGGCTGAGGGTTTTGTAGTTCACAGAATCGTAATCCATCTGAAACTTTGTGTCACCATATAAAGTGGGGGTTTCTATTACCCACTTAGCATACTTTGCCTCCATGTTGGTAGACGCATATAGGTTGCCTCAACCATTCGATCCTCGTCCATTCATTCGAAATGGCCGAGCCAACTAATCCGGGCCTGAGTGTGCAACGTGAAAAAATGTCCTGCGCGGCATACTGTTTATTGATCATGAAGGCAACGCGTGGGTGATACCCCTGGTATTGCAAACGTCCACAGGCTGCGGTGACTGCTTTGCATCAGGCAGGCCGTAAGCTTGTTTGCCACCTTAGTGGTATGAAAAGAAAGTAATGTGATAAAACGTACAAAGGGAGACGGAGACGCTGATCCTTTGTCTCGCCAATTACCTAGATTAGGTACCCGGCCGGTGGGTCGTCTTCCTAAGTATCGCTGGAAAGATGTGGAAGAGCAAATTGGTGGCGATTTTCGATCAGAGCCCATTCAAGATCCGCTTTGAGTCAGGGGACTTTGTTTAGTAGACGATTGTATAAAAAATTGTAAAAGAATTTGAAATAAAACGACACATAAATGGATTATATTTAGATTTTTGAGCTTTACAGAGCATAAAGGCAATGTTTGGTCACGATTCTAATATTTAAATTTGTATAAAATGGAAGTATTGAAAAGCGCAAGCAAACCTCATTTAGACAAAATATTTCGATTGTCACATCTTGACGACCCTTACGAGATTTTATTTACTTTAAGACACGTAATATTATTATTTTGTGTTCACAAAGTTGTTTTGCAAAAACCTGACAAGAATATTAAACGCAGATTATTATTGAAGTACAACGCTGCCCCGACTTTGAGGAAGGGAACACGATGGTAACTACGCATAACTTAAATAAATCTTCAATAATTACACTTGTGGACAGTTTAAATTAAACTCAATGTAATTAATCGCAAAGGGAAACGGTGGTGAAGTCGAGCAAGATGGGATCATCTTAAACTTTGCTATTCCAAATACTGTTACAGATATTTACTAAATTATGATCTCCTTTAATAAAAATGAGTACGAAACTATTACAACTACATACTTTATTTTGATTTAGCATTCAGCATTCAGATATTACTTTTTAAAGTATTTATTAGGCTCTAAGGCTCTTTATAGCTATTAATATGTAACAGAACTTCTTTATTGATACTGCATAAAATTAAAATAGCTTTTAAAAAATTTCTTTTGTAGTCACCACAAACACCTGTCCGGGCATGGATATGACGTCAGAGCTACGGTTACCACTCATTCTGCCTACAGAAACTATTCTGTGCAGTATTGAAATGCCAAATAAATGTCACGATGGCGTCACATGCGGCCAATTTGCATTTTTGCGTTGAGGCTACAATATTGAAAGCGAGGTTTTATTATTTTATCTGAACAATGATGTTACTCTCAATTTATTGATGTTTGAAGTTTCGCAAGTTTCGGAACAAATTATTCAGACGTCTTTAACATTCATAGTTAATATAATACCATGAACACCTCAAATACTGCCTCAATTACTTTCACGTATTTATATTCATAGGTGCACCCTTAGTGGTGACGTCATCACTTCTCCGACAATAGTTCCCTCTACTTTGCCCGAGTCAGCTGACCCGGCTCCAACGCCATCCAAATGTGACAAGCGCCCGACCACCTCGTTAGTGACAATTTTGAGTCCATGGACCGAAAGTGCTCTCTTGAGCATTGTGGCTAGAAATATAACGCCGAAAATTCTGACGACTCTTTAAATTTGATACCTACGTCTGGTTTTGACAGATTTGAAAGTGTAGGGCTCAGCTCATTTAGATATTAAGGACGGTCACTTTAATTGAGCAAACTGCCAAATTGTCTGACAATCATAATATGATATAAATGATGTGTATAAGGATTTTGGAAAATATTCTAACTAGACACAATAGACAATTAGTACAAGGTTAGTATTTTGTATGCTCTGAAACTCATAAGACACTTAAAGCGTTCCATGTAGTTATCGTTTTCCGTCACTATGGCGAGAATTTCCATTATTTATGTTGCCTATCTCCTCTTTACAAGCCAACTGAGCGACAGCTGGGTCAAAGTTGTCATTATTGTTTACAAACGTGAAGGAAACAAAATGGGACCAGGAAAGTGTCTTCATGAATTTGTTATATGACACTTTATTCTATTTATGATGTCACTTAAGGCGTCCACCAATGAAATTTTAAGTGCGACCGAATCAAATTTTTAGGTCGCGTCTACCCCCGCTTTTAAGCAGTACCAAGGATGAATTTAAATAAGCTTTCAACAACGTTGGCTTGAGAATTGCATAAATATTAATGGTCCACAGACTACAAGACTGATGGATATGGATTAGCCGAAGCGAAATTTCTTTGAGCATAAACTTGAAGTAATGTGTCTATCGCAAATTGTTTCCGTTTCGTCGCATGAATATTAATGTGTGTACTTTATACCATGAACGTTCCGTTAAGTTATTGGGGTTTTAGATATTTGTTATTAACGTTAGTAGTTTTTGGATTTTTGCTCACAGTACAAATTCAAAAAATGCATGTAATTCACTCTTGGGATTTCGCAGCAGTGTAGTTTCTCAACCCCGTACATCATAACGGTGTACTTTCACGTCAGCGTACATCGAAACACTGAACTTTCACGACAACGTACATCGAAACAATGTACTCTCGCGACAGCGTACTTTCTGAACGGTATAAATAGCAGTTACGAATTTCGCATCAATTAATGACACTCTTTTGTAGAGTATTAATTTCAATTTTTTCTTCGTCTTGATCCCCTAAATGTTGTCCTTAATATTGAATTGGACTTGACCTGATGTGCCCATTTATGGGTTAAGCCAAAACGTATTCTTGTTTATTTTACTGACTGTTACCTAACCACCGAAAATTTAATTGTTACAGGTCTGGATGCAGTCAAAATAGTGAAAATAGTGGTGCCAGAAATAATACAATATGGAGTTCAGGACGAAGTGATCTTAGACTGTGATTACAATTATGGGAACGACACAAATGGTTTAGTGGTTAAATGGTTCTTTAGAAATAAGGCTAGGCCAGTGTATCAATGGATTGCGACGCAGAAGCCACAGGATATGGGCATTTTAAGGGGCAGAGTGGACCTAACGTACAGAGCGTCAATGGATCCTCTGAAGATGCACAGAGCACTGAGAATAGTGAAGCCCAACACAGACATTTCCGGTGAATATACGTGTGTAGTGTCCACGTTCATGGAGGAAGATACGAAGACAAAGCAAATGATCGTTTTCGGTGAGTATTCCTTTTTATCGCTATCTTTTATGGGTTACAATTACCGCACTCAGTCAGGCGGCTGAAAGCAACAGAGATTAGAAATCGGATTGCTTACTTGAAAGGCGGACGCTCGCGTAAGTGAGCCACAAATATTTTTTTTATGTTTTACGTTAGATACATAGGTTAGCAGGCCTCCTGATGGAACGTGGTCACGCCGCCTATGGACATCAGCAATACACAGGGCGCCACCAGTGCTATGTACGATTTTTAACACCCAAATAGGTCATCAGAATCGCTCATAATCATCATATCAGCCGGAAGACGCCCAATGCTGGGCATACGCCTCCCCTAGAGATCTCCACGAATGCCGGTTCTATGCTTTCCACATCCAGCTGGTACCTGCGATCTTTACTAAAGTCGTAAAAATTTGTTCGAATAATTGTATCTAATAGATGTAATTGATATAAAGTACCCCCAGTATGCTTGTGAAAAATTTAAATTTCTCGAAATCAGTTCAGTAGTTTAAAAATTACCCCCTATATCCAAGCTTGGAAACGTGTTTATCAAACATTTTCCCTTCTTTTTTATATTTTTTTATATTAGACTATCCAGGCAGGTAGATGAGCTGTGCAAAACACAAAAGCATGTTCACGCGGATGAATTTCTCTGTAGATATTTTGCTACCTAGATAGTAAACCAGATACACTGACACCATCTCATGATCTTGGCGTTAATGTCCTGGTTATACTCTCGAGGATTTGGCTGATCAGGTTGTTACAGTGGCGCGCCTACCATCTGACCTCCGTGACAATGCTACCAAGAAACCTGACCAGATTGGTTCATGGTTTTACATTCAGTCGCCTGAATGCAGCTAGATACACGTATACACCATACTATTTTAATTCCACAAATTCTGTAAATTAAAACAGCACTCTGTTACTAAAGTGATACACATCTATGCTAATTAGGTCTTAATTAGTCCGCAGTGGGCACAACCGCAGTCCCGCTTTTAATTACAATGTTACTTAGGTATATAGCTCTAGGCACGTCTCTTTGAATGCTATCATTTGCAGGGTACACATTGAAGCCTCCCTTTGTTGCCTTTGATACGTATTACGGCAATCCAAAGACAGGAGACGCAATGTATGCTGTGATAATAGATGTGGACGTAACTGTGTTTGGCACCGTGATATCTGTACAAAAATTGGTAGATACCTAATAATTGACATTATCAAACGTTCCGAGTACTAGATAAACGAGCAGACAAAACATCTGTGGTATTCGGTAATTATCGACAATAACATATACGGATGTGCGAAGAAGATCCTATGACGGACGTAGCTCAACCAATAGGAGACCTCAAAACCGCCTGTCGCACGACTGTTGCCAATTAGGATAGCGCCTTATGCTCATCTTTACATAGTATAAAACAAAGTTGCTTCCCGCTGTCTGTATTTATGTACGCTTAGATCTTTTAAAATACGCAACAGATTTTAATGCCGTTTCCAACAATAGATAGAGTGAATCAGGAGGAAAGTTTATAGGCAAGAAAAAAATGAGGAGGTGTGGATAAAGTAGGTGTACGCGAACGAAGTCGCGCCGGGTCCACTAGTAAATTTAATAAAACAAAAATTCGTTGTATTGGTTCTTGTAATTTCGGTGGCTACCTGATCCGTTAAACTGGAACACAACAATGTAGACATTGTTGCTTGACGGCAATAATAGATAAGTCAGTGGTACTCACTACTCAGTCAGGTGGACCCCCAGGCTTGATAATTGCAATACGGCAGGAGTCCGCTGGGTATCGTTATAACCATTTGGAACCCTATCTTCAAGAACTCCATGCCGCACCCTTCAAAATCTCTCCAGGCAGTCTCTCCTAATTTTCTATAAGTAAAGATTAAAAGGCCATCATTGTTTGCAGTTCCCGAGACGAATTTCCGCTTGATCCAGAACAAGACGGATGACGACACGGTGAATGTCATCTGCGCTGCGGAGGGCGCCTACCCCGCGCCGAATCTCACATTAGCCACGCCCGAGAGGTAACTCACTTGATTATACTTTTTAACACAATGATTTAAGGTCCATTTTTGCGGATACATGACAGCGACAATGTGCTTACAACAAAGTGAACTTAGGCATCATTTGATTATCTTTTTAAACGCAATGATTTACGGTCATTTTTTGCGGAGATATGACAATGAGTGAATGGATGAGTCAATGAAAGTTTTTTATTGTTTATACACAAAATAACACAAACAAAGATAAAAAGACAAGCAACCGACCAATGGACAATGGTTGGCCTTCAACTAAGCGTCTTGCAGACTGCTGGTGCAGAGATTCTATATTTGAATTTAGCTTATTTAAATGTATCGTATGAGAGAACATCATTTTCATCATGGATGATATTATAGAGATTAGATTGCATGTCTTTGATATATTGATTTATAGATTTGTATTGAATGCCTGCTTTTTCAAGAATCTTTTTTTGTTTTGTCATGTTAAAACAACTACAAATTTTAATACAAATGCCATAAAGCTTAACGTGCTCAATCTCTAAATCCATTCCAATGGTAATCCAGTCGATCCGCCATTACGACGCCGCTAGAAATTATTGTTATTGAAGCAAATGCTTTCACATCGATAAAGCTGATGTTTATAAATAAGGCCTCATTTCATATGTTAATAGTTTTCCGAATAATAATAACTAGCTATCGTACGCTGCAGCTTATAGGGTAGGTAATAGTTGAAATAAAATAAATGATACTTTCTGTACACTTTTTTCCAATACTACTCAGTGACCGACGATGTTACACTCACCTGATGTAAAGCTAATAACTGTCACTCATAAATCTACTATTTCAAGTATAGTGAAGTAAAACACTTTTATTCCACTCAGACACACGGCACAAAATTCTTAAAATATTTAATACATAGAGAAAAAAAACATAAAGGCATAGAAAAAAAAGAAGACTAATCTCGTTACCTGTGCCATGTGGACAGTGCATTAAGGCACATAGGTTTGACAAACGAGGGAACTGCAGATGTAAATTGTCGACTGTCACAACTGAACTGGTATGTCACATGCCAGTGATTATTACTGTGATTAGGCTGGCTGCCTTATCCTTCAAACCGCAATACAACAAAGTACGCATTATTGCTTGGTGATAGAAATAGATAAGGCGCTGGTAGAAACGTACTAGGTGAACTCCTTATCATTATTGACAGAATTCCACTACCGAGCACCAGTAAAACCAAAATAGTCTTCTCTTCTCCCTGTTAAAATTTCTCTACTCATTGGTCCGGCCCAAAATGTGTAAGATTCCAAAAAATAAGTTACTTTTGCATATGCAGATGTCGATATTCTCATTAATCTACACCTACATGGTAGGGCATTCATGGCCTGACCGCCGCCGAGGAGTGACGCGTCTTGAAACTGTCTCCACAGTTTATAGAAAGTGTTATTTACGTTTGAAAATAAAGTAATTTTAAAATCACCTATGAAATAAGAATATAAATTACCTCAACTGCCCACATTGTAATACCGCTTTTTCAATTTTTTCTCTCTCTAATCTAATTTCAATTAAAACTATAAGTGATGTGCAAAAATGAATTGGAATAAATACAGCGGATTTTAATGCGGTTTTTAACAATAGATAACAGTTATTAAAGAAGAAGGTTTACAAGGTAGGACAGTATGCGAACGAAGTCGCGGGGGGCCAGCTAGATAGACTTGAAAAAAATAAGATGACAGCATCTTTGCGCTTTCAATCAAACCTTATCGAAATAAACGAAATGACAACTCAGCATTAAGAATGGGATGGAATCTTGTCGAAGTCAAGTCGAAATAAATAAACTGTCATTTGGATTTACTACGACGAAGTTACACTTTATTCTGATCGCGCAGAGATAATAACACTTGAATTAATTCAGCCTCACACCAGAAATGTCACAATATTGAAATCCAATTTTACACCAATAAATTTCCATATCACTATCGATACCGCAAGCTCCAATTATTCGTTTAATATTCCACGTGATATTGAACGAAATCCGTTTTCGCCCTCAAACATCGGAGTTTCTCTTTCCTGTGATTTCCCCCTAATTTCCACCCAATCGCTTGACAAGGAAGTGAAACGACAAATATAAGCTGAGCTTTTCGCCTTACTGAAATCCATTTGATTTCCTCGGGTCACCGAAGATTGTAATACGGTGCTGAGTTCAAGGTAAAATGGCCAAATTCTGATGCATGAAGTTGCTTGTGCATATAGTAACCGCATTGCGGGATAGTCGTGTTTTCGGGCTTAGTATTAAATTTGTTAAGCGCTACGTTAGGTGGCTTTAAAACTTTCAGATTGCCTTATGTTGATATTGGTGTGATATTTTTAGGTTAAAGTTTCATGTACATACATACATGCATACCCTGCACCTCTCTGTCCCGCAGGTGGGTTAGGCAGAGACTATGGACCGCCACTTTTCTCTATCTTGACATAAGTCCCTAGCCTTGCATATATGCACATCTCTTTTCATACATCTCCTTTTGTCATCTCATGTAAAAACCTACGATAAAACTCTATACGAAGTTTTAGAAAATCGGTCATGCATTTTCTATTCAAATATTTCGTAGCAATATTATCTACCATCTACTTTAAAGCATAAAATGAACATAATACATTAATCTTCGCCTAGAAAGTATTTATATTTTGCGCTTGAAAAAGGAGCTTTGGCAACGTTTTCAAGGCCCGAGATTAAATTTTGTTACTTACACCTTTTCCTTGGCACCTGGCTCCGCTAACTTGCCAAGTCAGGCATTCTCTTGAAAATGTGCTTTGTTAAAAATTTTCAAACATCTCATACTTTGAATATCGTTCTTGTGAACTTAGATTGCACAAAGATTTGATGCTCTAGAAGTTTGAACATGATAACGTAAGGTAAGATAATAAAATGTTATTAAGGAGAGAATTATGTTGCTCTTATACAAGGAAAGAGGGAATTACCTTAGTGATACAGATGTCTCGTGAAATTTTGTAGAACGTAATAGATTAACGTGCGGGTGTCAAAATCGATAAAATTAATTACATATTTGGTTCTTTGGATTTCCCAGAACATATTCTCCTTCGTCCAGTGGTTGATATATATTTCATAATATTATAATGTCTTATAGTTACAAAATAATGGTATACTCTAAAGTAGGCGTCATGAAACCATGATTGATCAACTTTGAGAAATATTTCTGTTAATTCGTTGGCCAGCTCCATCAATGTCACATTTGACCTGATTTTCTTACCTATCTAACGTATTATCGATCAGAGAATATACAGATGAATCACGCCCTGCATCGCAACTTAGTTTAAAAATTTCTCTCAGAATCGCTACTTCATTATTCATTCAATGCAAATGTGTGTTCACCGCCGTTAATTTTGAAGGAAGTTCCGCTATAAGAGTACCTACGTGGTTGGGGAAAAGTTTCAAATTTAATTAAAAGGGGTGCACGCTTTGTTAGTGTTTGCTTTTTAGTAATGAAAATTTGAGTTGTTAATGGACGTTATGCAATGGCATTTTTAATCGTTTGTTTATTGGTGAATTCAGAGAACTCGTGTCAATACAGTATTTTTAGAAACTTTTGCATTGTTGTTTTAAAAATACATAAGTACATAGATATAAGTCTCGCTTTTAGGGGTAAGCAGGGACTTATTCAAGTAGGGAATTTATTAATCTGAATATGATTGAAATAGTAAATTCGTTGAAGTTTAATGTGATGGGCATGAAATAAAAGAAAATCCTATAGCATCAAATAGGTAATACGTACTATTCTATTAATGATATGGTAACCTTAATCCATTGATTATATAAGTATATGGATATGCTTGAACGAAATAACTCGCACCTTTAGTATATTAAATAAAATGGCGCAGTCTCTTGTGCCACAAACTTTTTTGACCCGGTGACAGCGTCGCTGTTGTTGACATTGACATGACATTTCAAAATGGCAACACTTAGTTCCAGTTTTGGCCACCGGTTTGTGGCACTGAACTAGACGTCAGTCAGCAATCTCGCCAGATATAACATTGTAAAAGCGTATACATTTTTTGTAACGTAATACCTACAATATAAATTTTTAAGTTGTAATATAGTATTCATCAATTACAAATAAACCATATATACCAATAAAACCTTTAATATTTATCATTTTATCTCCCTTAAAATTATGCCACTTTTGTTGTTGTAGAATTCTTTGACGATTTAACACAGTTACAAAATGTTTTTATTGATATTTTGACAGCTTTGAAGCTACATTACATAGCGATATTATTGTTATTGAATAATATGTATACTCATGTTATATATTTTTATCTTAAATTATGTCAGTTAAGCGAAAACAAAATCAATAGCATTATGCCGCCGCCGCGCCGGTGCAAAGTCACATCGTGCGCATACATGTAAGACGGCATAATCAAAAACAAGCAAATGGTGTGCATTGAATTAGATTGAACTTACCAACAAATCATGGCTGGTTAATAATTTAGCAATAAACACTAAAATATTTATTGAATATGCTAAAAATATAAGTTGTACGAGTAATACATCATGATTTTTATACTTTACGGAACAAAGATACTTCATCCTTTTTCTTTGGTTACTGGTTATCGGAATTAGTGCATGTGTTTACTATGTAACTCGGTATTCTTAGTTTGTAAAGCAACGACCATTCGCACACGTGGCCAAAACGTCACTGAGACGACGTTGGAACTCCATTGCCGTTTTACCTCCAATGAAGTGGCGCTATTCCCTTTGGCCAATGAACCGGTCCATACGCTAGTATATAGAAGTCTTTGTCTTGATCACTAAACATAAATTTTCATTTAAGTCATCTATAACTCTATTTTTCCTCAAACTTTCATGTGTACAATAAACTGAAAAATAAATAAAATAAATAAAGGACCCGAATGAATGTAAACTAAACTCACCAGAACCAAGAGCTTAACTAACCAAATACAAATTTAAGTGAAGCAAGTTTTACACAACAGTAACGCCAGAAACGACTCAGAAGTTCACGAAGATCCCTTTCATATGAAAAACGTTTTAGATCTGAAAGTTTTCACGAAATTTAAGGACGAGTACTAAAATTTTGTTACGATTTCTAGGCGGCTCGAGGATTGGGGCCAAAACTTTATTTCTGGAACCGTATAAATTTGTACTGATAAAGTTTATCGCGGGTCTGGGATAGTATTAGATTTGGCCAGAGATTGCTTGGGTGGCAATACAAAGGATCCAATTTGTGGTATTGTTGATCTAAGATGACAAATTGTTAGGGAATGTGAGAAATGAAATTACAGACTTGTCTTGGGTTGCCTATAAATCATAATCGTTCGTGATTGTTGAACGCTACAGGAGTTCAAGTCTAATTAAGGGTTATATAGGTGTTGGTTTTATTCGGATCGGAATCGAAGGATTAATTATATTATATTTCGTGAAATCGTATACTGCGTTAAATCAACTACAAATGGAGTGTTTTTGTTTCATTCATTTTCTCTATAACGCAATACGTGCACATTTTTCAAATGATGTCACATTTTTTTAACTCATACAATATTTTAATTAGTTTAAAAATTACCTTACTGTATCATGTGTTTGTAACCCTAATGTTTTCTCGTGAACATGATACTCGTTTAAAATACGTGTCGTCAAGTCTTACACGTCGTTGTTAGTTACTATCGATTCAGAGAATGATCGCGAAATTTTTAACATTTATTACAATATTTATTTATTTATTTTTATTTATTTATTTATTTCACAGTTTTACAGCATATAAATTATTATTCAAAAAGGTTACATTATAAAGTTGTAATGCCAATTACAAAACTGCAACTTATAATTTTGGTAATTAATATAGCCAGTACACCATTTAAAATACAAATAGAAAATAAAAACTAAAACTAAATATAAACTTCTCTCTAAAATATAATATAAGATTCTCTCTCTGCATGGTTGTGTGTGTGTGCGTGTGTTTATGTGTGTGTTCGTGTGTTTGTTTAATGTATGAGTGTGTTATCCTTCACGTGACTGGAGGTACTGTATAACCCTTTTTGTAAATTGTGCTCGGCTAAGATGGAAGACATCAGCACTGTCGGAGAGGCACTTCTCATACCCGTCTATAGCTCTATTGAGCGGAGAGGCCAGGGCGTAGCCGCTGCGCGCGCGGCGGTGGTCAAGTAGCCGAGGCCAGCGGCCACCGCGGCGCGCGCGCGGGTCTCCCGCGCACAGCAATACTCGGGATAACAGTTGCGTATAACAATATTAAGTAAAATATTTTCTTTCAAAAATTCTTCATACTCGTTTAAGCGTGGTCCACTATTCGATGGGTAATATTCGACGTTATGCTAGCGGCATTTTGGTAACATTTTTCCAACTGTGTTTTTTTACTAATTCGGACCTGCTGAACACGAATTTTTATGTTTGTACTCCCGATTTTTAGACCGGAAGCTCAGAATTCGAGACACCGGATTTTTTTTTACTGAAACCTATCGCGTGGTGTATTAAATAAAAGCACTATCGATTCTAAAAATAGAGACGATTCTAAAAATTAAACATCATTACGTTGTAGCCATTTATTTTAAATAAAAACAAAAATTATTTTCAAAACGCCCTTTAGGTATTTTAAGTATTGTATTTACCATTTGTTCCCTAGGGAACCACTTTGAATATTGGGATAAATTACAGCCTACGCCTATTATGGGCTAGACGCTACATTAGTGACAAATTTCATCAAAATCCGATTAGTAGTTTTTTGCGTGAAGCACCAAGAAACATCCTCATAATTCATAAATTTAAAGGATTTTGAAAAATATTTTTATTTTTATTTAAACAAATAACTGAAATGGAATATTTTTATAATCATACCCAACAGGATAGGTTTCACCTAAACAAAAGCCGCAAGAATGATTAAAATAGCAATTATTGAGAAAAGTGAACCAGTCCATTTTCCGCTTTAATATCATCATCACAGCCCATAACAGTCCACAGCAGGACTTTGGGCCTCTCCTATAATATTTCCAAAATATTTGATTAGAATACAAATTAGAAATTTCTATTTTTTTGACAGGCGACTAGAAAATATCACCCACAACATTAAATTGGTGAATGGGCGGTATTCAACAGTAGCGTCCGTTACACTTCGCGACGCCGACCTGCCTACCCCAGCCGAATTTATCTGCACCCTGCGGATACCTCAAGCGAAGTACACTGTGAGAAAAGAAGCCATTTACTATCCAGGTAAGCCATTCGAACATCATCATTTTTGTCATAATACAGTTGTTTGTCATTTAAGGAGTACTATAAAATTACAGCTAGTTTAGAAAATTATATTTATCTACACTCGTATCGTAATGTTCAAATTACATATTCGAAAACAGTCGCTTAAGGAGACACTTTTTCACGCCAGTCCATAAAATTTTAAAAAATTTTTTTCGATACAGCATTTCCCATACTAATTTCATTACAGCTGTAACGTAAAATAACTTTTTAATCATTATGCAACACTTATATTTTTTAAATTCTTGTCGGGCGCCCGCACACGGTCAAATGTAGGCTGAATACTTAGATGTCTTTAACAAATTCAAATTCAAAATTTAAATTTTCCTGTTTATATTCTGTGTAATTATTTTCCCGCTTAACAGAATTTTTTTTGTAATTGTTGTAATTTGTGTTTGTGAATGTTTGTCCTTATTTTAAGTAAATAAATAGATAAATGTGAAAATAGTTAAGTGAATTTCCCGCCGCTTGATATCCTTGAAGCGTAGATACAACAGAACTGACTCGCAGCTTACTTCTAGCAAAGTTGAGAAAATTATAGGTACGAAATTTTAACATAAAAATATGAGTGTAGATAAAGTAGTGTATGCAACTGCATATAATTAGGTATTAAAACACTCGTGTCAAACTATTATCATACTCGGCTACGCCTCGTATGATAAACAGACACTCATATTTTAATACCCCCTTTTATATGACAGTTGCATAAACTACTATTTTTATACTATTCAACGTACGAGTAGACAATAAATTTGATGGAAAGCGATACTATCGCCCTTAATATCCACGATTTATGTAGCAAAAATCTAGGTCATGCGAGGACTAAGCCGATATGCCTAACACTTGTTATTAATAATAAACGACTAAATGAAATAATATTACATTATTTATATTTTTATATTTAGAATTTAAAGAAAATGTTGTTAGAATATCGATAGAATATGAAACATATTTTGTGCACAGAATAAGAATATTTATAAAAATGCTACTGAATTGTGTTTTACAATATTTTAAGGTATGTACGTAGTCAACTAAGGGCTTTTAAATTTATGATGAAGATGATAAAGAGAAATAGTAAACATCTTCATTCCGTTCTTTGATGGAAGCGTACTATTTTATTCAGTAGTTATATATTTTTTCATCAATGAAAGATAAACAGATAATTTAAAAACGAGCTTAAGTAAGCAAAAATGAGTTATCTTATAATTGACTTCCAGTGCTAAAATGGAAGTGAAAGAAAATATCCCTTGGGACATTTCAGAGAAGAATTTCTCGAGCATAATGATAACTAAGCCTCTGAATATCATTTTCTATTCCTTTTGTGAGTAGAAAAGAATTAAAGTCCGGTGCGAACACGATAAAACGTGACGCAGTAACAGAAAGCTGTTTATTTATTTAAAACAAGCAATTTAACCTCTTTATAAGTCGGCGAACGTCATTAAAGCGGAGCAGTGGGAGTGAAAAGAATAAGGGATGAGATTTTTCTCCTAACGGGAGGCATGAAAATAACAATTCCGCAGAATAATTTGCGAGAGGGCCATTTAAGCTTTTTATCAGCAAAAAGTTTGTGTACACAGCTATCTAAACTGTAGGAAAGAGAGATGAAACATTTCCTGCAGGCAGTCCTCGTGAATAATTTTATGCTTCGTTAACTCCATTGTGGGAGAAAAAACGCGTTTAATAGAATATTGGGTGGGGAAACAGCGAAAACATTTTCTTTTAGGCTTTTTACATTAGCAATTTTCAGTACTTGTGCTGCTGAATTTGACTATCCAATATTAAAATCCAGCATGGAATGAAATGCAAAAGCATGTCTGTGTAATAGTTAGAGTGTACTTCAAAACTGACGATTAGCTCCATAGTATCATAATAAAAAAACCAACAGCTTTCTCAAGCTGATTGGAAATAATTTCTACTTCAAAAGCCATTTTCATTATTGTCGGACATTGAAAGATGGATTATTATTATGATAGATGGAGTTTTTCTGTTATAGCAGATGACGTCTCCAGGGAACCGGGATAATTTCCTTTTGACAAACTATTCAATCTCAATTGGGTTATTGGATCGACAAATAAGACACAATACAATATACGAGAAGGTATTTAGTGAAAGAACGACACAATTTGGACCAACATTGTATTTTTACTATTGTGTTCTCTTTTATGCAGCACAATTTCGTACGAACATATTTGCAATCCTGCCAGATATTATTTTCCAGTTCCAAGTCGTAGATATCTACAACTTTAAAGACAGAATCAGAGGAAAATAGGGCATGCAAATATAGTATTTTCTGATATTTGTGATGTTAAATATACTCTGTATCTTACTGGTGATAATGAAGCGCATATAAATTCATGCAAAGCATCTTTATGTTAAACAGTTCTTGGAATAAATCTGAAGCTACTGGCACCGGGTTCTTTTTATAAAGAAAAGTGCTTTTGGTTTCTTGAATAGAAATAATATGGATGTGCATTTCACAGGTCCAATAAGTACTACTCCTGAGATGCCAACGGCAGCTGATATGCAGCTAGCTGCAGCAGTGGGATCAGAAGGTACGACGTTAATCAATTAATAAAACTTATAAAGTATCACTAGACTAACTTGAAACTGACTTCAGCCTCCAGCATGATAACAACATTGTTTACTGAAAATTAAGTCGCTCCAAAATTGATTCTAGCTACGTATTTCATTAAAGCTATTATTGTAACAGATACTTGTTTTAAGTTGTACCTAATTGCTTTAAAGTTCTAGAATAACAGCTATGTTTACTCGAATCTGTTAAAAATTACAGCGTAATGCATACATTTGTTACTGAAACATATTACAGTATGAAACTATTCCACTATTACGCATTACATTATGATTACATTTTATTCTTTAAAATTATTTCTTGACACATTATTTGTTAAGTACAATGCTTCGATATCGTAAATATTATTGACATCATACAATGTATCGTGGACAGTTGTACAGTGTATCGATTTAAGTTATTTAAATTTTATTACAGACACTAGAATAGAGAAGAGAGATTAATAAAAGGCATATTTTGTTTCAATTCTAGTTTCATGTAACATAACCAAAGTAAATATTATTGATGAATCCATTATAATAGAGCTTTTAACGAGAAATGAAATTGTTTTTAGTAAAGTTACAATACCGGAACATTATTACAATAATATGGTACCTGACTTCATTACCTCTTTTACAACTATTTTTTGTTGTTTTAGGAGCGGGACTCTATACTGCAATGTCGACGGTCGTAGTACCGCTATTGGCTCAATTTCTTGTGTTATAAGAAACTTTGATGGATATAAGGTGAGACTATTTTAAGGTGGTATTTTATTAAATGCATTTTTTAAATTTAAGTACTTTGTAATGACCGACATGACCGATTTACGATAAATGCTCGTATAGGTTTTATCTAAATTTAACCGTTTTTATTTTTCATACAAATATACCCTAGTCATAGTATTATGCACAGTTTTTAATGTCACTATTTTGTATTTCTACAGGTATGTGCGAAATAATTAACATCGACCCGGAGCGTTGCAGTGAACTATAGTTGATCGAGACGTCTAGTCATAATATCCAAAGTTTATCTAAACTAATCACTAAATTGTAAAGAAAATATTAAGGCGTACCTCAAGAACCCATCCTAGGCACACTTTATAAATTGTCTACATAGCTTTTGTGTACCAACAATTTCATTATTACGTGTTAAATGCTATAACATTATCGTAGTCATTTCAATGTACAGCTCTATGGTATGATTATAAATTCGAATATTTCAAAGTATTTTTCGTCAACATAAAAGAGGCATAATAGTTGAATGTGTAAATACAAAAAGTTTCTTGAAAAGAAAATGTACAGTTAACAGGTATTATGTACCTAGTTAGTGTATGATTGCGGGCCTAAACGGGTTTAATATTTGTACCTAGACACAACAATATCCATCGAATGTTAAGTATGAATGAATTAATACTGCACGTTGTAATCGAATGATTGTCTGTAACCCGCATGACTGTTTTTCTAGCTTAACTTAAGACATTGACATTGTTATTAATCGTTACCTAATTTTATTATTTTAAATTGACCGAATAACCAATTTCTGATTTTTTGTTTCCAGTACCTAACTAAGTAACACACTTTATTCGTCAATTTAGATAATTTACTGAAGTAGTACTTCTAATTTAATAGAAATGTTCTATTAAAAATATTCCTTTCTGACGTCAGTTATCATAATGAATGTGAAAATACTTGTCGTAGCTTAAAAGTTTGTGAATACCAAAGCTTTATTTCCATGAAAATTTATAAACGACAAATATACGTAACTATAATCTGTACAAAGTTTTCTAAATTGTTTAGTCAATGCGGATTTCATCGAGGGTAGATTCCCTTCTCAAACAGGGTACCGAATTTGTTCGTTTTAATTTCAATTTATGTCGCGGATATAAATTTTGGACAATATTATTAATGTAAATTTTAAAGAAATGTTTTTGCCCTTATTCGTAAATTAGGTGGTTTAAACTATATCTTATGCAATGGTATTTTAAGTATGTGCAGTTCTTAAAAAGCGTTTCTTATAGTATCTACCTGGCATCGAAATGAAATTTGGGTAAACTACTGTGTTTTCTTTATTTGAATGTCGATGAACTGGATAATGAAATATGTTTAAAGGAAGATTATCTTCAAAATTTGTTAATGAATAAGGGCCACTGTAAATATTTGTAAGCGATTTGTATGTCGTAAGCCATAAGTTATGGTAAGTAATTGTTTGTGTAAGAAAGTAAAACATTCGCTGTGCATATTGCCGTTTATGGATAAGATCCAAGTCAAGACTTTTATTGTGAGATTTCTTAAAATAATAAAAAGGATCGTTGTGTATATGTTTGTTTAATTGTTCCTATTCCTTTTAAGACTTTTGTGGTTATTCACTAAACTTTCACTACACATATTATCGGGTGGTCACAAAGTGGTCTCTGCTTGCCCCTATGGGTAAAGGCAGGACATTATGTATGTATGTACGTAAGTATTCTCTTTTATCAGTTTTAATTTAGATCGTTCACTGTAGAACTTAGAAGTATGCTTCATATTAGAGTTAGGCAACTCATTGTGATGCCCCTGATGTTGCTGATGTCCATAGACGACGGTGACCACTTTTTATCAGAAAGTTCGATTGCCTATCATATATCATAAAATCGAATTGTTATATTCGTGGCGTACCTACATAAAATCACATAATTTGGGATCATATTGTTAGTAGTAGTAGTATTTCACTGGAGAAATAGCAAATTCAGATGTCTTGTCATTATTCAAACTAAACTAACGTATCTTATAACTTCACTAATACTGGTTACCTAATCCTTTAAATCCGAAAGCTACAAAGCAGGCTGAATTCTAGGGGAGACTTTGTACTTTGTAAAGCCATAATAACGAAAGCCATCATCGTATGCCTCCATAACAACAGACCTCGTTACCGTTTGTATATCTTTTGTGAAATTTGAACCGTAGGCGTAAGCGGGTTAACATGATGAAAAATCCAGCATCAAACGGGCTGTTTTTTTCTCATTGTCATTTTCAATTCCCTTTGCTTTAGTCATACCTGTGTGTAATTACCTTCTTTGTTTGATTATTCATTAAACATTATGGGTTTACGTGTTTCCTTGTTAGCTTTGTGTTTCGTATTTCCTCTGTTATGACTTTCATATTTGGTATTAGAAAAAAAAAAAGAATAAAAAGTATTTGTTACACGTAAGAAGTATTTATTTAATAGAATTGGTTGCTGGCATAAACGCATCCTTTTAAGTTTCAATTAGGCCTACCTAATGAATGGCCTAAATATGTTAAACTTCGGAAAATAAAAATTGAATAAAATTACTCCAAAATACAAAATGTTGTAGGAAGTTCTTCGAAGCTACCTCATTTACATTGTTCATAATTTCTGAACCGTTATTTTATGCCCAAGTAAATAATATTGGTTTATGTCGCGATATTATATTGGTTTTCATCAGTACCTACTCGTTGTTTAATTACTGTAGTTATTTTAAAACTGATTGATTCAAATCTGAATTTAAAAAAGATAAATGTTTAAATGGATATGTTACAGTGTTGTTTCTAACATCATTTCACGTTTCCCACAAAATAATAATACATGCTAGTGTTTTCGTTGAATAATAAGGAAATTTGCTAACCACATAAGAGGCACATAGCTCGCGGAACTGATAGCCACTAAGACTGTAAAGTATGGTTAAGTTTAGAGTAGTTGCTATGTACCGGAAGACACTGAATAAAGTGGACCGACATACTGTTAAAGGTTTCATGTAGCAGCAGCTGGATACGGGTAGCACAATGGTCTTTGAGGAGGCCTATGCCCAGCAGTGGACATCTTTTTTGTAAAGCAAGACAAACAGTGGTCATTCAAACAATACTAAAAATATACCCAGCAAATACATTTTTATCACTTCAGCCTAAGCTTAGTTGCAGAACAATTCTCATAAATCTCGATATGAGATGAAAATAGTAAGTCTTAAGCCGTATACATTCTGCATCAAAATCGGGAACCGAACAGACAAGCGAGCCACTTAATGTACCTAGAGTAGTCACCGCTGTCTATGGACATTAGTAACACCAGGTCTATCACCAATGCATTGCCTACCTCTAAAACCGCGGGACGTGTTACTCTGGCAGCAAATGGCAAAGGCTTCGTCACTGCCAAAGGTTCCGGCAAATGCTAGGATCTTCTACTGCCCCAGTTTCCCCACCCCGTTACCATGGAGTATTCGACACATTACCCATTGGTAGGAACAGAATACCTACAATGCTGCGAGTAACGACGCAGCTGACGAAATGGCTAGACAACGAACCGACACCAATACCTGTGGGAATTATTACAGTGCCACTAGCGTGGACCCTTCACACTTTACGGGAGAAAACCAAGTTAAAACATAATCAAACACGGTCTTTACAGGAGGCCTGCAGAAAATCAAGGGAGACCCTTAACAGAATACTCTCTCCCAGTCCTACAAACTTGTGAAACTTACAAAAAGCAGCTCGGAATGGTAAATGAACACACCAGTCAGCACAGTTATAATAAACACCTTTTAGCATACGTAGGTACCATACATACCCGTGTGCAGAGCATGGATTTATTTAGGATAACTGGAACTCCCAAAGATCTTCCGGTGGCTGAAATATCTCTTAAACTTTCTTGAAAAGCTAGGCTGGCAGGAACATTAGTGTTACCTAAATGATTTATTCCACCCCCACGTAAAATGGGAGCTAGATTCGTCGAGTTGCGGAGAAAACCCAGGTATATACAATCTAATACTATAAAAATACCCATCCGAAAATTCTATTGCAGTGGACGTAGTTCTGTACGAATCTATACAAAATAGGAAATTCGTTCGTCCTGTCCTATCTGATTTCGATGGTGGCGGAGTGGAGTGGTTGAATCCACTACACAGATTCTGTACAAATTGGCGTTTGCAAAGCACGTAGCATATCTTTTTTATAAAAGCAGGAGCAAAAGAACCAGCACATCACCTTATTTTAAGTAATCATGTTCATAAACATCGTAAAATCAGGAGGGTCGCGTGTGCATTGTTTTCCTTTAAGGAAAATGTAGTCTAAATTTTTCCGTTTATTGAATGTCGCAAAACATCAAATTTGCCGGTTACCTGCAGAGAAATTGGAGTTTTAGGTAGTACTATCATAGTAGTGAGGGAAAAAGAACCTATTGGTAACAGGTCCTAAGTGGGAAACCTTAAGCGTTCTCAAACGAGACGAGCACCACCATCCGACCGCTTTTCCACGAGAGCTCTTCTAAACCCATACTTAATAAGCACTCACGAAACGTGTTTCGGCCAAATTTAGAAAACAGTTTTGGATACATTAGACACACTGCGGGGGATCGGAGCCAGTACTGAATAATAAATGTTTTCGCCCCAAACCAGGACGAATTACCCAACTAAATTATTGACCACGCCACCTCTGACCGTTGGCATCGGGAATAAATCGACTTCGTTGCCAGTTTCGGCTTGTTGGGGAAGTAGGACTAAAGTGAAAGTTGGTTAATGGATTTGTATTGATTGGCGATCGAGGAGCAACACGTTGCTGATTGGACGTCCGGGAAATTGAGTTAGATGAGTGGTTGGTAAGTACATTTGAAAGCCCTAAGGATCTTAAGATGGGTTGCCTCATGCAATTACCCGGAACAGTACTTTTAATACAGACAACTTCAGACAGAAGTCATCGGGGCAGGCATTTTTGGTCGGAGCATCACTTATATTATAACCGGATACCGATGACAATGGCAAGAAAAATTTATTTATTATTTATTTATTTAATTTAATAGTTTATTGCACACAAAAATGGTAACAAAGATATGGCAAATATATACATGACACAAAAGGCACTACTTATTTCTAAAAATAAATTGTATATTACCGAACGCTTGTGTTTTTTGACTAGCAATTGGTAATGATCATTCCAAATTTCTCCATCATTCTGGCCTAGTGGTGTCCGGCAGAGTAGAATAGCATCAACCCCTGATACTTGTGGGTATCGTACAAGGCGACTAATGTTTCCGAGGCAAAATGTCTAGAGTCTCCGTAGGCTGGAAAATGGGCAGCAGCGTTTTCCATTGTTATATTTACAACACTGCGATCTCCAACCCGCCTGCCAAGCGTGGAGATTATGGCAATAACCTTCCCTGTCGTAGGAGAGGACTTAAGTCCTGCAGTGGACTGTTATGGGATGTGATGATGATGATTATCCAAATGTGTTTTTTCAAAACTATTTGTAGTTTCTATATAATCTACTACCTTTCTGTTATTACTTTGCACTGAATTCTATAAAGGAGGTACAATCGTATTATCAGTCCATATACCACCGCTGCGGAGGATTCCATTGCTATAATCTCTAAGTGGATTGCATATCGCAGCATTGAAAGTACTCAACACTGCACTCAGGTAACTCGTAACTCTCAGCACTTTACAGAAAATGATTAAGCCCTTTTCTGGTTTCCATAGATAATAGATGGTCTACCTTCCTCCAAGACATTAGTCGTCTTTACGACACCCTTCAATGATTGGGATTGATGCTATTCAACTAAGCCGGTCATAGTCATCATCTTGACATCAAATATACGGTTGTTCCGGCTACCGCTACCGCGCGCGAGGGCACGGGGTCCGCCTTAACCATGATCCAGGATTTCCCACATCAAGTAATTATAGTGAAGCGACTACTGGAACCTGACCAGTTTAGATCATGGTTATATTCAGTCCCCTGAGTGTGCAGATAATCATCACGATGTTTTCCGTCATAGTGCACCGTCACCGAGCTTCGATTAGCGTTTATCTCAGAAAATGCAACTCAGAAAAATGACATTGGTACATGGTGGCACTGAGGATCGAATAATACCTCTCGATTACGAGTCGGACCCTCTAGTTATAAGGAAACTAGGAGAGAAACACACGTTTAGCCGCCCGTATGTCATATTTTTGTTTAATTATAATTAATATTTGTCATAATAATAATCATCTATCATCAATCATCTGTCTTGGCATCAATATCGCGCCACGTTATGGAGCCACGTTAGCAGGACATGGGCAGCTGTCTCTTCTTCTTCGTCTCTTGAACAGTCGGTCACCACACGACCTATTCGATTTAAGAAGTCGATAGTCCATTGGACCCACTCGAATTTTTCCGGCGTGATGAGTCGAGCTTGGCTCATGTTAATGGCGTCTCGCTCTCGGCGTCTCACTACACTAATAGACATGTTTTACCATAGGTCTGACGGACAAACCCGTGTGCAGAGCACACCCAGAGAAAAAAGAGACAGCTGCCCATGTCCTGCTAACGTGGCTCCATAACGTGGCGCGATATTGATGCCAAGACGATTATTATTATAACAATTATCAAAAGATGACATACGGGCGGCCAAACGTGTCATTGTGTGTTTCTCTCCTACTTTTCTACCCCCCTTCTTTTTGACGAGTAAAAGAGATATTTGTGTCCTAATCAATAAATAAATTTAGAGTTTGAGTATATTCGTGGTATTCGTATATAAACTCGATTCGTGTTTTTGACGGAAGTTCGATGAACGTCTTTCTCGTAGTCTCAGCGGTATTTCAACAAAAAAAGTATCACGAAAGATGTGTAGTTACTTTTGAAATATAGCTGGTAAGTATTTACCACAGTTTGCAATACCAGGGGTATCACACACGTGTTACCGACATTATAAAAACTTATTAACCCCTTTCTTGAAGAACTCCATGATGTTATCTCCAAGGAAAAACTTCCAACAACACTCATTCCACAACCTTCGTGTGCGTTGGAGAAAGATAAATTGAATTAAGATTGAGGTAACTTTAAGCGAACAATTGTGTCCCGAGTGAGCTCGGCTTCAGTTCGCTAATTTACTTGGCTTGATCGAATAGTAAACGAATTGTAATTGAAGTGCAAAAGCAGCTCAACGACAGCTTTAGTTATAGCTGAATACCAAGAACGCGTAAAACTGCTAACAAGCTGCGATTCCGATCCGATTAAAGTTCAGTCGAGCCATTAGTAAAAGTAGCAGAATACCAAAAATGTGTCAAACTGCCATTAAACTGCGATGTCCAATTAAATTCGATCGACCCATTAGTAAAAAAGAGGACTCGAGACCCTGATTTACTTAAGGGGTTAAGTCGTTGATACGCTGTTTATTTTTTTTCCATACGGTAGGCAAACAGGCAAACGGGCCACCTGATGGAAAGTGGTCACTACTGCCTATAGACATTAGCAACACCAAGAGTATCGCTATAGCTTTGCCCACCTCTATAACACGTTGCTCTGGCAGCAAAAAGGCAAATGCCTGCCACTAGCACTGCCCAAGCCACGGTTCCACAATTCCCCACCCCACGGAGCACTGGAAACCTTACTCACCGGCATAATCACAATACTATTTAAAAGAGTATTATTTAACTACGATATTCTGCAAGGCAGAGGTAATTCCCCAGTCGGGCGGCTCCAATTCGAACGAGATACCCCGCTATGCCCTACCTCTCTTAATACTTAACGTGATAGCAGTGAGGAGTGCCCGAGGTAGCAGTGTCCTTTTACCACTGACTTTGATAGTTCACCAAATCCTACTCGTAAGGATGGATGGATGTTTGTTACTCCTTCACGCAAAAATACTAAACAGATTTTAATGGTATTTGGCAGTAATATAGCTTAAAGTCCGGAATAGCACATATGCAATTCATCCCGAAATTCAATTTGGCGCCCGCGGGCACGGATCTGGAACGTTATAACCGAATTATATGCGAACGAGTTCAAAAAGCTAGTTCTTAATACAAAAACTAATAGACTGTGAGGTTGAGGTTATTTTAAGTCATGAAAACCACACATTAAAGTAACTTTTCTTTTTGGTGATTATAATGTGGCTGAAAAGCAAAACCGCCAAAAGGATGTCAAGCAAACCAGTCTTTTTTTACTTATAGAACCTACACGAGAGGATATATATGACCAATCGCTATGAAAAGTTAAAGTATTGGTAACTAAACAAATTGTTGTGCCAAGTTGTACACGGGCGGCCGAACGATTTGTGGGTTTCCTAAACGTCTACCATCGCTACAAATTAGATTTTTTCTTGTACTTGATGACGTAGGATAACCTATAGCTCCTTACAGTCTATAACTCAATTGCAAGTACTTTCTGCACTACCTATCTTTTTTTTTATGTCATACAGTAGGCAAACAGGCAAGCGGGCCACCTGCTGGAAAGTGGTGGCCTATAGACATTAGCAACACCAAGAGTATCGCCAATGCGTTGCCCACCTCTATAACACGTTGGTCTGTCAGCAAAAAGACAAATGCCCCTCCACTGCCAAAGCTAAGGTTCCCCAAATCCCCACCCCATGGAGCACTGGAAACCTTACTCGCCGGCAAAACACAACACTATTTTAAAAAGTATTGTTTAGCTGCGGTATTCTGTAAGGTGGAAGTCCTTCTCCAGTCGGGCGGCTCCAATTCGAACGGGATACCCCGCTATGCCCTACCTCTCTAAAAATCTAATAATCTAATTCTATCTAATGTCATATCCCCCAATGTCTTCCAAACGCACCAAACACCATTATAAATTCGAAACAGAACTGACAAATATCGACTAAACTAGCTTATGAATGGGAATATTTCATTTCCAAGCGTGATACGGCGACTACTTGTGATTCAGTAAACGGAGTCACATCTACGTGAGAGAAGCTTACGCACTCACCTGTTACCTTGGATGTAGATCCTCTGGAAATACTAGAGGTACTGAGATGTTGAGCAATATCTATTTTTTATAGAGTACTAGCGGATCCGGCGCGACTTCGTTCTCATGAAACTAGTTACCCTTTTCTCTTGCTAATAAACCTTCTTCTTGAAACACTTAAGAATTTGAGATTACTGAATTCCGCATTAAGTTTTTTTATCGCATCAAATCATTGTATTGTATTGTTTGACATATTACCCATGTAATGCAATTATGGGTCAATCGGCCTGAAATAAATGTTTTTTTTTTATAATTAAAATTCGTTGCGCAGTTTATAAGATCAAAGCGACAAATACGTAGATACATACATACATACATAGATACGTAGGGACAGACGGCGGGAAGCGACTTTGTTTTATATGTATACTCTTAGCGCTTAGGACGAAATTTAGTCAAACAGTAGGTAATGAAAAATGTTATTTGTTATCCTGATTAAAATACGGTGTTGAGTCTGAGTTTTTAAAAAAGCTTAGGTATTACAATACAATACAATACAAAACTCTTTATAGCACACCATAGAACACAATTACAGATACAAACAATATTGTAGATAGTACAAAGGGCGGGGTAATACCCCGTAAAGTATTGTATTTTGGTGATTTTTCGAAGGCTAATTTACGAGTAGTCTCGAAATTATTTTTTTGTAAACATTATTTAAATTAAATATTATATCATGTTAGTTTTCGGCTTGTTTTCATTCATAGTCATATTCTTTAGACAAATCTCCACTAGTCAAAATACAAATTTGTCACATCTTTTTAAGCGTAATTTGTAAAAGAGGAGCGTTATGAGTTTAGCGTGTGTATATGTCTACCTGTTATATCTGTTTGTGACATCGTAACTCCCGAAAGATGGACCGACTTCGATGCAGTTTTCTTTGTTTGGAAGCCAGCTTCATCGAGATGATTCTTATTATTGTTAAATTAAAATATGTTTAGTAGTTTAGGAAATGTTTATATATATACTTGGTTGAGAGTTTTCCGACATTTTTCTATCGGTCAGATTAATTTACGCAATTGGCAACGCGCTAGTGAAACCCTGCGTCACAAAACTTCTCGCCAAAACAATATTAAAATAAGCTTATTTTTTTGAGGTCATCGTATTTGAAAAATAAGATTAAAGTCATATTATAGTTAGGGCTTGCTGGTATTGCAACAACTTACAATCAGGCTTGTTTCTCACTTCAGTGGCAAAAAAAATACGACATACCAACCCACAGTATTTGAAAAATAAGGTTAAAGTCATATTATATTTAGGGCTTGCTGGTATCGCAACAACTTACAATCAGGCTTGTTTTTCACTTCAGTGGCAAAAAAAATACGACAAACCCACAGTATCACTTCCACCCTTCCAGCTCCAGGTCTCCATTCTCCAGCGGCGTTCTCATTTGTTTTGCACGACGCACGTAATAACGCGATCAAAACGTATGAGAATTTTGACAGGGACGCGTGACGTGCAAGCTTAAACTGTAAAAGGAATTTATTCGGGGGGTAAATTGAGTAAGTGAGTGTACAAAATGGCGGGCCGGCTCGCCTTTTCAAGGTAGCAGATGAATGGAACGGAGGTCATGTACGGTTTTGTTGTTTGTAATTTTCGATGGAATTCGATTGCTTTTTATTCCTGAGTCAACATCCGGTCTGCTACGCAGAGGTCCCGGGTTCGATTTTCGACCGGGCAGTAAATGATATGATGAGTTTTAATTTCTGTTACGGGTCTGGCTGGTATGTGTATAATAAGTGTGTATTGTAATTTATCAGTTATCTAGCACCCATAGTACAAGCCCCAAAGTAAACAAATCTTGTGTTATTACGGTTAGATAACTGAACTAACTGATGCTCTTACGGTGAGTAAAAAACAATACATAGTGATAAAATAAGCCAATAAAGAAATGCTGTATTAATTTTTGGCATAAATTGTTTTAAATTTTATATGAACCAACATATTTTTTACGATTTCAGTATTGTTGCCACGAGCACATGCACCCCCCTTAGTATCAAGAATTAATTTAAATTTATTTGAGAACTGCTAGAGGTTTTGTTATACATATACCTAACTGCTGTATACACAATAAATCAAAATCATTACCAAATAGGTACCCAAATAATAATTGTAGTGCCTACATGACCAATACAATAGGTATTGTCGTTCTACCAATACTTTATTAATTAATCTATATGTTACCGCAAAAGTATGTAATCCGTCATTATACACAATTTCTAGGAAATGTTTACAATGCCTAAAATCGACAGTAAATGTAATTGTACACATTTTCTAGGAATATTTACATTTCCTAAATAGGAACCGAAAAGGTGTTAATTTCACTCTTTTATTTGAAAATTTCTCTAAGCGTACATTTATTAAAAACTTCGTTATGTAAACAAAGGGTTGGGAGGAGGGAAGCGACGAGCATGTTAGTTGTTATTAACCACCGCGCACGAGCCCAGCGAGCGAAGCAAGCATGCCATGGTAGTGGCCACCGAACCAAATCTATAATTTTTCGTAGAGATATTAAAAAATGGCGGGCATTTTGAATTGACTCTTGCGGTTGCCGCAAGTGTTGAGTGACTTGAGTGTTTTTTGAGCAACGGAGCAGTGGAATTTTCCCGTGTTATTTCCTATCTCAACACATGTATCTGGCTACCAATTAGGAATCGAGTACAATGTCTAGGAAATACATAAATTTTTTAGCGATGAGAAATGTGTTTTTCCTTTTCTTGTAGCGATAAGGCCGCCTTTGTCCACAATGTTTGAAAAGACCTGCTAATTTTTTTATTGTAATTTTTGTGCAATAAAGTGTGTATCTATTTATCTATCTAGAAAATGTGAATCTTCGATAAATCATTTAACACATTTCCTAAATTGGTTCGCCATTTCCTAGGTTTTACACATTTCCGGTAACATGTTTCCGGTTCATGAACTCCATACATCAAATACGAGTACAACGAAACCTGTTAATGGTTATTACGTAACGGTTTTTGTCGTCAGTTAATTGAAATTTGTGCTTTGATGTACGTCATACCCTACTGAACGCAAGTTAATTAAATTTGTGCGTTAATTAACTCTTCTATGAAGCATGTTGCTCAATCGCTCCCCAGCGTTGGGGCAGTGTCAAATTTTGTCGTTTAAAATCGCTTTAAGAGTGTGATTGAAGAGTCAGTCAGTGTTGGCTTCACTTGCAGTCAGTGTAATGTTTATCTAATATGGTGTTAAAATAAAATATATTAAACACATTTGCAGCTCGTCTTAAATGGGTATAGTATATAGTATCGAAAAAATAGTTCTCTTCAAAATAAGTAGGTACGTACAAGTCAAAAATATCTCAGACAGCTGCTTTGAGACTCCTATTATAAAAATAACAATGGCGAGAAAACTATTCACGGTCTGAGATAGAAGAATGTTAAACATGAACATATCAGGAATATGTATAATACGTATTAAAACAAACTGGTTTTGTTTATAGGTATAAAAAATAAATCATATTTTGATGTTAATGTCCCGGTTGTGCTCTCGCGCACGAGGGTCCGGGGTCCGCCTTGACCATGATCCAGGATATGACAGATCAGGTAATAACAGTGGAGCAACTGCCATCTGATCTTAATGACCTAGCTACCAGGTGAACCTAACTAAATAGGATAATGGTTACACATTCAGTCGCCTGAATGTGCAGGTTGAGCAGTAATCAAATAAAATCTGATTTAACGCGATTACCTTAAAGACCTTCTGCATCATGTAAATCCACTTTATGCTATACCAATCCTTTTGTACCTATAAAATGGTTCATCATGATTATCAACAGAAATAGTCCATAGTGAAACAATTTTTTTAAATTATTTAGACAGCGTTTCATCTTATATATAAAGTCCCGTAGTTACCAGCGGAATTACAAACATTATTATAAGTCTTTAGCTACGCTAGAGACAATAGCGCCTCTCTTCTCTTGAAACAGATTATAATAGAGGGTTTTATACTTACAGAGCAGAAAATGAAATTTGCCAGTCTATAGGATGGCTAACGTTCCAACCTTTTTGGCTATACCTATCTATGTCTAACCTTCTGGTAGGTTGGAGACCACACATATGAGTAACCATGTATAGAGCTTACTCATGCTGCTGGCTATTTAACATTTAAGGCGGTACTGGTAGGTTTTTGTCTAAGATAAGAGAAAAGACACGACATAGATACTGCTATATCTTTCATCTTAAGTACCTATGGAGAGAAGGAAACAAACGCTCTCTCGCGACGCGAGCTGTGTCTCGGGCACTGTGCTAGCCGTGCTTGGAGTGGGAGAAACTGGTGCATTATTCTAATTGTACGTTTTATTTGTGATGCGTGCCACACGACAGTAGACTTCTGTGGTACATTCAAACAAATGTTACCAAAGGATAATAACCCTAATTACCAAGTGCTCGAAAAAGAAACTCTTTAACAAAAAAACAAAACGAATTCAGGCTATTGTTTTGAGTTTTGTTAAAGGGCCTAATAAATTCAAAACAAATCACGTACGCCACTGAAAGTTTGTGTTTTATACAGTTAGTTAACTGAAGCTACTAAATTATGAACAGAGGCAGCCCCGTGGCATTTACGGCGTGACACAGTTGAATTAGTACCCCATTGACATCACTAACCCCTTTCTTTAAAGGTCATATTGTACAATAAAAAAAGAAAAGACAATATGGTGATACCGATGTGTTTCGATTTGGTAAATTGGGCCTTTGTATTAACAGTACTGATTTATACAGGGATATGTGTTTTTATTTGTGTATTGGGAAAATCATCAGCTTATCAAACTGGTGCATTTAATGCTATTAAATTGCTATACTTCGTCAGGGATACTCGGGAAATAGGTGCTTAAATCTGCTAGTATGAGGAAAAAATACCTGGCCCAAGAACAGATCGATTGTCTTCCCTGAGTAGGATGTTGATGAGGATGCCGTAGACCGGGCGAAGTGGAGAAGAATAAGTACGAAAGCGGACCCTGGCAGAACCCGGGATGTAGGCTCAGATGATGATGATGACTGTCAGAACACTACGCAGTGACTGCTGGGCCCTGTTCGTGTAGGACTTGAGGCCCGTATTCTAAGTACGGCCCTGTTTCACGCGGCTGCGCGAGCGCAACCACGGAGAAGTAGACCAATGCTGGGACTTCATTAACATGGTTTAACCACCAGGAACCCGTGTACCGCAACGAAAATCAAAATTAGCTAAAACCACTTTACATCTTCTAATATATAAAATTCTCGTGTCACAGTTTTCGTTGCCATACTCCTCCGAAACGGCTTGACCGATTTTGATGAAATTTTTTGTGCTTATCCGGTATCTATGAGAATCGGCCAACATCTATTTTTCATCCCCCTAAATGTTAGGTCCACCCCTAAAATTTTTATTTTATTTTTTAGACAAAATTTTTAATTTCTATTTTTTTATGATACAACATACAAAAATACATACAATCCTCAATTTACATTATTTATATGGCAAAACATCGTTTGCCGGGTCAGCTAGTAATATATAAAATTCTCGTGTCACAGTTTTCGTTGCCATACTCCTCCGAAACGGCTTGACCGATTTTGATGAAATTTTTTGTGCTTATCCGGTATCTATGAGAATCGGCCAACATCTATTTTTCATCCCCCTAAATGTTAGGGGGGGGGAGTCCACCCCTAATTTTTTTATTTATTTTTTAGACGTAGGTGTAGGGTAGGTGTAGGGTAGGTGTAGGGTAGGTGTAGGGTAGGTGTAGGGTAGGTGTAGGGTAGGGGTAGGTGTAGGGTAGGTGTAGGGTAGGTGTAGGGTAGGTGTAGGGTAGGTGTAGGTGTAGGTGTATATATTTATTTATATGGCAAAACAACGTTTGCCGGGTCAGCTAGTATTTTAATAATAATGATAATAAACATCTCAGTGTCAATATCCCACTTGTGCTTACTATTTCCCGCCTATTCAGAACATCAAATGATGCCGAACTCAAATTCAGATTAAGTTCTTGAGATTCCTTCTATTTATTGTAAGTAGCAACGCCATATAAGTGTGTGCAAATTCAGTTCTCATTTGTAACTTCTGCAAGCGACTATCTTATTAATAGCCCTGCCGAGAATTCTGCAACAAAAAGTAAACATGTAATAAAGTTCTCAAAAGTTACGTGCGGAAATTACAGAGTAGCTGCTGAAATGAAAATAAGAAACAAAGTTAAAGCAACTAAAGCGGTGTGAAACTTCCAAGTTAAGAACGCAGATGAAAGCAGAACTGTAGAAAAGGAAGCGAATGAAACTTTTGACAGTAATCGGAACAAAGCCCCGTTATTCTACATATGAACACGAAATAAATGACAAATGAATCTTTACTTTGCTTTAATCTTGAGGAGGGTCGGCTTCAGGTTTCTGTTTTAAAGGTTATGAGTTTTTGCCATTAAGTGGGAGAACCTTTCTGGTCCGTCGAGCGCCGATAATCTGGAGCCGCTACTTTTCTTTATTTAGTTTGAAAAGGTTTGCGTTTCAGCCAGATGACCTTTTAGAAACTGTTTTGCATTAGTCGGAGTAAAACTTACGAGTAACTGACCCATGATCCATAAAATATTTTGGTTGGAAAAACCAACGATTTTAAATTTATCATTTTCGAGCAGCCTGTGTGTAGTTCAAGGTCTACGAAGTACCTAAAACATAGAAAACATTTTAACTCCACTTCAGATTACAGATTTTAATAATTGAAAAGTATACTTATAAATTAAAGTTAAACCAAAACCAAACGTTACTCACGTCTATTCTGTTACGTCACGTATGTCACTTACATATTTAATTCTAGAATCAACCACCAACATAGAATTGTTTTCGTGATACAGTAATTTACAGTATATTGTATTTGTTGCCGATTAGGTTATAATTAAATTATTTTTGTTTAGCTAATTAATGAAAGCGCCATTGTACGATATTGCTGAAAAGCACTTCTATATTGGCTTTCATTAATTTGTACTGTGGCTGAGGTCAGCCTATATATATATAACATATATTTTATAGTCGTATAATATTTTTAAAAATTCGTTCATCAGGTAGAATCGGACAGCATCATTAAAAGGATAAATTTTTTTTATTACTAAGAGTGAGAGTAATGAATACTTGCAATTAGTACCTTTCAATCGTGTTCATCAGGAGAGCTTTTAGCATTTATTAAAAACGTAAAATACACTGTTTTATTAAGTATCGGTAATAAAGTAAGCAAAAACCTCTCATTCTTTACGAGGAAATCACAACTCACAAAAATCGAGGCGGTGCGTCCAGGGGCTGCAAACCGACTGGTTCACCGCATGTCTAGAGTGACGCATTTTGCTTGTGCGTTCATAAATAACGCCTATGTAGTAAAATAGAGGTGTTATCGACATTGTCCGATACTATACGCTGTCCGATACTATACCATCTCCTATTATCAGTTTGGATTTTAGCCTTTTATATCCATCGAAGTTGATTTAGTTCTTGATGCGGTGGAAGATATGAATATTGTTGGCGGTCTATTACAGGCGTCTCTCGGAAGTAATTATAATATCTTAAATCGACCTTAATGCCGCCCTGGCATCCACACCCCGTGCGACGTATCCTTTGAGTCATAAGCGCAGCCCCAATTATAACTTGAAATTACTTTAACAAAGGAAGTAATTCGAGTAAAGTCGCACGAGTGGGTTGCGAAGCAGATCATTTGAAATATCAGACAAACGAAGTTTTCCATTAAATATCCAGATTTGAAGTTCATGGCCGCTTAAATTTCAAAATCCCCGGTTCTGTCTGACTAATATCTAAAATTGGTTGGAAGAACCAGTAGGTATTCCAATTTGTATCAAAATTGGAATACCTACTATGTGGTATTTATAATTATATTATAGCTGTTTATCTTTAGTTTTAGTTATCTTTAGTTTTAGTTAGTTAGTTTACGAGATGTTTATCTTTAGTTTTAGTTAAATATTTGTTTTCAATTTCAATTTTTCAATTTCAATTTATTTAATTAATCGTCAACATAGGTTACAAAGTTGGTTACAGATCTCCATGTTCCACCATACGGTATACGATACAATCCACAGGTACAGGTACAGGTACCTATTACTTTATATAAAAATAAAATAAAATGAAAATTAAGCCAAACTAAACCAATAAGATGTCAAGATGAATCATCATTTGAAATGTCAACACTATAATTAGCAGTGGAGGGATATTTGCCTTTTTGCTGCCAGAGTACCGTGTTATAGAGGGATTGATCGAGGTACAACACAAACGCAATTCTACCTATTCGCGATTCTACACAATGTGGATTCCGCACAACTGACATTCAACACATTATTTATTCCACACAGTCTTCAATTATACACAAACGCGTTTCTTCCTATTCGCGATTCTACACAATATTAATTCCACACAACTGCAGCCATTCAACAAATTCGCTATTCCATATATCTATTCGTCAACGCTGGGGACCTGGCACTGGATGACATAGATCTGGACCTAAGTTTAGTGGAACCAGTCAAGGTTGACCAAGGTCAACCTTTTTTAACAAACCTGGTCTAATGCTTTGTTGGTTGACTGAGGTTGACCTTGGTCAACCTTTACTAGGTCCTAGTCTAGTTCTTGGGTAAACAACCAGTCTCAAGGTGCCCAGCGTTGATCAGGTTTGTTGACCAGAGTTGACCTTGGTCAACATTTACTAGGTCCACTAAACTTACGCCCTGGTCTAGTTCTACGCTTAGGTTACGTTATAATACAACCATATTTAGGGTGCCCAGCGTTGACGAATGGGTGAATGGCAGTCCAGGGCCCTCAGCGTTGACCAGGTTTGTTGGATCAGAGTTATTATGGGACTTCTATGAGCAACGCGTTCCAGTTTGGTCTGTCAGTGTAAATTAACAATACAGTAACGGGCCACCTGCCCTTAAAAGCATGGGTGGCCTAGCGGTTATAGTATCCGACTCGTAAGCGAGAGGGACCGGGTTTGAATCCCACTGCCGCCATGTACCAATGACTCTTTTCTGAGTTATGTTCATTAGTTTAATACTAACCGATGCTCTTAAGGTGCGTACGAATTATTTTGCTCATTTGCTCAAATTCGTACGCGGCTCACGCGCAGCTCGCGGCGCACCGTGAGCGTGTGCGCCGCGAGCCGCCGATTGGCGGTTTTCTGTCCATGCTCAAAGGTGCCTCGGCGTGCGTGCCTCGCGAGGTTGGACGTGACTACGAATGCGCGCGTATTGTTTATTGACACTTGACAACTTTAATATTTTCATGTTAATTAAACTGTTGGTGTTCCTAATAAATAAATAAATAAAATAAATAAATTAAATAAATAAAATAATAAAATAAATAAAATAAAATAAATAAATAAAATAAAATAAATAAAATAAATAAAATAAAATAAATAAATAAAACAAAATAAATAAATAAATTAAAATAAATAAAATACATAAAATAAATAAATAAATTATTACTAAACAACATGGTGAGCAGAAAAAAGCGTTATGGGATCGAAAAAACTAAAATTATTTTAACAATCCCATCAATTATGATAAAAGCAGCATCAGCATTTTATTTGTGCGGCGCATTTGTGGCTCGCCGCGAGCACGTTGCCTCAATGAACAAACAAATGAGCAACTGAGCAGCCTCGCCGCGCGCGGTGAGCATGCCTCGGGCTGAGCCGCTCTAATTCGTACGCACCTTTAGGGTGAAGACAAACATCATGATGAAACTTGCTCATTCAGGTGACCGAATGTGTAGGTAACCATGATCCAAAATGTTCAGGTTCCCGTGGTAGCAGGTCAAATGGCAGTTGCTCTACTGTAATGACTTGATCTGCCAATCCTGGATCATGGTCAATGCAGACCCCGGGCAGTTGTGTGGAATTAATATTGTGTAGAATCGCGAACAGGAAGAAACGCGTTTGTGTATAATTGAAGACTGTGTGGAATAAATAATGTGTTGAATGTCAGTTGTGCGGAATCCATATTGTGTAGAATCGCGAATAGGTAGAATTGCGTTTGTGTTGTACATCGATCAATCCGGTGGGCAACGCATTGGCGATAGTATCGGTGTTGCTAATGTCTATAGGCTGAGGTGACCACTTTCCATCAGGTGGCCCGCTTGCCTGTTTGCCTATCGTATAACATAAAAAAAAAAAAAAAAAATTGAAAATAATTTATATTTATTTTTAGTTCTTTCTGATAAAATTATAGACTCAGTACCCTGAACTCCCAATTTTATTTTTTTCTTGTATTCACGAGCGTAACAACCTTGTATAAGATGTTACAGTGCCGTCCTTCCTTGACCGTGGCGCAGCCTACTCCTGACTACACAAATGCGACGACCTGGATTCTAATTGTCGCGCTGTGACATTAATAATGATATTAAAATGTCTATTGCAGCCAAAAAATATCTGTTCGACTACCAATATTCGACAGTCTTATATTGTCGAAAATCAATTTCTATGACGTTCAAATACAGTTTTTTGGTTGAAGAAAATGTTGAATTTGAGATGTTACAGCGAGAGAATCGCCCACTTGGACCGGGCTGACACAGATTTTACATTTTATCGATCGCGTTTCTGGTATCGCCTGAGATCGGGAAGTACCTTGCTTGTGCTGCCTGACGTCCCGTAGTACAACCGACACCAACGAGTGTAGCGCGACGTGTAAAATATCCAACTACCTATAAGTTAGCTAGCGCAATTACAGGCATGAGGCATTTCATCTTAGTCCACACGGTACAACGCACCTGCGGTTCTGCATTTTGCTTGCCGGCAGCCTAAATGCATGAATCGTAGATGTTATGGGTGAAAGTTACCGCTTACTACTAGGTTGGCTGTCTGCTCTTTTGTCACTGCGTATCATGAAAAAGCGAAACTTGTGCGGATGGATAGATGGCTCTTTCACGTCCTAATCATACACATAAATGACTTGCCAATACTATTTATGCAGCTGGTGTCTGAAAGAACTGATGTGCGTTAACCAAATTCAGTTGCCATTCTACTTTAAATCGTGATAAAAAGTACTTATCCGGTATCTTACCGATAATGTGATCACGTTCAAATAAACTTTCAGACGTATGATAAGTTACTGTGGGCGAACGTATAGAACAATATAATGTGCTATTCAGAACAGTAGCACATAATAAAGGTATTTTTCCCCATTTTACACTTTACTTTTTACAAGACGTCAGTCAGTCATCGCTCATGTTTGGATTTTATAGAGAGCTTTTTTTTAATAGAGCAACTCTAGGGCAAAGGCAATTCTATAAACCTCAAGCATCTTCCATAAAAATGTGAAATAAAAATGTATGAAAATTTTATATATCATAAAGTTGCACATGGTAAAAAGTTTTCAAAAATGATTTTTATTGAGGTAAAGAACTTCCAAGTCGCAAGTAGGACGAGACCATTTAAAAGGGTCACCCAATCAGATATTTTGGCCAATTTTGCTGGTAATTGTCCGAAAAATGCTGAAGGCAAATTCGTTTATCTTTAGCGGACCCGAACAGTTCCCTAATGTAATTCGGCGAACATAATACTTTTACGACTCAAGATCCGCCCTTTTCATAGATTTTCTGGTTACTGTTACATTTTTTAAACCTTTTTACGAGTTCTTTGTTCGAGACCGCGTATTTCCTGCGGAAAATAATGTTGTTCTGAAATATTTATTCGTGTTTCGCGGAATTATTTATTTGTAACTGATTGTTGTTTGTTTGTTAAACGCTCAATAATACTCATACCTGCTACTAAATGTTCATTTCTGTAATGGTTTCCCGGAATAGATCACTTGCAGCGATAAGACCGCCTTTGCTCATATAATGTATTCTTGATAATGTATATTATGGATTGATGTTGCCAATGTTTAGTGTAGCTTTCTGTAAAATGAGACCTATATCACCGACTACTGATACAAAAGTAACATATATATAGCAATGGACTATATAGGCTGATGATAAAAATCATTATAATATTATCTTGATATGAACACACACTCAAAAGGGTAGCTCCCCACTGGCTAGCCAGACTATTCGGTGCCTCAATTTACGTTCTGACATACCTCACCGAGCTGATATTCTCACACATAATCTTTTGATCTACACAAAGGTAATTCAAACAAAAAGCACGTGTTCCAAATGAGCCAATCGATGCAGAATTGGCCGCAGTAAGTAGGTATATAAACAATATTTTTTCGGTACTAAATTTATTCTACTCTGCCGGACTACATACGTAATCACAAACGAAACTTGTAACTTAACCTGACCGTGTTACTAATAAAACTTTTTCATAAGTTGATCAAGCGTTGAACGCTCGGTTAACGAGTATATACTTATGTCAACATACTATGACATGGGCAACGAACTTAACCGGTGACAAAGTTGCCGTTGTTGGAATTGGCATGACATTTCAAAACGGCGACTCTTAGTTTCAGCTTTGTCCACCGAGTCATATAGTTAGTCGAGTTATACAGGGCTTCTGTCAAGTTAAACATGTCACCATAAACTTAGATATTTGACCAGGTGACCAAAACTTTAACTAAGTATCAGAAATTGAAATATAATTTGGCGGCAATACTAAATTCAACAACAGCGACCCGCCATTGGGCCAGATAGGTTTTATAGTAAGATGGTGAGTAACAAACCTTTGAGTATACATTTTCACAGTCCTCGTCTTCTAAGTAAACGCACTGTGTTAAATACGTCAGTTTCGTTATATATCACGGACGCATAGTGTCTGTCAAGTACTATCAGTTGGAGCCCTGTGCGTTCGCAAGCACATACTAACGTTTAAGATTACGTATGATAATCCCCAAGAATATTATTATTATTAAGATAACGTAGCACCAGCTGTGATGTCGCCCTATTCAGTGCACTTTCACAATTCTCGAGACCCTTCCCCCTTCCAGCCTGTCACATAGTGAAATCGCAGTGGCCTGTCAGTTGTTCAATAACATCAAAGCCTTCTGTCGATATGAGAAAGGTGCCGTCGACCCCCATGAAATTTTGAGGCTTTGGAGGCACTATGTTTTTGTTATTCAGTAGACAAATGAGAGGGTACCTGTAAGGTTGTCACTGCCGCGTACCATCAACAACACTAGAGTTCGGGTCTGACCGTCTGACTCGAACGGATTATACATGGCCATCTCACTCACTCAAACCGCAATCGAGTGAAATGGCGTGAAATTTAGTTTTATTTATTATATCAGTTACTAAGCCAGTCGCCGTTTATCTTCTCATTTAAGAATATACCTAGATCGGTTTATTATATCAGTTACTAACTAGTGGCCGTTCACCTTCCCATTTCAGAATGTATCTTCTCATTTGAGAATATACCTTAACCTTACAAAATTAAACGTGAACCAAGCTCCTACAGTAGGTGCACTAAGGCTACAATTCCTGGTGGGAACAATTTTCCCAGTCATAACTCTTACTTCAAATACGGTTGGCAAGCACGCACGGATCACTGGGTAGACGGCACTTTGATTCTCTTTGACGGAGCGATTTGGTGAGCAGCTGTGTTTGTTTTCAATCTGTTATGTGTTACGTATGATACATTTTGATTCGCTCACGTACTGGCTCGTGTCATGCTGGAGTGATTATGATGTTGAGAACTGGGCTTTGGATGTGTGTTTTACCGGTATTTACGTGTGTTTTTGTTACTTTATTTAATGAAAAACTCTTTTGATAGAGATTATGGACTTTACGCAGTAGACATCCAAGTTTTTCTACAGTCCTTCAAGTTTAAGTTGTCACGAGGTAAGAAACTACTTTTTGTAGTATTGTATTTCGGATTCAGACGAAATATTTCGTAAGTAAGAAGCACCACCTTTAGAACGTCAACTTAACCTCTAGTGACTATGTGTTTGTACGGAGTCGAATCGGATAAGTGTGTAAGCTCACTCTTATGCTATAGAGTCATTCGGGTCAAGTGTGCGCACTTTTAGCTTTCGGACTCCATTGTGCATTAGAACATCGCAAATAGTGAAATAAAAGTAGTATTTCATAATAAACATTTATTATTTTATAATTTAAGAAATAAACAGAATCAGCACTGATATTTCGCGATTAGTTTGTTACCCCCGTAGCCACGATTGGCCTAAACAATCACCTCACCCCCCGAGCCCTGATCATTAGATATAGGCACTGCGCTTTCTTACCCACTACGCACAGTTACCCGGAACAACTCTAGTCACCCCGTTAAGTACATAAATGAATGTGTCTAAGTGCGAATGAAGATGTCATGGGCGCCAGTCCACTTAACGTCGTACGGGCCGATTTTTTAAAATCAATTCAATGTGAAACTGTAGATTTTAAAAAATTTAAGAAAAGACTAGTCTTTCTAACATACATCAAACAAGATCCTTTACAATATGGCTATTCTGTATGAAGGTACCTTTCGTCAACATTGCCTACATAATGTGCGTATTATTTTGTACGGGGAACAATGAGGATCAATCATATGGTAGAATATTATAGGTTTCTTGATAAAATCTGAACGCTGTAAGGTTCACCCGGGTGTCGAATAACGTCATCAGGCATGCGAAAATCACAGTAATCTAGCTCTGTATTATTATCATCCCTAATTTAATAGATATCGTGAAAATTTCTTCACAGTCATTCATGTAGTATCATGAGCTAATGAAAAAGTCACTTTTAAAAACTGATACTCATTGTTTTTTTTTAATACCAGGAGATTAATATTGATTGATTCTAGGTAGGCAATTGAGTTGTGTAAAGTATCACAGTGAACTTAACAGACGATCTATCGTTACTGTTAATAATGACTCGGGGACGCAATTACCCCACTTAATCACGGAATATCAGTCACAAAATTAACTCGGAGCCCATGGAATAGCGACCCCCACGATTTAGGGCTTTGCCATACTAAAAGCAAGTAACAAAATAATCATCTTGGCGTTAATGTCCCGGTGATGTTCTCGCGATAGGGACCGGGGTCTGCCTTGACCATGATCCAGGATTTTTCAGGGGAGCGACGGCCATCTGACCTCCGTGACCTTGCTACCAGGCAAACCTGACCAGATTTGATCATAATTACACATTCAGTTGCCAGTGCAGGTTTCATGATGATGTTTCCCCCACCGTAAGAGCATCGGTTATTATTTAACTAATGTACATAGCTCAGAGAAAAGAGTCATTGGTCGCAGTGTGATCCGTAGCCGGTACTTCTCGGATACCATAACTACTCGACCACCGACATTCCTCATATTAAAGCATAATAATCGTACAAAAAGCTAGTGACTACACCTATGTCTAAGAAGACGTTTTCTAGGATTCCTTGTTATAATTATTCTCGCCCGCAACTCAGGGCTTCGTCATACAAAAAGCAAGGGGGAGTGCAGTGGTATTTCGGTTTGAACACAGGATCCGGCAAAGTTTAAAGCGAGGGACAACATAAGCTACAGGCGAAGAATTTGAAGGGATCAAAGCCGATAAAGTAAGTGATCAGCGCCGATCATAGCCACCCACATCTCCCGGGGTTAGAGGATTAAGTTGGCAGCTTTGAAGAAAAATATGGGTTCATTTCTTCTTGGCGTCACCTAATATCGTTTGGTTAGGAGATACTGCTGCATGGCTAGGAACGGCAGCGCTTTGAAGTTTTTAAACCATCTCAGACATAGAAAATAGCATTTGAAATACTCAACAAAATTTATGCATTAATTACAGATATAGTCTAGTCAAATTGTGTTCAGTAACAAGATCTAATGATTTTCACTTGATTGAAAAAAATCCAGTTACCCCTTTGTTTTTCCAATACTCAACTAAAGACAATAAATATTTATAGACATACTCGTAGAGTTTGACTTGTATTTATGTATATTTTTAATAACAAGCGAAAATGTATAAAGATTACCACTTTTCGCACTCACGCATCGCTTCGCATTCCAAAATACGACATTACCCGTATTATATGAGCAACCAGTTTGGCCTGTCTTTGTAAATAAAGGAAATCTTGCGGACTACCTCCGCTAGTTCAAATGAAGTAGAGCTCGTCTAGTCTAAAATGACGCGCCCCACTACTTAGTTAGTTAATTTCGATGTGTGAGTGCAAATATTAATAAAGACACTTCATCTGTGTGGGAGCGTCGACTGCTCCAATCGAACGACGCGAGCTCCTACGTTGGTGTCTCACCGGCAACTGAATGACCAATTACAATGGCATTTGTATATGTATTGCGTTCATATTTTAAACTTGCTTGTGTGCGTTAATGCGTTAATGCGCGTCATTTTAGATTAGACGAGCTCTACGTCTGTAGAACGTGTCTCTGCCCTACATCACGTGGAATATTGACTTGATTGTGACAAACTCTTACTTCTACTCAAACTAGGTTTACCTGTTTCCTTTGGCTTTCCGTATAGGCTAACGATTGATTTGTCTTGATTTCGGTAAGACCATAAGAAACATCTCCCTCCTATCTGCTAATTACCCGCGCATTACCCCTGATTAATCGTGTCGCGGACCCTATGAACGAGAGGTCGAAAGAATTCTGGATGGAGGAGGGTTATTATCTCCTCTCTGCTAAAGCGTATCAATGAAATCCTATTAGTTCTAAAACACATCTCCTCTTCTCTTGTCGCGTCTCCGCTTTGGTGCAGTCCGGGCCTTACCGACCTGAGCCTCTATTCATCTTGAGGGTTAAAAGGGAACTGGCGTATTTCTCCCACGAAGAACCACCAGATATGTTGAGCGCACAATTATGATTTGGTATTCCGGGGGCCTGTAATGCAATAATTTAAGCTTGCGTATACAATTTGTGCGCCAAGGGTAACGAATGAAGTGGCTGAGAGTGAGTTATTGTGCGGCTGAGCGCGGTATTGTTTAGAATATAAAAGGCTGGGTTTGTGTTTTAAAGTAAAAGTTAACAAAAAGGTTAAGGAAAAGGTACAGGTTGGTGAGTGTAATTAAAAGGAAAAAGTTTAAAGTGGGAAAGGGATGTTGGAAAAATTAAAATAACAATTTCATGCGACTGCGTCGAAATATCGAACTACTCGGTAACAGCGTTAAAACTCTAATAAAAACATTTGAAAGAAATCATCGCTCAATATCTACCATTTATTTCAACCCTATAAAAACCTTGCAGAACCACAAAATAAAGAAATAAACCGTTTTATATTTTGTGCAGAATCGTACGATATCACTGTGAGGACTATGAACACATGTCTAATGTTAGGGTCCTACGGGACTGTTAAATAGCCGTTTTGCCCATGCCGTCCGCGCGTCGCATGGTGTTCATCCGACATTCTTGGCAGGCGCCAAGATCTGTAAATATAGACCATGTGATTTATAAGGATTAAATTATCATAATTGTGTCCGCGTTGTATTATAGTAATTAACCTCGTCGCAAAAAGGAAAGTATTATAAGTTTGAAATGTGTATCAGTGTGTCTGTCTGTGGCTTCGTAGCTTGCAATGGACGAATTTCGATGAAGTTATTCATATTTGAAAATCCAGCTTAATCTATGCTTTGTTTCGTTAAAATCCGTCCAGGAGCTTATGAAATATTTCAGTACGTCGGGTATTTTCGGGCATGTGTCGGTTAGATTATCAATTTCCACTGCTATGAGCCTCAGCATATATTGTGTTGTTGGCTAGAAAGTTTGTAAGGCCTTTTTTGTTCTAGAAATAGAATTCCATTTTTATAACTTCATAATTAATATAGCCTTGGGATACGGAGCAAATGTTTGGCCAAGCCACCTCCAACAGGCAGGGTAAAGGAGACCGAACCTCGATAACCTACTAGTAGGAACTTTCTCCGGCGCACAGTAAGGTTGTGAAATGAGCTCCCTGGAGAGAGAGAACAACATGGAGTTCTTCAAGAAAGTGGTGAAAAGGTTTTTACGGATCCGCAGCGCGTGGTATTGTAAACGTCCATGGGTTGCGGTGACTGCTTACCATCAGACAAGCCGTAAGCTTGTTTACCACCTTAGTGGTATAAAAAAACAGCTGTCTTAAGGTCGTTAAGTATTATAAGCCTGCCAACAAAACCAGCAAGGATGCCTAAGATCGAGTCAAGTGGACAAGAAGTATATAAAGGGGTAGTCCCCTTTATAAACACTTTATAAAAACATATAACCGGGACTGATACTAGAATTATGGTGATGTATTAGCATACCCTGATTTTATAGAGCAGTACGAAACAGCTCATGTTGAGAGAGTCCCAGGTTTGATGCTTGTTCGAGAGAAAATTATGTGATAACTTTAGATCCTATGTGTCACCCAAGTATTGTGTTAAACACAGGAGACAACCGAGCAACCACTCAACTCATCTCACAAACGATCTGCACTCGTAAAAACAAACCTACTGAACAGATTTCAATATATTTTTGGAGTGTCATAGCGCAGCTTATATTCCAGAATAAAATATAACTCTATAAGTATTCCGAAATTCATATCAGTTCCCGCGGGAAAGCAGCATACCTGACGCGGACAAAGTCGAAGGCGAAAGCTGCAGAACCGCGATCTTTTTTTATTTTATGTTTGTTTGTTTGTCTCACTAATGTCCAGGACTGTAGAACTTACTCTGTATAAGAAAGTACATAAAGAGACAGCGCGAACGTACTCCACATTCTCGTACCTATTCCATACAATGTTCTGTAGGGAAGTATTACCGACTACTGTTTTCCTCACCCATTTACCAAGTGTATACGTAGAACCTCCAAGGCCCGGTTGTTAATTATTTTGCTGTGCTATTTAGTTTATTTTTAATACCTTACTATATTACATGTTAGTAGAAAATGAACGATTGTTATCAATAGGTAATACTTGCCCAATAATGAGGAGCGTCGGGGACCTAGTGGTTAAGCGGTCGGACTCGTAGGCGAGAGGTTCCGGGTTCGAATCCCACTGCCGTAATTTACCAATGACTCATTTCTAGTTATGTACATTAGATCACTAAGCGATGATCTAAGGGTGAGGGAAGACATCGTGATGAAACCTGCACAGTCAGGCGACTGAATGTGTAACCATGATCAAATGTTGTCTGGTTCCCCTTTCAACAGGGTCACAGAGGTCAAATGGCAGTCGCTCCACTGTAATTGACTGATGTGTCAAATCCTGGATCATGGCCAAGGCGGACTCCGGCCCCTCGTGCGCGAAAGCACAACCGGGACATTAACGATACGATGATTACTTATTTATTATTTTAATACATATCCAATAATAACTGCTTCGGTTGAATGTGCTTGGTCACAAATTGGAGAAGAGTTTACAATCACAATAAAATAACAATACACATTACCGAACCATTAAATATTCGTTTGGAAAATAGAAAATCTCAACTCAACTTCACTCAAGTGCTTAAACAACTCTTAAAAGCAAGTGAGTCCGTTTCGTGCTCATTAAGCTTATGGTGACAATGCGTTTAGGAAATAAAAGGACATATTTTAAGAAATACCTTTAGCTTTAGAAATACCATATTTTAAGAAATAGGTCAAACTACTTTTAAAGTAAACAAACTCAGAAACGTCTGTGTCCGAGTGGTTAAGGTAGCCTACTCGTAAATGAGAGGTACCGGCTTCGAATCCCACTACGGCCGAATGCTAAACGATGCTCTTACAGTGAGGGAAAACATCGTGATGAAACCTGCACATTCAGGCGACTGAATGTGCGGGATGATCTAATGATCTAATCTGGTCTGCTTCCCCTGGTAGAGCTCGTCTAGTCTAAAATGACGCGCCCCACTACTTACTTAGTTGATTTCGATGTGTGAGTGCAAATATTGATAATGACACTTCATCTGTGTGGGAGCGTCGACTGCTCCAATCGAACGACGCGTGCAACGTGAACGAGTTTCACCGGCAACTGAATGACCAATTACAACGGCATTTGTATATGTATTGCGTCCATATTTTAAACTTGCTTGTGTGCGTTAATGCGATAGTGGGGCGCGTCATTTTAGATTAGACGAGCTCTAGCAGGATCACGGAGGTCAGATGGCAGTCGCTCCACTGTAATTTTTTTTTTTTTTATGTCATACGGTAGGCAAACAGGCAAGCGGGCCACCTGATGGAAAGTGGTCACCACTGCCTATAGACATTAGCAACACCAAGAGTATCGCTAATGCGTTGCCCACCTCTATAACACGTTGCTCTGGCAGCAAAAAGCAAATGCCACTCCACTGCCAAAGCCACGGTTCCCCAAATCCCTACCCCATGGAGCACTGGAAACCTTACTCACCGGCAGAAACACAATACTATTTAAAAGAGTATTATTTAGCTGCGATATTCTGTAAGGTGGAGGTACTTCCCCAGTCGGGCGGCTCTAATTCGAACGTAATTATCTGTCAAGTCCTGGATCATGGTTAAGGCGGATCCCGGGCCCGGGAGTACAACCGGATCATTGACGCCAAGATGACTTTCTACTTTAGAATGAACTAACATGCAGATTTGGTTAAATGCAGTGTTTTTGCAACACCGTTTTTTTAACCCAGCTCAGAATACTGAAAACCCAATTTGCTAACACACGTTAGTCGACTCACACCATAAACGTCACAGCGGTACTTTTTTCACATAGGTACCTAACTGAAAAATGGGCCGTTATGTATTTCTGTTACAGGTTGTTCAAACCATGGTATCGCCTAAACAATATTTCTGAAGTAATTTTTCTGCAAGTGACTCTCTGTAAATATAGGTAAATACATACCTAGTATAAAACAAAATCGCTTTCCGCTGCCTGTCCATATGTATCTATAAATAGTATGAACGCTTAGATCTTTTAAAATATATAACGGATTTTAATACGGTTTACAACAATAGATAGAGTGATTCAAGAGGAACGTTTATAAGCAAGAAAACCGGGTAGGTAGTTGTAGGGTAGGTGTAAGGAAGGTGTTGGGTACTACCCCTACCTTACCCACCTACCCTACGTCCACTAGTTTAAGTACTTAACGGCAGCCCATAATCTTAGATTATGGATAAATAATAGGTATGTTAAATGCAAGTCGAAATAAACACAAGCCAGGGTAATATTTCACGAAGGTATTTAACCAATAGCTGGCACTGGCAATTGCAGTACGATAACTAATAATACCTATACTTAAAATATTACCGACCTCAAAATTACTAACACACTAACTCGACACCCTATACCATCGGCTAAAAGCCTCAACGCGGTGTCCCAACAAATCCAATATAGTTTGTCACCCCATCAGTCTAGTGAAACATTGGTGAATTTTCCGGCACGTGAGCCAGCGATTTAATGTAATTTATCTGCACTCATGACGCTCTCATTCCGAGCGATTTTCACCAGAGCTGCAAGCGCTGGAGTTATAGCTTACTAAGCAAGGAGACGGCGACGGCAACTTGGACTGGTAAAGGCGGGTACTGGTAAAAATTACAAAGGCGGGCTTATCCCACAATTTGCAGTTTTGCCTAAAAGAAAGAGCGATGGATTGATAAAAATTAACATATTTTAATAACTACTGATACAAACTTTTTTCAAACAATGTTTCTAGTGAGACTTGTGTGAGATATTTAGCACCCGAGCTGCAAGTGCTGGAGCTTACCTAAGTAAGGAGACGGCGACGGCAACTTGGACTGATATGAACGTGCGTTGGAAGTAAGTTTCAGCTATAAAGAAAAAGCCAAAATAAATATATTTTATACGACTGCTGCTAAAATGATACGAAAAATTCTGATAATTAGTTTCTTGTGTGGCGGTCTATAGTTTCTGCCTACCCCACCTGTGGGACAGAGGCTTGAGATATATGTATGTATGTATGTGAGAAAGTGTGAGCTACTCATGAGATTTAATGTCATTTATTCATACTCATGACGCTCTCATTCCAAGCAATTTTCACCCGAGCTGCAAGCGCTGGAGTTATAGCTTACTAAGCCAGGAAACGGCGATGCCAACTTGGACGCGTATAACCGTGCATGGGATGGAAGTTTTGATAAAAAAGAAAAAGCAATGGATTGATAATAATACATATATTTTAAATAACAGCAACAGAAAAATTCTTAGTTTCTTGTAAGAGCTATTTATTATTTGTATTTTTTATCTTTCGGTGGCCGAGTGGCTAAGGTATCCGCCTCGTAAGCGAGAGATATACGGTTTGAATCCCACTGCGGCCATGTACCAATTACTCTTTTTTGAGTTATGTAAATTACTTGAATGCTAACCGATACTCTTCATCATCATCATCATCATCATATCAGCCGAAAAATGCCCACTGCTGGGCATAGGCGTCCACCAGAGATCTCCACAACGGCCGGTCCTGTGCCTCCCGCATCCAGCTGGTACCTGCGATCTTTACCAGGTCGTTCGTCCACCTTGCGAGAGGCCTACCCACGTTGCGTCTTCCGGTACGTAGTCGCCACTCGAGAACTTAACTGCCCCATCGGCCATCTGTTCTTCAAGCTATGTGCCCTGCCCACTGCCACTTTAGCCTGGCAATCTTTAGGACTATGTCGGTGACCTTTACCCTTATTTAGGCAATTGAATGTGTAACCATGACCCAATCAGGTCAAGTTTCCCTGGTAGCAGGATCACGGAGGTCAGATGGCAGTTGCTTGACTGTAAATATCTGATCTCCCAATTCTAGATAATGGTCTTTGCCCTTGTACGCGAGAGCACAACCGGGACATTAACACCAAGGTTATTATTTACATAAAAGTATAATCATAATCATAATTTTTATTAATAACATTCGTTACAAGTCATTATTTTACATATTAAATACATTTGCAATGTCATATTACATAATAATAATTAAATAGTGAAATGTTAACAATACCGATCCGTACCATAAATAAATACGAGAGTAACCACATGTCATAACCATTTGCAGTAGCATGTCAGTCAACATTATATACTTACGCTGTACCTACCAACTGTGCTCTCCAAAACACGCTTCAAAATGCAGCAACGCAGCTCAACAACGTCAGTATTTTCAAAGAGGTATTTCGTAATTTTAGTTTAATTCAAAATACCTAAGTGACGAAACCCCTCACATTCCAGGCAGTCGAGTCGCGACGTAGACATCTCTGTAACGTAATTTGTAGCACTCATGAACATCTCATTTGAAAACGATTTCCAGTCGTAGATTGCATCCGAGACGGTTTGCCCCCGTTTAAAGTGAGCACTCCGCGACTAAGTACTTTGTAAGTGTGAGTAAATGAAACAAAGTGGGCCAAATGCTGCCAATGGGTTAACGTCGGATGGCTTTTTGTTGAATTGTGCAACGTTTAGCAGTTATAAACGTTTAAGTTTAGAATCATATGATATTACGCATACCGGTACTGGCAACTTCAGTACCTGAATGGTTAAAGTATCCAAGTCGTAAACGAGAGGCTTGAAATCCTTGAAAATCAACTCTTTTCTGAGTTATATACATTAGTTAAATGCTGTAAGGGAAAACATCGTGAGAAAACCTGCACATTCAGGCGACTGAGTAACTATTATCCATTCTGCTCAGGTTACCCTGGTTGCAGGGTCACGGTGGTCAGATCGCAGTCGCTCCACTGTAATTATCTGACCTTATAAATTCATCATTGGTCATCCTGCCAGGCTCTTGGAGAGGCTGCCCCGAAATTTGATGGCTTGGCGTCGTTAACAATGACATACGTGCCAACAAACTCTCCACCAAGGGCGCCGAAGACCGAGCGAAGTGAACATAGAGAAGTCAAAAAGCGGACCCTGGGCTCTTGTCAGCGAGAGCGCAACCGGAACTGGTGTGAAGATGATGATGATGATCTGACAGAGACCTCCCCCAAACAAATTAAATCTATCAGCCATGCGTTGCCCATTACTTATTTTACACTATCTCCTATTTTAAGATATTTTTAGTAAATACTTTCTATAACACGGATCAAGAGTGCGTGATATTTGGGGGGTCAAAGTAGTGACGAACGATTTTTGTACGAATTTCTCAGATCTCAAATTGATATTTATGAGGTGTCGAAGTTTCCAATAAACCTAAGCGTTACAACGTGTTACGCCAGCCAACCAAGCTATCACTTACTCTTTAAAACGTCCGAACGGGCACTTTATTTCCGAGCCACATTCCCACATTCCTCAGTGGATGCTTGGAGAGGATGCACTGCAATTTATCTAGATCCTGACCCCACTCTTTCGTTCCTTTCCGGTAATCAATCGTCCTTGCACCGACTCGGACACAAATAGTGCAGACAATATTGTAACACTACAGTCCTTGAAATGGGACCGAGGGGAAATTATTTCGAGGGTTTGACAAACCATCAGACGGGTTACGCAGAGCCTTCGTATTTATGTCGCCCCGCGGAAAGGGCTAAAAGATAAAGTAGCTACAGTTAGTGGTTGTACGTTCTGAGAAATATGGTGTTTGGGGATATCTGTAAATAAAGTGAGGGGAAATTTCTGTATACATGTTTACGGTGCAAAATGCAAGGTCGCAAATTATTTTTGGTCATATTGTTTGATATCTCTGTGATTAAAATATTTTCGTTAGCTATACCTATTTTTTATACTTAACCTATTGACACGATAAGAAGAAGCTAAACCTATATATTGTATAAATACAAATGTTACATACTCAGTTACATACCTTGATGCTAGAATTCACTGTCCTAGATGCCAGGACACATATCACACGCTTATGACGCAGGGGCCCTATGTTTTATAAATAATTCTATATTTTGATGTTTGGCGCTGAATTTATCTATTTATGAACCGTTTTCTGGCGGTATGATGTGGGTATTGTCAATTTAAGTAAAAAATATTATTATTTTCAAGCCGAAAATAAAAATTGATAACCGCCCGAAGGTTTAAAAAGAAAGCCTTAGACCCTGGAATTTAACCTTGAATAATGTTGATAACTTATATGCCATACATATAAATATAAAATAGTGCCAACTGCCAACCCCTTCTGAAAGAAGGTATTGCAATACAGGACAAGAGCAGTAAGACAAGAGAGGGTCGTGCTTTCAGTGACTTAGTTTACCGTCGAATTCCTAAAATTATATAATTTATTTAATTTAGGAATTCGAGGGACTACTTTCACGTAATTAATCTTATTTAAATGCCAAAAAATTAATAAAAAAAATTATTCGTATTTAAAGCCGTAACGTTAAGTATTGTGCACCCCATACACTAGTGGGTGTCGTACAAGACAACAAATATTTTCGAGGCAAAAGATCAAGAGTCTCTATAGACTGGAAAATGGGCAGCAGCGTTTTCCATTATTATATTAAAACATTGCGATCTCCAACCCGCCTGCCGAGCGTGGCATTATGGCAATAACCTCCCCTGTCGTAGGAGAGACTCTAAGTTTTGCAGTAATTATGATGATGTTAAACTTTAAATATAATAATTTTTAGTAGTATAACAGTTATCTAACATCCATAGTACAAGCTTTGCTTAGTTTGGGGCTGTGTGAATTTGTCCACCATTATTTCTTGATTTCATTTATACCAACCTCATCCTTACAATTTATTTACAATATTTCGCCTCATCATTGCAGTTCCGCTCAATTCAGTCTTTAGCTATAAATGCAGGATTTAGTTGCCGCATTCACCGTTTATTAACAATGAAATCCAACAATAGAATAATCGATAGCCATTCATCATTAGGCACTAGTTATTGAATAGATAGCACTGTAATAGAGATCGGTAAGTAAATTAATAATATCTAAGAGATACCATGCTCCACCTGTTACGGCGGAAAAATGGAGAAGTAATACTGCCGAACCGTGACCAGGGCCGGCGCGGCGTGAGGAATATTGTGTTATTGGTGTTTTCGCAAAAACCGACAATTGCCGGTTGTTTGGCCGTGTGGTATCCGGCAGAGTAGAATAATACCAACCCCTTACACTCGTGGGTGTCGTATAGGGCGACTAATGTTTTCGAAGCAAAAGTTCTGAGTCTCCGTAGACTGGAATATGGGCAGCAGCGTTTTCCATTTTTATATTTTTATCACTGCGATATCCAACCCGCCTGCCAAGCTTGGAGATTATGGCAATAACCTCCCCTATCGTGGGAGAGGCCCTAAGTCCTTCAGTGGACTGTTATGGGCTGTGATGAGCTATTACTCAAAGCTATTGAGCTATTGACCAAACCAGACGGTGTTGTTGACCGCAGCCACTGATCATTGACTGCTAGTCTTATCTGAAAATGATGCTTATTTATACCTACTCCTTATTTGGCCAATGCATAATCATGTTCATGGAAGAAACCGATAGAATGGAATCGCACCAAAACCCCCATGTAGGTTTATGGCTATTGTCCACGCTGATAGATTTCTTACAGGTAACGGGAACACATTTGCAACTTCCCAGGTATTTTCAGCGGGAGCGTGATAATTACTTACCTACTATCAGGTGACCCGCTTGCTCGTTATCCTCTTTATGTAATATTAAATGGACTTCCGGTAACACATGGGTACTGTTGAAGAAAATAATCCTGAGTAAGGAAACCGTATAATGAGTTCCCAGTTTGAATCAGTAACCAGTAACAGTTCCGAATGTAAATTTAATAGTTTTTTTTAAGAACAACATAGTTACGAAATAAAGAAAAATCGATTCGTTACTGGTTGCGAACACAGTTACGAATGTGCCTCAATTAAACTAGTGTGGGGGTCACGCCTGGACCCGAGTGCGGCCCTGTCCCAACCGTCCCAAGTCTCTTACGTAAATTGGATCTGTGAATAGATATCGCTGATTGAATTAGCCGCTTCATCGGCGCGCGCCGCTTTGCTCGGGCATCGGCGGAGGCACAAGAGTATGTAGCAGTCGCCCAGTTTCACAAACCATCGCCTCGGAATGTGTTTCGATTTTTCTCTGGAAAACTTGGCCATGTGGTGTCCGGTAACCCCTATTACGGGTATCGTAGATACATACAAGAGAGGCATGGCCTCCGTAGACTGTAGTGTATTTGCCACGCCTGCCACGCATGACGAGAGACCCAACTCCAACAGTTCTCTTTTATTGACAATCGACAGACAGCCCACCTGATGATAGCGGGTTAATTACTCGTCACTGGCGGGTCACTGGACCAGGGCTGGTTCAATTAACCGTATGAAACACACAGTTACACCTATTAAGCAGTATCACCGTTAGATATACTAGGTAACATCCAATAGTTAACGGTGTATGAAGAAAAAATAGCTGACAGCTAATTTATAAAGTTAGTTTATAAAATTAGATACCTTTTAAAGCTGAAGGTTGTATTGCACGATAGTAATTATTTTGACGGCTCAAGCACCACAGACCACAAAGCACTTCAAAATGCATGCACCACAAAGCACTTCAAAACGCATGACATGCTTTATCTCTACAAGAATTTAAAAAAATAAATTAACATACCTAGCCTTTACCTTACACGAGACCAGCCAGCAGTTGCGAATTTTACTTTTGCTGTAAGGAATATGTTTGTTTATCGTTCTTTGAGAATGAGAGTGAAGTCGTTAGAGGTGACCACTTTCCATCAGACGGCCTGCTTTGCTTGACAATCACACGGCGCAACACCATTTTTTTTATAAAAGCTTTTGTGAACCTGAAGAGTTTTAACTGAAAAAAGCGAAATAAAAATCGATTTTCAAACGCTTTGATGGACGTTTTCCTTTTTTGTTTTCCGCCAGTGGCAGGTGACTATGGCGGGCTGTAGGAGCAAAGCTCAGGCCTGACGTAGTGAGAGCAGTTTGAAAAGCGATGTTGCACGTTTTTCGTACAGACCAATAGTTGAATCTCTTTGAAATAAAATATTGCGTACAAAAGTTTGGTCGAATTTCGCGCAAATAAATTTACCAGCAACAAAGAAAGGTAAAGCAGGTGCTTAATGAACAACAGCAATTGCCTTTCACATGCCAAATAGTAATTTTAAAATTATAAACATTGTATAACTAAAATCACAGTCATTAAGGCACACTCACTTAGGTAGACTGCAAGCGGAGGGCCGAGAGACACCAAGAAATGTGGTTTTAGAAGCTAATTTAATTAAAATACAGAAATCACCGTGGGCCGTGCGATGTTCGGTAGAGTAGAATAGCACCAACCTCTTACATTCGTGGGTGTCGTACAAGGTGACTAATGATTTTGAGGCAAAAGATATCCGTAGGCTGGAAAATGGGCAGCAGCATTGTACATTGTTATATTTATAATACTGCGATTTCCAACCCGCCTGTCATGCCTGGAGATTATGGCAATAACCTCCCCTCTTCTGGAAGAGGCCCTAAGTCCTGCTACTAACTACTGGTATCGGCTGTGATGATGATGAAAGAAACAAATTTTTACCTATGTTTTTACATTGACTAACCTACGTCTAGTCTAACCTAGCGAGTAACGTCCTAGTCGATGCTAGACGACGGACTCCTCTCTCATTGCTGAAAATCAATGCTTTTATGTTATTCTCATCTGATATCTACATTGATAGTTCACATTGGGCAGTTTCCGCAATCTTTGGTGCGCCAATATGTACAATAAGAAACTATCCGTTCTCATTGGCTTCAACCGCGCAGTTCGGATATCTGTAAACAATCAACTTTTCCGCGGGAACCTATTATTTGCTCAGTATAAAAAGTAACCCATGTTCATCATCATCCCAGCGGTATGTCCCGGTTGCGCCCCCGCGCAGTACGCGAGGGCCCAGGGTCCGCTGTAGCCTAAGTTATTGGCAAAAAGGTAGCCTATGTTATTTAGTGATAATGTAGTATTCTATTAGTCAAGAATTTTAAAACAAGACGAATCTTTGAGTGTTGTTAATTACAAACAAACAAAAATACAAATCTTTATCCGTTTTCTGGCACCCATACCATAAGCTTTGCTTACTTTGGGGCTAGATGGCGTTGTGTCAATTTTCCTAGCATATTTTTTTCTCTTTATTATATTAAGAATACCTTTTTTGTCATATTAAGAAAGAAAACATAGGTACCTAAGGTTAATCAACCTTTCTTGATTACCATTTATAAAATTACCCACGCGGAGATGTCTGACCGTAATCCTCATAACAATAAAGTTCCAATTATCCAATCGCCTTTGTGTTCGGGTTTCTTTGACGTGGTCATTCGTTGGATAATGCTGCAAAATATTAGTGCCGCCTACAATAATATCTCTTTGAAGATTTATGTGGACAGCTTTGATGTTGTTGGCTTTTGCATTATTGCGTATATAGGCTTCTTTGTTTGGTGTGTATTATTTTGTGAAACATGAGTTTACCAACAAATAAGATTTGCACACTAAATAGCTCGCTTTCTTATTGTCTACTGGAAGGAATAAAATACGAATATCAATAGTTGGTGTAGGTATATGCTTGCTTGTATGCTTGGACAAATTCAAACAGCGACATCTACTCCCAAAGCTTGTGCTATGTTAGATAACTGGTACTCTACTTATAAACTTTTTTAATATACACACTTATTATACGTACTACACTCAGACCCGTAAAAGAAATTAAAATTCATCATTTCAATTTCTGCTCGGCTCGGAATCGAACCCGTGACCACTGCGTGGCATTGGTATGCTGGTGCATGTTAACCAACTGAACCACTCAGGTCGTCATTTGTAGAAGTGTATACTGAATTTTAGCTTTTAGCCCAGATTAACTACTTATAATAGTTATTATAATTACAGATTAACTACTTACTACTTTGCAACCGAGTATAAAATAAATAAAAAATAAATATTCGTGGACTAATTCACACAGCGCCATCTACACCCAAACTAAGCAAAGCTTGTACTATGAGTGCTAGATAACTGATATACTACTTAAATACTTTTAAATAAATACTTATTATACATAGACCCGTAACAGAAATTAAAATTCATCGAGTATACGCTGAACTTGGCGCGCGCACACGACGCGGTGACTGTGCGGGTGCGACACGATTATTGTGCGGTGATGATGACGAAGCGGGCGCTGCGCTTTTGTCTACACATAATAAAATAAGCTTTCTGGCATTAGTATAGAAACCAGAGCGACGGTGGCCAAGTAGAGCGTTAGTGGCCTAGTGGTAAAGTACCGGGTTCGAATCCCACTGCCGCCATGTACCAATGACTCTTTTCTGAGTTATTTAGATTAGTTGAACACTAACCGATGCTCTTACGGTGAAGGAAAGCATCGTGATGAAACCTGCACATTCAGGCGACTGAATGTGTACCATGATCCAATCTGGTCAAATTCTCCTGGTAAAAGGGTCACGGAAATCAGATGGCAGTCGATCCACTGTAATTACCTAATCGACCAAATCCTGGATGGTCAAGGCATACCCTGGGCCATTAACGGGACATTAACGCTACGATGATCATCATCATTAGTATAGCAACCAAACTTGCATAAACAATTGCAGGATTTCACGACGATATTTCAATTTTCAATTTTCAATTTCTTTATTTCGCATTCCATGTGTTACATATAGATGTTACAATATGATGAGAATCAACATGGACCCGGATTGGGCACAGTAAATTGGTAGAGAGGAGTCACTGCCTTGGCTTAGTTTATTTAAGAATAGCTTGTGTGACGTACAACTGTTACGAATACTAACTTAGGTACTTAATTTTAATTATTATGTTAAATTTATATACTAACTCACTATGAATCAATATAATATATACCTATTTAGTTATTTATATATCTTTATAAATCTACATATCTTTATGTATTTCGAATATAGATTATTTATTTATTGCTATATATTCGCATACATATATTTGTTGCACTCTATTCTAGTTTGTCATTGATGTATTCGTCGATTGTATAATAACTTTTAGTTATCAATAACTGTTTGAGGTGTTTCTGGAAGCATTTATCTTTTCCACGATTTCATGCAGAAATGCTCTTACTTGGCTACCTCGGACAGCATTGTCTCAGAGTTGGATCGTGTACAAAGTGTAAGCGACTAAACTGTTGAAAGATTTAAAGTATTTGTCGTAACACACTCGCTTCGTAGGCGAGTTGAAGATTGCGGCTTCTGAAATAGTGAACCAAAATTGCTACGGCGTACCTGTAAATAATTTACCCAATTTCACGAAAAACGAACTCGGCAACCCACTCAAATTTCACACCGCACCATCCTATGCACTGGCAACGCAAGCCCTCGTAGTAAATTACGTGGGTACAGTCGGTCTCCAACATTTTGCCAGGCATATTGGCGGTTTTGAAAGCACTTTACTCCTCTAGACTGCACTGAGAAAATAACACTTGAAGCGGCAAACAATAGACAGAATAATAGATAGAGAGGAAATTCTATTTTGGAGACATTTTACGCGTAATTTAGAAAATTATTATGGGTAAAGTAGAAAGATTTGAAATAAATGAGTAAAGTGTGAAAGTTTCATTTCTAGTCTTGAAAATGTAGATGTTCCTTAATTCCTCTTTTAAATTTTAAGTGAATATTTTATCCAAAATAAAATAAAATTACCAACCTATATTTTACGATCGATTACGTTTTCCCGCCAAAAACCGCCGCGCACCGCAAACTAAACGGCCTTGTATTGTGAGAGAGAGAGACAATCTCTCTCACAATGAGCGAGAAATGCCTCATGCCTGTAATTGCACTGGCTATCTCGCCCTTCAAACCGGAACACAACCATGTCAACATTGTTGTTTCCCGGCAAAAATAGATACAGATAAGGCGGTGGTAATCACCCAGACGGATTCCTCAGACTTGACAACGTCCTATCACTTGATGAATGTTAATGCGGCTAAGTATTGAGTTCATTATGTGTGTGTGGCGAATCTGATATTCAAAACCGCCAATGTATCTAGGGATATATGTGGGGATCCGACTGTACTATAAATAAATGAAAACCTCTTCTAATCCCAGTAGTGATGGCTAGCCGCGGGGTCAGCGGCGCCTCGTGGCTGATGCTAAATCGATACACATTAAGCCCAAAGGATATCATGGACGAGGTGCGGCCAGGTTTTGGGAGTCGCCGTTGGTAAGTTATTTTACTTTTGATTGGGCAGATATCCATAAAATGGTACTGATTTTTGGTAATTGATTTAATATTTTTTTTAACATTAAAATAATTTGTATAACTTTTTTTTTCTTAGGTACCTAACAATCCACGCGATCAGACGAATCCTGTACCGGCCTGTGAGGTACCATTAGACATGTTTATTGAAGAACCTCAAGTTATGTTGCAAAGGAATTAATTGTACATCTTCCACGTGAGCGGACAGAAAAGACACGGCATTTTGTTAAGTTTAAGCCGCGTTCTTAACATTAGAACACTTACAAAATTAAAAATAACTGTCTGATAAAGAAAAATGCGTCTGTGCATTGTATTCGTGTAATGCGTACACTGTATTTCCAAAACATTCACAGCCTTCTTCTAACTAAATACTAATATTCCATAAACACAACAGCATTGTGGAACAAATAATTTGTTGACAGAGCTTAAAAGCCCACTTCGCGCTAAAAGCTCCCTCCAATAAGCTCCTATACGCCCGCCTCGTTGGGTTGCGGTGAGCCATTCCCAAACATTATCCGTTCCTCTACAAGTAACCTTGCATGATTTGTTTGCGATAAACGTTCTCGTATACATTTGAGAATATTTTCAATAAAAATGAAAAGATAAAACGTGCATAGAAACAGAGAATTTATACGAATTCTGTGAGAAGGTAGGCATTCGCTTCACTCCCACGGGCCTCAAGCCCACTAATTAACTAATGCCTCGATTGAATTGCTACTATTACTAATGGGTCGATTGAATTGTAAACGGAACTAACTACAATTCAATAGAAATCAAGTAAATAAACAGATTCCGGGCCCTGGTGTTGCGGTGATCACTTAAATTACCATCAGATAACCTGCTTGCTCGGTTGCCTTCCTCTATTATAAAGAAAAAATATCACCATCGTCAATTCTGCCAGGGCCCGCTTTCCTACTATTTTTCCTAAACATCGCCTGATCCTCATCATCCTCACGTAGTAGGCCGTTGGCATCTAACTCTGACTGATACTGGTACTGGTAGCTTCTTTAATCCTATCCTCAATGTTTATTACGCAAAAGCTGACACGAATGTACTCGTGCCGGACACGGTTGAGTCAGGTAACGCCGCACATCCACCGCATAAAGCATCACATGTCTAATTGTGCACTAAGCTTGTATTTGCAGAAGAAGACATAAGCATAAATGATACGCAGGTACTAAGTCTCAATTAAACTAAATTGCAAAATCACAACAAATTACAACCATTCCTTCTGATACTTAACTAAACTCTAACATTTCCAATAACCACATAACGATCTATATAACAGAGCGGCTAACCCCTAAACTGCCTAACCCAAACAAAAAAATAAATCTCACGACCCAGGTTCGGTCACAATCAATATATTTTATTTCCCCATCATTAACCCGAGATATATAGACCCGGGGAATAAGCAAAGACACAGAGAACTGTCCATATTATACGATTATTGTCTACTTCCCTACGGCTATAAACATATTTTGTTAATGGACCTCCCCTTTTGTTTAAGCATTTTTTTCTTGCGACCCTCAAAGCTGAGACTCAGAACCAGGAAATTGTTATTGGTGTTGCCCTAAGAAAACAATTCCCTTATTTAAGCGGGTGGAAAATTTCTTGTGATTGTTTGTTTGATTATTTTTTGTTTATTTCTCGTGCTACTGGTATCTCCTCTGATCAGGAATATAATTTATGAGGTCTGACTGTCGTGTCGAGAGGGCGCTCCTGTTGTTGTTACTCAACAATGTTTATTTAGGCTCTAACTTAAGTAAAGTTAAAATATTTACAACTTACATAAATACAAATGCTTATCTGCTGTTGCCAGAGTAAGAAATGAGCCCTAAAATCAGTAATATGGCGGCATCTCTTATTTACAATTATACAATTTATACATGGTATAAAAAAGTCGCTTCCCGCCCTCTATCCCTATGTACTTACGCTTAAATGCGGTTTTCAGCAATAGATATAATTGTTAAAGAGGAACGTTTATAAGAATGAAAACAAGGGTAGGGTAAAGTTGGTGTAAGGCAACGAAGTCGCGGCGGGTCCACTAGATTTGAATAAAGTACGTGTACTGATATTGACTAAAATATAAATCAGGGATTCCCAAAGTGGTCGTTATCGGTTTCCTAGGGGTCGACATAAACGAAAACTGATTTTGGGGGTCGACGAGGTCTAAAAATCGACCCATATTAAATTAACACAAGTTCTTATTTAAAACTTTCAAGATAGGTAGGTACTATATTGTTTATGTTGTGTTACGAATTACATACACCTACACTATGAAGACCGCAGACGCAGCACTCACCTCATCGGCAGGAATTACAAGCCGATGCATTTTGCCGACCCGTGGACGGCCACGTGATGCTGACATCGCATTGTCGCCGACCACGATTTCAGTTAATATTAAGTCATTCTATGTTCACACTTCGAACTAGTTTCTACGTTAAGTTCAATTGTAATTTTATTTTAATTAATTATATTAGTTTAAATCATTTTTGGTTTTTTTTCGACCCTCCGGCTGTAGCCTACGTATCTGGCGCAGTCGGTAGGATCTTCGCAAGTAGACTTGCGAACGTAAAATCTTACAAAATCAAGATTCGCAAGCCGCTTGGGTGGCCTTCCAGCCCCATCTCGAAGATCTGAAACCTACGAACCAGCTGCAGCCAGGCAGGAGGAATCTAGACTTCGATTCAAGAGAGAAAACCAGAAATGCAGCATATGTAAGTACAATCGAACTGTTCTTGCGTTGCATCCTTTAATCCTAGTTATTTTACCATTCCAAGATTTTTCACCCTTCGAAAAATTCATCCCGTGAACCTGCATCTCGGCAGGCTCGCAGGCAATTAGTTGATAGGAGTAGATATATTGATAGTAATTTAAATTTAGAGTTTTTATTCAACGAAGAGATGGCAGTCGACCCGGACACAATTTTCAAGGCTTTACGCCTCGTGCCCGACTTCGACGGTAACCCTAATATACTAACTAGATTTATAGGCATATGTGACCAAATAGTTGTTAAGTACATGAAACAAGAGCCCGGCAATGACCTCAGTAACCTCTGCTTATTAAATGGGATACTGAATAAAATCACTGGTTCCGCTGCTTGCATCATAAATTCAAACGGCATACCTGAAAATTGGTTGGGCATCCGAACTGCCTTAGTGAACAACTTTTCTGATCAGCGTGACGAAACGGCCTTATATAATGACCTCTCATTAGCCACCCAAGGTAATCGAACACCCCAAGAATTTTATGACCAATGCCAATCTTTGTTTAGTACGATAATGACATACGTGACTTTGCACGAGACCATCCATACCACAATTGACGCGAAGCGAGCTCTTTACAAGAAGCTCACCATGCAGGCCTTTGTCAGAGGGTTAAAAGAACCTCTAGGGTCGCGTATAAGATGCATGCGACCTGAATCTATCGAGAAAGCCCTCGAATTCGTGCAAGAGGAGCTTAATGTCATGTATTTACAGCAGCGCAGCGAATTACCTAAATCTCAGCCTAGCCATAAGACCTTTATCCCTATGCATGCCAGTAGCTTTGCGCCCGCGCTACCGCGTCAGCAAAATTACCTAGCACCGCCGCCTAGCTGGCCGGCGCCCGCCGGACAACGTGCGCCCCATGGCGCCCCGCAGCCGTTCAGGTTTGTGCCTCCACAGCCGCAACCCCAGTACCGAATGCCCACGCGTACCCAACAAATGTTCCGCGCTTTACCACCTAATTATAACCCGCAAAGTAACATTTTCCGGTTACCACCTAGGAACAGCGTGCCTCTTAATTCCACTCCGCGTCCTATGAGTGGAGTACAACCATTCACCCCGCGACATCTACCACATACCATGATGACGGGTCATGACTGGCGTAAATCCGGTAACCCCCCGCCAACTAATTACCTAAAAAGTCGCGAAATGAACATGAACGAGTGTGTAGGATATGACGATTCGTATTACGACGGTTACTATGAGCCCGAGTTCGGTTATTATGCGGACGATAGTACCTACACCGCGCTCGAATACGACACCTCCGCGACATATAATGACCTAGATTATAACGACGGACAAACTGCTGACGAGCTCCCAACTGACAGACGGCCCCGGCCTAGCTCTAGTCAATCGGAGCAGGATTTTCAGTTAGCTACAACATCAAAAAAGCTAAAATAGAACTTAATTTACAGACCCAGAGACAATTACCGTATATAAAAATCCACAATCCACCTCTTAAACTTCTCATCGACACAGGTGCTAACCAGTCTTTTATCAGTCCCCAGGCTGTAGACAGTTACTTTTCAAACTTGCCGCTAAATTACGATCCCTTTGAGGTGACCAATGTACACGCTACCACTAGGAATGACTATTCCATAACGTTACCCTGTTTCCCAGAATTTAACGACACTGATAACATAAAGTTGTACGTGTATCGTTTTCACGACTACTTCGACGGTCTAATAGGTTTAGACCTACTCACTAAATGGGAGGCTAAGATAGATTTGAAACATAAATGTCTAAACACCAAATCTGCTGCCAACCCGATCTGCATGTATCACTCGCGTAACGTCAACTTGTACGAGGACATAGTCCCCGCCGGTACCTCAAAATTAATGCGTGTCCCTATTAATGCCCTGGATGGAGAGGTTTATGTCGAACAACAGATATTCTGTAACTGCATAATCCACGAATGTGTTACAACCGTTATTGATAATCGCGGTTATTTGGAAGTTGAAAACCCAACTCCAAATGACGTCATATTTTCACTCGACAGGCCCGCGCATGCCTACGTATTTAATGCTGAGTGCGCGCGCACCGAGCACGCCACAGCGCGCGAACGCGACGTGTTATCGCGCTTACGTACAGACCATTTGAATGAAGAGGAAAAGGCTAATCTTTTAGCGCTTTGCTCTCGCTACGCGGATGTTTTCTATATAGAAGGTGAACCGCTAACTTTCACCAATCAAATTAAACATAATATCAGAACAACCGACGAGGTTCCCGTGTACACCAAAAGCTACCGTTATCCGTTTATACATAGAAACGAAGTAAGAGACCAAATTAGCAAGATGTTAGATCAGGGTATTATCCGACCATCCAACTCTGCTTGGAGTTCACCTATTTGGGTCGTACCCAAGAAGGCTGATGCCTCCGGAAAACAGAAATGGCGTCTAGTAGTAGATTTTCGTAAGCTAAACGAGAAAACTATAGACGACAAATACCCAATCCCTAATATAACAGATGTACTAGATAAGCTGGGAAAATGCCAGTACTTTACGACCTTAGATCTAGCGAGCGGATTCTACCAAGTAGAAATGAGCTCACAGGACATACCCAAGACAGCCTTTAACGTCGAACATGGGCACTTTGAATTCCTTCGTATGCCCATGGGTCTCAAAAACTCGCCCTCAACCTTCCAGCGAGTCATGGATAATGTCTTGCGAGGCCTTCAGAACGACATATGTCTTGTCTATCTCGATGACATTATAGTGTTTAGCACATCCCTTCAGGAACACATGACCAACCTAGAAAGAGTCTTCCAGCGCCTCCGCGAGTCCAATTTTAAGATCCAAATGGACAAATCTGAATTCCTTAAGCTTGAAACAGCTTATCTCGGACATATCATCAGTAAGGATGGTATAAAACCAAACCCTGACAAGATTTCAGCCATTAAACGGTACCCCATCCCAAAAACACCTAAGGAAATAAAACAGTTTCTCGGACTACTCGGTTACTACCGAAAGTTCATCCCCGATTTCGCTCGTATTACGAAGCCACTCACAACGTGTCTTAAAAAAGGACGAAAAATTACATTAGACTCCGAATATGTAAACTGTTTTGAGAAGTGTAAATCCCTTCTCACTAACGACCCTATTCTTCAATATCCTGACTTTTCTCGGGAATTTCTAGTTACCACAGATGCATCTAACGTTGCTATTGGAGCCATATTATCTCAAGGCCCGATAGGAAGCGACAAGCCTGTGTGCTATGCTTCTCGCACTCTAAATGACAGCGAAATGAACTATAGCACTATTGAGAAGGAGCTTCTTGCCATAGTTTGGGCGACCAAGTACTTCCGACCCTACTTATTCGGCCGCAAGTTTAAGATCCTTACAGACCATAAGCCCCTGCAATGGATGATGAGTCTGAAAGAGCCAAACTCACGTCTGACTAGATGGCGCCTACGTTTAAGTGAATACGATTTCACTATAATATATAAAAAAGGCAAAGCTAATACCAACGCCGACGCCTTATCTCGCATCGAAATCCATAATGAGGAGATCGATTCCCTTATAAAAGAGATACAGGAGCTCAGCTCACTTATAGGTAATCCTACGGAGACTCCACAGTCCCAAACGCACCGATCATCTACCGAGACAGTACATACCAGCCGTGAACATCCTATATTAGAGGTCCCAATCACAGACGAACCACTTAATAAATTCCATCGTCAAATTTGCTTCACAATCGTTAGTGACGTAAAACGTAAGCCCGTAGTAACGAAGCCATTCGATACTCACACCCGTGTTGCTGTTCAGCTATCTGAATCTTCCTTGGAAGAGGATGTCGTGAAATATATAAAAGAATACGTAAACCCAAAAGTCAAAACCGCTATCTTAATAAACCCACCATTAGGCATGTACTCCATCATCCCTATTATCCAAGATAAATTTAAAAGTTCATCAATGAATCTTGTATTGGCCAAAACAGAATTAGAAAATGACAAAGAGTACCTACGCCAACAGGATATTATTCGCCACCATCACGACGGGAAGACGAACCATCGTGGCATTAACGAATGCTACTTAGCCCTATCGCGAAGATATTACTGGCCTAAGATGAGAGACCAAATAACCAAATTTATTAACGAATGCATAGTTTGCGGCCAGGCTAAATACGATAGAAACCCCATTCGACCCCAATTTAACATAGTACCCCCTGCGACTAAACCATTTGAAATTTTACATATGGATTTATTCACGGTACAGACAGAAAAATACGTTACCTTTATAGACGTGTTTACTAAATACGGTCAGGCATACCATTTACGAGACGGCACCGCTGTTAGTGTCCTACAGGCATTACTACAGTACTGTACCCATCATGGTGTACCTATGACAATCATTACCGACAACGGCACTGAGTTTACTAACCAATTATTCGCGGAATTTACCCGACTTCATAAAATAATTCACCACAGGGTCCTGGCCCACTCACCTAATGATAATGGTAATGTCGAACGCTTTCATTCGACCTTGCTGGAACATCTGCGAATTCTAAAAATAGAAAACAAAGATGAACCAATAGTCAACCTTATGCCCTATGCACTTATAGCCTATAATAGTTCTATCCATAGTTTTACGCGTTGTCGACCATTTGACTTGCTGAATGGACACTTTGACCCACGCGATGCTCTTGACATTGACCTTACTCAACTCTTATTGCAACAGTACACTAAAAATCACAGTGATCAAATGAAAAAGGTATATGAGATAATTAATGACTCATCGCTTGAAAAACGTACCGCAATAATGAAAAATATTAATAAAAATAGAGAGCCAGAAGTAGAATACACCCCCCAGCAACAGGTTTTTATAAAGAGCCCATTTGCTAGCCGTCAGAAAACAGCCCCACGTTACACACAGGACAATGTCCTCGCGGATTTACCAATCCATATCTACACGTCAAAGAAACGTGGCCCCGTGGCTAAGGCAAGACTTAAACGAATTCCTAAGTCAGCCCAATTGTTACAGGACCGTGATGCTACTGATGACCGCCCACCTGACATGGTCTCAAGAGATAAAACTCGAGAGCCTAGCTGACGGACTTGGACTACTACCTTACAAACTTGGACCGACGAGATTAACCACTCATTACCACACATTCTTACAATATATAGAACTAAGTGACGTAGAGGACGCAGTTCAATCACTACGTAATCAACTACTGACCTATACCAACCGACTTAGTAATGACACCTATCCCCTTTACGAGTTACAAATAGACTATCTTACAAACAAACTTGGCAAGGTTATAAACCAATTAAAGTCCTTAGAACCTAGTCGTGCTAAAAGAGGTCTTGTAGATGGCCTAGGTTCCCTAATAAAAGGCATAACTGGAAACTTAGACCAATCAGATGCTTTATATTATAATTCGGCTATTAAAAATTTGCAGAAGAACCAGAACAAAGCCGTATCCGAATTTAATACCCACATCAGCCTGAGTAAGGAGTGGATGTCTCGCCATACTAATATAATAGCTCAATTGGTTGAAAACCAGAGCAAAATCAATGCTACGTTAGGATTAATCTTAGATAGGCAAGCTTATAGAGATAGTAACTTAATTAAGTACGCTAAATTTGCCCAACTTTTGGGAATAATAAGCGAAAATGTAGAGGATTTAATGTCCGAATTATTTAGGTTAGAAAATACTTTAGCATTTATCCGTACATCCAACACCCATCATTCAATGATAGATATTGAGGTCTTAAGATCGATGATAATTAAATTAAAATCCCTTTATATTAGTGATCAAATTTTAGACTTAGATTTGAGAGAATATTACGATATAATTAAACCGGGATACTACTACGTTGAAAAGCAAATAGTTATCGTTTTCGAATTTCCCATAGTCTCTAAAGATGTCCTTAATTTATTTAGGCTTTCCATAGCACCCAATAAGAACCAGCAAGCCATTGTCCCATCCTATCCCTTTATTGCAACCAACGAGAACACGTTCGTGTACATGGAGGCAGAATGCCCGAAGTTTGATATCTGGTATCTCTGTGAAAAAAACATCAACCATCAAATCCGTTCCAAACCTGATTGTATCCAGCGCCTCATCGTGAATCAAGACCTAGACGAATCCTGCAGTTTCACAAAAATCGCCCTAGCAAGAGAAGCAATGGAAAAACTCGACGACCAACATTACGTAGTATCATTTCCACGTGCAACGAAGGTACAAGTCAACTGCGAGAGAGAAGATTTCAGCACACTACAAGGCAGCTATCTCGCGACGATTCCTGTAAACTGTTATCTACGCACGCCTGAGTTCACCATCATCAATGAAAATGACAAGATACTAGGGCACCCTTTCACCTTGATGAAAATCCCATACCCGGCTGAAGATCAAGATACAGCATTAACCCATGTTAGCCTCAACTCCATCGACCTAAGAGGACTACATAATATTCAAGACAAGCTGATGATAGAAGCTCCTGTTCAACTTGAACATCCAGCTCAAGACATTGTGTATCACACCACCATCCCACTCTACGTCATTGTGCTAATCGCAACTGCAATTATAGCTCTCTTCACTCTACGCCACTATCAAAGGAGGAATCTCAATGAATCTACAGTTCCTGACCCTATTACTTCGCATGAACCAATCTACCATGTTCCTGACAAGAAGAAAGATCAACAAGGGAAAATCCCAGCAACATTTTCTCTCAAAATCCTAAAATAGTTGCTGATCTTCGGGTGGAGGAATTACATACACCTACACTATGAAGACCGCAGACGCAGCACTCACCTCATCGGCAGGAATTACAAGCCGATGCATTTTGCCGACCCGTGGACGGCCACGTGATGCTGACATCGCATTGTCGCCGACCACGATTTCAGTTAATATTAAGTCATTCTATGTTCACACTTCGAACTAGTTTCTACGTTAAGTTCAATTGTAATTTTATTTTAATTAATTATATTAGTTTAAATCATTTTTGGTTTTTTTTCGACCCTCCGGCTGTAGCCTACGTATCTTACGTGTACTAAGAATAATTAATATTTTTGTAGGAAATAGCATTGTTGTAGTAATCTAAAGTCTCAAGTTCGTACAAGATGAAAAACTCGGCAAGTCTGTGTGGACAAGTTTGTGCAAGATAATGAGTTCGAGCGTACGTCTTTCAGGCGCGTTTTGACTTGCTCTCTATTTGACGCTTACGCGAAAATATGTGCCAAGAACTGCTTTTTGCTACATATTTCGAGACTGATACCAGAGGAGAATCGATTTTTCAGGCCGTGGAACATTTTTTTACTGACTAAGCTATTCCATGGAAGAACATTGTTTCTGTTGCGACTGATGGTGCACCGTCTATGGTATGTCGTTATCGAGGTTTTATAGCTCACTGATTCACAGGCAGCATTTAGTAGCAAAAAAGCTGAGTCCTAGATTGCATAAGTCTTTACAATATGTAATAAATGCTATCAACAAGATTCGAAGCAATTCTTTGAACTCTCGGTTATTTGCTCAGCTATGTGAGGAAAACGACGAAGTCTTTACTCGATTACTTCTGCACGCTGAAGTTCGCTGGCTATCAAGAAGCTCTTGCTTAGAAAGATTTGCAGCCATTTTTGAATCCATGTTGGAGTTTATACAAGAAAAAGATCTGAATTTAAAAGAAAATCTGAACAATTGTAAAACAGATATTTATTACTTGACTGATATCTTTGGAACGTTCAACAAAGTTAATTTGCAACTGCAGGGTGACGATCTTAACTTGATTAAAACAAAATCAATAATATCGGCCTTCGTGGGTAAACTAATCCTTTATAAACTAAATTTAGGCAGAAAAGAATATTCGCAGTTCTCGCAGTTGTCAAAATTACCAAAAATGCTGCAAGATGATGACATTTTATTATATGCCACTCACTTGGACGCATTACACAAGGATTTTACGGAGAGGTTTGAGGATCTTTTAAATTTACAAATTCCTCAATGGATAATAAATCCGTACAATACCACAGCCATAGAAGAAGCCTATGTGATAATGCAAGAATAGTTGATTACCAGACGACGAGCTTAAGCAGAAGTTCAACCAAGGCTATCAGAAGTTCTGGTTGCAACGCAACATTGAAACACAGTATCCTACATTGTGGAACATTGCTGAGAAATACCTTATCGCTTTTCCATCATCATACCTAGTTGAAAAAAGCTTCAGCGTTTGAAAATCAACGAACGTGGAGATTTAAGGCTGCAACTCACCAATATTGAACCGGATGTAGCTAGATTGGTACCTAGATAGTCACCAGGTTCATCCATCACACTAAATGTTTTATTTTCTCTTTGCGAATTAATACTTTTTAAATATAATTTCCTACCTACTTAAGATTCTTTAAGTACTTAATTTGTAATAATTATTATAAATTAAACTTGATATTTACTGAATTGTATGTCTTTTTATTTTGTTAAATTAACATGAGAAAATGAAGTCAACTTTACTCACTTAACAAAAGTGCAACGTTTTCCAATTGGTACCTTAGTACCTAGGTATTTTGTATCAATAGAAAAAAAACTAAAGAAAGGCCCCCTTATATACAGGGTGTTTCATAATACATGTATAAAGCCGTGAACTGGATGGAGTGCTAAACGTATTAAAACGATAGGTACAATTATTTTTTTCGTGCGTGGAATAGTTACCGAGAAAATGACTATCGAACTTTTTCTTTTTCAATGTCGATAATCACATTTTGAAAACGAAAGACCGCATCTCTAGAAATCAGTTGTAATAGATCACTCAAGTTCATAATCAGGTCAATCAACTGAATAATACAATTTTACCAGTTACAGATAGGATATAGGTTTTGTCCCTTTAAGTCTTTTCTACCTACCGTTTCATATGAGTTTTAAAATTCAATCTAAAGATCACTATGATCAATACCTCAAGTGGCTGGTTAATAAAATTATTATTACAAGCAGCTCGTGAGCAGTCCGGCACAAAAACAAGACATTTCCATGTTTGTTTCTACTTTAATTTATTTGTTTTTTTTTGCCTTCAACACAATGTTGCACCTACGTACATAGTCTTCAAACTAATTGCGAAAACACAATAAACATTAATAGGCAAAAAAGTTACAGCTTGATTTCGCGTCTGCGCCATATCTTCTATTGTACTAGGCAGTCATGACTGAAGCAGGTGGACTATGCACGGGATACTGATATCACAGGGTGTCCATAAAGTACATTCACTAGATTTTAATATTTTTGGAAAGTGCAGCAAAACTACACGATATTGTTGTTATACTTTATTGTCTATTTTTTCACTCAGTCTACATCCTGTTGAATGCATGTGGTGAGCCTTGGCACAAGTTTATGCATTTCTCGTTGAACTTTTCCGCCAGCTCCGAAATAAGGAAAGACGTCATTTCAGTACATATCTAATAGTAATGATTAAATTCTACTCATGTATGAATCCAAGAAGGTGAATATTTAATTTGAAAAGCTGAAAAAATACCTAGCAACACTATTTACGTACTAGGTACGGTCAGGAGACCCGGTTTTACCATTTCGTCAATTTACTAGTAACAGACGCTACGATTTGCCTTAAGCCGACCAATCATCAGTTGCAGTCGATACTAATCCTTACAAAGTACAAAATAAAGCAGCTTTTGGGTTAATACGGATGCGCGGGAATGCCGTCCTTGGTCGGACATCCGACCACGTATTCCGTACGATGCGACTATTTTATCCTGCGTAAGGATTAGTATCAACTGCAACTAACGGTTGGTTGGCTCCAGAAAAAGGGGAACGTCTGTTACTAGTTTTTAGTGTCAACAATTCTTAAGAAACAAATATGTACCTAGTGGCCTAGTGGCAGTACAATTACTTGTTTTATGCTACGCAGTGATAGTCCACCTGAAGGCAAGCGGTAACCGTCGCCCATTATATCTACGATTTAAGCATTTAGGTTGCAGGCAACAAAAATGCAGAACAGCAGATGCGTTGTCACTGTGAGGACTAAGATGAAATGCGTCATGCCTGTATTTGCACTGGCTTATTTTATGGACACCCCACGTACTAGGCGCAATATTAAGGAGGTCTAAATTATCCGTTTTGTATTTTTTGGTTTGAGGGTTCTGTACAAAAAAATATTGTAATCAATTATGATTTTAATTCAAAAGGTTCACTCATAGTTTTTACGAAAGTGCACCACCACCTAACTAATAGCAAAGTAGTCTTATTCAAATTACTGTAGCATATTAATGTAGCAAACTCTAATTAATGTAACATCTTTGTCTTTTTACGAGTTTGCTTTCTCATGTCATGTCTGTCAGTCATGTTTCAGTGTCGCGTAGGTAATCGTACCTATCGTTTTCACGAACATTTCTCATCAACTAATATTAACAAAATGATTCTTAGTTGATGGAGCTATACCTGTAAATATCCCATGCTTCACCCAATTGGAGAACCTAGGTCACCTAGGTGGAGCACGGACCCAAACACAATTTTAGAAATTACTGTCTAGGTTACTGTCATTGTACCAAACTACCCGATAAAATAGTGATAAGCAAATGTAGGCCATCACCGTCATCATAAGGATTATTATTAAGCCCACAGTTGGACTCACTTTATCAAATAAAAAAAAAATTAACATTATGGTGCAACTACCAGGAGAACATAAAACGAGAGAACATAAAAGGCGAAATAAGTAAGACCCCTAAAACACGGATCCCTAAGTAGGAACCCTTTTGCACGTGCCATCAAGGTCAAGGCCGGCGCCGGAGCTGTGGCGGCGCCTTTGACATCAAAATAGAAACTGAAAACTAAAAAATCTAAAAATAGAATACTTTGGCGGGCCGTTCTTTCTTTTGTTGTTTGACCCACGGTTCTCATTCAGTTTTTAGCTTTTCGCGTGACCGAAATGATTGTTGCGTTGTAGTTGTAGGATACCTAAGTACCTATTGTGAAGATTACTGTGATAAGAGTGTTGACGATGTGAACGAATGATTTATAGCTTCAGGTACCAGTATTAACGTAGTCTTGTCTGTGTTCAGCGTTCAACGTTTAAGTATTGTGATAATCATTATTCTGTGCATGAATGCAAGCTAGCAGTAGGCCAAACACCATGGTACCTACCTACTTACGTATTGCATAGCAACCAGAGCCTGCGTAGTGTTGTGTATCTGTGTATATGGAGTGTACCTACCTAGCTACGCTACGATACGAGTGCAAGCTTACTTGATAGTTAATACCTATCAGTCATCCGAGCCACAAGAAAGCAAGAAAGTATGGCACCTGACGTTGTTTGTTTCCATAAAATAACTTTAAAAAGGTACGTACCTACATGCTTTAAAGGTCTAGGTTCTAGCTAGACTTTAAGATATGCTACCTAGCTAGAACCTAATCGTAACGTTAGGAGGTTCTTTTCCGACGGGAAATAGGTAGAAAAGACAACGCTTTTATCTGTTCATGAAAACATGTAGGTATTTAGTAAAACCTGTCTGTAATCTGTTTCAACAAAACTAGTCTCATAAGTGGTTCCCTACGTTACGTAGGTCCCTAGATGAGTGAACCATTTTTGTAGGACATAATACCTACTTATCTGTGTAGAACGATTTATTAATTGAACGAATTCTGTTTTAGTTATGTAGCTATCTTAAATATGTTTTTCAAGAACGTTGGTGGCTGGGCGGTTGAGTATCCGACTCGTAAGCGAGAGAGGTGCCGGGTTCGAATCCCGCTGTGGCAATGTACCAATGACTATTTTCTGAGTTATGTACATTAGTTGAAATTAACCGATGCTCCTATGGTGTGGGAAACATCATGATGAAATCTGCAAATTCTGGCAACTGAAATTGTAACCATGATCCAATCTAGTCAGGTTCCCCTGGTAGCAGGGTCATGGAGGTCAGATGGTAGTCGCTCCACTGTAACAAATTATTTTCTCTCCACAAAATTATTTTCCGTGCCTGTGGTCCGCTTTGACTATGGTCCATGATCTAGGATTTGGCAGATTAGGTAATTAATTGCAGTGGAGCGACTGCCATCTGACATTCCTGGCTCCTAACCCTGCTACCAAGGGAACCTGACCAGCTTTAATCATGGTTACTTACACATTCAGTCGTCTGAACTGAATGTGTAAGTTTCATCACGATAATTTCCCTTACCGTAAAAGCATCGGTTAGTATTCAGCTAATGTGCATAACTTAAAAAAGAGTTATTGGTACATGGCGGCAGTGGGATTCGAACCCGGTACCTCTCGTGTACGAGTCGGATACCGCAACCTTAGGCCACCGACGCTCCGACTATTTAAGCATACCTACCTATTGAAAATAATTAGTGTAGGCAAGTTCCTAGTTAATTTGGTAGAGCCTATTCATGTAGATAAGTAGGTAACATTTAGTTCGACGCCTGGTAGTAAGATGTAGGAGGTTGGTTTGTTTTGATATGAATGGCACGAGGTTATTACTCGTCCTTATGGTGTGTACACACTCAACGTACGCCAACGAAGGGCTGTCGGCCGAATTATTTGGACTTCTAAGGTCTAATACTTGCATTTCGTGGTCAAGCAAACGATCTTTGGGAGTTTTGGGAACCGATTCGGGCTCGTATTTGCACGTTTGTTTGTTGGCCTTCGGTATCCGCCCAAACTGCGATTGGATGATTACTTCTATCCGTTTGATGTTACCGCCACGCTGCACTGCGGATTGCCGGCCGGCACACGCCAACGGGACAATCGTTGGCCGAAACGGGTGCGCGTCACACATCGCCCGGTGTGTACGCAGCATTAGGCTCCTGGTAGTAGGCTTGAGGAGGTTGCTTTGTTTCGATAGGGGTCGCACGAGGTTGTTAACCTGTTTTTTATATGATCATCAACTTGAAATAGAGCTGCGCTTCAACGTAGTCGATATGGTTATTTATCTTTAAAAATTAATATTTTTTATTAAAATTAAAATTCAATGTCCGGATAAAATGAAGTCGCCAGTGCACTCTTTGAAAGCTCTACTTTAACACCCTTTCGGCTTTATACATGTATTATGAAACACCCTGTGTAATAGTCTGCTAACTTAAAGCATTGCTAATTCTCACTCTGTCTTCTTCTATTGACCTGAGTCAGAATGAAAAATAACATTCTGTAGCAGCTGTTTTAAGTTAGCGGACCATTATGAATAAGCGGATTGATCTTAAAAGTAGGTAATTTGGCCATGGGGGTCTGAGGTAACAGTTCATTTTGGAAAAGGGGTCACTTGTCCAAAATAGTTTGGGGATCCCTGATATAAATGATATACCGACGTTAGAATTTTCAATTAGACGAAAGGGCTAAAAGTGTTTCAAAATTGTTCTCACACCACGGAGTATTTCATTATTTAACCGTATCCAAGCAACGAAGAAACGGCGAGGACCTTTTCAGAAATCAAATAATGAAATCTAAAAAGTTTGAAAAGTGGAAGTTAAAAACCGGGAAAAATCCGCCATTAATTTCCTGCGAATGGCATTTTGTACTAACAAAGAAAAGAGTTAAACAAAGTTAAGGAAAGTTGTGAAATGTTAGAGAAGAAAAACAATTATCCAATTGGAGTTTAACTAATTTTTCGACGGTTGTTTGCTGCGGAAAGTCGATTAAATTAGTAATGTTGCCAGGTGGAAACGATTACGGCTTACGTAATGAAGTCAGGAAAGGTAATTATACCTTCTAATAGAGATGATGACTAACACTGAATATGTCATATTTTTTTATACAACGAATGTGGCAAACAAGCTTACGGCCTGCCTGATGGTAAGCAGGTTATTGACGTTTGCAATACCAGGGACCGTTAAAACCTTTTCACCCCTCTCTTGAAGAACTCCAAGTCCCGTACCATGCGCCAGAGAAAACCTCTCCAGGAAGTTCATTTCACAACCGTAGTGTGCGTGGGAGAAAGTTCCTTTGGAACCGCACAGTTCACGACCATTGTATATCATGTTATATTTATGAACAAAATATGAAATGGCTGTAAAACTACAAGAAAAACTTAAAACAGAATTAAAATTGGATAAAAACGTTGTCCACGAATATTTATTTATTTGAGTAATTCTATGTAATTCTATGTTAAAAACCTTAGACTTTCATTATTTTAAAAATTATTGTCAGTTTTTTTCTCGCAATACAGAGTTTACGTGTATTTTAAATGGCGATACTCAACTGTGACGTCACGGTTGAGTATTGCCCATTCTGTCTAATTAGGAATTTCGAATGTTTTTTAAAGATATTCAAAATCTTATTTTACTTTTCTATTCGATAAGTTGTATTTCTAATATCGATATTGATAAATGCTAACAAATTAAACAACGAAAAAAAATGAGTCAAAATGCCTATTGGTAGAGTATGATTTGGTATAATTATTGTTCATTTTTAATCCGCTACCAAGCAAAAAGGTGAATGTGTCCATTACGATATGAAAGTAATTGCGGTATTTTTTACCGTAAATTACTAACCCTGGTAGGGTTGTCGTTCCGAACATGTACCGTATTTAATAACTCCTTTAATAAAAAAATACGTATTGATTCTAGGAATGCTAAGTATCTATGTAATTTCTTTATTAGAAAAATACGCAATGAATATTGTTGAGTGCCTCTTCGTTGATTGAATGTAAATTTAGTTATTCTTGGGTCTTATGCTAGAATGTTGTAGTTTTTTATTAACATACGAACAGACAGTCAACCTCATGGAAAGTCTGCGTAGAATTCTATATTACTAAAATATCAATTAGTTACTGGTGTCCATCGTCGTCCAGGACATCTGCAGTCTAAGGAGAGTGGATGCGGTGCTGGCCTTTTGCCTGTTATAGTGCATAGGAAAGACTTTGGGAGAAAGCTCATACCACAACTTGCACGTGCGCAGTAAAAAAGCTCGCGATGCTCGTACGTTAGTTGATTGCCAAGCATCTACATCACCACAGACCGTAACAGTCCACTGCAGGACATGGGGCCTCTCCCACGAAAGGGGCGGTTCCTGCCATAATCTCCACGCTTGGCAGGCAGGCGGGTTGGAGTTCGCAGTGTTTAAATATAACAATGGAAAATGCTGCTGCCATTTTTCAGACTACCGAGACTCTTGATATTTTGCCTCGAAAACATTAGTCGCCTTGTACGACACCCACGAGTGTAAGGGGTTGGGCTATTCTACTCTGCCGGACACCACACGGCCAACATCTACATAGTGTGGATGAAATCTATCCCATCGTTGGAGGATGCGGTGGTGAAAGAGTGGCGGTGGCTCTTAGTTAAGCAGTTCTTCGGAACATTCCCCGTTGAACAGACGGTAGAGAACACACAGAGGAGGCTTAAGAGATCTTAAGTGGTCATCGACAATGCGAAGTACTCGTTTGGATGAAATTGAGTGGATGGAATTAAGTGGAAGGAGTTGGGGTGCACCAACCCATAGGTGGGAGCAGTATTAGGAACTCCATATGGTGACGAGCTTGCGCCTTGTACAGCAAAAGTCAATGCCTTGTTGTGAAGCAGTTTTTGGTTTTGGTGAACGTTTTATTGAAGCCAGCTTGACACTGTCCTTCAGGTGATCCCGAAATGGGGAACGTTCTGGAACTATGGCACTACATCAAATGGGTTTTTTTCTTCGTGAACGCACTAACTTGTGTCTTCGTAGGGTTGAAATGGACAAGGTTTCGTCCGCCTCATTCGAAAACATGGCCCACGGAGGTCTCGATTTCAGACACGAGTTTGGTTCTGCTCTCAACCACTTCTGCGTGATTGATATTTGCACGGCCTGTTGTAGGCGTCACCCGTGCTGTCGTCCGCATACCAATGAATGCCGCTGATCTGCAACATATCATCAATATGCAGAATAAATAACGTGGGTTGTCACCCACGAAGCTTTGGGGAACTCCTGCATTTATAGGCAGACTATCGAATATGACTCGTCAGCGACGAATTGAATACTCCTATCTCGAATGAGAAGCTCGCGACCCACTTGCATAACCCATAACAATATAAATTAATTCCCATAGCTTAAAATAGATTAGCACAATTATTTATGAAGTGCCGAAATAACGGGATTCAAGTTCCTTTCAAATTTACGACTATCTGCAATCTGCCTCAATTTCCTAAGTAGTTCCATTTTACTAACGAACCAATGGGTATAAAGTTTCCTGGCACGGTTCGAGTCTACCCGTTAACTTTGCTATTGTCGAAGAAAAGATTTCGCTTCATTTGGATTTCGCAAAATTAAAACTATTTTGGCAAGACAATACGTTTTGTTTGCAGCAAAGATCGAGTGCCTGGCGGAGACCTGAGTTACTCGTAGTTATTTTTAGTAGTCTACAAGTGAAGCGGAGTTGTAAGTGAAATTCATTATGGACCCGCAAATTTTTTCAAATATTTATCTAATTTAGTTCTGCTTGTTTATCCTCAATATTTTTATTGAAAACTGTCGTGTCGCTGTAATGTGTACGCAGCGAGCAGCATTACTACAATGGCCTCAAAAATCATATCTTTGTATCGTAAATTTTGCGACTTTGTGCGACTAATATTAGTTGGAGAAGTATAATATTAACAAAAAATATTAGTATAGCATACATTAGTTATGTTCGTAGTGAGATGGACAAACGATGGATGCAAGCGCACAGAGTCAATCGATGTGGAAGCCCTATGTTCAGCACTGGATTTTTATCCAATCGGGGGCGAAAGCGGGACATTACGCCAAGACGACGATGATAATGATGAGTATAGATAGATAAAAATAAACAGAAAAGATTTGTATCTAGTGTAGTTTGGTTTGTAATGAATAAACCAAAAGAGAGTGCTACATTATCGCTGAGTAACATAGGCTACTTTTTATCCTGGGAAAAGAATAGGTTGCCGCTTATTAATTATTTACAGATATTCGAACTTCAGCCGCTGAGAACGTCTAGTGAAAAATAAAACATGCGACACGACGCATTTCTCGTAATCACAAACTGCTCAAAAAGCTTGTATTCCGTTGATAATAATGATTCTTGTTTGATCTTTAGACACCGTTTTTAGACACACACTCCAAAGTCGTATTTACGACGCCGAATTTTACGACGAACATCCCAAATCGACGAATTGAAACGAAGCGTCGTTATTTACACATTGCGGTCACAGCAGACCCTCGAGCTTTCCCCATCAATACCCGGCGAGCACTGAAATATGGATATCAGTAAACGTCAACTCGCCTAACAAGTGCTCGCGAGTGGGAATAAAATATGACCCACTGGTACCACTGGTACCACCGTTATGGAAACAGTTCTCCATCTGTGCCTAGTTTAATATTTATTGCTATGAGGCGCTCGGCTTTTATAACTCTTTGCGTGATTCATGGCCCACGATGATGATGATGTCTGCTTTGTTTCTCTTTAGTTTTGAGTTATTCGCGACGTTTCCCGTTGAGCGGGTTTTTGAAATATCAGATGATATTAATATGTCCGTGCCTTAAAGTTGTAAATATAGATTTATGTTGTTTTAACCGCTGACGAAAAAAGGGGTGTTATAAATTGTGTTTGTGTATCAGTGTGTCTGCTGTGGCATTGTAGCTCCCGAAGAGATGTACCGATTTAAATGCGGTTTTCTGTACTTGAAAGCCGGTATAATCGAGATAGTTAGTTTTGTTTCAATAAAAAGGTTCAGTATTTAAGAAAATATTTTAGGACCTATATGTAAACTTGGTCGGAGATTATCTGTCTTTTCTGTCTGTTATGTTATTTCTGTGAAAAGTAGCTACAAAAGAGCAAACCAGATATGTACCTACATTAGTGAACACTAATGTAATGTTCTAACAGTGACGGAAACATCGTGCGGTAACCTGCACATTCAGGCGACCGAGCAACCACGACCCAATCTTGACAAGTTTTTCTGTTAACAGGGCCACGGAAGTCAGGTGGCAGTCGCTCTGTAATTACCTGATCTGCCAAATCCTGGATCATAGTCAAGGCGGACGGATAATGGTGCCAAGGTGATGAGTACTAACGAGGAAGCAGCCCGTCTGATGGAAAGCTGTATATGTTGTCCATGTCTAGGTAATAGTCTTTTTCGATGACATAGACTTCTTTAACTGTTATTCTAGAGAGCGAACGATAGAGAGACCTGAAAAACGGCCTGTGTATATCCAGCATCCTGCGGCTGGTGATGACGCGGCTTAATTATTTTTATCGTGACGTATTTAGTGTTTATGTCCCGATTGTGCTCACGAGGGCCCGTCGTCGCTTGAACATGATCCAGGATTTGGTCGATCATATAATTACACTCAGCCATTCATCCTCTTTCAAATGACTGCTACTAAAAATAATAGCTACCTGTTTAATATTTTTATAAAAATTGGTAAAAGAGGTACTGCGCTTACGCACTGCGAGTAAAAGTTGGGCATCACACTCGACGAGCTTTGTGACAAAAATTCGGCTAGTCCCAAGCGCAAAACAACTCGTTTCCAACCCTAAAACTGAAGCGCTAAAGCCTATTCTTAAACAAACAGTACAAGCCGCACATGTGTACTAACAGAGGTGCAGTAAATTTTTGATTCCTGCATATCAAAGTAACTGCCCGGCCAGCTCTGCGCTGACGCCACGATATTATGAATATAGGATCCCTCATACCGCATTGCGACGACTCAGTTATTCTCCCACACCTGGCCAAGTTATGCTAATTCCGCGGTACAGGGAGCAAGCTGTCGCGGGTACCAATACTTGCCTAAGTAGTGTTACTATGCATTCTCACAGTGCTCGTCTGCTAAGTGAACAAACTTCATTCAATACCACTGACACTGGAAACCCAATAATTGTCTCAGTATTTTATGTACCGTTTTTTTTGTTATTGTATTGCAAAATTATTGTGTCGTAAATGTTTTCTTTCTTTCTTTCTTTCAATACGGTTCCTTTCCATTGTTGTATTTATAACACTGCGATCCCCAATGCGCCCGCCAAGCGTGGAGATTAAGGCACCAACTTCCCCTTTTGGTCAATTTCGTTCATTTTGACGGACGTATTGCCGTTCACCACTCAAGTGTTTCAGTTGGAACCTTTGCGTTCGCGCGTACTATGAGATCTCATAGTTACGTTTCTGAATATGGGTGTCGAGTACAGGTATTATTTATTATTATTGTTTGATACCGCAACGTGCTTGACACTGTTGGCGAAGAGAGGTTCACGAAGGTTTGCCGCTGGTGACCATGAGACTTGTTGAACAGTTTCGGGAGCACCCCGTGATCGTATATAACTAATATTAATTTGTTAATTGTAGATACAGAGAGCGTCGGTGGCCGAGCGGTTAGAGTATGCAACTCGGAAGCCAGAGGTCCCGGGTTCCAATCCCGCTCCGGCCATGTATCAATGACTGTTTTTTGAGTTATGTACATTAGTCGAATACTAACCGATGCTCTTACGGTGAGGGAAAACATGGTAATGAAACCTGCACATTCAGGCGACCGGATGTGTAGCCATGATCCAATCTGGTCCAATCGGAAATGTTTAAAATTTTATTTGGCAATATTATTTATTATTAATTACGATCGTTTTACAATTAAATAACAATTTAAAATAGACTATAATACCATATAATATAACACACGCATAGCTCTCTTCATGTAGCCTTTGATGACAAAAAAATATTAAATAATTATCTTGGCGTTACTGTCTCGGTTGTACACTCTCGCACGAGGGCCTGGGGTCCGCCTTGATCATGATTCAGGATTTAACAGATAAGGTAATAAGAGTGGAGTGACTACCACCTGACCTCCGAGAGCCTGCTACTTGAGGAACCTGACCAGATTTGATCATGGTTATACATTAAATCACCTGAATGTGCAACTTTAATCACGATGTTTTCCCTCGCCGTAAGAGCATCGGTTAGTATTCAACTAATGTATATAACTCAGAAAAGAGTCAGAAAATTGATACATCACCGCAACCAGAATCGAACCCGGTACCACACGCTTACAAGTGGGATACCCTAACCGCTCGGCCACCGACGCTTCTGTAGCCTTTGACGATGCTCGATATAAATTAATTTATCTTTCAATAACGGTAGCGTGATCAATATGACCGCTTTACACAGTCAAAGTTCACGCCTTAATGGAAAATCGTTCATCAACAGCGTCAAACGCTTCTGCCTCGCACCGTAGAAAATGCATCCTGGAGGCGCTGAAAGAAATATTCTTATTCAAAAGTCGACAGCGATCCGTGACCAGTTTACAAGACGCTGCTTACAATAAAATGTGCACGAGATTTTTCTATTTCGAGATTTTCCTATTCAATGATTTGCTTTGATAAATATGCTGGGTTTTAGATTAAAATGTTAACATGAATATTAATAAGCATTTGGCTTTATAAAATTTGTATGTTCATTGCGATAAGGGATTGGGCAACTTTTTGTGTCGGTGAGTGTATTATTATAGTAAGACTAGCTTTTGCCCGCGACTTCTTTTGCGTTCAGTTTATCTTTTTTCCGTGCGACCATTTTAAATAACCTCCCTAATGTATGAAAGCTCGAAGAGGGACTACGGAGAGGTCTAGTAGGTAGAACTATCTAACCGAATTAGATGAAACATGCCCTAGATTTTAAGTTGGACCCCAAACTACCATACTGTGAAAACCCCATGAAAATCCATTCTGTGCCTTTTTCATATTTCTTATAGTTTAGCTGGTCTATTATGGTTCTACATCAGGTGTTACAGTTTCCAACATCAACTATTTACCCTAAATGTCGTTCATTGTTAGTCCTATTACCAACCACAAGTTAGACCAAGTTTACATATACACAATTATTCATGTTTGTAGCTAACAGATAGAACCAGTTTTATTGAACGAGTTGAATGAAACGATTTATTAGCTTTAACTTTAGTACCAGCACAGAAAATCCGGAGCAATGAGTGCTCGGTTGACTATTCGTTAATCCCTCATATTTTAAACAATGGTACGTTAAAATGCCAATTAACGTTATCTGCGCTTGTCCAAATATTTATATAATTATTTGAGATTGTTTACCTAAAAATAGTATAAAACAAGGTTGTTTATCCGTCGGTATCCATGTACGCTTAGATCTTTTAACTACGCAACGGATTTTAATGCGTTTTCGTCAATATATATCAATTAGGATTCAAGAGGATGGTTTATGTGCTATAAAAATGGGTAGGTAGGGTGTAGGGTAGGTGTAAGATAGGGTAGGTGTAGGGTAGGCGTAGGGGTAGGGTAGGATAGGGATAGGACGCCACACGAACGAAGTCGCGCCGGGCCATAATAAATTAAAATCCAAATCATTTCTAGTCAGTTTTAGTTTATGAAAAACACATATAAAAGTAATACAAAAAGAAGCCAGTCACTTGACTAGAATATATTAAACAGGTTAAACTTCGGACCAAATAAGATATTAGGACATAATCCTGCGAACAACATACTGACCCATGCAAAACTACGCCATGCTGTGTGTACGTATTGACAACCATACTATATTTGCTATTAATAACCAAACTACGCCATGGCACACATGTTTAACGGCCTCATGCTACTGTTGACAACGCGCCATCTTTTCTTATTTGATCTGAGGAATTCCCTAGTATTTCCTGACGACGGGACGCCGCAGCCGCGGAGTGCCTGTCACTGTCACTTTGACATTACTTTGACTGATCACCCGCATCGACGGGGCTCGGTGCCGCTCAATATAGCTTTATAAAAATAAACAAACAAAATAGACTATTCACAATACAGTATATAGTTAATATGGTATTAACAGAGATTTAAAGGTACAATATTTGTACAAAAGCGCTCATGGTGACCACTCACCATCATGCAGCTTGCTCCAGTGGCATGATCAAATAAGTTTGAAAAGACATAAGCAAAAGGAACAACTCCCAACAATGAACAAAGCGACAAGAAAAGTCGGATAACCCCCGACCAAGTTTACATATACTTAAATATTTTCTAAACTACTGAACCGATTTTAATCAAACAATGCTAAGAACTATCTCGATTAAACTGGCTTTCAAACAGAATAAACCGCATCCAAATCGGTCCATCCGATCGGGAGCTACGATGCCACAGATCGACAGGGCCATATACACACGTCAAACTTTTAGCACACTTATTTTTCGCCGTCGGTTAAAAACAATGATAAAGACGTCATCTTGCGCGCACTCTTCTTCAATTTTCCAAAACCTATTAAGAACATTCAAGTTGAAAATTAAAGAGTTCATTACACAGCCATAAACTGAAAAGTTTCGTACCAAAATTAACACCCTCACCATCAACTACTTGGGACAAGTTTAATAACTGCACCGCTAAGTTTCCCACTAGGAAATCTTGTTTCATTAAAAATTTAATTTTGTACTTTAATTTTCTATACAGAGAAGGTTTTAATGAAGCGTGCTGCTGAGTCGAGTCTTTTTAATCTCCGGCCTGCTTTCGTGGGCGGAATAACATGTTTGCCGGCACAAAGTCGTTTGTTGGATACCAGCTGGGATATGGTATATGTAGGATGGATAAACTTCCTACTTCACTTTTCATATTGTAGGTATTTTTCCGTGGTCTTTTTTGTATAAGCGTATAATGTACGTTATGGCTGTTAATGATCGTAGATAGCAAGTATTTATATGTTTTAATACTTAGGCTATAGATGGAGTGTTATTTTTTATACCACTAAGGTGGCAAATAAGCTTACGGCCTGCCTGATGTTAAGCAGTCACCGCAGCCTATGGACGTTTGCAATACCAATAATCACCAACGCGTTGCCGACTCCGTAAAAACCTTTTTCCTTTTTCTTGAAAAACATCATGTTGAGAGTGAGTTTTTAAAGCGATGCTCTTGATACATGTATATTAGTACTGTACCACAATATAAAGAACGGCCGTGAGTGCAGGTACTATGAATTTCATTTTATAAGAAGCTAAAAATCTTTAAAAATGTGTATTTATGCTTCTCTGGATAGCTTGTTACGAGTTGCTATAGTAAAGTTTAAAATTATATTATCAGTCATTATAAAAACATATTGTGACTTTGAAAGCACAGTCATTATACTTTACTTTTGTAACAACACGCCGAGCTTTCTTCGACGCCAAATAGTGTCTGGACAATTTCATTTTCCATTTTCAATAACGATGAAGTCTTATGAGAAAATGAGTTTTACATGAAGCTATGGTCTACTGTGCACGACAGCAGAAAAAAATAGATTTACATTATATTACAGACACAATCTCATTTATTTTGTAATATGTGGGGATTTATTTGTTTGTTCGGAGAAATAGATTCAGTGACTACCTAAATGGTTCAGTTGGTTAACATCTGCCGGTCTGCCACGCAGAGGTTCGTTTCCCGGCCGGGCAGATTTGAAATGATGAATTTTAAGTTTCGTTACCGGTCAGGGTGTTGTATGTATTTAAATATATATATTTTTTTTACCACTAAGGTGGCAAACGAGCTTGCGGCCTGCCTGATGGTAAGCAGTCACCGCAGTCTATGGACGTTTGCAATACCAGGGGCATCACCCACGCGTTGCCGACCCCGTAAAAACCTTTTAACCCCTTTCTTGAAGAACTCCATGTTTTACTCTCCAGGAAAATATATTAGTAGTTTATCAGGTTTCTGGCTCCCATAATACAAGCTTTGCTGACTTTGGGGCTAGTTGGCGCTGTGTAAATTGTACAATTTATTTATTTTTTAAAGATAACCACTGCATTACTCATAGTGCAGTGGTCGACATGCCGGTCCAATATGTAGAGGGTTCTGTGTTCCAGAATTATGAAATTCCTATTCTCCCTGAGGTTCAGGTGTTAAAGCTATCGCCTTTGAATGTATCTATTTAACTTACAACGTTTAAATAACAGTAGCAAATGTAAATAAGACCGTTTACAAATTGTAACTGATCAGAATCTAAAAAGTTGAAGTATGTTATTTGACTGTGTTTGTTAGTTTTAAGTTATTTGTTAGTTATTTGTCGGACCGCCGGATGGACAGATACCGAACCCTAAAAATGACAATTAATATTTGACGCAGGTGTATGAAAGCTTTGATCACACAAATCTGACGAAGATTCTACATCTAAGAGTGTACTCTTCTCTGTAAATAAAGACGATGTTTTCACAAGGTACGTAAACACGATTAATACTGAAATTATAAAAAAGTGGCCGAATTCCGTTGCAAATCAAAATACAGTGGACATTTATTTCACAGTAAATATCAACAAACCCCGCTGTCTAATGCGATAAGGTATCGTTAAGTTACGTTATTTGGTATTCGAATCCATTTGTGTAATCCTCTTCAGGAGAGAAATCTGTAACTTTTTTTACATATAGTAGGTACTAGCCAGGTCGGCCAGGACCAGGGCGGCCGAATATGGAGCAAACCTGCCTGATGATGGATTCCTGCCCGCCCAGGAACAGCCTATTCACTCTGTCTTTGAAGGCGTCCGCATTATAATCAAATCAAATCACGTTTATTCAGTTTAGGTTTTTTACAAACGCTCATGAACGTCGGAATCTTAAACATTAAAATAATTTTATATAAATAAAAATAAAGTACTCAGGCGCCGCGGCACTAAAGAAACTCCGCGACACCAGTGCCGCTGGTCGTCACTGTGGATGAAGCCACACGCTCGCAAATAGGTAAGGTACACATTTTGCATGTGCCTAGAAAGAAACCGCACAAAATGTAATGATCACAAATATTTAAGTGTATAGCTTATTAGTGGATGTGTTACAAACAAATAATGACATACCCTCCGGTAAGTGCATATTTCATTACGATTTATGCAACAATAATAAATTATCAGCCATACACATTAAAAAAGCCGTTTATATACCAAAGGGTGTACAGCAGCGTCACGGGCAGATTATTGAATCCTAAGCGTAGCGTAGCGTCAAGTCACCCAAGACTAAGGCAGGTTAATCCTAGAGGTGAATACTCTACTTTTAACACTATCTGTGAGACAATAGGTAAATGAAGCAATTACAGCATCTGATATAACAAACTACGGAGACAAATCATTTTCGTGTAAATTTTTAAATATAATTTGGAAATGATGTGGAACTATTAAAATTATGATGATACGAAACATTTTTTTAAATTCACATTTTGCTTATATTTTAATTTGAGAAGTCTAGGGTTCTGAAACCATACAGCCTAGTCGTTAGTCACAATATTTTTTATTGTGAGAAAAAGAATAAAGTTGCAATTTTCGTATATAGTCTTTACAAAGCCGGTTTGCTCTCAGTTTTCATACGAATTTGCACGTTCCAAAGTCTCGGGCTCCACTCATGCAGTGCAGTGCACTGCGCGGCGCACCGCACGGTGCCACAAAGAAAACGGTGGTGTTATTCTGGTTTTTCAAGTTAGGCAACGTTCGCACGAGAGATTTACGAAATATTGTGAGTAAGGCAACGTTTGCACGAGAGCTTTTTCGACGCTTTTACGCGCGTTATTCTAAACGACTCGCATGATTATTGACCATATGTCTCCGACTGTCTGATCACACACAGGCGTAAAAAGTGACTGGAGATTTTTTATCTCTAGTCACTTTGCAACCAAGAAACTGTCTCAAATGCAACCAAGAGAAACGTACGAAAAGGATGTCATTCATTTTAGATTAAAACGCTGAAAGTGCCGGCCAGAAAAATATTATGCAATTTTCAGAGACAGGTTCAGACAGGGTTTTCTTACTATGGTGCCAAACCAGTACGCCCACCACCACCACTAAGTATCTAAGTATCGCTTTTCTAAAAGCCAATAACAATCGACCGTCGGACGTGCGGATTTGACGTCACAGTACACAATGTTAAGAACTGTTTTCTCTATTGGAAACTAATAATTTTGTTCTGGCCGTTACTTAAATTTTTGGTCCAAAAATGTATGAAACGCGTATGTTGCTTTTTTTTAACTAAGAGTATAACAAAAGAAATATGTCAAGAAATTGGACCACCTTGATTGATCTTACACGAATACTATACTATAACTGATACTTTTTACCCGACTACGATGGAGCTAAAGGAGAGTAATGAAGTTAACAATCTATGTACGTAAAGTTGATAAACGTGGAAGAATCGACAGAGATTTGTCAGGACCATAGCAAGTGGAACAATGTCGTCTCTACCTACTCTTGCGGGAGAGAGGGGTTTGTATGTATGTATGTGGATATGAATGTTTGTATGGATGTTAATTCTAGCTCAAAAACTAATTGGCCGATTTTTGTTAAAAGCGTATTGATTGTCCGATGGTTATAGGCTCTATGATAATACATTCAATATATTATCTTGAGGATATAAGAACATAGAAACTTCGGAATTGATTCGGTCATGTTGGGAATTTTTATTCACATTGGTTGATTCTGTTGTGGGATATACCGCACTGCTTAAATTTGTCCTCAACTGGTTGAAGACATGATTTTGGCACAATATTACGACAAAATGTTTTAAAACGTAGTTATTTCTGTCCTTTTCGAATGTTTACTTAAACTGTGGCCGTGTGGTGTCCGGCAGAGTAGAATAGCACCAACTCCTTACACTCGTGGGTGTCGTACAAGGCGACTAATGTTTTCGAGGCAAAAGACCTAAGCACCTCCGTAGACTGGAAAATGAGCAGCAGCATTTTCCATTGTTATATTATAACACTGCGATCTCCAACCCGCCTGCCAAGCGTGGAGATTATGGCAATAACCTCCCTTTTTGTGGGAGAGGTCCTAAGTCCTGCAGTGGACTTTTATGGGCTGCGATGATGATGATGACTTAAACTGAGTGTATACCACGGTGGCTCATTCAAAATTATAACTACAAAGTATAACATCAGTAGTAAGTCTAAAGAGAGTGAATAAAACTTAAATAACTCGGAAACCGTTACTCTTAAAAAACTAGATCCTAAAAAGAAATGATAGTGCCTGTCGATATCTATAAGTATTTGCTGTTCTGGAACAAGCGTTTTAAGGCCAATAGTTTCAGAGTTATTACAGGTTTAAGATTGACAGCTGTCAACCGAAATGAAGATCACGACTATCATTTCTCTTCAGGAACTAGTGTTCAAGGAGCGATAGTTTCAGAGTTATTACAGTATTAAGTTTGACAGCTTTCATCCAGAATGTAGATCTCGACGAGTACTATCATTTCTCTTTAGGAACTAGTATTCTAACATCAATAGTTTCAGAGTTATTACAATTTTAAGTTTGACAGGTGCCATCCAAAATGTAGATTTCTACGAGTACCAGCATTTCTTTTTAGAAACTAGTGTTCTAGAACCAAACATGCCTTATTTATAATTCGGGATGAACTGAGAAGAGAATGACGACAGGATCACTAAAGCGAAACAACTTAGTTAATGTTATAGAATCAGAAAAAGGGGAGGGGCTTACGCATCAGCGGTCAAACTTTCTTTGACAAGGTCGGTTTCCTATTTCATTCACACGCGTTGTATCTGTACTAAAAAAGTAGACAGATATATGTGTGTGAACTTTGTCACATAAAGAGGAAAGATTCGAACTGTTAGTAAAAAGAAACAGTCAGATGTGACGTTTCATGTTGACATCTACTGACATCGCACCGCACGCTGCACGATGGGGCCAAATTGAAAAAAGTAGACAAAATTCATACAGAACTGACATTTCGGGCTTGGATTGCGGGTTTGGCCCCATCATGCAGTGCGCCGCGCGGCGCGCTGCACAGTGGGACATTCCGCCATCTGACAATGTACTTGCATACAAATTGCTCGGCGTGTAACAAGTTTTGCCACATCGTGCAGTGCACTGCGCAGCGCACTGCATGAGTGAGGATGCGGTCTAGCGGTTCATAGAAAGTGTGCACACAGATCCAACCGGTACAAAGTGAATGAAAAACGGAAGAATGTAAAATACGGAACTCGTATCAGTTGCAAAAGAAATCTAAGCCTAGCCAATTCTTCAAAAATTTTTATTTAATAAATATTCTTTGCAAAACTGCAACATTCATGCGATACTCATGCAATACTGGAACAAGCCGTAGAGTAAATGACGAAAGAAGAAACTCCTTTTACGCCAGGAGTAAGAAGTGTTTTTCGTCATAGCGAAGAGAAATCAATGAGGAAAGAAAAAACTCCTTTCAAAAGGAGAGGGCATTATGTTCAATAATGCGTGTAATGCATTGAGAAAACACTGGTATTGTGGCGTGCCGCGGGACATGCCTTTTGATGTTACATGAAATGGCCGACGGATGTGCCCAAAATTAACTAGCATAAGAACTAGATTTCCTTAGAATCATGGTATGTACAATATGGTCACCTTGGCGTTAATGTCACGGATGTGCTCCCGGGGGGCCGGGGTGCCTTGACCATGATCCAGGATTTGGTAGATCAGGTAATTACAGTGGTGCGAGTGTCATCTGACCTCCGTGACCCTGTTAACAGGGGAACCTGACCAGATTGGATCATGGATTCAGTCGCCTAATTACAACTGAAATACAGTAGGCTTATTACGTAACTCTGTTGCAAACAATTGTTATTTCAATACTTGAAATTGTTACTTTTGCGATTGCGTATGATCGATTTCTGAGTTTATTGCAATGGAACTTTGTTAGCAACTGAACTCATGAAATCGATAATACAGAATCTCAAAAGTAACAATTTCAATAATTGAAATCAGAGAATTGTTGGCAACAGCGGATGTTTTCCCTTACAGTAAAAGCATCGCTTAGTGTTCAACTAATGTACAGAACCCAGAAAATAGTCATTAGCGAAACTTGGTTTTACAGCCTGTCAGCGCCATAATAATCACAACCACAGGGCAGGGCCTCCTAACGGAGTAAGGAGTTTCATTCGTCATTAGTAGCAGTGTATGACAAAGACAATGCCTGTCATTGTCAATGTCAAAAACTAAGAATTTTTCACCTGTCTGCCTATGCAGTGCCACAAACTTAATTTGACCCGGTGACAGCGTCGCTGTTAATGGCACTGACATGACATTTCAAAATGATGACACTTGGTTCCAGTTTTGGCCACCGTGTCAGATAAGTTTGTGCATCCATATGTTTTTCCGGGTGTGTTCATAATTTCATGCCAAGAATACGTTCGTTTCATAGCGAATAAGAAATATTTTAAACATCAATATAAAAAATTTGGTAGCTAAAGAATTAAATAATTACGCGACGACATTACGTTTTATAAGCTTTATCCATTAAAACTCTCATTGGCCGGCTGGTGGTCAGGAATATTTTAGACTGTCTCCTTTAACTAATATTATTTCCCTTGGGAATTTCATACAACATTATCTCCCTATGGGACAATGTCATGCTTTCCGTTGACATTTCGTGACGTATAATTTGACATCGTCGAGCAGGAGGTGTGAAAAGGTTTATTCAATAAAAAGGTCATTATAAAGCACGTTGTACGGATAGCTAGAAGACGCACGACAAAGAATGAAACGTTCATTAAAATGAAGTACCCATTTGGCTTTTGACACCGTTTGGCGCTGTATTTTCAGGTAATACTAAGTTATTAAAAATGTACCAATGACTCTTTTCCGAGTTATGTACATTAGTTGAATACTAACCAATGCTCTTACGGTGAGGGAAAACATTGTGATGAAACCTGCAAATTCAGGCATCTCAATTTGCGACCATGATCCAATCTGGTCAGGTTCCCCTGGCAGAGCAGGGTCACGGAGGTCAGATGGTAGTCGCTCCACTGTAATTACCTGATCGCCAATCCTGGAACATGGTCAATGCGGACTCCGGGCCCTCGTTCTCGAGAGCACAACCGGGACATTAACGCCAAGATGACTAAATTATTAAAAATTATACTTAAAATAAAAATTATTGATGGTGGGTTTGGTTACGTGATAACCCCCCCCCCCCTTCTCAGATCTATCAGACAACAAATATCATCGCTTCTCTATGTTCTGACGTGATAAATAATGCCGTCATTCTGTATCAAGTGTGGCTTTAGCACGATGCTCGCGCTGCCACCCAAGTAATCCGCGCCTTGAACTTGCTGCCTCGAAGGTGCTTTTGTACGACTTAATTTACAACTCCATGTGTAATGTATACAATGAATTATGCATGTGTCAAATTCTGAGCTGGATTGCGCTACAACATATGGTGTGGTTACTGATGTTTGGATGGGGAGAGTTTCGGAAAAACGTGAATGCAAAACCTTGAGGAATTTTTTATGCCACTGATACGGCAACAAGCTTACGGCTAGGCTGATAGTAAGCAGTTACTATTGCCTTTGGACGTTTGCTGCCATGATTATGAATCTAGAGTTACCTACCACGAAACATTAAAATTAGCAGAGCTATGCTCGGGGTTTCTCTAAGTATGGTATGATCAGTAGCAGAACCAATGTCACCGACACAATAAAATAAAAATAAAATAAAAAGGTATTTATTTAGCATTTAGCTGACATATAAAAAAAAAAAAATTACATAAAATTAAAATATATTAAACCAGAGAAAAAAAAAAGAATAAGAAAAAAATAAATAACAATAACACATCGAGTAAAATAGCACCAACCCTTTCAACTGAAAGTTACAGATTGAGTTATAGGTTATAGATTGTGAGGACTCGGTGACGTAGATTATTCTACGTCATACCACACATAACACATAATCTCCGTTTAGATATCCGGAAATGGATTTACCCCACGTAAAAAAAAAGGTTATCTACGTCGTAGTTTAATTCGGAACGGAACAGTTCGAGCGCCACGACATTTACTATGTCATTGAGGAGCTACCTACCTATCTAGCGTTACTTACGCTCGATAGCACTAAACTTTATGTGATTTCTAACTTGATTTAAAATATTCATAACAAGAAAAAGCATTGTACCAACACCAACTTAATGTGAATACTTAACTCGCTTACTAACTTAACTTAAGTCACTCTTAAATTTATGATACCGATTTTGTGACCCCTAATTGCTTTTAAATATTTTATGGCATCACCTTAGGACTAGTTAGGAGGGTATTAGAAGTCTAATTTTATGAGTTAATGTGTCTTTTTCTTATATATCGATGATTTTTTATTGTGTCATGTCATGGTGTGTTTAATGTAATCAATTTTTATTTGTTCTTCTTATTCTATTTGAGAACCCACCACTTTTTCTATCCCACACACGCTAGTCAATAGTTTAGGCAATCGATAAACGATTACAGTACATCGACTCAGTAATTACAATCGATGACGTGATGGGTTACTTTGTTTTGGACAATTCAACAACTGTGCAACTGACCGATAAATCCGATATTTTCTGAAGCAACATGAATACAAATGTAAAAAGACAACGCCCAAGATAACAACGTCGAACGTTTTTAAACAGAGCTAATCCGGTTAGAATATCCGTTTTACTGCAATGTTCGGATCGGAATTTGAATTTCATATTAACCTGTCATCAACGTTACCGGGTTACATTGAGCCGGTTAGTTTGTATTGAGCCGGTTTGAATATTTACTGGGTGTCAATTCGGCTTTGACAACCAATTCGTGAATATGAAATTGGACTGTTTTTGATCTCGCGGCTCGCGTTTTGGTGCCATTAAAATTATATCGAGGCGGAATTCATTACGGAAGATTTCTGTTGATTTATACCGTCTTGCCTTATGAGAAGTAATAATAATATATATATTTGGGATTAACGATACCGATATTTTGAAATTTTAAATTTATTTCGTCATTTATGTTTAAATTGGAACAATTTTATATTTATATTTGTAATTTAAATAGGTACCCTATTTAAAATTTTAATTATGTCAATAATTATTAGTGCATTGTTAATGTCATATAATGATCTTAATTACTTAAATGATAATAATGAATACCAGTAGGGTATTTATACAATAATGACTAATAATGACTCGATACATACTATTATATTTTATGTAATAATTTTATGTGAAAAATGTATTTTTGAGAAATAAATAAAACTAAACTAAACTAGGTTAGGTTGGAGATGTCTTATTTTTAATATTTTATTTATAGTTTCATAAGCTTTTTGGATGAAATATTAATTACATTATTATCTTTTCATCTGTTAGTCGCTCTACTGTAATTACCTGATCTGCCAAAGCCTGGATTGTAGTCAAGGCGGACCCCGGGACAAAGATGATTATGTATGTATTTTTTACGAGCGACCTGCCCCCGCTTCGCATAGGACGTACACGCAACCTGAACAAATTATATACCTAAATCTTCTTCATAAATTACTGTGTCTACTGGTGAAAATCGCATGAAAATCCGTTCAGTAGTTTTTGAGTTTATCGTGAACAGATAGACGCGGCGTGGGACTTTGTTTTATAATACAAAGAATATATTTTAAGACTGACAAAAAAAAACCCCAAAAGTGCCCCAAAAGGGCCATTGCGAAGGCCAACATTAGCAGAATTGGCGATACGCTGATTATAGTATAGTAGTCACGTGTATTTTTGTTTATTCCGAAATCTGACGGAGGTAATATTTGTAGGCTATCTCTTCCACACTGCTGGTGGATGATGCAAAGGAATAGCGCAAAAAATCGGATGGGACTGACGGTAAATAATGCACATCGGCTAGTTTCAACTTTGTATTTACTCACACGCGTGTGTTAGAAAGGACTCAAACTCATTATCCATTCGAATTGACTCAAAGGGCTGGGGCCCGCCGCCCGGCTGGGACACTGCCGCGGTGTGGCGTCTCGTGGTGTATAAAGAAACCTAACTTTTAGTTTATTAATAGGTACTGAATGTACTCAAAGATTAAACATCGTTCAGGAATCTCTTACATTCGTTCAGAAATGTTTATAATTTTATTTGGCAATATTATTTATTATTAATTACAATAGTCTTACCTTAAAATAACAATTGAAAATATACTATAATACCATATAATATAACACGTGCGACAGAGACGACGCTCTACTAAACCGATCCAGCCAATGTGTTATTTACAGGCAACCTCTGTACGTAATATAGGTATCACAAACCCATGGTCAGCTCCAAATTTGTTCCACCTACTTCAGTACGCTTACATTCCCAAGGGTACCAGATTGGATTTCTTGCGAGGTAAATATTTGTGTTCCAAGTACAGTTGTTTGTTTTGGGCCAAGGTGTTGGAGCTACAGCGGTTCCAGCTGTTTGCTCAATGAATCCTTGTGAAATTAATTCCTTCTCACATCCTCTTTGTACTAAGGCTTGTGTCGTCGAAATTGGGATCGATTTGTGATTGAAACTAATTGCTCCTATGTGTTGTGCGTATGTGCTGGTTTTGGGTTACGTAAGTGAAAGAATACCTAAACCAGTGGTGAAAGAAACGAGTTTAGTTATTTGATAATTATTTTTTATTTTTTATGTTATTTATTAATTGAATGGAATAATCACAGATAAATAAATCAAATTACATACCTATCACAAGTACAATTAAGAACTGGGACAATAACAGTTATCCAAAGATTACTTATTAAAATGTGCAGTAACATTGAAAAATTAATGAGAAATCAGGTAATCTAAAGCCTGCCAATAAAGCATATTAACAATCAAAAATTAAAAAGAAAATCCTTTAAAAATAAAAGTATTAAACCTATAATTGTTTAGGCTTTATATAATTATGTTAGTATAAATATTCTGTGTTATAACAGGATACTCGTTGAGTATATAATGAGATTTTAAAAAACTTTCCACATACGTAAAAAGTGTCTTAGAACCTCATACCAATTAAGTCGATTAGGCCGCCTGTTGTTTTTTCTGTTACCGATATGTACCGCCTGTATTCTATAAAGCCTCCGCCTGTATTTTATTTATGCAATAAAGTGTTCATTCAATCATTTATTCAATTGTTACAAATCCTTGGTATTTTCAATTGTGAATAAAAAATGTCACATTCAAATTATGTTTAGACCTCTAAACACCAGAAGAGCCAGTAAAAAGCATTTCTTCTAAACATGGAACACCAATAATAATAATATCTTTATTTCAAGTTTCACAGCCTCAAATTCTCATTATATTACATCAATAATTATAGTTTATAATAATAAATACATTCATCTTCAGCATTACAATGTCACTTTAGAATTAATTCATGTCTTAATAAATAATAATGAAATTAACATATCTATGTCAGTTGAACTTATACAAATATCAGCCTTTAAATATATGTATTGCATGTCAATAGAGATCAATTTCCACAACCCCTTCACATATTTCGATACAATGTATAATCACATAATGACTTTACTTAATAATCCGCGATCGATACTCTTAGCATTTCCGGCGGTAAGATAGTACGACGCATCTATTCAGAGTGTATAAGACAAAGTGCCAATGTAATGAACCCTCTCACTTCCCAAGGGTAATGTAATAGATTCCTATTAACAGGTAGTGGAGTTAATAGAACAGACTCCTTACAGTTAAATGGAGACGCGACGGGAGAATGTACTCCTATTTGATTATACGGTTCACGCTTTTGATAGCGCAGCCGGAATTTGGTGGGCGTGTGTTAAAGGAGCGGCAATAGTATGTCTACATTTTAATAGCATGGCATTTTTCGTCAAAAAAATAGACATTTGAAAGACAGTAATAATTATGACAAGGTACTGAAATAGGTATTTTAAGTATCTTGTGTATTCAATCTATCTACCTAGAGTAAGCTTTATCTAATATTAATGGTGTAAGATTAGATGACTCTAGTTCAAATAGCTTGAAACAACTTTAGCACAATGGGTTGAATGAAATAGATTTAGTATAGGATAAAGCCTTTCTTGGAATAGGCACATATAAGGTAAGAATTATATTTTAGGCTGTATATACAGGCTGTGTATACAGATAAATAAAATTTCCTGTATCAAGTGGACGAAATCGTTCAATCTGAACTTCGCACACAATTTATATTATATTTATCTTACCTATACAACAGACAAAAAAGCAAGAGGGGTCACATGATGGAAAGTGATCACCGTGCACTGATTAATTCAAATATATCAAAATATGACAAACAGTTCATCTAAAAAATGACACTTCTGTATACCTTGTGCAAGTGCCAATTGCATGCAGATTTCATTTAGGTATCACTAGTAACAAAAAAGCCGCAAGTGAATAATTACAAAACTGCAGCGGCTTACAAACGACTCTACTATAAGTAGAACGAGAAACAAAATGTGTACGCAGCGCCAAAACGAGAATAAAACTCTGTACGCCGAAGAGGATACATGGAGACTCAGTTTCAAGGATTTGCCTTAACAATGTCGCTGCGAACTGAAAACTTTGATGTTCGATCGGCCAAGCCTGGATTATCCGTACATTCGAGATTTTCGAAATCCCCTTCGGCTGCTATGATAATGTGGGAGTCGAGTCAACCGAAGGGATTCGCTTCTTAGATACATTTCATATTTTATTCAGCTACATTTCTCGCTAACATTCATAACTTCAGCCGCGTCTGTTGACGTTCAGGGCCATAAGTCTTCCAATTTATGGATCAATTGAGTCTCAAATATTTGATAGGTATTTGCTTAACGGATTTATATTGCCATTTCATTGAACTATTTCCTAGTTACTTGCAGCCTCTTGGTACTTTAAAAGGCAACATCAATAACTATTTACCTAGAGCGTGCCACAGTGTTTCCATTGGTCTACGACTTGGGATGGTTTGAGAGGTATATTATAGGTCTCTTTAGAAGCGGGCAACGCATTAGTAGTGCCCCTGGTGTTATTGATGTCCATAAGGTGGCCTGCTTGTTTGTCTGCCATATTACATAAAAAACTGAGAGTCAGTTACCACTCAATCACAATATTGATAAAAGTTTTTGTAGAATGCCCAACTAATCTCAATCGTAATGGAGTCGCAACTTAGTCTCCAGTATTATGCCAAAATCTATATATAATCACAATAACATGTGTGTTAAATAAAATAAGCAGACTTGGACGTCATTTTTTCAAGATACCGGTGTGCCTTGTCCAGTAGATAATATCCTTTACATTAATTTTGATAATTCTCAATTGTTTAAGCTATGACGATATAACTATTAGGTTTAACGACTGGCGGATTTTAATCAAAATCTTGAAAAACACATTTCAATCATTTCGATTCCAAGTAGTACACGAGCGTGTGTGCCAGAGCTAATTCAATTGAAAGAAGAGCCTGTATCTAGGTCAGTTTCATTAACTGAGAATGGATTGCTCGAGTAGATTCTTTAGTTCCCACAAGACCTATCCTTTCAATCGAGATTTGTAGGTCGACAGATATCAGTCTTGAAATCTAACGCGTTTGAAAACAGAAACGTTCTTTGAAATTCATTAAAAGACTAACATATAGGTACGTAACAAAGAACTGGACTTAGGATGCCACAATAACATCTACAGCATGCCTAGTATAAGTGTACTCGAGAGTACAAGATATATATGCGACAAGCGACAAATGGGCGCGACATAGACACTGCTATATCTTTCATCTTAGTATTAAGAGAAGGAAACATAGGGTCTCTCGCGGTGCGAGCCCCCTTGTCCGAACCGTCATGTCGCCGATAACTACAGTTTGCCACAAACTTATCTGACCCGGTGACAGCGTCGCCGTTAATGACATAGACATGATAATTCAAAATGGCGATACATGGTTCTAGTTTTGGCCACCAGGTCACATAAGTTTGTGTGAATAAATACGATGCCTAAATATTAAATTCGTGTTACTTTCAGCGGATTGATCGATGTACAACACAAACGCAATTCTACCTATTCGCGATTCTACACAATATGGATTCCGCACAACTGACATTCAACACATTATTTATTCCACACAGTCTTCAATTATACACAAACGCGTTTCTTCCTGTTCGCGATTCTACACAATATTAATTCCACACAACTGCAGCCATTCAACAGATTCGCTATTCCACATATTCGTCAACGCTGGGAAACCGGGACTGGCTGACTTGGTCAACCTTTGGTCAACCTTTACTAGGTCCACTAAACTTATATAGGCCCTGGTCAAGATTTACGCTGAGGTTTTAATACAACCATTCTCAGGGTGCCCAGCGTTGACGAATGTGTGAATGGCAGTCCTGGGCCCTCAGCGTTGACCAGGTTAGTTGGATCAGAGTTATTATGAGACTTCTATGAGCAACGCGTTCTAATTTGGTCTGTTAGTGTAAATTAACAATACACTAATCATTAGTGGGCCACCTGCCCTTAAAAGCATGGATGGCCTAGTGGTTATAGTATCCGACTCGTAAGCGAAAGGGGCCGGGTTTGAATCCCACTGGTGCCATGTACCAATGACTCTTTCCTTAGTTATGTCCATTAGTTGAATACTAACCGATGCCCTTAGGGTGAGAGGTGACCGAATGTGTAGGTAACCATGATCCAATTTGTTCAGGTTCCTGTGGTAGCAGGTCAGATGGCAGTCGCTCCACTGTAATTACTTGATCTGCCAATCCTTGGTCATGGTCAATGCAGACCCCGGGCCCTCATGAGTATCAGCTGGAAGCTCTTGACTCTATTGACAGACGTGCTAAAAGACTGATTGGTGATGATTCGCTTGTCGAGTCTTGCCTTCTGGGTCTGGGACACCGTCGTAGAGTAGCCGGCTTGTCGGTCTTTTATCGAATTCACTTCGATGAGTGCTCCCAGGAGCTCCACAACCTTGTTCCATCGTGCCATTTTTATCATCGAATAACGAGGGGTATAAAAGATCGTCATCCATTTATGGTAGATGTCCATACGTACGTATGTCCCACCTTCTCGTACTAAGCGTTTTGCATCCACTTTTCTTATGCACACGGCTAAGGACTGGCACCCTCTACCTGAGTCATTGTTCCCCGATAAGTATAACCTTGGGGTCTTCAAATCAAGAGTGAATACTAATCTTCTAGGCACGCATGCTACATTATCGACCTCATCGTCGCTTTCCATCAGGTGAGTTGAAGTCAAATGTAAGCCTACTATTGATAAAAAAAAAATTATCGACAGGACACCCGGCACATTAACGCCAATATGATGAGATGATTTAAAATATGTAACGGATATGTAGAATAGCGAATCTGTTGAATGGCTGCAGTTGTGTGGAATTAATATTGTGTAGAATCGCGAACAGGAAGAAACGCGTTTGTGTATAATTGAAGACTGTGTGGAATAAATAATGTGTTGAATGTCAGTTGTGCGGAATCCATATTGTGTAGAATCGCGAATAGGTAGAATTGCGTTTGTGTTGTACATCGATCAATCCCTTTCAGCTAGTGTATAATATCCGTGCTTCTAAAAAAGTCTCACGCTACACGCATAGGCTTTTTTTCTAATTATAGCTCCTCCTATTCTTTTCTCAAGAGACAGAGGTCTATCCGATCCCAATACATCAAACCCGCACTCTCATTGGTCGTAAGATAGCATTTGTCACGTAGAGACGATATTTCCGCTGGGACCCACCGCCAAATAAAGCTACTAAATTTTTTACTCAGTGGTGGGGCCATGATGGTTTTTTATCTCACCGTCGTCATGGGTGATTTAGGTGTTTGTTTTAGTTTATAACGTTGGCTATTGCTCGTAAATTTGTGAAAAATCGACGAATTTTTCTTTGGATATAGAATATATTCTTATTTATTATTCTTTCTTTCATTTTGAAAAAATTTAGATAGGTATACAGATCGTCTTACGACCATGGTAGATGGATAAAGTAGATAAAATTAGTTTTCGAATATAATTATATTCAAATTAATCAGGATGCGAATAAGAAAATTGTGACGTCACGGTTTCGTATCGCCATATAAAATGGACGTAAACTCCGTTTTGCGGGGAAGATAAATAAATGAATATGCTTGGATAATTCACACAGCACTATATATCCCCAAAGCAAGCAAAGCTTGTGTTATGGCTGCCAAACTGATAAATTACGTATATATATTTTAAATATTCACTTATTATACATACAACACCCAGACCCGTAACAGAAATTAAAATTCATCATTTAAATTTCTGCCCGGCCGGGACTCGAACCCGGGACCTCTGCTGTTAACCAACTGAACCAATCAGGTCGTCAAAGATATAGGTAAGTAATACTTTATGATCGTATAAAGTTGAAAGTTCTACGTTTTAACCCATTTTCATTTCATTTTCACTGTTTGTTTAAAGGCAATTTTCATAATTATGTTGTCCATAATGACATATTCAGTAACAGTAACAGCCGTCATCCCTAGAGGTAGAGGCTACGAACTGTCGCCTTAATCCTAGCTAAGCGTTAGTAACACCCTCACAGATTGCCTGCTAATGATATTCGGTCCCATGGCGATAACATTCCATTACTACCCTCAAAATTAACAACCTCGCAGAGAATCATCTCAATTCTAATCAGAACCCCAAAATTAAGGCAAAGTTTTGCAAATCCTCTAAAAACCCAAGAACAATCGGTCGGTATACCCAATTTGAATTTCATGAATATTAAAATGGAAATCGTTCCGTCCGTAAGTCCGTAATGTTCGTCCGATCTCGGTATCATAACTCGGTAATACCCTTCGCTTGCTGGGAAACGTTTCTATTATTTTTTGGAGCCTCAAACTAAAGCAAAAAGAATATGCATTCTAAATTTCGGGTACAGAATATTTTAAAAAGTACCTACAGAAAATAACTAGCCAAACTAATCTAACAGAACAAGTCGAATATCAGCAACGAGCTTGCCACTGGTTTGGTGTCCATCCGAATATCCATGGCGAAGCGATGTTGACCATGGTCTACTGTTGGGGACTCCGAGACTGGTTGAATAGTATCGGGAGTCTCTTTGATTGGTATAAAATAAAGCAGTTAAGTCGACAAAATACACGTCACCGCTAGATGGCGTGTTTGTGAGTTTATTATTTTCCTTTTTCATTGCTTTGTTTTATATTAATAACATTGATATATTTACTTACGGCCAATTGCACAAACATACATTAAAACGTCAAACCCTTGCAGTAAAGTCGTTCAAAAGTTACATTATTTGTTGTAAAATCGTACCACCTCACAATTGTGCACATTAAATGGTTAAATTAATAAATAAATAGGGATGATACTGCGCGTTTTGGGATAGACTAGGCAGTTTAAACTGTTGCAACCCTCTAATATACCACGCAGTGCTCGACCTTTGGTAGCGTCTAGCCTCTTCCAAGTAATCCGCAAGGTCGTATCGGAAAATACCCTATCGAAATGGGAACACTTATTGACATTTGCCTATAGGATCCTCAGAGTAAATAAAGATTCCAAACGCACTTCACTTACAAATAAAATCAAAACAAATTGTTAAACCTTCATTCAGAGTCGCAGCCCCCTTTAAGTGTTACAACAAATAAAAGGCAGCCTAATGCAAATTATATGTTTCAGAAGGTAGAGGAGAAGGCTGCCTCTGGCGATTTGAGAGGGGTTGCCCAACTTCTTTTCTCAAACTATGTTATTGCTCCTGATTGCCCAGAGACCCGTCTGGCCCTGGAGGACAAACACCCTGCCCCTTAACCAACACTTCGCCTCTCTGACGCGCCAGAAGTATCGGACCAGCATGTGGTGACCAGCAGCGATGCGGTTTATGCAGCTGTGATGTCCTTCAGTGGTTCGGCGGGTGGGCTTGATGGCCTCACCCCGCAACACTTAAAATATCTAATTAGCGGTACAATCGGTGACGCTGGCAGATTACTCCTGGAGGATATGACAAATGCTGGCAGGTGCGGTATGTTCCAATATATTGGATGTCTTGTATGGCGCCAACCTTTGCGCACTCAAGAAAAAGGACGGCGGTGTAAGACTTATCGCTGTAGAGTGTACTTGGCGCCGTATTGCCTCAAAAATCTGCTGCCGATTCGTGTTGCCTAACTTAACGGACCATTTCAGTCCAGTGCAATCGGGATTCGGCAGCAGAGGCGGCTGCGAATGTGCTGTCCACGCAACCCGCACCTTCCTGGAACACAGTGGACCTGGTAGACGTAAAACGCTTTTAACTCTGTGGTCAGGGGCGCCTTGCTGTCGGAAGTGAAAAAAGTAACTCCTTTTATTTATTACTATCTTTGGCAATGCTACAGCACTCCTACAAAATTATTATTTAAAAGATAATTTCTGCAGTAGGTTGTCAGCAAGGCGATCCTCTTGGGCCCGCCATTTTCAGTCTTTTTTTTTTTTTTTTTTTTTTGCCCAACGCAAAGGAAATGGGCACCCTCCGGTAATGCGGTTGGGAGGGAGGAGGTGAACTCTCATGAGTATCCCAGCCGGCCGGCCGGACTGGTTATGCACGACTCGCCAAAAGAACCTAGGCGCATACGTACTAAACACCCCCTGGAAGCACCTGTAGCCATAAGGGCCTTTCAGGTTTCATCGGATGCTACACCCCGTAGGGACGGGGTGCGCTCAACGTCACTCCTTACGGAGCATACGCTGGAGAATTTATAGCGAAACCCCAGAAGGGGGTCCCGCTGCTGTGGATTGGGATTGGGGGCCTACGGGGGCCGCTGAAACGGCATGGGGGGGCTCTGTTGAGTCGTCCTGAGCCTCCAGGAGGAGGTTCAGGGCGCTCGACAGTTCGTCGGGGGGATCCGCGAGGACGTGTCTCGGTCTCCGTACCACGTGGCCGGAGACCGGGCGGGGAGCGTAGGCTGCTGCCTCTCGCACGAGCGGGTTGGGGTGCTCCTCCGCGGCCTTGAAAAAGGTCTCGGAGAGCGTTCTAAGAAACTGCTGCAGGGTAGGCAGGTCCATGTCACGGTGTAGGTCCGCATTGCGGACGTACCATGGAGCCGCCGTTGCCCTACGGCAGAAGATGTTCTGCACAATTTGCAGTTTCTTAGTGACGTGGGAGCTCGCGTGAGCGAAGACGGGGGAGGCGTATGTCAACACCGGTCGAATGCACACCTTGTAGAGGGTTCGCTTGTTCCTGAGGGACATTTTACTGAATCGACCCAACATACTGTTGAGGTGACCCAGGTAGAAACGGGCGGTGCGGCACACTCTTTCGACATGGGGCCGGAAAGTGAGCCTTTTGTCAAGCGTGACGCCTAGATATTTTACAGCGCGCTGCCAGGGAACTAGTTTCCCTTGCATGCGGAGGGGAGGGGGGTCGCTGTCACCCCGTCTGCGCTTAACATCGAAGCAAACCGCGGAGCTCTTCTCCGGATTCACTTCGATGCGCCACAGTTTGAACCAAGCTTCGAGCTTGTTCACCGCCTTTTGGAGCTTTGCCATGGGTGGCCTTCGCCCTTTGGCGTAGATTGCCGTGTCGTCGGCGAAAAGGGACAGTTGCACCCCGTTGTCGGGGACGGGAATATCGTTCGTGTACGATATATAGAGTAGGGGAGAGAGTACAGAGCCTTGCGGGACGCCGGCCTTCAGTTGACGTGGGGAAGACAAAGTACCTTCGTGTCTGAACCGAAAGGTACGGTGTTTTAAATAGGACGCTACTAATCGGACGAGTCGATCGGAGAGACCAAGCTTGTATAGCTTGTAAACAAGGCCTTCGTGCCAGACTTTATCGAAGGCCTTGGCGACGTCGTAGAAGACTGCGACCGTCTTTTCTCTCTTTGGGTAGAATCCATTGAGGATGTATTCTACTATACGATGGACTTGTCTGGGGCAATTGTGTTTGGGACGAAAGCCGAATTGATGGGGAATAAGAACATCGTCTTTGAAGAGATGTTCTTTCATTCGAGAGAGCACTACTCTCTCGAATAACTTCCCTAGTGCCTTGAGGAGGCTTATCGGGCGGTGGGATGACGCTACATTTAACGGCTTTCCCGGTTTGGGAATGCCTATGACTATGGCTTCTTTCCACGCGGTCGGAAAGTGGCAATGGTCAAAGCAAGCATTTAAAAATGATCGCTAACAAAGTAAGCACCTGCTCGGGGAGGTACTTAAGCGCTTGGTTGGAAATTCCATCCGCGCCCGGCGCTTTGTTAGATTTGAGACCCTTGATGAAGGAGTGGATCTCGTCGGGGGACACAGTGACAGGGTCCGTGGTGGGAGGGAGCGAGGTCTTTTGACGGACTTCGTCTTCCACCGCACGCACGTGACCGGGGTCGCACTCCATGGTGCTAGGGGAGCATTGTGAAGCAATGCTATCTGCAAAGCATTCGGCTTTCTCGGTGTCCGCAAACGCAATTGTGCCGTCTGGGCGAACAAGAGGAGGGATGGAGATTCTGGCGTCTGTACGAAGGGCTTTCGCCACTTTGTAGTACGCTTGATGGGACGGGGAAATCGTCTGCATGAGGTCCCCCCATTGGGAGTTCCTCATTTCGTCGAGACGTGCTCGCACTGCCCGCTGAAGTCGGTTCGCAGTGCGTCTGTACTCTGGGGTCGGATAGAGTGCGGCCCTCCGGAGGGCTGCGTTTTTGGCTTTGATCAGGTTTCGAACTTCGAGTGGGAGTCCCTGCCGATTAACGACAGGGGCCACCACTTCGTTGTCCTTCAACGCTGACCGAATGTGGGACGTTAACGAGGCTACCGCAGCGTCGATTTTATCCGGACTATCGAAGTAGTCGGATGAAAAAGCGAGCGGCGAGTCGGGCGCGTCCATGACGGCCGCCATGGACTCTTTGAATCCTTCCCACTTCGTGAAAGTTCGCGGCAGTGGGGGAGAGATAGGGGTGGGGGAGCCTAGTACTAGGGAGACTGGACGGTGGTCGGAGCCTAAGTCGTCGAGGGTGTCGATCGACCGGAGGGTGAGCGACACGCCCTTCACTAGCGCAAAGTCCAGTACATCGGGACGGTGATCCACTCTGTCTGGGTAGTGGGTAGGGGAGAGGGGGCAATACACGTCTAGGTCGAGAGACCGAACGATGTCCATTAAGTGGACACCGCTCGTGTTGGTGGAGGAACACGTCCAGTCGGTATGTTTGGAGTTGAAATCTCCGAACATAATAACAGAGTCGCCTAGAGAGAGAAGCGCTTCGAAGTCGCTTTTGAGTGGCAGGGAGCCGGCGGGGATGTAGACAGAGGCTATGATCAGGGACGGATGTCCTGTCATGCCTAGCTGCACTACGGAGGCCTCCATACTCGAGAGAGTTGGAGTTGGAAGAGGGGAGCAATGAAGCGATCTCTTGTAGTAAATGGCAGTTCCTCCACCACGCGATGACGCGGTGGGGGACCTGTCATCTCTGACAAGGGAGAAGCCGGGGATCGAAATACCCTTCTGGATCGAAGGCTTGAGCCAAGTCTCCTGAAGGAGAAGTAGGTCGAGCTCCCTGCTCCTAACGAACGTCCTAAGTTCGGAGATGTTTGTGCGTAGACTGCGCACATTAAAAGAAACAAGCGAAACCCCACCCGGCCTCATGCGACCGGTGCCGACACTGGCGGGAGTGGGGGGTGTGGCGTGAAGCGCCTGGGGCATTACTTTAGGGCCTGGACGAGGGAGTAATGCTCGACAAGTGCGTCTAAACGCTCGAGCTGGGTGGAGGCGTTACGCAGTTTGCGTGCCAGGACGGGGATCTCGTCAATGTTGACGGACGCAAGAATGGAGGATATGTAATGCATATCCTCCGCCAAAGAAGAGGGCGGGGGCTGGTGGCTGATGGCCTTGGGGGGGGAGGTGGTGGGGGGAGCCTTCGGCCCCGGGGCCTTGGGCGGGCCCCAAGCTGCGGCTGGAGCCGCGCTCGGGGGGGGCCCTTTGGCCTTGAGGGGGGGATAGTGGGCCACTATCGCTGAAGGCGGCGGCGGCCTTGCACCTTTGCCCTTAGCGGGCTTCGGCGCAGAGGGATTTGCGCCTTTGCCCTTAGTGGGCTTTGGCGCGGAAGTGCGGGGACGAGGGGCGCGCGGGCAACCCCTGTAGTTTGCAGTGTGGCCAGATTGGCCACAATTGCAACAGAAGGGAGGGGTGGTGGAGTCGCGCGTACGCGCGCACTCCTTGGCAGTGTGGCCTTCGCCACACTTGACACAGCGCGGCGGGGCCGAGCAGTTGGCCGACGCGTGGCCATAAAATTGGCAGCGGTGGCACTGCCCTGGGGAACCGCGTTTATGCGGGGCCTCGACTTTGATTCCGGAGAGCCCACAGACCGTGAAGCCTCCCCGGAATATAGTCCTGGCACCGGTGGTGTTGGAAAGCACCACCAGCGCCATGGGAAATTGTTTGCCGGACCGGCTGTACATCTTGTGTACAGCCTCGGCGGGGAAATCTTTGGACTTGAGGTCCATGAGAATGGCCTCATTGGAAAGCTCGTGCGGCACTCCACGGAGTACCGCACGCACCTTACGCTCCTCAGGGAGGGCGTAGGTGTGGTAACCTATTTTATTGTGGGCTAGGAGCCTAGTAAGGCTCCTGAAGTCGTCGATCGACTCGACGTCAATCTTAACGGCTATACCCGTGTTTGAGGCACGGGTATAGCGGACGCGCTGTTCAGCGCAGAGACGGGAGACTAGCTCCCACTTGGACTTTTCCCTAAGGAAAACAGGGGGCGGGGGCTTGGCTTTAGACGGGGCAGGGGGGGCAAAACGCGCTACTGGCTTAGGGCCAGACGGCGCGGTCTCGCGAGCGGCAGCAGTCACGCTCGAGTCGGGGGACGCGGGGCTAGAGAGAACCGCGACCGCGACCGGGGCGGGCGCGGCGGCCTCGGACGAGGCCTCGGACACTGAGCGGGCGGCCCGCTTTCGGTGCCGCTTAGATTTAGCGACGAGCTCGAATCCAACGAGCTCGGCCGCAGAGGGTGGGACGGGGGTGACGGAAAGAGTTCCCGTCACGGTGGTCGAGGACGAAGAGTCGTCCCCGGACAGAGAAGCCGCCCTCTTGCGGGAGGGCGGCGCTGAGACTTGGGACACGGAGTCCTCAAACTCCATGTCCTCAGAGGGCTCGCGGGGGGCCTGAGGGGCACTCCCCACTGACGCCAGGTAACTACGTACGACGTAGTTGTCCTGGCCTAGATTTGCTCGGAGGAGCAATTTCACCGCCTGAGCGGCGAAATCCTCCACCGAGACCGTCGCCATTGGGAGGCGAGAAGAGGGACGAGAGATGTCGACGAGGGACTGAGAGACGCGGGGCGTCCTCCCTGCGCGAGGCAGGGGGGAGAGGGGAGAGGGGGTCGGTGGAGCGGCTATCCCTAATGGATATGCCGCTATCCGTCACCCTTGGGCAGGCCCAAGTGCAATGGGATCGGGACGTCCGGTTTCGCTAAGACCTGAGGGGCCTTAACAGCGCACCGGGGCAACGCTAGTTGGCTTAGTTGTCACCGTTAAGTATCCACCAACTCAACGCGGCAGAAACGCAGCTTTGTGTTACCAACGAATCGGTAACAAGAAACTACGTCTCTGAATGAACGTAACTATAATTCGTTACGCTCAGCGGGACGCGGGCTCGCAACGCGGAGTGAACGCGCGCGAAAACTTGCGAAATACGTAAGCAAAACGGAAGCGAGATGGCAACGAGCGACGCGGGGGTGCGCTACGAAGCCAAAACGGATACTGGGTGCATTTTCAGTCTCGCTATCCATCCTTTTATATCAGCACTCCAATCAAAACTAAACCTTTGGTCCCTGGACGATGGCACTCTCGGAGTGGATGTAAATACAGTTCTTAATGATCTTCCTTCCCTAATTGCTGAGTTCAGTTCCATCGGTTTAGAACAAAATTTTAGTAAATGTGAGCTGTATATCTCGGACTTCAAATCAAAGATGAAAAAAATGATATAATCGCACTGTTTAACTTATTGGCACCAAACATTAAGATTCAAAACAATAATTCTCTTTCCCTTTTAGGTGCCCCAATACTTCCTGAATCGATTTTACCTCTTATTGAATCCCTAACTTATAAGTTCAACAGCTTACATTACCGGCTTTCAAAAAGCCATCCGCATATCGCCATCACCATAATACGCTTTTGTTTATTTGCTCCAAATGTCATATAATTCCCCCATATTTTTTCTTCCCTTGACGCCTCCGTACAAACCGCCCTATCATCAATCCTCAACTGTAATTTTGATGCCCGTTCCTGGACCCAGGCATCTCTGCCCATCCGGTTTGGAGGTCTGGGTATCCGTAAAATTTCTTATCTATCGCTACCAGCTTTCCTGTCCTCCATACATAGCGCGCACACCTTGACAACGAAAATTATCTCTCCGTCCCTGGGCGGCGTCGAAGTGTCGTGCCTGTTGGAGGCCAGTAATGCATGGTCTTTCATCTGCCTAACTCACAAAGGCTTTGGGACGAGCCACTCTGCAGATTGGCCTTCTCCACACTCTTAGAAACCTCGGCCAATTCTGCAGATCGAGCTCGTCTTCTCGCCGTTTCAGAGAGGAAGGCGGGATATTGTCCTACTTCGGTACTTTACTCACCGGAGCTACACTTTCACTCTTAGTGTGCTTGCGACTTGGCCTTAAGGTGAATGAATTGCATCGTTGCCACTGCGGAAGTATTGTAGATATCGTTGGACACCATGGCCTCTCGTGCCAACGAAGTGCCGGTCGGCTGTCGCACCACAATCTCAACGACGTCATCCGCCATGCCCTTGCTACCATCAACGTGCCAGCTGTATTAGAACCCTATGGGCTGGCTCGGGATGATGGCAAGAGGCCCGACGGCATTACGCTCGTTGTTTGGACACAAGGGCGGCCTCTGGTGTGAGATGCGACCTGTGTAGACACCCTGGCCCCATCCCACATTAGAGCTACCTCTGCCAACGCTGGCGCGGCTGCTTCTTCGGCGGAGGACCTCAAATGGCGCAAATATGGATCCCTAGGTCAGGGTTATTTATTTGCGCCGTTTGGAGTGGAAACGTTGGGACGTTGGGGCCCTAGCGCCAAAAAGGTGTTCCATGAGATTTATAAATTTATTGAGAAAAGCTGGAGAGTAGTGTATACAATTTGTCGCAACTAAACATATGCTAATAACAGGTTTTCTTAAATTAACTTAAATATTTTGTTTGTTAGAGATCTATACGCTATACGCAGAGAAACAAATGTACTTATTCGTAACAAAAATCAAATATATGTTTTAAGACTTTCGTGATTATTCATCACACTTTTACTTTCTACTATATCTACCCGGCTAATTAAGTTTACCGGAGACCCACGTGCTGGCGCTTACCTCAGTCAGCGTATAAGTCTGACAATTCATAGAGGTAACGCTGCCAGCCTTATGGGGACACTTCCGCAAGGCAGCGATTTAGAGCACAGAACACGATAGAAAGGGCATCTTCGCCATTAGTACCGAAACCGATACCGCCGTTCCCGACCCCACTATTTTTACCACTCACACACGCAAAGTTAAACGGAGCGCTGTGATTAGTTCATCTAACGGTCACTACCACATACACATATTGCGTTGCGTGTGTGCTGTAAATCCTCTCTGAATTTACATTTACGCTAGGGATTGACAAAAACGAATTATTATTGATTTCGATAAACCTCTAACTATTATTATGGTATTTATTATTTAATATATATTTAATAATAATGAATTGAAAATGATATTATATTGAGATAGAGAGAGTAGGGGTACGGTAGATTTACCGGGGTAGTAGGGGTATGGCAGGAATATGTCAGGAGTACCTACGATAGTGTGTGACGTCCTGAGTGGTTCAGTGGTTAACATGCTAGTTTGCCATACAAGAGGATGCGGGTTCGTTCCCGGCCGGGCAGAAATTGAAATGATGAATGTTAATTTCTGTAACGGGTCTGGGTGTTATATGTTTAATGAGTATGTATTTAAAAAAAAGTGTATTTGAACTATATTAATTATCTAGCACCCATAATACGAGCTTTGCTCAGTTTAGGGCTAGATGGCGCTGTGTGAATTTGTCTACGATTAGGTATTTATTTTATTTTAATGTAAAGGTAACTGAATCCCACCTCTACCCCACCCGTGTCCCTACCGTACCCTTACTGCTGCTGTATCCCTACTAAAAACTAACATCAAAATCAGTCCGCAATTGATGAAAACTTCAAGGAACACACGTACCTACAATAAAAGAACATTCAATCGAAATAAGAATCTTCAAATAATTTATCGATAAGGTCGGTTCATGTGCATAGCACTAGATTAGGCGCAAGGAGTCCTTGAGCGCAAGTGAATATTTTTTCTAAAATATTAATAAATACAAGGTTTTTAGACTTAACGGTGAAATGAAATCACTCCTTTTCTTTTAGAAGTCTGTTAGCTTCTTGCTTTGCAATTAACTATTGCGCAAGATGGCATACTTTAACACTTTAGGCACAGTTTTTTTGATGCGCACTCCGTTGAATTCTGCAAGAGACTGACGTCGCGTTCGCGCCTTTTGGAAGAAAGTAGCCCATTGACTCATATTTGTGGCGCGCTTGCACCGCCTACTTAGCTTTTCTAAATACTTATTTTTCTATGATTTAGAGTCTGTTTTTTATTTTTATTTGTGTACAATTTTTATCTAGTCTTAAGTGTATATAATACTGTATATAACAATAATTAAAACTGAATTAAAATAAATAAACGTTAGGTTAGCATAGTCGCACTTTAGCAAATAATAAATAATAATTAGTGTTAAAAATAAGGATGATTATTATTGTGAGGAACAAAACATGAAAATATCCATAAAAATTTAACGAAAATTAAAAACGGATATTTTATAACTTTAAGAGCTTTGTGGGGGAAATAGGCCGTAGGCTCGGGGATATCACGGATGACTCCCGCTCCAGCGGGGCTATTGGCTAACTCAGTTGACAACTGTATTTGACACTAGATAATTCTACACCACGTCATCTACGTTAAAAACTGGCAATAGCGTCTACCAAATTAGAGTAGTGTCAGATTTTATTATGTCAAATTCAGTTGTCCACTGAGATAGCCGATAGGCCCTCAGGTCGTTCTTGTGGCAGAGGTTGGCCATTGCGATTCAACGCGGTAATGCAGCGAGCGTGATGGGCACCTTTGCACCGGGGGCGGTCAGGGGTGGGTTATTTGGCTGAATATATTTATATTTGTTAAATTAGTATTAAGTTAGATTTAAAATTAATAAATATGTATTTTTCTTGCAAAACTGAGTTTACGTGTGTTGTGGGGTGGCAATACCATAACAATTTATGTCGATTTAAGTGAATTGCTGTTGGCAGCACTCGATGTCATTCGTTCTTTATAATTTCCTTCTTTACGGTTGATCTTAAAACAGCTATGTATGTTTAAACGTGTAAACTGTTAATAAATACTTATTACCAAAATATATAAAGTATTTTATCTACACACATAGCATAATGTTCCAATTTCATATTCGAAAACAGTTGTTTAAGGATACACTTTTTTCACGACAGTCTATAAAATTTTAAAAAATTACTTTTCGATACAGCATTTCCTATACAAATTTCATGACAGCTGTAACGTAAAATAACTTTTTAATCATTATGCAACACTTATATTTTTTAAATTCGCGTCGGGCGCCTGGACACGGTCAAATGTAGGCTGAATACCTAGATGTCTTTAACAAATTCAAATTCAAAATTTAAATTTTCCTGTTTATATTCTGTGTAATTATTTTCCCGCTAAACAAAATATTTTTTGTAATTGTTGTAATTTGTGTTTGTAAATGTTTTTTCTTATTTTAAGCAAATAAATAGATAAATGTGAAAGTAGTAAAGTGAATTTCCCGCCGCTTGATATCCTCGACGCGTAGATACAACAGAACTGACTCGCAGCTTACTACCAGCAAAGTTGAGAAAATTATAGGTACGATATTTTAACATAAAAATACGAGTGTAAATAACCATCAGGTAGACCGTTAGCTTGTTTGCCACCTGTACGGTATAAAAAAAATAAAACAAACTAACTTACTTTAATAAATAAGTCAATTTATTTAGATATTAGACTAATCTTCAAGCCTCTTTCGTCTTTTAATTAAAACGTACTCTAAAAAACGATACTGTTACCGACGATGTTAAGCAACCATCGATTGTAGTATGCTGTGGTAAATCAGAGGTTACAATAGCGAACTTAAATTAATTAGGCACTAAACTTAAAGTTTTAAAAAGAAAGACACGCTTTCAATAAGTAGGTACGTGAATTTAATTAAAAACCTCGTCCCCGTGCCAAGAAGAACGAATGGGCCACGAACTAGACGTTTATTACGTGACTACCTATTATGTGGACTCCCTGTTGTTTCTCTTTGAAATATATCCAGTGAATTTCGCCGGTAAATATAGCTGCGCCTTGTTTATAATTTATATGAGAAAGGCTTGAAGATTAGGCCCATAATGGGCGCCATACATTACGCCGTTGGAAGCCTCTGCGACTCATAGCGGTACATCGTGGTTCCTTGACAATGTGTTGGATTTCGGCTATTGGAATTTTACGCAGTCGCTCGGAGAATTTACGATGTTTCCCAAATTATCCGCTCATTGAATCGAACGGCTTTGGATTTCAATAAGATTGGCTGGCTTCGTATTATTTTGTATGAGGCCAATTGTGCACTGTGCTGTGATGTGGAGGGTTTAATATTGTTTTGGAGTAAGATATCATACATGGTTCACAGCACAAAAATATACGTTATTGTCTTTTGACATTCAATTTTGACAAAATATTATTTTGCAATAAATATAAATAAATAAATAAATATTCGTGGACAAATTCATACAGCGCCATCTAGCCTTAAACTAAGCAAAGCTTGTACTATGGGTGCTAGATAACTGATATACTACTTAAATACTTTTTAAATACTTATTATACATAGAACACCCAGACCCGTAACAGAAATTAAAATACATCATTTCAATTTCTGCCCAGCCGGGAAGCGAACCCAGGACCTCATGCGTGGCAGAATGTTGACCATTGAACCACTCAGATCGTCATGAATAATGTACGTATGAAGGATTTGTAGGTAACCAAATAATGTTCAGTGCTTTCGAGAGTTTTCATTTGATTTTAAGAACATAATTAAATATCTATTAGACTTTGAGGGTACAGTAGGTTATCTCATGACATCGAGTACAAGAAAAAATCCACTTCGTCGTTGAGGAAACTGTCAAAAGGATGTGAGGCAGACCGGTATTTTTACTTCTAGTACCCACACAAGAGGATTTTTTTATGTCATACACATCAAGTGGTCACCACAGTCTATATTATACATTAGCAAGAATATCGCCAATGCGTTGCCCACCTCTATAACACGTTGCTCTGCCAGTAAAAAGGCAAATGCCCCTCCACTGCCAAAGCCACGGTTCCCCAAATCCCCACCCCATGGAGCTCTGGAAACCTTACTCACCGGCAGAAGCACAATACTATTTAAAAGAGTATTGTTTAGCTGCGGTATTCTGTAAGATTGAGGTAGTTCCTCAGTAAGGATTAAGCACTATCGCTATGAAAACCCGAAGTTAGTAAGAAAAAAAGTTTTTTGTGCCTGTTTGTGCACGGGCAGACCAACGTTTTTTGGTCTCGTAAACCTCTATTATCGCTTAAAAAGTGGATTTTTTCTTATGTTCGATGACGTACGATAACCTACGGTGCCCTCCTATATTTGTCATCATTTGTAGCTTTGTCAAATATTGTAGCTATGTACCTATATCTAGTTGTAGAATAACATGGTGATTGCTTCACCGACAAGAGCGAGTCTCTTAAAATGTTAATGATATCTAGTTGTAAGTAGTCTCAAAACTTTGTTTTAATTTTATTTTAATGTATTTAATTTTTCTATCGTGGTCGGTACGAAATATCTCAAACGATAGATATTTTCTTTGATACTACTAAGATGGCAAATAATCTTACGGCCTATGAATGACTTATTGAAGAAAAAGCATCTAAAGAATACGATCTACAGCCCTGGGAGTCCTTTACAGTTTCAGTCCCCTCTCATAAACGCAGCTTTAGTAAATAACACTTTATTATATGCAGTAATCGTAAATAAACACTAAAGTAAATAATATGTGGCGCGGTATACCGCGAAGTCGCACAAGATGTATCGCATATCGGAAACTTGCTGTGGATGTAGAATTCTTTAGCTAGATCAGACTAGGAGGATCAATGATATAGTAGAATGTTATAGATTTGTTGATAAAATCTGGACGCAGTTTCATAGCAATGAAACCCAGTGAAAGAAATTTGGAGTCCATTTTGAAATGCCTGGGTCATATGGGTTTGAAGGACATGTCAAGCGCAATTAAATATGTGCTTTATTATGTGTTACGTAAGATTTACCCGGGTGTCGAATGACTTCGTCAGACATGCCAAACACACGGAACAACAACAATGTCTTTTAGCGATCTGCATCCCAATTTAACCCAATTTATCCACTGGTTTGATCTGCCAGACTGATATATAAGTCAACGAGTAACTTTCCGGTCAGTATTCCTTTTTAACTCCCGGCGGAAAAAGATTTTTCTGTGTTGTGTATCTATGGCTCTGTGCCGCTGTGTGTCTGTCTGTGGCATCATAGCTCCCGAACGGATAGGCCGATATGGATGTGGATTTCTCTATTCAAAAGTCAGTTTAATCGAAATAGTTCTCAACTTTGTTTTATTAAAATCGGTTCAGTAATATAGAAAACATTTGCATAAATGTAAAATTTGCCGGGGTTATCCGGACCTTTTCTGTCGGTTATGTTATAAAGTACACGATAGCTCTGCTCTTTTCCCGGGTTGGATTGTTTCGGCTCTCGATACTTTTGACAGAGTCGTTGAGTGGTAGTGCGTAATGAGTGGCAAAATATATTAAATTTCAGATACCAGTATTCCATATCCTTCCAGCACCCCTACGTCATCGGCCTAAATGTAGTATGCGTCACGTCCCGCGGTCATATCCGCTGGGAGGTGCGGGAGACATTCTTAAATTTTCATAGCGAACATTTCGCCATTCCCAACGTGTAGCCGCCGAAAGTGAAAATACGAAATTGCAAATGGAATTTCTCGTGCGTCGCCCTCGGAGCGATCGAGGTGAGTAGTCCCCCAAATGGAAATGGGTGTGGACGCATGGCTTGGCTATTTGTGTTTAGGTGGCTGGAACTGTAGGTAGTGTAGGTGTAGGATGCGTAGCCTAGTGGTAACGGTATTCGACTCGGAATGCGAGAGGCAAAGGGTTCAAATCCCACGGTCGCCGTGTACCAATGACTCTTCTCTGAGTTATGTACATTAGTTGAATACTAACCGATGCTCTTACGGCGAGGGAACACATTCAAAACATCGTAACGAAACCTGCATATTCAGGGGACTGGTATAGGATAGGTGCCCGTGTTAGTAGGGCCACGGAGGTCAGATGGAAGTCGCTCAACTGTAATTACCTGATCTGGTAAATCTTGGATCAAGGCTAATCCCGACCCCTCGTGCGCGAGAGCACAACCGGGACATTATTGCAAAGATGATATTATTTTTAATTTTTAAGTGTAACGCAACGCCGCGGCGTACTACGCCGGTACTACACGGGCGTAGTTTGGCGTGATTACGCCTGCAATACCTTGATTTATTTATCGTATGGCGTAAAGCCGTTTATGTTTTATACAATCAGCTGCACAGTGAATATGTAGCCAGATATATCTACGCGGAGAAGGGGAGAGGGGTGTCCTGTAATCAGGATATAAGTGACTGACAATTTAATTTTAGTTCCTTTATCCTCTACGTAGCTGAGTTTGCTCCTCACGATTTGAAGCCACCTGTGTCTTTGACCATAAATAACAGTCAAATTATTATAATAATGCAACTTATTACTATCTTGAAGTTAAAAACGACCAAATTACCGCCAATCCGACTATCACAAAGCTTTCTACAGTTAATTAAACACAAACTGTCTTAAAACATTAACTTAGTGGCTAATTTAATAAAAGCATCTCGGTTTACTTTTCATTTACAGTGAATTTGCTTGCGTTTGAATAATGAAGAAATTCCTGTGGCCAGAGCACGTACTTCATTTTAAAATAAACTGTGAAGAAAAGTCAAGTGCACCCGCTTTCCTTTCCGCAAATTTGCGAAATTAAAACTACTTCGGTCGCTCAATGGTAATGAGATAAGACAAAAAAGAAATGAGCGGTTGAGTTTCCTCTAATGCGATGGCGGTAGCTTGCGATTTTATATCCAATATTTACTGTCATCTTCAGTTGGTTAGTTCAGTTCACGTTTGTCCCCAGTGCCCAAGCTGACTAAGAGAGATCGATCGAATTCCGCATAGGAACCTTTTGTGCATAGATTTTAAGAATGTCTCGTGAATATTCAATTCGAAAGATGTACGAAATTATTCGGCTTTTTCAGTAAGGTGAGGAGTATAACTAAGCTATACACTTTGTGTTGTAACTTCGTGATGGAACACCATTATTATGAATTAAATCACTTTGTGTACTAGTTTACAAAGTAAAGCACTCGGTTTCGAATTACAAATCTTCAGGCATCTTGCCTAGTGCCTAGTGCTAGCAAAATGAGTGAATTTGGTATCCAAGATTGGATTTTTACGGGTTTTGATGATGATATGACACAAGGATACCGAGTTCATATTGAGAAAGGGATGAAACGGAAGCACTATTGTAATATTGTATCGCATTAGGTGGCGGCGTCTTGTCGGTTTATATAACACGGAACTCGGAATAAAGTGTTATAAAAGAAAATTATTTTACTTGCCAAACACGCGCTTTAAAGTAAGTATGATCTATCCAGACTGACTTTTCTTTATTTGGTAAACAAACAATACCCAAAATTACGATTTGCCGTATCAATCACGCAGCGTACACTATGTATCTATAGATGTCTTAAATTTTATAAAAACCACATAATGCGAATTTCACCGCTTCCTACTGCATATTATACAGTTGAACAAATAATTTCTATAACCTAATTGGACAAGTCACTCTGGACAGATTTTTAGTAAGTAAGAAAAAACTCCTTATTGTACACATTGAAAATAACAGAGATTGGTAGAGCTCGTCTAATCTAAAATGACGCGCCCCACTATCGCATTAACGCACACAAGCAAGTTTAAAATATGGACGCAATACATATACAAATGCCGTTGTAATTGGTCATTCAGTTGACGGTGAGACACCAACGTAGGAGCTCGCGTCGTTCGATTGAAGCAGTCGACGCTCCCACACAGATGAAGTGTCGTTATCAATATTTGCACTCACACATCGAAATCAACAAACTAAGTAGTGGGGCGCGTCATTTTAGACTAGACGAGCTCTACACAAGAAAACAAAATTTCGCGCAAATATGGCTTAATACAAAAAACCATGATCGCCGGGACGACAATCACCGGAAGAAGAACTAACTGCCATATCAATAAAAGAAACATCAAAACCAAATATTCTAAAAGCAAACTGTTAAGTGGACATTATCCCGAAAATTGTGAACATTTTGTTTGAAATCGTCAAGAAACCCACAGTATCTGAGCCGTAAACCTAGGGGCCTTAAAAAGGCTTTTAAGGGCCGGATTCAGGCGTGATAGCGAATAATTTCGTGGCATTGACCACGATTTGTGGCCGTTTTACTTTTGTCTTCCTAATAGCTACTAGCGGCAGTGGACAGACAATTTGGAAGATGTAGGAATATTAAATGAAAAACAGACTACCATTTAATAGCGTGAAATATTAATGATAAGAAAGGTAATGATCAAGACAACAGTACTTGTGTGTGTTTTGAGAAATTAATCTTGAAACCAATTAGGTAACCCTAGAAGCTTACATACAACACGGCTTTGTGCTTCCTTAATGTATCGTCTTTCAACGACCTATAAAAGGTAGTAATTACTTAATTTTAATTACTCTTTCTCTCTCAGCAGAGATTAGAACCCGATACCTCTCGCTGATTCGGATACCTTATGTACCTCTTATCTTTCTATTTATTTTACGATTAAAAACATATCTTAAGGTTTTTATGGACCTATTGACCTGACAGACACCACATTACATACATTGCTATATACTTTCATATAGATATAAATATGAACAAAGACGTATCTCCAGGTATCCATAGTCCAAGCTGAGACCGCTAAAAACAGTAATAAGTGACCGAAATCTTCTCTTGCGTCACTGAACTTTGGTAATGGGTCAGTTTCAAGTTATTTATGGATATAATAACAAAGTTGAAAGTGGTTTTGCACAATTGCTGGACCGAGACATGAGTTATGCTTCGTACGTACATTTTTTTAAAGAAACGATTTAGGTATTTGTATTAGAAATGTAATTGGTAGGTGAAACATCAACATAAGTTGAGAAAGTTTAGAAATGAAATACGTATTGGTATTTCTTTAGGGTTTATTGTATTACTGAGATCACAACAAACTAATGAGTTTTATGCAGCAATTATTTTAACAAATATTGAAAGCAACGCAGTCCTTTTTCTTTTACAACTTCATCAGAGACTACTCTCCTTGTGCTCTACTTTTATTTTTAGCAAATTGATTATATTTTTAGCAAGAAGATTTATACTTTATCTCCTTGGTCACAAACCGCAAAATATACAACGCTCATTTTCATAATTAACAGTATTACCTTAACACATTTATATCTAATAGTTTTTAGCTATAGGGTATGTTAGGGTTTGGAGAATACTGGTAACATAGGTAACACATAACTTTAACGCTGTGTGAATTGTCCAAGCTTTCTTTTAAACACTTAGGTGGCAAACAAGCTTGCGGCCTGCCTGATGGTAAGCAGTCACCGCAGCCTATGGACGTTTGCAATACCAGGGGCATCGCCCACGATTTGCGGACCCCGTAAAAACTTTTAACCCCTTTCTTGAAGAACTCCATGTTGTACTCTCCAGGGAAAACCTCTCCAGGTAGTACATTCCACAACCTAAGTGTGCGTGGGAGAAAGTTCCTTTTGTTGATGAACTTCCTGTCGATGGCGAGCGGTGCGATGATAGAATGATATGTATGTAGGCATCATGTCAAACAGTTCTTCAAAACAAACACCGTTGTACAAGCGGTAGAACACACAAAGGGAGGCGAAATCCCTCCGCTGGCTCAGCGGCTCAATACCACTTGTGAGCATGATATCATCGACAATTCTCACAGCGCGCTTTTGGATCGAGTCACAAGGACCAAGCTGATATGCCGGTGCTCCCGCCCATAGATGGGAGCATATTTATATATTTATTAAACTTTGCACTACGTTTTATGCCTCAGTAGATGACCGTATGGTGTCCGGCAGAGTAGAATCAACCCGTTACACTCGTGTGTGTCTTATAAGTCGACTCCGTAGGCTCGAAAATAGGCAGCAGCATTTTCCATTGTTATATTTATAACACTGCGATCTCTAACCCGCCTGCGAAGCGTGGAGAATATGGCAATAACTTTCCCTTTCGTGGGAGAGGTCCGAAACTAACTGTTCCTCTTACCAAAACCGGTAAATTATTTACCCCAACTGACCCTATATAAATTACCCATCCGACAACTAGGAATGTTAAATATATAATATTCTAAAACTGTAAAAAGCCGTGTCTGTAGTCTAGTTAGTCTAATCTATTAGTTTAGTAGTCTAAAACTACTGAACGGATTATAACTCGTTTTTGATAGTTCAGTAGTTTGATCTCCAGGGTAGAATCTAAGCCAGCTTTCATGAAATTCGGATAAGTAGAACCAGAGATACCGCTTGACCTCCTCGTAGAACTAGCATTCATAGGATATGGAGGTTATTTAAAATGGTAATATTCTTATCCCGTATTAACAGATGTTACTATGAGGTCTCACAGTGCGGACGGACGCACATGGTCCGACAAACTATTCATGAACTAGAGTGTCGATCGGCACTATGTGTTCGTATAAATGCTTCTTGACAACAAAACGACATTTAAAAATTGCTACACTTATTATAATTATATTCCAGTTTTGGCCATGGGGTCGCCGCAAAATGATATATTGGCAGTCAAAAGTGTCAAGTCATAGAGCAAATAGAGCAACAAAAATTGACCAATCACAGATCCGCATTGAACGCAGTGCGTTCACTTAGCAAGGGGCCACGTATTTATGTGTTGTATAAGAATTGCTGTAAGTTCGCATAGTAGGTCCGTATAGTACCTAGGTATTACTTGGCCCACTATTGTTTCAGAATACGGGTGTAAATTTTGCTAAGCCTGTTCAAATAAATAAAAAAACACAGAACATCTAAAACAAAAATGTCCTCTAGAGCCACTATTGTAAATGGGAAATAAATACTTTTAAAATAGGAAACGGTATCAGTGTCTAACAGTCCTGCTCTCGCAAAGATTTAAAAGGATTGTGGCGCAACCTTACCGGAAAATACGACACCTTTGTGGCCACAATGGACTTGAGGAACACAGTGAAGTGCAGTAAAATCCCTGTTTATATTGTAAACCAGCTTAGGCGTTGACTTTACTTACATAAAGTTTAGTTCTAAAAGCTTGTCTTTGGATCAAGATTGTAGAACGATGGAGTTGTTTTACTGTCTTTATTGCTTCTAGTGAGCCTTATTATTGCCTTATTACAAGCTTTTATTTAGTTTCACATGTTTTCTGTTGGTAATAAAATCTTGCAAGTTAAATAAGTTTAGTGATCTCATTTGTTCGCAATTCTAAACTAACCATTTCTTTACTTATCTTTATCTATCGGGACAGCCTGAGAGACTTTTCCGATTCCGTTAAAACAGATCATCAGTTAGATCATTTCTCCTAAAGATCCTATTACATACCTGTACTATTAACGTGGGTTACTTTGTTGCATAGTGTGCGCGTTTTCTTTTACTACATTAATAAGAATTGAAAATATATCCTTTCCTCTGATATGCAACTATTATATTTCGTGATCTCCTGAGTGTCGAGCTATATGGGTAGGTTTGCTATAGGTAGGTATATAATCCAATCTTGTCAGTTTCCCCTGGTAGCAGGGTCACAGAGGTTAGATGGCAGTTGCTCCACTGTAATTTTCTTTTTTTTTATGTTACACAGCAGACAAACAGGCAAGCGGGCCACCTGATGGAAAGTGGTCACCGCCGCCTATGGACATCAGCAACACCAGGGGAGTCACCAATGCGTCTGCCAAATCTTGGATCATGGTCAAACCGGGACATTAACGCCAAGATGTTTTTTTTACTGTAGATACATACGAAATTCTTCAAATTTAAATACACATTTGACGTGAAATTATCTTTGAAACTGGGACTTTAAACACAAAATGAATCGATTTAGATAAGTTTTAAGATCCACATTCATAGTAAAATCATCAAATACGCTTCATTCGCTACGATGCAAAAAGAAAGAAATCCAGACATTTACATCCAAGACGACTCACAATAGTCTGTTAGTATTTCGTAAGCGAAACATTTGAGTCTCTATGTCATGGAAAATATTCCTTATTTTGGAGTCTGCGTTTTGCTTACCTATAAAAATTTACAAATCGGCTGTACGGGCTGGCTTAGCTACTTGATCGTCGCCTGTCGGTACGAGATAAGAAGCTCTCGTATTTTCATAGTACATCAACTGGATGGGGCAGTTCTCTAATGTGGGATGAAATACTTATTTTGATATATTCGGTTTATTTTTATCTAGTGGACCCGGCGTGACTTCGTTTGCGAACACGTACTTTACTCGTACCTACCCTTTTTTTGCTTGCTTATAAACCTTCCTCTTAAATCACTTTATATTCTAAAAATATTTATGAAAATATTTCGTTTGAATTTTAATAACGTGAATTTGTCACTGGTATTATTGTGTCAAACAACTTAGATAATTTTTGGAAAAAGTAAGAGCATCGGTTGCCGAACAGTTTAGTAATCCGACTCGTAATAGAGGTAAATTTTCGAATCCCACTGCGGCCATGTACTAATGACTCTCTTCTGAGTTTTGTACGTTAGTTGAATGCTAATCAATGCTCTTACGGTGAGCGAAAATATCATGATCAAAAACCTTCACATTCAGGTAACTGAATGTGTAACATGATCCAATCTGGTCAGGTTACAGTCATCATCATCATCACAGCCCGTAACAGCCCACTGCAAGACTTTGGGTCTCTCTCACGATAGGGGAGGTTATTGCCATAATTTCCACGCTTGGCAGATGGGTTGGTGATCGCAGTGTTTAAATATAACAATGGAAATTGCTGCTGCTCATTTTCCAGACTACGGAGACTCTTGATCTTTTGCCTCGAAAACATTAGTCGCCTTGTACGACACCCATGAGTATAAGGGGGTGGTGCTATTCTACTCTGCCGGACACCACACGGCCAAAGGTTACAGTCGCTCCACTGTAATTATCTGACCTGCCAAGTCTTGGATCATCGACATTAATGCCAAAATTAGATTTTTTTAACATAATGGTTTAAACTATCGCGGTTATTATTACACATTTTAAGGAAATGTTCCGGGTTTCCTACCGCGTACCTTTGTTGATGAGTAGCGATATTTCGACACAGATATATGCGTCATAGTCACGCGAGGACTATATGGCATATATCGACTATATGACCTATTTGGACTATATGGCCAGTCGTCCCGTGACCATGATGCATGCAACTGTGTCGAAATATCGGGCTACTCGTCAACGTAGGTACGCGGTAGGAAACCCGGAACATACCCTTTAAATATATTATTTTAAATATTTAGAACAAATCTAAGCGTCTTTAGTAACATTGATTAGTTGAATTCATACGAATTATTGTCCTACCGAATTGCATAACGAAGTGTATTTGTGTTTCCAATAAAAAATTAAGAGTTTTAACTCATAGTTTAATAACTCATAAAAATATAAAGAGTCATAGTCATAAAATTGTTTATTCTGTATACTATGTAGGTTTTATTTTCAATTAACGTAATATTCAATGCACACAGTCATTTCTAGCAAGATTCATATCCGTGGATATTTGCTTCGACCTACTTACCTTACTTTATGTTTTTCTGCTGCTTTTGGCTGAGCACCGTTATTGTTGGAAGTAATTTTTGCAAGCTCAACTTTGAAGAAGACTTGGAACGAAGATTTTTGAACATTTTCAGGAGTCCCTGGGCTATAAAGTTTTGTTTTCGACACATTGCTTCTAATGTACAAGTTTATGTTACTGCGGCTGCCTACCTATGATGACTACATGTGATCCATCATTTACGAGTAATGTTTATTCTATTCTACATCTAAAAACGTATGACCTGGTTGGTTTAGTTGGTTAACATGCCATTGAAATTATGAATTTTAATTTCTGTTGTTTAGTTATGTATTAAAAAAAGTATACATGTAGTTTATCAGTTATCTTACACTCATAACACAAGCTTTGCTTACTTTGGGGCTAGATGGCACTGTGTGAATTTGTCCAAGCATATTATTATGCAAGCATATATACATTTATTTATTTTTATTTACTTATTTTGTATAACTACTTGGGTCAAAATTCAATACCTACCTCTTGTCTATAAAGTTTTCAGTTCGGTTTAAAGGAATTTATTCCTCATAAGTACAACATGGTTCAGATAAAACAAGATTACAAAGTTAAATAGCTTAACAATACGATATTTATTTATATACGATATTTTATTGCAAATTATAGTTAGTTATGACAAAAGATGCAGTACATTCACTTCACTTTTGTATATGACACTTTAACTTGTTTTTAAATTCATCAATGGTTTCCGGGTTTCTCATTTCACTTGGTAAATTATTATAAATCTGTGCTCTTTTAAAAATTATGGTCTTGTAACCGTATTTAACGTTCTTGGCTGTGGGAACTGGAGTTTGTTGGTGTCCCTCAGATTGTGTCTATAAGAAAATGTTATGTCTGTGTGGATGGTACCTGATAATATTTTCCTAATAGGTATACATGTTTTGTGATGTTAGTGTAGATTTGGTTAAGGTTATAAGTTTTGTGTTTTTGTGAAGATATTCCGTAGAAGTAAGATAGTCGTAATGGAACAATACGATAATCATCCTATTTTGTGAGAATTGCAGATCTTTTAAAACAGATTTCGATGCAGATTCCCATAGCTCTATTAGATTTTCAATGTGTGACTTAACCATTGCAATATAAATCACTTTTTCCAGCAACTTCTGACAAAAATAAGCCTTATCCTTCTCCATGGTCATACATTTACATGATTTTAACATAATCTAGCAGATTAACTGTTAACAATATGTAAACTCCATTATGTATTATTCAATTCCCAAGACAATCATAATCACAAAATAAAAAAAAATGAAGGCACTTACGTCTAACAGTCCTATTTCTGGCAATACAAACAACCAAACAATGTTCCGGGAAAAGTAAATTCTCAATCTTGCAATCATTGTAAGACGCTTACAGATAACCATAAAAGTATATTTTCCACGAACAAGGAACGACACCTTAATGAATAAAATCCGACGAAGACAGAATGTACAGGCAAATTAGAATGGTTCCTTATAAAGGTAAGGTATTCTAAAGATTTCTTCTTACCATCAGGTGATTTGCTTGCTCGTTTGCCTTCTTATTATTTGTGTAAATATTAAATTATTATTTACTTGTTATATTATTAAATAATAATAAATAATTTATTTGCTAAAATTACAACCTTACAAAGTATTATGGTACAATTATAACAGTCTTTAAGTTCACACAGATCTCAAGTGATATATTAAAATATAATGCAGTTGTGCTCATATTAGGGCGAATTCCCTGACTCCTGCACTAGGATGACCTGTATTGCAGGAGACAGTCATTCCTCAATTTAGAATATGGTTATGTTTTCAGCCACAAGCATGAAATACTAGTGGACCCGGCGCGACTTCGTTCGCGTACACCTACTTACTCTTTTTTTCTTGTTTACAAACCTTCCTCTTGAATCAATATCACTGCTTTGAAAACCGCATTAAAATCCTCATAGTACATAGATACACCGAGACATACGGCGGGAAGCGACTTCGTTTTATACTATGTATACTCGTAGATTATACAACAAAATTTTTTACAAAAAGAAGAAACTTCCAAAAAAAGAAGGCCCAAAACATTACAGATGTCTTTGCCTAAAACTCAAACATGAAACGAAAATACAGCTACAAATGTACCAAATTAGTTAAGGAAATAAGAATAGGAAAAAACTCACAACGGACAAAAACAATGTAATGGAAAAAGGATTATATATTTTTTCAAACCCTCGATTAGCATGTCAGTCACAATTTGTGATATTTAAAATAGATCTGCGACCTGCTGAAAACATTATTCAATCTTTTTTCCATTACAATGTATGAGCTGTTTTCTATTTTGGAGAGGTTTTCCCCGGACACTACATTATAGGAGGAGTGACCCTGGTTTGCAAACTGGAGTTGCGGTAATTGCGTATCATCGATTGCTTATGCGGGCCACAAGCTTGTTTGCCGTAGTATATAAGAAAACACTGGGCCTTGTTCGATAAGTACTATAAAAAAACTTGTTCGATACAAAATAAGGAACGTGACGTCTAACCGATGTCTTATTTGTCAAACGCCTCCGCGGACCCCTAGAAACAAGGTCACGATCTCCGGCATTATCTTCGAAAACGGAATGGGCTCTGGTATCGATTCCAATAAATGCTGCTCTTTATTTCAGCCCCGGGAAAAAAGAAATTACGCCGAACAGCTGAATTTCTCATTAAAATTCCATTACGACATCGTCAACTCCAATATGCCAATGGATATTTGAATGGAAAATTATTTCTTTTTTTATACGCCCCCAAACGCGTAACCTGTAATCAGGGAAGTACATGCACGGTATTGACGTAGGGTTAAGAAATTACCGGTTTAACCGGGTAAAAAAGTTAGACATAATATTAACCAAATGACTTATATTTCGTTCGATAGGATTATATTTCTTTTAATATCTGACGTAACCGAAAAAGTAAAACTAGGCGGTAAATTATGCAATTCAGCTGATTTCAGCTTTGCGACAAAGATGACGTTCAACGAAGCCGAATTAGCCGATGCGTATATTTTTTTTAACATATTAACACAAATTATATCATTTTGATAACATTACCTATGATAAGAAATTACAACCTTGCCTCCTAAACTAAGAATAAATCCTGTATCTTAAGGCAGACAGTGTTCCATAGTCTCATCCATTTAGCCAATAACGTTGCGTGAGTACAACTTTATGTCAGCGGGATATGGGCTATGATCGTGTATGAGAGAATATATGTATGTTTGTTTATGTATCTGTGGCATCGTGGCCTCGAAGAAAGTAGTCGATTTCGTTGCAGTTTCTCTCAAATTGAAAAAGCCGTGTGGTGTCCGGTAGAGTAGAATAGCATCAACTCCTTACACTCGTGGGTGTCTTACAAGGCGACTAACTATCCGTAAACGGATAGTCGACTAGAGTATCCGTAAACTGGAAAATGGGCAGCAGCGTTTTCCATTGTTATGTTTGCAATACTGCGATCTCCAACCCGCCTGCCAAGCTTGGAGATTATGGCAATAACCTCCCCTTTTGTGGGAGAGGCCCAAATTCCTGCAGTGGACTGTTATGGGCTGTGATGGTGATTGTCTTTCTTTAATCGAAATGATTTCCGCAATTTTATAATTCTAATTGAGCAAAATAAATTTATTTCGTTCGCAGATTCACACAGGGGTAGGCAGAAATTATTTACTCCCGCATTATCTGTCAGTAGTCATTCTCTTAGCGTTACAATTTCGTTAGCCTTTAATTAGAACCTCGATTGTTTAGAATCCAATAAATAGATAGAAAACTATATTATTTCGTTTCTTCCACATTTTCTACCAGGTGACGGTGGCGGTGACCACTTTCCATCAGGTGGCCCGCTTGCCTGTTTGTCTGCTGAGTAACATAAAAATAAAACATAAATTTCTCTTACTTGTTTATTCATACGAAAACCAATAGTGTGGATGTTCGACAATGTTTAATAAATGCGCTGACTTGCTATGAAAATTAGCTGATACGCCTCTGGTCTGTAATTACAGTGCTTACCTATGTTTAACAGCGGTTTTACCCATCAGGTTGAACCTATGTTAGATAGAAGCTAAATATCAGGTGGAAACTATTCCAGTGAAACTATTATAGGCCCGCCCTGGACCTGCAATAACACTACAATTTAGTTGAATTATTCAGCACTCATGGTTTGCATGACTGAAGGGCCTGGAACAGCAAGTTTCTAGACAGACAACGCAGACAATTTTCTAGAGCCGGCCTTAGAAATTTAAGCAGGAGCCGTAGAAATTATCAAACGGAAAACATTACCACCATACAATTAGTATAAGAACACACACAACAGCACATAATAATTAAAATAAATGATTCCTAAAGTTGGTACGCGAAACTCGGCCAACGGAAGGGTGTTTAAACAAAGCCTATCCAAATAAAAGACCTTGGGAGTCAGCCCCATAATCACGACCGCCGTCACACTGATTGACCTTTATGCAAATCCAGAATTTGCCGAGAAAGCAGGTTGTATTAATTGAATAATTAACCTGCCCCTCACTCCTCTATTTAAATAATCACAGACTCCCATGCAATTTCGGTGCGTGTAATTTGATTTGGTCTTGATTGCGTAGTTCGTGCGTAGTTTTGCCAAGTTCTCGCGAAGGTAGTGGAAACTCTGGGCAAATTTATATTTGTATATAGTGGTACAAATAAAATTGTTGATAAATTAGTTACGTAGATATTTTAAGTATAGGAAGATGCGGGCAAAATTTAAAAAATGTGTAAGAAATCTCAGTTAGTTTTCGTCGTTGAATTATTGCTTGTCCGTGATTGGTCATTAACCCATATTTTAAAAGTATGTTCCGGGTTTTCTACCGTGTATTTTTTTTACGAAAACGATATTTCGACGCAATACTTATTGTTTATTAAGATACACATAAAATATTTACAGTTATAATAAAAATACCTATACATTAATACCTACGAATTTTGAATTTTGAAATTGAATTTTACGTTTAAATAAGCAAAAATATACACTAAAAATTAAAAAAGTCGTCCACACCGCTGCCCCCCGGAATGGTGCCCAGAAAGCTGGCTGCGTTGCCTCGTTGAATAGCGATGCTGATCTGTTACCCGAGGAACGAGCCAGCTCTCTGGTAACCAGTGGTATCATTTAATTTTTTGGAAAGTTCGACGCAGTTGGATATTTCATGGTCACTGGAAAAATTTCTAATTAGAGTTATTTTACTTCTCTACAGGAAGTAGAATTTATTATTATTATATACATAGTTACTTAAGTTAGTTAATTAGAGTTGTACTAAGGTGCTAGGTATCTACCTATCCCGTGACCATGATGCAGGGTGGGAAATTTTTCCAATATTTTTGTACTTAAGTTACGTACAACGTCACGCCTTTTTGTTATTGGTGAAACATCGACACTAGAAAATTTGGTAGAATTTTACGTTGCCTTTTCCTAAAATGCTTCCAAATTCCACTACAAATATTTTATATTCAGCTATGTAACAAAATATTGTAGGATTTTCCATTGAAGGGTTAAATTATGAGGGTCCCTTTTGTTATCGCACAAATAAAAGTATTTAAAGGTATTTTCTTGAGTTATGGCTACATTTTTAGACATTTATAGGCAGTTGTGGATGCTAAGCCAGCAGCTTTATAGGATTAGTTTTATATTTTTACTACATATTATTATGAACCATAGGAAAAAATGGCTAAAAGAGCTTTTAATATTAAGGTCGAACGGATTTCTAACAAAAAAAAAATCACTTTGAAGCTAAACAAATCGAAAACGAAAAACTTGACCCAAAAATATTCTTCAGATACCCTAAATGATTTCGAAAGACTCATGCCAAGAAACTAAACACGTAAATGCATGAAAAAAAAATTTCAACTCCCACTTTACGTATAGGGAAGGTACCCAGATAAAGGTACTTTTGTTACCATTACTTGATCTGCCAAATCCTGGATCATGGTCAATGCGGACCCCGGGACCAGGCGCGAGAGTTCAAACGCAGGATGTATTTTTTTGTATATCATACGGTAGGCAAACAGGCAAGGGGCCACCAGTGTATCACCAATGTCTTGCCCACCTCTATAACACGTTGCTCTGGCAGCAAAAAGGCACTCCACTGCCAAAGCCACGGTTTCCCAAATCCCCACCCCATGTAACACTGGAAACCTTCCTCACCGGCAGAAACACAATACTAGATATTCTGTAAGGTAGGAGGTACTTCCCCAGTAGGGCGACTCCAATTCGAACGAGATACCCCGCTATGCCCTACCTCCCTTAACCCTACTACTTGTACCTACGCGAAATGGAAATATCATTAGCCATTTCAGAATTCGTAAAGCCCCGGACAAATTAAAATGATAATGAAGAAACCTAACCTTTTGTTTTCATTTGAAACTTATACATCTCTGATCTAATCCCAATTAGTTCAGTTCAGTCGTCCATTTAAAACTGGGTCGTCCCGCCTTTTACATTTTAATGAAAGCGGACTTCATTTCAACAACTTCGCCCAAGCTTTCATTTAATAAAATCTATTTATTTACTTGAGCCAATCACGGTTTTGTTCATGTTGTTTTTTGGGAAACCAGTTAGTTCCTACAAGTGCATGCCAATATGCGCATTTCGAAGGAAGTTTTTACACCGTGTACAATTATAATTATAAGGCTAAAGTTATAATTTTTATTTATTACGTGACAATAATTACTCAATTGGCATGGATGACGGTGGCCGCTTTGCATTGGGTGGATTGTCCGTCCGTGTGCCTCCCTAAGCAATAAGAAAAACAACAATGACATTTTCTCAAAACTTTTACTTAAGATATCTACATCTTGGAGAAACATGTTGCCGAATATGAGGTAGGAACTTGATACTCACCACTTGATAAGAAAAAAAAACCATTAAATGATCTCTCCTATCAAATAATATCATTAAAACTGAAAAGTGTCGACCTCTATGAATCGTGTCGTGCAAAAAATAGCGTATTGTCCCCGGCCCTTCACCCGAATAGCGGCGACCCCAGCACAAATCTGTGTCGTCGACAGACTACTTAGCTCGAGGGTTAACTAAAACATATCAAAGGAAGTCATCTTACACCCTTCGCAGAGATCGTTGAACAAAGAAAATCCTGTGGCAGCAGAGAAAAAAGTTCAAGTACGTAATATCGTTTAAGCTGTTCTGTTAAATCAAGCTGGAAATTCTCAAATCCTCTATCGGTATGTCACTGACAGGTTGTTGTTATTCTGGTGCACAGGTCTACGTACAAGGGGGCGAGGCCAGTACTAAATGCATTTGCCTCCAGCTGCGATGTAATAATGGCTTCCGATGCGGGGTCCGTTCTTGTCAAAAACAGTCGAACGGACACAATAATTGTCGCGGAGTATTTGTTTTGTGTTGTTGTTACGTTGAGAATGATGATGACAGTTATTATTAAATTATTGTTACAGAAATTAATATGACAGTTATTTAGTAATCTCAAACGAAATTAAATTGGTAACGCTAGACCATGATTAAAACATGTTCGATTTTTAAATTTAATTGTGAATTCTGTTATTTTCGGATCACAATACCTATTTTTATAAATACTAGCGTCGATATAATTATATGCCTCATCTAGGGGATACAGGAGCTTAAGTCAAGTCAAATCAGCGTCGATATCCTAAAGTACCTACTTACTTTGATTCACACATGCGCGTCTAAACTTGCAAGTAAATGATATCAACAAAGATATCAAACTAACCGAACTCTCTCCAACATGATAGAAATACCTTCCAACACACTCATATGCAACTTCCTTCCAGAAGGGGGAATTAATATAAACAGGCCGACGAACCCATACCGCTTTATGTGCCCACATAAATCAGATCCTGATTCTTCAAATTATTTATTAGGAAATCTCTTTTTGGCTGTAAGTTGCGCGGGCGAATTGAGTGGATTGGGCCGAGTCGGGATTGCAAGCGAACGTGAGGGTGGAATAATAATTGTGGGCTTCCGGTGATTTGGTTGCAATTTTAAAGCATAAGGGATCCGTTGAAGAATTGCTTCGACGTAGATTTTTCTAGACTACTCTACTAAGACTTACGAGCAGACCGTATTTTATAGAAATTAGTAATGTCGCCCAATGTGTTAACTAACAAAGTGGACATGTAAATTTTTATTTTATGCAATAAATGAACAATGAACAATGACGTCTACGATTCACGCGTTACTATGATTCAGGTTTCATGTAACAAAAGTGTAGAACCGCAGGTGTTGTGTCACTATAAGGAATTCGCTATCTGTAACTGAACTAGTTACCTAATCTTTCAAACCCCAACACATCAATTTATAGAAATATTGTTGTTTGGTACTGTGTTAGGCGGTTGTAGGTACACATTCCAGGCAAATTTCTCATGAATTATATTGTTAAAAGCAATCATAGTAGTTTGATAATTTATGTAATCGTCAAGTGTTATCGGAAACCACATCAAACAAAATATCTACTGTTTATTAATATCTAAATAATCCTTCCAAACGCTCCAATTATTTGTGGTAGACTAATTACATTGATAACTTAATGTACTATTAATAAAGAGCATGGGTTATGTATCACTATAGAATAAGGATAATAAACATGCAAATATATTGCAAAATTATACGAAGTAAAGAATAAGAAAAGTATTTATACGAGGCAAGATAATGTTTTTATTATTCAGAACCGTTTCTTTTAGTAGCTTAATGAGTATTTTCAAAATCATTAACAGTATATTATTTCAAAGGACCAAGCAAAGACGTTTGTGTTTCCAATAGAATTTATCAAATTAAACTCACACAAAAAGCGACTCCAATCAAAAACAGTCATTAAACGAACGCTGCCATTTTTAATTATCATGTATTCGGAGAGCAATAAAATCAGCGAATCGAAAATTTCAAAAGAGAAAAAGCAATTTAGCTTCAAAGCTGTTCGGCCCAGTTTATTAGAGTCTCCCCCATAGGTTCTATTCGCAGTATCGCAAAATTTAATTAATCCCCGATGTTTGGAATGATAATTGAAGATTGCCGTGGAATTTCACACTAGGAAAGGGGAGCCAGAGTGTCAGTCGAGGTGTTAATATCTCGATTTATAGCTCCACTGAGCTTTGCAATGGGACGGGATGAATTGAGTGGTGTTTCGCTTGACAGTGCACTCCCGTAAAGGGATTGGAGCTATTCTATTCTGGGTAGTTAGACAGTCTCTGTTTCTATCACGTTTATTTTTAATCAATTACTCAAATGAGGGGTGTTATAAGATTTAGGCATATATTTGTATCTGTTTACGTATCTGTCTCCTTTATTCAGATTCAAAATTCCTGGATTGGGCAGATTCTTGGATTTGATGTGTATGTGGCGTCGAAGCTTCCGAACAGATGTACCAATTTTGAATTGGTTACATTTTTTAAGAAACCAGTTTTATCGAACTTATTCATAGCATTGTTGAAATCAGTTCAGCGATTTATGAAAGATTTGAGCGTGTGTAGAAGTGTAGGATTTTAGTTATTGTTAGTTAATTTGTCAAGAAAACAAGAGCAAAGCGCGGCAAGGGAACGACAATTTTATGTATCAACGTACACCACCATCCAACCGTCTATATCTGTATCGTAGTTTTTGGTATGAGATAGCTATTAATGGCGACAAATGTGATTTTTTGATAATACCCAGAGAGGTTTAAGCGTTCGTGCCAGTATCAATTCCTGGGGCTGTATTGAGACAGGTGCTTGTATGCTCAAAAGCGCTTTTAACCAACTCGAGTGCTTAGCCTTTGTACACGTTGCGAAGTAGGCAGATTTCCCTTTCATGTCCGTCCGTCAGTACCTACCATTCAGTAGGTATATTTTAATATTCTAAGCCCAATTATGTTTTAATCTTCGTTATGCTAACAATTTGTGGATTTAGGTAATTTACATACTGTTAGACTGAACGAAATGAAATAAATTTTGTGTACCTACTGATAAACTGAAATTATAGGCAGGTACTTATTCTATAGGTACATTTAATTCTTTCTTTTTTTGTTAGATTCGACCCTTAGTACCACAAGATAATGAGATAGGTGTAGGGAAATAAAAAAAAACACGTATTTCTCAGTTTACAAAAGTTTATAATTTATCGTATATTTCATATTTTAAGGACATTGCTGGAACATTGAGTTATATTAACTAATGAAAATGTAAAAAACCACTTACGTTGTGTAGAAGAATTTGAAACAATTAAGTACTTTGTTTATTAGAGCATAATGCTGCATTACATTTTTCGCAAATTGTTTGTGAACGCCAGTGCACTTGGGCATCTTGCAACATATTCTGTTTCAATTCAAATTGGCAAGTGGCCGACTTGGTTGGTCCTGACTTACTATCAATGGAGGAATATGTTGCGCAGGCCGTTATGTTTCTATACTCCGTAACTATGTCGCTGCTGGTTTAAAGAATACGGCACTTGTCGTACAAGTGTAACAAATCAATGACTTTTTCTCGAAACTGCCGTCACCGATTTTGATGTCGTACGGCATAAGAACATAGTTGAAGGTGCTCTACCTATACTTCGTAACCATGTCGCTGCTGGTTCAAAGAATACGGCACTTGTTGTACAAGTGTAACAAATCAATGACCTTTTCTCGAAACTGCCGGGACCGATTTTGATGTCGTACGGCATAAGAACATAGTTGAAGGTGCTCTACCTATACTCCGTAACTATGTCGCTGCTGGTTCAAAGAATACGGCACTTGTCGTACAAGTGTAACAAATCAATGACCTTTTCTCGAAACTGCCGGGACCGATTTTGATGTCGTACGACATAAGAACATAGTTGAAGGTGCTCTACCTATACTCCGTAACTATGTTGCTGCTGGTTCAAAGAATACGGCACTTGTCGTACAAGTGTAACAAATCAATGACCTTTTCTCGAAACTGCCGGGACCGATTTTGATGTCGTACGACATAAGAACATAGTTGAAGGTGCTCTACCTATACTCCGTAACCATGTCGCTGCTGTTCAAAGAATACGGCACTTGTCATACAAATGTGACAAATTAATGATTTTTTCTCGATACTGCCGGGACCGACTTTTATGCCGTCTTTTACAAATATGCAGCTGAGGCAGCCTAACCAGATCATCACTGTAATGCTGCTGGTTCATATATCACTTTTTCCTAGTCCTTTGCTACCTTTGCGGATGATACGGCTATCATGGCTACAGGATCTACTCAGGAAGAAGCAGTGATGAAACTGCAAACCGCTGTCAACACTATATTTGATTAGAGAAGCTAGTACTAGTACTGGCATTCATACCTCAAAGAGGTCATTTAAAATTCCACTCATTATCGTCTCGTCGTCAAAAGCTTTGCGGACAAAAGCTTCTTCCATTAGATGTTATGGGATTAATTATTATTACATTTGACACGAACTATACTAGTCAAGTTTTGCGAGCACAAAAAAGACGTGGAAATAACATTGTCCTCTGGGAAAGTTCATTTTTTTTTATTGCAGGTCTTGGTATAAAATTAAACCAACAATGCTATTTAATAAGACAGCAAAAAGAATTATTTTCAAGATCTAAATGCATGGTCTGGTCTTTAGAAAACACATTAAAATTATGCGTTAAACACGAACTCTAAAACGTTATACACAGGGGTGTACACCTGCCTTTACCAACAAGTCTTGGTCTTTGATGTTTTGAGTGGTACTCAGCAAGTGCGTCTGGCTTGATTCAAAGGCCCTCCCCTTGTGCCTCGCCTCAGACTTCAAACGCTCTGATTCGCTTTTACACCTTAAAGTAGGCTCGGATCTAGACTTTGAGATGGCTCGTTGGAAGTGTGGTATTCACTTTTTGAAAAATCGCTAATTAAAATGTAAAATCTTCATTAGTTGGCGTAATTTCAAAGTGTTTTTTGTCATCTCGGCGTGAACTTTCGCTCCTGGAGCTGTTTTAATTTCGGCTGTCGTTGCTTTGAAGACGCGATCATTATTTAGAAGCGTTTTTAAAAGTACCTCCTAATTTGTTACGTTCAAGTATTTTCTTTCTATTAGCCGGTTTTAATTAACGCGCTCTAAGGCTAAGTGTACAACGGGGCCCGTTACTAGGTTCTTATTTTTAAGGTAGATATTTTATTCATAGTAACGAGGTAGATTCCATCATCATTCGTCCTGGCGTTATGGGAATTTTATTTTACTTAGATACTTAATTTAGATATATTTCACAATTTTATTACTCTGTTACTAATATTAAAAATAATAATTAATAATCCAATATAAATTACCTAACGTAGGTATCTTACCCTTTTTAACCCTTAATCAACATAGGACAATTAATTCCCATCTAACGGAGTTACACTTATATGGCTTTTATTTCTGAACTGATCCCAATGCCCCGAAAAATTATAAATATGTGCAAAATGTATTAAATTTACTTTAATTTATATCAACACCTTGTTCCAAATGTCATTAGTCTAACGCCAAAATACCTATCGACATATTTGACAGCTGAACTGTCAGTTATATTACGCAATAACTCGACGTCATATCATCTTGAACATATCCTTTGCCACCTTTGGAGCCATATTTCACATTCAAGAACTTATTACCAAAATATGTATTTAGCAAATTCCATTATGAGTATCTAATCTACCTAACTCAAAATTCAATTAGCTAAAACCATCTATTCATCATCTAATTTAATTGATTTCGCCAGCACGAGGTATTGTAACGTATTCAACGTGCCTGCCATTGACAGTGAAGTACACAATATCCAGAGATCAAACCTTGATACCTCAATCAAGATGTGCAAATCGCTCATACTTAACTGTATACATATCGCGTTTAATCAGGAAACAAAGAGATACGTTCACTGGCTCAGTCACAAAGCACGGATTACACACATACGAAGCACAGGGACAATAAGATAAAAGATATAGTAAATCCGACGTCTCTGTCTTTTAATTAAGGGGGCTTATGATGCTTCCTTTAATACGGGAACGGGTGCGCTCGGTAGTTAAATCGTTTACTATCTTAGAACAGAGATTTAATTGCTCCAGTGAAAGAGGTAAAGTAATAATTGAACTGGAGGATTTGAAACTTAACAGTTATTTTCTAGGAACTATACTTGACATATATTAAGTTATTTGTGACAAGTTGCTCTGTATAACAAAATTAATGGGTACTTAATTTTCTTTAAAAACTGCTTTTGGACGCGATTTTGTCCGCGTGGAAATAGTTTTTTTATGGCTTGTGCTCGCTTTACCATTTAAAATGACCTATGAATTATAGTATTCCGCCTCTACCTACCCGAATTAGATGAAGGAAGGCTTAGATTGTACCCTGGACTTCAAGCCACCAAACTATCAAAACCTAGTCAAAATCAGTGTTGGGACTACCATCAGGCCCGCACAACCCGTTAGAGACAAACCTTTTCGTCGCTTTGTCCGTCTGCCAACAGGAGAACCACTAGCAAATAAGGTTCGCTTGAGCCCCTGAGATGATGTTAGGGCCAGACACCCACAGGTAGGTGATATGATATACGATTTGGAGGCAAACTAGCTAGACAAAATAAAAATTGAATGCCCCAAAAGAACTGCACTAAACTGAAACCGCTCTATAGCGCAGGACATAATTCCAAATTAATTTGTAAATGAAGAGCACAAACCAACAAGCCGATTAGCGAGTTAAATTGACATCCCAGAGAAATTCAATTTGGATTACTTCTTTCACAAAATAAAACGAAAGGCGAAAAATTCAAACCGGAGTCACAAGTAAACAACTCTTGTATTTGAAAACCAAATTCTATTTACAGCCCAAATTCTTCGGTGAAATGTGAAAGGAAATAAATGGATTCCATTTCGATGACGGTGAGAATTTTATCGATATTCCTTAAGGGAAGTTAGGTATTGATCAATCTCTGATTCCATAGGTGACAAGATGAATAATGATGACATTGATGTATTGTTGTTACGCTAAAACAAACTTTTGATTCCGAATACAGACTTTATTAGGTAGCTATTTTGGATAACTTATACAGTTTATTTTGAGTTACTGTATAACCGCGCTTTAAATAAATGATATCGTTAAATCTATTTTTGGTCCTATCACACCCTCAACCGGCTGACAGACAGACTGACAGACAGACGGGTGGAGTTAGAGAACTTGTTTTACGACGGAATCCTAAAATTGGATTTCACTTATCTTTCCAACGGACATATCGCAAGAGATTGACGTGTCGCAAAATTTCGTTGCACATGATTTCACGTCGGAGCTTTCTATCCTCATCCCGAATGCGACGTCTGACGTATCTCCCGTAGACAGATACGCATCAGGCCTTCAAAGCCTTTGATGTGAAAAAGGGCACTTGCCTTTCGTACTGTACAAAGCGATATTGCGCCCCATGTCATAAGCGCCTTTGGTGCCAGTACAGGCACACGCGTTGTCGCGCGCTTTACTCAAATGCATGCAACTTTGGGTTCTGTACTAATGACATATAGCTTATTTTATCATATTTCCACAAAACTACGTCGTCGGAACAGCGAGCGCGCTTCGTCCCCGCCCAGCATCCGCACTGCCACCGCATAGGGTACGCGCTACCAGGGTGTTTTCTCATTTTATTGGATATCGTGCTGCTTAAAGTTCTTCGGTGGCTGTACGTTGGCTGTTCGGTGTCTGCGCGTTGTAATAAGGTAGTTCCTGCACTTAAGGTCGTACTTGTATGTCGTTACAAACACAACCATTTTTATTTCTACTGTAGCAAAATATTACTTATTCAAAATTTACCATTTGGTGGCCCGCTTGCTCGATTGTCTCAATTGCCTTACTCCCTTAAAATACACAGGTCCAATTTAAAAAAGAAAAACGGCCTTTTGTGTTCCCCGATCGAGTAACCTAACCGTGGTTAAGATAATATCGCAACATCGATCCAAACATTCTATTTTCAAGCAGCCAGCATCGCATCTGTCTCTTGATCTCTAGTTTACTTTGTCTAAGTGACTCCCCTAACGTTCGGAAACTGAAATCGTGGTAATATTGTCACAGCACTCAACTCGGGGCCCGGACTCGAACCTGTAATCTTTCAATTACGCATTCAAGTCGCATCCGTTCCAATTAACTCGAATATCGAGCTGGGAATACAAGAGAGCGATATTGGGCAGAGTTTCCCGTTACAAAATGGATAAAAAATAAATGTTTGCAATTGGAAATAGTGCAGTTTTCATTGAACTTGTTTGTTTATTAATAAACGAGATCGAACTGGATTGTAATTCCTATGTTGAAGATATTTGATAACTGTTTGTATGTTTATTCAAGGACTCAATCTACAATGGATAGGCTCATTGTTTATTTTAAGAAACTTAAACAATGAGCTCTTTGTTTGTAGAATTAAATATGTTTGGTTTATTATTAATCTGTTTTTGTAATTTTAAATGAACTTCTTATAACGTTTGGTAAACAAAATGCGTACGTTATTTCTAGTAACACCAATAAAAACAAGTTTTTATTTTATTTGATATAGTTTATATAGTTAATATTATGAAAAGGTCCCATCAGATCAACCGGACCATTTCGATTAAAACCTGTTGAGTGTTTCAATTCAGTAAAATTATCAGAGCGAGCTGTTTCTGTACTGTATAAATTGATTCAGTTGACACTGTTGATACAGCTTATCTACCATAAACAATATTATTTTTTACCTTTAACGACTGTAATTCGTGTTTCCAATACATATATCTAAACATTAACACCACACTATGCTTTCATGGACATTTATAACATGTTAAACATAAAACGGAGAAGGATTACGTCAGCTTTTACTTTAATTTCAAATTAAACCGGACAAACGAGAAGTCCGACTGATAAATTCGAAATAGCTACATCGGATCGAAGAGAAGCAGCAAAAAGCATCCTCATTCATTGCGTTATTTATTAGATTCTCTAAAAAAAGCAAAGGTTTTTACACATGCTCAAAGCAATACTGTGAATGGAAGCAGGAACTTTTTGCATAGCATATCGGAAGCAAAGCAATCTCTTAATAGATTTACCTTTGGATTTCAATAACAAAGATGGTTTTGCTTGCGATATGTGAATGGATTTCGGAATGGTTGTTGTTCACGGATCGGTGAGTAATGAGACTGGTGGTTTAAAATATTGTGCAACTTGACTCTTTTTGATTGAAGCTTTTTGATGTGCTGTGCGAATATATTTTTTATTATATAAAATACATTATAATCAATTTTAATGTATTTTGAGTAATCCTTATGAAAACTGTAATAATGTTAGAAATGTATTTTGGACGATGTACAACTAACACTTAATAAATAATGAAGTAAACCTATGAATATTATTTTCAAAACAAGATAAGTTCATACTACACTATTAGGTATTAATGTTTTAAATTTCAGGATTATTACTTTAAACAGGCAATTTTTGTGCAAACAGTTTGATAGTGTTCCCAACTGTTGCGAGCAGTTTAGAACTATTGGAAACAAAACCACAGGAAAATGTTTGCAAATGTCCTAAAGGTTTACAAACGATTCTCAGCACCAGTGGAGGAGTGCCTTGGCTTAAGTAATCCGATGGATCTTTAAGTAAAAGTGCTTTATCTTGTTACTTTGAATATGTAATTTCAGATTTAATATTTTTCTTTTCATTTAATTTACTCAGTTTTTATGAGAGATTTGATTCTTATGATTGACCCACCCTATCGATTGATGCTTTATAAGTATAAGATCTAGATTTTTATTTATTTAACCGGTTCGATTCCTGTATGTGGCAAGCGCATTGTCGAAAATGGTTATACAACTTCGATATTAGGATTAAGATTTTTTATAGTCAATGTACTCAAACGAGGGGCAGGATTCCTAAGAGGTTAAGGATAAATCTTTGTGTGATGGATGACAATGTAAGGTAATAGCCGTTTTGGGCATTCTACTCGATATTAAAAAAATCCAAAATATATTTTTGGGTCTTTGAGAAACTGCAAAAATCGATAATCATGAAAGTATATGGCCAGCTTTAGTGTATAAAGATAAAATAAAGAAAAGTAACGAAATAAACTAAAAACAGTACTGCTGAATAACTGCGGTGGAAAACAACATTGCAACTTAGTTGACTTATAAAATTATCAGTGTTACCTAAAGTCAGTGCCGCATACAGCGAAATGTTGGAGATACGGTGAATATGAACGCATCATAACCATAAAACATGACATCAGAGCATTAAGCTTCCTCGGCACTGGAATGGGTTCCATACTCATAACCTAAAGAGTCATTGCGGCATAAACTGACAGTGTCAGGTGAAGAGCCACCTTAAGTGTATTGTATCTAGATTAAATGCATTATGATGATAATATGATGTTATTATGTTCTTTCTATTTCAATTCTCAAATTAACTGTAAGTATATTTGAGGTCTCATTATTAAAATATATAAGACAATATATCTTGGCCTTAATGTCCCGGTTGTGCTCTCGCGCATGGGAGCCCGGGGTCCGCCTTGACCATGATCCAGGACTTAGCAGATCAGGTAATTGCAGTAAAGCAACTATCATCTGACCTCCGTGACCCTGTTACCAGCGGAACTTCACCAGAGTGGATCATGGTTAAACATTCAATTGCCTTAATGTGTAGGTGAATGCGCAGGGCTTGACGATGTTTTAACCGTTTTGTCTGTACCTGTAACATAAAAAACAGATAGCTCTCCGCGAGATGTTTAGAAACCATGTCGCAGAGAACTCACCTGCCGCGGACGAACGCGAAGGTCATCCGCGTGGCACTGATCATCATCATCATCGTCCTAGCGCTCATCTCGGCCTCTGCCAAGATTCGCTTTCCTGCGCATTCTTCTCTACTTCGTCTGGTCTTCGGCATCCTCGCGTCGCAGGCCGTTGGCTCACGCATCCGAGCCAGTGATGTCAATCCATCGCTACTTGAGTCACCCACGTAATCCTGGGGCTTACGCGACACGTGGCCAAACCAGTGCTGGCGAGCCTCCTCGATCTTATCTGTGATATCCCTCACGCCATGGCTGGTCGGATATACTCGTTACATACTCGATCGAGCCGCGTAACTCCGCGAATCCACCGCACCGTTAGCGTGGAGTTCGCAAACGTGTTTCGTCAGCGATTGCCATGGCTCAGGTCTAATTATACTGTTATGTATAAGCCCATTGAGATCCGCTTCACACTGATAACCTTACAAATTGTCCGCGGGAAGGGGAAAAAGACACATACTATATCTTGTTAATGGACTAATGATCAGGAGCATAAAAACTAGTCCATTCTGACCGAATCCCGAGAAAAGTTAGTAAATAATGTTACAACTAAAGTCTGCCTTTATAAATTATTGAAGAGCCTTTGTGTGCTTGCGATGTCAAACGTTAGCGGGATATTCAGGCAACTTTAGTAGTTCATCATAGATTTTGAATGGTGAATTATGGTCTGGATGATGGAGGTGGAGATTATTTCTCTTTTTGTAAAACGCTGTTGGGTTTTTACTTACCCATAGCAGTTTAACTTCTAAAAAAAGTACTAAGTTTAACTAAAAGTACTTCATTCATATAGGCAAGCTCTTCGTCTAGCACGTTTGTAGGTAAGTAAATACGAAGCCTCACCTCACCTAGCCATTGTTTTTGATGTGATGGTGGCCGTTTTTCATCCGCGTTCATTTCGAGGCAATAAAACGTTGTCGGTGCATATAAAATATTTTTTGTCGGAAACAACACGGACAAGTACCTAAAAATCCTTTTAAAAAATACCGGCTCGGGACTGATACTGTTGTAACAGTTTCAGATTTCCCAGCACTTGGTTAACCTCGCTTCGCCAACGGTATTAGAAGGCACACCCAACGAGTGGCGAGCTGGTTCCGGTGTTGAAGTGTGGCTAGCCTCAAAACGGTCACCCATCCAATTCTCAAACTCGGCGAGCGTTACTTAACCTTAGTTACCGGTCTCGCAAGCACGCTGCCACTAAACCTGTACCGCTTTTTTGTAAGCCTAAAATCCTTTTATACCGAATGAATTTATTTAAAAGCAACGAGGCAAAAACTCACCAAAATCTCTCACTCCAGTTAGGGTTAAACCTGTACCCAAACATCTAATCTCCCTGTCAAAGCGAGCCACTATCGGATATAACCCTGGAAATGCTATAAAACATTTTAAGCGGTCTCGTCTACAAAACTAAGCCGCGACCCGCTTTTTCCTGGTAGCAAAGTGGAATAAATCCCCGCCAAGAGCTTGGTCCGATGCACAGATTGCTCAGGGATACCACTTAGTAGATGCAAGACGGATAGTTATCTTGTACTATCCTTTATGCCTTGCTAGTGCAAATAAAATCGGGGTGTTTGGTTTTTTTTTTCGCTGTTTTGAGGTTTTGTGGACTACGGCGGAGCCAATATGTAGGCATATACAGTTGAAGAAACAGATTATTTAGGAAGTTAAAAGTATGCGATTTAAATTGGCCGTGTTACTTTTCCGACGTGTGGTTTGTCATTAATGTCATTAAGCGATATCTCTCGTAATAATACGACGACCATTAAACTGCTAAACATTCAGTTTCCTCGACTGTACCTACCTATGTATATATGTATGGATGTTCGATTGTAGCTCAAAAAGAGCTGGGCCGATATCATTTTAGTAAATGAGTTACCTATCGTTAGAAATATCTTGAATGTCTGATTGTTATAGGCACGTATAAGATACGACGTCACAGTAAATCGATGTAGTGCCATGTAGCTAGAGGATATACAATCCTCTACTAATTTTTTTTTAATGTACTTTATTGAGTATAACATGAAAGAGAATTGAAAAGTATGAAACAAGACAATATTCTTCAATAATCGGAATATTATAATCGACCAAGTTTACTTAAACTCATATGGTTTCGAAACTACTGAACCGATTTTAATGAAACAAAGCTAAGAACTATCTCGATTAAACAGGCTTTCAAATATCAGGCAATCATATGCATCCGAATCGGTCCATTCGTTCGGGAGCTACGATGCCATATACAGATACACAATGCTACATATACACAATGCTACAGATACACACGTCAAACTTATAACCACCCCCTTTTTTCGTCGATGGTTAAAATAATAACCGTGGTCTCATACCTATGCCAATGCCAATGTATGCCAATAAAACCTAGAGCTAGGCGACGCAAATTTCCAAAAAATAATTACAAAAAGATATTATGGTATTCTATATTACGCAGAACTTCTCTGTCCCCTTGCTTTTTGACTGTACAAAGAAAAAGATAATTCTCACCAACCCCACGGAACAAAAATGCAAAATATTACCACAACTCTATTCAAGGGAGAGAATAACAATGTTAAAGAAAAAAATATACTTCCTTCCTTAGCCTAATACTGTTATGAGCGTTGTTGGAGGGAGATATAGAGCATTTTTTTATTTTTCTATGAGGGAAGAAACTGCAATGCGTTACACTTTTTTATGGCTATTATATTACTTTTGTGCAATTCATTTTCGGTCAGATTGTGATTGTTAGAAAAGAGGGGAAACTTGTGTCATTTGTCTCAAATTTACTATCGCTTGCCTAAACTAGTGGATAACAAAATATTTGACTGTGTCATCAGAATTCCTTGGTGTTACGTGTTTTACTTATTGGATGAGTTTGTCAGTGTTCATTTTTAAGAGTTTTCGCTCGCAGCTATGATGACAAGGATTTTAATGAAATATTGATTAATTGATTAATTTTCATTGAAAGCGCAACATTTTTGGATGCTCTTACAGCGAGGGAAAACACCGTGATAAAACCTGCACATTCACACGACTGAATGTGTAACCTGTTAACTGGGTCACAGGCGTCAGAGGGCAGTTGCTCTACTGTAATAACATAATTGTCAAGCATACTGCAAACAGGAACAATAATTATTTAGGCCGTTATGTCAGCTACGCTATGTGGTATGCGGCAGAATAGAGTATAGCATCTTATGATTATGAAGCTTATGATATGATTTCCGAATACTAGAAAATGGACAGAACCATTGTCTATTGTAACTTAGATCATAATTAGGCCTGTGATGCTCAATGGCTCCGAGACCTGGCCAGCGCTGACGAAGCTCGTCCGCGAACTCCCCTAGCAAATAAAATGGCAGCGGTGGATGTGCGACTTTATACAACTTGACCGTGTGAGTAACGAGTGCATCCATGGCAGCCTGGATTGAATTCGCCCACGAGCTGAGAATACCGAAGACCATGCGAAGTGGAGAAGAAAGAGCAAGAAAGCGGACCCTGGCAGAAGCCGGAATCGACCCCTGAGATGATGATGATGATGAGAGACATCAGTGTTTCCTGTTGTTGTTTTTACTTTGAGTTCTCCTATACCTAACACATGGCCTGGTTGAGACCATGAACCTCTCACGTATCCAGCTGTGGACCGTTGACGCTCCTAATACGATTTTCACTCGCTAATCGTTCTACGAAAGCAGAAATCCTAACCCTTCTCCCACCATAGACCAATTGTGTTTTATTTCTATTCACTTGCATACCGGCCCGATGTTTAATGTTTTGTAAGGCACAGTGTACTTCATAAATCACTCAGAACAAAAGAAAGCGGGGGGAACCCGCACGAATAAAATACAAATAAAATGCAAAAGGAAAATTTATCTTTTATATTTTCCTGGCGGGATGAAATTGCCGCTATTGCTCTTTTATCAGGAAGTCAAAGGTTATTTTATTTTTGTCCTCTTTATTAGTTTCGTCGTACAATAATGCCTTAATGGATTTAAGTAATGGCTTACCGTGAAAGCTCGTGGAGGCTAATGTAGATACACTGTTTAGAAGACAAAGGTTATTATCTAAGAAAATGGCCTGCTTTTGCTGTGCCATTTTTTATGTTTTTGAAATTTATTTTTATTTTTAGTTATCTTCACCGATTTGTAGAGGTTCACATCATATTCCAATCAAGACAGGCTCACTCAAATTAAATTGACAAATGTATCAATGCAATGTAATCATATTTAAATGTACCTGTGGGTTTCTTGCCGTTTCCTTTTTCCACAGATGGTCATTTTCCTAACTGAAGCGGCATACTGACAGACAGACGACATTCTTTTTACTTATTTGTTCCGAGCTCAGGGCGCGACGCGGGTAGGCCGGCTGGGGCGTGCGGGTGTGAGCGCCGGCGGGCTGGCTGGGGCCGGGCGCGCGCCGCACATGATTCGCCTAGGCGGTTATGTGCGTGGCGCGTATCGGTGCCCGGTGTCTCGCCGGGGTAAGCCCTCGCGCGCGCTGATCGGTCTGCATGCGTCGCCCCCTACCTGGATGAGCTCGCTTAACTTCCCTTTGTTTTCCGTTAGATTTTTGACTTTTGAAAAGAGATTAATTAACGTAATCCTAATTCAATAAATACTTTTTCATTTTTTTTTTTTTTTTTTAAATATATGCGTTCGAGTAGCGGCTTTCTTATGCTTGTTTTCGGAAAATTTGCTTTGATTAATATATATTTGATATATATTGATCAAAGCAAAATTGAAGCAAAAAAAGGAAATGTCTACTTTTTATGTTGCATAATAGCTAATAATGGAACGTCGGTAGCCTAGTGGTTAAGGTGTCCGACTCGTAAGCGAGAAGTAGGTACCGGGTTCGAACCCCAGTGCAACCATGAGTCATTGGTAATTACTCATTTCTGAGTTTAGTTTATTAGTTAAAATCGAACCCATGCGGTGTATGTGTATTGCGGTAAAGGAAAACATAGTGAAGAAACCTGCAAATGTAAGTGACTAAAAGTGTAACCACGATCCAATCTGGTCAGGTTCTGCTGATAACAGGTTCACGGAGGTCAAATGCCAGTCGCTCCATTGTAATTGTCTGATCAGCCAAATCCTGGATCACAGTCAAAGCGGACCCCGGGCCTACGCACGCGAGAGCACAACTGGGGCATTAAAGCCAAGATGATAAAACAGGTAATAATTATCGTAAATTTAGGTTATTAGGATTCCTTACGTTTCCTTAGGAGTCCTTCTGTTCGACTCATTCTATTAATTTATTTCCATTCCAATATTCGCATCTTACATATTACGCACATGTTAGACGTAAGATTTAATTTTCTTGGCTTTGGTGGTTCATCATTCTTTATTTCATACATCATTCAGTATAAAATGAGAGATTTCCAGGAAAGAATAAGATGCGAGAAATGTGTAGGTGGAATTACGATCTACTGATGATTGATTACTTTTCGGTTATTATTTGTGTATTTGTGTAAAAGTAATAATATGTTTTTGGTATCTAAAAGGATATTGGGGTCGTCTGTTGGACTTTTACCTCTGTATCTTTCTGGTTCAATTGGCTAATGGACTCCTAGCCATCACTTTCTTTACAAACTACCGGTGTCATAGAATAGAATAGAATAGAAAAGCATTTATTTTTTGGCACACTCATCAACTTATATCTATACAAGAGATAAATGAATACAGCTTATTTTACAAAAATACAATTTAATACATAAGCTGTAAACACAGCTTTTACTGGATAACGCCAGGATTGTCCGCTGAATCATTTCGCTCTAGACCCAATCCTCGCCGTTTGGTCTGCTCTGCCGAGGTATGTCCCCCCTAGTGGGACTTTTGCTTGTTTTTCACGTCTTGTCTAAACGTTTGTTATTGATCATTGTCATTATTTTTATCATCACTGTCTGATTCTAACTTCAAGTCTATCAATTTGTCTTCTACATCTCTCTCTTCCTGTAGGTCTGTCTTATTAATGTTATATTTATTATGTTTTTTGAAGATGTGTGAGAAAGTGTCCTTTCTCACCACATTCGCTACATTATTTGTTTCGCAAGGCGCAATAATTTTTTAAATTACCTGTTTTTGTTAGTAGACTATTTAGATTATAGAGTCTATTTAGATTAAAGACTATAGAAAAAAAAAGAACCAACAAAGTGGATCTACTAACACTGATCGTGTATACTGGAAAGTTTCTATGCAACTTCTTTTATTATTTGAAGAATGTTAAACGAATTATAATTTACAGAATCCCGAATATAGTTAATTTAGGTATACGTATCTATTTTTATGTAGGTAACACCTCTTAATTTTACTCTTCTGGCGACATTCATATTTTTAAAATGTTATAAATAAAAATAAGAAGGCACTGAAACAAGCCTCGTTAGTGAGAACAAGACAATAATTAGTCGCTGAGTTCGCCCCCAGGGCCCTGTGTTTTTGTTGCCTCATTATGAAATTTCTACAATTTTGTCTAAAACATTTTTTTTTCCTTTCAGATTGTATCTCAATATATGACATTTCAGTAAGTTAAATCAACTCATCTCTTTTACAAACGGCATTATAGATCAGCAGGTAACGTGTATAGAATAGAGTTGCGTTTCACTCACGCATTTAAAAACAATACTGGACTATATAAAGCAGCGTTACTATACATTCACTTAGCGGCTCTTTCCATTCCTCTCTGCCTTGTGCCACCTCCTGCCAACAGTCCGGAGTTGCGACAGGACGACAGGTTGACGGACGCATCAACATCACAGCCCGTAACAGTCCACTGCAGGACTTAGGGCCTCTCCCACGAAAGGGCAAGTAATTGCCATAATCTCCACGCTCGGCAGGCGGGTTGGAGATCGCAGTGTTTAAATATTACAATGGAAAATGCTGCTGCCCATTTTCCAGACTGCGGAGACTCTTGATATTTGCCTCGAAAACATTAGTCGCCTTGTACGACACCCATGAGTGTAAGGGGTTGGTGCTATTCTACTCTGCCGGACACCACACGGCCAACACGCATATTGCCGATTCATTATTGTTCCGATCTGCAGATCATCTTGTCAGTTGAAACCAAAAATTGGACAAGAGAATAAATGGAGCGTCGGACTATTATTATAGAGTATGTACACTGTCAATGTAACACAACTCTATGCAAATGACACAGTTCCATACAAAAAGCCAGTTACATACAAGATGACCAAGGTCACCAAATTTGACAATAACAGTGGTTATGGAGGGGTATTTGACAACTTTAGCCAATCCTTTTGGACATGTTACATGCAACATTAAAAAAAATTGAATAAAGAAAAAATTTTGTGACACTGTGAGTAGCTCCTTCTATTGTTCATACCTGTGGTTGGAACCCTATGTCAGTTGAAACCCTCATAGTAACGTTTCTGAATAAATATGTCAGTTTTCCTGCTGCCCAGAGACGAGGACGTTTTTGGGAATGCTTGCTCCGCAGCATAAAAGAACGTGCAGCGACGGGTTTTGGGAAAAGCCACACTTCGGTTTATGGAGTAAAGGCCCTCATTGAAGTAGAGGCTGTTATGAATGGCAACTTACCTACATCGCAGGTGATACGGAAAGCTTGCAACCTCTTACTGTGGCTTATTATGGCATTTTAATGGACCTTGGAGTGTTTCGTGCCGAGTATATAAGTATCTTAAAGATGGTGGCTCATATGTATTCGGTAAAGCAGATCACAAGAAGCGCATAGAGTGAGCTCTAATTTTGTCTAACTCATGCTTAGGACCGATGCATAGGCAGCTTAGATTAAAGAAGCTCGGCAGCAGCAGTTAGGAAGAGTAGAGAAATACACATTTTAAGCATTTTCTTACTGTTTTATTTTTTGGGATATTTAATAAATATAGTCCGGCTTCTTAGCTTTGAGTATGGTCCCATCCCTAAGAAAGCACGAGACTTGGCATGCATGTCGCTTGTATATACATAATGCAATGTAGAAATAGAAACACGTCGAGTAGTTATTGTTTCTGTCGTCAGTTTTTTATTTCCATAAAAAAATGTTACATCTACATAAAGATACAGTAAATTGTTTTATAACATAACAAAGCAGGTACAAAATCGATTATACAGACACTTCAGAACCCTATTCTCAAAATTTAACCCTGTCTGATTGTATCATCATAACCCTTTATGATTCCTGCGTCATCAGCCAGTCCAAGTGTTTCAACCCTTAATACTATTTCTGAGACGAAACTGTACTTAACTGAGTGAATGACTCCATTTGGAAATATTCTTCGCCACCCTAATTTTCTAATTAAGTCAAATCGTCTCTCAAGTGAACAAAAGGCGCTAGCGGGCGACGCATTAAGTCCTACAAATCCGCTTTAGCCACAATGGAATTTGAGTAATTACATTATTGAATACAATAATCACTTTGCCTTTGAAGTTGTCGGCGATTTGAGGTTTCTTTGATTTGGAAAGGTGCTGTCTTGTAGGCGACTGGATTACGCAATATTAGCCTCAATACAACCGGTGATTAAGGAACTGTTTAATCATCACAGGACTAAGGGCCTCTCCAACGAAAGGGGAGGTTATTGTCATAATCTCCATGCTTGGCAAGCGGGTTTGAGATCGCAGTGTTATAAATATAACAATGAAAAACGCTGCAGCCTACTTTCCAGCTTACGGAGACTAGATCTTTTGCCTCGAAAACATTAGTCGCCTTGTACGACACCTACGAGTTTAACGGGTTGATGCTATTCTCTGCCGAACACCACACGGCACAGGAGAGCTGTTTACTATGTCTTTATTTACAATCTTTGTTACGAAATAGTGCAGTCGACGAATTATAAGTATTGAAGGAAGTAATGTTGAGTAATAACTGTAATAATGCTCTATAATGCTACTATAACGGAACTTTTATAGTAGCATTATAGAGCATTATAAGAGTGTCGGTGCCCTAGTAGTTAGGGAGGGGGTTCCAGTCGTAAGCGAAAGGTACCGGGTTCGAAATCCAGTGTCGCCATGTGCCAATGTCTCTTTTTTGAGGTATGTACATTGAGTGTTTTTACATACCACTAAGGTGGCAGACAAATGTTACACAGCAGTCCTCCTCCTCTTTCAAAGGTTTTACCCCCTCCCCCGACAAACATTACTGAGAATACAAAGTAATTATATCTAACTAACCCCAATACTTATATTTGGGGGGGCTTTTGCCCAGCAATGGGATTCATCCCTGATTCATCATGATAAATAAATAATTTACTCGTATTGTATGATAACAAACTATTTATTACGTTTTTGTCTTTTGCAGTAAGTTTTTTTAACACCTAAATAGTGCTCGTTGTATCTTTTAGTAATTTGTAACATGTCAGTTCACTGCAGAATGGACATACCCAGCATTACGTTTAATGTATGCAGGGTGCTGGGATCCCTTCAATTTGTAGTGAACTGTAGATACATGAAAATGCAGTAATATATACAATAAACTCGAAACTGAACGTAATTTTCAGATTTGGAAGATCGCCCATGTCTAAATTATATTTATTTATTTATTTCCATACAGTTTCCATATTTTTTATCAATTTCTCAAAATATACTTAGAGCATAGAGATATTAAATATTATCTTTCCTAAGTGGTAAAAACCTCCCATCTCAGTCATATTTTTATTCCAGGTTTATAAGATTGGAACTCCTGGACATCCCTAGTTTAAATGCCCTATTAATATATAGTACTTATAACGAATTTAATGGAGAAGCTTATATGGACTATTATTAAAAGTGCTTATAATCTCCTACAGAAATGAATCACTACACTATCACATTTCACGTCAATGGGGTCTAATATGTAACTTCGAAACTCTATTTAAAGAAAGAAATTTCCCGGATGACAGTTAAATTAGCGAACCGTTCATTCTCCAACGTCCTTTTATCCAATTGTTCATTTCATCGAAAATTGTATAATCTAGCACAGTTAAGAAACGGCTAATCCACATTCAGAGTTAATCGCAACGATATATTCTTCTTCTTCTCAGTCGTAGCACTCTTGGCAGAGTGGTCGTGGTCGTTACGGGTTGGTGGCGCGTTTCACCAGTGGCTGCCATTCTGCCCTCATGGCTGCTTTTCTCGTGCACTTGTGAAGGGGCCCATCAAAACCTTTCCTACATGGTCCGTCCACCGCGTAGTAAAACTTCCGCGAGCCCGAGCTCCAAACTGCCTTGCACAAGTAGTCTCTCCATGCTGGTGTCATCATGCCAAGACAAGTACCCAAAAAACGCAAAAATTCAGTTTTGGGCTATCGAGGAAACGCGATGCTTTATTTTAAGCTCTTTGAGAATTGAGGCATTCCACGATATTCGAAGCATTCTCCTCCAGCACCATATCTTAAGAGCATATATATTCTTCCTTTCGACGTCTCGTAGGGTCCATGTCGCAATTTTAATTATATTTACAATGTTTTCAGTGGTAATGAACTCCTTACATGTGGCGAAACACTAGGGAGTGACCCAGAGTCTGTTAAAGGTGCTTTCACAACAAGCGACGAAGCACTCTTGCAGTATACTGCAACATGTTGCGAGATTTGCCATGAGGCTATAGTCGAATTCTGGTTTATCCTCTTCGTCTTCACTTCTGTGAATAGATTGTATCTTATTGAGATCGTCTAAACTTGAGTGAGGTGTCAACTCCTCTGGTTCTGCTGTTATCACTAATTCAGTATTCACAGGGCTATTCTTGAAGATAGTCATAGCTCACTTTTCTAAAGTTATATTTTGTACCACTAAAATAATTATGATTTAAATGCAGAGATGCTACTGCCACTCGGGCGGGCTAGGAAGTGTGCATTCTTATCTGCGCAGAGAAACAAATTAAGATAACATTTAAGTAACAAAATTTTAATTATATTTTAACGACTAGCACAAATAAATGATACCTACTTTATATAGATGTTTAGTACCGATTTACATTTTTAACCGCCTTTAAAAAAGGAGGAGATTTTCAATTCTTTCTTTAAACTTTTAAATTTTTATGTATGTTCCCCGATTACTCGAAGACGCCTGGATCGACTAGGAAAATTATTTTTTGTTTGAAAGGGAACTTCCCTGGTGGTTCCATGGTCATCAGGTCAGGATCTGATGATGAGATCCTTGAGAAATCGAGGGCAACCCTCGAAAATTACAGTGACGTATGGTGTGTTCGTATCAGAGTCCTCCTCATCCTGGCGTTAATGTACCGGTTGTGCTCTCGCGCACGAGGGCCCGGGGTCCGCCTTGACCATGATCCAGGATTTGGCAGGTCAGGTGATTATGTACTAAATAATGTGTTCGTATCAGAGTGTCATCATCAAATGATGCTCTGCTTCAGCCACAGAACTCTAACGATTAGGAGTTAGTGGATAGTACGTACTGCAATTTGTTGACACGAAATATTCAGTATTATTAAAGGGTAACACGATGCTTGAAAGGGTATAGTATCATAACTAACGCAACAGGTCGGCAACGCGTGGGTGATACCCCTGGTATTGCAAACGTCCATAGGCTGCGGTGACTGTTTACGATCAGGCAGGCCGCAAGCTTGTTTGCCACCTTAGTGGTATAAAAAAACATTTTGAAATTAAATAATAAATAAAAAATAAAACGGATTTCCCAAAAAAGTAACAACAAGATTTTTAAAATACAACACGAGTAAGTTGCGAGCCACGACATAAGCGTGGAGATTATGGCCATAACCTCTACTTTCGTGGGAGAGGCCCTAAGTCCTGCAGTGGACTGTTACGGGCTGTGATGATGAGATATTATTATTTTTGGAGTCGATGCTTCACAGCAACCCTCCTCCCCCTCTAAAGGTTTACCCCCTTTAAAGGTTATGAGGACTCCTGTTTTAACATTCAGCATGTTGAATACTTTTTATAGTATAATATCGTTTTTATGGGTATCTTTATATTTGGTCCTTCTGACAAATTGTTGTGAAGTTGTCAAGCAGTGACGTACCACAGATCGATGCCATGATGAGGAAGATTTTATTTCTATTTGCTGCCCACGAAAAAGACTGGCTATGATAAATTTGAAATTGATTTACGGCTTGAGAGAAATAAAAAGGCGGACGGTTGTCTGGGAGTCTGAAGATTGGAGGATTTTTATTTTTACTAAATCAGCCTTCGAACAAAAGGGTGGACCAAGATCGCCACTAGAAGTTACTGTTATCGCCATGCAAAATTTATGAAATCGATCTCGGACTAAAAATGCATAAAGGCTGCATCAATTTTAATGGAATTTTATCAAAGTGAATTATGTGATCCTGCTGGACAAAAGTTACGTGTAAGACTCTTTTGGACCTATAGTGCTTTATTAGAGTATTTTTTATAAATTCATTGTAGTAGCAAGCTTGCCAATGGACTGAATAATCATAACCCACTACCTTGATTATTTTGTTTTCTTAATCCACCGAGTCTGCTGCCGACCTCTAATTAGTTTCGCTTTATCAACTGGGCCTGGTACAGACCTCTAATTGAGCTTTTCCTTGTCAACTGAACCTGACACTGCCCTGCAGTTTACTTATGTTACAATAGTCACTGAATATCTGAGGAGTCTGCTTCCAAGACTTTGTCTAAAATAGTCTTCTTGTACGATACCCATCTGCCTTGTACCTGTATACTGTAGGGCACTTAGAAAACACTATAGTGTTATTTTTTTGAACATTTTTCTTAGGTTTATTAGATTTTTTATTTTGAAGTCTCTAGTCTCTAAATGACATTAAATTCCGTTGCCGTTAATATTCCGATTGTGCTCTCACACACGAGGGTCCGGGGTCTTCAGTATTTGGCAGATCAGGTAATTACAGTGAAGCGACTGCCATCTGACCTCTGTGATCCTGCTACCAGAGGAACCTGACCAGATTCCATCATGGTTACACATTTAGTCGCCTGAATGTGCTGGTTTCATCACGATGATTTTCCTTACCGTAAGAGCATCAGTTAGTATTCAACTAAAGTACATAACTCAAAAAACAGTTCTTGGTATTGGATAACTTTATCGCTAGGCCACCGACGTTCCTTAATAACATAATTATTCCCATACTATTACATTATAAACACAAATATACGTTCGCCTTGCAAATAATGCTGAGCAAATTCATACAAAGACGTATTTGCTCCAAACTAAATGTTCGCTGTCCGTAACACAGAGCGTCTAGAAAATGGAATGAAAAATTTCATCGAACGCGTCACTTACGTAAGTACTCCCGCAGTTGTCACGTGCGAAGACGGGCCCCAGGGGTTCTCGCTCCCAAATTTGGCTTGGGAACATGGGAACGCCATTCTATTTTCCTGGAAATTCGCAAGAAGAATTTCATAAGGTCGCCCCGGCCCTGTTGCAATGTGTTTGAATACGGAAAACGTGGTTGCCGCTTACTCAACTTGAACAAGAATTTGTCAGGCTGCCAATACAGTTAGGATTCTATAAATGGACTGCTAAAACCGTTGTAAATATGCTGTTGTATGTTTCTGTTCAAAGTATTCTAACTTTGATATGTATTCTATTTTTATTATAGAAAACAATATCGCGTTTTTAAACAATCTCGGAAAAAAATGTAGATTGCAGACTTACGTAGTGAGTTAAAAATTCTGCATAAAGTTTTAGTTGAATGTTTATGGGCGTTATGACTGAGATAAAGTGGCGCTGTGCATTTGAAGTGTTTTATGACAAAAACTTGCTTTTTATTGTGCCATAACTCCACTCCGGCGCAGTATTTCGCGAATAAATGGAGAAGTTTTGATTTAATTGCGAAATTTTATTGTGGAAACTATAATGCGCTCGAGTTCTTGAGTTCATGGCCTACAGAACAATGCTTTAGGTATACGTAACTTTTCGGAATCTACTTCAAATGGATTTACTTACAGGGATTTTATTACCTTCGTATACAATTAAAACCGTTACATGATATGTATTGAACTACTTTTTCCTTATGTAGTAGGATGTAACCCTAACCAGTTTATAAAATACTAGAAGTAAGTGATATTACCGAGTGCTGGGCAGACGGATAAAAGGCATAAAACCAATCTCACTCGTAAATGTAGACTATCTTAAATATAATTATCCCAGTGCTTGTCAGCGGCTCTTTGCTGATGCGCTTATTATATTTGGCTAAATTTCATCATCAACATCACAGCCCGTGACAGTCCACTGCAGGACTTAGGGCCTCTCCCAGGAAACGGGAGGTTATTGCCATAATCTCCACGCTTGGCAGGCAGGTTGGAGATCGCAGTGTTATAAAGAAAACAATGGAAAATGCTGTTGCCTATTTTCCAAACCTATGGATACTCTAAACTAGATCATTTGTTTCGAAAACATTAGTCGACACCTTGTACGACACCTACGAGTGTAAGGGGTTGGTGCTATTTTACTCTCCCAGACACATTGAAAGATAGGAGATTGCTTCGCGGTACCATTGTGCTATATAAAATATGTCACAATAAAGTCGATTGTAATGACTAAGTTAGTAATATGTCATATCTTTTGCCAAGTAACTCACTTAGAATACGTGATAAACATTCACAACATATCTTTGCAACTAAAACGTGTAGAACTAACGCTGGAGAGCGTGTACCTTTGAGACGTATTATGCATGACTACAATGTTAATTTTAGTCATTGTGATATATTTCACCTTACACAGTCTAAATTCGAAAAGTTAATTAAAAAATCAATTAGTCGAGGGCCCTAGTGTAGTTAAAATAACCTTTTCGCTGCACAGGGCTGCAAAAATTATTGGAATCCTATGCGTAACACTGTGGTCATCCATGTGGTGATTCAGATAGGTATCTAGGTGGATACATGTATGAATTATCGGATGTATGACTGTTAATTTAATTTAATCTTTATTTATGTTTGTTACCCGAAATTATTATTTTAATATGTGGATAACGTGGCTGGTTTTACAATAACTAAAATATATTTTTTTGTAATATATTTTAATCTCCATACATTGTAAAACTGTTTCTTGTTCCTAATAAAGCAAAAACAAAAAAAACAAAACCACATAGCCTGGTTCCAAAGGGGTAGGTATATAGCGCGAATTTGGAAAACTAGCTCTAAGGAGGACGACCCAGTAAAACATTCACTAATCAGATCAATAATGTTCTAAAAAAAGCTGCGGTCCGAAGTGGCAAGAATAAAGTGAGATGTATGAAAAGCGTGGAGATTATGGGAATAACCTCCTTTTTCGTGGGAGAGGCCATATGTCTTGCAGTGTTATGCGATGTAATGATAATGACCTCTTTCATCAATCTTCTTTTAACTATTTACCATACGCTATTGAATGGATGATCTCATGTTATAAATGATAGCAAAGTTATAGAAGGATTTAGGAAATTGTGGGGTACTGCCTTTGGACAACTTTGCCTGCTCGTGGTCCCCATGCTAACAGGCGAGCAAGACTCTGACAAATCGGCTTTTCCTTAACGGGCTGTAGAATAGTAGTCGCTTCACATAAAAAGCTAAGCGACATTATCACGAAAGGTTCTCTCTTTTCGAAAACTCTTCCCTACTAAAAAAGCAGACCCTGGGCCGAAGTTGGTCTAGTGGCCGGGAATAATAAAGGAATTTAAAACATTTTTAATTGTTTAGGAAAACATCGCAGCGGCATAGCATTTTTCAAACTTTGTGAACACACTGCAGTGCATCTTGATACTTAGAAGGGACTGTACTGTATCAAACTTTCACCTGACTCTCAGAACTGTGATCATGAATCAAACAACTCATTATTCCCTGAAATGAAACAATGAAACACAATAAAAATCATGACATTAACCAATCTTCATTCAAAATGTTACGACGGTCGCTAGTGTTTGTCGTTTTACTATATTTAGTGCTGTTAATAAAAGAAATGGATTTTTATAAAACCAAAGAACAACTGAAGCAGACCTATCAAGTTCTAGACAATGATCATGAATACACAAAGACAGATCATATGGTTGGCAAAGCTATGGATTTAATGTACTCGAATAAGACTATTATGAATTTGATAGCAAGGGAATTATGGAATGTTGGCGCTAGAGCTATTGATACAATCGTTGCAGCTAAAAATAACAACAACTACAAATAAAAATAACAACGTCAGCTGGTAAGGTTAGAACCCAATTTACCTAGTTCATATTAGATGGCTAACTTCAACTCAAGATTTATTCATTGACTTGAGTGTTTAGTAATTGCATTATACTTTATAGGTCTGTACAATATATTTGTATTATTTGACAACCTGAGTGTTCAGTTAGTTAACATGCTGGTCTGCCGCGCAGAGGTCCTTAGAAAATTTTAATTTACACCTTTGTCGGCTTACCATAAAAGCTCAGCTATCAAGTAGATACCTACTAATAGTTTTTAAGATAAGCCGCGGACAGATAGAGACCGTTGCGCTTACTATTTTAACCGGATATCATCTTAGAAAGTCAGAACTAGATGAGTTTATAATGCGTAGTTTAGAAGTCCTACGACCAACTTCGGGCTCCTTTATCTGAATGATTCAACAAGGTAACAGTCTTTGTGTTTGTTATATCTAAGAAAATTGACTTTAATGACTTATACAACCCACACAAGAGGAGTTTTTGTAAGTACTATCGCTACGAAAAGTCGAAGTTTGGGGCAGTAAAAACATTGTGCCAGGTTGTGCACGGGCAGACCAACGTTTTGTACGTCTCCTAAACGTCTATTTTTGCTACAAAGTGGAATTTTATTGTACTCGATGACGTAAGATAGCCTTACGGCGCCCTCACAGTCTAAAAGTCATCTTGGCGTTAATGATTTACCCGGTTGTGCTTTTGTGCTTTTGACCCGGTTGTGCTCTCGCGCACGAGGACCCGGGGTCCGCCTTGACCATGATCCAGGATTCGGCAGGTCAGGTAATTACAGTGGAGCGACTGCCATTTGACCTCCATGACCCTGCTACCAGGGGAACCTGACCAGATTGGATCATGGTTACACTTCCAGTCGCCTGAATGTGCAGGTTTCATCACGATGTTTTCACTCACCGTAAGAGCATCGGTTAGTATTCAACTAATCATGTACTAATGAAAACAGTCATTGGTACATGGCCGGAGTGGGATTTGAACTCGGGACCTCTGGCTTACGAGTTGCATACTCTAACCGCTCGGCCACCGAATCACAGTCTAAAAGTATCTATGCAAAAAAGTATGTACCTATGCTTGTAAGTTTAACCCGGCAACATAGGGGAGGGGTCCTAATGACCCCGCGTGTTCTAGATTACCTACCTATAGTTTTGAAACTGTGAAAGCGACGTCACTGTTATTCTCAATCGGGGCGGGTAGCTAGTAGTAGTATAAAAATAATAGTAAAAAAATATATGTTGTTAGACACAACATTGAAAATTATTAATGAAAAAAAAGTACAAAATTTATATCGAATTCGACAAGCGAAAGACAGTAAACTTGATTATTGTTAGTTCTTTTTATAGAGCATTGATTAAAGAATTGTAAATATTAAAATAATGTTGTATCAAATTTAAAATGCTTCGAAAGAAATTGAAGTATAATTATTACCTTTAAAATATTTATTAATGTGTAACAATGTTGCTCCTCCATGATGCCAGCTTAATGTTAGGAGTAGATAATTCGTTATACCACTAAGTGATTAAAAAAATTGCTTCGCTACGAAAAGTACCGGAATAATGGGTACCTAATAGGATTGGGAGGATTATGAAATAAAAGTAACCACTTCAGTTTCTCAGCAACCTGGTACCCTCTCCATAACATACCGATATGATGACCACTGCGCCATTACTAATGGTAATGGCGTCATCAACAAAATTTCGGACATTAGTAATTACAACCAAGGTCGTCATTACTAATGTCTGATAACCCTTTTCTAATAATCAAAATAATATTTTCATTTATTTATAGCAAGACATACCTAAGTATTTTACATAACCAAAATCTTTTTTATTTCAGGAATGCCATCGAATGCAATTTTAAAAAAATAAGTCCGAAGCCCATCATCGTGTTCTATCAAGAGAAATATTTTTATTTGGTTCTATTTATGTTAGTTTAAAATAAATACATTTATCAGAACAGCCATTTCTTACTACCATTTCATTTTCTAAAGAAGAATAAAATTGGAGAAAGTCAAGTAGACAGATCTCCGCTCTATTAGCTGCTGATGTACCAAGTCTTCCATTTTCCTGAACTCATCTTCCCTCTTCAAATAATACGTCTTTTAAAGTTAATACCGTCTCTTGAACAAAAAGAGCAAAACAAACACATTTGCTAGCCTCTCTTACATCTGAAAGAACGTCTAACGCCGATGCATCGGTCGACACAGCTACGTATTCAGGAATGGGGAAAAGGTTCATTTACTTTATTTTATCTACAATTCTACATAAATTCCCTAGCTGAAGTGCACAAACGAAGATGAGTGAACATTGTCAATAGCAATAAATTATTAATTCAATAACTCGGTAAATATGTCGGTAGCTTGACCGTGCCTGGCCCGGCGGAGTAGTGTATACTAACTAACCCGTCTATTGACGAGTGGAAAAATTACCATCATCTTAGTGTTAATATCCCGGTTGTACTCTCGCGCTCGTAGGCCCGGGGTCCGTTTTGACCATGATCCAGGATTTCGTTCGCGTAGATGCGAGCGATCCAAAAATAGGTACCCAAATCAGTTAATTCCAGTGGAGCGACTGCCATCTGTCCTCCGTGACCCTGCCACCAGGGGAACCTGATCTGATTGAAGAGTTTAAAGTTCATGCTAAATGGATTGGCACTAGCGGACATTGATCTCTTGGTCAGAACTAATTTATAAGCAATTAAAGGGATAGTTGTATGTAATAAAGCAGTAGTTGACTAAAAGGTCACGGCACGCTATTGCCAATAAATTTGGCATGAACTATAGTAAAGATCACTAGGCAGACTATCTATTTATTACTCCAACCCGTTTGCCAAGTTATTCGTGGTGATTATAGCAATGCCTTTCTCAAATGTGGAGAAGACTCAAGGCTTATGTCGACGTATTACTTCTTAATATCAAACCGTAAACAAAGAGGCAAGCGAGCCTTGTGGATTTCACGCATGCTTTTGCATGAAAGTACCCAACACTCCGGAACATCGACCCCGCAACACGCTGAAAATCTTACACGCCGCCGGCAGAAACACAACAGTATTAAAAATATTATTATTTGACTGCAGTATTCTGTATTGTGAGTCTGTGGATTCTATTTTAATCAATAATTATATGAATCTAAATGTGATGGAGTGGAGGTTCTTCCCCAGTCGGACGGTTCCAACTGGAACAGGATATCCTGCTGTAGTATATATCCTAAACCTCTGGTAGGTCGCAAGTAAGCATTCGTACTATCAAAAAACATTAAATCAGTAATATGTGTCTGTATAAAGTTAATTTCTCTTCCTATTTTTAATAACACCTTTATAGAAGATTATCAAAAATAATTGAAAATAAAAATACGAGTATCACCCAAAGCCGGCTCTGAAACCATATTGAATAATGGAAGAAATATGATGTCTGAAATAGGGTAGATATAAATGGTGTTGTATTCGTGTTGCGTCCATTACCACTGATCTAAGAAGTAGTAAATTTGATAGAAATATACGTAAGTTATAATAATTTTTCTTGTTACATTACGTACCCCATGGTTTCACCCGAGTACAGTTGGAAATTCTGATATCATTCGAATACATCGTGGAGTCCTATCCTATTAAAAATTAAGGGAAATAATACAAATCACAAAGTTAAGAAGCATTATCAGATATTCCAGTCACCTTTTTAAAAACACTCTTTCAAATTTCTTAGTTGCTAAAACTCTTTACTACATTACTGCATTTACATTTTTGTTAAATTAGTATAATGTATTGAAAGGAGATCCGAAAAGATAAACAAGAATTTTATTTCTCAAAAAACATTTTCTACAATCAAATCTTGCACTCTACAATATACCACATCTATATGGCTTCCTTTACTACGTCTTTGTTCGGAAACCGATATACTCGCTCACATATTGACTGTCTGCTAATAACGGCTTCCTGAATCTTGATAACGTGTTGTATCTTTTGAGCTTCAAGGAAAATCTGCCGCATTTGCCGAGGCAAGGCTATTGTGATTTTCATTTCCTTTTCTGTTTGATCGCAATTGGCTGCTCTAGAGTTACAAGAAAATCGTGTATGTGATTTCACAATATATTTTGCAATGATCTTAAAATCTTCAGTAGAGGTCGAAGAAAATGTGGATAGAACAAAGATTTTTAGAAATTTCATTTATATCAAAATTATGTATATTGTAATAATGAAAATGAGGCGAGTATTGTGATTTATAATAACCGAATTACTGGGTAAGATGATAATGATGATGACATTTGAAAAGCTATTGTTAGTACTTGATTGACGGTTCTGTATTAAATAAAAAATCTTAACGACAAACGAGACAGTCTACCCGAGGAATAGTGGTGACTGTCGCTCATCGCCCCTGGTCCCAAGACCCAAGACTGGTATCGAAACGATAGCGATATTACTGATAGCTCAGAAAAGCGATAGATCTTGTGCCAATCGGCGACGTTAATAAATCATAAGCCAGATCGAGCACTGCACTTGATCGGTTGCCACTATCACTTAAAAATAGGCAGCACAATACCACTGTATCAATAAAATACAGAGTGTTGTATAAACGAATGCGATGCATGAGCATAATTTCTTACAAGATTTAATTATGATATACATAGATACAATAAATTAATATGTGAATGAAGTAGAGAACTTTCGAAAATAAAATGAAGGTCGCCCAGATATTTCTGTGATATTTAAGTCCTTGTCTTTAATATACACTTTCATGGCACCTTTGATACATAAAAATTCAAATATAGAGCTGGGAGTAGATTTGAAGTATTATTTTGTCCTCATATAATCACAAAAAGTATAATTTTATATTGTAATCTTAGTAGATAATAGAAAAATAATGATCGTCCTAACGCGCGAGAGCCCGTCGTCCGCTTTGGCCATGATCTAGGATATGGCAGATCATGTAATTACAGTGGAGCGACTGCCATCTGACCTCTGTGACCCTGTTAACAAGGGAACCTGACCAGATTGGATCATGGTTACACATTCAATCGCCTGAATGTGCAGGTTTTCCTCAATGTAAGAGCATCGGTTAGTGCTTGACCAATTTACATAAGTCAGAAAAGAGTTATTGGTATATACATGGCCGCACTGGGGTTCGAAATTGGTACCTCGGGGTACAAGTCGGCCTTAACCATTAGGTCACTGACGCTATAATAAAAGAAAAAAACATCAATTTGTTATCATCCGACCTATATATTAGGATTTTACGCAACGATTCGATATCAAATTTCTTCCATCAGCCTGTAAAACAACAGTTCGGACTTCGAATGTTGAGAATAAAGACTAGGTTTATTTGTTTATAAAACTTGATTCACTCACTTTGCGAGAACAATGACAGTGTTTATAGAAATATGAACAAATGTGTTATAGGCATTACCGTTATCAAAGTCGATGACATCACTAACTTTGTCCTTTAATTACAATTTCACAGCATTTTGTCAAGTGAAGACGCTTCCAAAAAATGGCTTCTCCAAAATTGTACCATCAGAAACTAAAAATACTTATAATTTTAGCAACAGTTGTAATGTGCAAATCAGTTGATCTTTTAGACGATCCGAAGGAAAGTGTAGATTACAGACCGCGACAGTATTTAACAAACAGCGCTATGGACATTTGGTACGGTAACAAAGACTTATTGGATGTTTTGTCAAGAGATTTCAATCAAGTAATGAACGTAGTAGCACGGAGACCTGGTAAATATGCATTACTGTTTATTAACATAGCCATATTCTTATTTTAACTTGATGATGATGATGAAATGATAGCTCCCCGAAACATAATTTATCTATTTATCTTATTTTCGTTTTTCAGTTCGATCTAACTTCCCATTATCGAATCGGTTCAAGATAAAGAAACGTAATAAAGATTATATGACTAGTTACAACTTTACACAAAATATGACCGAAATGGCTAAATCTATTCGCAACGACATTAAAACTTATATGAATAAACTCCAAAATTACACATATCAAATAGTGAATGAAAACAATAATCCTACACAAGATAAAGATAATATTACGGAAGTGGCAATTGATTGGAGACGTGAGATCGACGAAAATGTACCATTAAGAAAAACATTTGCTACTACCTCGGAAAACAATCCAGTTGACAAAACAGAAACGACGGAGAAGTCAGAAACGACGGAGAAATATTTAAGTACAGTTCAATTAAATACGCCATCTACTACGGACAATACCATAAGAAATATTATATTAAACCGTACAAATGAAACATTTACTACTGAAATAGTCGATGAACATGTACCCGAAATGTCTTACATGTTGCCAGAATATGAGGATTTTAATTTTTAATTTAAAATCTCACGTTTACCTTGTACTACATTTCTGCATTTACCCATTTACATTGCTTACTATGCAATATTGGGCCTAATATTGTTATTAGCAGTCTCTTAATTTCAGATTTTCAAAAATCGGTTCAAAGTACCCGTAACATAATTTGCAAGTTTCTATTAGCAGTCCAGCAGTTTTGATTTCGGTCAGTCAGTCTGCTAGTCAATTTTTACTTTTATATTTAATGGACACAATAAAATGATAAAAGATCGATTTAACTTTCATTTAATTGTATTCTCTATTACACAACAACAAAAACAAAACAAAGATGAAAACCCTAATCTAAAAAGCGATGTACATAATTATGTCATCGCTGCCGCTCTCTGCCATTCTCCTGCTGGATGGCTATCCCAATGTTTTGGGCGCCCTGCGGTCACCGGTGGATTAGATTCATTTTTAAAGCTTCTACGGCAAATGTATAATGTATATGTATAATGCAATATGTATAATGAACCGCCGTCAATACGCAAAAATCGCTATTACTTTTTGCGTATTTAAGTCTCTGTTGATGCGGTCGCCGCTCATTTCCTCAATGACGTAGAGTCAATACTAAATGGCGTTCCATACTAACGGCCGACCCAGTTCCTAAGCGGCAAGAGACATACCGTCAGGCCTCTTGCCATCGTCTCGAACCAGGCCCGAGGGCTTGAATAATAAGTTCAAAGTTTGTTTTATTTATTCATTTCATACTTATGTATGTTGCCATTACCGATATAGTTGCCAGGCTCATGGCAGTGGGCAGGCCAAATAGATCGCAGAATACATGGTCGTTGAGGTATTAAATCTCTTGAGTGTCGACCACGTAACGGAAGATACAGCTTAGGGAAGCCTCCCGTAAAGAGGTCGGAAGGACATGGTGATATTTTCATTTAGTCAGTCTCTCGTCATTTTCCTTTCCATTCAAAATAAGGTACAGTACAATAAACTTATCTGACCCAGTGACAGCGTCACTGTTTTTGGAATTGTCATGACATTTCAAAATGGCGAAACTAGTTACAACTTTGGCCACTGGCCCCAAGGATATTCTGCAAATAGTCTGTGGTATTGTGCGTTCGTTTAATCAATTAAGTATAACGTCACAAGCTACGTAAGAAGACCATGCCTATTTAAAAATGTTGTAACTTTAGGAAGAGGTCTCTGGTGTCGGAGGCCAAGATCCACTTTGGGGCGCTGAGCCAGTGCAGTAAGTATGAATTGTGCTAGACATAATCGTCATTCCCCTGCTCTTATCCCGTTATGTGAGGTCGGCACAACATGTCACTCGGAGCCATGAAATCTATGAACAACCTGAAAATTAAGATAACGGCCAATCAGCCCCCTAGGCTGGTCGTGAAACTTGTTTTAGAAACAATTAAAAGGATTTTTGAGACGTAGAAGATTGAGCTTATGAAACCAGAGTATCAAAAGCCATACCATATCCCTTTCCGGAAACTAATAAATTATTTTGCTGCTCCCGCCGAGGGGCAACGAGTCGTGCAGTGGCCTTGTCCTTTGATGTTTTAAAAGCCACTCCATAAGTGTGCCCACTCCAACTCCACTGCTTAATTAGAAGACAGTTAGGGGAATGATAATAAAGAGATTTGCTGAGAGCTTTACTATAGAGAATAAGTTCTCTACTAACTTACTATAGAGAAAAAGAAAGAATAACTTGAAAAAGAAAATAAGAGAGGACGTACTTTCCATGGGTTTATTAACTTTTTTTAATACAGATGTACAAAACGAGAATGAAAAAAGTACTGCGGCAGAAGCTGTAGTAAACATCAAAGGATTCATTAATATTTCTCTTGCTCTAGTGAGCCTTATTTGGACCCAGGAGCTCGAGTGGGCGGTCGGTGGCATTTCAAATAGGATTTTCGTGCATAAAGTGGGTAGGTCATTAATGAGCGCACTTGAAAACAAAGCATCAGACCAACGTATACGTTTTGGTAACTCCGACAATGTTTCATGTAGACGTCGTATACGTCACATGATTTTAAATTTAAAGCTATAAAGATTACTGGATATATTGCCGGCAAACCTGTATACTCATAATTGATTAGGTTGTAGTAGGGCGATACCCCTGCGCGTCGTTTTGCGTTGACGCCCTATCCGTGTCCAGTATTCTTTATCGTATTCTTAATCTTAATTCTTAAGACATGCTTTGCATTTTCGGGTGTTTTGGCTTTTACGTGCGTCCACTCCCATCCGACACGTTCAGCCCGTAAGTAAAAAGCCAATTCACCAAAGCCTCATCCGTCTGCTAACTGGGGGTCCACGTGCAGGTGAGGTGGCCTAGAGCCTTATTATTTAACGTACTTGTGTATGAAAAATTTCAATTCAATTGATTACCGGGAAGTGGGTGAAATACTGTGTACATCAATCGGAGAAAGGCCCTTGGTAGCTTGACACTCTATACATATATAGATCACAATGTAGGTACTGTATTTGACTTATATTCTGATAGTTGATAGAATTGAACTAAATCAGATGACTTATTTCAATTCAATCAAACGCAGCGTGGGTAGGCCTCCCACAAGGTAGCCCGACGACCTGGTAAAGATCCTAGGTACCAGCTGGATGCGGAAGGCACAGGACCGGCCTTTGTGGAGATCTCTGGGTGAGGCCTATGCCCAGCAGTAGGCGTCTTTCGGCTGATATGATGATGATGACGATGAAGTCAGATGACAATGAAATATTAGTGATCTGATCTGATGATGGAGTTGTAAGGTGGCTGAATGGTGGCCGCATGGTGAATTCATGGTGGATAATGTATTAAAGCCAAAGTTGGTTATCTCGAATAAAATATGAGTATTAATTTTTTACTGATAGTGCAATAAATACCTACTTACTTCAATATAAACATTTTCGGTATACCTACTTGTACTGTGTTTTTTCGACGTTTTTCTTTCGGTTAGATTATCTAAGTAAAGCATCAAAACTGGTTGAGACATCGCTTGGACAGTAGTTCCATTACAAAATCTTCAGTTTCCATGCAATTTGCCAATGTAAACTGCTAACAGATTATTTTAATTGTCTGTTAGACTATAACAGAAAATATTTTTGCCTTGTCATACCTATTAAAATATTGTGTATGATCTGGATGGTCGGGAGGTTTCGGCTGGACGTGCTCGTTGTCTTTGATATCTGGAGCGAACTCTATGTGAGCTCTATCATTTTTTTTCTGAGGCCAACAAAGTATGATTTTAAAATAGTTTATAACAGAATGTCTTTTATGATTACATTGTCAATTTTAACAGTGGTATTTGGTGACCAATTTGCGCTATAATTTTTTTAGTAAATATTTTTTTTAATGCATTGCACCTTTACTCAGAAACTTATTGTGAGCCTTATAGTAATGAGATCTCACAGTACTTGCGAACACTCAAGGTTCCAACAGACAACACTTGAGTGGCGATCGGTACAATGTGAGCGTAAAAATGTACTAAATTAGCCAATCATAGAGCCGTATTAAACTCAAAGAGTTCAGAGACTTAGCAGACCAGCACGGTGAGGATGCATAATAAAGTTTACGTAGATAAGAATTGTTTGGGAATATTTTATTTTCTTCTTTATTATCAGTGTCAGATTATCATCATCATCATCATCAACGGGATTCGAGCCCGATACGTCTCGCTTAAGATTCGGATACTTAACCGCTCGGCCACCGACACACCGAAGCATATCTTTGATATCCCCTAATAAAAACATAACAAAACCAAAGGCAGGAATTACAAACTGATTCAAGTAGTCCCAACAAAATGTCCACGACACAAACTGGCGGACACAAATCAGGCATTCCCGGCACAATGCAACAACGGCGGCACTTTCGTTCCGGGAACTGCGGGCAGGACAAGGGGAAATCAGTGTCAGATGCGCCAGTCCAATAGCTTACTTTTATTTTAGTGTTATTGCGGTAACATAAGAGCTGAGGCCGACACCTGCGCTTGATGTGGACGGCGAGATATATGGACGAGGGTGGAGAACTTGCTTGGGGCTGCAGCTGTGGTATACTGTTTGTGGTGTTGTGCATTTAGGGAACTTGGAGATTTTTCTCATATTTTGTAGTAGTTTTCAGTAGTAATATCTGGAAAAAAGAAAAGTGTAAATTAACATGGCAACAAAATTAGTACATAGTACTAAAAGGCCGAACTCAGCATACAGTCAAGCGTCTCATCGCGTGTTGTGACGCTTTGACGCTGGTTTTCTGTGAAGCCTTATAGAAGTGCGCCACCATGGCGCTGAAGATAAACATTACGCTACTACATGGTATCGATAATGTTATAGTATAGAATAAAAACGAAATATTTAAACTATTGTTACAAGGTACATATCGTAGGTGACTTTTCTATATATTTACTAGTGGATAGGCGCAATTTCGTACGCTTTCACCTACTATACCCCTACCAACCCTTTTTTTACTTATAAACCCTTTTCTTAAATCACTCTATCTATTGTTGAAAACCGCATTAAAATTCGTCGCGCAGTTTAAAAGATCTAAGCGTACATAGATACATAAAGTCAGACGGCGGAAAGCTTATGCTATGCTTAAGCTATGTTCTTTGTCTTTAAACAAAGTATTGTTTAAAGACAAAGAACATAATGTTTTAATTCACGAGCGTAGTTTCTAAAAATTGTCGAAAAGGTTCGGTTCGGAATAAAAATGGAATTCTATTTCTAGTCTTACGCTCTAGGTTCCTCCATCTAATCGTCACAGGGCTGTCTCGCGCACCTATTAAACATAATATAACTAATGGCATTGCTTCATTAACAATACCTACATACACACAGACGCCCGTATCTACGAAGCAATCTCGATCTCTGATAACAATATCGTTGTGTTATAGACATTATGCATGGAAACCTCCGTAGGTGAGACAGCCTCGCACGTTGTCGATTGCATTCTCATTAAGGTGATGCTACACGAGCGTAATTAAAACGGTCGCATAATTTCGGTCCTGCAGTCTACCTTCGTATGGAATGAGCTACTGATTTTGCGTACTAAATCTACCCTTCTTCACTATGAAAAAACGTCTGATTAGAATTACCTATAGCCAATAGTGAATCTACTGATAACTTGGCGTGTAAACCTCGTTTTATACAACACAAAATCCACACTTTGTGAAAATGATCCGAATTTTGTACAAAACGTGAAGATATATACCTACAAAGTACTCACTTAGACCAAATCGTAAAATACAGCTTGATCAACCGAGTAAAACTCCATTCGTCAGTTCCACATAGTACAACTTCTTCTTCTATTGGTGCCTCTCCACTACTGGAGGTTGGCCGTCAGCTCAGCGAACTTAGACTTGTCCTGTGCCAGGCGAAGCAGTTCTTCAACGCCGGCATCGCCTGTCCATTCCTTGATGTTACGAAGCCACGATTTCCTTCTTCGTCCAGGGCGACGTCTCTCCTCGATTTTGCCCATCATGATCGACTGGAGAAGCTGGTACCTTCCGTGACGTAAACGTGGCCAAGATACGCGAATTTCCTCTTTTTGAGGTGCTGCAACAGTTCTCGGCTCCTACCGACGCGCTGGAGAACTTTCACGTTGGAAACCTTTTGTGTCCAGCTGATACGTAGCATTCTTCGATAACACCACATCTCGAAAGCTTCGAGTATGACTATAAAAAGATATAACACTTTACCGATCTCAGTAAAAGACAAACAAAATTATAAGGAATTCATTGAATTACTAAGACAGCATTTGTTAACAAAAAAATCGACATAACGATAAATATGTGACTGTAAAAGGTATTTTCTCTCTGTTGTGTCTCTCTCATAACTATAGGACTAGAATAATGTTACCTAAATCTTATTATTATAACATATTTTGGTAACCTTTGGGATGTAATACATATTAAAGTATTGCGTCGCATGTGATAAACCAAAAAGCAGCGCAAATTACGCTCGTATGATGTCAGCTCTGCGCAACTATTAAAACTTGGCGTAAAATTATAAACAAGACAAATCATAACCAGTGTCACCAAGCAGAACGCAACAAGAACGTTTCTGCACCACGGGAGCAAGACTAAGCTGCGCTGTGTCCTCGCATAATACTTTACAAAGACATTATACTGCACCGTATATCACTAAGAGCTTATAAAACTGTACTACTTCGCACTATCCCGTAATTGAGCTCAGTGAGTGGTCTCAGGAGCGGATAATCAAGAAATATTAGTGCAGCCGTAGCCATTACATCTTCGCTTACTGTGTGTTACTTGGCATGTAATATATGTGGACAAGACTACCAGTGGAGGTTTCTGTTGCGGAAATAATGTGAGGACATTTGTCTAGCGTTATATCGGTATACATTGTACCTTTGGGTGTGGAATAAGTCTGGAAGTCAAAGCAAATAAAGAAAACCTTTGTGTTAGTCGGGCGGGTGAATGTACAGGAAAGTTTAATGCGCCCACATTAGTAATTTGTGATGTGTACTTAATGAAATGGAATGGAAAACAGAGTGCATTGGTGCTCTTTGGGAGAGTAGACTATACCTATGGGTTCATGATTATTTATTATGACTAGCTTACCCTCACTAGGTTACTAGGTTTAATAAAAATTTACTACGTTTTTTAATGCTACGCAGTAACATACAAGCCCATAAGATCTACGATCCATACAGGCAACAAAATGCAGAACCGCAGGTGCTTCGTCACTGTAAGGACTATGACATGCCTCATGCCTGTAATTGCGCTCGCTAGCTTATACTTCAGACCGGAACACAACAATAGTTGCTTGGTGGTAGAAATTGAAAAGGCGGTGGTACTCACCCAGGCGGACTCCTCAGGCTTGACAGAGTCCTACCACCTGATATAACTGTATCAACAGTGGAGAGAATAAAAGTTGATGATGAGGATAATGACTCAGAAGAATGATAAAAATCTTAGGTACAAATTTCTGGTTAAATTGAATATTTCGATACTAGCGACCCGCGTCGGCTTCGCATGGGTAACCTTAACTAATTTTATCTACACTCGTATCGTGATGTTCCAATTACATATTCGAAAGTAGTCGTTTATGGATACACTTTTTTCACGCCAGACCATAAAATTTTTAAAAATTACTTTTCGATGCAGCAGTTCCCATACTAATTTCATTACAGCTGTAACGCAAAATAACTTTTTAATCATTATGCAACACTTATAATTTTTAAGTTCTTGTCTGGCGCCCGGACACGGCGAAATGTAGGCTGAATACCTAAATGTCTTTAACAAATTCAAAATTCAATTTCAAAATTCAAATTTTCCTGTTTATATTTGCAAGTAATTATTTTCCCGCTAAACAGAATTCTTTTCTTGTTTGAAGCAAATAAATAGATAAATGTGAAAGTAGTGAAGTGAATTTCCCGCCGCTTGATATCCTTGACGCGTCGATACAACAGAACTGACTCGCAGCTTACATCCAGCAAAGTTTGAAAAAATTATAGGTACGATATTTTAACATAAAAATAATAGTGTAGATAAAGTAGTGTATGCAACTGCATATAATTAAGTATTAAAACACTCGTGTCAAACTATTATCATACTCGGCTACGCCTCGTATGATAAACAGCCACTCATGTTTTAATACCCCCTTTTATATGACAGTTGCATAAACTACTAATACACCTAAACCTTTCTCATGAAGTACAGTTTATGGGTGAAAACCGCATGAAAATCAGTAGTTTTTGAGTTTACTGCGAACAAACAAATAGACGCGGCGTGGGACTACACAGTGTGTAGTGTTATCACTACATATTATACAACTAAGTCCCACGCCTCGTCAGCCTTTCTGCCTGCCTGTCTTTCTCAACATATAATCTCAAAAATATTTTACTATATTATTTTATAAACTATACAGATTTTCAAGCGGGTTCCACTAATGGACAAAGTGATACTTGAGGAAGATTTAGGTTTATAATTTGTTTAAAAAGAGGTAGGGCATAGCGGGGTATCCCGTTCGAATTGGAGCCGCCCGACTGGGGAAGTACCTCCACCTTACAGAATACCGCAGCTAAACAATACTCTTTTAAATAGTGTTGTGTTTCTGCCGGTGAGTAAGGTTTCCAGAGCTCCATGGGGTGGGAATTTGGGGAACCGTGGCTTTGGCAGTGGAGGGATATTTGCCTTTTTGCTGCCAGAGTAACGTGTTATAGAGGTGGGCAACGCATTGGCGATAGTCTCGGTGTTGCTAATGTCTATGGGCAGTGGTGACCACTTTCCATCAGGTCCGGTTTCCGATTGCCTGTTTGCCTTTCGTATGAAAAAAAAAAAAAAAAAGGTGCGTGACCCGTGCGAAGCCGGGTGGGTCGCTAATATGTAGTGATAGTAATACTTACAATCAGTAACAAACAAGCCGCCAGCGATCCCCAATTATTTGGCGTATTAATCATAACTAACTTGTTTGCAACCTTGCTTGCCTTACTAGTATTTCCAATAGCATTTGCCAACAAATTCCTCCATCCGAACTCGATAGGAGGCAGGGAAGTGACTGTTGACAAATCCCCAACGAAATCACGATTGATGAAGTTGCCCATTTTTCCAGTAAATTAGAAAGAGAAACAAACAACAATATTTCAAGTCGAAAAATTAATGTTGTTCCCAACAATCGCGGCCGTTTTAAATCAACCCTTGGAACAATAGGAAACAACATCAATCCGGATGTGTTTGCCGTACCGTATTCAACATAAAATCTATCAATCACAAAATCCGGTTTGAACCGGCCCGATCCAATCCCCCGGTTGTTTATCCAACACTTGTTTACCCAACATCTAGTTTAGATGGGCAAACTTCATTTTGTAGCCGGCTCAGTGAAAGGGGTGTTTATGTGGCGGTTTCGGTTACTTTCCCCGAATCTTCTGCCCCGACACTTAACCCGATTCTTTGAAAGGAGTTAGGCGTAATTATAAATTCAATAGGATATCTACATAAAAATTGAGTTCATGTAGTACCATATATCTTATCTTTTATTAATAACTAGGGACCCGGCATGAATTCGTTCGCATGTGCATCCTATACCTACTCTACGATCTACTATAAAAGCCGTCGTGAATGCCTGGAATAAGTTGCCTGAATCAGTGGTGACGGCGGAATATACTAACCAGTTCAAAAACAGACTCGACAAATTTTTAAATACATCTTGAAAATTAGTAGAGAAGAGCTAGATACAGGCATCTATCAGTTGTTTGACAACTGCTTGCCTGCTTAATAATAATAATAATAATAAAATATTTGATGAGAGGTTTGATATTTACGGGGTCGGAAGAAGCCGTGATAGCTTTCAACAAGCACGTATTATCTTATCCTCAAGTTTTCAAAAAGTGTTTAAAATGTAATGGGGAACATTTCGAAAAGCAGTAAATAATATATAACTTTACATGTACTTAAATTGTTTTATTAATGAGTTACGCAAAACTTTACGTGTAGCCTACGTATGTATCTACAGATATAGATGGGGTTAATTCTGAAATCGTGTGCTCGCATGTTATCCTATAGTATTGCTATTAAATTGTCATCTTGGCGTCAATAACCTAGTTGCGCTTTCGCGCCGAGCCACCGTCGCTCAAATAAGTCTTACCTTTGATTAAATTAGGTATATTAGATATAGCCGGGCATTCTCCGCAACTCGACAAACTTAGCGCCTATTTCACATGGGAGTCGACTACAGTTAGAGTCACATTAACGTTCCTGCCAACCCAGCTCCTCAAGAATATTCAGGAGACCTTTTAGCCTCCGGAATATCTCCGGGAGGGTGGATGATTGTCCTAGATACTTTTAAAGATATGGAGAAGCAGGACATGGCCAGCTGTTTCTTTTTCCTCTACCAGGCATGCTCTCTACACGGGACTGTCCGTCAGGACAGGACGGAAAAAATTGTTTATTATAAGGGCCGTGTCATGCTCAATGAGTTTTGTATTATGAGTATTGTGATGTCAAAATAAATAATGTCTATGTCTATGTAAGTTCCCCGGTTACCATTCAGAGCTGTTTTTTGTTAAGAAAGAAAGAAAGAAAGAAAGAAAGAAAGAAAATATTTATTATAAAGGACGCCACGACATAATAATTTACATTTAACACAAAAAAAAAATAGTACATAAAACACGGAGACAATGTTAGGTTTATAAGTTTATCGAAGTGGAAGTTTATCCTACTGGGAAGGGCCTCCCTCGTTTGTCTGCAGTCCTCCTGTGATGATCATGTTTGATTGTGTTTTGCCTTGATTTTCTCCCGTAAGTGCTAACGAGGCTACGCTAGTGGCACTGGCACAATTGGTTCTGGTCCTACCGATATTGTGTCGGATCAACACTAACATAACTTTCACCAAGGCATTTGCAACTGTCCTTATCTTTTTTATATAATAGAGGAAGGCAAACGACCAAGCAAGTCACCTGGGCTTCAAGTCCGCAAATTTACTAATGGCTTTGCAAAACCAGGAGGGTTGCAAATGCGTAGCCGGTTGTTTTAAATGACAGACAAACAGGCAAGCGGACCACCTGATGGAAGGTGGTCACCGCCGCCCATGGACATCAGCAACACCAGGGGAGTCGCCAATGCGTTGCCCGCCTCTGAAGAGACCTCTGATATACTTCTTGAACGATCCCATGTCATAGTCCAAAGGAAACACTGTGGCAAATGTGGCGGTTTGAGGAAGATATGGTCTCATTTCTTGAAGGTCGCATTCGCTTCTTTCACATTAATTTACCATTTCATACATGAAGGTCGGTTTAGGATACTCTTGACCTGACCTTTCTTTTAATAAACCAACCACTTCCATCAGGTGGACTATCAATAGGCAATAAAAAAAGAAAAAGAAAACCATCGGTTTCATCGTGAACAAAAAATCAACTCAAACGTAGGATAAATCAACTGTAAATATTTACATACATCGATATAGATCGATGCAGTCCGCTATTGCAGGGATGTGAAAAGAAAATAGTGAAATAATTTGACAAAAAGCCTTCAACATATTTTCTTTATGCAGAAGCTCGTTCATACTAAAACAACCTACGTATTAGATTCAGACCATAATGTCTCATATCACAGAAATTGTGAAGGACAGAAGGGATCCGTGTCCCGTACAATGGCCACTGTTTTAGACTTATCTGGCGAATGGGCTGCGATAAAAACAGGGTCGTGGTCCGGATGGATGGATTTATATAGAGCAAAAACAATACCGCAGCATGGGACAATAAGGGGATGTAAGTAGTGTGATTTCATTAAGGCGCAGGATTTATTGTGATTCAGTTTCTGGTTGTTGTTGGCGATAGTGTTAGGTGTGGGCTAATAATGATGAAACCACCTGATTTGACAAGCTTTATACATTTTTGAGAAGTCGAATGTCGTTTAAATTAATTACGTAAATCAAGTTAAGTACCGCATTTTCTTAATAGAAATAATTAAATTTAAAAATGGCGTACAACAAGAAACTTTTATTCCCTACCCTATATCTACCCTACGCCTATTCTTTGACTACCTGAGTGGTTCAGTTGGTAAACAAGCCGATCGCCACGCAGAGATCAGAGGAGCAGAAATTGAAATGATGAATTTTAATTTCTGGGTGTAGTATGTATAATAAGTATGTATTTAAAAGAAAGTATATAAGTAGTTTATCAGTTATCTAACACCCAAAACAGAAGCTTTGCTTACTTTAACTAGAAGGCGCTGTGTAAATTTGTCCAAGCATATTTTTTATTATTTTATATATTAGAAATAAAAAATAATATATAAGTTGTTTATCAGTTATATAACACCAATAACACAAGCCTTGCTTACTTTGGGAATTTGTCAAAGCATATTTATTATATTTAATATTTTACCCTACACCTGTACTACACTTACCCTACACCTACCCTACACCTACTTCACCCCAACCTACCCTTCTTTTTCTTGCTTATAAACCTTCCTCTTGAATCACTATCTATTGCTGAAAACATTAAAGTCCATTGCGTAGTTTAAAAGATCTAAGTGTACTTAGATACATAGGGACAGACGGCGGGAAGCAACTTTGTATTATACGAGTACTATGTAAAGAAGATTAAAACCATCGATTCGAGGTCTATCAACCCTTTTTTCCTTATTTGGTTTACCAATATACCGATGTCTCTTGTTGGGTCAGCACATCCTGATGCAACCTAAAATTTTCAGTGTAACGAAACGTGTAGAACACAAAACAAGTTTGACAACATTACGTACCCATTTGTGGGCATTGCCGGAATGTCAAGGGTTGTCCCCGAGGATCCGCTTTTTGTGCTACATCCAGCGGTGATGCAATGCAAACTGTAGATAGATAAATAATATGAATGGGTTTTGTAAATAACACTTATACCACGGAGAAAAGAAAATGGGTTACGTTGATACAGAAAGCTCTTAATACTATTTTAGTATTGAAATATTCAATACTACCGCTGGATAGAATATGCGGGATATCACCTGCTTATTTTCAAGCCATAATATATTTACGTAGGTACATATACATTTTGCAACAAACTAAGAGAGCGCAGAACAATTTAATAATTGAAAGAGGCAAATCACCCGCCTCTTCTCGCTTCTTTCAAGAGAGTCTATCGCTTAAATTTTCTATAACACTCCATGAATAACCATGATTAGGTTTCTCTGGTAGCAGGGTCACGGAGGTCAGATGGTAGTCGCTCCACTGTAATTACCTGATCGCCAAATTCCGGATCATGGTCAAGGCGGACCCCGGGCCCACGCACTCGAGAGCACAACGGGGACATTAAGGCCTAGATGATGATGATGACTCGAGTAAACTAGCTTCCTTTTTTTTTATGACATACGATATGCAAACAGGCATGCGGGCCACCTGATGGGAAGTAGTCACAACTGCCTATAGACATTAGCAACACCGTGAGTATCGCAATGCGTTGCCCACCTCTATAACACGTTGCTCTGCCAGCAAAAAGGCAAAAGCCACTCCACTGCCAAAGCCACGGTTCCCCAAATCCCCACCCCATGGAGCACTGGAAACCTTACTCACCGGCAGAAACACAATACTAACTAATTCCTGCAATAGTTACGACATTTAAACTACAGTGTACTTAATACACCTACAAGAAACAGGTGAATGAAGTCTACTAAATAGTAAACTTAATGACCCTATGTGAATTAGCCCAGGTGAACTAAGTCTACTGCTTCAGGCCGGCAACGCATTCGCGACTCCCCGTATGTAGTCGGTGTCTATTGGCTGCGGTGATTACTTCCTTATATTATAAAAAAGGATCTTTAAATAGCTAGTGAGATAATCCAGCACATGCAGAAGTAAATAAATATATTCCATAAAGAAAAGGTGCATTTCTTTTACACACAAGAAGTGTATACTTTGAAGTACACACTCAAGCCGTATTGATGCTCACACGCCTCTCAGGTTGGCTGAAAGAGATTTCTTATTGATATAAGCTCGCCAATGGAAACTATATTTAAGGTTAAACTGACTTAAGTAAGTGCTTACTATGATGTCGCAGCTACCCAAAATGAAACATTAACAACAGCTATGAATTTTTTTTGTGTATTACTATTTTGTAACCGACTTTTATGAATTTATTGACATTATTAATAAATTAGTACATAATAAAATGATTTTTGAGAATTTTTGGTAATGAAATAATAAAATAAAAGAGTCTTCCTTACTTGTATAAATAAATGAAACAAAATAAAGAAAACTTTATGTTTTGCGTTTTCCAGCGTCTCGGCGCTTCAGAGCCGCAGATCAGATGCTCGAAGCCCGAGGGTCGTCCCGGCGGAATGACACCATCGCCTTGGCTCTCGCAAATTGAAACGGAAGGTGTCCAATAAATTTCCCATTCGCCCCCCGAGGAATTCGGCCGTGCAAAGTTCTCTTGTGTAGGCATGTGAATATTTTATCTCGGGGACTGCTTTCTCGAGTTGACGACTCGGATTATCGATGCGTCAGTCGCCGGTTGTGTTTGTTTGGTCAGGATAAAGGTTATTCTAGAAAAAAAAACTAAATTTAAAAATATTGAATTGACCCACGACATTTTATTGCCATATTTGATGAATTAATGAATTATTTATTGCTTCAAAATGTGGTATAAAAAAGATTTTACAATAATATACTCGCTTCTCACACTTTACTAGAATCTGGCATGCAATATTTAAAGTAATTGGATAATCTAGTTAATAGCAAAATGTCCGTAGGTATATACAAAATAAATATGTCATTCCAAATTATAAATTAAATAAATTGAGTCTTTTACAACAATTAACTAAGACGAAGATAAATAGATATGTCATTACAATTATGCTAATTTTAATCGTCAAAATAAGAAACAACGTTAAAGCAGCAACCAAACGCTAACATTACACTGGCAACATTTCCCTACGTCATAACCACTTCAGACCGATGTCATATTGCTAACGGTCATTTTGACACTTATCAAATTCTTCAATACTGTAAAAGCAGCTTTGAATCAACCACTTTTTTAACTTGTATTTGAACATGTTCAATGGCAATAGTTTCATATTACTGTCGAGGCTATTATATACTTTAATTGCCATTGCAGAACTGTTTGTGGCATAGAGTGTGGTTGAATGAGTAGGTACCACTAATCTATCTGGGAACCTTGTATTGAAAGTCGTAGTTTCTGAGACTTTGGTGAATAATTGAAGGTGACTTTTAACAAAAACACATATCTCATAAATGTACATGCTCGGGACAGTCAACAGATTATGATGTCGAAATAGGGGTCTAAAAGATGTTAATGAGTGTTGACTCAATTGATGTTGTGATGTTGATCACAAATGGCTCTAATGCATTGTTTTCGGCAAAGCAGTACTTTACTTACGTGAGATGAGTTGCCCCATATGATGATGGCATATCTCAAAATAGAGCACACGTAACCATGATATGCTTGCAAAGCGATTTTTTTACTGCAAACTCTTGAGCTGCCAAAGTGCTGCAAAGGAGTTTATTTTATTGCACAATTTGGAAATATGAATAGACCATTTACACCTATCCTCAAGCCAGATGCCCAGAAATGGAGCTTGACTGGACTCCGCAATGATTTGATTATTCGTTGATACAGTTAAGGCATTTTCCCGGCTATTTCTATTTGTAAATTGTACATAGGTTGTCTTATTCAAATTAACTTTAAGAATATTGTCACTAAGCCATTGCATTATGTCATGTACTGTTTTATTAACCTCATCATTATAATTGTTAACGTCCTCACACGGTAATACCCCCGAGATGTGGTGTTATTTTTAGGTATATGTTTAATGTCAGGAGCTGAGTCATGGGGAATTGAATTTGTCAAATTGATGTAATATTTATTAAATGAATTTGCTATGTCAATAGGGTCATTAATTATCATGTCATTCAATTGTATATTATCTATGTATTTATTAGACGCTATGTTATTAGTTCTATTCTTTATTATATTCCACGAAGCTTTACATATGTTTTTAGATTGCATTATATACTTATATTACATTTATACTTATATTATTACTTATTTAGGCAGTTTTTGAGCGTGACTAATACATCGCTTAAGCAGTTTTGTATAGCTTTTATATTTTAGTTTTGTTGTGTGATTTGAGATCCTGTAATAACTGAACCGCAAATGTCTTTTTGTGATGACCGATTTTTAAGCCCCTTTGTGATCCAGGCTGTAGGATGTTTTTGAAGATGGCATCTCTCGGAAACATAATTCGTAGAACATTGTGAAAACGTCATAAAAGTTCTCGAATGCAGACTTAATGTCATCCTCGTGGTACACATCTGACCAAGTTAACGACATCATGCACTCCTGAAACCTTGTTTTTTTTTTATACCACTAAGGTGGCAAACAAGCTTGCGGCCTGCCTGATGGTAAGCAGTCATCGCAGCCTATGGACGTTTGCAATACCAGGGGCATCACCCACGCGTTGTCGACCCCGTAAAAACCTTTTAACCCCTTTCTTGAAGAACTCCATGTTGTACTTTCCAGGTAGTTTATTCCACAACCTTAGTGTGCGTGGGAGAAAGTTCCTTTGAAACCGCACAGTTCGCGACCAATTTGGCTCCAAGGTGTGTGGATGAACTCCCTGTCGATGGCGAGCGGTGCGATGATAGAATGTAGCTGTAGGTATCATGTAAAACAGTTCTTCAGAACAAACACCGTTGTACAAGCGGTAGAACACACAAAAGAAGGCGAAATCCCTCCGCTGACTCAGCGGCTCAATACCACTTGTGAGCATAGTATCATCGACAATTCTCACAGCGCGCTTTTGGATCGAGTCACAAGGACCAAGCTGATATACCGGTGCTCCCGCCCATAGATGAGAGCAATACTCCAGATGGGGTCTGACTTGAGCCTTGTAAAAGAGAAGCCGTTGCCCCGGCTTGAAGTATTGCTTTGATCTGTTAAGCACACCCAGCTTTTTAGATGCGAGCTTGACCTTTTCTTCCAAATGACTGCGAAACTGGATGTCACTGGAGATGTCGACACCTAGGATATTTATGCTCTTAGAGATGGTAAGCGGTGTATCCTGGAACTGAGGAGCTACAACGAATAGAGTTTTCTTGGCGGTGAACGCGCATACAAGTGTCTTAGTGGGGTTGAATTGGACTAGATTTAGTCGTCCCCAATCGGAGATTCTAGATAAAGTACTCTCGGTTTAATGTTAATGTAATGATTTAATGTGATTGTAATGTTTTCTTGGCACAAGTCACGCATCCAAACGTATTTATATGTCTGCGGTTTAGTTTGATAAGTTATGGGAAATCTAATCGATTGAGCCGTTTCATGATCAGACAATCCCAGATTATGTATTTCGCTTTCTATCTCTGACATATTACTTATTATTTGATCCAAACACGAATTTTCCCTTGTGGGTTCTGAGATATGTAATATGAAATTATTATTCTTAGTTATCCTATTCAGTTCACGTGTGCCATACGAATCTTTTAGTACATTAATATTTAAATCGCCCGATACTATTATTTTATATCTTGTTTTCTTTTTCAACACGTTTAATAACCGCTCATTTTTTTTGTGAAACAATGACAAGTCAGATGTTGGGGTCCTGTATATGCAAAGAACAATACACTTAATTGAAGGTATCTCTATACTGCAGCTTTCAAAAACATGATCTTCATTAAAGTCTTTTAAGAAATTAACTTCACTTTATACTATTCTGGTTTCTGCAATATGTGGCCCCAACCTCATAGCCGTCTATTTTAATATTATTTTCACTGCCTATTTTTACAAAAGTTTCACTCAAGCAAAGTACTTCAAATCGTTTTCATGTAATGTTAGTTCTATTATTTCTTTTTTGCTTAGTATACCTGCAATATTCTGATGAAAGATGCTGAAGGCATCATTCACGAAAAAGCTTACTTTCCGGATCTATAGTACGACTATTTATTTTGTGTTTTAGGAAATAGTCCGTGATTCGTTATTGTATCATATGCTTTGCTGTCGCTTGCCCCACTTTACGCTGTTTCACATTCACAGAATTAGACAATTTTGCCTATTGCTTATTAATAAAATTGTAACTAAGATATTTGTTAGCATAATACATCATGTCAATCTTAGAAGCTAAATTTGTCAAAAACATATAGTCGTAGTCTTAAATCTAAGTATGAACTATTTTTAAATTGATTACTTAGAATCTGCAACATATTATTCAATTTCATTTCATTTAGATGTACACTCTGCTTTACACCCATAATTATAATTTTTGGTTTCGAATATGTTTTTAGGAAAAAACATATTTCTGTATATAGTTTCGTTGGATTCTTATCAAAATCTCCGATATTTAAGATGATTACGTCATTGGCAGTAGTTTTTTGTAAACCTGATGTCTTTAGAATTTCTTCGCTATTGGCGTGTGGCTTTAAAAACTATCTATCTTTATAATTTGCGTACTTTGTTTGTTCTCGATGCCGAAGTAGTTTAAATTAATGATATCATTATCATCATATCAGCCGAAATTCGCCCACTGCTGGGCATAGGCCTCCCCCAGAGATCTCCACAGAGGCCGGTCCTGTGCCTATCGTACGTCATTTACGAGTCATGACATACGATGGAAATATAGTGGTATATTTTTAAAGTAGGTGCAGTTTTTAATACATTAGCCTTCGTTATTGCAATTAAAGTAGGGAACTTAAGTTAATTAAAAAATAAATTGCCCATGTTGCTCAAGAAACCCAACTTTATCTACACTAACAAACTTGTGCTATAACATAACGTCTATATATTTTTAAACTGTCTCTGTATCAAGTACATATTGTAAATAACAGTATCTATGATTTTTTAAACAAAACTTTTTTTTACTATTTCTATCCTACATTTCGAAGCGCTTACTTCTTATGACTATGCAAAGTGCCTAGGGTTACTTCAAGGTTTATTCCCTTTTTTCGTTGTTTTGTCTGTAAATTGTTATTTTTATCCAGGAAAATTGTATCCTTTGTCTGTAAAAACCAGAATATTTAAGCACATAGCATAAATATGGCAAAATTAAAGAATTCAAACTAAAATAGATATAACTATGTATTAAACTATTAATAACCATTTAAAATTATAAAGGAATGTTAAGTACAAACATCGTCAAAATAAAATCATCACCAACACGGTACCACATGTAAATTATAGTACCTAATTAGTAATGTAATAAGCCAACAAAGAATACTGCTTGTACATATACTGGCCCATTGTAAGTGGCATGTGACCATGCGAATTATTTGAGTGATTCATTTATTTGTTGACTTGATACATCATCACCAATCATATGATCGCGGTCACATGATTCTAAGTGAATACCAGATATTTTACTTATTACCTGGCTTAGTCATCGGTGATATAGATTTAGTGTGTAGTTTATTTTTTTACTGTGTAAATATTTATACCTATCAAAGATTTTGACATATTTGTATAATTAGTCTGTGATACCTGTCTACATTTTATTCTAAAGTGGTTGGTGACTCCATCATTATCACCATAGCAGCCCATAGTGTGTCCGTCTTCGAACGTAGGTTTCCTCTCCAAGCCTTTCATGCCTGTCTGTTACCGGCTACCTGCAGCTAATTTATTCCGGCTTGTTGTTAGGTGGTGGAGGTTGTGAAAGAAATAGAGCGCCGAAAGTGGAAATAGGCTGGACACATTGCCAGAATGGACTACAGCCGTTGGGCGAGAAGGACCTTGGAGTGGAGACCCCGCGCTAACACCCGCGGCAGGGACAGACCACTCTTAAGATGGACCGATGATATCCGCCAACAAGTCTTAGAAAAGTGGATACTCGCTACATTTACTCAGCCTATATCCTTTTTATTTTTGTTTATGAGTGTGAACGAGTAAATATTTTTTTATACCACTAAAGTGGCAAACTAGGTTACGGCCCGCCTGATGGTAAGCAGTCACTGCAGTCTATGGACGTTTGCAATACCAGGGGCATCACCCACGCGTTGCCGATCCCGTAAAAACCTTTAAGAGCAAATACATATATGCTCGGTCCCTCTACTACCAAAAATAAAATAAACAAAATTACACAACACTTACAAAGAAAACACGCGAACAGACAGACGAAATTCCTCCTTCATTAGTGTCCCGAGTAGACAAGAGAAATTCGCCATATTTATCACCGCAGTTGTTAAAGGGACAACTTTTGCTACCTCCACAATGAGAGCGGTGCACTGTAAAAACAAATAGACACAATTCATTTTAGCTGGGCCCCCCTAAAACTCAGCTAATTGGTTAGTTGATGGCTGGCCATTAATTTGGGAATAATTGAACGAGGAATGAGTTAACACCTATTACTGGTATGGGTTGTTCTCGGTTCTCGGTCTCGCTTCTAGAAAATATAATATTTTTAACATTTATGTGGGCGTTGGTTACAAAGCAAATCTTTATTTAGGATAAATTGTACAAGGTCACGCGAACACATTGGCAACCGTGCTAGTCAAAGACTGCTTTACGTATGGAGAAATCTTGCTTTTGGTTGTGCTCTCATACACGAGGGCCCGGGGTCCGCCTTGACCATGATCCAGGATTTGCCAGATTGGATCATAGTTACATTCAACCGCCTGAATGTGTAGGTTTCATCACGACGTTTCCCTCACCGTAAGATTATCGGTTAGTATTAAACTTATGTACATGACTCAAAAAAGAGTTGGCAAAAAAGGCTGCAGTAGGATTCGAACCCGGCACCTCTCGCTTACGAGTTGGATACCGTAACCCCTCAGCCACCGACGCTCTCGATGTGGTATGCAGCTTTTTTTACGCTACGCAGCGACAAAAGAGCAGACAGCCTACCTGATGGTAAGCGGTAACTGTCGCCCATAACATCTACGATTCGTGCATTTAGATTCCAGGCAATAAAAATGCGGAACCGCGGTGCATTGTCACTGTGCTCTTGCTTGTAACCTTATCCTTCAAACCGAAACACAACAACGTAAGCATTCTTGCTTGGCGGCAGAAATAGACAAGGCGGTGGTATACTCATCCAGGTGGACTCTTCAAGCTTGACAGCGTCGCTGTGCATACTCAGGCGGCTGAGTGTAGATAACCTCTTAAAAATTGTAATAATAAAAAAACGACTTTAGATCACAAGAAAGTAAAAAATAAGCTTTTTATCATACAATACGAGTAAGTCAGATATTAATTTTCGAGTCTAGCGCAGTAATAGGAGGGTGAAGGGATTAAACCTTTGGTTGATGTGGAGGGTTGTTGTATGGCCTGCCTCCAAAAATAATGATATCCAACTTACTCGTATTGTATATAAAGCATTGAAAAAAGTAAGTATTGATAAAAAGCTTATTTTTGTGATTTTTAGTCGGTTTTTTAAATACAAACATCCCATATGTGCCTAGAATTATCGAAGGCTGGCCTTGAATTCTCCAGGCAGATCCGTACCTGATGACTATGGAACAACCTGGAAAGTATACGTTTTTAAACAAAAAAAAATTTACTAGATCGGTCCAGGTGTCTTCGAGTAATCGGGGAACGTACATAAAAAACATATAAGATTCCGACGAATATGGAACAACCTCCTTTACTGAAATCGGTTAAAAATGCATTTTAATTAGCTCGTTTGTCACTGTATAGAATATAATTTTTTTTTGTGTTATTTGCTCAAATACCTCAAAGAAAAGTCTACAACGAGAGTAAAGGGTAAAAATTGTTTGTAATTTACTCGATCGCATAGCTTTTAACTGGACTTTTATTTACATTTTCGCCCCATCCCCTTAAAGTCAAGATAAATAGCTTTTGTTTTCCAATTTAATCGGCTTCCTAGAAGAGTAATTAGTCTCGTCTAGTTAATAGTTGTAAGCGAGAAAGAAAATGGACAAACAATTCAAAGAGAACATTTCACGGTTTATTAGAAAAGCGGCCACAGTTTTGCGAGACCGATAACAAATGTAAAGCAACGCACGCTGATGCGGGTAACTAGATGGGTGACCATTTCGAGGAAAATCGAACTTTAGCACTGTAATGAGCTCAATATGGTGAGCTATGGTGAAGAAATTGTTTGAAGCCAAAGGAGGAAACTAACTTCTTCTTCTTCTTTCAGCGGGTTTTGATACTTTAGTTTTGACATGGGTTCCTTATGTTTTTTAGGACAAAAGGGAGCTTTTTGTATCAAGTATAGCTTAACGGAAAAATAAATCAATAGAAAATAAGCAAGCAAAAAACAATACCGACTGAAATTAACATTTCAGCCCAGTAGATTACATCAGACAGCGATCCGGCAGCTTACATTATTTGCGGCCAAATATGTTTTTTTCTAGGATCGTTTAGTATTGTGTGGGTATCCCAAAGTGACTCGTGCTCGAAAGTGGTAGGGACAACTTTTGGTGACCAAACTACCCCTAAATTTTCGAATTATTTCCAGTTTTATGCTTAAAACTCGAAAACGGGAGTCTATAGCAAAAATGATGTTAATTAAGTATACCAAAACAATCTACATAAAATTTTCTATAAATTATGCTTCCTTCACTTTTTCAAATTGCCTATCGCTAGCTTAGAATTATATTGTACTCTGTACGGTCAAACTGGAAACCCTAAAATTAATATCCATTTAACATGAAGACTTTAATTAAGGAACGTGATTCGAGGTTTTTTATGTCCGCTATAATTGTTAAAACAGTTGTTATGTTTATGACCTCTTTACGGGCATTTAAGGCAGCTGCTATTATGTTTGATAGCGCTCGTTTCCCGCCAATTTCGTTCTTAGTTGAGTGCTGAATTACCATTCCCATTCTTTCTTCCTGCTCCTATAATAAAATATCAGCTGTGCACTGCAATTGATTTGGGATTTTATTGAAAATGATTATTTAAAACGTCTCTAAAAAGGAGGACATAATTTATAAATGGAAATTAAAGAAAAAAGAAAGAAAGAAAAATACATTTATTACACATAGCACACCACGACACAATAACAGTTACAATTACATACAAAGGACACATTAACACTTAAAATATCTTAATTAAGACAATATGTAGTCTCCCATGACACTGTCGGTGCCGCAGCGGCTAGCGCAAATGGTACCCACTCAGCATGTGCTGTGAGGCGCAAGGAACGACTCACAGCGCTGGTATTCTGTAATTCTGAAATTACACACTACCATGTCATTAGACTAAAATATATTGCACAAAATACAACCGTGTGTAACTACTTTTCTTCTGTGGATCTGACAATCTGTGAAATTGTGTCCAATGTTCTTCACAATCCATAGAAGTGTTATTGACGGAAAGTTTAATATTTTGTAGCTACTGCTACATAGTGCATTGTTAAACAAATGGAATTGGCTAAAAGCCAATTCCATTAGCTGCCTATTAGCTGTCCCTTAGGCACCAATAACAAATTCTTAAACTGCAGGTTTTTTTATTTAATCAATTAAAGTTGCTTTAACTAAGTTCCATACTTTGTCGTATTAAAATATTTTTTAATAAAGCTTAATTTTTTTATTAATGTATGGTTACAATAAATAAAAATATATTTGCACATAATGTTAATATTTTTAAAGTAAAAACCATTGTGGCTTTTATAAGGAAACATGACAAAGTGATTTTGAACTGTAATAAAAATTATAAACGATTTTGATATTATTTTAATTCTAAAATGTTTTCTACTTTATATTCTTTCGGACAGCATGCCACATGCTATAAAACCTTTTAACAGATGATCACGATCGTACGTCCTATGTAAAAATGCGATTAGTACCTACAACTCATATCGTCCAATGCTTTTTAACACAATATCTACGCGGACACAGTCGTGGCTAAAAGCTACCATAAAACAAACTTTATTTACATGAGTATTTTATACGATATGCGTCAATACCGAATCGTTAACGTTTAATCTCTTCAATGTATGCTTGCTCTGTTAACGCTAATGCATTCTAACAGGCTCGGACATTGTTGTTTGACTTACTCTGCTCCTGATAATGTACTTCGAACTGGGAAGTACGCGATTGAAAATTGTCAACACGGAAAACCTACTGTTGGATCACGTGATTGTCACATGAAAGTTCTTACGGAGTTGATTCGTTTCAGACGATTTGAACCGAACTTGTTTTCGATTTTTGGGTGTTGTACTTGAAGATGTCCTTCAAGTAAGTACTTTAGTGCACAGTGTAATGCGTGAGTTTTGGTGTCTATATTTTTTCGGGGTTTGCAATTTTGGTTTCTATAAATAAGTACAGAAAGCTTATTTTATTATCTGCATGAACTTAATGATTATGTGTCACTGTACAGACACCACGTTGCACCCGCCTAGTCGTCGTGCCTTGCTAGCGTAGTCACCGCGTCGTTTGAGCGCCAATAGTGGAGACTGCACGTTTTTTGTCCGGTTTCTACGCGGTGACAATGGGGACACGACGCGTTAGCACGCGTTTTCTGTCCGGTTTGTACCGGCCCTTACAGTAACAGTACAGTACATTTACCCATGTCCAACTCCTCGCTCCCGAACATCATACAGAAAATCGTCCGCGAAGTTAGAAAAATCAAAGTTAAGCTGCACAGTGCAAACAAATTCGAAAAGAAGTAAAATATAAGGAAAACCACATCCAAAATAGTCTAAGTTAAGAATCAATTCGGTTCAATTGCAAACTTTCACGGACAATAAGTAATGCACTGTATACATGTCACCACTTGAGCTTCGGCCAAATACTCAGCTGGGTTTGGCAGCGGCCGAGAGTGGAATACTAGGAACCAGCCCATTTCCTGCGGACCTCAGCAGAATTGGCAAAGAGCTGGATTGGTTAAAAAGAAAGTTTGATAATATTTATTGCGGGCTACGTCGTGATTGCTAGGTCCCTATAGGAAAATTGATATAGTCGTTATTTAGGAAAATTTACTGTTTCAGATTCAAGCTTAAGTTAGAATGGAGTTTGCTTGTGAACTACACCAAGTTTCCATAAAAATAAATTTCACCATGACAAGTAATACATACAGATAGATACACTTTAAAATTAGAAGTTGCAAAAAAAATTGGCTTGTCTTACCATGCAGGTAGCTAACTTTCCAATCTCTTAGATCGCTTGTCTTGTTTTCTGTATGATCTCGATTCTCTATTCTATATATTCTATTCAAAACAAATTATAACACAAGCCATACCCATACAGAGTATACCAGAGTAGTAAATTCTTCCACCGGCAAATGGGGATCCAAACCATTATATTACTAAAATCCATCTCCCGACAAACACCGCCCGCCCACAAATCAATAATCAATACATCCAGAATAACTCGCCAGAGGCGATATTTTAAACAAACTTGGTATCTCACACAAAAACCCTTTACTAAATGACCCAGTAGTGGGGGAATAGCGCCGATACGTTACCGGGATCATCGGAGAGTGGACCGACGCGATAGGACTATAAATTATGAGGTCCAGCCCGTGGCCATTCATATTGTGGACTAGCCACCGAACCCGGATCCGTCCCTGAGGACTACGTTTACGGCCCCGTTTTTGAAAAATACGAGCAGAGCCATTGGGCTGCATTGGGGTTCAAATTGTGAAGTATATATGTGAAATGAGTTTCCATTTTCGAAGATAATAATTAGTAATGGCAAATGAGTGAGCTGGTCACCTTGTGGTAACTGATCACCGCCGCCAATGGATATCCAGGAGTGTCGCGAATGCGTTGACGGTGTAGCATCGTTTCTTGACAGCCACAATGCCTCAATGTCTTACCGGGCCAGGCAATACGTACTGTTTCAAAAAAATCATGCCATAGAATGATCGTATGCGACAGGAAGCTTTTTAAAATGCGTACAGTAATTGATCGCTACTCATATAGATGGTACGGATGGAATTTTAATTTTCAGCGAGATATGTGGAACTTGATTTACTTTTCTTGGTGCATAATCTTTAGGTTTGAATTCATTTAAGTTAATAAAATAACAACGTTTTCAAAGATTATTGTAACAGTTAAAAATAAATAAAGATAAAGATAAAGGAACAAGGATTCCTAACAATTTCAGATCTATGTACTAGAAGCATGTACGAAACAGGTTCGATGAAAAAATATAACTGCTACTAATCTCACGATAGCAAACAAATACTGGTTGCCCTGTCGAAATAAGTGCACACGTTGGCGACCTCAACAGCTCCAAATAAGTTGAGCAATCTCGAAAGAAAAATATACAAACATACCTACAGTTTACAGATCGCCGTATACGATATAGATACAGACCATGGGCCCCGGTCGTGGGCCATTCATATACGACATTAATCAGAGGTCACTGCGGAGATAAGTTTTCTCCTTACGAGTGGATAGTTTCCTAGTCCCGTTTCTTTGGGAGATTTATAGGGGAAACATTTTTGGGCGCCGGAATTTTGATCGATGAATTATTTGTCTATAATCCGTGGTTGTTTCCTAAGTAGGTTAAAGAAAAAAGGTAACTGACGTCATACTCAAGAAAATAAATAATAAATGGAAAGAAAAGAAATGATTTTTGGAAATTCCTTCATTTATTATTTATTGATTGTACACAAGAAACAGAAAATGTAAATGACAGAAGTGTAGAAGACACAACAGGCCTGCTCATTTCTGTGAAGAAATTTCTTCCATTAGACCTACAGTTGAGAGTGGGAGATTGTGATGGAGATGGGGAATGGAATGGGTTCCTTTGAGAAGGGATCGAAATCGAGGTATTGAAAATGAGCTAATCATCATCATCATCATCGGAAATCATTCGGAAATTTTAAATAATATGTTGAGAAATAACGGAAAAATACAGGAACTCCATACTATTAAAATCACTGACACAATATATGCTAGTAACCTCAAAAGATGGTGTTTCTGTGGAAAATTATTCGTATACACGTTCATTCCTCCATACGACCTTCTTCTTAAGTTGTGTATGTTGGGCCCTTTCATGTTACATTAGCAACTGTCAGGTGGAGTCGATTTACACTGCCATGTAAATCCGTTTAAATTATAATATTGACTGTTAGTATTTAGAAAATCACACTTTAATGTACGTCTAACATGGTTATGGGCGATTGTGTACTTTGATCGTCAATATTGCGATCACGATTACAAAACATATTCTAGTGATGAACACAATAATAAAACACCGACTCAATAATCATCTTGTTTGTGCATAAAGCTGTATTGAGCAGAATTGTAGTGGCACATGGGAAGAAAGCGGCAACTGTAGCTCATTACATCTGTGATTCAAACAGTATATTGTCGTAAGTGCACTGAAACGTTTCGTGCCTCTGGTCGCAGAAACGCAGATGCATTTCCGAAATTAGGGATGAAGACTGCTATTGAATACGTATGTCAAGTATAAGAACAAAATTCGGTTAAAACACAGTTCTGTTGTAGGACAGTCAGAGCTTACGTGTATTTAAAATTACGATAGATATACGCATTGATAGTATAAATAAGTCTTTAAATATATGTAACGACACGGCTTTGTAATAATTTTACAATTTTTACTTCACTATTCATGCAATGCAGTTGACCAAGAGCTTCCGCAAGCGACCTTTAGACGAGTTTTACAGCCTCAGAAGTTGATTGGCGTCCCGTGAGCGGTGTTTTTCTATCCGTATATAACTATTAAATGTAGCTAGAAGAGATCGCTTGTAACTATAAGGACGCCTTTGCCACAATATTTAAAAAGTTAAATTTTAGTTTTTTGCAATTCTGTGTAATATAACCTTGGTTACTTACATAGTGCGAGGGGGCCTGATGACCTGAAATACAAGCATTTTGCCTAGCTTAGGAATCAGTCTGCCACATTTATTATATCTAAGAAATTAGCATAATGTGAATTGTAAATTACTGGGAGTTAATAAAACTTAATAAATAAAGAGTGTATCTATCTCTCTATCTATGTCACAATCAAAGTCATCATGTCTCTTATCCTCATTGTCGGAAAGAACAAAGCCACATCATATTATCTGATTCTTTTACGATGTTTACCTATTCTACACCACTATTACCATTTATTTACAACGCTAGGTAGGTAACAGCTGCTGTCGTTCAACACAGTAAAATTGATGATCTTAAAGGTCGGCAAATCGAATCTGCTGCCCTTTGAACAGGGCAGGTTACTCCAAACTACAAGGACGTAAAAGTATATCAAAGGGAAATAGGTTAAAGGAGAGCACGTACCAACGGGCCCTAAAATTGGGATCGCCTATAAAGTGGAATTCGAGCGTCGAAGAAAAGTGAGTATTGTGCAGACCGTAAAACGACAGTAAAGTCCACCTTTCAAGTGCCTCAGACATTACACCGGCAAGGATTATAACTCTTCAGCTCCCTTTTACTGTGTTGGAAACATTTTCGAGTCGAGCTAAGGGCGGAATTTGAAATTACCCAAAAGCCACGGCGATTTGGGTAAGAGTGAAACCAGTTTCTTACATTTGTGTCGGTTTTATACCAGATTACCTTCCTACTAAGGGTACCTAACCTACCTTTTATGTTGTCCATGCGAACGAAGTCGTGGGCTAGTTAGTGCATAAATGGTCTCTACAGGGCATATAAAAATAGATTGAAACAAATATTGCTGAAACTAACATTTACGGTTACTTGTTCTTTCACTAGCTTTTGCCGGCGACTTTGTCCGCCTGAAATTTGGTTGTAACGTTCCAGACCCGTTGTCGCGGGAACTACATTGAATTTCCAAATAAATTATAGCCTACGTGCTATTATGGCCTGAAAGCTATATTACTTACCGGAATTCTTAGGACTTAGGTGATGCCCCTGGTATTGTAATCGTCCATAGACTGCGGTGCCTGCTAAAAATAATTACGGCCAAGTTTCATCAAAAACCGTTTGGTAGTTTTGCGTGAAAGAAAAACAAACATCCAAACATATATCCTTACATACTTTCGCATTTATAATAATTCCCTTAAAATGTACCTCGTCCTATGCAAAGCAAATTTTTCTCAACACAAACAAACGATCCTCAACGTTAAAACAAACGAACAAGTTATCGTTCAGTTACGGATGAACTGGCAGTGTCAACATGGAACGCTCATGCAACAGTAGACAATTTTCGTTTTTTATTTCGTATTCCAGCCTTTGATTTTGGCTAAAATAATGTTTCATTTTGCTCATGTTTATGCAGAACTAGTAGGAGTTCGTCCGTGTAAAATTTTGTGCCGTGTTCTAGCGTACTACTTTGGATTTCAGAATAATATTATAGCGTGTGTGATAATCTGGTCTCGTTCCGGCATTTATTAAATGTATGCTGAGGGGTTCGTTCATTCTGCAGCTGCTTGTAGGTAATTTTACTGATTGTTAATTTGATGCAGGTAAAATATTTTTCACCATTGTCGAGGTGAAACCATTTTGGTTATTTGATGGTTGCTTTTTATTGTAAAGGATGAAAGATTATTTTATACTTTATCAGCGTAGTTTAGGGGATGCCTTTGTCCAGCAGTGGGACAGCGTAGGCTGGACAAAAAAGTACTTTTTTATTATATATTTATTTTACACCTTATTGTACATTAACAGTATAATTATCACAGATTCTGTAAGATTATCACAAGTACAAGGGCGGTCTTATTGCCAATAGAGATCTCTTTCAGACAACCATTTACATGGATATGGTGGAGCACGAAAAGCGAAAAACTAGTAGGCAATGTACATTGAGATTCGACATAGTAGTTACAATCACTATACTGTGAAGAAATGCAAAAAATATACTATAATCTAACAAAAATTAAACTAAACAAAAACAATAACTAGAATCCAAAACGCTATACAAGACATAGACGATAAAATCATGTGTTCAGGGTAGAAAGGAAATGACCCTTCAATCATCTTTTGAATATACTCGGCGAGTCCGAACATCTCACCTCACGGGGAAGCGCATTCCACCTCAGCTTAATACTTATTTATTTATTTTCCAAAAAGGACATCATGCATGGCACAAAAAATATTTTTCGCCAAACTGTTTGAACAGTTTGTTGGCAAATGAAATGAACTCAATGGAAGGGTAAAAGAAAACTGTGTGAAATGATTTTCATTCTGGATTTTATTGCAGATTTTATAATGTCATTTGGCAACTGGGCCTCCTGATGGAAAGTGGTCACCGCTGCTTAAGTACATTATCTGCACCCCAGAGCGACGTCCCCCTGTCTACGTCTAATAAAAATTCTATATACCAACTTGAAGGATCCCATATCAAAATCCGAAGGAAACACTGTTACTGGGTATCGTACGAGTGAGAAACTTTTGGGAAACGCAGATAGTTTTTTTTATTAGGATTTAGATTAGGGTTCTATAAAGCGAGCTATCTATTCGTGTATTTATTTATCAGTAGTATTTGTAGTATTTTTTCTCTGTGGTAGTACATAGTATTTGTTATAAATCAAGTGTAAAAAGAGATACCAAAATATCTCCGAAAAAGCTTTTTCAAAATCCTTATTAACATTGGTACCTACTACTTTAAGCAACAGTTAAATCATTTATTTTTTATTCTGGCAATTTTTATAACTCATCAAAACTGCAGTTCTCAAGAACATTAGGACCATCTGGTAGTTACTTACATCTTATTATTTTTCTAAATATTAGTATAAATGTACAAAATTTAGGAGTTTTGCTCAAGCTACTTGCTCAAGCGACAAGCACTGTGTACAATCACCCTTATTCCACATCTTTAATAAGTTAAACATTACAACACCATCTATTGAAAATCAAAAGAAACCATGCTGACAACATCCAAGCAAGCTAGTGTTGTTTCATCGCGGTTCCTGGTTTCCCACTGATATCTCCTCAGTAAGTGCGCCCCACGGCAGATGGCGTTGTCAAAACTTTAAGCTCTGGTACTAATGTTCCATTTTTACCATTCTCTCCCTCTTGGTTTATGATGCCACTTGTTAGATGGCGTTGATACAAAGTTGTTTTGGAGGCCGGTCGCACGTCGGCTTTTTGCATATTCCTGCGAATTAGATTCGTGAGAATCTTGCAAACAGAGCTCGATGGCACCACCTCGCATTTGCCTCCAGTATGCAATCTATGGTATGAAACATGTATCGTATGCAATGAATTGATATGGATTGCATACGTATCTAGTGTATGAAGTTATCTAGAGCTCTACTTTGGATGCGTTTTGCATGAATGAGCATGGATTGCTAGCGCACCTAGTGAGCGTGGTTTCATAGTGTTGGAATTCAATGGTGCTATTCGCACGAACGACATACGCAACCAAAGTACGACCGGCCTAAAATGATACTTGAAATAAATGATTTATCACAAAATACCCTTCTGTGAACTTTCGAGGGAGCGTTACTAATTCGGAGTCACGTAGCGCACTTTTGTTTTCAATTTAGGTAAGCAATGACTTACCTATATCACAAAATACCGGTTATTGGTGGATTTCATTTCGCGGGGCTCATTGGATGGACCTATAATTTTAAGTTTGCTACAACTAAATTTCATATTAAAGATCCGATGAACAATATACCGATTAAAAAAATACTTGTGTTAACTTTTAATGTTAATTATAAGGTACAATACGTCGAGCCACCTCCAAATTAATGCATGATTTACTCTGAAATCCAACAGTGAACGTAGACGATTATTAGGTACAATAAGTTTTACTTTTAACATGGGTACGACAAAAACAACGAATGCCCAGTCGCTAGATACTAAATATGGTGTATTTATTTGCTTAAGTGGTATCATAGCATCACATGATCGCTCACGAGCTCGAAACCACGAGGTACCAATAAATGGGGCATGTCAACTGCATTAATTGGTCTCAGTGGTGAATGTCAGGGAGATTGTAAGTGGCCCTTAGCGGAGTGGGTCAATGGTCTTTGATGGAATAATTGAAGTCTGTAAACACCGAGTTGGTCAAAGCTTTCAGGATTATCGTGCTGAAAAGTTTAGAGAGTGGACGGGGTAATTCGGCACAACTAGCTACAGTGATGCTGTGTTTTGTTATGGAATTTAAACTTTTATTTCATTAAGCACAGGTGTGAGGCATTTCATTTTAGTCCTCAATAGTGTTAACGCACCTACGGTTCTGCATTTTTTACATGAAACTTGTGCATGAATCATAGATCGGCTGTTACCGCTTCCCATAAGGTGGGCTGGCTTCTTGTTTGTACCTGACTATAAAAAATTTAAATTAATGTTAGGCTCTTCCCATTTTCTGCATTTTTTTGTGCTGCTCGGTGACTGTATCAATGTTCAAGGTATAAATCTCTAAAGCAACCTCAACAAATTTTTAACATGATTTGATCCATGATTTTTTTAAATCGTCGGCTTGATCCGACAAACGTATTCCTTAAGGGGGATAAAAACGCATGTATTTTATTATACCACTAGCGGGCCCAGCGGGCCATCGTTCGTTTGGCGTTCTACCCCTACCCTATGCTACCCTAAATTATCCTATCCCTACCCTACCCTACTCCTACCTCACACCTATCCTACACCTACCTGTAAAGTGCATTAAACATTATTTTTAATGTCAAAATGTAGTCTACTTTCAGTAATATTTCCTATCTACAATATTTAAAGGACTTCCCTCCATGTGGCACAGCCGTGGGACGCCCTGTATATTCAACAGAGAACTGGCAACAGCGCTCTCAGATAAACATTCATGTGCAACTGCGATCTGCAACCCGCATGCCAAGTGTGGAGATTATGGCAAAACCTCCCACTAATGTGGAGGAGTTCGGCAGTGGACTGTTACGGGCTGATGATAAGTATGAAGCTGCAGAGCCTAGAATATTGGCGTAGGGTTGCGTATTTGTCGGTATTTTAAGTGTGAGTTGAGTGTGTGGCTTTTTTGACAAACCCAAACTCACGTGGCCTGCTGACAGACTGGCGAGGCTCTTCTTCCTAACGAGTTGTGCGGGTCAGATGGCAGTCGCCGTAAGTAAAAAGCCACCACAAATATTTAATATTTTTTTAATGTTATACGGCAGACAAACAGGCAAGCGGGCCACCTGATGGAAAGTAGTCACCGCCGCCTATGGACATCAGCCACACCAGGGTAGACACTAATGCGTTGCCCGCCTCTGAAGAGACCTCTAATATACCTCTTGAACGATCCCATGTCATAGTCCAAATTAAGGGTTTCTCTAAGAAAATCGCTTTCTGTACCTAAAGCAGAGCCTATTCACTCCAGGCTTGAAGGCGTCCAGATTGTAAGGATCAGGGAACACACTCGCAGGCAACGTGTTCCATTCCTTAGCCGTACGCATTATAAAGATTGAACCTAAGCTTTCCCAGTAGAAGAGCGCACCTTGACTGATAGCTTTAGCGCTAGCTGCTGAGGAAAAAGAAGATTGTTATCATCACGTATTGTCCGCAGGTTTTTTAATTTTAAGAGAGGTAGGGCATAGCGGGGTATCTCGTTCGAATTGGAGCCGCCAGACTGGGGAAGTACCTCCACCTTACAGAATATCGCAGCTATATTCTCTTTTAAATAGTATTGTGTTTCTGCCGGTGAGTAAGGTTTCCAGTGCTCCATGGGGTGGGGATTTGGGGAACCGTGGCTTTGGCAGTGGAGTGGCATTTGCCTTTTGCTGCCAGAGCAACGTGTTATAGAGGTAGGCAACGCATTAGCGATACTCTTGGTGTTGCTAATGTCAATAGGCAGCGGTGACCACTTTCCATCAGGTGGCCCGCTTACCTGTTTGCCTACCGCACGCCATAAAAAAAAAAAAAAAGGTTTAATAAACAAAAAAAACAACCATTGGTTTAGCAGCCAATTTATAAACACAAAATCGAGAAAGGACACACGTATAGAAAATAAGAGACCAAACACGAACAAGTTACCCTTGTTTGTACAATAAATTAGTGCACATTTGACGCACAAATATTGAAAATCTGAGCAGTTAACAGATGGGTGACGGCTCAGTTTATTGCAAGAGTTTGTGGTGAGAAGACAAGCTTACTTACAACTTGAGGTAAGTAAAGTCTTATTTTGTGTATGTAGTAAGTTTTTTCAGTGACTTCAGTCGAACGCGTGGTATTAGTCTGCGTCATACATGCTTACGCCTACTGTGTCATACCGAGTACTTTGTCTATGGCATGACATTTTTCACCATTTTAAAATTAAAAAGAAAACTTTTCTTTTCGTTAGACGCGTCCAAAATGTCAAGCCTTTTATAAAAATATTTTATTCAGTAGCAAGTGGGTGATGTAGCTTTCTATAGGAGTGAAAGAAATATGATCTGTTTAAACTGACTTATCTTATTTGGTGAACAAACAATGCCCAAAATGACGACTTGCAGTATCAATCACGCTACGTACATTGTGTGTAGATGTCTTGAATTGTACAAGAAACACATAGAATGTAAATTTCAACTAATACTGCTGCACATTATCCATTTAAATACATAATTTCCTTAACCAAATAAGACAAGTCACTCTTGTCAGATTATAGAGACCCGCACTAATTTTATTTATTTATTTATTTATTTAACAATTTATTGCACACAATAAAGAAATACAGAGATATAAAATAGATATAACTGACACAACAGGCACTACTTATTTCTAATTTTGTTGTAAGATCTTACACGATTTTGTAATATGCATCCAAAAGTCGAAATGTATTACGTATTTATTTCTCTGTGGTATTACCATGTACTCTATCGCATAATATGCGAAGAATTTACAAAAATTGTTAGATGCTAGCTATTGCCCGGGACTATGTCCGCGTGGAAACTGTTTTTATGACAGTTCGTTTATGTCAGAAGGACCACTTTGAATGACCCCGTCATGGTGTGATTTTTAGTAGTACGAAGAGGTCATACCTGACCAGATTGGTCATGATCCAATCGGCTCAGGTTCCTCTGTTAACAGAGTTATGAAGGTGAGATGACAGTCGCTCCACTGTAATTACCACATCTGCCAAATCCTGGATCAAAGTCAAGAAGGATCTCAGCCCCTCACGCACAATCGGGATATTATAGCCAAGATGACCAATACTAAAGATAGATAGATAGTCATGGTAATAATTTAACCAATTAATCCATGGATATAGATAATGCAAAGGAAACTCTTATCGGGTAAAATAATTTTCGTGCCTACTCCATTTAATTAAATTTGCCTGAAAAAGGTTAATTTGGGATTATATTATTTTCAACTATCCTATTATTTTTCTGGGATAAAAGTCACTCCGGAATAATGAAATAATCATCACATTAATGAAAGAATTTTCAAAATCGATTCAGTAGTTTTGGAGATTACTCCCAACAAACAAGCTCATAATCTCACAAACACACAAACATCCTCTTAAAAATATATAGTATAGACAAAATCATCGTCATCATAGACAAAATGTGGCGATATGCAGCAAAGTCCTAGAAGCTCTACAAGCATCTTGATTTCAGATTAGCAACAATCACAATCGTTTTATCTACAAGAGTCCATGTCCAATCTCTACCTACAAAGTACCTAGAGACCATCAACGTTAATTAAAGCGATCCATATAATACTCACTATATAACATTACAGTTGTTTACATCCGAAAGCATTGTAATTGGTAACGTGGACGGGTTCGCATTACTCGCAGAGATCGTCCATATTTAATAATAATAATAAAAATATAGCATAAAAGGACAATGCTAAAAGGTGACTATTGTTTTTCGTAGTTTTTGCGTGAATTTCGATAATTTGTGCTGTGATTGTGCGAGGACGTAGATGGAGGTGCTGATGTGTTGGCCTTCGGGATTTTAGTTGTTTGATTTATATTGAAGATAACATGTCTGTTTTGAGTGATGTGAGTACACGTGATTCGTAATTATTTGATGCTACTCGGTTAAACTGGCTTTTAAATATAGGAAACTTCATCGAAATCGATCCATCTGTTCTGGAGCTAAGATGCGATAGACAGACTCAAAGAGCCATAGATACAGACGTCAAACTTGTAACTCCCCTCTTTTTGTCGGAGGTTAAGAATAGTCTCCCCCGAGCGCGCTATATACGTACGTAGTTTGATCATATTCAATATAACGCTATCAAAGCTAAATATATTGTTTCTAAGTTACACGGGATTCAAGATTTCCATACAAATTTTGAATCCTGTGTAACTTTGAAACTATATATTTTAACGAGAATCTGAAAAGCGACAAGCATAAATATTGGTTTCTAGATCATGTATACAACATTTCATTGGCTTTGATAGCGTAATATTGTAAATATGATCAAACTTCGTTTCTCAACATGTCTGCAGCAAGTGGTGTAGTGCCGATATTCAGCAGTACGCTTTAGTCACGGAGCTTAGAAATAGATGGTCTAAATATTGGGGCAAATTTTTTCCATCGAATAAATAGGGATCGCCATGTATGGCCATATTGTTGCTTCTCATCAGATGAAATATCAGTCAAATGCCTATCTAGTATACTATAAAAATATGTATATGGTAGACGACTCAGCATCTCGTACTCAGCGATTTGTGTCCACTTTCCTTAGGCGCGTTGCTAACTGGAACTCTCTACCAGCATCACTGTTCCCCGAAAAATATAACGTTTAGGTCTTGAAGTCATCTTCATTACATCTTCGACCTCATCGTCGTTTCCCATCAGGTGGATGAGGTCAAATACAAGCCAATAAAAAAAGATTTATTTTAGAAGCATATTGATAAGTGATTGAGAGGCATTAAATTATTGTCGTTATATACATTGCTTATAGTCTTAGTCACCATCTACAGAGCAGTCACATGACTGCCTCTACGCGTCATAGTAAATAAAACATATTTGACCAAGTGGTGTTAACATTGTATTGCTTGGTGGAACAATTAAACGCTTAAGTAACTGCCAATAAAAGTGACAATACAACAATGTGTAAATAACCTAATGACAGATGTCGGAAAACCACCGATAAAATATACTTGTGCATAAATGTTTCCTAAATTTTATACAGCAGTACCTATTGCTGTATAGAGCAAATATGGAGTATTGGGCATCTTTGGGCTTGACCAGTTTTTAATTTATGAAATCAATAAAAATATATAAAGGTATAGCGCATCTTCCGGGAGTGGAGGCTCGCGTGTCTCTGACTGTCCTACACCTGACCCAATTAGAATCTGGCGTAGTCCGAATCTGACTAAATAAGAAACTGACTACCCCAGAATCGGTCGTCCTGAGAATCTATCCTATATCGCTGAGGGCTCCCCATTACGTAAACTCTTTGTCGGTATCCACACGAACGGTTCCAAAGAATGTTTCTCGCTCGTACTATTTGAATATGGAACGATCTTCCAGCCACAGTGAGGGGTTATGAAATGGTATCCTTGAAGAGGTCTCATTAAAGGTGAGCAACGCACTACTGACGCTCCTGGTGTTGCTGATGTCCTTAGGCGGCGGTGACCACTTTTCATCAGGTGGCCCGCTTGCCTGTTTTCCTACCGGTTAGCATAAAGAAACTATTAAAGCAATTTAAATGAAACATTGCTGCGAGGTATCTCGATTAAACTAATTTTAACCCTTCACGTTAGCAATACAATCCACTTTGATTGGCTCTTACGCCTTTTACTTCTGAATTTATACAAATGTAATAAGCGCATAACTCCTCCTAAACCACGTAACAGATTTTAATGCGGTTTCATTATCATTTAGATCATTTCTTTCGGAAGGTTTATACAGGGGTAGTCACTCGAAGTATTACCAATGTTAATGTTAATCGTAAATGCTGTATGTTTTGTTTGTAAATATTACTGGACAGAATACAAAGCCAACCTAGAAATCAGGCCAATAAAAAAAATGACTTTATTATTGTTTCAGGTAATGCCTGACAATCGAATGAGAACCATAAAAGAATACCCATTCGACTTCAGCGATCTGAACGACGGAAACGGTCACACTCGAGAAGCACAGCCAAGATCTGACAAAGACTCCAAACATAACCGGAGTTCTGGATCGCGAGACAAGGAGAATCAACCCACAAAGAAAAATTCCAAAACAGAGAAAAACACAGATCACAAGAGCAAGAAATCGTCGATCAAGAGCTCTGGTCATTCAGAAAGGACTTCAAGGGTTAGTGAGCCAAGCAATATGACGAATACTAATCCAGATGGCAGTGCTCCTCAGTCCATATTAAGTAATACCAACGATCCAGACAAGCGAAAAGTTTCGAAGGAAAGAAAAGTGTCAAATGTTGAGAGAAAGGTTTCGATAATGGCGAATGAACAGGATAAAGAGAAGATTGCAAATGAAAAGTAAGTTAATTTAGAATTTCTTGTTCCCTTATCTGACATTATCATCATCTTTGCAGCCAATCCTGGCTTCTGTCGTCCCTTCTTTCTTAACGTCGCCTGGTTTTCGGTACCCTCATTGACTCTCGCATCCGACTCAGAGATGTCAATCTACTTGGGGCTTACGCAGCACGTGACCGAACCAGCGTTAGCGAGCATCTTAATTTTATTCGCGATATCCCTCACTCCTAGGCTGTCACGGATGTAGGTAATCGTTTTGTATCTACTTGGTCGGACACAGCCACCGCAGCGTTTTTATTTGGTTCGTGTGGTGTTCACGGACGAACTTCATCAACGTCGGCTGATTTCTGAGGGTTCACGCGGGAGGTTTAATTGTAAATTTTGGATCACGCAACTTTGATTATCAAGTCCCACATTATCCTATGTTCTATATTCCTAATCCGATTTCATTGTGAAATATGAACTGCGTTGCCCAAAATTTATGAATGAAATATTTATTGACTTATCGACCCGACTCGACTATAGCACTCGACTATAGAACAAACTGAACTATAACTTTATTTTCGGTCCAGTCTAAGTAGAAAATAAATATTGTTTACAATATTAATCCTCCTTCAAGACCTCACTAATAAAAATTACCTTAAAAACTTTTGCTCGATAAAATTTATCAGGCGCATTACAAAATTCGATCAAGTACACTAGCTTTAAACGGCGATGATAGTAGGACTGTATTGTTTTGTATTGTGTAATGCTTTTTATGTCAATCAGTAGAGAAACACAAACGAGCGGGCCACCTGATCAGAAGTGGTTACCGTTATCAAGGGTATCACCTCTACCATACTTTAAAAAATGGTTATGGGACACGTTGCTTTAACAGCAAATAGACGAATCATATGCCCCACTAGCTGAGGTCACGTTTTCCCGTAATGCGCGTGTAGCACTGGACTTCACTGGGGACCTTACTCATCAGCAGAAACATAATACTACTTATTATATCATCATCACAGCCCATAACAGTCCACTACAGAACGATCTCTCCCACGAAAGGGGAGGTTATTGTCATAATCTCTACGCCTGGCAGGCGAGTTGGAGATCGCAGTGTTGTAAATATAACAATGAGAAACGCAGCTCCCCATTTTCCAGCCAACGGAGACTCTATATGCTATACGCAGGCAATTTCATATAAGCAGCTCAATAATCTACAATAATACGGATAAAATATTAAATATTAACCTATGTACAAAATTCGAGGTAAAATCGCGAGTAAGAGATTGGCTATTGCAACTCAATTACTGCGAAACAGAAAATATTCTACCTACCTGAAAGTCTTGACTGACATACTACATTACCACACTACACACACACACACACACACACACACACACACACACACACACACACCCACACACACACATTTACACACAACCACACACACATTTACACACACCCACATAAATACGTTAAAAGTATCAACACACTTGTTTTATAAAGTTGTAACACATTTCATTATAAATTTATTATCAAGAATTTTCTTTGTCTTTGTCTATGTAACATTTGTAAGTACAATTCATGTACGCTCAATGTGGTTGTAACATTAAACACATATTTGGCTTTCGGTAGAACACTGATCTCCAAGATACAGGCCTGTGCCTAGTTTGGATATCAGGGTTCAATAATTAATTTGTACAATTATTCATTCTGTGTATTACAAGTGTATCAATGTAGTAATGTACAAATCTTATATAAATAAAGAACTTTTATTATTATTATTATTATTATTATATCTTTTATCTCGAAAATATTAGTTGCCTTGTACGACACCCACGAGTGTAAAGGGTGCTATTCTACTCTGCCGGACACCATACGGCTAATTATTATATATTTGTAGGTATTTTTATACCACTAAGGTGGCAAACATAATAACATCCCGCTTTTCTCTACATGTCTTAAATCATCATAGTCATCATCTTGGCGTTATGTCCCGAGTATGCTTGTCCCGCGTGGCAACGAAAATTATCTTTATCAATACTAATAATATTAATATTAAAAAATTATAGAATAATATAGTCGCAGCATAGAACTCACATACATTTCGACATAAACAACAACGTAGTCTAAGGCCCAGACGGCTGTCAAACAATGACTAATACGCCCACAATACATACCTCAAGCACCTTTCACGTACACTTCGTACGTATATCATACGCAACCGTTACTATGATATAGTATAGTAGGAGTGCTCCTCACGTGACTTTGTGAAAGGTGACATACACGACCAGTTAAAAGAGACCTCTACCAGCGCATTGTCTATTTAATATGAAATCTGTATAACAATTTAATATTTGCTCGATCGGTCCGAGGTTCCGAATCAATCGAGGAGACTATTACGGTAAATTTTGTGCAATGTGGTAATGTGTGTAGCGTACATTTGATACCATTGTGAAGGTAGTTTGTTCTCTTCTGAAGTGCTCCATTCCACTTTCCATCCATTTTCCACACATTTACCCTAAATATACAAACACACTTACACTTTAACCTGTTACAAACTATTTCATCTGTTCTACTTTTGTCCCGCAATAACGATTTTACACTCAGTATATCTTCGCCTTTTTCAAAAACTGCTTTCTTCTAACTCTAAACTACGCCTGTTGATTATGATAATTTCAGTGCACAGCCAGAGCTGACCACAATTCATTCACAACCATAGTCCTATATTTCTAGTTGTGACTGAACTACGCCGAATCTGCTTTTATCCTTTACATGCTTACAGCTTCAAAGAGCATTGCGCAGTACAGTACAACACAAAATTACTAATCTATCGATGTAATTTATTACTTTTGCTATTTACTACTTTGAGTATATTGATTTTCGAACTGCGGTTGTTTAGCATTGAACTTATCGTACTTATCTACCATCCTAGTCGTTAAAGATGTAGATCCCGGCTTGCACCAAATTCTTAAACACATTAAGAATGATGTATAACGTCATTTTGTACCTAAGACATGTTGTGTTTATCTTAAGCTTAAATGCAATTAAGAATTTTGTACAAGCCGTTATGTTACACAACAAAACGAGGAGAACCAAAGATGCGGCACAAACCTCCTTCGCATTGGTTTGACGCGTGCCAACGCATCTCCAAAAACCATTTACTATTTCGAGAATCAGAGGTCGAAGTCTCCGGTCACCTTGTCGCATATGAGTGACGAACGATCATACTTGTTTCCGAATATTGATTGCCATAGTTAGTCACCGTCACATGCTTCATTATCAGCAGTGAGCTCTCCAATACAGTAATCTTTGTTTAATGGTCCAACGGGAATCGATTAGATATTTCTTTATTGCCAATGTCATGCGTCTCCTATCGAAACAAATTAGTTGCTAACAAGCTATACCATCTATAAAATAGTGCTACCACGACCCGACGAAACCCCTGATATCCAAGACACAGGTCTCTGACCTACTTTGGTTTCAGAAGTTTCAATGTATTTGACCTCAGTACTATGTGTATTCTCTGTGCTATCTGTATACCTATTACATACATTGTATTTTTATTGCCTGTAAATTTACGTTTTTGTTTTTTTTTATAGAACGTCACTTATAAGTTGACGTTCTAATGTCGGCGCCTCGTACCTCTTTGCCGCGCACAACAATAAAATACGGAAATGGTAATGTTAGTTCAATTTTACGCCACACGCAAACGTAACCTGCTGACTCGCTGCGCTGTTTGGTATGACTGATAAAAGAATATACTGTGCAGAAATTATGACATATTTTCCTGTAACGCTGATAATTAGCGAAGGTTTCCAAAATATGCAAGAGTTTTTAATTTTTCAAGTTAACATTTTAGTTTATTGATTGTTCGATTAGATATTAATCTTGGTTGTTTCTATTTTTTTTTATTTGAAAAGTGGGCTTTCCAAGGCTTGTTCAGTCCTAGTATCGCTGCGAACATTACTGATTTATGTTATTGTGATTGCCTCTTACTTACATTTAAGTGCAAACCCCTTCAGCTTTTATGAACTGCAATAGGTTCTATTACTTCTACTCTTTTGGTCCCCATACGGTCAACACGTACGACGAAACAGTAATATGAATCGTCTTCGTGACACGAAATGGTTACAATTTTTATTGACTTCACTTAGTCTTAGCCCGGCTTGCACCAAATTCTTCTTTCGGCTTAAGTATTTTATTTATTTTATTTATTAAATCTTTATGCACTAAAGGTACATTGGCGGACTTATAGCTAAAGTAGCCTTATCTACCAGTCAACCGTGACAAAAAAAATATCGAAATCAGTAGACAGTGCGGGATAAACAATACGATAAGGTGAAGGAAGGGATACTTTACATCAATAAATGCTAAATTTATACAATTTTACAAAGATACAAGAAATAGTTAAACAACAAATACATACTAAAGATAGGTACATTTGGTGTAAGCCCCGCTTTATCACTGTACTAGTCATACATTAAAAGCTATTTAATTGAATTTGAACTTCAGTGACCGAGTGATAAACACTATCTAACCTTCTCTACCAAATCTACATAAAAGTTTCAAAACACCCATAAAATCGCTCACTAATATACCAAGGAAACATACGGTGATCAATGTATTAATCAACTGCTGTAGTTTGCATAACTTAATGTTTGAATTTTATGACTCAGAATCGTTTTAGTGTGTAACGTTTCGCACTATCGATGTTAGAAGCAGGAGATGTAAAAGTAAGTAAGTTCGTAAAGCATTTTATTGAAATTCTTAGCTTCAGACTAAAAAATTTTGTTTTGTTATGTTTTACTGTTAACTGTTTGATTTTGAAAAGCGTCCTTTGATTTTCTTCCCATGTTATAAAAAAATATAAGTACGACCGGTCCATGTAGTCTTACTAAATAGTGTTACCAGTTGTACTACTGGCAATTTTCCTACCCAATAGACTTACTACAAAGACTATTGGGAATTATGTTCCGAGTTGACGAACCAGTGAAATTAATCTTTCAGTTGGTATATTAATTGTCTATTCTATCATAAAAAAAGTTTGCCTCGCCAACTGAGTGGTTTTAAAATTCCTAGTCGTATCAGAATCTCCACTGAAATGTTCTTATGCAGTGGACATTCTAATTTAGTGGACATGACTTCTAAAAGCTATTTATTTATTTATTTATTTATTTTTATTTAACATTTTATTGCACACAGTAAAATACATAGAGAAACGTCATACATATAGACGACACAACAGGCACTACTTATTTCTAAAAGAAATTTCTTCCAGCAGGCCTATAGAAGAGAGATGAGATAAGTAAAGCAGATCGACGTGCGCGATATAGAATACATACTAAAATACTTAAACATACTTATCTTATATCTTATATAATAAATATAATATAAATTTATAATAATAATACAATACTATACATACATATGTATGTACAACTAGACAGAGATAGATAATGGTCCTTGACACGTTTTTTAAAAGTCTGTAGTGACGGACTGTCCCGCAAAGCTATTTATTAATAGTTATGGATAATGTAAATAGTGATACCAAAGCAAAGTACGAGTCAAACGATGCGACTTATTTAGTGCCAGCAAAGCTTCTGCTATACCAAAGGCCAACTGAGTACCCTAATTTTCCATATACTATCGTTTATTTCGCACATGTAATTTCGATGTTCGTAACAACCTACCTCATTGATCTTGACATACTTTCGCTGCAAAACATGATGGATTTAAAACACGAACTTCCGTAAGTTGTTGTCCGAATTTAGATGGACATGTTGGGAACCAGTTTGAGAGGAACTTGTTTCTCACCAACCTTTTTATAAATAAAATGGGCCATCTCTTCGTGGAGACATTATTATTTTAAATTAATTATTATACTTACAATTTCAAGTAGGCAAAGAATAATTTTATTATAATAGAACTTGACCCGTAATTTGTAGGAAAATTATTACTTACTAAAATAAAAAATAAATAGCGATAATAAAAAGCAGAGATTGTTTTCACTTGTCGCTAAGACAGTGTCATTTCAATATCCGATTATGATTTACGTCCATTAATTAACGTCAAGTCAGTAAACAATTAAAGGATCACGTTTCAACAAACACTTGTACGTAACCAAGTAAATAAAAATAAAATCAAGCACGTGTAAAAATTAGCTGTAAATGGCGATAATTTCTCAATGACCACAACCGTCCTTGTCGATTACGCGGCAAAATTATCCACTAAACACCGGCAAATGAATCTCAATTTACATAAAAACCTGTTTACGCATTAATTCCGATACACGGACATGCAAATCGAATATCTCTGCGCAATCCTTCACTATATCGATCATACCGATACTGATCGATGTATCCAGTCAAACCGTTACTCATCAAGAGTATCACTCACGACTGGCTTATCACTGTCACATCGGATTCTGTAGGCTTTGCTGTGGGCTCGGCCATTGACCTACCGGCCGGCATAAAACTGAAAGCACAAGTCACGTGCTAGGGGTGCGGGGGGATGCCAACTACGAGTAGAACCTGGCATTCAAAACCTTCACAGTCTCAGCTCACTTGCCTTGCGACTGCGCGTCGAGACATGCCTATCCGCATGCAGCTGCCTAACAGTAAAGCTCTCTGTGTTTATGGACCGTATCAATTGCTAAAGTGAACATCTGTGTCATGAAACATGTCCCACACCAGCCTACATTATCATTACGATAGTCTCCCTTCGGACCACGAGGGGGAGCCGCTGAAACACAATCATCGGTAAGCTTGGAAATTTCAAATTCGTTCTAATTATTAACATAACTGAAGAATAGAACACTGATTTATTATTAATTAGTTACATAAGTACTATTGTTTTCCTTATTCGCTCCAGCCAATATTTTATTATAGAAAGAGCTAACCCAGTTTAGCGTTGAGTTACCGTTTTTCTGTTTTGTTTACATTGTACCGGTGGGTATCGCTTTGATAATGAGCTGCATATGATTAATTTAAAACTGTTCAAACATTCGTGTCTCACTCTTCATGTCATTTATGATAATTAAAAATTTTTTTGCGAACCACGTCCTTATTTCATTACATGAAAGTCGATATTACGCTCAGTATAGATCGTAAATTATCCATTTGCTTGATACACATTTTTGTCAGAGGATTATCATGTATTAGGAAAGAAATTCCGAATTATTGCCTAAAAAAATTTGTAGATCTTGCATGGTGAAACTCAAACATATGTACCGTCTTGTACTGTACTGCATTGGACCATAGCCTTTACACGGACTCCACGGTTTCCTTTATATCTGACAAACAAAGCCTCGGGGAGAAGTTAGTCTTAAATACAAAGAAGAACCTATCGCTTGTAACCTACATAATTAATGGGCCTGTCGTGAAACTGTTAAATTATTACGTTTAAACGTGATGCACAATTTTTATGTCATGTACAGTGCCACAAACTTATCTGACCAGGTGACAGCGTCGCTATAAATAATAATATTACAGGCATTACAAATTACAAGTTGTACAACAATGTAAATAAACCCATATTCGGTTAGTAGTAATAATTTAAAAAACTACGTGTTTAAAGTTTCCTTTATTTATTATTTATTTATTTAACATTTTATTGCACACAGTAAAATACATAGAGAACACACATCATACATATAGACGACACAACAGGCACTACTTATTCCTTATTGCCCTTTTTTGTGATCAACGGGATACGTGGTGGCGGCATCGGGGCAACTCTGGGCTCCGTTGGTGCGCTGGACACCTCCTCCGTTGTTGTTGACACTTTAGTTCCAGTTTTAACCACCTGGTCAGATAAGTTTGCACCACGTCACTCGAGTATAGTAAAATTTACGAATAGAGATGTTAAACTTGTTGCATACACTTTTATGTGCCTATACATTAGGTTATGTTACTAAAGTGTCTTCGTGATAGATCATTATAACAAAATGATGCCTACATTAGTTAAATTTATTATCGTTCACATAAAAAAAAGATTGTCTCTGATGTGTTCATCTCTGGTCATCCCTTTTTAACGGTATGAAAATTAATTATTATTTATAATAAAAAAAATTATTTGGGATAAAAATCATCGCATGCCTTATATTATAACTATGATATTGCACATATTCAATTTCGTACAAAACGCATCCAATATTTTAAGCGTAAATGACGTCGAAACATTCAAACAAAACAATAATTTCATAAAGAATCACAGTTAGAACATTTGTAGAACAATCGTCCCCATTTACATCATCATTGTCTTTATTTACTCAAATTTCTTTATTTACTTAAATCTTCTTACGCTCCATTTTACTTGTAGATCGTGGATCGCTACTTCCTACCGTTACTTCCTTTGTCCTTTAATGGTCAATGTATTAAACAGTCTCAAGGGAATTTATTGCATTGACTGCATCGACCCGGCCTTTAGCTCAATGTCACAATAGCAACAACAATTTATAACACATAATCACTTATCTAACACGTATATACGTCATTTTAACTTGTCTCGGCCATTAGATAAAGATAAACTTTGCCGGAACTGTTTCCTCGGGCGTATTTCAAATGAAGGTGTTAAATGAATTTGCTTAGTATTTCCTTCAATTACATACGTTGATTAATATTTCAACACGTTGGATATTTATTGTTATTTATTGCTGTAGACTATATGGAACCTTTAGATTCTAAGACTTTCAAATAAAACAACCACTTTTCTATAAAATGTACTCTATGAACATAACTGCTGTTCAATAACCAATAATTTAAAGTTTTTGTAATTATTCACTAGATTGTTACAAATTGATGTAACATTCCATCTTATATTCATACTTATATTCATTGATAATTGTTGTAATTTCTTATATCTCAATTTACATTCAAAAATGTTTTTTACTTTTTACAAATAATACATCCTGTATACTAATAAAATAATCAAAATAAAATAACACAATAGTGGTGATAAAATAGTTAGAATAAAATAATCGAATTACATAATATTATAAACACATTAATAATATATATTCTTATATAACTTTAATATTTTAAAGGAATGGCCGAGTATCAACCCATCAAGCAGAAGGCCCATCACGTAGGAAAAGTAATCTTCACAATTACTTAGTCAACGAAATAGACAACACATGGGGTGAGTTTATCTATACAAATAGTCTAAAAATAAACACGCTTGCCGCGTGTATTTCCGCTAACTAATCCGCTACCGATGTTGATGCGGTTTTCACCATTAGTTAGAGAATTTCTTTTGGAAGGTTTGCATAATACCTGCATATAACAGTAAAAATAAGCCGAGAAAACCCGTGCCAAGCCTAGGGGGAGCAAAAGTAGTTTATATAGTAAATTATTTGTATGACATTATATAGGCCCCCGCACTGCGTCTGTCTACTCGCGATATCTCTAAAACTACTGAAGTGGTTCCGAAAATTGTTTTTTACCCACATGAAACTGCATTCTTCTCGACTATCAGAGGATACTTTATGTTCAGGAAAACCGCGGTGTACCGCTAGTTATTTATACAGTAATTTCCGTAAAGAATGAGTATAGTCGTAACGGTCTCCGGGAGAGACTAAACCTACTTACTCAGTGTACAAGGCGACTAAAGTTTTAGCGTTTTCTGCTTCTCAAGTATTTTTGGCCTGCCAAGCGTAAAGTTATGGCTAAACCCTCCAGTATTATGGAGGAGGCTCAAGTCAAAGGCAAGTGAAGAACGTAAGAAGATGTCATATTTAAATAAGGTTTTTTATTGCTTAAAGTTTTCATTTCGTAAGTTTGCATACTTACTTCATTTTTAAAGATTCAAAAATACGTTGAAGAAGGCCTGAACTATTGACGCATTTTATCCACAGATCGTCATTCGCATATTGAAGGGAAGTATAAAAAATATTCGACAACGTCAACGATTTATTCCAAAAGGGCATTATCACAACAAAGCGAACACATCGAAAGGTAAGCAATTAAATTTATCTTGAGGATGTGTCCGGATGGCGTTAGTAAACCGCGGTGTTTGTTTCTTAAATATTTCCTTAAAATTACCATCGTTGTGTTATTACAACTGCGACTACTTACGAGTAAATAACTCTATTTTCATCCCACAAAATTATTATTCGATATTAATTTACATTTTTATAAATAATTAGGAATAATGAAAATGAATATATCCGATACAAATAGAAGAGCAAGAAATATAGTAAAACCCAGAGTAATCAGAATTCAGCCCAAATAAAGGTAAAGTTATGCATTTTCAGATCATGGTGGTATGCTTGCTGTCAAAAATGTCACCAAGAAGATACCGATGTACCATCATGGGAACCCCCAAAGTGGCAGAAAGTCTGCCCATATCCATTCTGCCCATCCTACCGCTCAGTTTCAAGAATTATCACGATATGTTTAATTGGTGAGTTATTTTTCAACGAAAATATTATGTAGTTTCTTCGTTTGTATTTGTTCAATGTAGTTAAAATCAAATCTCGGTATTGCAAGGCCCCTATATACCCCCCTACCCCTATAACCAGTGGTTTTACCACTGTTTGATTTTGATTTGCATAAGGACAGAGTCTAGTTTATTATTTTATTTTGCTTCTAAAAGGAGATCGACTGCTTTGAATTCTCAGTATATGCCCTAATGCATCTTTAGTTCGCGGAATAATGTTGCATTGTTTGCAATATAGTTTTATTTTTAGCTCGCAATTTTAAACATATTGTTTTCCTGGTATTCGCTCTGTTCTTCTCCTTTTGTAGGTCCATAGTACACTTGTGACATTTTGACACATTTTTAATTGCAGGCGTGTGTCAGTGACAACTCCACTCTGTGATATCCGTGCAATTTTTTTTCAGGTCTCTTCGTATGGCTAACATTATGGATGTTAATGGGAAAAGCTGCAGCACCTGGTGGACAACTATTTTCTTTAGCATTACTGACAATTACTGCTTACTTGGGTGGAATTGTAATGTTAAAAGTGACGACATTGCCGCCTCTGTTAGGAATGCTTCTCGTTGGCGTTATTTTAAGAAACATTGGTTTTGTCGATTTCGACAATGATTATTTGCAAGTCGTATCTTATATAAGGTAAGAAACACTTCAAGTTACCTTTTCGACTTGCTTCGTCTACTTCGATTTTAATGGAAAGAATTCTACTGACTAACTTACTTTAACATTAATTTATTTACACTTTGTTTTCAGAAAAATTGCTCTCACGATACTTTTAATACGTGCAGGCATGGATTTGGATCCTAATGCTATGAAAAAACATTTTTTAACTGTAATCAAATTATCATTAATTCCTTGGACCTTTGAATTTGCACTTTTCGGTGTTTTGGCATACTACCTACTAGGATTGCCATCTTGGGACTGGGGTAAGCGACTTTTTACGTGTTTCTAAAATATACATGTTTAGACTTTTGCACAAACATTTTAAATTTTTCGGTATAAATCAAAATGTTTAATATGCTCAAAACGCAATGTAATTTTGTTTTAGCTTTTCTCCTCGCTTCGATAATAGCTGCCGTATCTCCAGCTGTGGTCGTATCTTGTCTGTTACGACTTCGTTCCAAGGGCTACGGTGTCTCAAAAGGAATACCAACACTGGTGTTAGCAGTCTCCGGTATAGATGATGCAGCAAGTGTTGCAGTCTTCGGAATAATCAGTTCCATAGTATTTTCTACAAGTTCATCTGTGACTATGACTATTATGCAAGTGAGTCCCCGGAATTCAAATTTTTATGCTATTTAATTTCTTAAAACTACAAAGTTGGTATAGATAATATAAAACAAGATAGCCCCAAAATCATTTAATAATAATAATAATCAAATCATTTAGTAATATAATGTGTATATATGAAAGCCAAAAAGTGTGCCACTTTCAGCATTATTTTCTTTCTCTCAGTGGATATTCATCATAATTTTGGTAAATCCGGGCCTTTGACAGGGTCTGCTTTCCAACTCTTTCTTTTTCACTTAACTCGGTCTCTCGGGGTCTTTTCCCTGATACCTTTACGTTTAGGTACCTATTTCTAACGTTTTCCTTGGTCTTACCAACACGTGACCAAACTAGACTAAGTGGCTATTCATTACAATCAATTAATCAATCAATACTATTCAAAAGATCATGCCAATCACGTAACATAAATGCTTTGAATTAAATTAAAATGAATCATCGGAAACGAACACGGTAGAAAACAATACAAGAGCAAATAATATTATGAAAAATTGTAATATTCCTCGTCCATTAATAAAAACATCAATCATCAATATTATTTTGTTATTTGTGAATATTTTAATGTCCTGGATACAAGTTCTCTAAACCAAGAAGTAAAGATCAATATTAAGAAAGTGTTGTAAATTAAATAACTAACTAAATTTTGTTTGCATCGTTGTATTTTTATTATTTTATTAAAATACAGTATTTTGTAATGACCTTTGTAATGACATAGACATAGACATAGACGTAACTTTATTTGGTCCAATAACACATTCAAATACTTAAAACTAACATAATAAATACATATTAGGAAAGCAGGGCGATGCGTCCTCGGACCAAATTGGACCAGCCTCAGCTTAATGCTATGAATGGCAGCAGCCAAACACAGCGCTGGTTTTCAGACTGACCCATAATAGAGCCTTATGACCTTCAAGTCTTACAAATGTACCTGTTTTACAATTAGTTTTCGACATTATGTCACTCATACTCATAACTTAATCTTTTCAGGGGCCCCTGAGTGTCGTCGTTGGTATTGCAGCTGGTGTTTTCTTAGGTTATTTCGTCAAATTCGTGCCAGAACGGAATGACGCATTCTTGGTGCCTTTGCGTGTGTTGTTCGTACTATTTGGCGGAATAATATGTATGCTGGGATTCGAGGAAATAGGATGGGGTGGTGCTGGTAAGTATCTATGCATAGTATAAGACAAAGTCGCTTTCCGCCGTTTGTATCTACGTATGTACGCTTCTTCTTCTTATCGAGTCGATGGACTAAACTCTGACTTATACTTTATTCGCCCAGTATTCGGCGACGGATACAGCGTTTGAACTGGCCTCGAACAAGTCCTCCATGGTACAAGTTTTAGGGCACGCCGAGCATGAAACGAGGTGGTCCGTAGTTTGCGGAGATATGCCACAGTCGCACTGAGAACTGTCATTTGTATGTACGCTTAGATCTTTTAAACTACGCAACAGATTCTAATAGGATTTAGACTCTCATTTAGAGAAGTTTTAGTATTTAAATGTATAATACATGCATATTACAGTAGAGGTAAGCCCCCAGAAAACCCGTGTGAAGCCAGGGCGGGTCACAGTTATTTATATATTTCAACCTTTTCTGACAATCTTCAAAGTTTAGGTGAATATTTTACGGTAACTGCTTACCATCAAGCGTGTAGACATTTGTTGGTCATCTAAGTGGTATAGAAATATTGATTTGTAACAAATATCGTACATTTTTAACCTTTTTGATTTTTTACGTTGTACTGTGGCAACCAGGCCACTTGATAGAAAGTGGTCAGTCTATGGACCATCACCAATACGTTACCCGCCTCTAATATACCTCTTGGATGATCCCATGTTCTGGGATCTGCTGGGAGTTCATACAAAATATACCTTTTACGTATAAGCTCATAATATTTTTATTTGTATCTGACAAAGTTTTCCTGCTTCAGGTCCTCTTGCTGTCATAACATTTGCCTTCGTGGCATACAAAAACTGGGCAGATCTCGGATGGGACTTGGAAGACAACCCAGCGCTTACTTCATTTGAAATCTTTTGGATGTTTTTCGAGCCAATGCTGTTTTCTGTAACCGGAATGCAAGTTGTGGTAAGTGTTTTTTATTTTGTTGAGATTAATATAAATGGATTAAATTTAGAAAACTAATAGTTTGCCATTTTAACAAATTTCTTGGAAATTCCACTCGCCATAAATAAAAGACTACAAGACTTAAGCCTCTTCCTATTTTGGTGTCCAACTGTCCACGCCACGGTGCAAAAGAACGTTTATCGTTCATACCATTAAATTCAGCTTTGGAACAGCAAGATCTATATCTATACCAAATATCGAATCGAACGGTTTTTGGTTTGCAGCATGAAAAACTCAATATTTTTAAAATTACTTTGGCACCGATACCGAATGTTTCAAAAATAGGGAAAAGCAGCGTTATGCAATAAACAATTCAATCCCCCTGTGTTGGGTAGCGGCGTTGAACTTGGCAAAATTGTAACAATTACTTATAATTTTTTTATCATAATGATGGGGATGATGATACAGACATTTACCAATTATATTGTCACAATACTCCAAAGTCACGTTGGTATGTACCCACGCTCTACTATGACCTTTATCATCGTGACGCTTGAATAGAAATACACAACAGAAATCGCTGCTGTCCATTTTATGGTCTGTGGATGACCTAGTCGAACTGAAATTTATTTATATAGCGACTCGCCCCAGCTTTGTACGAATAATATAGCAGGTATAAAATGCATATATTATACATAAAATAACGAACCGCATGGAATCTGGCAGATAAGAATAGCAGCATCACTTTACACTCGTGGATGTCGTACAAGGCAACTAATGTAGGCTGGAAAATGGGCAGCAGCTTTTGCCATTATCATATTTATAACACTGCGATCCCCAACCTCCTGTCAAGCGTGGAGATTTCTGGAAGATGCCCTAAGCCCTGCAGTGCACTGTTATGGGCTGTGATATGACATATAACCCTTCCGAAAGATATTTTCTAAATTATAGTGAAAACCGCATCAAAATTAGTTTCGTGATTTAAAAGGAGTTAGCGGATATAGACAGATGGAATATATTAAAGTTGTAAAATGAATTGTACAATTTTTGTTTCTGTTTCAGATTGCGGAATTGACCCCACATATTGTTTTAGTAGGAGGTGGGGTCCTTTTGCTCTGTATGGTCTCACGTGCTTTAGTAACAAGCTTGTTTGCTGTAAGAAGTAACTTGAATTTGAAGGAAAAAGTATTTGTCGGCCTTTCTTGGATGGCTAAAGCCACTGTACAGGTTAGTATTTTCACATAGTTTTTTCTCGCGACTTTAAAATTTTGTTACGGCGTATACTACTTCTGGCCAGCTTAGTTTTCTCTAAGGTTGGTGTTAATACTCTTAGTGCCAAAATTTACCCGCGGTACTACCGCTAGTACTACTGGTAGTACCACGGAACATTTTTTTCACCCGTGGTACTACTGATGTGTCTGGATGTGACGACAATTTATTTTACCCCTGATATTACTTATAAATTTTGAAAATAAAAGAAGACAATGTTGTAATTATTTTATTAAAGGATAAGGATAATTTCAGTCGCTAGTCCTAATGTAATTTCATTATGTATGAGCTGCGTGCAATGCTTTTTCTTGTAGGAATATCTTATATCAACAGCATCGCTATAATATTACAATCTATAACACCGCAAAATTTGCTTGCAAACAGTACCTTTTGCGTGAGAGTAACAAGCATACACCCAACATAAACTTTTGTATTTATAACATTAACTTTTTTATATTACAATTTTATACTACAATAACGGCAGGTAGACGAGGAAGCGGATTACCTGATGGAAAGTGATCACCGCCTATAATTGCCAAAAAATCTCAAGAACAGTATAGGGGATTTCCATTTAGGGTTTCAAAATAAATAGTATCGATATAAAAAATTAATATCCTTTAGTTATTTTTAAGCAGTTATTTCTACAATTTGTATGACACCTTTGTCGAAGTTAGTATCTTGACCCAAAATATAGTACCACTACTATACTATATTATAGTAGATTTGGCAACCCTAGACACCGCCGCCATCCGTGAATCACGAATGCGTTGCCAGCCTTTCAACTTGACAAAAAACGCCTATGGGCAAACTTCTTTCATTGGAAGAAGAAAAAACAACTGTTTACAATAACCATTCATTGATATTTACTTACTCGTTTATATTGGTAGTCACGGTTGTTGTTAACAGGGTCATTGTCATTCCCAAATATCAAAAGACCTTACGAAGTCACACCATGACAAATATTGAACTGCGCTTCCATTATTATGTAAAAGTAGATTAGCATAAAAAGCACCGCGATAATTTAAACCCTACTGACAGATGGTTAAGGTTTAAGATCCCACATCCAATTTAAGATGTTATTGAACGAAATGTCTCCAGATACTTACAAAAAACATTTGGATGTGTTTACAAAAATTAAGCAACGCTCGTACATAATAATGATATTTTATCAGTTCATAACAATTATATATTACCAATTGTACTTATATGTTGCGAGCTTGCAAGTGGAGAGAAATAAGTATAAATAAAAAGTAATATATGTACATCCTTAGGCCTTAAACTACAGAACGAAAGGAGGTCCGGAGAACTCAGCCTATATGATCGATAACGTTGAGAAATATATAATTAGAAAAAAATTATATTTAAGATTTCTACTACTTTTACTAAGGCGACAACTCTTGAATTGCTGTAGGAAAAGAATTATGGTAACTTAAAATAAATTTCGTTTGATATTCGATAATTCAGCCGATATTATGACCAATACGTTGAGCGATATGTCATTGGATACACAAAATTAAGTTTATTTGACCATTAATTTTTTCCACAGCCAATTGAGAGTTGTCGCCATAGTAAAAGTTGTAGAAAATGAAAAATAATTTATAAATTCTCTGCGTTATTTGTGATATAGGCTGGGGTCCATACATTTCTGCCGGTCCTTCTTTGCGTGTTTCTGATTGTAAACAATCTCGTTTTCAAAATAATAAAGAAACCTTTTATATATCCGTCGTGTCTTGTTACCTGTCCGCGGAAAATCGTTTTTTGGGTACCTACATCCACTACACGAAGACTTAAAGTCACGAGTGTTATTTTCAGGCCGCGTTAGCTCCAGTTGCCATGGACCATGTGCGCAGAATGGGCGGCGATAACAAAATGTTACATGAATATGCAGACATTGTAACTACGATGTGCGTCTTGTCCATTGTTATTACAGCACCAATAGGTGCTATTGTGATAATAATTACTGGACCGAAATTGTTATCAAGGACGACTAAGCCACCAATTTTAGAAGGTATGATTTTCTTGTACTTAATATCTAATTTATACAACTTTCGGATATAAACATTTGTTTCAAATTACTTTGGATTCAATTCTTAGAATTTTTATTTTACTTTATTAAAAGCTAGGAGCATCGGTGAATGGATAACGGGTCCGATTTGTAAGCGAGAAGTACCGACTTAGATCTCCATTTCCAATGTACCAATGACTTTTTCTGAGTTATGAAAATACATTAGCTGAACACTAACCGATGGTCTTACATCGAAATGCGAAAACATCGTGAGGATACCTGCACTTTTATCCGCCTGAATGCGTAACCATGATCTAATCTGGTCAAGTACCCCGGTTAACAGGGACACGGAGATTAGATGGCAGTTGCGCTACTGTAATTACTTGATCTGCGAAATCCTGCATCATGGTCAAGTCCCGGATCCTCATGCTCGAGAGCACAACCGGGATATGAATGCCAAGATTTATTTATTTATTTAAATTATATTATTATTTATTAATGACAGAAACGATTGGTGACTAGAAAGTACCAAAACTGACTAAGCAACATTTAAGAAACGAATTTCTTTGAAAAAAAGAGAATATTTCAACACTTAACAGGTACCTTATAGGGTAATAACTAGGTAATTGACTTTTACAGGAGATCAATCAGAAAAAAATACTATCAAAAGAGTTTACAGTAAGTTAAAAAGAAATTTGAAGGCTTCAAATTTCATAAAGGCTTTAAAGTCTATTTGAATTTTCTTTTGTGTGTGCATATATTCATAACCAAGCGTTTTTGTGGTTTGCAATTATTTAACAATTAAGGGGAAAAAATTAAATATGCCATTATGAAGACATGGTTTTGCATATTGCGACTTAACAATTAAGGGAGATACGACTGATATAAGTACAAAATTAAATATGCCATTATGAAGACATGGTTTTTCATACTGCGACTTTTATATAGACTGAGTTTTCTTTATCTAAGAGGTTGTTTCTATAATAGTCAAGAATTAACTTTGATTAAGGTATTGTGCAAGTTCTATTCAAAAGTCGCATTATTTTTACATACCATTATGAATACATGGTTTTCGGTTTCTGGGTTTCTTTGCAGAAAATGCTTTTTTATTTTTCAATACTTGAAGCAGTCGTATCAAAATTTGTTCAATATGTCATTGTTATGTCAAAAAGGAAACGCATTCTATATAAAATTACGTTTTCGTTTTGCAAGGCGTTCTTCCCATAACAGTAAAGAATTTACTTTAATTTAGGTATTGAACAAGTTCTATTCTAAAGTCGCATTATTTTTACATACCATTATGAAGACATGGTTTTCGGTGTATTATTTTCTTTGAAGAAAATGCTTTTTTTATTCTACTTTAAGCATCCTATCGATTTTTTTAATGTATAATTGTTATGACGGCGTAAATTTTACCTACGACTTTATTTTTGCAAAATCTGAAGTTCTAAGATTGAAAAAAAGTACTTCATAAACAATCTCATTTAGACCAGAATAAACAGCTAGAGGCTCTAATCCGGTAGCTGATAAGACTTAAAAGATAATCAACTTACTAGAGATATGTTAAATTTCAGGCTGGAGACGGTCCAATAGGCCATCCATCAGAGACATATCAATTATCGACGAGGAAGATTTTACGGAAAGGGACGCTGAGATGGCAGAAGACAATACAAGACCAGAGTCACCTACGCCGAAAGAAACGCCACCATCAAGACAGACTCCACCTATTGTCACCCAGCCTAATAGCCAAAGTAGTTGATGTAAAAATTGCTACACCTACATATCTATGTAGCAGTTTTCTCCCCTTATCAGTATTGTGCGTCAGACATTATATTTGCGAATTATTCATTTATCGTATTCGACTATGTGATTTGATCCAAACGTAGTCGAATACTAATGAATCATTATGTTATTGAGCATTTATAAACTAAAACTCACAAAAGTTTCAAATGAAAATTACTGCAAAAAACGATGATGACATGATTCAATATCTTATTTATATTGTGTGTTTCGACAACGTTCTTTAGAGGGTTTGCTAGTTTTGCCGGTTCTTAAGAAAATGCAGTTTTGTTTTAATGACGATAATTTCATGCAAAACTTACGTCATCGAGGGAGATTTGAAGATTTTGATATTACTTCCAGTGTTTTTATAGAAGTTTTTACTGGATTCACTTCTTTCAGTGGCCAAATCATTATGCTTCTGAATGATATCGTCACGGTAATCTTAAAGTATTATGAAACATATAAGTAGTTGTAGATGTTGCCTTATGATATTGTAAAATACATATCCAGTAATGGGTAAAAAGAATTTCCTCATAATGAGGACCTAATTGGCAACTTGAAAGCTGAATTTCTTTTATGGTGAAATACAAATAAATGTATTTACGACAAAAGGTGATATTTTAGATTTGTCTATGTTTTTAATTATTTGTTTCCATGTACGATAAGAGAATACCATTTAACTATAAAAGCAAATGTATGGGTGCTACCAGGTGATTAGCGATATAGGAACTAATAACTAGAAAGTATGATCTTAGAAGTTAAACAACATATTAGTATAATACTATCCATGAATTGTTATTCGGTAAAAATATAAGTTCCTTATAATTTATCAATAATGCATGTAAATATAAACTTAATCATTAAGCTGTAAATGTATATAAACCATTTTCCTTATTGCATACAAGTATTAATAAGTTAAAACCGTTGATGTTGATAAAACCAAATTATGTTACAAATTGTAAATGTTTAGCAAGTTGACATTTAAAGTCTGAAATTAGCCGCGTTAGGCACTATTTTCCGACATGCGATGTTTCTCGTAATAGGTAATACTAACACATTTTGAAAACGAGTATACTGCGTATATTTCATTAGAAAAGACAAAACAAGTTAGCGCATCGGTGATAATACCGAATATGGTACAGAGCAACTAAAATGCCGCCAGTAGCGAAACAATACTGAAGAAAAGACAACTAACGCCTATTATTTTATTCACTCACGATAATTACTTTATTTTGTTTATGAGGGAGGAACAACTATTATATTATACAATCATCTTGGCGTTGATGTGAAAATGTGAATATGCCTAATGGTATTTTGCCATGCGCACCCCGGGCCCTCCCGAGTTGGAGCGCAACCGGCACATAGCGCCGAGATGATCATGATGAGGAAGAATGGTATTTTGCCATTTAATTACTTATATATATTTATGTAAATAATTTTCAGTATTATACGTTTTACTGAGATATGGTTGGTACCTATCTATAAATTGTTTCTTAGTCGATCGTTCAAATATGTTTTATGAACATGTTTCTCTTAGAATAAAAATTTAAAATATTATGACGGTCAAATAAGATTTAAAATTCTGACCGATACCTACTATTGTTGTTTTATTACAATTTTTTTTATACCACTAAGGTGGCAAACAAGCTTGCGGCCTGCCTGATGGTAAGCAGTCACCGCAGCCTATGGACGTTTGCAATACCAGGGGCATCACCCACGCGTTGCCGACCCCATAAAAATCTTTTAACCCCTTTCTTGAAGAACTCCATGTTGTACTCTCCAGGGAAAACCTCTGCAGGTAGTTCATTCCACAACCTTAGTGTGCGTGGGAGAAAGTTCCTTTGGAACCGAACAGTTCGCGACCAATTTGGCTCCAAAGCAAGCAATTTAGCAAGTACATAAAATTTTTATCGATGATGGATAGCCACTTTAATTTGTAAAATACGAATCTCTTGGGGGATTCTTAAACCTACTGTGGTATTCACATAGCTGTCTGATCAAGCTTCCTTGGTAACAAGATACATACACTGGAGTTCTTCGGGGATCAATCAAACAATGCAAAATGCTAATTTAATGCCTAATTCGCCAAATTATTTACCAAGCCTATGCATGCAAGTATCTATATGTACCTATCTATATGTACCTATATAAGTTGAATGAAACCATCGACGGCATTGAAATTGTGGGTCGAGAGCTGTCCCACCTAAACGGGGTGTGAATTCTATATGTTGATTCTATAATATTCTATAATATACTAATAGGTAATTTATTTGTTGCAATTTGTACTACTACAATTTGGTTGGAGGAATACATCAAATTTCCTACCACCTTCCTGACATCTATACTACGGATGAAGAATTTGTTTCAAGTCAGGTTTCTTAGCGGTGTCTGTTGGCAGTGCGTGATTTAGTTCAAGTGAGAACATCTAGATGGCTCTTTCATCATGATAGATATTCTGTAATAGTAGCACAAAAAAAGGTAGTAAATATTCTAATCAATGTACTATTAGCCTTTGCAGTTTGGTTTGGATTGTCAAAATGAGTTGTTGCTAATTTTTTATATCACAGAGGAAGAAAATAGTTGTCACCGTTTCCCGTAGACATATAACCGCATCAGCCAAGGAATCAACTACCAACCCTGCTTCCGGTTGCCCTTGTCGGTTTTTTCCTTTTAGCTTTAGAAGCCACAGCAATGCGTAGCCGGGGGCAGTAGTAGGCACCTAATTAATTTATAAATTTAATTTTTCAAATCAGTTGTATATGGGCTCCTTGAAGAGGGAACCGTGGCTATGGCAGTTCAGGGGTCTTCATTTTTATATGAGCAACGCATTTTTCATACCCCTGGGGTTTGCTAATGTCCATAAGCAGCGGTGACAACTTTCTATCAGGTTGGTTGCCTCTTTGCCTGCAGATTGCTTTGAGGAACACGGGCCACCGTCCACTTCACCGGCCGTTGCTCTACGACCGATTAATATAAAAAACTGAAGAGTTTAATATACTAGGCAATTACTTTATAAATAAACTGTTAGGTATACTTAACGAATAAAAATAAAAATAAAAACACGTAGTACAGAACAAAGTCTACAAAAGAAATAATGGATATTCATCAGTAGGCAGAATTATTGTTCCCAGATATTTAATTTTAGGCCCCGTGTGATATTTGCCATTTAAAAATTGATCGAACCTTCAAACGGGATCGGTTACGAGTAGATTCTTATGTAGAAATAACTTAAAACGGATATAAATAAGTAATATTTAACCAATATGCATACAGTTGTAGTACTACTTACCTACTAAATAATAGTGCTGACCAATATTGCAAGTAATTTTCAATTTGTAATTTAAGTATTACAAAACGCCTGATTTCAGTTCAGACAACTTTTAATTTATTCGCCAAAGGAAAGCCTGATTGCAAATTGTTTCCCGTTTTGGAATCCAACAAATCGTGGTTTGAATTCTCAAAGACAAGGATGTCTAATGAAAAACAATTCCAGGCATTGTTTTTGGCCTGAAAGCATTTTATTCATTCTTTCTCTTTGGGGAAGACAATACCGTGCTAAAGTGCAATACGTTTTATTTCAGAAAGAGTGGTTCCTATCGAGAATTTTAAATTAAACTCAAGATTCTTTGAAAGTAGGTATATGTTCATTTATTAGAACGTAGGACAGGGATGCTGTGACGATAGGTAGTTAGCCGCTGTAGTTTTTCGTTTATTGAATAATTATTTACTCCACTCATAAAAACATGAAAGAATGAAATGGACTAATAAGAATAAATAAAAATATTTACAAAAAAGATGCACAGGAAATTAAGTTGATCCCTATAATCGATGGTTCCAAATCCATTTTCCAACTATCGATATTCGGTGAAAGTAATTTCGCTGCAGTAAATAACACTGATTTCACCATAATACCCGAAGCAAGGTCAGAAAAAGGGTCAAAATGAATAGATGAGTCTCAATATAAGGGCCTGGTTGCCACCAAAGATTGAAAAAGGTCTAAAGATTGTCCCATAAATTTTGTTCTCGACTACACGGTGGATAAGTGAGGTTTATTTTCGAAGATTTTAGCGAAGTTCCAAGCAAGTTTCGCCCGAAAGATGTAGGTGATGTAAGTAGTTTCATTGTGTGGTGAGGTGAGTAAAATTGCCGATAGGTATCGAGCTTGGTAAAATACGGTGGCGTAGCGTTGGTAGTGTTACAGTATCTTTTGTTTACTGCACTGATTAGAGATAGGTATTTCAGCTGATGATATCGCAAGAATTGGAAATCTAAATTTAAACTTGTTACGACGATCATGGGCTAACTTGGTAAGTACTCATACGGAAGTCTATGTAAATTTTTTGACAATATTATTTAATGGAGGAATATCAGGAGTGACGGGAAGTTCATCTGGATGCGTGGTCTTGTCGCTTAAGTTATCTATGGGTCGATTGGGTGGATAATGTAAAAGCAGATATTATCTACTTAAATTACTTGCGGTCTGCTAAATGCAGATGCAGGTATGTTTTTTACATTAACACCAAATGTATATAAATAATAAATAAATAAATAATAAATAATCTTTGACAAATTCACACAGCGCCATCGAGCTCCAAAGTAAGCAAAGCTTGTGTTATGGGTGCTAGATAACTGATAAACTACTATATGGCCCTATTATGTCCACTAAACTTGCCAAAAAGGTTGGATGAAAAAAAAGGAAAATCCCATAAAAAGCTCGTAAATTCACAAGTTTTCTATGTACAATTTCCGCAATATCTTGCCAACACCCGAATAAACAGTCGCCCTTTCATTAATACTTTCCTCCACGACCCTTGTAATATGGCCGTTCAATATGTTCCCTAGTTTTATCGATAATTTAATTCCGAACTCCCAACACTATCCGGCCCCGAGATAAGTTCGACAAGTTGCCGTCTCCCACTAAAATATGTAGCGACACGATATTGAAAAGTTCCCCTTTGTAGGTTCCAGCTTCTCCAGAACTCTATTGATCATTTACTCTGTTTCCGTAGAACGGTTGGGGTTGCGTGTGTTCTGTTTAGTTTGCTTAGTTTTTTAACTTTTCACTTTCGTTATCGTAAATTAGAACGGCCGCGGTAATTTTCTTCGCGTGTTTTGGGCGAAAACTCAAAGGCCCACTTGTGTCAAAACTTTGGGTTAAATCGTTAACTAAGGGTTGAAGTATTGATTTTTTGCTCATAGCTTATATTGGCACAATGTATTTGTATTGCAGAAAAGGGCTATTCGCGCGATTTATCAATTGAGACCTAGAACTTCACTAAGAGATAAATTCAGGAATATTGATATAATGACAATGCCGTCACAATATATAAATGAGAACTTAATGTATGTTCATAAAAATGTACACTTATTTAAGAAGAATAGTGATGTTCATAATATTAATACGAGAAATAAAGATAAGCTTGTTGCTGGTGCTTGTCGTCTAGCCAAAGTCCACAAATCATTTATGGGTCAATGTGTACGCTTTTATAATAAGGTTCCAACAGATATTCAGAATTTACCATTGAATAAATTTAAAGTCGCTATAAAAAACAAATTATGTCAAAAAAGTTATTATAGTATATCTGAATATGTAAATGACAAAAGTCCATGGGACTGAACTGCTGTTCTATACAGGTATTTACTTTTAAGATAGTATATAGGACAAATAATGTATTAGTACATAAGACATGTTTAAAAAAAAAAAAGAATTAACGTAGGCTCTGTGGGTTTCTTGCCGTTTCTTTTCCCCACGGAGAACCACCTTGGAAGCGGCGTTAATTTTCCTTCCTCTCCCACACATGGTGTCTCCTGTCTGCGCTAGGGTAGGGGTAGGGTAGTAGTTAGAGTAGGGGTAGGGTAGGGTAGGGTTGGAGTAAGATAGAGGTAAGGTAGTATAGGGTTGGGTAGGGGTAAGATAGTGGTAGGGTCGGGGTAAGATAGTGGTAGGGTAGGGTTAAGGCAATGGTAGGATAGGGTAGGGGTAAGGTAGCGATAGGGAAGGGATAGGATAGAGTAGGGTGGTAGCGACTACCTACCACATACAGCATGTGTGATGCACGCTCACTTAAAAGTCTGTCTGGCGGTGGCGTGGGGGCCGGGTCGCTCTTTTCCCTCAAATATGGTTGAATTGGACGATGGCTGGGCCCTGCGTTATACTCGTGAACGGGTGCTGCCTTGGTGGACTGGCTTACTCTTGCTGTAGTTTTAGGTGGTTTTTTCTTAATTATACTAGACATACCTATATAATATAATATAGAGTTCCGGCTCTGCCTGGCATTGTCCAGCACGGTTCGGTTGGCGAGGGATACGTTTATCTACGGTCATAGGGCGGTCAGCGTGTCACTGTGTGTTTCCTTCCTACTTTCCTATCCCCCTCATTTTTGACGATTGAAAGAGATATTTATTGTCCTAATCAATAAAGAAATTTTGATTTTGATTTTGATTTTTTTGATTTTGTCCTAGTAACAATTATCTCAGAGATCACTAACCTACTTTACGAACGAATTGTGGATTATTTAAATGTACTGGTTTCTATCGTTTTATTTTCGTATACCATCGTTTTATATACATACGTCCATGACGTATGTAAAAGTGATGTCTTTTACGTCAGATTTTAAATAAATTCAGACATGTGGTTTTTGACATTACTTACCCAGAGTTAACCCTCTAACCCGCGCATCGGTGACTTAAAAATTAACTCAAGTTAACTCAAGTTTAAACGCTAACTCTCGGTGTTGCACGACATAATTCGAAATTAATTGCGGTAGTATTTACCTCCAAATGAACCAAACTAACCCAGCTTGGAACAAGTGGGCCTTAGGCGCTGTTCTAATTGACAACGGTCGTGCGACAGGCGGTTTTGAGCTCTCCTATTAGTCGGACGACGTTCATCGTACAACGTTGACAATTAAGCGAGCAGCCACACAGAAATGACGTCAGACGCAGAAACGTCGCGGACGCGGCGCCCGTTTAATTTACTTTCATACAAAATGTATAGAAACTTCGCGTCGCAAAACATACAGCAAAGACAGGGCGCGGACAGGGCGCGGACGCGTCGCAGACACGTCTTAAAACATACAGAAAGGACGGGGCACGGGCACGCCGCGGACGAGAGCGGGGGTGCGGGGAGCCGGGCCTCGCACGCAGCGCTTGCTGTCCTAGTCTTGCCTGCGTTCTTGACTGGTCCGCGACGGCGACGCGTCCGTGCCCCACACTTCCTGTGTATGTTTTAAAAATAAATAAATCATAAATAAATATTCGTGGAGTAATTCACACAGCGCCATCTAGCCCCAAACTAAGCAAAGCTTGTACTATGGGTGCTTGATAACTGATATACAACTTACATACTTTATTTTTAAATACATACTTATTATACATAGAACACCCAGACCCGTAACCCGTAAAAAAGTCGCGTCCGCGTCCCGTCCGCGACGTGTCTGCGTCTTACGTCTTTTCTGTGTGACCGCTCGCTAGGACAGCGCCTAATTCTGTATTATGGAGGTATAGATTAAGAGCATTACCAACTTAAGAATCATATCCCTGTGCAGTCGCATAGAAAGAGAAAAGAGAGCATTTTTTTAATAATGCTAAGATTTATTTGAAATTTTCCTAATAAAAGAAACAATGTTTTACGATACATTTGTACTTAAATTAAATTAATAATAGATTATAAATAAAACTGGCAATTTTACAAAATTTAATTTAGGTACCTATAAGACAAAGTATCTACCATTTCATGAACACAATATCATGAACGGTCATTTATAAAATAATAAAAAATGGACGTCAAGGACGAGTGCCTAGTGCGTAAGAGATAGATAATTGGCCATTCTTCTTTTGGTAACTGCACTTTTTTTTACATATACATAATTTGTGCTCTTGGACTGTGCCTATGTATATCAGGGGGCTCACCATGAGTTCTTATAGCAGGACTTCAACAGAACTGCTTAGAACGAGACAGCGCTATACGTGTCACATAAGCTTGTTTCGTACTAAACTGGGCCGTTCTGTTTAGGTCCTCTGTGCATGAACTAGGTAGGTACATATTGCGTGTTTGACGGAAAAACCTAAAACAAATAAAAATATAATTAATAACAAGTAGATACTTAATACCTACATTTTTAATCTAAACAGATATAACTGGAGAAAGTACTTTCCCACAAATTTAAATATCAATACCTAATCGTAATTTCCACCGATTCACACCTTTTCCCACAAAAAATATTCTACTCCATCCCTTTCCGGGGGAAAGAATAAGCAAAAATTATTCGAGACAAGTCGCGCTGACAATTCCCTTTTTAATAAAGCGAATCTTTCTCTAACTGTTAAGTTAAAACTGCAAACTTGTGAGAAAGAGCGAAAGATTGCAGTGCGGGCTGCTTCTAACCGGTTCCATCCTGATATTACAGACGCCATCTTGTTTCAACCAGACAAAACACGCATAAATCAACTCTATTCCACTTTTATTAAAAGAGCTGCATCTACATGACGGATCGTCCACAGTTTTTGTTTAACTCACACTGCGCTTTTGTGTGTTTCATATTTATGAGTTTTATTGAAAAAGTTTTCAACAATGGATCCATTTTGAGGTTATTATCCAGCTGTAGGATTTATGTTCCATAAAGAGTTTACAACATATTGGATTTCGTTTACGTGGACCAAAAGGTGTTGATGTTATGAGCAGCGTCCTTTTATAGACTTTGTTGTGTAATATTGAAGATTCATTTTCAGTTTCGCCCTTTCAATCCGCAGGTAACAAAAGAGGTCGCTTCAAGGACCTCACGAAAACATAGATAGGCATCAGCTATTAACACTCCAGCCTGTCGTTTCCCTTTAAGCCCTTTGAGCATCCAGTAGAATCCGGGATCAGGTGCCTTTCATACACTGCATTGCGGATAGTTTTTGGAGGATATTTTGATGAAAGCCTTTTAGGCAATATGGTAAACGCTGAAGGCTTCCGAATTTCTAAGACATAAAGAGATGGAGCCGACGAAAACTTATATTTATGTAGGGTTATTTTCTATTCGCAAATCACATTTAAATGTCGCAATTTAACACCATACAAGACAATATAGTATATTATTATTGTATCTTGTCGTTAAAGTCCCGGTTGTGCTACCGCGCACGAGGGCCTGGGGTCCACCTTGACCATGATCCAGAATTTGGCAGACCAGAGAATTACAGTGCGACTGCCATCCGACCTCCGTGGCCCTGCTACCATGGGAACCTGACCAGATTGGATCATGGTCATTCAGTCGCTTGAATGTGCGGGTTCCATCATGTTTTCATTCAACTAATGTACTTACATAACTCAGAAAAGAGGCCGCAGTGGGATTCGAACCCGGTAACTCTCACTTATCTCGGATAACTTAACCACTCGGCCACCAAGGCTCTTCATCGTTACGATTGAATTAATCTTTAAATAAAACCAAAATAGTAAATCAGAATATTCTAGAGCAAGCAAGACGCTGTCAATTTCCTTAACGTCGTACGACATCTAACCCAATATGTGAATAGCAAACTAAGAGACCACAACAGGCAACGTTTGTAGTCTAGTTGGCTTTACTTGCAGCTTAATTTCAACTATGCATGCAATGCACTTGTGGAGCTATGCACTGTGAACTATTGAGATGGGCTAATTAAGTTTAGCTTAGTTGTTCAACTTCGGAAGAGGCATTAGTTCTCTGAGAAGACTAGTTAGAATCGATAATGGTTAAATGGAATTTATCGGGAATGTCATGTGATAGGTACGGTAACCATGGCGCGTTCATAGTTTCGATTATGATTTCAGAGGAAGTGCAATTACAAACATTATAAAACTGTAAAAAAGTGTCTGTACATTGAAGATACTTCATAAAAAATAGTCTGGATAGGATGCCCAAAAAAATGTTTTTGGAACTTTTGTCCGTGTGCCTGTCTGTTTGTTCGCGCATTATGTAAAAACTACTGAACGGATTTTTTTTATAGTCTGGTAGCTTTAAGTTCAAGGTACAACCTAAGACATGTTTCATCCAATTCGGGTAGGTAAAACTAGAGATACAGCTTGACATCCCCGTAGTACTAGCAATTATACAATAGGGAGGGTCATATAAAACGGAAACGTGGACAAAGCCAAACTGTCATGAAAACTATTTCAACGCGGACGAAGTCGCGGTCAAAAGGTAGTAAAAAAAGAACTCCACCTGTCACTTTGCAGACTATGCAATTCTAAAAATCACGGTACCAAATCGTGTTAGAGGTGAGCTAAAGGCATTATCTTCGCACGCTACTGCTCCGATATCATGCACTTTACAGGCCAATGCATGAACCGATTTTTGGAAAACCGCCAGCGCAAGACTTCTATTTGCTATTGGACAGTTGTCTGATTTTAGATACGTTTCAAAAAGTGCTTTCGTAAATCCAACTCTCCGTCTAAATGATTTGCTACTATTTTTCGCTTTCAATCTTTAAATTCTTTGCAGTAAGCGAAACGGGGAAGAAAATGGTCGTGTATTTTTACTGGATTTGCTTACTGTTGCCGAGACGGTAGTGTGGTATTCAAAACAGATAAGAGCGTGCGTAGTGGGAATGCAATACTTGCGGATGTCTGCAGGACTAACCCACGTTTCAAAGACAGGAACAAATTGCATTTCTTGAACAGTGTGACGTAGAGATCCGCAATCAGGAAGCACGCTTACGCTGTATACGAGTATAAACTCGCTACGAATACAAGAATACAAATCTATTTAAATTTTCTACTATCCATGTGTCTGTGTTTTGAGATGACGAAACAGAAGAGAAGGTATAATTTAGTTACCTACTCCAAGCAAAGTAAAATAAAAAGAACAGTAGATTATAGCTACTGCCGCGATTTTGTCCGCGTAAAATTTTGTTGCGCCATGACAATTTGGATTTGATATGATTTCTTTTTAGGATAGGTAAGTTAGGTACTTTGGACAGTGGTCGTTTGGGAAAGTGGACGTACCTCATAGACCTGCACCTATGTATTATTCTTGATTGTGCTATAAGCAATTACATGCCCTCATACCTGGAGGTTGAAAACTTTATTATTATTATTATTATTATTATTCCTGAACAGACAGGCAGTTGGAACAACTTATATGTCTGTATCTCATTATCCTCAACCCATTGACATTCCCAATTAATTATTTTGGTTTTCTTGTAATGTTCATCCAATCGATTCTTAAAGGCGTTGGTACTCGGTGCTGATATAACTTGCTCAGGTAACTTGTTCCAAGGTGCCACGACTCTGGTGCTGAAAAAATTCTTGTGCAGGTTGGATTTAACATTGCATTTACATTACGTACAACATATTTGACGACCTGAGTGGTCAACATGCCAGTCAACCACGCAAGAGGTCCCGGGTTCGATTCCCGGCCGGGCAGAAATTTAAATGATGAATTTTAATTTCTGTTACGGGTCTGGGTATTCTATGTATCATAAGTATGTATTTAAAAAAGTATATAAGTAGTATATCAGTTAGCTAGCACCCATAGTACAAGCTTTGCTTAGTTTGGGGCTAGATGGCGCTCTGTGAATTTGTCCACGATTATTTAAAAAATAAAATATAAAAAAGCAGCAAAGATTTGATGCATCGTTGAATGTATAATTTGATTGGGCTGTTCGACATAATATTTGTAACCACATAATGTTCAAATAATTCAAGTGACGACATTCTCAAAAATATCGTTCAGAATATCATTATTATCATTGTATTAGGTACAATATTTTTCAGAGGGAACTGAATAAAAAGGGACTGTATAATATTACATTACCATCGACCTTTTTACCTCCATTCCCATTCTTCCGATAAGGAAATTCAATCCGTTGATCCTGTACCTTTCAATATTATCATATCATCCATCAGCCATTATGATGTCAACAGTTGAAATATAAATAAAAATTGATAAATTGCCTCAGTGAGATGATGGATATCATAAGCTCCCAATGTTTAATAATGAAGTGCTCGTCGAAAGTCAATTCTCCCAAATGAATTGGTTCGAGCATAAATACGAAGTCAAAATGTCATACATGTTAGTACTTAAATTATTATCACTTAATCAGTACTTAGCTTATTTATCCTCCATATAAGTGGAGGAAATTGTAACCAAGATTATGCCTACGATTGGCTGGCGGGTTGGAGATTTCAGAGTGAAAGAAATCAATAGAAATCTCAGCTACTGTTTTTTCTGGTTTACGTAGGCTAACAATGCAAATAAAATCAGCTCGTATGCCTTTGTGCCATCAGTCGCCTTTTATGCAGTATTTTTTTCCAGGCACCTCACCAAATCCATATATCCTATTTTTCTTTGGGTTATTTATTAGGTTGAGATCGGTTTCATAGCTGCTTACGATCAGGCGGGCATGTTTACCACCTTAGTGATATAATTTTTTTTTTGTGTGATTTTTGACTTCCGTATTGATTTAATAGTGCCTCGACTTGATCATTACATATTTATTAAATCAAAATTAGGCTAAAATAAAAAGAAAGAGTCCATAATGTTAAAGGCAAGCCATATAAATGCATACATGAACGTGAACTGAACTGGCTCCACCCATTTCGTGTTAGAAGGGCCGTTATAGTAGCCGATGTGGTCCGTTGGCATGATACCAAGCTTTTCGACTGTTCCAGTAATAATTTTATACTAGAGATTTATTCACAAAAACCAATAAGTACCTTCAATGTAATATGTTAATGTGTTGAGGCCCGTCAGTTTTTGTACATATAAAAAGGGCTCAGAGTCCGCCTGGACCGTGATCCAGGATTTGGCAGATCAGATAATTATAGTATAGCGATTGCCATCTGACCTCTGTTATCCTGGTACCAGGGGAACCTGACCAGATTGGATCATGGTTATATATTCAGTTGCCGCAATGTGCAGGTTTCATGACGATGTTTTCAAAGAAAAGAGTCATTGGTAAATACATGGCCGCAGTGGGATTGAACCCAGTACTTCTCGCTTACGTGTCGGATACCTTAAAACTCGGCTACCGACGCCTCATAGACCTCTACAATTTCATCCATTAAGATTTCATGTAACAAAAATGCAGAACCGCATACCTGTATTGCACTAAACTGAGCCGAATAAATCAGGTCCAGTGGTTTCCAACAACGTCAGCCATTCAAAATGACCTTTGAAATTGCCGGTGAGTTCGCCAACATTGTCACTGCAATGAAGTGCTGATCCAGAAACCAAAATTAATATGTATTTATTACATCCCAATTTAGAGCAGCCACGATTCGGTTGAAACTGGTTTAATCCGCCCAATACAAACCGCAAGCGGATTTGTTTTATGCCATCTGGTTCAATTTGAAGTAATACGGTGAAATTAGTAATATGACAACGAATTGCGGAGGTTCACGGTTTGATTGTTGCAAATAGATTATTAAATGCTGTGTGACTGAATGTGTAGGGTTTATTTATCTTATACATAAATGTATGTACGATTTTGGTCATCAATTATGTCCAAAAGTGGTTCGTCTTTCCGTGTAAGTTAAACATCTATAGTATACACGGTTATAGCAGCCATTGTACAAAGGTGAGCTTATCCTAAAAGATATATTTTCCAGCCGACCTTACATTTTGGAGAAAAATCATTTAAAATTCAACGGGTGTAATATGTGCCATTGTAAGATACCAACTGTACATTACATTGTTTATTGCACTCGATAGACTTTGTCTACGCCTATGGGATACGGGCGTGTGAGTGTGTATTCTACTAACTACTGTATGTGTTTGTTTGTTACTTCCTCACGCTTAAACGGATGAACGGATTTGAATGAAATTTGGTAGATAGCTATTTTAGCGTCTGGAATAAGACAGGCTACTTTTCTCTCTTCTTCCCGCTTCCCACCCTACTACCCTCACTTGCGCGATATAACGTCTAGTCCACGCGGGCAGATCCGCGAGTGGAAAGCTAGTGTGCAAAAAGCTTTGTATGTGTATACATTAACTATTTTAAGCATCGTTCCCTTATTGATTTCTTTCGGTACAAAATAGCGTATTCCACGCATGTGAAGACCTTGTGGGAACAGCTACAAAGTATCCCGCGCAACTACTGGAAAATTTCAATAATACCCTCGTTTCCACATAAAAACTCGGCCTATCTCCAAAAGATTAAGCTGTAGACGCCGGCTGGGCGAAAACACCACTGACTTACATTCTTGTCACGTTGAAATCAAGACCCATAAGGGATAAGTTCCCGGAGTTTCAATATCGGAGTTTAGAGGACCTTTTTAGAGATCCGCTCGTGTACGTTCGGAAGGAAACCGAAAGTTAAAACCATGCACGGAACTACGGGTACCAAGGGTGAAATAACAGGTGAGGGTAGATCGTCTCCATGGCAACCCCATAGAAGGACCAGGGTGAGAGTAGTAGTAGTAGTAGTAGGCAACCCATATATTTTTTTCTTAATTGATATCTACTCGTTCATATAATGCACGATTTTCTTGAATAACAGATGCTTTTATAACAGAGATTGGGAAGACATGACTATGGCCGGATCTCCTACTATATTTCGAAACATTACTATGAAGTCTTCACAGTGCGCCGAATGCACAGGGTTCCAATCCAATTAACAACACTTGAGTGGCGATCGGCACTACGTGTACGTCAAGGGTTTCCCACGTAATTCGGCAAGCCGTTTGATCGATTTTCATTTCAACGAAAACTAAACGATCACTCAATTGAACAATGCCTCATTTCGACGAAGCTTTAATTAACCGATGTAATAAATCGTCGAAAATCCTATTAGCGAAATTCGTTTAATCGACCATACATATTACCGACACATTATTTAGCCTATGTAACATTTCACCGAATTGTAGGTCAAGCACCGAAAGTGTAGATCAAAAGGAACGTATATCGCTCATACTATAATAAATTTATTAAAACGAGAGAAATCAACTGTCCCTATATACAAACAATATATTTTAGTACTTAGTATGTTCCCGGGAAATACCGGTAGCGATGTTTTCCAGAATTTCCCAGTAAATTGACTTTATATGCAGTACCGGTACTGAGAAATTATTTCCAGGGCGAAGTATCAACGGAGAACACTCACTCGGGTTTTGGGAGCATTCCGAGATGGAACTTATATAACAAATCTAAGCAAGTACCTAAAATAGAAAGCTGTAACTTATATAACAAATTTAAGTACCTACCTGTAATATAAGGTTCGAAAAAAATGCAAATTCGCTGACGGACGTATCACGTAAACTACTTGTCTATAAGGATTTGGAAGCGTTTCCTGAAAAAGCAAAGTTTCAGTGACAACAATAATTTACATCATTTGTGGCCCAAAAAAATCCGTGGCTGTGCCCTGTGTTCATGCTGCACTGTGCTCCATGACCAGCAAATTATAGCAGACGTAACGTAAGCCTTAAAACAGGACTCAAAAACTGAATTCCGAAAAACCTTACCTATACCTAATTACCTATTCGACAAGGATAAAAAAATATTTAACATTGATATATTGAATTACGACGATAAATTAGATCGGCATAATAATATCTTACCTCCGAAATAACTCTACTCCCACAAAGCTTTTCTATGACATCATTTAATTATAAAACGATATGATTTCGATGGCATCAGACCGAGAGTTTAATTACCATCATCAAACAAACAAACAAAAAATATATTCCTACAGAAAACTCCAAATTAAGTAAAGGTAAACCTGCTATCGGCTTTTTGGAGGACTCACTCGACAACATCTCGGTGAATGGTTGGAGCGCCACTGCCTACAGAATAAGCTCTGGGGCTGATTAAGCAGTTTACATGCCGTAGCTGTGGCTGTGGAATAGGGATGCCAAAGATTTGTTGGATAAGGATGCGGATACGAATAACTGAATAGTATTAGGATTTTAAGTATGAAATTGATGTTTTGTATGGCGATAATGTTGGATCATACGAGAAAATTTTTAAATTCCTTTATAACGGCAAATTCAATTGCAATGAAACAATAAGACAGCATTGTAGGTAACTAGTTAAACGTCATGTTTTACAACTACCCTTTTGACCCGTTCCTTTTTCCTTAAAGAGGCTATTGGGGGAATGATCGGGTCCTAACACCAGCCTCTGGGTTTAAGCTAACCTCAACGGCACATGATCTCCCTGCTGGCAGACGGCCTAGGCCCTAGCGAATTTTCCCTAATGGGTTAGCTGTCGTCACCAACTCTCCCACTAATTTTTGTTTAAGGTGTCAAGCAGAAAACCGCTTTTCTGTAATTCTGAAAGCAATTATACCCTGGCTGGCAGATTTACCGATAGAAAAAGGACAGGCAAAATACAAAGGAGTTTTTTAAACCAAGAGTATAGACCGTTACAGTGTGTTTTTAAATTCGTTTTTAGTAACTGTTTATAATAATCGGCTCTCCAGAACGGCCATATTTGCGATCTGAATATAAAACGGCATTTTTAATACAATTTATATACCAAATACCTTATTGAATACGATTCGGTTGTGTTATTCCCAATCTAACTACCATTGTAATAGGTAAGGTTAGGTAGGTGTAAGGCTCTTTTTTGCCAGTGTTACTATTTTTGAATTATTCCTGCCAGGTCACGTCTCCCCATCTTTTCGAAGTTGTAATTACATACCTACAGCTACGATACGGTGTACTTTAGAAATTTTAAACATTCTGGCTATAAAAACCTCGCGTGTATAAATAATACCATGAGGGGGCGACAGTGACTTTCCATCAGTAGTTTCCCTATCAGGGGCGTGTTAGGACAATAATGAATGTAGCGTAAAAAGGTACTTCAATGAATCCAATCAATTCCCTTCAATTCGACAGTGAACATTCAATAGAAATTCTCGACCCCAAACTTTCACATATTATTCGAAACTTTTATCTCGGTTCTTTGTTACGGATACGGATATTTAATTATTACGCAGCTTCGTAACATCCCTGGCTCTGGAGTTAAGATCACTCGTCGCGGGTCAAACATACCCGAGTCGAGCGAGGTCGGCAACAGCAGAATTCATTGTCATGCTTTATTTTGGGGCGAACTCACCTTGGGTTCTTCGAATGTTTGCTGGCCCCTTTCCAGGCCCCATTATTTTCGTTAGAGATTTCTGAAGGAAGTCGTATAATGTTTTTGTGTTTTTCGGGTGTAATTCCACAATTTGGCAGCTATGTTCTGTGGCATTTAAGTCGTTTTATGGGAATTTTAATCGTTGAGTTTGCATTAAAGACAATACATTTTTATGGATGGAAGATTGTAGAGCGTCATCGTCGGAGATTTAATGCCTAGCACGTCGACTCGTAAGTGAAAAGTAACGAGTTCGATCCTCTGTGCCACCATGTAGTAATGACTGTTCTGAGTTATTTACATTTAGTTGTACACTCGTTGGGTGTCGTACTAGACGACTAATGTTTTCAAAGCAACAATCCGTAGGCTTGATAATGGGCAGCAGCACTGATATATTGCAAGTAGCGGCTTAGTAGTTACTTCAATTTAATATTCTAGGTAAGGTTAGGTTAGTGTATGTGAATATGTGTTATTTCATTTGTTCCTATATATTTAATTTTTGTGATAATGTTAGTTAATGTGTGTGTGTGGTGAGAAGTTTAGTTTATTAATAATTGACATTAAAATATTTACTGTGAGAAGTTATGTTACGTTAGATATTGTTGTTTTTATTTCTTTAATATCTCTTTTTTTACTTTTTTGTACCTTATGGGTCTTGATCAATAAAAGCTTTATTATTATATTATTAAAACTGCGATATCCAACCCGCCTGCCAAGCGTGGAGATGGCAATAACCTCCCCTTTCGCGGGAGAGGCCCTAAGTCCTGCAGTGGACTGTTATGGGCTGTGATGATGTGAGTTGAACACTAACCGAGGCTTTTACGGTGAGGGAAAATATGCCCATTCAATTAAACGATTGTAAAATGAAAAAAATCCTACACGTTTTAATGCAAAGAATTATATTTGCATTAGCGCTGCATAAAAAAAAATCAATTATAATGAAACCTAAACCCAAAAGTACTCGCGGGCACTCGAAGAACAATGAAAACCAAGTCCGACTCAAATCCGACTTACCGCCTCATCAATTCTATTGAATGCTTTCTCCCGGACTGCATCTACAATCAAAACCTGTACTAGGGTCTGCTGACTCGGTTGTTTTAGACAATACTAACTCCATTAGTACCAAACGACTCCTCAACAATGGATCTAAGAACAATGAGACATTTCCTCCTACAATAGCTTTTCCTGAATATTGTATTTGACTATACATTGTCTCCGTCTTAATAGCGGCGGGGCTTAAACTTGTACCTACTTAAATTTCACCAAGTTCTGAGTGATACTTAAGTTCTCCGTAGTTCGGTTCCCTTACAAAACTTTTGACGTTCCCTCATACATATTTAAGGGGCGCAAATGAATGGAGTGATTCAGCGCTATATGAATAAAATGGAAAATTGGTTACGCTGCTACATTCATTGTTACATTAAATTAATGAAAGTGTTTAAGTTATGTAGACAAGCAGATATGTAACTGGCACTCTTAAGTCAAGCTACGTAGGGACTTTTAACTCAAGCTAGATGTACTATATGTACTTTTGATTCAATTTTTATAAAATTCTATATTCTGGGGGGGGGGGACTTGCCGCTTTGAAGGTAAGATATTATTCCTGAAACCAGACATATAACCCTACCCCTTTTACATACCCAGGATGTACCCAAGATCAAAGTACACTCTCCTTTCTCTCTATCTAGAGGCCAGAGTGAGTTTCTAGACAGGCGTACTCCTTTTTCGGCTGCACCGTCGCTTACCTTAAGGTGGATAATAGTTTACCAAGTTTTAGTCGATAATGCGTTCTTAATCCGATTTTAAGCCGATGCCTTTAAGAAGATTATTCCGTAAAATGGCTTGCACAGCATAACCGACTATGACAGGTTGGAAATTACTATAATATAAGTTTGTAACGAGTTGATTTTGTAATTTCACTCATCACTTTTGTAAAACTCTCCCCACTAGGTGAACAAACGACCTCGTTAACCATCATATCACCATCACCAACACGAAACAAACACGTAAATCAAACTGAACTAAAACCGTTGGCGAAAAGGATTGGAATACGACGCAGAGCACTTTCATTGGCGCGCCTGTATATCCTCCACTCGTTCTGTATCGAGTAATTCTGAAATATACATCTTATGCGGGACGATCTTAATATAATTTCACTGAAGTTTCCCGCTCACGTAGAGCTTGAGACGTGACGATCGTTCACGCCTGCTCTTGCAGCTTGGATCGCAGATGTTTGGTGTAGGTTGTAAGATCACTGTCTGGTATTATGCTTAGGGATAATAGGTTCGTAAACGGCAAACAGAAACTCGTAAGGGATTTTAAGCGATTTTGGATATTCTTTTTTATTTTTGTAGCGACATAGGTAATGAAGTCGCGCAACACCTGATATGCAATTATACTTTAGTATGCATTGTATACCTGTATATTTATGTAAGTGAACTCGCGGAACGCTAGACCGGCAATTATGCCTGCTATTTAAGAAGAGTCATGTCCGATTCGTTTTCGTATCTATTTTCGTAATAATTTTCAAAGCATAATTACTATTAATATACGAGTAGCATTATTAGCTATTAACTTACCTCAAAATGCTGACAGGAGAGAGGAGTGGCGATGGCTTCACCGATAAGAGTTGCACACTTAAATATATGATGATGATGTTAGAAAGTGACAAGCGTTAGTGATGCTTGTAATACTGAGCGGCGCTCGATTATTGCTGCCGTCATAATATAATAATTTGTTAGTTTTCTTAAATAAAAATTTCCCGAAAATAAATATTTTATTTTTATTTGGTTGTGTAACTGGATAATGGATATGAATACCTTCTGTTGTATAGGACCAGAGTTGTGTTTCAAGCTGGTACTTTAAATGATATTAAATGGATCACTACACTTTCACTGCACATATTATCGGGTTTGTTACTACGGTTAGTATTGTTTACTGAGTGTCCAAATGGATCACTGTCCACAGACCACGGTGGCCTCTTTCCATCAGGTGGACCAACTGTCCGTGTACCTCCCTAGACAAAAAAAAATACAATGCCGTCACAATTGGCATATTATGGTCTGTGGACCGTTTCCTGTATCTGTACCTGTTAATTTAGTTTATTTGTTTAGAGAAGGAGCCGTGGCCATCGTCCACGCCTGCTCCTACAGCTTGGTGCTCGCAGCTGTTTGGTGTGGGCCGTAAGCTATCACTGTCGGGTGCACTTACTGCTAATAGTTTGCTAGAAGATTTATACAGCGTCCATGATGCTGATTTTTTTCTAAAGTTGTTGAAAAGTAATTAAGATCAGTGTAGTGGTCCGTGTAATGTTTAATCGCGTACGTTACCGTTTTCTGTATTTTCTTAACACATATTTACATAGTACGTCCGCTCAATGTGTGAAACTCTTGTGGGCTAGCTCTTTTCATAATAGATTGATAGATAGAGAGATGGATTATCTACTCGCTGTCAAGAAATTTTCGTTGCCGAAAAGTAATGTTATTGTATTATAGCTTGAAAGCTTTTCGCTTGACTCGTTTATACGCTATACGCTTACCAAAGCAAATTTTCATCAAAATTCCCGCGAATGTAAGAAATGGACGGACATTAGTGGTAATTTGTGCATATAATATAGTTATGGGCTGCACAAACAATACTTGTCTAAGAACTTTCGTAGCATTACTATGTGAAGTCAAGTGAATGCACTGCGTTACATTGTGAATTTTGTTCATTGTCATGAACGCAGTGCCAATCACCACTTAAATATTGCAAGGAACCTTCTATGTTCGCACGCACTGTGAGACCTCATAGTAACGTTTCTAAGTATGGCGGTGAAGTTCTTATGCCTCACACCAAAACCCTAAATAGCAATGTTGCTTGAAAGGGTTTGCAATGTCAAGAGTATGTAGATATTCAAGAAACTAAAAAGTTTCTAGATAGTTGTATCGATATATTTAATCCATAACTTCCTCTGTAACGTTAAATAAAAATGATGTTTGTGCTAGTAAATCTCCAAAAGTAGTCAATCGATTGATTTGTTGACAGAAAGTTTTATTCGACTCGGTGTGAATTTGATGGACCCCAAGTTTTCTGCGTTTGACGAGACTTAGCCAACCATCGGTAAATTTATTTCTCATATAGAGGCCGTACCTTGTACTTCTACATAAATAGAGTTAAGTAATTAGGTGGGTAGATCTTTATTATCCACTGGCGAAGTTTCTTTAGAGGCTTTTAGTGCTTTTGTTTACTGCCCGGATTGATACTGTTTACATACAACTTTTTCATAGCTCTTTCGGTTTTTATGTTGAACTAGTGGCCGTAATGTTTAACGTTTCCAATCCTAAAGCAATGATGAAAGAAATTCCTTATTCTGTAAGAAGGACCAGCCCTGTGGCTATGGTTTCCGATTACCAGGCGATTAAACATATTTTTATATATTCTAAGGTAATAGGGATATCTACACTATAAAGCTATATCTACACTATAAGACTAGGCTACATTTCATTTTGAAAAAAATTAGGGATCCTTGGTAAAATTTGAACAATGTAACCGAAGGTGTAGAAAAATACCCAAAAAATTCCTTACATCGCGTGCGCTGCGAAAACTATTGATGATAGAACAAAATAATGTACTACGACTTTGCAGAACACATCATTATCTACAAAAAGTGTCGCGACAGTATATGTCTAACTATTATAGTTATGTCACAATAAGTGTTCTTTTATTTTGAAAATTTAATTGAAATGCCGCCGCTAAAAAACGCTCTTTATTTGTACCTTGGTATTAATCCTTATCAAAATCAATTACTTGATATTCACGACTACTTCAATACCTTTATATAACTTTTTGAATTATTCAATTCAGACATTCCATTCGAAAGATATCACGAGTTTAAAAATGTGAATATTAGAAAAAAGTCGCGTGTTCGCCGCTCAGTCCGCTCGGCTATCTAGGCAGCACGGGATACGTACGGGAGGGGAGTCAATGTCAAGAAATACGGCCGTCAGGAGCCGGGTCGCCCCCTTCCCTCTAAAATGGTTGAGGAGACGGTTGGAACTTTTGTGATCGTAATATGGTGTCCTGTTTGTAACGGGACACTACTCAGTACATACTTAAGTATAATATAATTACTTCATATTATAAACACGAAGTCCCACGGCGTGTTTTACTGTCAGTCTGTACGCGATAAACTCAAGAACTACTAAACGGATTTTCATGCGGTATTCACACACAGACTACATAGTGCGGTTTTAGACAACGTGATTCATGACGAAGGTTCAGGTGTATAATTTGTTAAGGTTTACTACCCGTGCGAAGCCGGGGCGGGCCGCTAGTATATGATAAACAGCGTTTCATTTTTATAGCCAAGTGGTTATTAGCAGAATTACAAACATTATAACATACAGGTATGATACAGACAACAGCGCCACTCTTCATAGGTAATAAATCTTGAAACAGCTTATCTTGAACTACTTCTTTTTTGGCACGTCCATCAGCCATTTTATATTACATATTATTTGGCATAATAGTGCCAAATAATAGTGCCAAACAACAATGTGGTGTGTGGTGCCGCCACCTCAAAGAATAGCACCACCCCATCGCTTCCCGTGGGTGTCGTAAGAGGCGACTAAGGGACAAATCCGAAAGGTGGGCAGCAGCATTTTTCTGGGTAGATTTACATCAACTGCACTGCGATCTCCAACCCGCCTGCCAAGCGTGGAGATTATGGCAATGACCTCCCCTTTCGTGGGAGAGGCCCGAAGTCCTGCAGTGGACTGTTATGGGCTGTGATGATGATGATGATGATGGCATAATAGAGCATAATCCCTCCTCTTAAAAGGAGTTTTTTCTTTACTCATTGCCCAAACAGCACACGTCCACAATCACGTCATCCTCAATAAAAACCTCTAACACCATTTCGTCCCTTTACCGCCGAGACAATTCCTGGAAACTTGGAAGCCTTTTCCTAGACCTCGTCAACTTAACCCAAATACTGCCGTGGTCAAAATAGCTCTCCTTTAATGGGGTTAATGGACGCGGTAAATACTTGAGTGCACTCCAGAGGGAAGAGGCTATTTTCTGTTAAAATATTACCCTTTTAGGATTACACGTAAGTCCTTCAGCCAACTGCGGCCGAGACCTCCGCCGCTAAATGCAATGTTGGTATAACGCGTAGGCGAGTCGTCTAGATTTTATGCCTGCGTTTGAAGGGTTAGTGAGGTTTGCTGGGTTTGTGATTCGGCAAGCCCTTTGGGGCTTAAATCTTTTTCGTACTTCGTCCGCGAAGCGAACTTTGTTGTGACTATATTTAACATCACACATCGTGATGAAACCTGCTCATTCAGGCGACTGAATGTGTAACCGTGATCCAATCTCATCAGGTTCCCCTGTTAACAGGATCACGTAGTAGGTCAGCTGGGAGTCGCTCCGCTGTAAATACCTGATCTGTCAAACCTTGGACCTAGGGCACTATTGGGACGGGACAATACTACGGGACGATATTGAAGCCAAATCATCTTAAGCGTCGTTTAAGCCATCATATGTCGGACCCTTGGTCCCCTAATCACAACACGCGGCAGGGTGGGTCATTACTCTTTTCCACCTGCACGTCTTTGCTTGCCAACATTGGCGGATACCCAATATCTTCTCCGCCAAACTTGGATGCTATATTCTACCCACTCTACCGAATAGCACACCCTTAATGTAACAAATCAATTTTCATTCCGTATTATTTGCAAATGACTTGCAACTCTGAATAAGACGCACGTAATGTTCAATAACTATTCTGGGAACCGGAAACTTATTCCTGAATTCCAATATCTCCTATGAATATTATTAAGTACTTCGAGATTGGAATCATTCCATTTGGTAAGTTGCAATATTCAGTTAAGTTGATGGAAAGATTTCGAGCATCCTTCTCTTGTCAAAAAGCGTAGCAATCAATTTATAATTATTATTTCAGATGAGTAGATACATTTTCAATTATTAGGTTAATTATTGTCTTTACATAGATACATACTCACGCCAGTATTCCACAGGAGTAAGCACAGATAGACATCTAAGCTAAGTATTGCGAATGCTCTAATAATAATTACAAAAATTACATTAAAAACTAAAGTTTTACTTTACATTTTTTTAACCCACGCAGTGAATTGTGCTTAATGTTAGTGTTGATGTTTGAGATGTTTTTGTGTACTTTCAATTACTGCCACTTATTTGAATAGCTTTTACCCGTGACTTTGTCTGCGTGGAAATAGTTTTATGACAGTTTACTATTTTACCGCGTTACCATTTTAAATGATCTCCGATAATTTCTAGTCAAAATCATCTTGGCGTTAATGTCCCGGTTGTGCTCTCGCGCACGAGAGTCTGGGGTTCGCCTTGACCATGATCTAGGATTTGGCAGGTCATGTAATTATAGTGGAGCGACTGCCATCTGACCTCCATGACCATGCTACCAGGGGAACCTGACCAGATTGGATCATGGTTGCACATCCAGTCGCCTGAATGTGCAGGTTTCATCACGGTGTTTTCCCTCACCGTAAGAGCATAGGTTAGTATTCAACTAATGTACATAACTCAGAAAAGAGTCATTGGTACATGGCCGGAGCGGAATTCGAACCCGGGACCTCTGGCTTACGAGGCGTATACTCTAACCGCTCGGCCACCGACGCACCGATGAATGCTAGTACGGATGTAATATGGCGTAGATTGTAATGCGGTGTTCCACATCCAGGTGTATCTATGATTCTTTGTAATAAATAATGTACTACCACCAGTAGAATTAATGTTATAATACATACTCAACTCCTTTTTGTGATTATAGCATTAATTTGTTTGAACGACTTTATTTCCTCAAGAACAAATGTTTATAGCGCTGGTTCTAACTGGGTGTGGGTACATCTCCAATGTGGTAAATCTGCAAGCAAAAGGTCTCAACTGCCTCAGGCACTAACATAAATGTTTTCGCATTCTAATACGCAGTACCTATCTGCCAAATGCTTTCGCGAGATGAGCAAGGGGAGCATAAAAACCGACCTCATAAAATGCAAATGTAAAGTAAACACGTTAACACTTTGTTTCCTTTAAAAATACCCCTCGTTCAGTATCCCGTTCCGCCAACGCAAAATTAAAATGTCTAAACCCCGTTGTTGCCTCTTTGGGGCGTGAAATTTCTCATATTCGGAAAGAGATATGTACACGGTGCCAGTTCAGGGCTACAGGGTGTGATGAGTTCATCCGGCGGACACGAACGACGGAAGGTGACTACATTATTGCGTACTGGATTTACCTGCACTGGGATATACCTACAGATTTTTCTCATTACTCTAAAAAGCAAATTTAAAAAGTTTCATTGCAAAGTGTATAACAAAAATATTTGCTACACATAAAAAATAGGCGTTTAGAACTGTGATCTTCATTTCTAGTTTTGTACAGATTTCTATAAATAGTAACTAGGTACGTATATTTCATGAAAAAGAAAAAAACATATTTCATTTGCCTGCTGGTTTACCATAGTCTTCCAGTAGCAGCCTATAGAATAAACGCGCTTTGGGACTTTAACGATAAATTGCGTTGGCGCTGGCCGGGTAATTGGCAGGTGACCGGCGCGATTATTCAATCCCGGCATTGACGAATTTACCGGACGGTCAGCGTACGCGGTGCGTTGTATTATTGGACAACAGTTAATAGAACCAACGGGTGGGCGATAACTAGCGAGGCTAACGATATTAGCTTCTCGAGAGGAAATTATTTTGAGTTAAAGGGATTCAAAATTCGTTGCACGTTAGAAACTTGGTTTCCGCAGGTGATAAGACCCCGGCAGAGAAGTAAGAATGAATGAACGCCACCACACACACCCACTACATTACTTAACTTTTTTTTATACCACGAAGGCGGCAAACAAGCTTACGGCCTGCCTGATGGTAAACAGTCACCGCAGCCTATGGATGTTTGCAATAGGGGCATCACCCACGCGTTGCCGACCCCGTAAAAACCTTTTTTTTTAAGAACTCCACGTTGTACTCTCCAGGGAAAACCTCTTCAGGTAGTTCATTCCACAATCTTAGTGTGCGTGGGAAAAAGTTCCTTTGGAACCGCACAGTTCGCGACCAATTTGGCTTCAAGGTGTGTGGATTAACTCCATGTCGGTGGCGAGCGGTGCGATGATAGAATGTAGCTGTAGGCATCATGTCAAACAGTTCTTCAGAACAAACACTGTTATACAAGCCGTAGAACACACAAAGCGAGGTGAAATCCCTCCGCTGACTCAGCGGCTCAATACCACTTGTGAGCATAGTATCACCAACAATTCTCACAGCGCTCTTTTGGATCGAGTCACAAGGACCAAGGTGATATGCCGGTGCTCCCGCCCATAGATAGGAGATACTCCAAAAGGGGTCTGACTTGAGCCTTGTAATGGAGAAGCCGTTGCCCCGGCGTGAAGTATTGCTTTGATCTGTTAAGCACACCCAGCTTTTTAGATGCGAGCTGGACCTTTTCTACTAAATGACTGCGAAACTGGACGTCACTGGAGATGTCGACACCTAGGATATGTATGCTCTTAGAGATGGTAAGCGGTGTATCCTGGAACTGAGGAGCTACAACGAATGGAGTTTTCTTGGCGGTGAACGCGCATACTTGTGTCTTAGTAGAGTTGAATTGGACTAGATTTAGTAGTCCTCAATCGGAGATATTAGATAATGTACTCTCGATTTTAGACACAGGTACTTCGCGACTTTTTTCTACTATGGCACGAGGGATATTGGCACGACTCGTATAAGAGGCGTCTTCAGTACTGTCATCCGCATAGCAATGAACTAACAACTAATAACTTGTTTAAGCATACAAATTTACGTTATTGTTTTCAGGTGTGAAGAATAGAGTTTTGGAATCCTGGTTATGCATTTCATAGAGATTGGTATGTTGAAAATAACAATAACATTTTTTGGGCCAACTGATGGAAAGTGATCACCGCCAACTATGGAAAAAATTAGAAAGCACTACTATTAGAATAAAAAACACAGACCTCGCGCGACTGCTACTATTCATCTGGAAGGTTAGAAATCTATCACGGTATCATATTATTTTCCGTAAGCAACAGCACCATATAACACTCAGGAATACTGTAGCTTTCCTGACTCTACTTAGCATTTGTATAATCTTAAAAAGAATCATCTTGGTTTCAATATCCCGGTTAACAGGAAAATTTAACTAAATTATATCACTGTTACACTTTCAGACGCCTGAATGTGCGGATTTCTTCACGTATTTTTGTTACCGTAAGAGCATCGGTAAGTATACAACCATACTGTGTTAACAAAGCGAACCCTGGCAGAGGTCGGGATAAGCACTAGGACGATGATGATGATGATGACTGTGTAAACCAATATCTTTGTGTACGACTTATATACAGTACAAGAGCGTAAGTGATAACCACTTCAAGGAAATTTTCCTTTGCCGCTACAGCAACATTCCAGGTATTTGGTGCATCTTATTCCAAAATCAGTTTGCTAAGAGAAGGGAGCATTAGCTGTCTCTTATACCCATTGGACTCGTCTCATGGTATTTTTATATGACAAATAAATTAATAAATTAAAACCTGGGGGTCTAAAAAGGCCACATTAGCGTTTCATATTATGTTTCATATTAATGTGTGACAAACTTATCTACAGCGTCGCTGTTGTTGACAATGACATGACAATTCAAAATAGCGTCGCTTAGTTCCGGTACTGGCCACTTAATCAGATAAGTTTGTAGTAGTCTAATATGAATCATAATATGAAATGCGAATGTGGTCTTTTTAGACCCCCTGCACTGTTGCTGCACAAAGGAATATGATTTTTAAGATGGTCAAGCACTTCTGCTCTTGCATTGACATAACTCAGAAAATGTTTAAGTACATGCGGCACCGTATCTCTTGCTTACGAAGCCGACTGCTAGCCATTATGTCACCGCCGCTCTCTTTTTGTAATATATACTTAGATATTAATATATATTAATTTCATATTAAATTTTAATTACAAAAAATTGGAACCAAAATTTGAATGAAAGTAGTAATATCCTAAGATTGGCAGGCGCTCCTCAGACTAAAATCCATAATATAATATAGCAGTTCAAAGGAAACCAAAGTACCTCAGGCACGCTCAGCATAAATGAATACTAACTCCCAAGTTGGTAGTTCTCATTACTCAGTAGTCCCAAGTTATTCCGTTAATTCGGGATGCCTAATTGTTCTTTGCATTCTCTGACTCATTGCGCCAATGAAACAGCTCTGAGCCATTCAACCTAAAATTATTAACAAAGTTGGGCCAGAATGTTGGGCTGCAAGCTACAGATATGCAATAATTTTAAATTTATGATGCTAAAGTTAAATAATGCCGGTGAATTCTTGTCTCGTAGTAGTGTATAATCGATGCACTCACAATCAGTTGAATGCAACGATTGAATGTCAAACATTCTATGTAGGTACCATGGAATGTTTGACATTCAATAATGTCATGTTTTTTTCTAATGTCATCATCATCCATCGCTGCTGTATGTGGAAGAGTTTAAAGTTTATTGAGGCATACCTATAAATGAACTTCTTCTTCTCGTGAATTTCTCTAAGAGGAAATTAGGCCTTACTTTACACAGGCCTGATGCAAACCTTGTTTGTTAAGTAGTACAACTTCTTCAACATCCTGTATTAACCATTCACGGCCAGCACTGTGTCACAACTAGAATAAAATTTTAATATGTGTCCAAAATTGTATCGGACATTGCAAATTCACTAGAACGTTTCACTAATGTCGCGGAATCCTATCGGGAAGAATGTAGCTATTGATTAAATAGTCACAGAATGTTGATACTAACGTAAGTCGTTAAATACTGATACTTTTTCGGGACAAATTAACAATAGGGAAGAAAGAAGCTTCTGTTAGTAAAACATTTTCGAAATCAGTTCAGTAGTTTCAAATATTAGTGTAGGAATTTCAAATATAAAAGACAAAAAAATGTCATCCATAAGTATTAGTATATTTACAGCATAGATGAAATAAGGATCATGAATTGTAATAGGAGATGATACATTTTAATGCAACAATTATATATTTTTGGCTATAAAGAAATCTACTAGCACAGTAAAAACGCATGCAGTCAGTAATTGAATTTATACCAAACTCATTTTAATATAAGTACAGCCGGGATCTGAATCTGACGTACCCGCGTTATCTCAGAGCGCTTCAGCCCCAATGCCCGCAGTGGCAGGCGCAGTTAAATCTGGAATTAGTAAAGTTGCAACGGAGCAGTTGTGGAACGTCAGCGGAATTCGTCATAAATAATCCGTGAACAGTTTCGGATCTGGGACGGCGGCAATTAGAGCCCCTGTTTCGAAACTTAAAGTGTCTCGCCAGCCACTGAGAAAAAGTGACCAGGAAAGTTTGGGGGGTTGGCGAGTACAGCTATTGTAGCCTCCCAGACTCCCAGCAGTGCAGGCGAATGGTGAGTGGAAAAATGTGAGTAAGAATTGTTTGAAGTATTAAATATTGAAATAACATACAATTAAGGCACTATCCTAATTGGCAACAGTCGTGTCACGTCTGGTCGGTGACCATACGACCATGGTCGCAATTATACATTTTTGTCTAAAAAGATATCTACTAGCATGTTTTTCAAGTAACAGTAAAAATGTATGCACTCAGTAATTGAATTTATACCAAACTCATTTTAATATTTTTTTTTATACCACTTAGGTGGCAAACAAGCTTGCGGCCTGCCTGATGGTAAGCAATCACCGCAGCCTATGGACGTATATAATAATAATATACGTACAGCCGGGATCTGAATCTGACGTACCCGCATTATCGCAGAGCGCTTCAGCCCCAGTGGCAGGCGCAGTTAAATCTGGAATCAGGAAAGTTGCAACGGAGCAGTTTCGGAACGTCAGCGGAATTCGTCATAAATAATCCGTGAAGAGTTTCGGATCTGGGACGGCGGCAATTAGAGCCCCTGTTTCGAAACTTAAAGTGTCTCGCCAGCCATCGAGAAAAAGTGACCAGGAAACTTTGGGGGGTTGGCGAGTACAGCTATTGAAGCCTCCCAGACTCCCAGCAGTGCAGGCGAATGGTGAGTGGAAAAATGTGGGTTGTTGTTTTGTTTGAAGTATTAAAAATTTAAATAACATACAAATCAGATTTTAGGTCCTATATTTTGACTTTCGAAAATAATTTTTCTCTATAACCAATAGAGGGGAGTACCAAAGTAAATGTCTTGAAAAGGGTCTTGAGTGGAAGATTATCATACTCTCTCTCTGTTATTTCTCTATATTATTAGAAATAATATCGACTCAATATGCTTAGTACGAGTAGTTTAACCAATGGGTCAAGGCTCACAGCATCGCAAAAAGTTGTCATACTTATTCAAAAACTCGTATGCAGATACAAGTTTCAGTTGAGACTTCGGATCTCAAATATTTTTCGATATTGGACCTTACATTATTGGCTATAACAGAAAGGGTGCAGCGTGTGTTAGTAAAATTATCTTTGCCAATACATCTGCGACATTCGGGAGTAGCAATAAAAACTTCTAAAATTGTCGGTTCGGGTGTCGTCTACAAGCCCACGATACGGTGGTTCGATTGTGGGTCTCTATCGGTTTCGTCTGGCTTTCGTGAACCTCCTGTCATATATATGTAGGTTATTTATTATTACGAGCTTTTATATACTTTCACTTCTCGCAATGTTTGTTCATGATAAAATCTTGCAAGTTAAAGACACATTTCCCGGTTCCCAATGAGCAGAAATTTGGCATACTTTACATAAGTTCGGTGACAATGGAATATTATGACACCACCGAGCTGATCTTATGATGAAGACGGAAGGTGTAAATAGGAACTCCTAAACTATGCATGATATTGGGCTCGTATGATTAGTCTTGACAAGTACTCTGACTGAACATAGAGAACGTGCCATGAAAAAATATGTATCACTTTAGAACTTGTTTTTCACGTTTTATTCGTTTTTGGTATTCTGTACAACAATAATTACGATTCAGTTAAGACAAGCGAACTGCCTTATTCTTAAACAGGCACGTTCCATCTTCGGCCGCATCGTCACCTACCACCAGGTGAGATCGTAGTCAATGAGGAGTTTTCCAGTAGGTATTGTCCATTGGTTTCAAAAAGCATCAATAGATGGCGCTCCTACGATTTTGGTAATTTTTTACCAAAAGGTTCAACGAAATGTGCTTTAATACAAACCTTTCATATGATCTGTGATTTGTATTGCGTCCATTCTTGATCCTAGTGTCCATGAAACGAATTCACGCAGTCAAATTGATGTTTTTTGTTGTTTGTAATAATTTATTACAACCTCTAAAATAGTTAAAAACTATTGATAAATACAATATTATCCAATACAACGTACCCAGTGTTTATATCCTCTTTGCTAAGAACCTATTTCAAGGGATTATCAATTACCAAAATTGGCGGGGCGCCACCTAGGGAGTGGTTAGGAATGCTTTAGATACCTATTGGAAAACTGCTCATTGCCTGGCTAATTAATATTAAAAAAAAACGAAGCAAGCTAGAAAAATGAAAACGAAGGCGAAAATAATACACAATTTCACTACAGATACCCGGTCGTGTGCCAATAATCGTCCCCTTGGGTAGGCCCGTCATCAATATTTCAAAGGGTATGGAATGCGGGCAGCGATTTGTCCGTTCATTCATTCCTTTTGCAAGTGACCGGATTGATTGGGATTCGGTGTCGCCATCATTTGTATGGGCGACGATCTTTGCCAGACTGATATAAAATATGTCTTTACTGTGTGAATTCCGTTCCAGTATAGCTATGTGATACTTGGAGGTTGCCCGGCTGCTTAATATATTGAGTTTCAGAAGTCGTCTTGTTCTACTCCCTTGAGGTTAATACTATACATGTGTCACTGTACCATTTGATGATTGAAAGATATATGTCCTACTCAATAAATAAATTTAGATTAACGTGGGTCACTGTCGGATTCCTTCAGACTTTCATCCACCTGCTCTTATCTCATTAAGTGGGATCGGCACAATTAAGTTTATTTCTTCCATTTTTCGATTACCCAATCTATCTGACGGATACCATAGAACCGTGATATTATATAGCTTCGTAAGCTTTTGCTAACCTAATTTATGTTTATAAATTGTATTACTATAAATATAGCAAACTTGAGTTATTTTTGTAGTTGATAAACCAGCCTACATCCGGTGTTATATGCCTTTCTACATTAACGTTAAGAATTCAAGGATGTCTTAGCATGATCCCGTCTGTACTGTGCTGTTTAAGGGTGAGTTTGTAAGTCAAAACTTGTCCCGCTAGAATTTCGTCACGTTGGGACCAGTCGACCACTCTAGTGTTCGTATTTTTGGTATTTGCCTTATCCTGCACTCAAAACCTATTACTACCAGTTGGTAGCATTGAGTGCATGTTTCGAAAACGCAATAAAGTGCTCATAATATATACTTCTCTAACCTTAGTCAATTTCATAGATATCGAATTTTAGTGCATCGACTACAATAAAGACAAACCATATTTAAAATATTACAATACAATATAAAACTCTTTATTTGCACACCAAAGGACATATGCATAGAAACAAAATATATGATAAGCAGTACAAAGGGCGGTCTTATCACAATTGTGTTCTCTTCCAGACAATCTTGGTATAGGAAGAAATAAAAAATTATAGTAGCAGACTGGTAGTGCACACAAAATCAATACTTATAATATAATACCTAGACAAATACCGACAAATCCATAAACAGAGGATAAAAACCACACAACAGAAAAAATAAAAACCCAGAACCACTAAACCCACAATCATCCCACTATAAAATATTATTTTAACCAACTAAAATGTTAAATAAGCATCAATTATAAAAAAAATTGGGAAGACTTCATATGCAAAAGAATAATTGTTAACTATGAAACTCTGTTTCCATGCAATATTTTTCAAGACTTCTTGGAACAATGCTCTAGTTTAGGCCGTATTACCATCTCCAATAAACTGAATATGATTCAAAATCTCTAATGAATTCTGTCCGTCGGTCGGTAGGAACACCTCGCGTCAATCTTCATGCTGACTCGGAAGTTAGTGCGAATGCAATAAATAATTGCATGATAAAACTGCGTTATTTCAAATTCTAGGCACTGATAATTCATATTTTATTGTTCGTGTGAAGTTATTAACCACCGAAAAGTATCATAATTTGAATAATTTAGCAAACAATTTCACTCGCAGCCTGCAATTCCACGGACAGACACATATGTATAAGTAATATACAAAGATATAACAATCCTATTTTAGCCAATTTGCATATGTAGTTAAAAATATAATATTATATTCCGTACCAAGCTTACCCTTAAGACCAGCGAGAATATTCTTACGAAGAGGGTCCGTACCGAAATACTTAAACAAAATAATTACATCTGTCTACACAGCGAGGAATAATTAATGCTAGCAATAAATTTCAGGCTTTTGTGTGTTTATGTTTCACTTAAGTTGTTTCAGCACTACAGAGCGTTCAGTGCATATTCCTTTTTAGTCTTCAACAAAATTATTCAATTTTTCTCATTCATCCACATTTTTTTGTTTAAAAGCTCTCGCTTGTATTCGCATCTGTTTCATGCTTGTTTTTATTTAGTTCCGTGTTGCGGTTGGAGTATTGTGAATTGAAATATTATGAATTTTATTATTTGACTTTAAAAGCGGGAACTCTATTGATTCCTCTTTTGCTCATAAATGTTTGGAGTGGTTTAACCGCATTTTAAATGGCATTTTGTTTCATTTATGTTGGTTGACGTTTCCTTTGTTTTCTACAATCGGTGGTTTTGGCATTAATATTGTCGTTTTCTCTTATAGAAATATGTATTTCCAAGGTTTACAATTGGCAACTCAATAATCCACTGGTTACGCCGTATTAAAATTATTTCAACCGCCAAGCAACAATGCCATGTTGTGTTCCGGTTTGAAGGATAAGGTAGCCAGCAAAATTACAGGCATGAGTAATTTCATTTTGAAACTAGTGACAAAGCCTCTATCATCAGGTGGACTGCCTGTTCGTTTGTCACATAGTAGCATAAAAAAAAGCAAAATAATATGTTACTAATACGAGTAGAGACTTCGCTTATAATATTAAGGGGTTATATGATGGGAGCGTCGGTGGTCTGGTGGCTAGCAGGTATGTTTCGTAAGCGAGAGGTATCAATTCAATCGCCAGTGCCGCCATGTACCAATGACTTGTAGAGTAGATTAGACTTGACGTGCAGGATAGGTGTAGGGTTGGCGTAGAGTAAAGTAGTATAGATTAGAGTTAGAGTAGGGTAGGGGCAGAATAGAGTAAGTACGGTAGGTTAGGAATCAAATCACCATGCGAACGAAGTCGCGCAGGGCCAGCTTGCAGCGATTTGCTAGAAATACACTAAAGAACCGAGGGTGCACTTATTTTTACAAAACTACCAAAAGGATTTCGATGTAATTCTTGTACTTTGAATGAAATTTAGAATACGTGTCTAATCCTCACAATGCCAGGTTGTAATCAAATTATACGCAATCCGCACATATACTGTAAACTAGAAACAATAACCTTAACAGAAAAAGAGAACTAAAACAAAGACGATAGGTTCTATTGGCCTGCAGTGAAAACACGTATCGGTGTAACAAAGATTTTCATCGCCAAAGTGGCAGTGAGCGTCCGATGCAGTCGCAGCCCGGCGAAAGTAGAAATATCGGGGGACATTGTTTGGAATTCTCGCAATTTAGTCGGGAAAAGAAAACAAGAGCCGAACTCACAGGTCTTTTCTGCACGGAATGAAAGATGCCGATAGTGGTTCAATTAGAGCTAGCTTTTAGTCTTAGCGCTATTTTAAGACTCATGAACACGTTTGTGGACAGGTCAGACATTATTTCCTCGTCGTGAGAAAGCCAGCATACAAAATCTAAACGAATTTGAAAATTTGAACATTTTTTTGTGGCATATTCCCGTAAAATCAACTGACACGCATAGTCAATTTAGTCGAGGAGGTAAGTGCAGTATTAAAAAAAGCCGAATACAGAGCTATGAATGAAGATGAGTTGACACAGCTAATTACATTGAAATGCAAGTGTTGTTGCTTCACCTATTCGGTCATAATCTTGGCGTTATTGCCCGACTGACGTTATTAACTTGGCGTATTGGCGTTACGCGCGGCACGCGAGGGCCCAGGGCCCGCCTTCCTGTTACTCTTGGCCCACCTCGCTCAGTCTTCGGCATCCTTAGTGGTGAGCTTATTGACACGCATATCATTCCTGACTACGTCAAGCCACCGCTTCTTGGGCTGGCCTCTCCTTCCCGTGCCCGGCGGGGGCGGCATGGCCAGACACTTGTTCCCCGCATCCCCTTTCCGGTCTGCACAAGACGTGGCCATGCCATCGAAGGCGGCATTGTTGCAGCTTATCTGCGATGGCACGGACGCCAAGGCCACTCCGGATGTGGGCGTTTCGAAAGCCCTTTATATAGCTCGAAATTAGCTCGAAAATTTTATATCAATTACAAGTAAGCTCCGGTAGCTAAACTATCATCAACGTCTGCACATTCAGGCGACTGAATGTGTAACCATGATCCAATCTGGCCACGTTACCCTGGTAGCAGAATCAAGGAGGTCAGATAGCAATCACTCCACGGTTTTTATCTTATCTGCAAAATCCTGGATCATGGTCAATACAGAACTCGGGCCCTCGTGCGCGAGAGCACAATCGGGTCATTAAAGCTAAGATGATAATATTTTTACTAGCTACCTGCCCCAGATTCGTACTGGTGTTTTCAGCTTTTATCTATTGGGCTTGTGTTACTTACACATGTGTATAAACCCTCCGGTAGAAATTCTCTAAATTATACTAAAAATCGTACCAAATTCGTGTTAAGTTCTGTGGTCTAGAAGGAGTTAGCGGAGAAACTATTATGATTATAGTATTTAGAGACAATTCTTGTTAATCATTATAGCTATATTTAAAAAGGTGCGATTTTATCTGGTGTACAGTTTAGCGCACTATTAAAGTACCTATGTCACCTCTAGCACAAAGTTTCAGAGCGTGGTTCCCTACTATTTTCACCTTTGATAAACTTGTTGTTCGACTGTAAGCGTGTATTGGAAATTAGCATGTCCAAGACTATTTAAATATTGATAGCTTAGTCCATTTCATTGTGTGAGATGTGACGTATCATTTTGGAGCTCCAAGAAATCTTATGATGACTATGTCTATCAACCAACCCCAAAAATAGAGGTGTATAAAAGGAAGTATCATTGCTTATATGAGCATTAATAGAAATGCTCATGGTTGAACCCTATATTTTTTATTGTTATCGTTTTTAGGTGGCCTTGTCACTTACAATCATATTAACCACATTCATTTACATTTATAATCTATTGATTTCGATTACGTAATGATTAGTCACAATGGTATAGCAAAATCGAAATTTATCCGTATCTATACCTGTCGACTTAAATTTCGACTACCTATAAAATATAGCAACACAGGTCGTGAACATGTTACAATACTAAGTCATTATCATCATCTTGGGGTTATTGTACCGGTTGAGCACTCGCGCATAAGAGCCCGGGGTTCGCCTTGACCATGATCCAGGATTTGGCAGGTCAGGTAATTACAGTGGAGCGACTGCGATCGAACCTCCGTTACCCTGGGAACCTGACCATATTGGATCATGGTTACACATTCAGTCCGTTGAATGTGCAATGTTACAATACTACGAGTACGAAACTATTATAAATTTAACAAAAGTTCACAAAGTATTACTGACTATTAGAAACTTAAAATACCAACTATTACTAACTGTTGGAAACTTCTGTGTTATTTTATATATTTTTGTACTCGTTAATTAAAGTACGCTGTAGTAATCATTCAATAATTCACATCGACTAGTTTCAGCTTCGAATTTACTCACACGCGTGCGAAAGAAACGACGCTTATGTGCATTATTTACAATAGGATTATTGAGATTTTTACCACTAAGGATAATTAAATTAATTTGAAAATAAATCACCGAACCAATACCGCTAGTGTTAGCACCGCACCCGACACAGCTTGCTGCAGTCTTTTTCGTTTTTACTAAACCGTATTGAGCCTCTGTGAAATGTGTAAAATTGCCAACAGTGGGATTCAAGGAAAACTTTCGAAACGAGTTCCAGGAAGAGAGTTCGCCAGTAAAAGGGAGCTAAGCGGAACAGGTATAGATTTGCCTTGGCGTAATCTTGTTCTTGAATTTTCACAGCTCCGGCTTTACAGGAAAGTTTACGTGACTCGCTGGTAGTATGACCATCAGTTTTAACCTTTAACAGCTGACGTGTCGTCTCATACTTTTATATATCTATGATTTAAACGTTTCAATACTTTCTGGGGGCGGTCCGTTCTTTTACTTTGTAGTAAATTGGAATGCAGATACAGTCGTGCCTGCGATATTTGCACATAACATAAGAGAGAATAATTCATTTGGTCTTCTAAAAGAAGAGAAATTTTATAAATTAGTCAGTGTTTAAAGGCGTTAAGAAATATTTCGTATTTCTTCAAATTAATTTGGTATGAACATCTTTTTTAATATTTTATTTTGCTGGCTGTTCTCTATTTAGTTTCGAGCAATCCTTCGACGAATCAATTATGCGCTGGACTATGCCAAGTGGAAGTTTTATAGAATATATTTTCCTTAAGTGCGGGTTGACTTCTAAGAATAAATAAAATAGTGTTGTTGACTTGCACCGCGGGTTAAATTCTAACGGGACAAGATGACCTTCGGAATTTCAAGTGTTGATAGCGGTAACCTTCAAGGTAGACTCCTTAAGGTTGAATCCTACAGGATACCACGAAAGTATAAACTAAGTCACGGTCACCATTTGATCGTATGGTATCTGGAATGGCCTTATGGTGTCTGGCACAGTAGAATAGCACCAACCCGTACAAGGCGACTAACGTTTTGAGGCAAAAATTCTAAGTCTCCGTTCGCTGGAAAATGGGCAGCAGAGTTTTCCAACCCACCTTTTCATCATGAATATTTTTGCAATAACCTCTCCTTTCGTGGGAGAGGCCCAAACTCCTGAAATGGACTGTCATAGAATGTGACGATGAAGATTATTTCACATCTATTAAATCATCAGCTCCGCAGAAGCATGAATTTTATTAAAATTATCAACTACTTATTCCAGCACACAACAGTAAACTATTACATTTTACGACGTCAAACTGCGCGGGTTTATTAGTGGCTCTACCTATCAAGATTAAAAGCAGGGCAAGGGTCAGGCCAGTACGTTTAATTAAGGGACCTTGAATCTTCCATCGCCGTGCACAAGATTTATCTTGCTGTCGAATTTTCCGCTAAATTGTGAAGCCCTGAGATTAGTCGTTTCGGCGCAAATATTGAATGATCAAAACACCTGGATCCAACCTGCCCCGACCTTAAGCCCTTTGTCTCCGCTATTGTTGTGTTAATTCAAGTAAATATTAGTGTGGGAACGCCAAGGGACGGATCGGGTTTCAATATCGCTGTTGTCAATTAATTTTAGTGCCTACTTAATTGTCTTTGTAGTTGTCAGGGCGAATTTGAGCGGCGAAATATTATTGGAATTGGATTAGGTGGCGAACTAATACATTTTAATTTATTAGTAGTAATAGAATTTGTGCCAAGATAAGTCGTTTTGCGATATATACAATGATGTTTTTAGTTATTTTAATTGGGTTTTATAAAATATATGGGAAAGTTAACTACCTTCATGCGCAAATTTTTCTTATCGTAACCAAATGATATTTGCAATGTTAGTATGTTTTGGAATCAAATCGTGTAAGTCTAATTTGACTCACATCCTGGCCTTCAATGGAGCTGAAATTTGATAGGTACCTATCTATATTACATTAATGACAATACATTTACATGGTAGAGCTCGTCTAATCTAAAATGACGCGCCCCACTATCGCATTAACGCACACAAGCAAGTTTAAAATATGGACGCAATACATATACAAATGCCGTTGTAATTGGTCATTCAGTTGCCGGTGAGATTCAAACTTAGAGAACGCGCCGTTCATTGGCTCCCACACAGATGAAGAGTCGTTATCAATATTTGCACTCATACATCGAAATCAACTAGCTAAGTAGTGGGGCGCGTCATCTTAGACTAGACGAGCTCTACTCGAGTATTGTTGAAGTCTGAACGTTCACGCTCACTGTAAGACCTAATAGTAACGCTTTTGAATACCCACGGGTGTACACCGAGTGTGTGTACCACGTATTTGTCACCTAGCGAGCCTATTAAACCAACAATTTTAAGGCAAAATGTTCAACCTAAATTACGCCGACCACCTCTTTAGGCCCATGCCTCCCGAAGCCAAACGGGGCAGCTTCGGCGAACATTTTAAGCGGAATGACCGTTTTAAACCGTCAGTTACAAACTAGTGACGAGGTGCGAGCTGCGGTCTCAGTTTAATCAAAGCACTAACTTGTTCAGTGAATGTGCACGGGTAATTGTTTTACTGGAACTCCCAGTTCCAACGGTCGGGTGGAAATTAGCTGTTGGGGATTAGTTGACTGTCTATCGACAGGTCTTTAAAGGGAATTCGGCTAGGCGTTTAGGAGGAGTCGGTAGCTGCCTGCCAATTTCGATTCCTCATTTTAGCTAACCTCCCTGCCGCTGAACATTATAATCTGGACACCCTTATGGCTGGAGTGAATAGGTCGTTACTCGACAAGCCGCATCGTCACTTACCACCACATTAGATGGCGGTGAAACGCCTGTTTAGTTCTAATAAAAAAAGCTGAGCTATAGATACTACAAACTGTTACTACATAAATTATTTGTAAATAAATATGTAACGTAGGTATTAGCTTTTTCTAGCGACTTTGTCTGCGCAAAATTAGGTTATGCCGTGTTTCCACGGGAAGTACTACTTACAAGTAATACATTCATACTACATGTAATACACATATTATGTGTGAAACTATCTGTGTGTTTCAAATACATATATTCCTTCGGTCGTTTTTGCGTGATTGAGTAACAGTCGTCCAAAATTTTTACATTTTTTATTATTATCTTGGGATTAGTCCCGGTTGAGTTCAAGCGCGGCGCGGGGGTCGTCATAACTTTCCATATATTTTACGGTTTTATGCCTTTTTACATGTAGCAGCTACCATCCGAATCCCGTACGAGCCATTAGGGAAAAGCTGATTCGCCACAGTTCGTCTGTCTGTCAGCCAGCAGGGAGACCACGAGCAGGTGAGGTTGACTTAGGGCTCTATACTAGGGCCCTGGAGTTGCTGATGTCCATAGGCGGCGGTGACTACTTTCCATCAGGTGGCCCGCTTGCCTGTTTGTATGCCGTGTAACATAAAAAAAAAATAAGCCCCCAAACTTTAACATTGGTACTTTTGGACCTTACAGAAATATAAAAAAAGATACCGTCACGTGGCCCTAAACAAGTCTCCAGGTCCTCAACGGAAATATTAAAACAAGAATATTAATACTTATTAGGTTCGGGGTTCCAATCAGCGATCTTTAGAGCAGAGGCAGGGCGATCAATAATAATTATAATATGTATTTATCGCCAACGTTAATTCCCTACGTTGCTTTAGCTAGGATCTAAAGCGGCTTTCCATAAGAGTCACTGAGTGTTGACGCTCAGGCTCTAAATAATTTAAGAAAACGCCCCAGTCCACATTCTGGTTTACAGAGGTCTACTTTTTTATGCTACTTAGTGACAATCGAGCAGACAGTCCACCTGGTGGTAAGTGGTAACTGTCGTCTATAACATCTACAATTCATACATTTAGGTTGCAGGTAACAAAAATGTAGAACCGTAGGTGCGTTGTCACTGTGAGGACTAAGATGAAATGTCTCATGCCTGTAATTTCGCTGGCTACTAAGGTAGCCAAGCTGGCTAAGGCCAGCGAAATACCAATTTCAAACCGGAACATACTAATGTATGTACAGTAAAAAATAAGGCGGTGGTACTCACCCAGGCGGATTCCTCAGGCTTGACAGACTTACCACGTGATGTCATAAAATGTTTTTTTTTATTAAATGTCGTGAAATACATTTCAATTTTAAATCTACAGAAACACGTAAAATGTATAAATAACTGATGTTTTTAACCTGAACTAGGAGAATATTGGTAGGACTCGAAACTACATTCTACTCTACCGGACACCACACATCCACCAACAAACAAAACAAATCAACAACTAATTCTCCATTCTATTCAGACGATCCCTATTCCAGCATCAACATTTACAATTTCCACTGTGTGTTTTTGAACGAATGTCAGCTATTTCAGCTCACTTGGTCTGACATTTAATTACAAATGGATAGGTGTAGTTTGTGTTCGTATGTTTGAATTGTTATTGCGCGTTTGTAGTGTTATAACAGGGCTGTAGTTTCTAGCAACTCGTTAACTATGTCAGCCGTGTATTGTTTGTGGTTAGTTCAACCTAGAGCGTCTAATCATAGCGGAATTCGTATTAATTGATATTTGTAACTGTGCAAATGTCATTTACGCTTATTATTTCAGCTACTTGAGGATTCTCTATGTTTAATAGGCTGGCATTTGGCCGCAAATTCACCTGCAATCGTCCCCCAGATAACTGAAATAGGAAGCAATTACTATAAAGTAGTTTACCTACTTATCCCTAAGATTTTATGAAAGTTTTAAAAAGTTATTGTTTTTAGATTACCCATGACACTACCATTAGTAGGCAAGACTCAACATCGATCCACTATAATAGGAGAGTGGATGTCCTACTCGTACCGCGAGGTACTGGGTACGACCCAATCTGCCAAATCCTGGATTATGGTGAAGGCGGACCCCGGGCCCTCGCGCGCTAGAGCACAACCGAGTCATTAACGCCGAGATGACTAATCTACTGTTAAAGATATCCCATCGCTCTGACAGCCATTGCCAATCTACTGTGAAAGATATCCCATCGCTCTGGCAGTCATTGCTAGTCGTTTCACCCGTTCAATGATCCATTAAGGACCGATTTCATAACTAGTTCTACCCATAAGCGTCCCCTAAGGGCACTTGATCGCAAACTTTTTGTCCCTGGCCAATGTGATTTGAATTCAATAAACGCTACCCCCGGCCAGATCGCTTTCCATGGAAATGAAGGGAGTTCTCTTTCTGGAGATCCCTTAGTAAAGATACACGCCGTTTTCTTTTAACCCTTTGTGGAGTTAGTGTAAGGGAATGTCGATCATGTATACATGCTTTACAATACACTTAGTATATTAAATTAAAATTTCGTTATGGTTTATGCACGTCTTGTGCCCAGGTGGACCGCGATCTGCCCGATTTAACGGTTGATTTATGATAAATTCATAGATAGATTTTTTTTATTGCCTAGTGGTAAGCGGCCACCGTCGTCCAAGATATCTGCAACCTAAGGGGATGCGGTGCCGGCCAGATGTTACAAGTATTGTTTTAAATATGATATCGTAGGGATGGTGAGCTCTCCGCCTATTACAATTTTTAAGTTTTTTTTTTATTTCAAGACGTAAAAGTAGAGAAATCAGAAAATGCTCCGGAAATCGGTGGAATGAAAAATACAATCAGAGTAAAAAAACTTTAATTAAATTATGACTAAATCCACTAAATCAAGCAAAGACGTATATACTAGCGTATCAATGGAAACAAGTGCAAGTTTCGGTATCAAACCCCAAAAACAAAATTTTTACGAAATACCCGCAGACAGAACTGAATCTAAAAGACCAGACACAGTCTTGGCGCACTTTTTTTATTTTGTCAAGGAAAGAATAATTCCATCGACGGGTAATCGCGCCGGAGATTGGCGGTAGATATTAAAAAATCCTTAGAGGCTTCCGTCACTTGGGCTTCATTCTTTTCCAAAAGTTATTAGAGTTGGTCTGAATTCTGTTCAAACGTTCTCCCCTGTGGAAAATTCTGGATTTCTTCGAAAGTATCTCTTTTTAACGTATTAAGAGGCCGCAATGAGGAAGATTGGGAGGAAAAACGAAGCCTGATATATCGATTTTAGAGAATTGTTCGTAAGATTAGCACTCACTGTTTACAATTTATCTGGTTTCTAGATGGTTTGTAGAACTAGAGCGTATACATAACTATTAAATAAATAATTATCTTGGCTTTAATGTCAAGGTCGGCCTTGACCATTCGGGTCGGGATTGATCCAGGATTTGGCAGATCAGATAATTACAGTGGAGCGACTGCCAGATTGTCTCATGGTTACTTATTTAGTCGCCTGAATATGCAAATTTCGTCACGATGTTTTCCCTCACCGTAAGAGCATCGGTTAGTGTTCAACTAATGTACATAACCCAGAATAGGGTAATTGGTACATGGCGGCAATGGAGTTCGAACCCGACATCTCTGGCTTACGAGTCGCTCCCTTAACCATTCAGGTTACCGACGATCTTCTACTAACACATAATATATCGAAATAAAACGTCGATCATCACAATTAAAGAGGCGTGCAAGCCGGTGTAGCGTACCGATCAAAGAGGGAAGCGAACACGCGTTTCATTTAACGGAAAACCTAACCGCTCCACCGAGTTTCATGTAAATGAATTCAAATGTAACAGCTCGCAAATGATTCCGACGTTCGACTTGTCATTATCTGACTTCAAAGGAATAAAAACAAAAGCTTGGCACGACTCTGGGGGAAGATTAGAGACGTGTTCTCTGCGCTAGCGAGGGCTTTGTTGCGATTTTCGGAATTAAGCTTCTGTAGTTATTTAGCGAGGCGAGAGATTTACATTGAGTTGACGTTGTGCCGCGGTCACCTTGCCGGCTTCAATCGATTTGTCTCTTGGTTTATTCAATATTATTTGCTTATCTGAACAAGTTATTTCGACGACTTGAGTGGTTCAGTTCCTTAACTGTCACGCAGAGTTCCGGGCTTGATTCCCTGCCCAACAGAAATTGAAATGATTAATTTTAAATTCTGGTTCGGGTCTGCGTGTTTTAAAGTACCTATGTATTTAAAAAAAGGGATGTACGTAGTTTATCAGTTAGCTGGCATCCATAACACAGGCTTTGTTTACTTAATATTCTTGGACAATTAACAATTTACAGTGTAAAATGTCCAAGAATATTTATTTATTTACTGGACATGCGAGTTTTTTCAATAGCTCAAGCTTGGTTCTATAAGTAAATCAGTGTAAAATCCACAGCTCTAAAAGTATGATGTAGCGGATTGTAGCGGAATATAGATGTCATTCATTTTATTTTTACTTTTACGCGGAGTGTTTTTCTTTGACGAGATCGCTATTAGTACACGTTCAGTCGCTTTTAATACGACAAACGAGTGGAAATCATACTCATTCGCATCGTATCTCACATATAATGATGTTCATAAACATACATTTCATTTGTACGTCCATTGTTTAACTGAAACACGCAAATACATTGACACAGTATTAACGATGCGCTTTAACGGATATCTTATTTATTACACTATTAATTTCAATAATCCTAGTTCAGTTTGGTTCATTACAAACGATTGTGTGATGCCACAGAACTAACTACCGAAATTGGCTGTTGCCCGCGATTTCGCCCGCATTATCGGTTATGCCATTTTCCTGCCTGTTCCAGTGGGAACCACGTTGAATTTTGAGGCTGACTACAGCGATGTATTGTATCAAAATCAGGTTAGTAATTTATGTATATAGGTAACAAATATGCAACAAAAGAACTTTCGTTACAAACTTTCGCATTTTTAGTAATTTTGTTGGTCGTAATTAGGTGTATGAGCTACATAAAGTTCTAAATTATATACTGCAGTTTTGTTATTGGCACTATAACTTAATAATGTAAGTATCTATTTTAAATTGATTGTGATTGCTGTTCAACTGTGAAATAAATAAATAATAGTAGTAGGTACAGTAGGATCTTTGAGCGTACGCTTTCGTACGCTCCAGTGATATGTGAGATTTAGGTAAATGAACCAGCCGGTATTAGGAAGTGGAAGAGAATGAGTAGGAAAGCGGACCCTGTCAGAAGCCAGAATAGGCGCTACAATTATAATGATAATAGGGTCTTTGAAAATGTCCTTGTCGACGGTGGCCGCTTTCCATCAGGTGGACAGTCTAATCTTGTGTCTCCCTGGACAGTAAAATGACCATATTATTGTAACAACGAATAAGTAAAAAATACGTGTGGCACTCGGGGACTGCCGCGGTAAAGCTATTGCATAGCATTTTTTATCAACTTATGCAATTATAATTATTTATTTATTTTATTTATGCAGTGTTTTTTTTCTATGATATTAATTCAAGTTTTTTCTTTGATATTAATTCACAACTAGTCGCGGGCTCGAACTCACTTGTGGACGCGGCCAAAAAGCACGCTGTCTCACCTAGCATTGTGTCTAAACGAGATAGAATCAGTTATGAGCAGTTAGCAGCTAGTCTACACGCATACGTCTAGTCGCACGTGTTAGATATTCTAATTAGTTTATGTTAATTTGATGGTTTATTTAATATAATATAGTTTGTAAATATTTCCCTAAAGTATTTACGTATAGTAGTTAATATTCTGTGCAGATTTCAATGTTTCCGAACGAAACGGTCGTTCTTTATTTCGGAACGAATTTCTTTAACAGATTAAGTACTAATGAACTAAAAGTTATATTTGTAATTGAGTAATAAATCCTTTAATTATTAACGATAGTTTTAAGAACGATTTCAATGTCTTTGGTTAAGTATTTTGGCACAATAACTTCATATTTAACTGGCAGTGTATAACGTCCTATGATTGGTTGAAATATGTACTGGCTTCCAGTTTCCGGCTAAACGCTGAGTATATTAACCTAGTTGAATCACTGTAAAGGACTTTTGCTCCAGGCCAGCCACAGAGTTAAGTATTATCTTGTATTGTATTACTATGGTACCTATTTCTGATTTCTAAATGATTTATTTGTGTAATCCTCAGGCGATTTAGCCGCTTTACATCATTTTGCTATGTTTTATTATGTTTAGAATATATTAGCATATTTCCCATGTTAATTTGTTAGCTATGACTGCTATCCTATATAAATAACTTATCTCATTTGATCTGATCTCAGTGTTTGAATGTGAATATCCTTTCCTGAATAAATATAAATTTATATTTAACTAATGTGCCCTATTTTTCATTTCATTCAACTTTCTAACCTTAGTTACTAGGCCAACTTAACTCATATCCCCTAAAAACTTAAATTCACACATTAGATCGGTACACTCTATCTATTTTTCTAACACACGCACACAAACACCATGCCGAAGTCTGCCGAATTAAATCGACGTTAGACGATGCACGGCTTTCAACGCCGCACCGCTGTGTCGGTCGGAGTGGGGGGTGTTAGGTTTTTTGCGTTACGGAATTTCTTGATTCGGTCGCCGCGCTCATAGCCCGCGATAAAAGCTATGCAATAGCTTAAAAACAATAAGGTAGGCTCTGTAGATTTCTTGATGATTATTTCTACCACAGATATGTCATCTATTGAAGCGATGGTAGTTACCTATACCTTTCTACACACATCATCTTTTGGTCTTTCCGGAGCTGGAGTGCGCTCATCTGCGTAGACTTTCGTCCGGTTGGCATTGTCGGATGCGGGACGGCCCTGCCTGGCATTGTCGGGCGCGGTCCGGCTTTGTCGGACTCGCCGGGTTCTGCATGGGGTAAATGTTCTAGAGCGGCCAATATGTCACTATGTTTCCTTTCTAGTTTTCTTCCTCAATCCTATTTGACGTTTTAAAGTTATAGGTATATCATTTGCTTATACGTTTTCAATAGCGGTGTTCAAATCTTCGAAGTGTTGGAGTATATAATAACTTGCTGTAAGAACTTATTAGTGTTCTTATCAATATTAATAAGGATTTTTAGTCGGGCGAAAAGTGAACAAAACTGTATTTAGTCTGTAGAATATTCTACTATTCGGTATTGACCGAATAGTAGAATATTCGGCGCAAGTTTTAATCGTAATTACACTAAGATATTCTAAATGGCAAGTAAACCAACCCGGCGTAGTTTCAAGAGAATATACGACTAAACATCCATACTTCGCATTCATAACAGTTTGTGGACTTCAATTGTGTTTCCCAAACATCTCGAGTCGAGAGAGAAACACGAACAAAATCATGAGGCCATTAGAAACTTTCACAAGTTCTCAAGGCAAATTAGCCCTTCAAATCAGTCTGGCAACCAGAAACTAACTTTGCTCACTGAAATTAATTTACTGAGACCACCATTGTATTAAATCTGGATTTAATTTTCTTGTCCCTTGTTTCATTACATGTTAACAAGTTCACTGGCTCGGAGTTACGTGCTAGATGTCAAACAGTTTCCATGTGATATTGCGGCATGATGTAGCATGAATTTGGTGTGATGTTATCTATACATCTATACAGTAAGAAACAAAGTCGCTTCCCGCCGTCTGTCCCTACGTATTTTGTTAGATCTTTTTAAACAACGCAACGGTTTTTAATGCGGTTTTCACCAATAGATAGAGTGATCAAGAGGAAGGTTTATAAGCAAGAAAAACTGGGTAGCTAGGGGTAAAGTAGGTGTACACGAACGATGTCGCGCCGGGTCCACTAGTTTTCACGGAGAGTAAGAGTTTAGAGTTCACGGTGCACGTAAAATTTTTAAAAAGATTGCCTAGAATTGCTACGTCAAGAAGCCAATCATCTTTATCATTATTATCATCCCAGTAGTCAATTCTGGCTTCAGCCAGGATCCGCTATCGTATAAAAGTGCTTTAAGATTTACGTGACGCATGTCATGCATTCAACTGGAATTTGCTAATTATGTATGTAGTGTTACATTGTAATGAATACAATTTACAAATTTATCTTATTTTGATATAGTCTCTAACGCATGATCTGAAAACTTACACACCAAAACTATTTCATTTTAATTAAAACAAATTATTAAAAAACTTTACATTCCTGTAATAATTAGTAAAACGAATTATCTATAAATGTTCTAGCTAATCGCCTTTCTTTATTATCAGTGATACCTGATTTCATTATCTATCCAATGCAACAATTATCGCGATAATTGTTGGTTGACATTATGCCTTTGTTGAACTATTGATATTGTTTAATATCAATACACGGTCAGTACAGACATATAATTCATACCCCAGTTTCAATTGTGCAACTGATTGTGTGACATCTCTCATCACCAGTAATTTTCCCGTGAAATATTAAACAAAAATGCCGTCTATAACGGGAAAATATCAGCATTATAGAAATGAAGATATAGACGACTACTTCATAGCAGTTGGAGTACCGTTCATTCCAAGAAAGATGATGGGAATGTCCTCACCGTTGATGGAAATCACGCTCGAAGGGAAGAAGATGACAATAAAGAGCACATCTCTAATTAGGACGACAGAAACCACCTTCAATTTGGATGAACAGTATGAAGAGAAAATGCCAGATGCTTCTATAATGAGTGTGACGAAAATAGTGAATGATAAGGAAATAGTGACGGAATCTGTGATACCCGGTAGCAATGCAAAGTGTGGGCGTCATTACTTGTTCACTGACGACGAAGTTGTTATCACCCTCACTCACGAGAACGCGCAAAAGCCTGGGAAGCGATATTTCCGGAGAGTGCAGTAAAATGTATCTTTAACGGCAAAGTAAAAATTGTAAAAACGAGAAGTGTTGATGGTCTGGTAAACTATGTAAGGAAACTTAATTACTTTTTATTTAAAATGTCTTTGCAAATATAAGGAAATGCTAAATTGAATATTTTATTTTACCTACTTCACATTTTGCGTGAAATATGCGCAAAAACTGCGCGAACAACTTTGCATGAAATGCAAGCCACTGCGAGCAAAATATTTATAAGGCTTATATAGTCAAGCTCAATTGGATGTAGGCATTTAGACAAGCTCAATTTGGAAATGTGGTTAACTCTATACAGTTTTTATTATTTAATTATGCAATTTTATTTCTTGCTATGTAACAAATTCCTATGTTCACGAAATTGTCTTGTCAATAATTGTTTAAATTTTTCATCCGCTAGACGAATATTATATCTATGAATATAGTTTAATGAAACTAGGTTGCTGCGAAGGATTACCAGGTTTTTCGGCCTTTGTAGAGATCTCTGGGAGCATATGCCCAGTAGTGGGCGTGTTTCGGCTGATATGATGATGAGGGGGTTACTCTCTAGATTCGTTCTCGCTTCGCATTTTGACTATCGTAATCTCAATTAACATCAAATTTACAGCTCATCGTTTACTATACTTTCACAGGGTTAGAGATTAGTTGTAAAGCCGGAAGAATGCAAGACAACATTGGATTAGAATTATAGGACGAATCACGTGTCTAAGTAGAAGTGTATAATTTTGAGTATTTTGTCAATACGTTAGGTGACTAGTGCCCGTTTTCAGAAAATACAAGAATTTAAATGCGATGCCTAAATAGGAATTGCTTAAGACGAAAATACGTTTCACCAACCGCTAGAAAATAACTATCGCCGTTACGAAACCCTTAAAGTTAGGAAGTGGATTGGGCGGTGCTTTCTTGGACCTAAGTATCACCATTATTAAATGTCACTTTGTTGACACCATAAACGACACCGTCACGGGTTCAGATACGTTTGTGGCTCTCTACAGTTTACCAAGATTACAACGCGAAGCGGTAGAGTTTTGGTGAAATGGATCAATTGGCTATGGCCATTCCTAAAGATGAGAGTTTCCTAGTTAGGTAATGGTTAATTCGAGTTAAGTTAAAACGGGGCGGGATTTTTTTATTACAGCTTTTCTAAATACTCTTCATCGGTCTCTATACAGCGATTCATACGACTAAAACAAAATTTGAAGCACTGGCGATAGTTGCCTTTAGAGCGGTTCTCAATTGCTGCTGTAAAAGCATTCCGAGGCTTATAAAATTGAATGCCACGGAGGCCTAGTTTCACGGAGAAAGAAGTCGCTCGGAGGCTATAAGACGGCGGATCAGTGTACTTAAAAAAACTTTAGTGTGAGTTTCACTTTGTTTGATGCATTATCATCATCATCACATCCCATTACAGTGCACTGCAGGACTGAGGGTCTCTCCCACGAAAGAAGACGTTATTGCCATAATCCCTACGCTTGGCAGGCGGGTTGGACATCGCAGAGTTATAAATGCAAGCCTATTATTAATAAAATATTTATATATATAACAATGGAAAACGCTGCTGCCCATATGCCAGCCTACGGAGATCTTTTGCCTCGAAAACATTAGTCGCCTTGCACGAAACTCAGGTGTGTAAGGGGTTGGTGCTCTTCTACTCTGTCGGACACTACACGGACAATGCATGCATTGATGCATTGCCATGGTACATATCCCTCTAAAACCCGTTTTACGACGTTTTTGATTTAACATAACAAATACGGTCGATAAACACACTTCAGAGTAACATTGGCGTTAACAGATATTTAATTGTCCAAGGTAATTGTCGCTAAATGGCCACTCCCAGAAAAGAATATTGCCACATTTTTCTTGACCACACTGCGCCCTGTTTTGACTTTCCTGGGAGGTTCCTCATCTGGAAACACCCAAACCGTTGACTGCCGCTTAGTTAGTGGATCTTCTTGATAAACCCAACTTTCATCTCCAGTAATTAAGTTATCAAATATAGTAATTAAGTATATTAAACATCAGTCTCCGTTATCGAATTTTATAATGTCCTTTCACCATATCACGCGAGCTGGTTTTTGTTCAGCAGTCAGTGCATGAGGAACCCAACGCGAACAAAGTTTCCTGACTTGTAGATGACGGTGTAAAATTTCATGAATGGTCGGCGATAATATTTTAAAGGCTTTTCTATCTGCTTGTAAGTCGTTTTTGGGTCTTCGTGTAACATCCGTTTTTATCCGTGTAACGACCACTTCTGTCATCATATTTCAAGTAAAATTTCTTTGTTTGAGAAAACCATTTAAACATGTTGCATGGTATGTTGCGAGATTTCCAAACCAATTATGAAATTCACTTTAATATCATCACCATTTCATTCGAATTCGAACACATTTTTATCCTTTCTTTTTTTACCAAATGGCTTCCAGAATTCGAAATATGTTCAAGAAATGAAATTACAATTAAGTGGCGATCTATTGAAAAAAATGTGAATCTCATAACTTTCCTGCGAAGTCACACTCGTTATAGACTCAGGTTATTTCTTCGTTGTATGAGAAACAATAATACGATTTACTATAATAATTAGAATCATTATTAATATATATAAAAAATTTAATTATAATAATTTATTACCATAGAAACATTGTAAAAAAATAATATAAGTTGGTATACTAACAAAATAACAACAATAATCTACGGTATTACACAACAAAGTTTATCATTCAGTTTAAAAGATAATAAATCAAGGTGTTATAAAGATTTTGATTTTTTTTCTATGACCTACGGACAATTATTGTGAAAATAAGAGACGACACTAATCGACTTTATAACTGTGGCAATCTGATAAAAGGCAATAACAATTTTTGTCATGAGCAACACTAGGTCTTAAATGTCTACTTGACAAGACTCACAAACTTCATAGCTCATTATATTCAAGGTTACAATAAGTAAACAGAGAGCCGAAGCAAAATAGTAAATAAGAACAAGAATATTCATGGTTGTTTGTGTAAGTAATTTTAGTTAGTTTCTTTGAAAAATAATATAGCAGGATACTGTGTAAGTTAAGAGGTAAGTTTTAAACTATGTGCCAGGAACCAAAGTTTATTTAAGGTTATATTGACATTATTCTTTAGAAGAATCAACTTGAAAAAAAGTAATAAAAACTTGTAAAATATCTTCTTCTCTTAAGTAAAATAAACATCCTTTACTTTAGTAGGTTTATAAATCTTATATTTCGTGTATCATTCTTATTATCAATGTGCATGAGAATGTCACATTTATCAGAGATCAGATACTGCAAATAACTACAAAACAATTTCACTTCTGATTACAGCGAACAATACTTAACACACGTTTCATATTATTGTGAAAAAAGGATTGGTTTTCAAACAAAAATGGCTCCAATAAATGGTAAATATCAGAACTATAAGAACGAAAACCTAGACGAATACTTCGCAGCAGTCGGAGTGCCTTTCTTCGTGAGGAAAATGATCGCAGTGTCATCGCCGACGTTCGAGTTTAAATTGGACGGTGAAATTATAACTATAAAGATGTCATCAATGCTTCGCACTTCGTCATATACTGTCAAACTGGGCGACGAATTCGAAGAAGTAATGCCAAGGGATTCATTGACGAGTGTAGCTTCAATTGCTGATGATACGCTCACAATAGACTCGGTGATTAAAAGCAGTGGACGTAAAGTCAGTCGACATTATAAGTTCAATGATGACGAAGTCATTGAAACTCTCATACATGAAGATGCTAAATCTCCGTCAATGAGATACTACCGCAAAGTAAATGCCTCGTAAATGCATTATTATAATGTTATAGCAATAAGATTTGGTTGTGAGCAGTGACAACAACGTTGTGATACTCGTCTATTCGGGGATTATTAATAATTATTTATCATATTATACTTGATGGATAATCTATCAAGTACCTATTTTTTAAATATTTATAGGTATGTACTTGAGATATATTTATATACTTGCGGCCTTATACTATTATTGTTTTAAGAATTACATTATTTATATGAGATAACATGTATTCATTTTCAAAGTAAATCCCAATGGATAAAAGTTGAAGCTCCTGCACCTAAAATGTAAGCAAAAATTTATTGAAGTACTGTTTGCTCTTATTATATTCTAAATTACTGTACCCCACAAAACATTTTTGGAACATATGCTGTGGGTTTCCTGTTACCGATATTCCTTGGTGTCGGTTTATCGTTCGCGTGGAGTACAGAATGTTTGGTATGTCTAATATTAAGAGGGTCGTTTCCGAGTAGATAAGGTATCCGACTCCTAAGCGAGTGGTACCGGGTCCGAATTCCACGGTGACCCTATATCAATCACTCTTTTCTGAGTTATTTACATTAGTTGAATGCTAACCGATGCTCTTAAAAACAGTGGACCCGGCGCGACTTCGTTCGCATACACCTACTTTACCTTTGACTTTGTTTTATACTATGAATATATTTGTACTTTTGCCCATATAATACTATAGCAACAGTAAATGCTACTACACAGGATACAACCTTTTGCCTGCGAATTCGCCGGCGTAAAATATTCGGTTATACCGCATTCCTATATAACTTTCGCGTTTTTAATATTAGCAAAATTTAAAGCTAGCGTTCCTCGCTACATCGCATTGAATATATCAAATTCGTACTCGTTCGTCTAATTCCCCGTCCCATCAAGTCGGACTTTGGTCTATTCTTCGTGCTATTTTCCAGTTTCTCATTTTTCTGGTGCCCAGGTCGTAAAATACTAGGCACAGGTACTTTCAAATTGTTTTATTTGAAAGTATGTTGATGATGGCAATCCTCACACACTTTCACAGCTTGTAGGAAAATACAGGGTATGGTAGATACCATGTACTTTCGGGGATAATTTATTATGAACTAACAAATCGTTTCTCCATAATATTCGTAATACTTATTGGCAAAGATAAACATGAGAATAACAAACATTAGATACATAACACATTGACAGCTATTTGTCCTGGAGTTGTTAATTAAGAAATTGTGTAATTAAGAAATGAAATAGTAAGAAAAGTAATATTTATAGTAAGGTCACATTATTTTGCACTTGAGTCGTACTTTCGTGGAAAAACAAGTTGTTTCATTTCATAATGCTGTTTTTACATGAAACGAGTTATGATCGACTGTGTCATTTAACTCAAGGACAGCTGTTTTTTCGATATAGCTCGATAACTCTTAATTCTCATAAACGGTTTCGGGTGTGTACACTGAGTCAAAGCCACTTCAACTCCAACTGATATCAGATACTATCTAGATACCATATTCGTGTCAAAACTCCATAACGTTTCCATACAAACAGAAGATAGTAACGTATGTGCGGTAACAAGAAATAACTAAAATAATATTGGTTAATACTGTGGTGGTGATATTTTATACGGCAAGTTTTGAACATATTTTTATTGTTTGAAAGGTTAGTACTACAAAAATAGTTTTTATTATTATTATTGTTCTTTTTTATCTTTAAGAGATTTCGGCTCATAAAGAACCGGAGAAATATGGCACGGGCCTAAGCCAAGTACCGAATATAGAGTTAATTTTCTGTTTGGAGGAACTTTCTTACAATTCTGCAAGTATTCAGTATTGCTGCCTTTTGCAGTTGTTTGTAGGTAAGCCGTGGTAAATCTAGACTTAAAATAGAGTGATGCAGTAATTCTTATTATTATTAAGAATAAACTCATTTTATTAATAAATATTCATATTCATTTATTCCATAATACCATTCGTAATACCATAATATTACGAGTGTAGTTAATTCATATATGTACCTTAACAGTAGTTATGTTTCCTTAATGAACTCAATTACTGAATCAAATTGTCGATAAGCAATATTGCGCGAATCGCCTTATATTTTTGTAATTTGTTTTATTATTCGGAATGACGACTAAATAATCAAATAATTCTAGATGGAAACCACTTCGTCTTTCTATAGAAAGTAACTAATTAAGATATTTAAACTTATATGGAAAGTACTATACCAATTACTACCTAATTATTACTATACTAATTAGATACTACCTAAAGTTATCGAAGTCATTCCTTTGCTCAATTGATTTGAAAAAATTTCCTGTTATTTAAAAGATATTGATTTACCATTACTTACGCCCGGTTTCATGCATTTCAAACAAAAACCGGCAAGTGTGTAAGAGAGAAAGTACGTACTTGTACCGAGTTTCAAAAATGTTGGTGTCCGCGGTTTTAAAATACCTATGCGGTAAACCAATATAGATATAAATCAATACTTACGCTGAATTCCATAAACGTGAGGTATGTTCTTGACCAGAGCACAGAATATCGATTGATTGAGATTATCGATCGGGATTGCTTTTTAGAAATAAATGTGTGTAGTTTATAATTGTGTTTTTTTCCTTTATGTTTTATTGTGTACAATAAAGAGTTAAATAAAATAAATAAATAATATCCATACCTACTAACGAGAAAGCCGCTATACACAACTACTAATTACTTACAGAAACTTGAGTTGAATAATAAGTTGATATGCAATAAAACTAAATTATAAAAGTTTCGAAATTGCTGAATTGGGATAAAATAATGTACTTAGATAGTTGATCTATTATTATGTATTAACTATAACCAATTCGTATTAAATTTTTAGCGGTACAGCAAAACAAGACATGGGATCGACAGCAAATGTTTCACAAATCTCGTTGATACCAGGAAAGTATCAATATTACAGAAACAAAGATCTGGAGTTATATTTGGCCGAAATAGGAGTGCCATATCTGATACGGAAGGTAATAATGATGTCCAAGCCGTCGATGGAAATAATACAAAATGGCGATGACATTACGGTAATAGTGAATTCTTTGTTTATGACGAATGAAAGTACTTTCACCATAGGAGTGGAATACGATGAGAAATTCCCAATGGCTACGTTGAAAAGTATGACAACAATAAATGGAAATGAAATGAAAATAGAGTCTGTTATACCAGGCGGTGATAAATGCTGCAGACACTACTTTTTTAGTGAAGACGGTTTTTATGAAAACAGTACCCATGGTAAGACTACAGTCGTCGGTAAAAGATACTTCTACAGAGTGAAATAGAGTTTTAATACGATTTTGTTGGAATCACTGAACAATTTACTGGTTAAGTTATAATATTAAGTTTCGTTTCGTACCAGTTTCGTGAAAACACAATAATGAGAAAGAAAATTACCACCTACCTAACTCTTTTTGTAGGGAACGCTCTTTGTATGTTTTTGGTTGTAAAAATATGCCCTTGATTAATAATAATTGTTAAACCTCGAATACAAACATATTGGTCGAGCAGCCAATTTTGGGTTAGTGTACATTATTTTGATTATTAAATTTCATAATTTCTGAGTCGTATTTTTTACTCTATATTTCAGTTATTGTTGTTTTAACATGCAAATATTTAATTTGCTATAGCTAAATAGGAATAATATTTATAAGGTGGTAAAGGAGGTGATTTTATCAGAACTAGAACACTGTAAAGCCTTTGGAGTCTACCTGGGTGAGTACCACATCCTTATCTATTTCTGCCGCCAAGCTATATTGCCTGCATGATTGTGCTCCGATTTGAAAGATAAGGTAGCCAGCGCAATTACAGGAATGAGGCATTTCATCTTAGTCCTCACAGTCCTGCATTTTTGTTGCCTGCAACCGAAATGTATTTGAACCGTTATGGGCGACAGTTACTGTTTTCCATCAGGTATGCTGTCTGCTCGTTTGTCAATGCTTAGAAAAAACTTAACTTTGAGCTTTGATAGTACACAAGGCTAGTTTCGGAATTGTATTTACACACATGTGTATGATACGAGTAGAGTCGACGCTCAAGAAAGCTAAAACAGTCGATGTGCATTACTGCTGAAAACTTGCTTCTATATAATGTCGTGATGTATTATGTCGGTATGAGACATAACAGGTGGTAAACGAAACAAGGAATCCAACGGTAAGTGATGATCGTCCAAATGGTTACCAGCTTGGAGTACCAGCTGTTGGGGAATTGTAGTCGGTGAGTATACTTTGTTGGAGTCTCGTTCTAGATAAGTACCAATATATTTATCTACTATCCCGCAACCAACGCAATAAGTGCAAACCACCAACATTAATCAGCTCAACTTCTCCTAAATTACAAATAGGTAGTCTTAACTTAGAATAGTCTAATGAATATTCAAATATATCAACACTTAATACCCTACACACAAACGAACACTTTATCTGTTGCCAAATAATTCCTAATTAAAATTCAGTTCCCCGCCCTTGTGAAGCCAAAGTCTTCAGATCCAAACGTTTAAAATTCAATCTCGGCGAACGCCTACGAAGCAATACTGCTAAATACCAAATACCAAAGGCAAAGCAACGCTGGAGGCGTAAACGTTGTACCTACTTATTTACGCGGCCCAAACAAAACATCTTGCATAAGCTTGAATTAATTTGTTTGAGATATTCGAGAGGGGTTGCAAATGCGTTGGACGACTTAAAAAAGAGCTTATGTAGATGCGAATAATAAAACTGGAAAAGTTTGATTTTGATGGAGTTTGTGGTGAAAGTCAAGGAATAAAACGGCCAAGTATGAGTCGAACATTCACCTGGACCTGAGTGATTTAGTTGGTTAACATGAGGTCTGCCACGCAGAGGTCCCAGGTTCGATTCCCGGCCAAGCGGAAATATAAATTATGAATTTTAATTTCTGTTACGGGTGTGCGTGTGTATAACGAGTAGGTGTTGAAAAAGTACTTTTATAAGTAGTTTGTTAATTGGAGCGTCAAGTGGCCAAGCGGTTGAGTATCCGACTCGTAAGCGAGAGGTACCGGGTTCGAATCCCGCTGCGGCCCATTCTTAGTGATTTATCGATGACAGATATATAAACTGGTCAGGAGTGGACAGTAAATACAGATTCATTGCCAGTCATGATCATTATCATCATCAACAGTGCGTAACTAATTTTGTATTCGCGTGGAGTTCAAGGCTTTGGATCCCATATAGGTAATTCACCCATGATCTAATATGAACATGAAATTTTGTAATTTCCATACAAGCGAAATTCATCGGGAGTTTGTTACCTGTTTCTATAAAAGAAACAAGAAATAATTTTGTGAAATGTTACATCTAGATAGATTAGATACATCGTGTAGGTCGCATCTCTATGGTTAGTCAGAATTAAAAAAGTTGGAGTTGTCTTGGACATAGCCAATCCGATTACAATGAAAGTTTAAAGGCATGATGTGAAAGCTAACTGGTGCTTATAATATTAGTGTGATGGATGCCTTCCTCAGACATCATTACGATATTATATAGCAAAAGCAATGGGCCATTAAATAAAAACATAACTCAGAATAGAACGCAACGAGGAAATTACAATACATAATACATAGTATCTACCTAGTCTACAGGCATCTCAAAAGTGACCTCAACTCAAACTGCATCCACTCATCTTGCGTTGCAGATGTCCTGTGGCCGGTGGCCACTTTAGATAAGGTGGACCGTTCAACCGCGGTGTGCCTCACTAGGTAACTCATCAAAAACTAAAATTCTTTAATTTTGGTCTTAATTTCTAAGTTAAGTAGTTCTTATTGTCAACGAGTCCTATTGTTATTGAATAGTTTATCGACAGATTCATTAATTTATAATGAAAATTCCAAAAAGCAGAGGCAAAAATGAGGATTTTTACCGCGTACTTTGGTTAAAGAGGAGCCAGATAATTTTGAAAATTCGTACTCTCCCTGGACAATTAGTACCATTTTCACTCGGCCTTTCTATACCAACACAAATTGAATAAAATTACTGAATTCTTGCAAGCCAATTTGGTAGATCATAAAAGATTAATGCCCCAGCCATAATAGCGGGAATGGAAGCGTTTCTTTTATTATTTTAGATGCCGAGTCATTGTCAGCGATGTAAAAAAGAATCCTAGAGTTATTTAATAGCTGAAAGTTTATCGACAGTTTGACGTAACGGTTGGGAAGTTTATTTGATTGACGGTGTTTATGAGTTTTGGCTATTTTAGTATAATAAATAAATAATAAATAAATAAATATTCGTGGACAAATTCACACAGCGCCATCTAGCCCCAAACTAAGCAAAGCTTGTAATATGGGTGCTAGACAACTGATATACTAATTAAATACTTTTTTTTTTTTTAAATACATACTTTTTATACATAGAACACCCAGACCCGTCACAGAAATTAAAATTCATCATTTCAATTTCTGCCCGGCCGGGAATCGAACCCGGGACCTCTTGCGTGGCAGACCGGCATGTTGACCATTGCACCACTCAGGTCAGTATAGTTTAATATTGTAAGCGACACGGGTCTAGAGGCTTGCGAGGCCGATGACCAAGGTTAATCAAGCTCGCAGCCTCCTAATACCGTTGGCGAAGCGAGGTTGACCAAGGTCAACCCTGATCTAACATCCTGTCTAACGCGTCGTCTACGCTTAGGTTACAACCAGACTCAGGATGCACAAATGCGGATTGAAGTTGTGCGATGGAGAAGAAACTAAATACCTCTGAAAACGCCTTAAAATCACGTGTCCTAGAGAACCCCCTTGTCATTGATATATCACTGGCTTGTTAGTTTTGATCTATATTTTAACACTGTCATGAATTATGGCAATACCAACTTAAGCAAACTCCCTCATTGAGCAAGATTCTCACAAAATCCTCCTATCATCTATTTCTATCGCAACTGAAATATTTTGATTTCATCACCACCAACCACAACAAATCAAGAATTATTTTCCTCATTCACGTATTAACTCGCTGAGCTTAAATCCTTAGTCGTATCATAATTTGAGATAAGCCTAAGAAGCTTTAAGGGAAGCGTGCTTAGTTTGAAACGCTTTATCTTATTTAAATAAAGTATTATTGTATAATTTAGAATTCGCGTGTACAGCCATGATAAGGTGATACTGACTGGTGTGTACGCTTCAAGTTTCGTCGAGTCCATTGTTTAAATTATAATTAGACTTGCTTGTCTTGTTTTAGTAATGCTTACTAATATGAATAATTAAGTAAATGCGTCGGTTTTTTTTTTTTTTTTTTTTTTTTATTACTCTACTAGCCAGGCATTTGACCGCCACCTCACCTGGTGGTAAGTGACGATGCGGTCTATGATGGAGCATGCCTGTCTAGGAACAGCCTATTCACTCTAGCCTTGAAGGCATCCAGATTATATTGATCAGGGAACACACTCGCAGGCAACGCATTCCACTCCTTAGCCGTACGCATTATAAAAGTCGAGCCAAAGCGGCTCGTGCGGATAGTTGGAAGATCCACGACATAAGGATGAAGCGCTCGCCCGGATCGCGTCTCCCGATGGCGGAAAGGGGCCGGCGGAATGAGGTCGTGCAACTGCTTCGCACACTCTCCGAAGTGCAACCTGTAGAAAACCGACAAACGCGCAACCCTACGCCGATGCTCGAGGCTCTGCAGCTTAGCCTCAATTAACTGCGGATCACAAATTAGTCTCTTTGCCCGTTTTTCCACCGAATCCAAAGCAGCCAGTTGGTATTTGGCTGATCCATCCCAGAGGTGGCAGCAGTACTCCATGCAAGATCGGACTTGTGCTTGATATAATTGAAGCAACTGCCTTGAAGTGAAGTACCGCTTGACCTTCGAGAGGATTCCAAGTTTTTTTGCAGCAGTCTTGGCTTTTGATTCGATGTACTGTCCAAAGTTGAGATTGGATGATAGCTCAACACCCAGGAGCTGTAGGTTGTCGGAAATTTCCACAGACACATCCCGGAAAGTCGGAGCCAGATGGAATGGACTCCGTTTAGCGGAAAACAAACACGCCTGTGTTTTGGTGGCATTGAACGACACTAGATTGGCTTCGCCCCAATCGGACACTGCATTGAGAGCCTCGTTCAAGCGACCAACCATGGCCTCTCGACAAGACTGAATATCGCCCCTACTAGCTTTTGCACATGACATATATCTATCCGTTACTGTGCTGTAACGGTTGTCGAGTGCTTAAGATATCCGACTCGTAAGCGAGAGCTAGCTAGCTCATTTTATACTGATGGAGAGTAGGTTGATATGGGAAAAGTAATTGATTAGTATTAGATTGTTAAGCATTGTAAAAGTGTACATGCTACATGCATCTGCTCACTAAATCCGACTCATCCAAAAACTAGGTACATTGAATCGGACGAAGTCCTGAAAGACCTGCGCGAACTCCAGATAACGAACTGGGAACAAGTGGCGCGCAGGATAGGGGCCAATGGCGAGTTCTTGTGTCGGAGGCCAAGATCCACTTCGGGTCGCTGAGCCAGCGAAGTAAGTAAGTATTTACATTCAATACTAGTGTAAGTAAAGTGCGTCACTATGCGTTCTCACAGTCTCTTAACTGAACGCACTGAGTTCAATACAGCTGTAGTTAATTTCGTACATTTTGATTGACGGACGCATAGTGACTACACTCAATCTAATGTTTACGATGAGGACATGTAGGTATGTGTTTGTAGTAATACAAGTAAGTATCTATTGATGTGATAACTTGTATGACCACAAGGAACAAGCAATTTTTCCTAGATTATATAAATTACTTATAACGAGAAAAGGATTGTTTGTTTCATCTTTTCTCAGAATTCTGGACTGATATAGAGCTTTATTTAAAAGAGTACTTTTAGCCCCGACAAAATGTTACGACTCCTCTTGAACCGTGAGGCATGCTAGTGATTCAACATAAAAATAGATTATTGTAACGAAACATTATCACACAGGAACAGACAGACTGACTGATAAGGAATATATCGCCCATATATGAATGATTCATCACTATCCTAATCGGGAGTGGGTTATCGCGAATAGCTAAGCTCACATCGCACACACCTGTTTACCACACGACGTGTTGAAAGAACGTTTCGAGGAATGTGCCATGAGCTCCCAGCCAGTGTTTGATTATACCACTAAGGTGGCAAACAAGCTTACAGTCTGCCTTATGGTAAGCTGTCACCACAGCCCATGGACGTATTGTTTTTGGACTTTACCATGGGATAATAATAATCTTAGCGCTAATTCCCCGATTGTGTTCTCGCGCACGCGGGCATGGAGACCGCCTTGATCATGATCCAGGATTTGGAATATCAGATAATTACAGCGGAGCGACTGCCATCGGACCTCCGTGAAACTGCTATAAGGGGAACGTGACCCGATTGGACCATGGTTACACATTCAGTCGCCTGAATGTGCCGGTTTTATCACGATGCTTTCTCTCACCGTAAGAGCCTCGTTTAGCATTCAACTAATGTACATAACTCAGTAAATAATTATTGGCTGCAGTGGGATTCGAATCCTGTACCTCTTGTTTAGGAGTCGGATATCTTAACCACTCGGACACCGACGCTTTGACATGGGATACTTCTAGGTATATCATTAAGGTAACCAAGACATTGTTACGTCACTGGTGTTGCTGTTCTCCATAGGCGGCGGTCTACTTTCCATCAAGTGGCCTGCTTGCGTTTTGGTCTACTACCTACACAACATTAAGAATACTAGAAGATATGTTATACTTTTGTATAGCAGTAGATATGCCTAGCCGTGGGGTCCGGCAGAGTAGAATAGCACCGGTAGGTGCTCGACACTAGAGTATCGTACAAAGCTAATAATGTAATAATGTTTTCGAGGTAAAGATCTAGTCTTCGTAGGCAGAAAAATGGGCAGCAGCGTTTACCAGTCATAAAATTATAACACTGCGACCTAACCCCACCTGCCAAGATAGCCGCGGAGATTATGGTAATAACCTCCCCTTTCGTGGGAGAGGCCCTAAGTCGTGCAGTAGATGGGCTGTGATGATGAGATATCCCTGGTTAAAACTAAGGTGCTTGTGCTGACTTGGGCTCAGCGCAAACAGAACGGAACATTCCTCGAACCTCGTCTTGTCGCGATGTCAAAAATTCGCTTCGAGACACCCTCGGCGACAAAAAATGCTCGAGCTCGCGCGAGAATGCGCTTCTACCAGAGGATATGATAGCAATCCTACTGGGGTTGTCTGTTGCCAGCAAGGCTGACAAATTTAGAGGATAAATAAGTGGGATTTTTAGGGGGTATAAATTGCTATTCTTCCTATATACCAATCTAGACAATCATATTTAATTTGTTGGCCTAGCATCTTAGTGGCATCTTGTACAGAGATACTTACACTATAGAGTAGTTTTACCCACCATGCATGACTACTAAACCAACAGGATATTTTGTCATTTTGACCGACCACTTACTCCTGGACGGTAGCCTTACCCTTGCTTAGCCCTTAGGTTAGAAATACATAATTAGTTATTATGTAATTTTATATGCATTTTTTTTATGTATGCGGCAGACAAATAGGCAAGCGGGCCACCTGACAGTGGTCACCGCCGTCTTTGGACATCAGGAACACCAGGGGCGCTACTAATGCTTTACCCGCCTCTGAAGAGACCTCTAATATACTTCCTGAACGATCCCATGCCATAGTCCAAGCAAAACACTGCGGCTGGAAGCTCATTACACATCCGAATTGTGCGGGCGAGATACGTTCTTTCGAACATCCGCGTGGAGACCAAGAGAGGGTCTAAATACGTAGTGGCGATGAGTACCAAGCCGCGGCGGGTGATGCAATGGCGGAACTGTGCTATGGGTACCCGATCGTAAAGTTCCTCAGTACAGTTCCCATTGTACAGCCGGTAGAACACACACAAACAAAAATATTTTGATACCATTAAATCATCCATATTCTGAACGTATTTGTCGAAATATAGGCCGACTATGCGGGCGAACGTGAGCGCGGCGCACCCTGCTCGCCCATATTCTGATTTCCTCGGGCATTCCGACGGATACCAAGGGATACCGCAGAATACTCGTACAGGCGGGCGTCTATGTGTGTATTCAATATTCATACGATTTTGTGGTTTAGGACATGGTGAGAATATAGTTCATTTGTCACTTATAAACAAAACAAAAGTTTTTTTCAGTTTTAAGAGCAAATCGGAAAAGATCGTAGGCGGGGCGGGGCTTATATGAAGCGTCAACTCGATATTTTATGAGTTTCTAATGCGCACGCCGACGCGTTTCCGTTATGCTGTCAACTCAAAATTGTATAATTTCTAATACACGCACCGACGCTCGTCGCCGAAGCTTGGTATACACTACACTACACTACAGATAAGGCATAGGCAGATAGGCAATCCATTTCCACGTCCTAGCTAGTTTGACCCTGAATATATTATAGACGAGAGTTACAACTTCCATGGCATACGTAAATCGAAGGTGTTATATTACGGACTTTACTCTGCCGGACTAAAGACTCAACCAGCAGTAATGAGAGGCATATTAAACCTGCCATTTAAAAACTTATTAAAACATTCCTACTATACTTATGTCATCAAACTTAAGGAAAAGTTGGTATTAAAGAGGTTCATTTAGGAGCGGAAAACTGCATCTTGGAACTTTAATTTCACCAAACGAGTGTTCCAGACTTATGTGCGAAAATTTACAGACCAGTGATGTGATAATCCAACACTATCGCTATCGAAAGGATTATTTTGTTTGTATATTCGCTTTATGAAATTTCGAACACCTGTATACCCTGGCCTTGGTTTTATTCCTGGACAAAGTACCTTTTGTATTACGATATATTTTCCCGATTGGCACATTCTAAATTACCTCTTGATAAACGTCAACTAAATGGAGGAAAAAAAAACGAACAATATAATTATAATCTGCTGTGATATGACATCGTCAAATAAAGTTGAAAACTATTCGAATAGTCCTCCCCAAGTCGTGCCACGCACAAAAGTAAAGTATCTCAGTGTGCCTAGACGTATTACAATGCCTTAATATATATTATGTATTAATATAGTATATGTTTATTTTATTCATATATACCTATTAGTATGTATAGAATATTATGCATGTATTTATTTATAGTATATAATTATTGTGCACGTCGTATCTGCGTATATTTATCATATCTCTCTTTTTGTAGGCCTGCTGGAAGAGATTTCTTTTTAGAGATAAGTAGTGCCTGTTGTCTAATATCTAATTTGTACTATATCTTTAATTTTCTTGTGTACAATAAATTGTTAAATAAATAAATAAATAAATAAAAGTGCATGCTTTTATCGCGATTTTTCTATGATTAGTCAGAGTATTTGTCAAGAATAATCAAACGAGCCCAAACTCGATGGGTATACCATGCAAAATTTAGGAGTTCCCATGGCGACCTTCCATCTCGATCATCAGATCAGCTCGATTGTACCATAACATCGCGTTGCCACCGAAGGTACATGAGTGTGCAAAAGCTCAATCAGAAACCAGGAAACAGGTCAAATTTAACTTGCAAAATTTTATTACGAACAGACACGGGGACATGTGAAACTAAAAAGCGGGACATTTTAAAAGTGTACACCAGGTTTCGTATAGCGTATATTGGTTTGGAACCAGTAAGAACTCCATACTTTTAAAATGTCTCTTAATGATCGTGATAGTATAACATATTAAGTTAAGACGGTGTATATTAGTATAATCAGTCTGCCGCTACTGCCTTACTACCAGTAAATATTCGCTCGAGCCAACACCTTAGCAGTTGCCAAATGATCGTACTTACCTTAAGAAATAGATGTCGTCATTTAGTTGAACAGGGAAAAGGTTTTATTTCAGTAAAGTATACGAGCAGGCCAGTGGTACGTTCCCAACGGACTGTTTGTAGGCAAAAGCCAGGATATGTTAGGTGTATTTGAAGATGGAGATTAATCTTAAGTCCAGTGGTAGTAAAACGAAAAATATGTGCTTTCTGTGGCTCTATTTTCAAAACTGCGATCTCCAACCCTCCTGCTAAGCAAGGTTCTCTTCCAGGTAAGGTCTCATCACTTCGAAGTCTTTCTTTGTCGTGTACAATAATTAAACCTTAATGAGGACACATTTGGTTCAACAGATACATTGGATAACCCTTGGTCCGAGTATCCAGCAGTTGGGGAAGTTAAATATTAAATGGTGATATCTGTCACACAATCTAAAAAGAAAACCTACAACTTTTGAACCTCAATTCGACCTTTCATCGCCCACTTCGCACAAAACCCCCAATTTTGGGCCGCCCACAATGGAATTTCAATCAAATTCAATCATGAGCTCGTCTTGCGATCGAATAAAAGCGTTATTAATAAAGATGTCGATGTCGCCGTCAATGGAATGAATGGAATTGTAGGTGAGCCAATGAATGAACTAGCAAGCCATGTCACAATAGGCGGGTGCCCGACAAATTGGCATCAATAATTCAAACAGCTGGCCGCGATTCCATTCGTTCCCGCTGATTTATATAGGAATACATGAATGAACTGCAAAGGGCGTAATCACCTTAGCATTCAAATAATAATCGTAAACAGGATACACAATGAGTTGGTCGTTTGTGTTCATTAAGGCTAAGGAATGGAACGCTTTGCCTGCGGGTGTGTTCCCTGATCAATATAATCTGGATGCCTTTAAGGCTAGAGTGAATAGGCTGTTCCAAGACGGGCATGCTTCATCTTCGGCCGCATCGTCACTTACCAACAGGTGAGATGGCGGTCAAATGCCCGACTTGTTTGTTAAAAAAAAAAAAAAAAAAAAAAAAAAAGAATAGCAGAAACACTTCCTAATGTGCATTTCAATACAAAAAGGCAAAACAATCGACGACCTGAGTTGTTCAATGGTCTGCCACGCAAGAGTTAGTTTGGGGCTAGATGGCCCCAACATCCCAATCTGTCTTTAAAGATAGGTAAATAAAAAAGAAGGTAAATATGGATGTCTTTGAGTGTAGTATTAACAATGCGGTATGTTTATAATATGATTGGCTCTACACACATAAGCCTTGCCACAGTCTTGCGACACTGGCCGGCTTGATACTAACATGCACGAAACTACTGAAAATAGACATTAATAATTATAATTATTATTATAAATATTCGTGGACAAATTCACACAGCGCCATCTAGCCCCAAAGTAAGCAAAGCTTGTGTTATGGGTGCTAGATAACTGATAAACTACTTATATACTTTTAAATACATATATTATACATATAGTCATCATTATAATCGTCATAGAAGTCAATTCCGACTTAGGTGTTGCGCTTGTTTCTTTTGGCTAAATTGAGTCGTCTAAATTCAGAAGCAAAAAGCTTGAGAGCAAACTAAATGGAATGTATTGCTCATTGAATAAGGTACATTTTTGTATCACGTCTTTTAAACAGCGGAGCGATGCATAACTTATTATACGTGATACAAACATGGATATTATTTTATGGGCAATAAATTCCATTTTCATTTGCTCTCACGCTGTTTCTTTCTGAATTTAGACGACTGAATTTAAAAACGTAATAAGCGCCTATGCAAGGATCTGCTTAGCTCCTCTTTATCTCTACTTCGCCCGGTCTTAGGCATCATCGCGTAAGTCTTTGGATCTTGCATTCGACTCACCGATGTCAATTTATCACTAGCCGTACTCAGCGGCTTTCACCCGTGCGCAGAACAGATCTGTTTAGCAATCAACTTTCCTGCGGGAACATATTATTTTCCCGGGATCAAAAGTAGCCTATGTTACTCAGCGAAAGAATTTTTTAAATTGGTCTCGAGTTTATTCATCACAAACACAAAAACATTAGCACGGAGAAAAAAAAAAATACGTACCTATATTAGTATTTGTTACAGGATTATTCCTGTAGTAGCATTCAATACCTGGACTGGCCAGCCAAAACTGGCCATCAGTGTCGAGCCATCAATAATTCAGACTCGTGTCGGTGTAGATCTGGACCCGAGCTAAAACAACATTGCTTTACTTGGACATACTGAGCCAGTTTGCTCGCAGTTTTATGTGTTCAGGTACTTTAGCCTAGACTATAAGTTAGACTCAAATGATGGAGCAGAATAAAAATTATACGTTTTTTTTATTGAGCTAGCCATGCAATTGACCGCCATTCCCGGGTGGTAAGTGATGATGCGGCCGAAGATGGAGCATGCCTGTCTAGGAACAGCCTATTTACTCCAGTCTTGAAGGCGTTCAGATTACGTGTTCCATTCCTAAGCTGTACGCATTATAAAGGTTGTTCCAAAGTGGCTCGTGCGGATACACGACATAAGGACGTATACAATAGTATCAAAGTATTTTGATGATTACATTATGGAATGGGAGATAAAGTAGTCCACCCGCCATATATTTCTGTTGCAAAGCAGAACAATAATGATTTCGTTGCGATGTTTCGCTCGTCGCTCGGAAATATCAGTCTAAACAAGTTCAAATGAAAAATATTTTTTTAATTGCAAGCCTTAGATCGCGCATTCTTTATTATCAGTCAAAGTATTTGACAAAACTAAAGAAACAAGCCCAAACTTAGGGGGTTTACCATGCTTATTTTGGAGTTCCTATGGTCTCCATCATCAGATCAGCTTGATAGTATCAAAACATTGCGTTGTCACGCAATTTATATGATTGTGCCAATCGTAAACCAGGAAATGGGTCAAATTTAACTCTTCAGCTTCTATTACAACAGACGTGGCATATGAAACTAAGCAAAAACTTGCAAAGAGATTAAATTTTTTTGTTTTTCCGTGAGGCTCACCACAATAGAAACAGCTCTCTGTTGAAAAATGTTACACCAATTACCCTTAACAACCAAGTTCTTAAGTATAAACCTTTCTCTTGGAATTCATATCTATTAAAAGAATTTTAGAAAGCGTATATAATTCAATGAAAAGCTTAAATTGCATTAGAAGATTAAATTCAAGTACGAGGTATTATGAACTGGATATTTAATTACAATAATTTAATTTCATCAGTAAGTGGATCTCACGTACGTCAAACGTGGGCGTATCGTACTCGGATGACGTACCTAATTGATATAAATTGCTTGTATAATGTTAATAAATGTCAAATTTTCCATAAGTTCTACTGTTTGGAAAACGTTTTAAATATAAAACTCAAATCAATAAACGAATAAGACGAATAAACACCCGGATCAAATTGAAGTTTCTCTTTACATGGTATGTAACAAAGTCGATTCTCGCCGTCTGTTCCTATGTATCTATGTACGCTTAGATCTTTTAAACTAAGAAATTGATTTTAATAAGGTTTTTAACAATAGATAGAGAGACTCCAGGGGAAGGTTTATAAGCACGAATAAACGGGTAGGTAAAGATAAAGTATGTGTACGCGAAAGAAGTCGCGCTGGATCATCTAAAAATGTTTTTTGTAAACCTATTTACATTAACCAGTTACGATCTTCAGATGCCATTATAACGTGTTGCTTTTATATTCAACAGTGCCCGGTTTGAAGGATAAGGTAGCCAGAGCAATTACAGGCATTAGGCATTCTATCTTAGCCCTCACAGTGACAACGCACCTGCGGTTTTGCATTTTTGTTGCCTGCGACCTAAATGCGCGAATCGTAGATATTATGGGCGACAGTTACCGCTTTACGGGCTGTCTGCTCGTTTGTCACTCCTTATCATCATCATCATCTTCCTTTTTGGCATTAATGTCCCGGTAGTGATCTCGTGCACGAGGGCCCGGGGTCCGCCTTGACCATTATCCAAGATTTTACGAGCGACTCTCATCTGACCTCCGTGACCGTGCTACCAGTCGAACGTGACCAGATTGGATCATGGTTTACACATTCAGTCGCCTGAATGTGCAGGTTTCAGCACAATGTTTTCCCTCACCTTAAGAGCATTGGTTAGTACTCAACTAATGTACATAACTCAGAAAAGAGTCATTGGTACATGGCCGAAGTGAGAGACTAGGTACCTCTCGCTTAAGACTCGGATAGCCTAACCACTCGGACACCGACACTCTCCGGTAGCCTTTACAGCTATATAAAAGCTTATTACCCTATAGAAAGGCACAACATCACACACTGGTAAAACAATTTATACGGCAATGCATCAGGATGCATCAATCTCAATAAGCTAAACATTGGCTTTTAAACTTAATATTGTACGAACGGCAAGTCAGGTTCCATTACGGATGGAGTCTAGGAGTTCCTCTCAATAATTCACTGGTTGTGTACCTTTTAGGATTCTGTAGCTGGATGCTAGAAATATCTTCCTCGATGCCGTCTCTCTATATTTGGTTATAGAGGCGAATCTACTAGATTTTTGAGGATAGTAAAAAACAGTTTCGTAACATTCTTTCATAGTTAGTTTAAAAATTGCAGCTTATAAAAAGTATAGATACTTACTAATTTTATGAAGAGGAAAAGTTTGTGTTTGTCAATTTGTAGGTGTGTTGGGGCAATCGATTTTGATAATTGTAAATTACATTATTCCAGAGTGTCATAGGCTACATCCTGAAAATAATAGGGTACTGCGGGATACTAGAATGTTTACAGAGATCCAAACTGCGCGCGGGTGAATATCGCTGGGGACTATAGTCTCAAAATATTTTAAACCGATTTATTGACCATTTGTTTGTCACGAACTACTAAAAGATTACCATCATGAATGTTTAATTTAAACTCTTCAGCTACATAATACAGTTTTTCGGAAGAGAGTGTACAATATTTCCTATCGTAAACGGGACCCCATGGCAACACAACTATCCTCACCGTAAGAGCATAATTAAGTATTTTACTAATGTACATAACTGAGAAAAGAGTCATTGGTACATTGCTGCTGTGCGATTCGAACCCGGTACTTCTCACCGACGCTCCCATGTATAGTATACGATTACTTGTGAATAAATACTCAAATACAGAATATATACTATTTATACCTATCATTATTACATCCTATTCTTCAAATGAGGCCTGTTAAACAGCTGTTGACACTTGTTTCAAAAAACGGACTAAACGTAAATATTCGAACTCAACTAATGTACATAACTCAGAAAAGAGTCATTGGTACATGGCCGAAGTGGGAGACTCGGTACCTCTCGCTTAACACTCGGATAGCCTAACGACTCGGACACCGACACTCTCCGGTAGCCTTTACAGCTATATAAAAGCTTATTACCCTATAGAAAGGCACAACATCACACACTGGTAAAACAATTTATACGGCAATGCATCAGGATGCATCAATCTCAATAAGCTAAACATTGGCTTTTAAACTTAATATTGTACGAACGGCAAGTCAGGTTCCATTACGGATGGAGTCTAGGAGTTCCTCTCAATAATTCACTGGTTGTGTACCTTTTAGGATTCTGTAGCCGGATGCTAGAAATATCTTCCTCGATGCCGTCTCTCTATATTTGGTTATAGATGCGAATATACTAGATTTTTGAGGATAGTAAAAATCTGTTTCGTAACATTCACTCATTGTTAGTTTAAAAATTGCTGCTTATAAAAAGTATAGATAGTTACTAATTTTATGAAGAGGAAAAGTTTGTGTTTGTCAATTTGTAGGTGTGTTGGGGAAATCGATTTTGATAATTGTAAATTACATAATTCCAGAGCGTCATAGGCTACCTTTCATCCTGAAAATAATAGGGTACTGCGGGATACTAGAATGTTTACAGAGGTCCAAACTGCGCGCGGGTGAATACCGCTGGGGACTATAGTCTCAAAATATTTTAAACCGAGTTATTGACCATTTGTTTGTCACGAACTACTAAAAGATTACCATCATGAATGTTTAATTTAAACTCTTCAGCTACATAATACAGTTTTTCGGAAGAGAGTGTACAATATTTCCTATCGTAAACGGGACCCCATGGCAACACAACTTTCCCTACAATGGTCATACCGAGAAAGGTGAAAAAAATTGAATCAAACTTCCTGTGAACTATTCCCGTGAATTCGTTAACTGAAAATGCGCCCTTCATGTATTCCGAAATTCGCCAGCCCATTTTTTTTCCGAAAAGCCTTTAACCTTCGTCAGAATATCGGCTCTCTGCTGAAAGTGTCGCCTGAGGCACTCTCTTCCTGTATTAGCTAGCTACCCACAGATGCCAAGTTTAGGGAGCATCGCCTACACCCAAATTTAAGCCAAATTCAAGGCTTATTCAGGGTTATTTGTAGTTGTGGTGAACAATCACCATAAGTAGGCCACAAGGCCTACTCGATTATGTTATTTTTGTGCAAAATAAAAAGTTTATTAGTTTAATCGTCTTCTATTATCCATATACTTATTTCCGGTTTTGTATATTTATAGTATAATTAAATATATCCCTGCGGTCAATCAACGTAATATCAAATCGTAATGGATATTGGCTCTTGAACCACTGAACGGATCCAGCTGAGGAATGCAAATGTCTATTAAAACATATTCTAATAGTGCATAGGGACAACCTTGGGGACTCATTTACGCATTATTTTTTATTTAAGCTTATTGTCTTGATTTCTAAACGTGTCAAACTGCGGGATAATAACTAGCATATAAAGGGCACTAAATCTTGTAACATTTTTAAGTCTTTATGTTATCAAGTAATCAGTGAGTGACTAACCAGCTGTTTAACGCAAAGATTACTCGATCGTCTACTAAAAATCTTGTAAGTGTATTGTCATGTTTTTCCTAAAAACACTCCCTGTATCGCATCCCAGAGCGAATGTTAACCAGCGCGAACGTCGCAAAACCACTCGACCGAGATGTCTTTGTGACGTTTCCTATACATCCATGAGTCTCTGAATTCCCACAGGCGTCACAGAGCGTCATGATTGCACCCACGTTTTAATTACTGATGGTAATCTGCTTTTGCACTGACGAACTTTTCGTGTTTAGCCCGGCTTCAAAGGGAGGTGTGTCAAAGGACCTTTTTTGTGAAATTTTGAAAAGGTGCACCGAAGTTTTTTCAGCCGGAAGTCTCTGTAAGAACAGCGCGAAACCGTTCTCTTTCAAATGATAGGCTTTCAAAAAGGCACGGAAATTAGCCGCCGCGAACCGGGGCTGGTGGCTCTCCGTTTTTTCACCGAAAAGTTTGCGATGAGGGTACTCTTATTTGGCACCACTTTGCGGGCGATAGCCCAGAATAATTACAGTACCCACCTAAGCTAAAAGTGTTGTTCTGCAAGCAAGCATACACAGATTGCATAAATCGTACTCCTCCAGAATTTTACGTATCCTAGTATTTTCAGTTTTATTATCGATTGTAAGAAAGGCTTTGAGCAACACTTTTAACTTATGTTTAACAATACGTAAACTTTTGTGCAGATATTATTATAATTTTGTATTTAATTGTTTTTGAGCGCAATTAGCGCTATATTTCTAAGTTACACTACGAATCTAGTTAACTATCTAAAACGGTACATGTACCTATAAAAACGTTATTATATAAATTCAGTCAACAGTTTCGAAAGGGGTTTGTTCAGTTTAGTCTTTTCTCTCTCTAGAGAAGGACTATTGGGTACACGCGGTTTCTAAGTAACCACAATGTTTCCAGAACTACTAGACCGGCCAGACTTTCGGCTAACTCTGCAAATATGAAAAAAGTTGTCTTTGTTATGATCCAAACTTCTGTGAACTACTTACACACAGTCTGCCCGCCCTTATCCCAACCTATACCGCGTCTTATGTTACAATTTGGCGAGTTTCACAGAGTAAAAGAGCAAATAGCATCGCTTTAGTGTTGTATATTTTGCCTCTGTTCTGTTCTGCTTTATTTCCAGTCTCAGATTCCCTTTGTAAGACTTTGGTTGACCTCGCTTCCTAAGATTCGGGAGCCGATTGCACACCGTGAAGGTAGATTTATTTTATTTTACAATTCGTTAACGTCCCGGTTGTGCTCTCACGCACGAGAGCCCGGGGTCCGCATTGACCGAGAATTCAGATCCAGGATTTGGCACGCACGGTAATTACAGTGGAGCAACTGCCATCTGACCTCCATGACTCTGCTGAGAGGCACCGGACCAGATTGAATCATGGTTACACATTTACTCGCCTGAATGTGCGGGTTTCATCACGATGTTTTCCCTCACCGTAAGAGCATAATTAAGTATTTTACTAATGTACATAACTCAGAAAAGAGTCATTGGTACATTGCCGCAGTGCGATTCGAACCCGGTACTTCTCACCGACGCTCCCATGTATAGTATACGATTACTTGTGAATAAATACACAAATACAGAATATATACTATTTATACCTACACATCCTATTCCCCAAATGAGGCCTCTTAAACAGCTGTTGACACTTGTTTCAAAAAACGGACTAAACGTAAATATTCGAACGAAAACAACGCCCACAATCCACATACGCAGGTTACCCACAAGCAAAACCTGTTCCTATTTTTGTTTACAATTTTTTGAAACCAAGCCTGTGTTTAACGAAGCGCGCACTGGAACAGAAGTACAATAGTGTTTGTCATAACAATATGATATATCGTTTAGAGTACCGGTACAGGGCTTTCGCGTGTATCCAACCGTGATATTTGGTCGTGTGAAATTTTGAAATGGATAGCCAATTTTACGGCAACCGGTTTTGTTTAGGCACTCCAATCCCCTATTCGTTTTTCGTTTTAATGCTCGTATGATTATGGTTTGTTTGATAAATCGCAGTCAATATTCTACGGGATGACGCTTTTGATTTATCAGATTTGGGTGCCTGTTGTTTTCTATCAAAATATATAATGTAGTAATGCTGGATGCGAGACGCGATCTATGTTTGAATGCGAACTTTGTTTTGTTTCTTTTGGCGATCGTCTTAAACCACGTCTAAAACATATTACTGACTAGTGGACCCGGCGCGACTTCAGTCACGTTTACCCCTACCTCCCCTTTTTTTTTACATATAAACCTTGCTCATGATTCACTCTATCTACTGTTGAAGACCGCATTAAAATCCGTTGCGTAGTTTAATAGCTAAGCCTACATCGATTCATAGGGATAGACGGCGGGAAGCGACTTTGTTTTATACTATGTATAGAAGTAGAATAGAAAAATATTGATTTGTTACTTCTCAGTCCATGCAAACAGAACAACGTATTTATGGATCATTCCCGTTGTCCCCCGAATGCTATCCCCCGAATGGGGGACAACGGGAATTTTAGTTTCGTTGTCCCTCGAATTCAAAAATGGGGGACAACGGGAATAAATATTCCCGTTGTCCACCACTTTCAAATTTAATTATTTTTGTTAAGAAAACTATGGTGCACTATGCACTATGCGGTATGCACTTCTTGTATCTACTTAGCTAATAAAAGTGAAGTCCTTAATGAATTGAGGTTTGAATGAATTTTTTTGTATTTTATGGCGCTGTTGTGCGATCATGGTCCTATGACGGACGCCGCCCGACCAATAGGAGATCTCAATTTCATTTTGTATGAAACAATTTGGTGCTATACATATTATACAGAAAACCCGAGAACACCCATGAAAAGCCGGCGTGGGTCGCTATTATTTACCTATAAAATAAAATATCTGATAATAACCTTGACAGTTTGAAGCATTTCGTTGAAAGTATAATGTTATGAATTTTCATGACCGCGATATCCAACACACCTGCCAGCCACGGAGATAATGGAAATACGCCTCCAGTTTTGCAGGATTAGATTAGATATACCCAGGCGTTTTCCGGAACCCGACGTCTAGCGCGTTTTTTACGTGTAGGAGATAATTGTTTTTTGTGTAGGTACCACTAGCTGTTACTAAGATTAGCTGGAAGAAATCCTGTTGTGGGATAAGCTCGCCTTTGCATTGTAAACTGTTTTTTTTGTGTGTATTTAGTGTAATGTTTTATGCAATAAAGAGATTACAAACAAACAAAACCACTAATGTTATTTTCACTAAACTAGAATTAAGCATTACCTAAGATTTGCATTGTAGTGTTGGTAAACTGTAAAGTGCCACAAACTTATCTGAACCGGTGACGATGTCGCTGTTGTTTACGACAAAGTGACATTTCAAGATGGCGACACTTAGTTCCAGTTTTGGCCACCTGATAAGTTTTTTGTGGAAAACAAAACGCAACTGTAATTTTAGGCGGTACTTATTATAACTTTCTAACATATAACTTTTAAGCATTACTTAATGGCGGGCAACGCATTGGTAACGCCCCTGGAGTTGCTGATGTCCATACGCGGCGGTGACCACTTTCCATCAGGTGGCCCGCATGCCTGTTTTTCTGCCGTATTGCATTAAAAAATATTTATCGGCTATAGTTATTTCGTAGCGTTTGGTGAAACGTATTTTCGTCTTATGCAATTCCTAAGTATTTGGGCATCGGATTTAGGCGATTTCTATGTTTAGTGAAAACGGGCATTAGTTATACATGTCGTAGATTAGGTCATACTCTAGCAGGGAAGAGATCCATCAGAAGGTATTTTCGGGATAGTTTCGTGAAAATAAAGATCAGCCGAACAGTTTAACAGTGTATTGAGATAATAAAGCGTTACTACAATAAAAATAGCAAACAATGAAAGCATAGGATGACTAGAATAATTTTAAGTAGCAGATAATAATAAGGGACTACCGAACCCGTGGGTCACTGGAAGACCCGCCACCACCCATGGCCATCCCGCGAGGCTGAAACGCATGGTGCGCCAGGAAATCTATTCACGTGCGCCCTTGTACAAATTATAATAATTTGGTAGTCCCTTCTGTACACACACTCTCTTTTATGAAATACGGCTATGTGATGTGAGGCAATAAATAAAGACTTCTTGTTTCTTCAATGGATGAGCGGCTAGTTACACGTCTTGACTCGTCGATGGTCGAATGGGAAGTGTTCGTTGCGACCGCGCGCCGAATATGACGTCTTCACAGTACTTCCAGCTATCCGCAAGGTGGCGCTTCGATTGACGTTGCGATTCTTAGTCAAAATGATGGTTCATGACGCTCTACGACATACATGTTACCAAAATATTTTAAGAAACATTTTTTTTTACCTTTTTATTAAATTTGGGTTTTAAAAAACACTTATGAATGTCATACATATGTCACATGTCACATTTAAACACGCATTCCCCAGTTACATATATAGGTACTGAAAAGGGACACAGGAGAGATCGCCTAAATTCCTTTCCCTTAGCCTTCATTACAAATTTCACTCAAAGATACGCCAGTAAACATGTGTCAATACGGAAACTCGGCCTTTCCTCAACATCAAGCCCAATTTCCAGGGGCGTGTCAGGGGACGCCCCGACGTCGCCATTTTAAGATTTACACACCGCGTCCATTTTGTCAAGAACGTGTAAAGGGTTTTTGAGATATGCGCGCTGATTGGCTATTTGTGTAGAGTTATTTTATATTTATTATATTAGGTACTTACCTATGGAATAGGATTTTTTTTTAAGCCACGGTTTCCCAAATACCTACCCCATGGAGCAATGGAAACCTTACTCACCGACAGAAACACAATACTATTTAAAAGAGTATTGTTTAGCTGTTGTATTCTGTAAGGTGGAGGTACTTCCCCAGTCGGGCGGCTCCAATTCGAACGGGATACCCTACCTCTCTTGAATTGTATGACGAAAATAACGGAAACTGGAAACTGGAATCTGGAAATGGAAACTGTAGATAATTTTCATACAAGTAAATTTTTCAAATTCTTGGTAATCGCAAATCCGAATACATTCAAACATCTATTTTTGTATCACGCGTTTTGACATGCGGAGCGACGCGTCACATAACATAAGTGATGTAAAAATGGACCTCAGTCTATGAGCAATACATTCCACTTCAATTTGCTCTCACGCTTTTTGTTTTTTAATTTAAGTGCCTCATGCTTATGCTTTATACATTAAACCAGATTATTACTACTTAAAGTTAGTAAAATGTATCTATAAATGTCTGTAAATTAATAATTATAATCATCTTGTCGTCAATATCCCGATTTTGCTCTAGCGCGCGACGGCCCGAGGTTGGCACATGATCCAACTTTGCAGATCAGTATTAAAAGCGACTGCCATCTGACCTCCGTGACCTGCTAACAATCGCCTGAATGTGCAGGTTTGATTTCACGATGTTTTCCTTCAGAAAAAGTCATTGGTAGGGACTGTCGCGTTCAAACGTACATGACCACTTTTAGAAAAAAGACTTTCGGTAGCTACTGCCACATACAGGATATTAGATGCATTGTTAAATAAATGGTATTGACTACCAGACGGTCCCTAAGGCACCAATAACTTTTTATTCAACAGCAGGTTCTTTTTTATTTAATAAATGAATTTTTTTTTAATTTTAAATTAAGTTAGTATTTATGTATGGTTACAATAAATTAAGAAATATTTGCACATACATAATGTAAACTTTTTTTAAGGCAAAAAACCATTGCGATTTTTAACTGACAAAGTGATTTTAATTGTACTTAATAAAAATATATTGATATAATTTTAATTTTAAAATGTTTTCTTCTTTATTTCCTTTCGAACAATATGCTAACATGCTATAAAACCTTTTAACAACTGCACAGACATACGAATTTTAAGATGGTAATGCACTTATGAACGCGACCGTACACGGCATTGGGTATCAAAGCCATTAGGCCACCGGCACACAATCCTGCAGTTATAAATCGAAATCCAAACGCCGAAATCGTGAAAAAAAAACCTTGGCCGTACGGCTGTGTAGCTAACAAAGTTCAAGCGTAACGTGGCAAGCAAACTGCTTTAAATTACCCTCATGATGCGAGAAAATAATGAAAATTGTTTAATTACCGAGCCCCTTGCGGCGCGGTTTCGGCGACGAGTAGTTCCACCATTCCACGAGTTTTCAGCCCGAGTGCTTTTGCATGTTGCACGTGAGTAGGTTTTAACAAAATGGATGCCAGACGTAAATCTCAAAATGGCCACCGTGTGTCCCTGGACGGCTCCCAAATTAGGGTGGATGCGAAAGGTTTTACGTAAACATCCGTGGGTTTTAGGCGCACTTATTGAAATGTGCGGATCCGGAGCGTTCCACTCGAATTAGGATTATTTAAATGGGGTTGTGATTCGGTACGTGATTAAACTAAACTTATTGTTATTGTTGGTGGTCGTAGACGTTGTTTCGAAACGTTTTCTGTACGTAATAGCGCCTATTTATACGAGGAGTGTCCTCCAAGCGTGGTCCACACAAAAGTTTGATCATCCTTTCAATATTACGCTATCGAAGCCAATGAAATTTTGTCGACGTGATCTAGAAACCAATATATATTTGTAGTTTGTCAGATTTTCATTAAAATATATAATTTGAAAGTTACAAAGGATTTAAAGTTTTTGATCTTAAAAAAAATAAGGTCTTTCGTGCCCAAAGTTGCGCCGGGTTGTAAGATTTCCCTTCACCGCACTGGTTTTAAATCCAACTCTTTCGTGATGGTGGCCATGTGAATCTCCCCTCTGAAATTAGGCTTGTAACTAACAAATTCTCGTTCAAAAAGGCTGTACACAAGCATTATCTGCATGCCCTATAATTACATTAATCCCTCTATTATTTACTCCTATGTACCTATCTTTAGGATGTATTTGTTGTTCACCTATATCTTGTATCTTTGTAAAATTGTATAAATTTAGCATTTAATTATTTATGTAAAGTATCTCTTCCTTCAACTTATCTTATTGTTTCTCCTACACCGTCTACCGTTTTCGTTCTCATTATTTTTCACGGTTGACTGGTAGATAAGGCTACTTTAGCTTTAAGTCCGCCAATGTACCTTTAGTGCATAAAGTTTTAATAAAAAAAAATTTAAAACCCTTGTTAAAAAAAGCTCCACTTATATACGATATATTTTAACGAAAATCTGAAAAACCACAAGCATAGATATTGGTTTCTTGATCACGTCTACAAAATTTCATCGACTTTGATAGCGTAATATTGAAAATATGATCAAACTACTTTCTATGGAGCGCGCTCGGGGAATGCTCACCTTATCTAACCCGTTCCGTGATCTCGTTGAGACAGAGAATATGAGGATGCAAAGTGGTGGTTTTTAGTGGGTAGGGTCACTTTCGAGCTTTAGGCGAGTCTAACATAACCTTTTCACAAACCTTGGGCGGTGAGTAAATTGATTTTCTCCATGACAGAAGCAAAGGAATACCGCGAGCAGGTGAGGTAGAAATGGTTTTTAGACCATGTAACCCCGTTCTGTACAATGTCATACAGTCTCTATACTTCATAAATCCGATATTATTAAAAATTGGTCGTGTGTGTCAGATTAGTTCACTTCAGGTTCGATTTGTATTAACTTAAGGCCTACATACCCCTCTATAATACAAGTGTGAGTGTTAATGAATGAATATTTTTGTTTTTTTTCTCAACAGATTTACTTTTACAACTTTGTATACCAACATGTGTATAATATCTCGGCGATCTTTACACATAATAAAATTTTGGCGTTAATGTCCCCTTTGGCCTGGGGTCCGCCTTGACCATTATCCAGGTTTTTGGTGATCAGGTAATTACAGTGAAGCGACGGCCATCTGACTACGTGGCCGTGCTACCAGACGAACCTGACCAGATTGGGTCATCATGGTGTTCCACATTCAGTCGCCTGAATGTGCAGGTTTCATCTCAATGTTTTCCCTCACCGTGAGAGCATCGGTTAGTATTCAATTAATGTACATAACATAAAAAAAGTCATTGGTACATGGCCACAGTGGGATTCGAACCCGGTACCTCTCGAGTCGGATACCTTAACCTCTCGGCCACCCACGCTCTACAAAAAATATTACTATGAATGATCAATGTAACTAAAACTCAGCTTTGTAACATACTTTTTAAAAATAAGCGAGTGTACACTACTCTGACGCTCCTCTTCTTTTCACATAGACCATCGACGCTCTTTACACATTATATGACATCACACTTACTACTATAACACGTATGTTACTGTCCGGTCCTCCGGGCTTTAATAAAACACACTACCTCCATCGTTTAGTGGATAATAAAAGGACTATGAAGCGCACTAATTGGAAACCGTACCGCGCCATTGACGAATCTCTGTGCCGATCATTATAATAACACTTTTATCGGAATTCGTGCAAAATGAACAGAGTGTGTATTGGAATTTAATTGTGCATAAGGAAACGTGTTTGTATGGCCAGATGATGGGTTTAAATTCACATAATTGATTTTTAGGAATCACTTTATGGGTAAATTTTTCTTCCTCTTCTTTTAGGTTGTAGCTTCCGCTATGTAGCGATTTTGCCAAAGACTAATGAACCAACACGTCAGGAGAAATATAGCCGGTGAAATATAAAGAAATGTCCTTTGAGTTCCCATCAACGACAAACTATAATTATATCTAAAAACGGCTCAAAATTATGGCACCGGGGGCCTATTATCGCGCTGTGACATCTCGACTTCGACATTTTCTGTAGACACAAATCTCCATTAAAAATGACACTGTAATATCAGTTGTAGCAAAAAAGAAACATTTTCTCAGGAAGATCGTTTTCAGTGACATTTTAAGTGGGTAGAGAGAATGTCGAATTCGAGATGTCACAACACTAGAATAGGCCCATAGAGGTGAGTATTTTTTAATAGGTACTATTCAGTGACAAACAAGTGTTTTAGGACCAATGGGTTCCGAGTTATAAAAGATTTAACTTTGACAGCTGTCATGCAAAATGTAGATCTCGACGAACACTATCATTTTTCTTTATGAACGAGTGTTATAGCACCAATAGTTTAGGAGTTATTTCAGTTCAAAATTTGACAGCTGTCATTCGAAATGTAGATCTCTAGAAACTAATGTTTTAGGACCAATGGGTTAACTTTGACAGCTGGTATACGCAATGATGATCTCGAGGAGTGCTATCATTTCACTCTAGGAACTAGTGTTCTAGGGCCAATAGATTCCGAGTAGCAGGGTAAGCTTGGGCTGGACCCTGGTGAAAACATGACCTTCAGATTGCACCCAGTCTGGCTCTGCCTGGCCCTGGTGTCCGCGCCAAATAATAAAAGTAATTCGGAATTTGCATCAACAATGGTGGCAACACTAGAAAGGGACACAGGACTATCGATGGTGACTCTCGCTCTGCCCGGTTTTAGTCAAAGCAGTGCGCAGTCCCTTTGGGTAGTAAGTCCATTGTGGTAACTGTCGCAGATAACATCAACGATTAATGCACATAGGTTTTGATAGATTTTGAGATAACCTCCAGTCAGATAACTGAGACAGAGATGAAGCTAAATGTATTTTACGTACTACAGAAAACCGACTCAAATTAACGTCGGCAAACTATCGTATCAAGTATTTATTTCAACTGTCTCTTTAGATTAAAATCTGAGGACTGTGATCGGTAAGCACCCACTGCTCGTTGGTTGCTATTCTGAAGATATTCGCGATAAAGGTGGGAACTAAACGATTCTGCTCGCAAATAAAACGAACTGCTTGTAGAATAAATTAGAGCGCCGACTCAAGATCTTGGTGGCGTAGGATTTCAGTTCGCCTCTACAAAATAATTACTTTCTGTCCCCGGACAAGAAAATAATTAATGGATGAAATAAATCTTGAAACTTTTGTCGAGTTTGGTTGCTTGCCATATTTATAAATTTTAACGGCCAACTACCTTACTTATACATCATAAGTTGTTGTTATTAAATATTCGTTTGAATTTAATAGTGTGCAACGTGCTAATGTAATGTAGTAATATAGTCGTGCGGATCAGACGGTAGGTAGTTGCAATACATTTGCATTGCGTTTGCGGTTGTACGTAAATTTTTAATAGAATTTACAAAATACTAAAGCAGTAAAATGCTTTCACTAAACAATACATCAGTACACTCACTCAATACTCAAACTCATAATGAGAATTGATTTGTCTGAGAATAGATAAGCTACTCATCCAGCTCAGAAGCAGAGGATGTGTACACCAGTAGCAGTGCACTCATCTCAACAGAGTACAGTGTCTCAACTCAATAGCAGTACACGCTCATATGTACACGGAGTCACGTTTATTTTCCTCTGCTGGAGTGCGTTTATGAACCTTTAAGAGGTGCTTAGCCACGAAGCGTGTGGGTTCCAAACTCCGACACGGGATCAAGTGGCAGGGACTTTCTCCGAGGTGCTTAAGACGGCACCTCAACAGAATCCTTAATAGGATCGTGACGAAACTGAAGATATTTCCAATAATATGCATATTGTAGGGCGTGTAGCGGCAGTGTGTAGGCTTGGATAAAGGGTTTGGATGCAGGTGAAACTGATGTTAACATTTTGTGTTCGATAGGATTTCTTTGCAGTCGGCTTGAAGTCTATCTGTAAAAGTAAATAAAATTCGAATTTACATTCTATCTCTATTTTATCATTGAATTTAAGTTTGCTTTTTCATTTTTATTTATTATTTTTATCTATCTCTGTTTAAAGTTACACTGATTTTTTTTTATGTCATTCGGTAGGCTTCTCTATAATTACTCAAGAACTAAAATGAGTAGGAAGGTGGACGGATGATGATGATGACGACTCTTTCCGAACTCCACATTTTTGTCTGCAAGCATTGGCGTATCCCTTACTTATAAATTACGCTTCAAAGGTAGATATATTTTATATAACACCATGTATAAAGTAAACGCTTACCAGCATCTGTAACGTAGCCTGAAGGGGATGGAGTTACGATTCCTACTTTGCATACGGCAGTCTTAGTTGAGGAACTGTGATAATAAATGTATACAGGTATTTTCATTAACATTTTAGCAAACATGGAGCACGTCTTATTCGTCGTCTCGCTAATTTCAAGTTATTAAAAAAACTAAATGACAGCCATAATTGTCGTAAATAACGATTTTTAGCAATTTTAAATTCATCATTACAGCCCATATTAGTCCACTGCAGGACTTATACCCTCTTCCACGATAGGGGAGGTTATTGCCATAATCTTCACGCTTGGCAGGCGGGTTGTATATCGCAGTGTATTAATATAACAATGGAAAACGCTGCTGCCCATTTTCCAGCCTACATAGAGAGATATTTTGCCTCGAAAACATTAGTCACTTTGTACGACACCCACGGCTCCAAAGGGTTGGTGCTATTATTCTACTCTGCCGGACACCACACAATTTCGAATTATATGACATAAATATTACGCGTCCGCCATGGTCCACTGTCTTTTCGGTGAGAATCCGTACCACCTGGATGCAGGTCGACCACAGTACGATTTTCACGAAACTTACTGCAGCTGTGTTTCCAAACCATTCCAAACCATTACGACATTGAAGCCTTAAATATACGAGCCTATTCGCGATTCCACGTGTGCTGCGTGTGATAACTTACTATCAGGTAGTGTCCGACAATTTCTGGCTGAAGCCGAAACCGATTAATCGGCTATTGCCGCAATCTACGGCAGAAGTCGACGACTAATGTTTAAAAGCTCTAAGAAATTAAGGTCCAATAAAGTTCGGCTGAAAACCAGCGCTGCATCGTTCTACAGCTAATGCTGAGTCGGGGCCCTTTTTGACATCGCATTACTCCATATTCGAATCGCTTTTTTTTTATGTTACTCAGCAGACAAACAGGCAAGCGGGCCACCTGATGGAAAGTGGTCACCGCCGCCTATGGACATCAGCAACACCAGAGGAGTCACCAATGCGTTGCCCGCCTCTAAAGAGACCTCTAATATACCTCTTGTCCCTTGATCCCATGTCATAGTCCAAAGGAAACACTGTGGCTGGGAGCTCATTCCACATCCGAATCGTGCGAGCGAGAAACGTTCTTTCGAACCTTCGCGTGGTGACCAACAGAGGGTCTACGTAGTGCGGATGAGTACCCAGCCCACGGCGGGTGGTGCGATGGCGGAAGCACAGGGAGCCAAAGTCCCTTCGGTTAGCGGTTAGGTTATTTAAGTAGGTTTTAAATATATATGTATATGTTAAAATTAGATATACAAATGTAACTTGCTCAATGAGTTTTGTATTATAAGTATTGTGATGTCAAAATAAATAATTATAATAATTATGATTATGGTTATGAAATTTTGTTCAGGTTCATATTTACTGTATTTATGAACATCTCTAGAAGTTGATTTAGAGATTATAAAAATATAACTTTGCAATTTATTTGTTAAAAATAATAACTTTTCGAAATAACGTGAATTATAACATTATTGAATGAATGAATGAATAACGCTTTACTGCACAATCAAAAGAATACAATAAGTACTTAAAATTAACAACAGGAGAAGCAACAGGCGGTAATTGATTAAATGATGACGTTTCGCGGCAACCTTCGGTCGGGTTTCGGGTCCAAACCGAAGGTGGTCTATTGGTCTATGGTGACCGAAGCCGAATACGAAGCCGGCTGGACACTACTATCAGGAGACCGCTTGCATATTTGGCTCGCTTTAGCATAATAAAATGTAGAATAGCTGTAAAGTAATATATCCTAATATTGTTATCGGTATAATATCCGTATTAAGAAAACGTCAAGAGGTCTCACAGTGCGCGCGAACGCACAGGGTTCCAACTAATAATACTTGAGTGGTGGTCGGCACTATGCGTCTGTTAAAATTAACAAAATTGGCCAATCATAAATCCCTATTGAACGAATTGAATTCACTTGTTGATCACTGTGAGAACGCATAGCAACGCTACTTTACTTGGACAAGTATTGTTTGTTAATACGGGTGTAAAATAAACCTATTTAGGATACCTATCCAAACATAAAGAGCCAACATTCGCGCGAATCCTTTCCAAAGCCTCATAGCAAATATTCCAACCCAAAGGTCAGCCATGGATTCACTCAAAGTGACCTTATTTAATAACTTTGGCGGAGTGAATAATCCGACCAAATTAAATTGTAGGTTCCCACCGCAGATTACGCACTTTAAAGGGTCATTTTATGAACTATACTAGTGTAACCCCATTTGATTAATTTAGTTGCATGATATTGATTTAGTTTTGGGATCGTTTCGCCCGTTTGCCCATTATAGGGGTAAATGATTTGTTTAGAATCTTTCATTTAATCATTAATGTTATGTATAAAATTGGTCATGCCGTGTGCCCGCGGGACCACATTGAATTTTGGGATAAATACACGTTTTCATTTTATAAGTTTATTTTTTAATATAATCTTGAATTTTGGGATAAATACACGTTTTCATTTTATAAGTTTATTCTGGGATATAAGCATATTCAAAATATTTGCGTTTAGAATAGCAGGAAGTAAGGATTGTGTTTTTCTTGCAATAACACATTACTATTTTGAATAGTATTATGTTCATTAGGTAGGGATTTGGATTATCGTTGTATTGACAGTGATTAGTATTGGCAGAGTATTTACCTTTTTGCAACCAGAGCAACGAGGGAAACAAAGTGGCGATACCCCTAGGTGATGCTAATGTCTATAGGCAATAGTGACCACTTTCCATCAGTTGGTCTGCTTGCCTCTTTACCTACCGTACCTACATCACAAAAAAAACAAAACCTGATTTGTCATCCCGAAATTATTATTTCCAATCAGTAATCTTTGAGCGCACCTACAACTTTGCTTGCCAAGCAAATATTAAAGAGAACGAAAATATGGATAAAATTTTCGTATTGGAAAAGAGAGCCTCCAATTTCAGTAAGTGTTCAAGCGAGCAACCGGAGTTCTACTCAATTGAATGAACTGGCAAATTCTATGGTAAAAATACAAATCAAGGTTTAAATTTTTCCAATCATGCAAGTCAAGCAATTTGTCCCATACTATGGTTCTTTAGCTGAAGGTATACTTTTATACCTCGGGCAGCATTTAGCGGGCAGATGTATGTAGCGTGTACGCTTTTACAGTGCTAAACAGTCTAATACTAAACGAATGGACTACTTTTCTTCCCACATCAACCTACTCTCCACCAGTATACAATAAGCTAGCATCTATGAAAGTCTAATCAGAGTATATTGACCTGCTGTTGTCCAATCCATCATAATAACACAAAAATGGTCATGAACTTATTAGATAGGTGCTAACTTATAAAATCATCTTGGTGTTTATGTCCCGGTTATGATTCCACACTGGACTACACGTTCTGCCGTGTGGTGTCCGGCAGAGTGGAATAGCACCTACCCCTTACACTCATGGGTGTCGTACAAGACGACTAATGTTTTCGAGAAAAAGATCAAGAGTCTCCGTAGTCTGGAAAATGGGCAGCAGCATTTTCCATTGTTATATTTAAACACTGCGATCTCCAACTCGCCTGCCAAGCGTGGAGATTATAGCAATAACCTCCCCTTTCGTGGGAGAGGCCCTAAATCCTGCAGTGGACTGTTACGGGCTGTGATGTGATGTGATGCTTTCACACATGAGGGCCCGGGATTCGCCTTGATAATGATCCCGAATTTCGCAGATCAGATAATGCCATTTGATCTCCGTGACCATGCTAACAGGGGAACCTGACCATATTGAATCATGGTTACATTTTCAGTCACCTGAATGAGCAGGTTTCATCGCATTGTTTTCCCCATAGAGAAAATATTTACTAAAGTAATAGAGGAGACACCGCAAGTATTTTCTTTGAACCACGCTTTGCGGTCCATGGACAACAGTGGCCGCAGTCAGTTCTGAGACATTGCGCGACGCGGACCAATCTGACAGTGGCTTGGTTATTCAAAAAAACGCCATCTTGTGCATTAAAAACTGTACGAACCATTCGAGGACCAAAAATAAAGAAAATAATAACATTTCATCGGTCATTCCATGACTTAGCAGCCTCCCCCCGCAACTCCCGTACGTGAGAGGTTGGTACAATATTTTTGTTTGTGATGGCTGCTCTATTACGTTAGTAAATATTTTCTCTATGGTTTTCCCACACCGTAGGCGTAACGTATCGGTAAGAATTAAACTGATGTACCTACATAACTCAGAAAGAGTAATTGGTACATGTGGCCGCAGTGGGATTCGAACCGGGTACCTTTCGATTACGAATCGGATACCGTAACCACTCGGCCACCGACGCTCTTTTTCAGTCGACACAACTCTTATTAAATATAACACTAAGTTACTTATTTGGCAGCTCCATCCCCAGGTGTGAAAAGTTTGGCAAAACTCTCTACAAATACGTGAACGTAGGGGATTTAATTTTAACAAGATCACTTGATTTGATTTGATAATTATCCATGTTCCATTTCATCTCTAATGTAGGTAAACGAGTAAAATACATTTTATACAATACAATACTTTATTGGTAACGTAGTTAATATATAATGGGAAGTATTTATTATAAATAAATACTTAAATTAATAATTTATCTTACAATATTAAATTTTAAATTAAATTTTATTTACATAAATTAAATTTTCAAAATGTCACAAAATTAATCATAATACATTACTAAAATAGTCATAATTAATTACAATAATAATATAATATTGGAAATATTACACTACACCTTCTGGTGTGTACATTTAAAAATTGTCAAATTAGTCAAAGCTGTATATTTTTACCCACAGGTACGAAAATACCTATCTAGAAGCGTAATCAAAATCCCAATTATTAACCCTTTCTTTAAAAAATGGAATATATTAAAGCGATGATAAATTCTCAATCGAACTTAGAAATGTTCCGTCATCAGAGCCTATTTGATTATAGCAAGTTAAAAAACTTTTAACAAGAAAAGTTTTACGATTAAGTTTTGACTTTTTAAGTGAGTTACTTTGTTTGACTAGGTACTGCTTAGCGTTATTATCGGGTTGACTCTTGTCGACATATTTTTGGTGATATCACGATTTTTTTTAAGATTTCAAGGCTTTTTCGAGTGAAATTGATTCGGTTTTTATGGGAACAGTTAAATTTTCTTGATTGATGAAGTATTCTTTATTAGACCAAAACAATATTAAACAGCGTTTCTTTTTCTTTCATCTTAATTTTTTTACTTCCGCGTTTAAACACGCAGCGAGACTTGGCCTCTACTCGAACGACACAAGCAGGAGCTGCGCGTCACGGAAATGAAGATGCTGCGGTGGATGTGTGGAATTTCATTTGAAATGCCCACATTTGAGGCATCCTTGGCATCCATGACATCGCAGATAAGCTGCAACAGTACCGCCTTAGATGGTATGTGGCATTGTCTTGCTCAGACCGGCAAAATACGTGGGGAACAAATGTCTGGCCATAAAATCCCTACCAGGCACGGAAGGAGAGGTCCGCCGAAGAAGCAATGGCTTGACGCCGTCAAGCTCACCACTAAAGATATCGAATACTGAGCGAAGTGGGCCAGGAAGAGTAGAAAGGCGGACCCCGGGCCCTCATGTGCCGCGCGGGAGCGCAACCGGGACATGACGCCGAGATGATAATGAGACGCACGTGCGGGTCTCCGTCAACCTAGTACACGATAAGAGTCTTTTCACTCATTCAGGTAAAGAGATTAGATAAGTTGCTTCAAAACATTTCAAAAGATTGACTATAATATGAATTTTAATAGAGAAAAGACAAAAGTAGAGTATGACAACGGTCCTACCGTTATCCACAGAAATGTTATGATATACGTATAATTATCGCTTGAAAGGTCTATGCCCAGCAGTAGACGCCCAGCGCTAATATGATGACGATGAAAACTTCAATCATTGCTATAATATCGTTCCATAACAAGGTACGAGTACATTTTAACAAGTAAAAAGTTACCTAAAAATTAAAATCCTTCCCTTTGATGTTCAAACACATTATTAAAGCGAAATTAAGTAGCGACATAAAACCACTCGAAAAATAATTATCAAACTATTAACTCTCTAGCTCGGTAATAAAATCTGCCGATTAAATTGGATCGGAATTATTCAGGCCCTACAAGTAAATATAAACTCAAAGGGCAAGCAGCAAAGTTTAAATTAGCAAGTTAGTTTGGCATAGAAATTGAAAAGTAGAGGGGATATTCTACATTACGTTAGTTGGTAGTTCCGAAAGGGTAGTCTAGACTGGCCTGGTTTACCTGGCGGCCAAATATTCGTTATTTGTAATAGGGGAAGATAAAGATTCATATGTGTTACTATTGAACTTACTTTTTAATTAGAACATATAACTTTTCAGGTACTATGAGAACCTCTATAGTACTCTGAGTCACCTGAAAAGAAACATGGCTATCATGCAATGCATGCATGCCTAGATGGGTACCACCACATATTAAAAAAAAGTTACTACGTAGGTAAGTACCACCGTCTCTGTTTCTGCCGCCAAGCTAACAATTTTGGTGATGTTGTTCTTGTAAAATTTTTAGTTACCACTAAGTTTTTGTCATCATTATGCAAGTTATTGTAACTTGTCAGTATTCATTACAAATATAACATCCTGAGAAATAAATATTTAACGTGAAATCCTACTTTCATTATTAGTTTCACGCTTCTCTCTACACTACAAGTTAGCTCCAAGACCGTGTTAGCTTCTTTTCGGGCCGTAACTGTGTTAAAACTCAGTAGCTTTTTAAGGTCGCCGCTGGAGATTCTGGCTACATAGGACTATATGAGTCGCAGCAGTAGGAACGTGTGGTGCTGGTTGGGCAAAGCCGGTAAGCTCTCTACCTAATAATATCTACCCAATAATTATTACAAACACTGTCATCCATAAATCCTGTTTATTTCATTATAGAGATTAATCGCGGCTACCGAACCCCGAATCGTACTCCATTGCGTTTCGTTTCATAAATCAGCAACTGGCGCTTTAAATTTTCAAGAAACAGCCCATTTCGTGGCAATATTTTACCGGGCAGTGTGTGCTCGTCTTAATTTTATTGGGTCGCACTGGGTACGGTCATTACAGAGCTTGCCGACACGGAATGGGCGTGTGTTCTGAGCCTTATACAGTTGATAATGGACTTATTGATATAAAGTAGACGTGGCTTTGTTACCTTACCCGGAATTCGGTGGCGGAAACTTCAGTGGAAATTCGCCGTTACTAACTTGAATCGCTTTTGAGCGAGTGTCCGCTTTGTGGGCGACCATCCGTTTTGGGACACTGCGTTTCTGAGAATTCATCAAATATTTTTTTGTGATTGAAAACATTTTAGGCCATTGTTTTTCTTTAATTTTGTAGTCGTCTAGCTTCACACACAGTACCTCGTGATGAGGCACTATACAATCCGTTATATTAAGAACTGAAGAGGCTTCTTGCTGCGTCGGAAAATGTATTTCATATTTATTCATTGGTAATATTCATTACATGTCAATTGTTAAAGTTATAAGAATGTCATAAATTACATTAATTGTAATACATAAATTTGTATAGCAGCGTCATTCGTTAAATATTTTCAAAGCCTCAATCTCCAATCCGTGAAAATTATGGCCAAATCTTTCACTGGTACGGTCCTCCATACCAGTGAAAGATTTGGCCGTAGGAGTATCAAGTCCAATTATTGACTGATATGAGTGTATTTCAACGAGAGCAGGTTTATTTAGGAAATTATTAGAGAACATCTCTAACCCCTGCTGGACTTGAGTCCCCCATATTCCGAACAAGCTCCTGCCACCATGCCACATGCCTTCGAAAAATGGCGTGACGTTATGGATGTACCTATGTAAGTCATCATCACAGCCCATATCAGTCCATTGCAGGACAGTGCCTCTCCCATGAGAGGGGAGGGTATTGCCATAATCTCCACGTTTGGCAGGCGGGATGGAGATCGCTGTGTTGTAAATATAGAAATAGAAAATGCTGCTGCCCATTTTCCAACCTACGGGGACTCCACAACTTTTGCCTGTATGTGCTACGAGTGTAAGGGGTTAATGTTATTCTACTCTAAAATACGACCAATCTATGTAAGTATCTGTCACTAACTTTTGTATTTGTAGTCGAAAGGAAAAATGGCTGATTATCAGTGTTGTCCACTAATCGGTATCATAACTTCTTCTATCATTTATAACACGTAATACACGCCGTATTACGTGTTATAAATGATCATCATCATCATCGCAGCCATTGTATGTTCACGGCTTCCCCCCACGTATTCCACACTAATCGATTCTGTGCCGCTTGCATCCATCGACTCTACAACCTATATGTCTCGTCCGTCCATCCATTATAACTGATAAAAAATAATGAGGCCATTTGACTCGTTCCCATAGTCAACAAGCTTAAACCTAGCCTTATTTAGACTGTACTGTATGTATTGCAATCGTATATCATTAGGTTTTTCGAATAATTTCAACGTTTTCACAACTTCGCGTGTCACGCGAACTGAACATTTTTTTCATTTTTACAAGAGAGTAATTGTAGCTTATTTGTTTACACGGTAAACGTTAATTACTAGTTACTAGTTCTAAGAAATAAATGGAATCACGACAATGTTATTATGACTAAATCGTCTTACAATAGTAATAGTAGCACAAAATATTTCAAGAAATACTAAAACGACCTATATTTTTATATTTGTATCTACTGATATATAAAAAAGCGACAGGGCCAATGACCTGCCGGCCGGCCCATAGTTGAGTGACATTTGGGAACAATCAGCTGATTAACTTAGTAAATTAGTAACGTTTTCATTCTTTGAATGGAGACCGTGAGAGCTGGTTAGTGTACAACTTATGTAGGTACATTACTCAGAAAAAGTCATTAGTACATGGCGGCTCTTGGGATCGAACTGGGTACCTCTCGCTTACGAGGCCAACTCGCAAGCCATTACACTCTATGGTGCTCTCCTAATTTACAAAGGTCGTGCAACCATGGTCGTATGACGGGCGGTTTTGACGTCTCCTATTGGTCGAGCGACTACAGTCAATTAGAATAGCGCCCATTTCTTTTATTGCCAACTTAACTCAACTTAATTTAGAATTAACGAAACATGTACAACGACACACGCTATTAAGAGGAGCAACGCAAAAACTAGTTGAAAACTAATCTAGACAACACGAGATTAAACTGGGGTAGAGTCAACTGCCAAACTAATATCACAGTGGGAGGATTAAATCTAGATTTAACTGCTTGCAAACGTAATTTAGTGACCAACTTGCCGATATAATTGAGTCAGGATTTAGGTGGTTGCGGCTTAAGTTATCGTAAGTCGTTGAATTGTATTTCTTGCGACAATAATGCCATTTCATACAAATTCAAATGCTATCTTTGTTAGATTAAATCTAAGAGCAAAAATCGTAAATTTTAAGTGCCACTACAGTTACCACTTTTCATCGCATGGTAAATATACCAAATCGTTATAAAAGAATGTAATTATGTATGTTATGTGGAAAAAGTGACAAAAGTGGTGTGTCAGGACCATAGCGTTAATTATGTACGTTGCACTTAGTTATTTTCTCGCGGTTTCCTCTCGAATCCTAAAGTGGATTAGGCAGGTGTAGACGTACAAAAGTTAGGCGAGAGCCAACGGCCTACGACGCGAGGACCGGGCGAAGTGGAGAAGAATGAGTAGCAAAGCGGACGCTGGCAGAAGCCGGGATAAGCTCTATGACGATGATGAAGCGTAGGTACAACAGTTACATAAATTCTAATATTCGAAAGCAAAGAGATCTTCTTTAATTTGCATTAAAAATGTACTCATCAAGGCTGCAACTTTTCCGAATGTATCAAATAAATAAAGTGTTATTTTATTTATTAATAAGAAAATATACAAGTTAATCATAATTACTTGAAATTGGTAGGTAATTGAAGCTAGCTAGTATGGGTTACTGGCAACACAAAGTTGTAAGCGAAACAGATTCCTCACAAACAACAATCGCGTCGGAGGAAAAAAAGAGCGCGATATACCAAAAAAAAATACAAGGTATTCAGAGCCGGCACCAAAAGAGATAAAACGACGTCCACCGAATCTGTTCCGAGGGAAAATAGAATAGCGCAGGGCGATCCGCGATACAATAACAATCATGGGAACAGATAGACCGCGTGGAATGAGGTTCCCAGAGTTCGATTGGCAACCCTCTACCACGACTGGCGACCTCGCCCGCAGCTGAAGCGAGCTGTAGTGTGGTGCTTCAACTTTTAGGAGCGTAGCTTCAGTTGAATTCTGATTGAATCACCTTTCCTTCGTTTTTTAGCGGGGTTCGTTTTGGGGCTTTGAAAACTGCGCGCCAGTGCGGTGCGTGCGATTCGGTGCGATTTTGGGTGAAGGAGATTAGAACGGATTTATCTTTTCGTATTTGGGTGTCAAATACGTAGGTATAAAAAATTAAATATTAAAAGTACAGGGTGGGCCATGATCTAGTTAAAATTAAATAAAAAACTATTTGAAAAAATATTGATTGATTGATTTATTTATTTAAAACTTTATTGCACAATAATACAATTGGCGGACTTAAAGCCATTAAGGCTTTATTTGTGAGGTAACAAAAAGACAGAAATTTGTATTTTAAAATAAGTCCTATCGGATTTATGGCCCAACCTGTACAATAACACACAACAATCTAAGGAAAAAAACCGTCAAAGTTTCTCAAATTTCTTAAAATTATCCAGCTCTCTGCTTTTCCAGACCCTTCATTCCCGTCCTCTACTTGCACTGCGTCGAAGTCCTTTCGGAATACCTTCGACTCCGCCACAAAAACATTTCTGGACTTTGGTGAACGAGCCCAAAATCGACATCTTTGGCGAAACAAAAGCCAAGCTTCGTTGACTTGGCCACGTGTAGAGAATAAAAGAGAATCGGGATGTGAAGAGAGCGTGCTTGAGACGAACCGATGATAATTAGAAAAAGCTAATCAGAAACCCCAACCACAATCACAATCAACAGATACATTGAACAAGACCTAAGGCGGACCCCGTCCCTCACGTGCCGCACGGGAGCACAAGCGGGACAACGCCGAGATAATGAAGAACAGGACCTAAGTAGAACCTCATCATCATCAGCATCTTCTCAACTAATAGGTCAGTCTGACAAAATAAACTGAGTCTTTTCTTCTTAACAACATGTGCTCCAGGTAGTCAGTAGAAATATTATGATTGTAAAATAAAAGAATATTCAGAAGCGCATCAATTGTCACTGTCACTACGGTTTCATTTTCTTGAAAGCTATAATATATAGAAGGATAATTTATTAATACTTTGTAACACTGCTCTGCAAGTCATTATAAACAAGTGAATCAAGCTTTGCTTAGTTTGCAGCTAGATGGCGCTGTGTGAATTTGTCCACGAATATTTATTTTATTTTTTATTTTTATTTAATTAGGTATGAGAAATAAAATAAAACAAACAAGATAATTAAAAATAAAATAATTGATCGTGGACAAATTCACACAGCGCCATCTAGCTGCAAACTAAGCAAAGCTTGTACTATGGGTACTATATAACTGATAGGTACTTATATATTATACTTTTAAACACATACTTTAATTACAAATTTAGTCCAAGATTTTTTCCATATGAATTTGGAAATCCAACCAGAAACAGCGCAGATTATTATAGTACCTATAGTAATTCTTTATCCGTAAACTAACACGAAGGACATTAAGCCGAAAGTGAAGGCTAAATCCAGTAAATAAGTCCGCGGACGCATGAACTAAAAGTGTTCGCCATTTTGGCTCGCTCAACGAAATGGATACGTGACATTGCTCCGCAAAATATAACAGGCGTTTTGTGTTGATTAATTGAGACGTATCGCGCGGTGCGACCCACTCCTCGCATACAGGTTGTGAAATTAGCGATGTACTCTACTCGACTGCTTTTAATATCTACTTCAGTTCAAAATCGTGTGTGTAACCTCTATAATTATTACCGTAACCTTTAAGTATAATTAGTACCTGCCCGAGTTGATTGTTTTCTTAAGAAGCAACTACCGGAGCGAATGTTCCGACTAGTAGGATAATACCTATAGGTATTATCCAGTTCAGATTTATAATCACGAAGTACGGCCTTCATTTCATACAAAGTCACACTTTCAATATTTTTGAAATTTCATTACAACTTTTCCAATTTATATTTCGCTATAAACCTATTTCATACTATTCACAGGCCAAATAATATCTTATTTAGTTTGATATATTACTACAGTATGCAAACACTTCTATGCACTAGCGTAGTCAAAATCTGCGGCTATTACGAGCATTATAAAATCTATCATGTAGGTTGTTCCCAATCGATAGGTACGTTTACAAACGAACAGCATTTTCTTTGTAAGGTACCCACATAAATTGGTTACATTTCATCAAGTCGCTCCTCCAAACAAGACGCACACTGTATACACGCGTGTTCCATAAAGGCTTATTTTCACAAACAGAAGCCAACGCTCGCTTCGCATCATCTATGTGGATGTACGAGCGACTAATGTCGTTGTAAATGTGATTACATTACCCAGGTGTCGTTTTCTTCCGCACTTCTAACATGGGGGTAGTTGTAATCTGATACAGCTTGTCTAATATAACTTGTAGGTCCAGAGGCGGCGTCTCTTACACGACACGGGTCAAATAACTGTCTGCTGAAATTAGTTCGTACTTTTGCCGCGTGCCAACTTTTGCTTGACACGCTGTATGGGCTAATATTGCAGCAGGTGGAGCGTGTCATTGGATTTATTTGCTCAGGACCTGAGGGTAATTTTCAGATACTTGCAAAGGTTCTTTTCTTAGGTTCAGCTGATGGTTATTGTGTTATTTTGGACTTTTGTAATAGCCAACATGTCACTGTGTGGCTCCTTGTTTTTGACTATTGGAAGAGATTGGAAGACAAGTATTTAATGTCTTACTCAATAAAAAAAATAGTTTGAGTTGAGTATTATAGTAGTAATATAGTATATAGAGAGTGTAGTCGGCTAGTGGCAATAGCCTGGCTAAATGTGGTAAGGTAACCACAGGACACAATAATACGTTCGAACCCCTGCCTTTTTTGAGAGTTATAGAAGGCGACTTAGATTTTAGAGGCAGGTCATCTGATTCCAGAAACAATAGCGTTTCCTCCAAACTGCTTACTAAGCGTAAAGACTAGGACAAAACTATCGTCTTGACCTAGGCATAAATCCATCCTAATTCTCTGCCTGTGACATCTCGAATTCAATACTTTTTCTAAATACATATTTCTATTAAAAATGTAATTTAAAACTATCTTCGGCAATAAAGTATTAGCGAAAATCGTGAATATATGTTTTTTGCTTGCTATAGAGATTCAGTGACTTTAATAGATAATTGTGGCTAAAGAAAAAGTCGAATTCTAACGAAAGCCCGAGAGTCGCTCCCGCGAAGTGAAGTATTTTGGTATGATCATAGACTTTTTGTTATTATGATTCCATATCTAAAACAATTTGAGGCTTTTTGACTCAACAGCAATTTGAATCTAAAACCTAGATCTACCTAATCACTATCACCCACAAGAGGCCTAAGAATCTTGCCAGAATCCTCTACAAACTTTTAATATAAATAATAATACTAAAACAACGAAGCACAGTCTGAATTAGGAGGCCAATCCACTTGACGACTATTAAGTCTACGGTTAATTGCAAGCTGGCTCAATTTGTGCCGGTATTACACGGCTTGATAACATCTACCGCCATTATCTTGCTGCTAGCGTGAGCGCCTCAGTGTGTGTACATAGTACGTTAACGTTATAGCTGGCGAATAGAATGCGCAAACAGTGGCTCTGCTTTGCTTTGGATTTTGGGTCTTTGGAAAACGTTTTGCGAGGCTGGTTATACCAGTGTTACGTCTCCTGATTACCTAGAGGCATATCCTAGGTATTAAATATTAAAATGAGTATTAAATATCGCGATGATAAGAATTTTTATCGCATTAAACCGAACCTTAAAATATCGGAACCACGTCAATAATAGCGAAAGATGTCGTCATTTTTAGTAGTAACAATCTGATTTCTTGAAAATAAACGAATAAACTAGCCTTTAATTTAACTCGTCTTTAAATTAGGTCCTTGCCTAATCCAACATAAAATAAAGTAGGTGCTGAGAAACAGAAAAAAAGGTATCGAGACAATGTAATTAACTATTGGTTTTTGCTCTCTCGTGGAAGGTCATAAAAGATAGATCATATCCTTTTCTGACGCCTATTTTAAAATACAACCCAATTTGGTAAAACCAAGCCGGATATGACAGGTTAATTTAAAATTATAGGTAATCCAGTTTTTTAATTTACACAGAAAATCCCTACCTTCCAAAAACTCGGTTCACTGCAAAGAGCGAAATCCACAAGAAAAACTACGGATATATGTCGAAACCTTTGATCAGTACCATCCAAAAACCTCCTTTTGATGCTTACCGACAAGAAACCGTAAAACGCAATCTTCGCTATGAGTCTATTCAATTCCCCGTGCCTTGTGTGTACTAACTCTGAATAGAAAGCAAACGGAAAATTCACCACTTATACCTAACGCCTTTTGATAACAATCTTCTCATTTAGTTAATGTTGCAGCCGTATCAACTTTATAAGTTTAATTAGGAGTTCTTACATGTAGAGGCAAGGGGTCGGGAAAGTTGCGTAGGTACTTCCCAAGGATTCCAGTTGAGAAATTAACGATGTTAGTGATTACATTTTGAAACTTTTCGTGGATATCATAGAACGCGCTTGTAGAAAGTAAATTGGAGTTGGTTTTGCGTTCTAATAATGTAAATATGAAAGTTCAAGAGTGTTATAGAAATTCTGTTAATAATTATCGTAACAAAGTTTGGTGATATTTAGAAAACGGTTTATCTACTACAGGTACCAACAATTCTACTGACAATTGGATATAAAACAAATTAAGCAATAAATAATGAACGTGAAATCGGAGGCGCCTAAGGGCAATTAACAAAAGATTAATGATAACAGATGAAGAGGCAAACAAAATCTTAATTTCATTAATTTTAGGAATGTTGTTCATATAGATACTTAACAGGAGAATGTTCAGTTTTATCCAGATATAACAAGTGAAAAAGTTAGATATGTACCTATGTGTTATAATAACATAATCATCATACCGAAATCTATATTAATAAACATAAATGGAATAAAGCACATTTACGCTTTAGAATCGCATTTTGTTATGCAGAATGTGTCTGAACCTGAGCCACTTTGTTTATTTTATACTTATTATAACGATGGATATGCTATCTCTAGGCACAGGCACTTACTTAAGTCCTGGACTATTTGAATACAGACATGAATTCACATGATCCATCACTGCCAGCCTATCTAGATCTATCCAATAAATTTCAAGCTCTTTTTCGAGGGCTTTCGTAAGCGGATAGACTGAAGTATATTAGGCCAAAATATATTTCGCTTTTACATTAGCCTATTCAACGTTTCACTTCCGATACGTGAAGAATGTATTGGGTAATAACGTTAGACCCAACGTAGAAAGATAATGGGGCACCGTAGTATGAAATCTATACCTTCAGCTTCCAGAACCAGAACAGCATAGGTTTAGAGATAAATTACCGTAGTTTATGATGATTGGGTCGCATTATTGCAGGCAATACTCTGGAAACGAGAGAATTTCTCTTGTACTTAAAATCACTGTTATTCGTTACCTACTACAATTTTATTTTTCGTAGAATAAAGTACGAGTACAATATCCACAGGTACGAAAGATCATGTGTGGTTACAAGACCCAATGACTTGGTCCAAATCGTAATATATATGTATAGAGTACCTAAATAAATGTGACTAAAATTAAAAAAACTAGTGGAGACTGGTTCTCAAGTCCAAAAATTCATAATATGTTAGTCGTTAGATGAGAAAACCGATCTCAAATCTGTTCATCCGTTCCAAGCCACAGCCATAGATAAATCGACCAAAACAAACCTTATTTTTTGTGTCGGGTTTCAAAACGGATAACTTCGCAAACTCGTGGCGCAACGCCAAACAAAATGGCCGATGCATCGCACACTAAACAGATTTCCCCCGATCGCTATGCTTTCCAATCCGTAGTACCATCACCTTCGATTATCAGATCAGGCCATAACCAACTGGAATAAGCGCTTCTGCATGCCTCAGCAGGCGTTCCCTGCTCCAATTCGCATATTTCGACCCAAATCGAAATGCACTTCGGTAATGGCTGCTCTACGTTCCTGGATAACATCTGCGGGAAATTTATAGACCTTCACTTTATTATGAGTGGGTTTTAGTTTTGCAAAAAAAGTATATTCATCTCCATGTTATGAAAGGACGTCAATTCGAATTGATGGCCCGCCTAATGGCACTAGTGGTAGGTAATACTGATATATCTGCTAATGGATATGGACCGTATATTGCGATTTCGCATATTTTTCCAGTCATTACGAGTATGCTAATGGTTTTTGCATTTAGAAGTCCATTTGGGGCTTTTCTGCGCTACAGATATTATGATATATCGGTAAAAGTGTTTATGACGATACGTATAGAAATGGGTTGAACGTGAATATAGACTGATTTGTGTCACACATTACCTTTCACCGTCCACAGATATATAATGTTGCATACAACTTACAAGTCACACTAAAAATTATGATTTTGCTAACAAATCGCCTATCAATAGCTATTCCCGTCTCACCTACCGTTATTAACAAAAAATCTAAGAAGTTGGTACTGTTCTTTTCTTCTAGGTAATAAACAAATAGTAATCATCATCTTAGCCTCAAGACTCCCACTGTTGGACATATGCCTTCCCTACGCCTTGCATACATCTCAAATGTTGCTTCGTTCGGATATTCGAAAGAAAGAAAGAAAGAAACAAAAAGTAACAAAGAAATTATGAACAAAAACGCAAATAAAATTGCGTAAGTCAAAGTAGTAACTACCTAACATTAAGAAAAATAATGTTAGGTAGTTACCTACAGTTTATTTATTTATGTAGTTATATTAGGTACTTACCTAGTTTCGGTATCATATTTTCTTACATGCGTGTGCCAAAGACGACGCTCTACGAAACCAAACTAGTCGGATGTGCATTATTTATAGCCGACATCTATTATGTACCACCTGCCTCCATCACTTTCCGGATAAAGCCTAACTGGCTTCGAAAAAATCGGATGCAGTTTAGTTTATTAAAAACCCGGTCCTCTCTTCGCTTTTGCCATGAAAAGCAACTTTCAAAATTAACTTGGCAAAGGAATTCTGTGTAGGAGAAAGTTTGGTATAAAAGGACCGTGGGAAGGCCTCCCACAAGGTGGACCATCGACCTGATAAAGGTCGTAGGTGGATGGATGCGGAAGGCACAGGACCGACCCTTGTGGAGATCTCTGGGGGAGGCCTATGCCCAGCAGTGTTCCAGCTGATATGATGATGATGATTCTCTTATATTATTTGTGTATTCTTAAAATCAAAAGCAATGTTTACCCAGTCACTATTCTTCATTGTGTCGATTCTATCTCTTGTTTATAAAATCAAATTCAACCATTTTTCATTTTATTTTACAGTATTTCAGGCAACAATCACTAAATCCACAAGACATAGACGAAAAGAAAGAAACAGTTTTTTCTTAAACATCAACATCACAAGAACAAGCCATTTTTCGAAAACGCCATAAATGGAGGTGGTGAAACGACAGCTGAAACAAATAACTATGTAATCATTATAAAAAAACTATTATGTAAAACCAATTTACACGACCCAAGCTATTTCCATATTATAATTTTCCAGCCGGACCTTTCACGCACTCTGCTTCATAGGTCATACATACATTATGGCATGCAAACAGCAACACACAGCGGGCTTTATATGACTCAATTAATGGATGAATAGATAACGTCCAGAGAACAAACCAATCAGGTGAAGCGATTTGGAAACCGTGATAACTTATTCAATTTCTGCGGGTGTCATAATGAAATAATTGACTTTCCTGCTCATTTTTTATCTGATGACGTTTCGTAATTAAAACATTACAGAATTGTTTTTCAGTATTTATCTTTCCTTGGTGTTTGGATTTGGCGTAGTCTTATATTGTTCTTGTCTTCGGGAGGATCGTCTTTAATATAGCAATGTAATTCTGAGCCTCCCACGCTTCGATGTACTTACTTGTAATGCGTGGGTTGCTGCCGGTGAGTATATCTCCGGCACTCAAAGGAGAGCTTTGACAACGGAGGGCATTTGCCTATTTGCTGCTGCAACGTGTCAAATGCAGCACTGATCACTTTCCATAAAAAAATGTAATCGCAAATTATTAATACTAATAAAAATAATTAAAATGGCGTTAAAAAAGTCCCGATTGTGCTCTCACGCGCGAGGGTACGGGGTCCGCCTTGTGTCTTAAAACCTAATTATAAATACTAGATAAATACGAGAATTGAATCCTCGCATCCTTTGCTGGCATCCCATGAAATTCTAACACAAATTCGAATAAGAAAGAAAACCATTAACCCCTTAAAAAAATTAAAGACACATTCTTCTAAATGTTGGAAAAGACCTTACATTTTCTTTTATGTAATTTTATGTGCAATAAAAGGTGTATCTAACTATTGTGTGACCTGTAGGAAGTAGAGCTCTGAAAATCTGAGAAAATGCCTATAGCAAGAAACTCGGCGCTACACCAGGAATTCGGTCGTTTCCCATCGCGTCATATCACTGCATCGTACTTCTAGTCTATTTGCATTCACAGTGGCACACCAGCAATGTAATCAAAAGCGCGGGACCTGTCGCAGTGTTGCATTATGGTAATTAGGCCCGTCGCCTAAATAGAGCTCTGGGACGGGAGACGTGAAATTTGGACGGCTGTGTCTTAGCCGTGTTTTGGTTGGAACTTGCGACGAGATGGGCTGTAAAAGCACGTTTTCGAGCACTACTCTCCAGTATTCATGTGCCGTAAGTTAAGATATTTCAAACATATACTACTTATAATGTACAAATGGGAGGGGGAAACCCCAGGGCCGAGAGACAACTGAAATATTAAAACTAAGGTTAAAACTAAAGTTTGCACGTGTCTATAATATGTAACGCCTAAATATACGTATGAAGCGAAATAGCTTATTCAGATTTCGTAATCCTAAACCCTTTGCCTTGCAAGTGTATCGGAATAACCCTACTTCTAGAATGTGTGGCTTATAGATATAATACTTTATCTGAGCTCCATTCGGATTTAGATAGTCACCATTTTCTAAAATTCAAAAGGTATATCAATCTTCATCCGAGTTTATCAAAATTTAAGAATAATGTGTTTGCTTGGTATTCTTCTGTTGGTAACTAAGCAGTTCGAGCTCTCAAAAATCAAACAAATATGTTTGATTTTTGAGAGTTTGAACTTCTCTAATTCAATCGCCACTGAAATTTTGATGTTTTTTGTTCTAACTAACCAATACTACTAACACTGTTATAATTTTAGAAATACTTTAAGCCATGCTGTGCACATAATGGATAAGAATTATAGTCTAGTACTTACATTTAAGAAATTATGCACAGTATTGTTTAATGACTGTAATTTGTTGTATGTGCCTTTTAAATAAAAATAAAAATAAATAAAATAAATATTTTCTGAATAACTATAATAGGTGTAAAATAAACTTGTCTCATAGATTTAGGTTTTTTCTTGTAGTCTTTCTAGCGATAATAGTTTTCTGTAAGTTTAATATTTTAAAGATAGAATATTTTTTGTTAGCTCACATCGTTGTCTTGTCATGCCGTGTATACATGCTAAGGATTAAAGTCTTGTTCAACTTGTTCTTAAACTAATAGTATTTGTAAGTAATATCAGTTATGTATACCTAAATAAATAAATAAATAAAACAGACACATGCTCAATTAGCAAAGGCGATAAGCTCCGAATCATTAATATTTAAATGAAGATGAATAATCCCCGCCATACGAAGCTAATATAATACCGGCAGCCATGTGAGCTACAGAGCGAATCTTTTCATAACAGCTTAGGTTAAGGATTTTTTTAGTATCAATGAGCTTGCATTTGGGGTTTTACTTTTACCACAAATAAAAAAATAAAATAATAAAAAAATAACTTTATTACCAGAAAAGACATCACAATTATGAAATATGGTTGAGGTAACAATTTATTTTCAACAAACTAACAAAAGTACTGTTTCTTGGGAATCAGAATACAGTCAGGCAGGCGCTGCCCTGGGGTGAAGTATCGCTTGGACCGGTTAAGCACTTCAAGCTTTTTCGAAGCTAGTTTGGCTTTACCTTCCAGGTGACTCTGGAACAGCACGCTATCCGATATGTCGACACCAAGGATCCCGATACTTTTTGAGGTAGAAAGAGGTGTTTCTTGGAACTGCGGCACTATGTCAAAATGATCTGCGAAGACCTGTGCCTTCGAGGGGTTAAATTGGACTAGGTTTAGTCTGCCCCACTAAGCAACTTGCTCCAAGTAATGTTCAATATTCGAAACAAGTCTAATTTGGCTTTCCAACATCTCGGAACTATAAAGTATGTAATGCGGTATATATTATTAAGATGATTCAGGAGAGAAATCACACACGTCCGTACAACAAAGCGTTAATTAATATCTGAACCAAGTAACCTACATTTAACAAGAATTTTATCATTTGTTGTCTACCCACATATATTACAGAAACGTGGTGTGGTGCTTGCCAAACAGATAGACGTCATTTTGCCTCCTTAATGGTATAAAAATTCACTCTTGACTTGAAGTTCTCAAGGTTAAATTATCGAGGAGTTTCTATCTTCTCTGAAGTAAATAATAATCATCTTGGCGTTAATGTCCCGTTGTGTTTTCGCGCACGTGGGCCCGGGGTCCGCCTTGACTGAATCTGATAATGACAGTGCAGCCACTGCCATCTAACCTCCGTGACCCTGTTGTCAGGCAAACCTAACCAGATTGGATCAAGTTTACACATTCAGTCGCCTGAATGTGCAGGTTTCATCACAATTTTTTACCTCACCGTAAGAGCATCGGTTATACTAACTACTACATAACTCAGAAAAGTGTCATTGGTACATGGCCGCAGTGGGATTCGAACCCGATGCCTCTCGCTTACGAGTCGGATACCCTAACCACCGCCACCGACGCTCCCCCTTCTAGGCCTCCTTTACTGCACGTAAATAAAACAAGAAGCACCTACAGGGCCAAATCAAAACACTCGACCAATATAACCTTCGCCGAGGAAAATGCGTGAAAAAAAAGCAAAAACCCGTCGTTGCCTGTCAGAGTGTCAGAAATACTCGGTAATAATAAAACTCCCGCTCGGATCCTAACTTATGACAGCGATATGAATTAATCCCACATGGCTGCATCATTGCGAAAGTTGAGTATTATTAGCTTAATATTAGTTTCTTAGACTTATTTCAGCATATGTTAGTTTTCCTTGTTGTATAGTTGATGGTATGTCAATATGTACGTATTTTATTATTATTATTATTATATTTTATGAATCATGGGCTGAATGCTGGGCAAAGGCCTCCCCCCGATTCTTCCACTCTTCACAATCAAGTGCCAATGTCTGCCAGTTACTTAATTTAATAATAATAATAATGTGTCACAAATGTTTTAAAAAACGGGGGTCCGAAGTGGCAAGAATAAAAGGAGATGTATGAAAAGAGTTGTAGATATAATTCAGTCAAGTCAGGACTGAGCAAAGTGGCGGTCCATAGTCTCTGCCTACTCCACATAGGCGTGAGCTTTATTTATGTATGTATGTGCGTAATACGTAATACAGATAAGTTGTTCTGATATCGTAAAATAAACGGGACAAGTGGAATACAATTTTGGGAAAAAAATTCTGAAAACATGGATGAAATCAATTGCAATGCAAATTTTAATGTAAAATCTGTCCAGACTGGCTTATCTTATTTGGTGAACAAACAATAACCAAAATCAAGACTTGCTGTATCAATGACGCTACGTACACTGTGTATAGATGATATCTTAAACTACCTATATAAAAAACACATAGAATGTGAATTTCAACGAATAAAGCTGAAAGTTAACCATTATAATACACCACACCACAGGTGACCGAAGAGCTGGCAGCTACCTCGCACAAAGAATAAGCATTGCTATTCAGAGAGGTAATGCTGACAGCATCTTGGGTACGCTTCCACACGGCCCAAACTTTTTACATATTTTAAGTTAATTTCTTTTTCTTTTTATTGTAGATATTATTTATTATGTTACATCATTGTGTATTAGCTTAGATAAATAAAGACTTTTAATACATAATTTCAATTTCGAAATAAGGGAAGTCAGGCTAGATTATATGTCAAAATGGAATATTTTTGTAGAAAATAATGTTTGAAGATTTTTTTGCACAAAGCACCTGTTCTTATTTCAGAAAGTAACATCCAGTTTTTGGCTAGATTGGATTATGGATAAACAGTCACTCGCCCGTATGTGAAGGTTTAATTAAGATGTTTTGGGTCTCGAAAGACTATCGATTGTGGGCATATTTTTTTATGACCTTACTAAATACGGCGTAGCATCAACGAATGGATTGAAAACTATGGATAAATTCACTAAATTGATATACTTCTACGAATATTTACCAACAACAGCATCGTTTATTAACAAATAATTATTATTTGACGTGAATATGTTATAGCCCCTGTTATTAACTAGTAAGTATGTTGAAAAATATGTTTTATGCTAACTTCCTTCAAGTACCTACTTAAATGAAGATGCACAGCAAGCTTGATTTTCTGGAAACTGGCTGGAACTTTGGCCTTGACATACAAATTAGGCAAGGAAAAGGACTCCGAGAGCCTTGGTTTTATAATATTATTGGAACTTACCACTGGAAGCTTAAGAGACGTTATGCTAATGCTCCAGTCTTTAGCCCCGGGAAATACGATAGCGGACTCCAGCACAAATTGGACTCAGAGTAGATATATAGATTTTAAAGTAAACTGTAAAAGTAACGTGGATCGACGATGCATTATTGGTTTAGTATTCTTACATAAATTACCTGTGAAGATAGTTTATGATAGTTTTTTTATAACTCAGAACTCCTCAGTTTTAAATACAAGAAATAAATTTAGTTCTCTAACTGAATCATTTTTATATTATTTAACCTTTGAATAAAACCTAGTGTTCGATGAATTTAACTCATAAGTATGGTGTTATATTTTGTGTATTGAATAAAAACATAAAATACATAACGATTGTGTTTACTCTTTGATAACCAGAATAATAAGGAACCAGATACAACGTTATACGTGCTTTTATTAACGCATCCTTAGTTTTGCCATTTAAGCACTTCCGAATAAATCAATCCAGATATTAATTAGAATGAGCTTTATAAATGGCAACAATAATCACAAATGTCAAGTTTAACAGTTTATTGTTTATTTATTAACAATATAGTATATACAAGAGTCATCAATTTAAATACAGCAGTAAATCAATTGCATTTATGTATAGACAATACAATAAGTAAAAGTAAAATAATTATTTGGATATGCTCAGCAGTAGACATAGGATAGGTGAATATGGGATGAAATATAATCGGAACAGTGACGGAACTATAGGAAAGACATTATATAATATCGTCGAAAATCTAGATATTATAGTTGGTGCAATAAAAAGCTAATCTGCCAGATCTACCAATGTTGAACGTCAAGTGATAGTAGATAAAGTCTGCTAGCCTAAGTCTAAGAAAGAAAGAAATAAAATTAAGCATAAAGATTTACTTTATTTGATTATCCATAAAATAAAGAAGCTATACGATACGATCAATGCACAAGCGTGTCTCGTAGTTTAATATACCCACTCAAAATTTATGATCGTATAACGTCAGTATGAAGTCGAGCAGCACTGGAATCTATTACGTATACATATACTCCTAGCAAGTTATTCGGACGTGACCATAAGTTATTGACTTATTATTTTGGAAGAACGCATTTCTTACGAAGTCATCTTCTTTGATTTTCTATAGATCTTTTGTTGCAATTCAATGAATTGCATCTACCTTATCTGGAAGATTGGCAGTTAGGAGCTTGGTTATCCTTTTCACCGCGCGTGTACAAGATGTGGAATTATGTCCTTCCGGAAGACTATGCTTTGAACTACAACTTCGTGTTCTCATCACAAATTTTAGTATAGCTGAGAGTGCAAGTACTTACAGATAAGGTCTTTGATCGAGGCACGGTCATTTTCGTTTTGAGACAATTTCGATGGATGTTATGTTCTGAGTGACTTCATAATCATTCTTGATACCAAGGAGCTTGTTTGCTCTGAAATGAAATAATAATCATCATCATCTAAGCGTAAATTTCGCGTTTGTGCACTCGCGCGCGTTAGTTCGCGGTACTCCTTGACCATGGTCAAGGACATGATTTAGGATAAGGCAGATCAGGTAATTACAGTGGAGCGACTACTATTTGACCTCCGTGACTCTGTTAACAAGGGAACTGGACCAGATTTGATCATGGGTACACAGTCAGTTGCCTGAATGAGTCGGCTTCAACACTATGTTTTCCCTCACCGAAAGAGCATCGGTTAGTGTTCAACTAATGTACATACTCAGAAAAGAGTAATTGGTTGGCGGAACTAGGGTTTGAACCCTATAGCCACGGACGCTCCATTCATCTTGCATTCGTCACATGTAAATCAGCCGATCCTAGCTAATTCTAGCCACCAGCGGAGCGGCTCACGTGAACATTAGTCGATTGAGAGCAAATAAAGGAGGAGCGAATATCGCGGGAGCGAATATCGAGTGAGCGGTATAGCAGTGCACGGAATACGGGCGACCGGCGCACGGGGCGTAATGCAGCATTATGCTAATGATCCCGCCTAAATAAAGCTGGGCGGGAAATATGAGAGCCGGCTCCCGGACAAATTGCGCCGACTGCCTGCTAATAAAGATGCTAATACTGGCCTAAACAATTTGTAGTTACCGGTCGCAGTCCCTTGTTCCATGCATAGTCATCTCGCAGAGAGCGCAGAGTGCAGCTTTGATTGCGCTGTTTACATGTAATGTTGGGATATACTGGGATAGGAGTGCAATGGTGAAAAGTACCTTAAGGCAAACCGATTACTGCAGGAGCAATTTTTAGGGGATGGTTGTATGATGATCGTACAATGTCGATATCACATCTCTTTCACTACATAGGTACCAATTATGAACGCACAAGCAAAACATGTCATTCTTGACATGCGGTGAACCAGTCCGTGGCCGACGCCCCTGAGTGCACCGCATTAATGTTTGTGAATTTGTCAATTTCTCGTAAGGAAAAAGTTTTGTCAGACGAAACTGCCCGATACTTAGCAAAACAGTCCCGACGTTGTATATTTTCTGTTCTTCTTAAATGTTAAGAGCTCTCCTAATGAACATGATTGCAAGGTACAACTTTCAAGTATTTATTATTCTTGCCGATGTCCGATATTATATGTCAGTTTTGAAAAATAACAATCGATATACATTGGTTATCTACTACGATATCTTACTTTTTATCGAAAGCACATACCAAATAAATTCAAACTACATAATTTTCAATCAAAATGACATTCATGTCTCCAATTTAGAGACATAGGTAGTTAAAACTAAAACTGTGTCCGATACTATACGACCTTCCCCTACGGGTAACTAAAATGAAGAACGCATTCTACTTTGCCGGAAAACAGGATATGGTGTACGGCATAAATCTAGGATATTATGGGTTTGTGCGACAACTAATATAAAAACTAAATAAATGTACAATAAAAAGATAACAGAAAAATTTGAAGAAAATAAGAAACATCGTGCGACAACAATTTCGTAACGCAAAATTAATACTATACAAAAACCCCGATATAAGTACGATGACCCCGACTCCCACACGGGTTAAACCCGTCAAGAAATCGATCTTACCCAGACATATAGGTATGTCTATATGCAACTGAAACCTTTCCTCGAGGAAGCTAAAAAGGATTGTTTCGTCTCGCAACTCCCAAGGACATAACCCTTTTACTGCCCGTTACCTGAGCTTATCACAAATCATCTAGCGGGGCTAAGAGTCGCCAACCAATACCGTACCCACATAACTTTGCACAACGCAAATGTTTTTGAACCGTAAACTATTTGATTATCCTTTGAATTGAACCGAGGGTTCCTCGTCCTCTTTCCACTTCAATACTCTTCGCGAAAAACGCTTGTGAAGTGTATGCGGTTGACAAATAACGGGTTCTGTTTGCGACAGAACCGGTCTTTTGGGGATTGACTCGGCTGGCTACAGCTACTGTAGCGGGGGTCATTTCTCGTTGTTTACTTCAGGTATTTTTAACTTCACATTTCAATGGAGAGAAACCTGTGGTTAGTGGCGAGTGAATGGCTATTACGAATTCCCAAGGCTCTCGCTCTACTTAATCATTATGTTTAAGTTGTAGTCAAAGCAATTTTAATAGTTAATTTGTTTTGTGTGTAGTATTTGACGCTTTCATTAATATTTTCAGTTTATTTATTGAGACAAACTAACAGTATACATTTAAGACATTTAAATTCAATTTCCATAATAAAAGGTTGGGCAGAAATTTATTGACGAATTTTAATTTCTGTTACGGGTCTGGGTGTAATATGTATAATACCACCACTTTGTTTGGCACCACACAAGCTTTGCTTACTTTGGGGCTAGATGGCACTATTGAATTGTCCAAGCATACTTAAGCAGCAGCTGAAGCAGCGGCAAACCTCAAACAAGCCAAATACGCTGGGTTGAAGGCAGCGTACGAATTTGTGCCGTTCGCTGTAGAAACAGCAGGACCTTGTTGCGCAGCGGCCAAAAGCTTGTGCCGAGAGCTGGGTCGCCGGATGAGGCGTAGGGGTCTCAAGGTCTGGGCACTTTTTGGGCCAGCACATATCTGCGGCTGTGCAACGAGGTAACGCGGCTGGAATATAATGCACATTTGGCAGGGAGGCTGTTCGTAGAGGCCTTATTAATTTACGGTGTAGGTGCATAAGTTAAAAACTGTTAAATTACGTGTATTTTTATAGAAGTGGTATTTGAATAGGAATTAAATATATATTTTGAATTTGAAATAAAAAAAAGACAAGCATATTTTTTTATTATAGTTTTAAATACAATATTTTATACCGTGTCTGTTGGCGTAGTAACGTAGCGCCTTGTATGCTTTTGGACACCCACAAAGGTTTTTCAATTGTTATAAACTCAATGTCAATGTCATAAGTTTAATGTAATTATTGCTGGAACGGTGACGAAGATCGGATACTCGAAGACGTAACGATTTCTCCGAAGCGGGCACTAGTAGCGGGTATGTAGTTATTATGTATAATGATCTTTGAAGCTCAATAATCATTAAATTACTCTCACGCTATAATTAGTATAATAATAAAAGTATAATGTAACCAATTACACATCAGCAGAATCAGCACATGAACGAATTTATTATTCAGTGTAATATTATCCTCCATCAAGAATAACAAAATACTTAAAAATTATTCTTAAGTATTATGTTTTTTTCCACATGAAAATTTAAAAATAATTTTTATTTGATGATCTTATTTATCGTTCTTCCAGGATGACGCAGCGACCGAAATTTCTCCGACCATAAAGTACTCTTTATCAGCATTTTCCAAATATCTGTTAAAAGTCACCACAGTGTTTTGACAGTCATAGGTAACTTTAAAGCTTTTAAGCGCTTTTGTATGTCACTGGTGTGTTTCCCAGATTTCTAATATTGACCAAATTTGGTTTGCGTCGTCTCCGTTTTTTTGAGGGGGGAATTCAGATTCAGAATCTTTCCTATTCCTACCTGTTACTTCATAATTCAATTTGTTTGTTCCAAGACAGTATGAGCTAGTCCTCGGGCGTACCTGAGTATCAAAACTCAGGACGTGTGTGTGGTGGCCGCTGTAGATCCTATCTAGTTGCAGCGGTGGGAATGAGCTGTGGGGCAAAGCCCGTAGTAATCTTTAATACATTTAAATACAGTTCTAAAAATCCAGATACCATTTTGTCTTCCACGAAACGAACCCTAGAAACGAAATCGCAGCTTGCGCGCAGATCGGAACCCTGTAAACAAAGCGAATCAGTATTTTCTATTGAGACGTGTTTAGAATCGTCGACCTTCATTTGTTTTAAAAGGTTCCCGCCACCCGCGACCCTCAACAGATTTAGTATCGAATTTGGAACGTCCGCGAATGGCAGTACGTGGGTTTTACTGACAAAAATGTGACCTAACAAAATAATAGGCCACACCGACTTTTATGGAAATAGTTCTTGAAAGGAGACGTCACGTTCCTTTATTAGGGCTTGGATTTTTCATAATAGCAGGTACTGGATCAATTTATTTATTATATTAACAATTTCATTTAAAACCTACTGCAAGAAAGTCCCGTTTAAGGTGGTTAGGTTTTCATGCAAATTATTAGTCAGATTTGATATGGCTTTTCAAGAGTCTGAATGTCCAATATTAAAGATTTCCACATGTTAATAGTATAAAACAAAACAATGAACAAGAAAAACAGTACTTACAATCACGAAATAACGGCATCTAGCGGCGAATTATGCTTTTTAAATTTCACGTCTTTATTTTGGATCTCCGACTTATAGAAAATCATGTAATCATGAATACATTTACTGAGAGCATAAACCTTAAAATAATACTAAACCCACAAACCAACGAAAAAATTACGAGCTTAAGTAAGTAAGAGTATCGAAACATCTCAAAGCAAAAACACAACTTCTTTTCTATTACAACACGAAAGTACCAAACGTAAGTCCAGCGTCCCCGTTAAACAACGCCAGCTCTCACGGGTCGCAAGGTCGTAAAACTCAGCGCGGGCCACTAAGCCGATTACACGTAGTAATCCGGCCTAGGCTGACACACGAGCTCGCAGCAGTTCAATTAGCCACCACTGAGCCACCGCCCCAAGGGACTGGTGACATGACATATACGAAATTGAATCCACAGCCCTGAGGCCGGACGCGCGAAAGTTTGACACGACGCTGTTCGTGCGTGACGCGCAGTTTCTTAATGTGCAGTTTTGACAGATTCAATTCAATTCATTCAATTCAATTCAATTCAATTCATTTATTTAATCGTCAACATGGGTTACAAAGTTGGTTTCATGTATTTTATAGATCTCCATGTTCCACCTTACGGTATACGATACAATCCACCTATCTAACTATCACTTTATACAAAACTAGAATCAAATGAAATTCATCCCTTTTAAATATCCGATATTAATACACTAAATTAACAAAAATATATCAAGATAAATCATTATTAAATCGTCAATAACTATAATTAATTGAAATAATTGAATGTCAAATTTTTATAAATCGTTAAAATATCAATGTCATTTATCATTTTATATATCATTATTATTTATATTACTACATTTATATAAAAGTATCGTTAAGGAATTCGTCACACCGATAATAACATTTTTCGGTCAACACTTTAAAGAGACTGTGTTTAAATTCCGTCACATCTAACTCTCTTATCTGTTTAGGTATCTTATTGTATATTTTAGGGGCCATACAAAAAATACTCTTGTGTTTTAGAGCTGTCTTAGACTGGACAGCGCACAGCCGGCCAGGATCACGGTGGCTTCTATTGTGCACCTGAGAGACAGATGTGAACAAGTGGAGGTTAGACCTCACATACACAGCTACCTCATATATGTAGAGGCATGCCAGTGTAAGAATTTTTAGTTTAGCGTAGTGAGGTTTGCAGCTATCAGTTCATTTTAAATTGCATATAGCTCTAATGCAACTTTTTTGTCCCCTGAATATTGATTCTTTTTCAGAACAGTTTCCCCAAAATATTATTCCGTATCGGAGAATTGATGCAACAAGCCCGTGGTATGCATTAAGAACGGCTTCACGGTTGACAGTCTTTGCTAGTTCGTAAAGTGCGTACGCGTGTCTATTTAACTTTTTACATAACATCTCTGCATGATATTTCCATGTCAGCTTATTATCTATATATAATCCTAAAAACTTTGTTATTTGTGTATCTTTAATAGTTGTATTCATGTAGCTTATCTTTAGGTCGTGCATTTGATCTTTCCTTTGAAAAAAATTCATGATGTTCGTTTTTCCTATGTTTACTAATAGATTATTTTGGTCTAACCAGTTTATTATTTTATAAATAGAATCATTAATATCATTTTCATAATTATTTTTGTCATTACTTTTAATTACTACCGTACTATCATCAGCAAATAATGTCATTGGAAATGGTATATGCTTAGGTAAATCGTTAATATATAGCAAAAACAGTAATGGTCCCAACACGCTTCCCTGTGGAACTCCGAATAAAACTGTACGTTCATCAGATCTATATTTAATTTCGGTTCTAGATGATTCGCAGATTTTTGTTATTTCAGTGTATTGCTTCCTATTTTGTAGGTAGGACTCTATTAGTGATAACACGTTGCCACGTATTCCGTAGCCTTCTATCTTCTTTACGAGGAGTTTATGGCTTACGTGATCGAACGCTTTTGTCATGTCCATAAACACTGCACATACTGGATTACGTTGGTCTATATTGTTTGTGACTATATTTAAAAAGTCAAAAATAGCCATGTTTATATTTTTGTTTCTGCGGAAACCCTTTTGCTCTGGTGCTATTATGTCTTGTTTGTTTAAATAAATCAAAAGTGCTTCATACATGTATTTCTCTACTACTTTTGACATGACGGATATTAATGCTACAGGCCTAAAATTATTCATGTCACTTTTATCTCCTTTTTTATGTAAAGGCTTTACTATAGTTAATTTTAGCGCTTCCGGGAAAGCCCCGTTATCTATGGCTAAGTTAATAATATGTGTAAGGTGTGGAGCTATCTCAACCGCCACGTGCTTGAGAACAGCAGTTGAAATTTCATCATGGCCAACACTTCGCTTATTTTTCAACATTTTTATTATTTTATACACATCATAAGGTGTGGCTGGTTCCATGAACATTGATTGGCTGTTGCTATTATACTTTATGTTTGGCTTAATGTTATGCAAGGATTTTGAGTTCAGCTTTACTAGGTCAATAAAGTGGTTATTGAATTCAGTAGCCATTTCTTTCGGATTATTAACAAATTTATTATTTACTCTAATATATGAGACTGCACTTTTAGGTATATTTGTTTTTGATTTATTAATAATATCCCAAGTGACCTTACTTTTATTTGTTGCCGTTTTTATTTTATAATTATTTTGTGCATATTGTGTTAATTTAATTATCTGTTTTAATTTTTTTGAATATATTTTAAAATTTGTTCGATTTATATTGTTAGGATTGTGCCTATACTTCCATAGCATTTCTCTTTTCTTTTTACAGCATAACGTAATGCCTCGTGAAAGCCATTTTGGCTTTTTTCTAATTGTTTGTTTTATTCTGATTACAGGGAAACAAAGATCATAGAATAATTTAAAGTTTTCAAAAAAACTATCATAGGCGGTATTAACGCAGTCAGTTTCGTATATGTCAGAGAAAGAAAGGCTTTGCATACAATTTTTAAATTTGTTCACATTGTCAATATTATAATCCCTCACGTACTTATGCCAAAATTTCATTGTATAGATTTTTTTTGTAGGATATTTAAGGTACTGTGCTGTGTGGTCCGATAGTCCAAAATCCAAAACCTCACTCTTGCATTTTCTGGAATTCTTACTATGTGCAAAATTGTCAATACACGTCTGGCTAATGGGCCTAGTTGGCTCTCTAATTTCTAATTTAAGATTGTAGTTTGATAGAAGATATTCAAATGACTGGCTCATTTTAGATTTCACAAGAGTATTTATGTTAAAGTCACCACACAGTATTACTTTTTTATTGCAATTTCTAGTCAAATTACGCAAAATTAAGTCAAGTTTCTCAAAAAATAATTCATATAAATTTGATTTGTTAGTAGGAATTCTGTATACACATAAAATAATGATCTGGTGTACAACTAATTCCACCGCACAGCATTCAATAACTCCCTTGATAGATTGCTTGCATGTATCTGTTAATTCTCTATTTTCAAGTTCATTTTTGACGAGAATGGCGGTACCACCCCTTCTTTTGTCGCGTGAATAACAAGCTGCTAAATGAAAGCCGGGTATGGAAATCAAATCTTCTTGTCCGGACTTTATATTGTGTTCCGTTATACATAATACATCTAATTCTTTGTTTTTACCTTGTAGTTCATTAAGGTGCATGACTAACACATCAGATTTTGATATGAGTCCCGATATATTCTGATGTAGTATTTTTATGTGTTCAGACACGAAAAAACACATCCGATCGCTTTACGTCTGTATCTATTAACTGATTTTCTATATGTATACCTTCAATCAGGTTTTTCAGGTCGTCCAAAATAATTTTCATTCCTTTGTTAGTGATGTGTCCGTTGTATTTGTTGAATATTTGTTGATTGCAAGATAAATTCAGATTAGAATCAAGTATATATGCGCGTTCTTTGATTTCTATGTCATTGTAGAGTATATAGTTCAATATTTCAATTCTGCTGTTATACATATTGTACTCATGTATTCCACATTTAAAAGTTGGGACGCAAATTATGAAATTGATATGTTTGTAGTCGTTTATACTTTTTTTAATTAACTCAACAATCCTTTTGTAATTTTGAGATTCCTGGAAATCACATTCGCTTATAAAGAGGACACAATAGTCGTTACTGGTAAAATGTTGAACTATATATGGGATATTCTTCAATAGCTCTTCCGTGTTGGCTTTTGGTTTCAGAAAATGACAGATCTCATAACTTTCCTGGAATACATTCTCTGCGTGCCTAAGGATTTCATTTCTTTTATTGCTACTAATAATGTGGAGTTTGTTTTTATCAGTCTTACTATGCTGACATACATGCTGATGGCGGTGGATATTATACGTCGGGTTTTGGTACTCCGAATCTGTTTGAGTAGATTTATCCGAACTTTGTATTAAGTCACTTGTCAGATTGAAAGACGACGATTGGTCCAATATCGTTTGCTCGTGTTCGTCTACGGAGAAATTTAACCTGTTCCTCTTCAGTTTTTTCTCCGTTAGTCCCTTAGATTTGCTAGCTGAGCATATAAGAAGCAATTGTTGTATTTTACGTTGTTGTTTAGTAGATATATTTTTTAAGGAGTCGTTCTCGGACAATAGCATAAGAATCTCATTATCAGCGCTTTGCTGTTTTTTATGCAGTTCTTCTATTTCTTTCTTTAATTCAGCTATCTCAGAATATTCTGTGTGATGCAAATTTGGTAGGCTCCCATAAGTACTGCTAGCCGTCGAGGAAAAAGAACCCCTGCTTGTTTTATCCAGGTCTGGCAAAGACTCATATGTCAAGTCCAGTTGCGGCTGTCTGACTATGTGTCGTCTTCTAGTGACATTAGAGCTGACAGATGTCAGGTTGATGCTGTTTTTGAAAAATAGATGGCGCTTATTGGGTGTGAGCTTCAAATGTGTAGATCGGCTCTATATTCGAGCTTCCCAAAAACTTAATTGCTTTGTTCTGTAAATATATACAAAACCAAAGGATTCCCCACAGAATAGCAATATTGTATCATTTTTGAGGTGTAGTTGTTACATTCACATACATATATACATAAAGCTCACGCATGTGTCCCACAGGTGGTACATTCACACTGGTAACTTAAAACAAGAATACCGAATGAATAGCCAAGCAGTACTGTGTAACTGCAATTGTAAAGAGACGTTCACGTTGAAAGAGCTGGCCAAAAAAATAAATTTTCAGATGCAGCATACACTTTCTAACATGTTATTCTATGGCGCCAAACCTGTACAACCCACTGGTCATACAGGTTTGGCGCCAAATCCTTTTTTTTCTCTGGGAGTGCATTACGCTTGTTACCCTCCATCGGAGGACGAAGGGATCCCGTAACCAAACTGTTAGGATGAAAAGTTCTCAAGCTTTTATCGCGCCGTATACTCAACAAGCCCGTCGGAGAGCGTCGGAGGACTAATGGTTAAGGAGTTGACTCCGTACCCCAAGGTACCAGGTACGAATCCCAGTGCCTCCATGTACTTACCAATGATTGTTTTCTGAAATATGTACAGTTGAACACCAACCGATGCTCTTACGGTGAGGAAAAACATCGTGATGAAATCTGCACATTCAGGTGAATGTGTGTCAGGTTCCCCTGCTAACAGGGTCACGGAGGTCAGATGGCAGTCGCTCCATTGTAATTACCTGATTTGCCAAATTCTAGATCTTGATCAAGGCGGACCCCGAGCCCTCACGGGCGAGATCTCAACCGGGACATTATTGCCAAGACGACTACATTACTCATCAAGATCATTCCAAAGAGCCTAAACACGAAGATGTTATCTTGTTGCGTTCATTAGTTACTATGACCACCTTCTAACTCCATCATCAGACTGGTTAACACGATACTAAATTATTGCATTGTCTATCATCCAAGTTACATAGGTATACCAAATGTCAGCTCAATTGAACGCCGGGAAGTGAGTTAAATTAGGCTTTAAAGGGTCTAGAAAATACAAGTGAAGTTTAATAAAAGCTTACTTAACTATATTTCGTATCTACGGTACGTATGCATAGTAGGCCTAACGCATAGTAGGCGTACTGGTTCAGCGTCGTAGTAATTTTTTTAGAAAATGTTTCTAGAATAAGACCACGCTAAGTCAAAATTCACTTTAAAAAAAAATTCAATAAAATTCTCTGTATAACCACTTATGTCAAGTTTTTGAAACGTCATAGAACGTCATTCATAAAATTCATAACAAACCCCCAGATTATTGCCATATCCACACTTTATAATTTTTACCACTGTCACTTAATACGGACTTATCGTGGTCCTATTCTATCAGACTTTTTTTCTGGCCGGCACTCAAAGTGTTTAAGCCCAAAATGAAAGATAAGTATTACAGAATGAGTCATTCGTTTTTATTATTCCTTCATTTATTCAAACTCACTAAACTGACGACCTTGTACGAAATTGATTTACTGCTTGTTTAACAGGTTATGGTTCAACTTTCTTAATTAATTCAGTAATTCAGTTTTATTGCATAATCAAGTACATTGATGGTAGTAGTACAAGATACCCCGTAAGGGCACAGCAATATAATTAGGATTTGATTTTCTAGAAATTAATACTTGCCTTTCTTGAAACCTCGACATTCGCAGTCGCAAGATATCCAATTGCCTTAGAAGTTTATTCAGGAGCAACACGATCTAAACAATTCACAGCGAGAAGACCAAACGAAATGTACACGCCTTTTCGAGCGTAATACGCAGAAATCTCATTATATCGACACACCTCAGAGGCTTTCTCGTTCATTTAGGTAATTTTATCATCAAGCACTATTGTGGGTAGGCACTTGAGACTCCTGCGTATTCGCTTCAATCTGTACGCTTTAAGCATTTGTTATACTGGAATTAGTCTGCGCTGAAATTTAATCCCAGGCGTACAATGTCGTCAGCGACAGCTTACTATTAAAAATGTTTCACGCACTCACATCGCATGACAGCTTTTAGCAGGTCGCTCATAGCGATAAAATATGTATTTTCATTAAATTCAACGTGAAATAATAATAATGATTTTAGCCTTAATATTCCGATCGTGCACTCGCTCACGAGGGCCCGGAGTCGGCATTGACCATGATCCAGGTTTTGTGATAGAAGGTAATTACAGTACAGCAACTGTGATCTGACCACCGTGACCCTGTAACAGGGGAACCTGGCCAGAGGCCCTAGTTTTGAAACCGCACGCATCCACGCTAGCGCTCGCCTGCGCTATCTATATCTTTCGCACTCGTGGTAAGATTCTAGAGAAAGAGCGAGAGATAGAAAAGACGAACGCTCGCGTAGTTGCGAGCAATTCAAAGATAGGGCCCCAGATTGGATCACGGTTGCACATTCAGATTTCCTCACGATGCTTTCCCTCACCGCACATTGCGGCATGTAATTCCACGCGAAAATACATGTATCGTAGTATTTAAGTACCAACTGTAACAAACACAGTCGCCGAATGTGTGTATTAAAATAAAGCTCAACGCTAAACCAATGTCCGGCGCAAACCGGTTCACGCACGAAACAATCGGACGAACGTAACCGGATCATCCCCTTGTAATCCTTACCGTATACAACACGGTTCCTTTGAATAAAACATAGTGTTCGCCGCCGCGCCGATCGGCCCACGCTGGTATGACGGCCATGTGCAATTTTACAGAGCAATGTTTTACGAGTGCTATTGTCCAAGACGCAGTTGTACGTCCATTTAGTAATGACTACACTTAATTTCGGGATGGTGTTATTCATGAAAATCTAGTAAAGTGCCTACAAGCTGGATTTTTTAACGCATTCATGCATCTTCTCTTAAGCACAATTACTGGTCATTTGCAAAGTAACGTAAAACTTTTCATTTTGTAAAACGATTACAAAAAAAATCACATATTCTTTCTTCCACGACCTTAGAGAAACAACAATGAATCTGCCAAATGAACTGAATATTTTTTAACATGAGTATTGATTATATTTCATTTATGCTTTCCGTGTTATAATGATTTTAAGTTTAATGCATTTTGTAGCACTCGTTGAGATGTCTTTTGACACCCCATTCAGCCACGTAGATCCATAACCCACGACACCGGCGATGTCGCAATTTATGTAACAGTGATACGCACCGTCAAATATTTTTTAATGAAGCCCAATGTCATATCTCAAGAGCATTTTTTATTTTTCCGATATTTCGTTTTGTTTGCGAAATATGGTGAAAAACGATCGCATAATTCACATGTTCGATTTACAAAAAAGTTTTGTTTCTCAAAAAGTTTTTTGTATTTAATAGCCCTTGTCGAGACGTGTCTTTTAACACCCTAATTAGCCACGTAGTCCCAAAGCCAAAGACTCCAGGGCGATGTCTTATTTTCGCTGAAGATCGGGCCTTTACCAAAGCGATAAAAACATTTTAAATAAATTTTTATATAATTTTCTGACTGTGTCAAGGTTTTATTTGATGAGAAATACAAAGCCAAACAAACAAAATGGTTCAAACAGATAAAAAATGTTTACATATGCAAAGCCTAAAACCGGTATACCTACATATGATGTATAAATATAGTGTTTTTAAGTATTTAGAAGCCACACAGCCAGAACTTTCAAAGGTTTTTTTTGTCTGTATTTTTTACATGAAAATCAAATAGATAACAGGTAGCTTTTGATCTTTCAACACCAGGCATCTGTATTTTATCAAACACTGCAATAAAACATATTAAAAAGGAAACACTTCGCGTTATTGGATGTTTGAAAGCATTGTCCCATTTTCAGTATTAAAATAACGGGTTTAAAAATACCAGACACGTTATTGTACGTAATAAAAGTGAGTAGATGAATTATCTAGGTATAATCGAGTACAATGTGTTAAAAATATTTCCCAGGGACGCACACGGCCAGACAGACTACATGATGGAAAGTCATCATTATCATTATGATCTTGGCGTTAAATCCCGGTTGCGCTCTTGCTTGCTGTGTTCTGCCCTCCTAATCCTTTTGGTCCACTTCGTTCGGTCTTCGGCATCCTTGGAGGTGAGCTTGTTGGCTTGTACTTCTTAACGACTTCTAGCTATCGCTTCTGGTGGCATTTCCAGACATTAGTTCTCTACGTAATATATCGGTCTGCGCGAAGATGTGGCCACTGGTCATACCATCGAAGGCGGCACTCTTCTCACGGATGCTAAGGCTACCGCAAACGTAGACATTTCGAACGGGATCTTTGAAACTACACACATCCACCGCATCATCTTCATTTCCGTCAGATTATAAAGATCGGGAAACACACTCACAGCCAACGTGTTCCATTCCTTAGACGTACGCATTATAAAGATTAAATCGAAGTGTATTGTGTGAATACTTGTAAAGTTGGCGGAAAGAGGTCGTGCAACTGCTTCGCTCACTCTCCTGCTTTCAGTTTTCGTGGCAAATTAATACCTACCGGCCTGGCTTACCTGATGTAAAATGTAAAACCGCAGCACGTATGAAGTATATATCGATTAATCATTTTGAAACTCGAATACGTCAAATATATTTACTGTACTGACAGCACAATTTATTGAGAATTGCTGATCTACGGTAAGTATGTACTTCAGTTCGTTTCTCACTAGCAAAGTTAGTGCATTGTAACAAAAGTCATCCATAAACGAAAGTACTTGTGCGTCGTACAATGTACGACGGGCAATGAAAGTTATGCTTTAAGTTAAGACAATAATAGTAATAAGAACGAGCCGCTTTAGTTCAAACTTCAAAATGCGTGCGGCTAACGAATGAAAGACGTAGCCTGCCAGTGTGTTCCCAGATCATTATAATTTAGACGCCTTCAAAGGCGGTGTTCGCGGCGGCGCACATAGGGGTATTTAGCCTTCCTAGCCGGGCGAAATTGATAAAACAAATTCCAACACAAAAGCAAAAATGAATACTCGTTAGCGAGCCAGGTAGCTACTGAATAATAGACGACCCTTTCCAGGGTCGTGCGCCTGCTCCATCCAGCCACGAACCAGGCGGAACTTGATCGTTGTCGCATGCGCCCGCGTCAGTTACTTGCTACATTAAAATCGTACCATGTTTGAGACCTCAGTGCTTAATTATTGTGAGTTATTTAACCAAAAGTACCATGGATTATCATAATACAGGTAAGAATAGTCTTATTTATTACTATTCACTGATGTTTACATGTATTTGTATGGTTCAAAATAAATTTACAATTGTCTCCATTATTTAAGCAGTTTTTATCTGAATTGTACATTTCAAAGTGATAATAGTTATCCTTCCGAGTGCTTCCGAGTAACGATTTCTGTTGTAATGGATGACAAAAACGGTCATTTGATAGGTGTTTCACGAATTGAGTGCTACTTTATGCTACTTTCGACAAAACTTACGCTTTAGTGTTGGTGTTAGCTAAAAAGTATTAACTGTTATTTTGGAGCAAATTATGAAATGTTTTCTTTATTATTGTTTTAGGGTTACAAGGGGGCTCTAACTATAATGTTGTAACTAAAGCATACCTGTTCAATAAAATGCAACAACAAGAATTGCCCACTTTTGACGAGAAAGTCGATTATTTGGAAAATTACCTTTTATCGTCTGACAATCGCTTTGGATTTTGGCTTATCTATCCTTCACGCTAGGATTCGCTTGTTTGAAAGTGTTTTGCACCTTTCTTACAAGCTTCCGATAAAAAAATTGCAAGTGAGATCAGACTCGGACAAAGCTACAGTTAAAGAAAGGAAAGCTAGCATACAACAAAGATTTAGAAACGAAACTGGATTAATTGTGGACGTGCCGAAAGCTGGGTTTGGTAATACCAATGATGGTAACACCAGCAGGCGCTTTTTCGGTGACCCACAGAAGGCTGCAGAAATTACCGGTATCGATTACAACCTGATATTCAGATTAAAAATAATTCTAGAGGTAATTTCAAGCGGCTACAAAGTTGACTTAAAAAAATTTGCTCAATACTGTTGGGACACAGCAAACGTCTACCTCTCGCTCTATGACTGGCATCCGATGACCCCGACTATGCACAAAATTTTGATGCATGGTGCTACAGTCATGGAAAAGGCGTTATTGCCTATCGGACTATTATCGGAAGAGGCTGCTGAAGCTAGGAATAAACATTTCAGAATGTATAGATATAATTTTGCGAGGAAGTTTTCGAGAATAGACTGCAATCAATATGTATTGAATCGCCTTCTACTGTCCTCGGATCCACTGATCACAAGTCTGAGGCCAAAGCCAAAGAGCAGAATGCATCCTTTTTCAAAAGAAGCGATAGCTATGTTTTTGCCACCTTCTCCAGAATCTGAAAATGATTCAGATTCGGAATCTGAAACAGAACAGGTCGCACAAAGTGACGATGAACCCTGGCATTCTTCCTCATCAAATTGATTTTATATAAAAATTTACGTAATTTGTCGATCAATAAATTTCAAATCATGAATACTCCTTTATTTTTATCATCATATCAGCCCATGACGCTCACTGTTGCATAAAAGCCTCCCCAATGGTGGTCTTGTATATTTTATTAAGTCTTACCTACTTTAGAGCAGAAAAAACCGCGCAAATAATTTCGCCCGGCTAGGAATGCAAAATACCCCTATGTGCGGCGGCGGGTTCAAAGTGAATATAGGCTGTTCTAGACCTCCATCCGTGAGATGGGAATCAAATGACGATCTTTTTATTATGGCTAGTCTAATTACAAAAAAAGTTAGGGCAAATCACCTCGTCGACCTCGTCCTCACAGCGGCAATACCCTTTTCTGCAGTTACATTAAATTGTTACTTAAATTTTTGATGTTATGGACGACAATAACACTTTGCATCAGATGAGCTGTCTGCCCTTGGGTCATTGTCATTGTGTAAAATTGTAGATAAAGGGTCAGCACTGGTTAAAATAGAGCTTAGTTGGATCTAGTTTATCTACTTCTTTACCTTTGTGTGCGTATCAAGGACGACTTAATTGAAAAATGTTTTTTCCATAACAAGCTTTTATCATCCGGTATAGTGCCTACACATCAAGAGCCCAAACACGATGGGGTTACCTTATTGCGTTCATTAGTTCTTATGACTATCTTCCGACTCCAACATCAGACCAGCTCCATGGTACTTTGGCGGTGCAGGATAAGATAGCCGCCAATGTTGGCAAGCGAAGATGGGGAGAAAGTGGAAAAGGGTGTTGTCGGGCCACATTGTCGTCAAAGTTACATCGGTAAGTATACTAATTTTCATATATCAACAAATGTTCGAGATATAGTTTGCAAATTTTGACGGACAACTTACATATGAACAGTGCAAGTTGAATATAAAAAAATATATAAAAGTACTTATAACTAGAAACTTAGCCCAACATAAGATATTTTTTTAACTTACATACGAACAGTGCAAGTTAAATAAAAGCTTGTAAAAATAATAGGTAAAGACATAGAAATATAGAAAACTAGTGGACCCGGCGCGACTTCGTTCGCGTAGCGTTCTAACCCTACACCTACCGTACACTTACCCTACACCTACCGTACACTTACCCTACACCTACCGTACACTTACCCTACACTTACCCTACACCTACCCTACACCTACCCTACACCTACCCTACACCTACCCTACACCTACCCTACACCTACCCTACACCTACCCTACACCTACCTTACACCTACCCTACATCTACTCTACACCTACCCTTTTTTTTTTTTTTTTGTTAACGTGGAGAAAACCTGCGATCCAGGTACCCAACCCACTGGGCGAAGAGTTGGGTTATGTGGGACTTCTACCCACTAAAAACTCCACGGTGGTCCACCTCGGTGCAGTTCGCTGGGCTCCGGGATCTCAATAGAACGCAACCGGAACCCTTCTAACACCGCGCCCGAAGGCCCATCGCGAGGCAAGGTTGTGTATTCTCCAACCCTGCCCCTACACCGTTCCGGTCTGTATCGGCTTGATGACCACCCCAAGCCGACACCGTCCCCGGAGTCATTTGGTCGGACATTGTAGCCCCCACCACAAGTGTCCGCAACTCCGATGACCCCCTATAGTCGCCTCTTACGACAGGCGGGGAAGACCGTAGCTCTATTCTTAGCCGGAGCTACACGGCTCGGGCACACTGGAGTTTACACTTCAGTGTGCCCCCTCCCGTCAACAGAGGTTACAAGCAACCCTGTCGTGTGCTGACGCACATCAGAGACTTCGCTGCTAGTCAGAGCTCTTCGTCGTCGTCGTCGTCTCGCGGGGTCCGCGCGCTCGCGTTCCCGCTCCGCTGACTCCTTCTGGACCATGACGGTCTCGCAGAAGGTGCTAACGGCCTCCCAGACTACAGATCTTCCGAGCATTGCAGCGACTACTGCAGACAGGGAAAGGTCTGAGCCGATTTCTTGGACCAGGTCGCTTCGCTCACAGAGCCAAGCAGGGCACTCCTCTAGCGTGTGCTGCGCCGAGTCCTGGTCCGCACAGCAATGGTGACACTGCGGTGTCTGTTCCCTCCCTATTCGGTTGAGATATTCACCGAAACAGCCATGTCCGGTGAGTATCTGGGTCATGTGGAAAGTCACCCGACCTTTCCTATCCAGCAATGCTTGAAAACATGGCAAGACGGCTCCAATGAACCGCTGCCGAACACTACGCGGCTCATGGAGACGCTCGCGCCAGCGGTTTATTGCGCGTCTGTGGGCCCTCACCCTACCCTACACCTACCCTACACCTACCCTACACCTACCCTACACGATTTTCCCGCTTTTCTTTTCAAATTTTTCCAGAATTTTCTTTGCTATAAACCTCACGGAGCCCGAGACCTTTCCAACGAATGCAAAACCGTGGAAATCGGTTCGTGCGTTCTGGAGTTATAGCGTCAGGAAGGAAAACCCGACTTATTTTTATATAGTAGATAAGTAATTCATTGTGCACGTTGCATCTGCATATTTTCTTTAAATCAATATTCTTTATTTATTATTTATATGAAACTTTATGCACATTACAGCACAATGGCGGACTTAAAGCTACGTAGCTTTTTCTTTTCTCTAATAGGCCTGCTGGAAGAATTTCTTTTAGAAATAACAAGTGACTATTGTGTCATTTATATGTATGTTTTTTCTCTGTATTTCTTTATTGTGTGCAATAAAGAAAGTGTGTAAATAGTTAAATCTATACATAGTATGAAACAAAGTCGCTTCCCGCCGCCTGTATCTACGTACACTTAGATCTGTAACCTAACAACGAATTTGAATGCAGTTTCCAACAATAGATAGAGTGATTCAAGTGCAAAGTTTATGAGAAACCTAAACGAAGGATAGGTAGGGGTATAGTAGGAGTATGTAGGACGAGGGTCGGACGACACGCGAACAAAGTCACGCCGGGACCACTAGTAGTTAAATAAATAAATAATCAAGTAATAATGCCAAGGAAAGACAAGACAGCTCGCTCGAGCGCAGGCCGCTCGACTTGCGAACTCGCTGGCTATATATCACATACTATCTCGCCATGCGGTTCCGCTTGCGGTGTCGGATGCCGCGTGTAACATGTCTCTTGGATAAAGGGCCCGAAAATTGCTTACAATTTTCTTGGAACTTGGAATGTTCGTATGTATGTTTGTGAGTTGTCCGTAAAAATTTGTAAACAATTTTTCGACCGTTTGTTAGTATCCGATTGAGCTGATATTTGATATACCTATGTAACTTGGATGACAATGCATTATTATGTAGCTGGTCTGATGATGGAGTCGGAAGGTGGATTTAGGAACCAAGAAACGCAATAAGAAAACCCCATCGTGTTTGGGCTTTTTGGAATGGTCTTAATGAGTATGTACTATACCTACTCATCCAGACCTTTAAGAGATGAATTTTAATTTCTGTTATGGGTCGGGGTATTGTATGTATAATAAGTATATATTTAAAAAATATATAAGTAGTTTATCAGTTTTCTGGCACTCCTAACATAAGCTTTACTCACTTTGGACTTGATGGCGCTCTGTGGGAGTTGTCCAAGAATATTTATTATTATTCACCAAAAAGCTAAAAAAGATCATAACCGAGTGAGATATCGTTATAGTGTACGCGTACTTTCTATGTAAAAATCGTATTTGAATAAGTTTAATTTCATAAGCAATATTCTTAATTGGAATTTCTCAACAGACGTTCACAATAACTGCCCGTTTTCTAGTCGACTGAGGTAACATAGGAACTAGTGGTCTGCTTCAATGACATTAGTTGCCTTCTACAACACACGCCAATGGAACGAGCTGGTGCTATTTCATACTCTACCGAAATTAAAATAAGCTGCAGGTACTAAAATCTAGATTCGTTTAAGACTTACTCCTAAAGTAAGTCATTGAATTACCAGGCGACTTAATTAAATTAGCAATGAATCAGTAACAGAATAATAATCTTGAGCAGCCCCGGAGTAGGGGGAAGGGAGGCTCCCATTCAATACTTAGAATATATTAATAGATCCGTCTGTTCAAGATTTCTATATGAAAATTTAAGTTTTAGTCTTGAATTGGAAAATCCTATTACAAGGATACTTTGTTGTTATATTCAGACAATATTAAGCTACGTTTATTTATAACCTAGCGCAGGCGAAGTCCCACCCAAAACTGGCATACACAAAATCAACGAAATTCGTAGGTATTCGATACCGAACACATATCTTTAAACGTACGTATTAGCCGATAGCATCACATCCGTACGGTTCGGACGCGAGTTCCGAACGGAAATGGGTCTGCCCCACCCTTTTATTTGAGGCTACCTACAGCGGAAAACGTTACACGAAATACGCGCTGGAACGGCTACCCTGTGAGAACATCTAGATGCCGATCGAAATGACAGAATACCTAATATATAATATACCTAAAACTAGGTTTTATACTCTACTGCATCACAGAATATTAAACTACTGCACTCGTAGTTGACACTTTTGGATGAAACTCCATTACAATACAGATTTTTAAAATTCAAGAAAAACGTAAGTCTAAAATTATATCGTAATGCAGTTTTTAAAAACACTTACCTAAGATAAGATGAATAGAATTTTCGAGCCTTTTACAACCAATTATTTAAGCTAAGTATATTCATGCTTTTTTTTTAATGTTACTCAGCAGACAAACAGGCAAGCGGGCCACCTGATGGAAAGTGGTCACCGCCGCCTATGGACATCAGCAACACCAGGGGATATTTATCTTAAACTAGATGCGTAAACTAGGTAAGCAATTTAGCCAAGCCTTAGGCATCGCCATCTGTGTCTTTCCTGATAGCGGCATTGTTCATACATGCAGACATAGGTATTGCTTATATTAAGTGGAACACTAGTGCATAAAAGTGTTTTAATCTACAATACTGCACCCGTATCATTCCATTCAAAAACAGCTCATATCTCTGCCGCTTGCCGCTATCTATACCACTGACAATGCCGCTATCTGTACCTTTTGGTGAGATGGCAGTTTATAGGCAGGCGCTTATTATAACAACTGTAAAAAAGTGTGCAGTTTTAAAATATGTGTTTCTCTTTGGGTATTTGACGATATACTGGTATATAGACGGGGATAGACGAGTGTCTGTCACATAACTTCACGTCTTTTTCCCGTAGGAGGCCTCGACCTACATGCTGATTTCAAATTGATGATACTAAGGGGCCCGTACGCATGTGCTCGTGATAACAAACAACTTTTACTACGGCACCAACTCTGAAACCGCAAAAAATAAATCACAAATCAAAATCAACCTGTATAAAGAATGTACACTGTCAACTACAATGCAGTAGTGATAATATTATGTGACGAAGCGAGATCAAATTTCGATATCGATATCTATAATAAAAAACAAAAAATAAATCGTCTAAATTTTTTAGGTTGTGTTGTTATGTTTTGTAAATGATTATCTTTGCTCTATAATATCTGGCTTCCTACACACAAATAGTTTTTTTTTGCCACGGGATAATTTATACTTGACGGACTCTACTAGAAATCTAGGACAACGAATTCTGTACGATAGCTTCCGATAAGAAAAGTCCGAAGACCTCTAGTGCAAAGCTTTCAAAGTAAGTTATCATAGACACCACCTACACCTTCCACCATCTGGCCACTTCAGACAGCAACTCCTGCAAATCTCCACAATAGTCGTGCCGATAGTCGCCTTATTTTACACCGAGAAATGAAAATTAATAATTTTATTCAATGAATCAACTGAACCGAAGCGCAATATCGCGTATTTCACTCACAGATCGTATCGTATTAAGACAATTGAAGTCCTCATAATTTAATTCATCTCTCCGCCATAACGTTGGATTCGGAATAATTGATTCCATTTATTCATTAACGGACATTAATACTCCGGCTTTAATGCGTCGTAAAAAGCTCAAATTATGTCATTTGTAACGTTGTATAATTGCGACCGTTTCCCTTTTATAGTATTGGAATGAATGTGTAGGTTACTTTGAATGATAAAAAATCATCTTAGTGTTAATATCGCCGTTGTGCTCTCGCGGGTGAGGGCCATGATCCAGGATTTGGAAGATCAGATAATTACAGTAGAGCGACTGCCATCTGCCTTCCATGACCCGTGGCTCATGGTTACACATTCGCCTGAATGTGCAGGTTTCCTCACGATGTTTTCTCTACGTAAGAGAATCTCAGAAAAAAAGTTATTGGTTCATATAGGGTTGGAACCCGGTGCCTCTCGCTTACGAATCCGACCCGCAAGCCTAAGACCATCAACGCTTCTTCTTCTTCATCGACGTGACCATGGACATTAGCAACATCAGGACTATTACCGAAATTATGCTAACTTGTAATAATACAGGACACGTTGATCTGTCAACAACCAGGCTAGGCCTCTCCTACTAATAATGCCTACATATACTCCCATGATGCTGTATACACAGCTGCTCAACGAACGACAACGAATGCGTTTTGTTGACCTTTGTGTGTCCTATTTCGATGGATTAGCAAACGCTAATGATCGTTTGTTGGCGTGTGCCGGCGATTCGAAGCGTGGCGGTAACATCAAATGGATAGGCGCAATCGACAAAACGCAGTTTGGATGGATGCCGAACCCATTCGCTGGCGTTCGTGTCAGCCGGTGTGTTACTCAGCTTGAGGTATTGGAGACCTTACCCACCCACTATTTACAATAGTATCGTTATTCTGTAAGGTAGAAATATTTCACCCGTCAGACGGCTCCAATTCAAAAGAGATATCTTGAAACATAATAACATCATCTCAGGTCCACAGGTAATATGCATTAGGCGTTCCTCTAAGCCTTGCCATATAATTCGGCTTTGTACCTACTGTATCCAGCCTCCTTACGACCTTCTCAAGGTCATTTGTTCACCGCATTATCGGCGTTTGCCGATACAATAATGTGATTTTTAAAGATTTTTATGTGTGCATTTTGGTCAGAGGCAATTTCGCTATGTTTTCAATGTGGATTTCTAAACATATATTGCACAAAATACAGTCACAGTCAGTGTAAAATATTACACGACGGCCTTCTACTGCTGTGTTATTCACGAAGGTTGTGTGTTACAGGTATGAGGCATTCCATCTTAGTCCTCATAGTGACAATGCACTTGCGGTTCTGCATTATTGTTACCTACAACCGAAATGTATGAATTGTAGATATTATGGGCGACAGTAACAACTTACCATCAGGTGGGCTGTCTGCTCGTTTGTCACTGAATAGCATTATAAAAAAATCGACCATCTTCCCCACAAAGTTTAAAAACACCAACACATTAAAACACATATCATTTATTCAAGCTCATTACAATTCTGTAGCCTAAATAAACATAAAAAGAACTTCACCGGAACACCCTCAAGAATCCCCGTCCGCGGCGATTCTAAGCGGAAAATATGCGCCCGCAAAGAAAAACACAAGATAACGATCCAAGAGGATATAAAATTAAAATAAGACTGCGAGGAAACTGAGAGCTACCCCGCAGGTGCGTGCCACATTTATATTCTTTCTGAAGCCGAAATTGGGTATTATAATGTCTCGTTTCACGGCATGACAGAGAATTTGCACTTCATAAGCGTTAAATTGGTCATTAGACCTCCGTCGTCAAATAAGGAGGGCAATAAACTTTGAAATATTTATTATAACATCTTCGCGAGTCGAGTGCGCTGCCAGCAGAATTCACTCTGTATTTTATACATTGCTCGTATTAATACTTAGAAGACAATTTTGGAGAAGGGTGAATTTGGTGCTTGATGCGTCAGATCTGTGGGGATATGATATTGTAGGGTTATAAAGGGAGTGCCGGTAGGATAAGGGTCAGTGGATTGGCCTCGTAAGCTGGAACTATTCGACGACCTGAGTGGTTCAGGTCAACATGCCGGTCTGCCACGCAAGAGGTCCCGGGTTCGATTCCCGGCCGGGCAGAAATTGAAATGATAAATTTTAGTTACTGTTACGGGTCTGGGTGTTCTATGTATAATAAGTATGTATTTAAAAGTAGATAAGTAGTTTATCAGTTATCTAGCACCCATAACACAAGCTTTGCTTACTTTGGGGCTAGATGGTGCTGTGTGAATTTGTCCACGATTATTTATTATTATTTATTTTACTATTGATTTTGATCCCTGGTGCCGCCATATTCCAATTACTTTTTCTGAGTTATGTACGATAAGTTCTAAACTTGACGTGAGCTTTATGTATGTACATATGTAGCGACGACCTGAGTGCTTCAGTTGGTTAACATCTGCCACGCAGTCCCGGGTACAATTTCCGGTCTGGCAGCAATTTAAATGTTAAATTTTAATTTCTGTTGCGGATCTGTGTGTAATATGTATAATAAATATAATATTTCATAAGGGGGTTACCCTTATTAAACATTTTATTTATATTCTGATGTTTATTTTTATAGTAAAATATAACTCTTTTTATCGTTAATTATGATTATGAATGTTAAGCGACCTAAATAAAGTTCTTACAAAAAAAAACATATTGTTTCAATTATTAACTTACCTATACTAACGCCCAACGAATGCTTTAAATTTTGGTTCAGTCACTTAAGCAACAGCTATTAGTAAACCACTAAGAAAATAAACTTTGAAAATGTAGACCGCAGGCAAATTCTGAGAGCCCACGAGTTTACCCTGCTTGATGAGATGTGGTAGCCGAAATTTGAGTAAGAATGGTTTAATCGCATTTTTATTATGCTCATTAAAATTCTTCTTAGGGAATGTTCTTTCTTTGCGACCAACTTTTATCTTTGAAACAGCTCGTCACCTAATAGCCGGTTTTCTTTGGCGAATATGCTAAACAGTGGGGGAAACGACTAATTTTATTTATGCAAAATTTTGGACTTTCCTTAAATATTTTTTTCGTTTTTTTTTATGTTGGACAAACAGCCCAGCGGGCCACCTGATGGAAAATGGTCACCGCCGCCCATGGGCATCAGCAACACCAGTACCTATCGATGGCTCCACTTATATATTATTGTAAAATAAAATATGCCATGACGCATACGTAACTGAAATATCTATTACCTACTCATATTTCGTGTTCCATAACTTTGCATTACAAGTACAACTACAGGCGATGAACTCATAGACTCGTTTATAAAATTTATTGGGGGAACTTGCAAGAAGTTTGGACATGTTGGATCGAGTTTGAAACCACTAAACGGGCTTGCCTGGAGAAAAATGAGGGGAAAGTGATGAAAATATAATAGAATGTTACGTATTTATTCGCGATCAATATGGTAGTACTATATACAGATAATTTTTGTGTAGAAAAACTGCTTTACTAAAATCTTTAGACTTTAAAATGATAATAAATAAATTATAAATTATAAATCTTCTTTATTTCAGGCAAAGTAACGAATTACACCCATATCACAAATTAATAATAAAAAATATAACAATAAAATTTACGTAAAAATGGCTTTGAGTCATGCTTAAGTTTTAATAATAATTTTTAGTCTTCACATCGTCATTTCTTATTTTTAGCGTGATGCACGTGGACCCATTGTTTGAAGATGGAGCAGTCCATGCACTCTATCAAGGATGCCAGGATGTCATTCTTGGACGACCGTAACCGATTCCAAAATCCCGCGATACGGGATCTAAAGACCGACGCGTTCGTGTGAACGCGCTGGAATCCGCGGTTGGGACCGACGGTTTTATCCTCGGTTCGGAACGCACTCCCATATGCACAGTCCGAACTTTACGTGTAAACATCTCTAATACATAGAGCACACTGAAAGTTCTGCTACAAAATAAAGAACGGCCCGCCCCAAGCAGAAGGTCCACTGGAAACAATGCGCCATTTCCGTAACGCACACATTGACGTTACGTTTACATGCATTCTCAAGCAGTTTCAAGCAGTGGTCGGTCGCGATTGTTAACGCGAGAATTCCTTGTAGTGTCGACATAAATTGAATATTATTTAATTAAACGATATTATTATTGATAAAATAAAAGTATTTGTAAGTAACTAAGATGACTTAATAACATACAAGCAACTCACGCAGTGTGGTGTGTGGTGCCGCCACCTCAAAGAATAGCACCACCCCATCTCTTCCCGTGGGTGTCGTAAGAGGCGACTAAGGGATAAATCCGAAAGGTGGGCAGTAGCATCTTTCTGGGTAGATTTACATCAACTGCACTGCGATCTCCAACCCGCCTGCCAAGCGTGGAGATTATGGCAATGACCTCCCCTTTCGTGGGAGAGGCCCGAAGTCCTGCAGTGGACTGTTATGGGCTGTGATGATGATGTTGATGATGATGATGAACTCACGCAGAGTCCAAGAACTGATGGATAACCATTTCAGACTTTGAAGCTATTCTAACTTCAGCACCGCTACGAGTTCCAATGCCGATGGTGAAGCGAGGTTGACCAAGGTCTTCCGCTAGAGACCCTAGGACTAGTTGAACAGTTTCAAGCATCACGTGACAGTTTTTAACAGAATAAGAAACAAAGTTTCTAGTTCTTCGGAAATGCCTGTCTAGTCTAATATTAAAAAAATCGCTGACCACCTTCCTGTTCCATCATCAGTCCAACTGACTAATATTGCATTTTCATCAATTTACATGTGTATAAAATTTTCAATTTAATTGATTACCTTGTAGTGGGCCAAATCCCAGGTTAGAGAAAGGTTATTCTCAGGGCCTGATGATATAATCAGGTGGCGATGAATTTTTAAAAAGTGAATAAACAGTAGATTATTATTACGCCTACTAAAGACATAATGTCTGCTGGTTTGGAAAATCGAATACACTTGAACACAATCTGAACAGCTTGGGAAGCAATTATGATCACATTATGGCAAGGATTAGATATTGGTCCTTTGTAAGGGACATGTTATTGTGAACGATCTTCAAAATTCTATTCGATCTTTTCGAAGTTCAGAATAAATACAGTAGCAACCCTAGTAAGTCGGCAAGTTTAGGTAATAATTTTCGAAGACGACGGGAGTGGACCTTCCGTAAGTTTTCTATGATCTATCTTCCGTAAGGACTCTCTGATCATGAAACTACACAAATATTACAGATTCCGGTAAAGAATAAAAAAGAATTTCGGGAAAATTGGATTTTCTATAAAAGAGATTATAGTCGCTCAAATATTCAAAAATTCAGAGAGTATTTAAATTCCTTCCCACTATCCCCCATCCGAGAAAAACAGGATGTTAATGAAGCATTCACAACTTTTCATGAATCTTTTTGTTTGCTTTATGATTTATGCTTTCCAATGATTAAAATTACAGTTAATTATAAGTCTAAAAAGTCGAAGTGGATTACTAGGGGTATCAGATTAAGTACAAAGAAAAAAAGAACATTACGTTATGAGTACTATAAAAATAAAACACAAGATAGCAAGAAAATATACCTAAACTACTCTAAAACTTTAAAAAAATGTATACTTACATCAAAAAAATGTAATTACAATAAACTAATTTCAAATAGTAAAAACACTTGTAAAGCATCCTGGAAAGTTATAAACGAAGAAACAGGCATTAAAAACTTTGACAATAATATCGACGAAATAAACCTCGACGGACAAATTATTTCTGATCCTACTGATATTGCTAACGCATTTAATAACTACTTCATAAATCTTACAAATAATGATAACACAAACCAAAACAAAATAAAAACAAATATTGAATACTTAAATAACTCCATAGTTTTGAGCCCTTTTAATGAGCCTGAGATTATTAAAGTAATTTTATCACTTAATAACACAAATGCTTGTGGATACGATGGAATATCCACAAAAATACTAAAAGAATGCAGAGTTGAACTAGCACCTATTCTGACATATTTAGTTAATCTATCATTTGAACAAGGCGTTTTTCCAAACGACCTAAAAATTTCTATTGTTAAACCACTATTCAAGAAAGGAGATCAATCAGAATTACCAAATTACAGACCTATTGCACTGATTCCAATATTATCAAAGATATTTGAAAAATGTATGCATTTAAGATTAACGGAATTTTGTAACAAGTTTAACATTATAGAAGAAGAACAGCATGGATTTCAAAAAGGCAAGTCTACTGCTTTAGCTGGATTTAACCTAGTTAAAAGTATACTAAAACATTTAGACAAAAGAGAACTCGTGACCGTGTTGTTCTTTGATATGTCCAAAGCATTTGACTTTGTGTCCCATAACATCCTGCTCTCTAAATTAGAAAAATACGGAATTCGAGGTCCAGCGTTATCTTGGATAAAATCATACCTAGTAAACAGACAATAATACACACAAATAAATAAAATAAGTAGTAATAATGTTCTCACACGCTATACCTCTTTATACAAATTTTACCGATTTGACGTTCCACAAGGTAGCGTCTTGGGGCCGTTGTTATTCCTTTTATATATCAATGATCTACCTAACCTTACTCCTAATAACGAATGTATACTTTTTGCCGATGATATTTCCATAATAGTTACATCTGATAAAGAAAATTTACAAAACTACGAATCAAATATAAACTGCATTATTAATTCTGTGATAGACTGGCTATCAGCTAATAATTTACAAGTTTATCTTTTAAAAACACGGTTTATACAATTTACTACTAAAGGGCGGAAAAATGTAAAGCTCAATATTAATTATAAAGGCGCACCCATTAATGAAGTTGACAGCGCTCCGTTCCTTGGGCTACAAATTGACAAAAACCTTAATTTTATGAACCATGTAGATAATGTATGTGCTAAGATCAATAAGTTTGTTTATGTTCTCCGCAGACTCAGACAAATAGTGTCTCAAAATGTAGCCCTATCCGCTTATCACGGCTACATAGCATCCATCTTAAGATATGGGCTAATAATCTGGGGTAATAGCTCTTTCATTCGAAAAGCATTTATTGCACAAAAAAAGTGCGTTCGAGCATTATGTGGCTTAGGACCCTTAGAATCTTGTCGACCTTTCTTCCAAAAACACAACTTGTTAACCCTTACCAATATGTAGGTACATCATGGAAATATGTAAATTCGTCAAACACAACCCCAATATATTTGCTCAATACAGTAGCCTATCAACACGCTCAGTGAGAGATCCCGAACGCAAAATATACATGCATTGTCCCAATACCAGTTTATTTGTAAATAATTGTAGCCATATGTGTCTCAAAATTTATAACAAACTGCCGCGTGACCTAAAATCCTTAAAAGGCTTTACATTTAATAATGGGCTGCATAGTTGGTTAATTAGTAAAACCTTTTATACACTGCAAGAATTTTATAATTATAATTTAAATTAGTAATCGTTACGAGTCATTGTTATTGTTCTTTAATTAAATATATTAGTGTAGTAATAAACCTATTGTATATCTGTATGAGACAGATATTTACTGCTGATCGAATGTCAAATACATATTTTTCCACCTATGTAACACACAGTAAAAACAATAAAGATTTTTATTATTATGATTTTATTTTGTGGTTCTGTGCCACAAGTTCAGTCCTGGCTTTTCATAAATGTTTGAATTTAGAATGTTATATTTTTTTAAACATAAGAATCTCAATCATTGATTTAAAAAGATGTGGGATTTTGCTCAATTCAATGTAATTGTTTTACATGTTCACAAGTTGAAGTTCGTCGTCCGTAGGAAAAATTTAAATAATGCGTTTATTACACATGCCTAAATTCAGTTACTAATATCAGAAACAAAAAGCGTGAGAGCAAATCAAAGTGGAATGTATCGCTCATAGAATAAGGTCCAACCGCCCTTCAACCTTCAATGGTCTTCTCGTTTTCCAAAATGGTTTGACCGAATAGAAAATACCTCAAAAAGCAGTAAATATGTTACTTTACATGTAAATTGTTTTATTAAAGAGTAACGCGAAACTTTCAGTGTACGCCACGTAGCCCGTAGTCCTAATAAGTAATAACCTACAGTAGAGCGACTGCCATCTGACCTCTGTGACCCTGTTATCAGGGGAACCTGACAAGAGAGGATCATGTTTACATATCCAGTCAGGAGTCAGGAATACTCTCAAGCTGCTTAAATGTATGAGAAGTTGAATGAGTGTGGAAGAGACGAAAGGGGTGTGTAGTGATACTTGATAGTATTTGCTTACCACGGGAAACAGTCGTGAGTTTATTTCATTGCAGTAAAAGTAGTCAAGTACCAATCAATATTTTGTTGCCAACCTTCTACCTATTACCAAATCACAACTATTACAAAATATTTATCACATCATATTGCTGTGAATATAATACATACACTATTTGAAATTGGATTTTATTAAGCAGATGTAGTAAAAGATCCACCAGCTCAAACTGCAAATAAGACATACAAAAATTTGTAATATCGTAGTTCATTACACATAATAAATAAAATTATTCTAAACACCTAACTAACACTTTCCAAAATTGAAATAAAACCAATAACTTATTGAATACTGCGTTGTTAGCAACACTGTCGGGTGGCCATTATGTTCTGCGCGGTCGACTGAGAAACATGGCGAGTCGTTGAAATTTTAACTCTTTCGTTCGTTGAAATTATGTGTTTAAACAATATATTTTAAATTCATTGACTAGAAAATCTACAGCAAATAACAGGCACAATAAAAATTTTTTTTTTACTTTTCCGTGACCACGTCAAGGTTTTTTAATGGTCCTGCATGTCACTCTATGAGGAAATATTGTTATTGATCAATACATTTAAATAAACTACTTGCATCACAAAACCAATACTCTTACTGAATCGCAAATCCTCAACATTTGCATTTTCGAAAAGGCCAAGCAGAAATTGCAAATAGGCTGCGAAACAACAAACTCAATAATATTTCTCAATATTAACCATTCTTAACGAGGACGGACGCTGAAATTCGATGGCGATTTTGAGCAAACGGATCAACACCAATTAAGGATACCCAGGGTTCGAACTGTTTGTTTGCCGTATTGCGTATTGCGATATTCCCTGCCGTTCTGTCCCTGGAATTGATGCAGGGAAATTCAAACTTTTTGGATGGAATGATTGACGGACCTATAACTTTTTAATAATTTAAAGTTACGTCTTTTTTTCGTAGGATTGGGCAGAGACCATATCGTTCCACTTGCTAGGATCCTGATAAATCTCTCATACCAATAATATTTCTAACCTGGTCATAGTATTCCATTCAATCATTGCCCACAGTGGTCGACTGTTGAGGGATTGGCATAGTCTCCACGCTTGACAGGCAAGTTGGAGATCAGAAACAGGAATACACGGATAAATGATGTCCATAGGTGGCGCTAATCACTTGCCATCTGGTGAGTGGCTTGTTGCCCTGATTATAAAAAATGTCCAAATGCTGGTCTACCTCTAAGACATTAGTCTGACAACCGTAAGTCGAAGGGTTTTATCAGGTGGTAGGGTTATGTCAAGCCAAAGGATTCTGAGGAGAGAATCTGTTCCTGCCGCTAAGCAAAAATGCTTGGATTGTTGTGTTCCGGATGCTGTATGATGCTGTAAGGTAGCCGGGAAATAACGGACATTTGTATGTAAACTCTTTATTTCAACAACATACATTTCAAAAGGAAACACTTACAAAGCAAAGGCGAGCTTATCCCACAACGGGATATTTTCCAACTAGCCTTAGACAAGCCGAAAGGAGCTTTAGCGAGCGACAGAGGAATAAAACATTTCATCTTAGTCCTCATAGTGATAACGCACCTTCTGCATTTTTGTTGCTTGCAACCAAAATGGATGATTCGTAGACATTATGGGCGACAGTTACCGCTTACCATCAGGTGGGCTGTCTGCTCGTTTGTCCCATCAAAGAAGGAGGTTGTTCCATACATACTCCAGACACCTTTTTCTATCACAATTTTCAGCTAAACCTAAACGCAACCACAGCCGAAAGTTAAATGCCATCTCTTTCTCAACATGTAGTGAAAAAGAAAGACATGTGACTTTCGTATGCGGTTTCGTTTACGTATAGCTGAAAATATTTGCAAAATAGGGCCCCTGAACATAACAAAAGCTAATTACCAGTTGTCAGAATCGTCCCTATTTCCAGCAGCATTAACCCGATCAGTATAATAACTCCTAAATACCCCGAATGTACAAAAAGCACTCGTCGAACAATAACATGAGCAACAATCCCAGTACAGACAATACGCCCCCGCCCAATGGTAATGAGTTATACTTATAGGCGTACAGCTATCAGTGCCGAGGTAAACGTACTACGTTGTTTCTAGCGCAATTTACATACCGGGCGCCTGGCTCGATACCTTTTATTCAAATCAAATCACGTTGTGCGTCCTATAAAATGAACGTATACACTTTGCGACGTCGATGTGCTGGGCTCATTGGGTCATTCTAGATGTGGCCTGTTGTTCGGTACTAGTTTTTACATTTACTAGTCATCATCATCATCATCATATTAGCCAGAAGACGCCCACTAGAACTTACTAGTAAAGGTATAAACCGCGCACATTGAGAATTAGGACGTGCCATGAAACCTTGTCAAAATATAGGTTTTATGGCTTTCGTGGTTATTCTCTACTCTACCACCAAACACAACACAATCGGATTTGTTACCATGGATGGTATTGTTTTTGCCTCGATATTTTAACGCAGTTGCATGCGTAATGGTCACAAGTAGACCGAACCAATCAAAATTTATTTTCATCGACAAGGTCCTTAGGCTAAAGCTGTTTTAAGCGTACACAGTTGTGGAGGTTTTGTACCACTCGTCACCGCACTCGCTGGCGCAAACCGCAGCGATCAATGCGCACAAATATTACCTATAGCGAAGAAAAGTACTGACCAAGGAAAAAATAATGCGCACCTTTCGTTATTAATATTTGTTTATTGCCCAATGTTTGACAAATACTCATAACCACACAATAACGATCCATTTTGAGCAACAGATCGGGCGGTAATAAAATTATTATGAAACACGTAGATGCTTTTAATAACCGCCTTGATACAACACAACTATTCAGAAACCTTTCAACATGATGGCTACCTAGTGGAAGGGAATCATTTTAGTTTGTAGTTTCTGAACTACACTTCAAAATAAATGTAAGTATTACTAACTAAAACTAGATGTTTTATTGTTATTTTTACACCAGGGAATTTTTCCAATTTTAACAATAACAGTACTTAATCAGCCTAACACGTGTCAAATTTTCCAATCCAATTTATGTCATTTGTAAATTAGTACCCTGTTGGTGGTCGCTGACCAGATGATGATGGTGATGGTGATCAGATGGACAGTGTGCCTCCCTATAAGCAATAAATAAACAATCCACTTGACAACACATCCAGCGCCACATAGACCGATGGCACTCACCACAGACTCCCAAAGCTTGATCCGTCGTTCGCGTACCGATTTCGCATGTCAACAGTGTTTATTCGATCCCGTGAAAATGAGTACAATGTGTGCTTTGCGGATATACGCCCGTCGTATCTCGTTAACGGATTCGATTGTTTTTATTAGCTGTTCCGATTGCGAGGCCGGTTTCGGTGTCTGCTATGATTTATGGAGCCGCAGCCCGTGGATGCTTTTATGATGTTGCTGCTTCATCATTCGTTTTGTGTACTGCCGTAATCGCTGCGCCACTGTTTTTGTTCGCGACAAATCTTGTGTGCTGATTTGTGGGGCTAATGGATAGTAGTGGGTTCGTTTCGTTGTCTATTATCGTGGGAGAAAAGCTGGTTGGATTCATGGTACAAGAAAACAGGGACTAAGTCTGCTAAAACTAAGGACTGTAATTGTGAACGAAACAAATAATAAAGGAAACGGTGGGAAAGATTTCTGCCGTCACTCGCACGTGAAGAAACTTATAACAATTGGTTAGATAACACATTACAATTGTCATTGACTTGTCTTAGCAAATGATGTAGGCCAAGGTAACACATGAATCAACGTACTTATCAATAAAACACTTACGGTTTCATCGGATTCATACAAGCATGCTGCAAATATATTTACGCGGTTGCAATAGAAACAGGTAGTAACAGGTCAATGTACGAATTTGTTTCTGGTCCGAGATTTAGGTCTAGACAATTATGCTTCATCTTCGGCCTTCCGACATTTACCAACAATTCAGTGCAAAATACCTGGCTATGTAGTAGTTAAAGAGTAGTTTTTATTTAAAATAGAGATGAAATAAATGTAAAGGAATGGCACTTCTCAGTTCCAAGAATTTCACGGAGATTCAAGGAATAAATAACATTTTTTTGCAACTTTTATTTACAGAACCTATTCCAGTTTGCATTTCAATACAACGAGAAATATCAACTCATTGCAACTTCACAGACATAATGAACTGAGGGGAAAATGTAAAACAGACCACCCACTTACACTCTCAAAGATAAGAGAACTCTTGTTCTTGAAAACAGCAAAGAAATGAACGGGAAAACCGAAGAAAAAAAGTATTCAGAGGCCAATCAAAGAGCTCACTTTGTTATTCAATCCCGCTGCTTTCAAAGAAAAAGTCTAGAAAACTGTTCGTAAAGGGCCATTCAGAGTTCTTAGCTTCATATCAAGTCGAAATGGAGTGTGCGTGTCGTCGAGCATCGGGCAAACATGCAAGACGCACTCATTCAAATTGTACACTGCTCTTAGCGGAAGCCTTTCTTGCGGCTAGAGCTTCGCTTCCACGGTAATATTGCGGAATAGTCTCGGATCCCATTTTTATTTTTAGAAATAAAATTGGTATTATGAGTTTGACGTGAGTATTATATGTGTATGTATATGTCAGTCTGTGGCATTTTAGATCCGTAGCAGATAGACCGATTTTGATTTCTTTCTTTATTTAAAAGGCAGTAAATCGAGATGTTTCTTGCTTTTGTTTCATCAAAATCGGTTCAGTAGTTTAAGCAATATTTTACTATATATGAATACTTGGCATCTGGCTATTGGCTTAGATTACGTTATGTACTGTCTTGGTCTAGGTTTGTCAGTATAGTTTGCTTGTGTAAGTTTATAGAAAGTTTATTTGTTCTTACATAATTTAAATAGGTTATATGCATGTTTGGAATGTCAGAAATTCATTTTCCTTGAATTATTTTGTTTTTGAGATTGTTTTAAATTTACTTTACATCTTTTGTTTTTTTTGCTGCTCGGCCATAGTTGTACCTACCTTTAAATACGAGGATTAGGAACGATTTAACGTATACAGTTGATATTAATAGCAGATGACCTAAATAAGCTGTGAAAAAATCAAGCCTCTAACAAGGGAACATTGGCGACCAGGAGATTTAAAAAAATCTGAAACTTATTGATTATATAGAGTAACTCATTCTAAACTTGAAACAATTTTTTGTTTGCCTGAATGCCTGCATTCCCCCTGGACCGAGACAGATTTAAGCAATAAATTACAGAGTTGTTAACTTTTAAGCTACTACAATAAGAATAATCTAGAATGCCACAATAAATTCGGTGTCATTCCGTAATATTTGTTCCCATAAATGCAAAATGAACTTAAATGAAAATAGGTTCAGACTCACAGAAATAAGAAACGGTACAAACCCTAGTTGCATCGCTCTTTTAATCGGAAGCAATCTTGCTTTACCTACAGACAAGGTTTGGCTTGCGGATTTTTTCAAATCCCTCCGCGGAGGAAGATAAGCAGTGAAGGGTTTGGGACCAAACGTGATAGGCATATCAAATCCTGTTGGGATCGCACTATCTTTGATTCTGTTTGTTACTTTATGTCCTCGTATTCAAGTTTAGAAGAATTCTTACTGGAAGTTATGTCTTATAGGTACAGTTAATTCAGATTCTTCTTAGAGAAAATTTATGATCTTCCTTACTGCTCTGAAAGTCATTGATTCGATCCAAATTATTCAGAGCTTGTACAAAAGAAAGTTTTTAGGTCGGTCATGCTTTAAATTATCGTAGTTTTAATAATATTCTGTTTTTAGTTCTATTTAACACGATATTATTCTAGTGGTTTACAGCGGTAAAACTATAACTAGATTTTTTATTTTAGCAAGACTAACAGCTATATTGGTAATTTCCAGGTAGTTTTCTTTTCATCTCCATTATCGTCAGTCTATTTATGCTTATACAAAATGCTTTTAACAATAAGCGACATTTCCCATCTTGTTATTACGTTTTCAATATGTAAACTAAGTCCAAATAAATAATACAAAAAAACAGCGCGACTTGATACTTTGGAAACATACAATTATCCCGTGGGATCCTCGTACATTTCCGGGATCAAAAGTACACGATCTCACTTGGGACCAGCGTTGCTTACTATCACTGAATGAGTATTTGGTACCGCTTCAGAAATTTCAGATATTACTTTTACAACACAAGATACCCTCAGATACATACGGGTGATTTTTTAAAGGCGGAGAACTTGAAATTGAAATGAAACAAAGAAAAAAGTATTAGGTTTAAGTGAAACTAGCTTCATTGGAAATATAATTTTATGACATTTATGTTTAAATACAATTTCGGCAATATGGCTGCCGTGACTGGCGCGTAGACGGCCCAATCTGGATATCATTTTTTTATACACTTTTGCAGCAACAATTGCGGCCGTATTTCGATAATAACTCACCGAATATTGTGTTCGATCGTTGCTGGTTTATCAGTGTAGAAACGTGACTTGACATAATATCTCCAAAGAAAATAATGTAATGGAGTTAGATCAGACAATCTCGGAAGCCAACGTGAAATTATTCGTCCACACAAAATTTTGTGGGTCACTTTTAGTTGAATGATAAAGTTATTGAACAAACGACGGCCACATGACCGAAATCATATTCAAACATAAATACCATAAAGTGATCTTTCCAATAAAGCTAGTTTTACTGATATGAAATACTTTTTCTTTGTTTTATTTCAATTTAAAGTTCTCCGCCCTCTAAAAATCTTGAAACATACACCACTTAATTTATAATATAGGCTTCCGTTCGTTGATGTCATTGAAATATCATATCAATGAAACGAAAAAGCTATCAGCATAGACTCATTTCAATTTATACGAAACATCACTATGACAACTTCTCAAATCAATTTAAAAAAGAATATGCTAAAGCTGCTGTATCGAATATTTTACCTTCCTATCTTTCATGTAAATAGCTTGAGCATCGGAATCTCAATTTCCAATCATTTCATTTCCGTTGGTGCCGTGGATAGTGAGATTTTTTTTAATAGCACCGCCCGGGTGTGGACTCGCGATGCTCTTTTCAAAATGGAAGCAAAACACCACCCGGTTCCCAAGCATAAATTCCGTGGCACTCGGCAAAATTGAAAAGTCCACTCAGTGGAAGCTTCCGCTTAGGTAGGAGTCACAATCAGAAATTGTTTACGCTTTCGTGCTCTTTAAGACAAGAACGAAGGCTCTAGGACGTGCAAAGGAAATGAATATTGGAGTGTTTACAGCATCTGTGACTGTTTATTTGCCCCTATTATGGGGAGTTTTGAGAATTTAGTTCACAGCGTCGGTTCATTGTGCCTTATTTTGTTACAACTCAGCAAGGAGTGCTAGCTTGAATGTTACCAATGTAAATATTGAGACCGAATTCAAAAGGATTCTATCTAGCCCGGGGTAAAAGTTCTAAAATTGTGTTTCGTTTGCTACAAACGCTGATCTAGTAGCGTCAGAGAAAAAGTTTCGGATATAAATTAAACTTAGTTCGTGGTCAGTTGAAATGGTTAACATTGGAAAATTAAGGCTTTCGTTCATTGCGATATTTTCTAACCAGATGTAAGAATGAAAATAGGCGTACTACTTTTAGAAATACAATTTTATATTTACTCAGAATAATAATTTCATTGTCTTTATATTATTTTATACAGTGTGGGGCGTAAAACAAGGGCAAAAAATTAAAATATAAACCCTTTAACTAATCAACACCTAAGTCCACGTGGTTTTAATTTTATAAAATAAAAAAAAGAGTATTATTATTTTCAAACAAAATTAATCGAGCCAGCAATGTACTGCATACGATCGTTTACGTCGCCCCAGTATGAAGGAAATTCCCGGTACCAAGACATCAAACGGCAATTACGCGAAAACGAAATTCATTGATTATGGATTGTAACTTTAATTTAATATTTCTTGGAGTTTAAGCACTTTAGAGCATTAGGATCAGGTCAAGGTAACTTCAGATCCTCTAAGGAGTCTGTGTTTTATTTTATTGCCCGTGTTACTGGCCCCATCCTGTATACAGAAGGGGGAAAATGCTACGACATTTAATAAGACATGACAACTTTTTAAGAGCGATAATAGAAGGCAAAGTTGAAGGAAATATGATATGATATGATGATGATATTATATTTTATTTAGGGTAAAAAACAGTGAGACAATACAATATGGGATTTTTTATGTAAACGTTTACCTACTGATTGTGTTATAGAATTTTTAGAGTACATGTAAAATCCTTGATTTTAATAATTTGATTTATATTGTTTGTATTGTTGTGTAATTGGTAAAAATTACAGTATAGATTGTTGATTCTTTTGTAACTACAATATGTACCTAACTAAACATGAAACTTTAAATAAATATTTTTTTATAGAATTTATTAACGCCACAAATAGCTACAAGAAAACTTTACTCATCATATATTATGTATTAAGGCAGGGGAATATCAGGAGTTCTTGAACATATCTCAATAAAATCACAGACCCCAGTCATTCTTTTAACATATTCTGCCGATTATCGCACACACGCCAGCTATAGATATGGCAGGCCCTTACTACAAACTTCATTAAAGCTATACTTATGTGTATATTTCGTTATATGACAGTCAAAATGCTATTCTAACAATAGTTGTCAGTCGAAAATAATCTCTCAGTCTTAAATATTTGAAGCACATTAAATAAGCACACCTCTGGATACCTACCTATACTTATTTCGTAACAAATATGTTCTCTGAGTAAACAAAGAGATAAAATTTATAAATTCGAGCAGGCGTTATAAAACTAATTATAAACCGATTTAATAAGTTAATACATACACTGTTTAACTGGATTTACTCTGTAGTTTCGCAACGTAGGTGAAAGAAGTGTCCTTACAATAAAAAAGTTTTTATGGGGTCGGCAACGTGAGGTTGATGCCCCAGGTGCCCCAGGTGCTTACCACCTTATTGGTATTAAAAAATGGCATAGGTACTTTGAAATAATGGATATTACTGGTATGACCGCTATGACCGCATTCCGTTGCTGGAAACTTCGGACTTCAAGATGTCGTGCTAATTGAAAGCGATTATGCGATCTCACCACAAGTTCGCACGAATACCAATTACATGTACGAATTCACTATCGTTGAGTACAAATTGATAAAAATAAAAACTCAGACAGACTCGAAATGTGACTTTGGTGTGTAAAATTCTGCAGAAAACATAGCCACTGACTTGTCTTTATTTGGTTATGGAAATTATGTGTTCATATGAATGCAGCAGTATTCGTTGAATTCGCATACTCATACACATACATGTTTCTTATGTAATTCAAGACATCCATTACAGTATACGTAGGTCGATTGATACGAAAAACAGTGATTTTAGGTATTTTTTGATCACCAAATAAGACAAGTCCGTTTGAATATTCTTGAATTAATGAATAGGTTTTTTCGAATAATGTATTAATTGTAATTAACTTACAAATAAAATTTGTAACACCCGTTTCAATTATACGCCTTCCTATTATTAAAGTTCCTTACTGTGCAAGATGGTTCCTTGAGGCGTTATTTTATAATTTGAATTCACTTGCTGACAGACGTCGAGAAATTATATTAGGGGCTCCAACCATAATGCGATTGTGTTGTCTTTGATATTGCTCCTAAAAGATTTACCCTTTCCGTTTTCGGCAGCTGCCTAAGCGTATATTATATTTGTTATTATAATGACATGAGCCTCTCATGGTGTGCCAAGAGTCTGGCGCAAGACTCGAGCGAGACTGGTTGTACAATAAAAATAAATATCCCTCTTCCATAACTCAATCGCAGGTATTGCGGGCTATATTTGCGGCTGAGAGTGTCTTGGAGGCATCGCAACATGTAAATTCTGCATTTGAATTTTGAAAGCACACACTTCGTTGCATTTTGATATGTTTCATGTGACAGCGCTTTTAGTCCGCGCTGACATGTAGGTCTATGCTTTCGTATTGGTGAGGCTCGAATATTCACTTCCTATCCAGAATGTAAAAATTCTGAATTTACTGTGATATCAATACCTATGGATAGGTACTGCTATCGTCACTTTATGTATATCGAAATATTTAGAAAGACAAAAAAATTAACAGCAAATAAAAAAAATAAGTCTCACATTCAAAATTCATTCTTCCAAAAGGACTCATTGATAAAACGTCTAAGTCCCTGTGCGATTAAAACACAAATGTCTCATTAAGGCGCCCATCACTTCAACAACACAAATTTTGTAGACAAATACATACAATAGGTGCTTCATTGTTATTCCGTAGCCAACCCCATTCGAAACATAGACTGAAATAATAAAGACATTGTCGATCTGTTTACGTTGTAATCTGATATGCATGGACTGAATCCACAAACCAATATTGGGTGTGGAATGAACTTGCTCGCGTTATAACGTGGCAAATTTTAGCTTACACCTTATGCACATCAAATATCCGACATGCATCCTACAGGCATCGGGTTACCGCCGCGGAAGTTCGTGAGAAGTGCATCCACCAAATTGGTTATTCATGAGATCGCAAATTCGACAATGTTGTTCAATTCTCTTACCTATCTCCCAAATAGTAATATTCCATGTTAGCTCCAGTACGCAGCTAGGAAATATTATGCGTATAAACTTAAGTGGCAGTTCGAAAACCGTAGCTGATAAATCATACCGCACCTCAAAATATGGCAGCTCATGGGTAACGTGTTTGACGCATGCTGACCACACCGGAGGTCAAATGCTGACGCGGCGTATACGTTGTGACACTTTTCAAGTTTTCTTAATCAATTGCATCTTTCTCCGGTATGGTCGCGTCCATAAGCACGCCATGTAATAACTTTTTGTGATTTTGATGTAGCTTCGGCGTGTTTTGAGCCCAGTAGCCGTATTCACAATGGCTCGGTAATCGGATTCGGATACGGAATCGACAAAGGACCCCGCAAAAGTTCTTAGGAAAATGTGGTTTCAGTTAATTTTGATGAAATTTTCATATGTTATAGAGAGTAGAGTTTCCGTGGAATCTATCAGGATTCTGGATAACAGTTTTCGAATCGATCGACACGGATTTGCCGCTCACGAATTTCGTAACGAATCGTTCGGAAACGGTTTCGAATCATTATGAATACGGCTACTGGTATGGACAGCACGCGTCAAAAAATTTACGCTGTTACGCGGTGTCACCATTATTTCGAACAGTCCTTCTCCATATTAATGGGCATGGAGCGTATCAAAACCTCTGTCACAATAATAAATCCTTACGGACCAATTTCACGAATTATGCACAAAGCACTAGTTAGACCTAAGCCAGGATAAGTATGAAGGCATTATAACTTAATTTGCTCCGTCACATTATTTTAGGATACACAAATAAGATGATAAAAAAGAACTCTCAAAAATACCTATACCGCTAGGTAAACACATTCTTATTTAAGTTTGCACAAATGGCACAAAGAAGAAAACGAAGTATGGACGAACAAAATAAGTTTGACGTTTCAATAGTTAGTAATGGCTGTATTAGGGTTTACGATTTTGTCTGTGTAAATTTCGATTATGCCGTGTTGCCATGGCTCCACGTTGACCTTACAGATAAATTATATTCTATATATTTATCTAGGTGGTAGAGCTCGTCTAATCTAAAATGACGCGCCCCACTATCGCATTAACGCACACAAGCAAGTTTAAAATATGGACGCAATACATATACAAATGCCGTTGTAATTGGTCATTCGTTGCCGGTGACATTCAAACGTAGGAGCACGCGTCGTTCATTGGCTCTCACACAGATGAAGTGTCGTTATCAATATTTGCACTCACACATCGAAATCAACTAACTATGTAGTAAGGCGCGTCATTTTAGACTAGACGAGCTCTACCATACTGTCTAATTTTTTTCAAAATTCGTTCAGTAGTTTTGCGTGAAGGAGTAACAAACAACCAAACATCCATTCGTCCATCCTTACAAACATTTACATTTAGTTACATATCCTACTAGTTAAAGAGAAAAATATTAATAGAATAGAATTACGCACAGTAAACTTACACGTTAGTTTAAGTTTTCTGTACCTACACTGCGTATATAATTATCGGTGAAATCCATGAAATTTTCTATGAAATTGTGTGAGTGAAAAAAGTTAAATAGTAGGGACTAGAACGCTAAACTATTCTGAAATCCTCTACCCGCAACGATTTTGCTAGCTTTCCGAGACTGCTGGACATTTATCACAATTTGTTTCGACTAAATAAGAAAGGTCCATCCATCACTGCTAATTTTTCTATAGAAGTCAGGAATCACAACGAAGATGAATTTTGTAGGGTTGGCGAGTTGGCGCGGCGTGTCTGATGCTTTGGTAGACGGAATTGTGTATGCTACAAGGATCATTTGGCACGTGGCCGAAATCAGAACTAACGCCGCTATCTTGTAAAGCGTCTGTTTTGACCATAGAGAAAATATTTACTAACGTAATAGAGGAGACACCGCAAGTATTTTCTTTGAACCACGCTTTGCGGTCCATGGACAACAGTGGCCGCAGTCAGTTCTGAGACATTGCGCGACGCGGACCAATCTGACAGTGGCTTGGATATTCAAAAAAACGCCATCTTGTGCATTAAAAACTGTACGAACCATTCGAGGGCCAAAAATAAAGAAAATGATAACATTTCATCGGTCATTCTATGACTTAGCAGCCTCCCCCCGCACCTCCCGCACGTGACAGATTGGTACAATATTTTTGTTTGTGATGGCTGCTCTATTACGTTAGTAAATATTTTCTCTATGGTTTTGACAGACAGCTGGAGTTGATGTTTGACACCCACGAACTCGTCCAAGTGCCAAATGATCGTTGTAGCCAATGACTTCTACATAAAGGACCAGTTCATGGACCAAAGGGAATAGCTCCATGTCATTGGAGCGTAAACTGCAATTGCGCTCCAACTAAGTCTCAGTGACGTTTTGGCCACGTATACGAATGGTCGTTACTTTACAATCTAAGAATGCCGAGTTGCGTAGGAAACACATGCACTAATTCCGATAAACAGTAACCAAAAACAAGAATGGAGTATCTTTTTTCCGTAAAGTATAAGAAATATCATGTATTACTTGTAAAACTTATATTTTTAGCATTTTTAATAAATATTTAAGTGTTTATTTCTACATCATTAACCGGCCATGATTAGTTGGTATGTTCAATCAAATTAAATGCACGCCATCTGCTTATTTTTTATTTGGCAGTGTTACATATATGCGCACGATGTGACTTTGCACCAGCATCATAATGCCGTTGATTTTGTTTTCGCGGAAGTAATGTTATTATAGATAAAAATAGATAACAGATGAGAATACAAATTAATCAATAACAATAATATCGTTATATAATGTAGCTTCAAAGCAGTCAATATATCAACAAAAACTTGTAAATGTGTTAAATCGTTAAAGAATTCTACAACAACAAAAGTGGTATAATTTTATAGGAGGTAAAATGATAAATTTGAAGGTTGGAATTGAATGTTGGATTTGTAATTGACGAATCCTAATTTTTACTGTTTAGAAATTTATATTTAAGACATTACGTTACAACAATTTTGTATGCTTTTACAATGTTATATCTGGCGCCTTGGCGAGATTGATGACTGACGTCTATTTCAGTGCTAAAAACCCGTGGCCAAAACTGGAACTAAGTGTTGCCATATTGTTTTAAGAGATGTAGGGTATAGCGGGGTATCCCGTTCGAATAGGAGCCGCCCGACTGGGGAAGTACCTCCACCTTACAGAATACCGCAGCTAAACAATACTCTTTTAAATAGTATTGTGTTTCTGCCAGTGAGTAAGGTTTCCAGTGCTCTATGGGGTGGGGATTTGGGGAACCGTGGCTTTGGCAGTGGGCAACGCATTAGCGATACTCTTAGTTTTGCTAATGTCTATAGGCAGTGGTGACTACTTTCCATCAGGTGGCCCGCTTGCTTGTTTGCCTACCATATGACATACAAAAAAATTGAAATAATGTCATTGCCAACAACAGCGACGCTGTCACCGGGTCAAATAAGTTTGTGGCACAAGAGACTGCGCCATTATATTTAATATGGTATGGTTTATTTATACTTATACAGGGTGTAAAATGACCGCTATTTACTTATTTATTATTTATTTTAGGTAGCGAAATTATGAAGTCATTTCCGCGGGTATGTTTCTTGGGGAAAGTTGTTCAGTTTCATGGGTAGAATATGGGGTTTCAATTAATGCTAGCGGTCTTTTTACACCCTGTATATCCATGAATCCATCAATGCATTACACATGGCCATTAAATGCGGGTAGAACAGAAAAAAAATACTTAATACTGTGATATGTTTAGTACAGCATAACTCTGAACGAACTTACATTTGGAATTAGCGCCGTACTTAATTTTGTTCTAAAATAGCTATCCAACGACGTATTATACGTAGCTATTAGAATGGTTACCACTGTCCATACAAATTCTTATACGCGTTAACAATGTTATATCTGGCGGCTTGACAAGATTGTTGACAAACCTATTCGACCCGGTGGTCAAAACCGGAACTAAGTGTAGCCGTTTTGAAATGTAATGTCAATGCCAATAACAGCGACGCTGTCACCCGGTCAGACATGTTTGTGGCACTTTAGACAGCGCAGTTTTATTTACTATGGTAACCGTCAGAGTTATTTGTTCGCTCAACCGGTTCCAGGGTATTTATTTCTATGGTTGTAGCACAGTAGTTTAAATGCAAAACTGACATTACTATGTATAGGAACATGTTGCAATATCATTCGAATATCACTGATGACCTGAATGGTTCAGTGGTCAACATGCCAGTCAGCCACGCAAGAGGTCCCGGGTTCGATTCCCGGCTGGGCAGAAATTGAAATAATGAATTTTAGTTTCTGTTACGGGTCTGGGTGTTCTATGTATAATAAGTATGTATTAGTAGTATATCAGTTAGCTAGCACCCATAGTACAAGCTCTGCTTAGTTTAGGGCTAGATAGCGATGTGTGAATTTGTCCACGATTATTTATTTATTTATCAGCTCCTATTTGCTCAACTTTACTCTAAACTGACATTTATCGCCACCGACGCACTCGAACGTAGACCAGGACTACGAAATGTTTTTGGTATTCAGTTCTAAATTTAAGATAAATTGTTTCCATATAACACTTCTATTTCTTAGTCTGATTGTTACTCGATTGTGTACTGTAACTGTGTGTAAAACGGCAGTCTCAGGCGAAATAGTTAGTGACTTAACAAAATTAGCAGACTTTGGCTCCTGGTGTCGGTCCGTAGTTCCTAATTTCCCCATTTTACGGATAAGTTGGTGGCAATATTATGGTGTTTACTACGTTTGAGTGCTATGATGGCAACAAATTATGTCAGCTCACGAATAACATGTACTTAAGCATTTATGTGAATGAATCTGCAGGCGAAACCTTTTTTCGTTGCAGGCAAATTCACGGCTTTTCACTGCATATATTTTTTATATGGAATACGATAGTCAAACAGGCAAGCGGGCCACCTGATGGGAAGTGGTCACCACTGCCTATAGACATTAGCAACACCAAGAGTATCGCCAATGCGTTGCTCACCTCTATAACACGTTGCTCTGGCAGCAAAAAGGCAAAAGCCACTCCACTGCCAAAGCCACGGTTCCCCAAATCCCCACCCCATGGAACACTGGAAACCTTCCTCACCGGCGGAAACACAATACTATTTAAAAGAGTATTATTTAGCTGCGATATTCTGTAAGGTATAACACCAATTAATGAAAGAAGGTTAGTTTGTGCTTGTCTAGTGTGCATGTTATCATATCATTCGAATGTTTGTAAATATGGACAGACTAGAGAAGACCTGTTACAAAATTTAATGATCGACAACCAGAATAATCGAACCAACCCTATGACTATTACGTTACACAGACAATTAACTGTTGGACTAGAGTAATTTCCTTCGAATCATCATCATCATCACAGCCCGTAACAGTCCACTGCAGGACTAAGGGCCTCTCCCACGAAAGGGGAGGTTATTGCCATAATCTCCACGCTTGGCAGGCGGGTTGGAGATCCCAGTATTTAAATATAACAATGAAAAATGCTGCTGCCCATTTTCCAGACTACGGAGACTCTTAATCGTTTGCCTCGAAAACATTAATCGCCTTATACGACACCCATGAATGTAAGGGGTTGGTGCTATTCTACTCTGCCGGACACCACACGGCTAACGGCTAACGGCACCGCACGTTTCCTTCGAATATCATCAACGAAATTGCCTGGGGGTATAAAAAGGGCACATTGAGTGTTTCATATTATAACCAGCGTCACGAAAGAAGAGACTTGGCAAATGGCAGTGGAGGGGATTTCGCGCAGGTAATCGCATACAGCGGAAGTCGAACCACGTGATCCGCCAAGTCTTCTTATTTGACACTAGCTATACTTATGAATCAAATTAGGATGCAACAAACTTATCAGTAGCCGTATTCACAATGGCTCGGAAATCGGATTCGGATACGGAATCGACAAAGGACCCCGCAAAAGTTCTTAGGAAAATGTGGTTTCAGTTAATTTTAATGAAATTTTCATTGTTATAGAGAATAGAGTTTTAGTGGAATCTATCGGGATTCTGAGTAACAGTTTTCGAATAGCTCGACACGGATTCGCCGCTCACGAATTTCGTGTCGAATCGTTCGGAAACGGTTTCGAATCATTGTGAATACGGCTGGATCCGATGGCTTAAAGTGAAACGCCATTTCGATAACAAATAACTTTACCTAACATAAACTGTGAAATCGAATTGTGGTGTTTCATACAAAATGTAAACGAGGTTTTTCACGCGATTCCAGAGTTTATGCCGTAGTAAAAGTTGTTTGTTATCACGAGCACATGCGTATGCACCAAGAATTAATTTAAAGTCAACCCTGTATATTCAACGGGATATTGTACCGAAGTTAGCCACGACGGCAACCCTGCCGGCGACTACAATTTCATCGATCACTTCACAAGTTTGAAACATTTGCATGATAAATGACAGGGTGAAAGCCTTGCCGAGTACGCAACTCTTCTCTCGCTGTTGACTTTCTTGAGCAAAATTTCTGTTTGCCACCATTTTTATGCCCGAAAATGGCTGTCGGAAACGTCTTCAAGTAAACTTGTGAAGTACCACTCGTTGATTGATCGCCAATGTCTGTGTCGTTATTAAAATACTTTTGGCCCACGACTTTTTGCGCGTTAAATTCCATTTTGCCCGTTCCCGCGGGAACTACAGACAATAGTCAGGTTACCTCTCTCGAGGACTACAAAATGCAAAAATGTTTTTTTATACTTCAGACGGATAGTTCCGTTGGTAGCAGTGATTTCTGTTAATACAGGTACCTACAGATTTCTTCTGAGAAATAAGTAGCGCCTGTTGTGTCATCTATTAGCTCTGTATTTTTCATCAAAGTTTCATGTGTACAATAAACTGAAAAATAAAATAAATAAATAAATAAATACACTGCGATCTCCAATACCTGACGGTCGTAGAGATTATGGCCCTCGACCAATGTGGAGGAGGCTCAATTCCAGTAATGATCAAATCAGTAATGTTCTAAAAAGACTGGGTACCAAATTAAAAACACGAAATAAGAATAAAAGGAGATGTATGAAAATAATTGTAGAGGTATGCCATGCTAGGGAGTTGTAACTAGAGATGTAACGGATATCCGGCCACTATCCGGTATCCGGCCTATCCGGCCAATATTTACTATCCGGCCGGATACCGGATAATGCGTTAATATCCGGCCGGATACCGGATAGTAAAAAATGTATTAAAAGCCCATAAAAGTGATTTTGCTCATCGGAAATATATGCCCTTCTGTAGCAGTCGAGTAAAAAGTCGTATCAAAACGTTTAAAAGCCATAAATATTAATCAAAGAACTATTGATTATGTCGGCATCAACACCTATTCTACTCGTATCGTTCATTTGGTAGGCTAGCAAAATTTTTTAATAGTTTTCTGGTCTCTTCTTTTTGCACTATGCCTTTTCCATTCGGAGTCAGCTCTCCTTGTCTGCTTCCTCCATTTCTTTCTATTTTGGCAGTAGCAGAGTCAATAATATTGTCCTTCAGGTCCCGTTGGTCCGCCATCAGCCAGGTGACGTGTGGGTGGGTGTTTTCCGCGTCAGCGAGTCGTCGTCGCCAAATTTAGGGCTACTTGCACTAAGGTGATCTTTGAGGCGGCGGAGCACATGCTCACACCATCGCATTGAGCGTTCTTAAATTTTTTCGGGCATAGGTGTGACTTTATAACTTCCACGAGTGTGGTTCCACATTACGTACTTTGCCCAACAGGGTGACACCCGCTGATCAGCATAAATACGCATTTTTGCCGTGTGTAGTTTTGACAAGTGCTGTTTAGTATTATAATGTACTTAGTGTAATAATTTAAAGTCAATCAAAATATATATTGATATTATAGATATGAAAAAATATTATCCTGGATTAATATATTAATTTCTTTATATTTAGAGGTAGTATACGATGTCGTTTATCCTCTACGATGCTGTGGGCTAATGTGTAAGCTCGTATTTTGAAACTATCAATCCGTATGAGGGCAGAAGAATTCTTCAGTTCAACGTTCAAATTATTCACATTAATTGAAAACTTTAAATTACATAAACACCTGCAGTCGTATAAAGTCCCACGCCGCGATTACAGCTTGTACAAACTTGTTCAGTGACCTGTGAATATCCGGCCGCCGGATATCCGGCTATCCGGCTAGGAGGCTGGCCGGATATCCGGTATCCGGTATCCGGTATCCGGCCAAACAACTATCCGTTTCATCTCTAGTTGTAACAGGACAGAGCAAAGTGGCGGTCCATAGTGCTACCTGTGGGACGGAGGCGTGAGCTTTATATACCTACGTACCTATGTATTTAAAAAATCTAATTGGTAGCTTCGAATAGAAACGACCCTGAGTCACTCGCATAGGCAAGTGTGCTAACTGCTAAGACTTACACACATCGTTTTCGCAGAAAGCCGTCCATTAGGCAGCAGTAATTACAAAGAAAATACGTTTAACATTCTAGAATATTACACACAAGCAAAGAACCTATTTCAAGCTATTATTAATTACCAATATTGTTGGGGCGCCATCTAGTGAGTGATTAGGAATGCTTTAGATACCTATTGGAAAACTGCTCATTATAATATACGCAGAATAGGCGCGAGTTCGTCAGACTGCGGAAACTGTTCGGATACATCAAATTATAATACACTAGTGGACCCGGTGCGATTTCGTTCGCGTACACCTACTTTGCCCCTACCTACACTTTTTTCCCTGCATATAAACCTTGCTCTTCAATCACTCTATCTATTGTTGAAACCCGCATTAAAATGTGTTGAGTAGTTTAAAAGATCTAAGCGTACATAGATACATACATAGGGACTGACGGCGGGAAGCGACTTTATTTTATACCAAGTAAAGAAGATTAAACGATAAGTTGGTAGGTTGACGAATCAAACTTAGTTTTCAAAAAATATATAAATAGTTATAATAACAATTAATATACTTAGAAATAGTTTAAAAAACTTATAGACTATTAAATAAATAAATAATCGTGGACCAATTCACACAGCGCCATTTAGCCCCAAACTAAGCAAAGCTTGTACTATTGGTGCTAGATTGAAATACTGAATATGAAATACTGATAGATAAAAAAACAGCAGTATTTAATTGTGGAATTGAAAGTGGAATAGGCCCTTCAGCCTGTCAGCGCTCTCAACATCCACGTTCAAATGACCGACCAATGACCGACTTAACGATGAATGACAGAATGACGAGCTTTATATAAAAGCAGACACGAGAACAGAAGCTGGTTCATTTATGAAACGTTTTGACCTACTGTTAGCTTTTAGTTAGGCGAATCTAGATCTAGGTTAAGAGCTGGAACTTTGTTAATTAAACACCTAGGTAAAGGACTGCACAACTCTGGCAATGAATTTCTGGTTAATATTACGGTTAAGTGTGATAAATGTTTGTTCTGCGCTTTTGCTACTTAGGCTGACACTGTGTGAAATTATTGCGTACTTTGCGTTTCAAATTAAGTGGCGGCTCTCTATCTGAGAATGACTGTCCTCGTTGAGTTTTCTGCTTTTCAAATTGCGCAAATGCTCTGAACGCTTAATGTGTCTTCCGAGTCGAGAAGACCAAGCAAACATAGCATATAATATAGACATAGACATAGATGTATCTTTACTTGATCCAATAACATATTAAAAAAACATAAAACTAACAGAATAAGCACATAATAACGAAGCCGAGCGATACGTCATCGGACCAAATTGGACCAGACAATAATTTACTTTTTTTTCTTTATTTTTAAACAAACAGTCATTTACACTAATAGTACATTGCACTAGATAATTAATAAGACCTAAAGTAGCCAATTTTATTTACAAACTATGATAGTTAATAAGCTTACTATTGCGAATAGTATGATAAAATTGCTCTTGAGATGTAAAACTAGATAATATGTCGAGCAAGCGGGTCATCTGATGGCCCCATTGTAAGGCGGAGGCATCAGTTAAGGGAAGTTAAGCGGCCATGCTTTGAACATTTTTAACTAAACAAAGACAATAGAGATAATGCATATGTTCGGCTCTTCTTGCTTAGATCAGGCTTTGATTAACTTGATGAACGAAGAGATCAAACGAACGAGTAGGCACATTACCCGATAGCTTCCATTGTAAGACAACGTTACAAGGATAATCAGAACCTCAAGTCTGCTAATTTACTAATACCCCATTGAAATGTAATTTGATCGCTATTGAAGCCCAATCGCAGTTTTACGCGTGTTTAGTATTCAGCTACTGTTAGGAAAGGCACGTTTGAATTGTTATTACCTCGTAGTTGTACGCGTTTTTGGAATTTAAAACAGCCGTTGAGCTATTGCGATCCAAAAATAATTCAATCGAGCTAAGTAAATTAGTGGACTTGAGGCCCTGGTTGACTTACGGTAACCTGTACGATAACTGAGGATGCATCGTGGAGGAGCCAATACGTGTTAAAGTTTATCAGTGATAGTGTGGTGGTGGTGGGGTAGTGGTGGTGGTGAGAGGGGTAGGGTGGTGAGCCAACAGGTGAGACTAAGAGACATGCATAAATAAATAAGTAAATATGCTTGGACAATTCACACAGTGCCATCTAGCCGCATAGTAAGCAAAGCTTATGTTATGGATGCTAGATAACTGATTAACTACTTGTATACTTTTAACTAAATATAACACCCAGGATCATAACAGAGAATTAAATTTATCATTTCAAATTATATGAACCAACTGAACCACTTAGGTCGTCAATAAATTATTTAGATTGTTCTAAGAATAAGTTACAAGTTTATTAAAAGTACGTGTAAGTAATGGTAGCTAAAATATTCAGTGGAGCTCTTTAGTGGCAGCTAACTATAGTGCCAATTACTTTAGTGGCAGCAGAAATATTCGGTAATAGTGGACTCTTTAAAAAATTCCATAGCAATTAGGAGCACTCCAACATTCGCCAAACCTTAAAATTAAGTCTACGTGAAACTTCCTTTGAAACTTCACGATAGAGCTGGAACGCTAATTGGCAAGTAACGTTTAACAGTCTCACGATATTAATACGTTTATTTTACGCAGAGTATGCCTATGTCAAAAAATTAATTGTATGGTTATGACGTAAGATGCTGATGCTGAGGAAAGGGGTTATTTGCGGTTGTACTTTTTATAAAACAGAAAGGAAAAGGAGCAAGCAGGTCACCTGATGGTAAATGATCACCACCGCCCATGGACACCCGCAATACTAGGGGGAAACAATTACGTGGAAGGTATAGGGAAGGGAGCGTCGGTGGCCGAGCGGTTACAGTATCTGACTCGTAAGCCAGAGGTCCCGGGTTCGAATCCCGCTCCGGCCATGTACCAATGACTGTTTTCTGAGTTATGTACATTGGTTGAAAACTAACCGATGCTCATACGGTGAGGGAAAACATCATGATGAAACCTGCACATTCAGGCGACTGGATGTGTAACCATGATCCAATCTGGTCAGGTACCCCTAGTAGCAGGGTCATGGAGGTCAGATGGCAGTCGCTGTAATTACCTGAGCTGCCAAATCCTGGATCATGGTCAAGGCGGACCCTGGGCCCTCGCGCGCGAGAACACAACCGGGACATTAACGCCAAGACGAGGATGATGCTCTTACGGAGAGAAAACATCATTATGAAACCTGCACATTCAGGTGACTAAATATGATCCAATCTGGTCAGGTTCCACTGGTAGCAAAGTCACGGAGGACAGATAGTAGTCGCTCCACTGTAATTCCCTGATCTGCCAAATCCTGGGTTATGTTTAAGGCGGATCCGGGGCCCTCGTGCGCGAGAGTATAACCGGGACATTTACGCCAAGATGATGATAAAGGAATGTTTAGGCTCGTTTTTTGTGAGCCCAATACCGTACCAGCCCATGTCGGGAATACGATTCGGGACGGAATTTCATAGAATAGTCAAACGCAGCAGGGCGTCCAGTATAATAAGTATGTATTAAAATCATATAGAAGTAGTTTATCAGTTTTCTGCCACTTATAACACAAGCTCTGCTTACTTTTTGGCTAGATGGCGCTGTGGGGATTGTCCAGGCATATTTATTTTTTACATTATATATATTCTTTATTGTATACAATAGACATAACAGTAATGTTACTGTAGAAATAGTTGTACATAGGTGGACTTATCTCTAAAAGAGATCTCTTCCAGTCAACCCTGCCATGTGTTACGAGAGTAAAAAAACATACGGGACGACAGTAGTGCATTCATATTCGTCATCATCCTTGTCACATATTGCATGCATTGCATGCGCATACCAAGCTAGCCTATTGACCCTCGTCTTTACCGTCACTGACGCTACTTTAAATCTACTTATTCCCACAGAAACGAGCAAAACATAACCATAATTTTGTCCACCATTAAAGGTAGTTCATAGTAATTATATGGCATATTATCTACTAAAATTAATTGAATAATTTTAAAAATAATCCTATTATTTCTTAGTGGTATAAAAAACCACATTTCCAAAACCGACCTTGGCGTTAAGACGACTGTACTATGAAGGCATAAGCGCGTATTTCCCTTAGGCCTTCCTTACAACAACCCCGATAACGTGATTAGAAATTTAAGCGAGTTTTTGCGGGACTAAGCAGCCTTCCGCCCTTACTTTTAAATATTCAACACCTGTGTCCCGACCTAATTTAGGAGACAGTGTAATCAAGCGCTCACAGTGGGCTTTTAATGTCTTTTTAACTTACTTTTGTTTTATTTCTTACAATTCGTCTTTGAACTGAATTAATTTGGCCAAAGTGCGAGTTAAATTCATCCCTAAATGTATTCTCGATTGACTTTCCCGATGAAACTTTGTTTCATTCTTTCAGACTTCTTCCTTTGATGGTCCTTCAACCAAGTAAAGTTACTTGTTCATTTTGTATAATCTTTATCCCGACGCATTGTTCGGGAATTTCAACCTTTGTGGAATTGAATAAAGAGTTGACTATCTCCATGTCTACCTTTACGAGTAAGACATTTAAATTGACTACTGTAATATTTAGTAGCCAGCTACGAAATGGGAAATTTTAATGAAATACATTGAAAATTCCCATTTGATAGCTGGTTTCAGAATGGGAAATTTTAGCCTCATTGCGTATCTAGCTACGAATTTTGGCTATGAAATACGGCAAATGGCATTTAATACCTTCGTAAATGGAAAACCGCCGTGGATACGATTATAATTTTTTTCTCTCTCCAGGGCGAATTTGAGCACAAACAAAAAATAGAAATCTCAAAATAACTTACTATAACGTGCTATAGTTATGTAGCCGTGGTAGCCCTTATGAGAGATGTGGCCAGCGTGTCTTCGCAGGTCGCATCCCACACCATGGGTCGCCCATGTTACCAAGCATCAAGCGTCATGTCGTCGCGGTTCTTTCCATCATCCCGAGCCAGCCCATTGGGTTCTAAAACAGCTGGCATTTTGAATGTATTGATGGTTGATGACGTCATTAAGGTACGCATGGCGCGAAAGGCGACCGGCGCTTCGCTGGCACGACAGGCCATGGTGTCCAAGGAAATCTACAACGCTTCCGCAATAGCAGCAATGTATTTTATTAACTTTAATACCAAGTCGCAGGCACACTGATAGAGAAAGTTTGGTGACAAAAAATGTACGAATATTTTAAAATCAAAAATCAAATTATACTAGGAAAAGCCTACCTACCCTACCTTGCCTATTATCTTGATTATTGCCAGTAATAATAATAATAATAATCGTGGACAAATTCACACACAGCGCCGTCTAGCCCCAAAGTAAGCAAAGCTTGTGTTATGGGGGCTAGATAACTGATAAACTACTTATATACTTTTAAATACATACTTATTATACATGGAACACCCAGACCCGCAGTGCTTTCTTAAAATCTTTACTAGTGATTTTAAGTATAGTTATGTATATTATAGTTTTGATTAAATCCTTGAAAAGTCTTAATGATACCTTTAAGAAATAAAAATATATCCTAAGTTAAATATAGGGTCACAATGAATGATGAATGAATAGGGGAGGGCCCCACGTCAATGTTATAATTTTCTAGCCGCATAACGCCAGGAAAATACTAAAAAGACATCATACTCTAAGATCATTCAACTTCCTCTAAGGCATATCACAGAAGCCTCTATAAATCCTTATTAGACTCTAATATAATAATATACGCTGGCTGGGACCCGTTTGCATAATAAATGACTTATAGAATCCATGGCATAATATCTCTGTTATGAAGCGAACTAATGATATAATGAAATTTGCCGAACCAGAATACGGTAATGATATTTTGGCTGTGTTGGTGATGAAATTGGTTAAGGTAAAGTTACGTTTTCTTTGGATACTTTGTAGGTAGGCAATCAATAAATCGGTGATTTTGTGTGTGATTTAAATTGAACGGTTGTCTTTATCTTGTGATTATCTATTCCTTGACAAGGCAAGCAAAGATTAATAAGGGGCATAAAACTATTTTCTCTTATTAAGGATGGTAATTAGCAGCTAATATTCCATTCACAATATCACATTATCCTTTATTATGCTCGCGAAAAGAATGCTTGACTTGCAAAAAAAGTGTTCGCGCACAACTCCGATCGTCCCCAATGAGATTGAAAAGTTAGCTGCTGTCTAATCCCTACTAATCTCTGTGATCGTCCCTAAAGTAACCCGTAAAGGGCAAGTGAATTTGTAGCTATAATAGGCAAATTAAGCAAATAGGAGTTCTCTTATTCACAATATCATCTCGTATAGTTAATGATAGAAGACTGACTCTTAAACACATAATTTACTAGTCGTTAACAGCGGCTTTCACCCGTCGCCTTTTTGTTAACTATAAACTTTTTCTATGATTTCCCCGGGGGAAAAAAGTATATATTACTCAGTGATCATTTAGCATTCTTAAAGTGGAAGAATTTTTAAAATATGTCTAGTAGTTTCTGAGTTTATTCATAACAAAAAAAAATGCAAATCTTTTCTCTTTATAATATTACTACCCTTACTATACCATACAATACACTAACCATACCTTACTTTACTTGGCCTGAAAATTACATGCGACATTTTGATACCTTGGGTTATATTGTTCTTCTGTAATATAACGTGTATGCTCTATGTTGTGAACAATAAACTGTTAAATAAATAAATAAATAAATTGTTGCAATTTTAATATGGATCTCTAATTTATTGATGTTACTCGCTCATAAAGTAGCTTTCTATAGATGTAAGAATTTTCCAAAATCGGCTAAGTACTTTTTGAGTTTATCCATTACAATAAAACATATATCATCATCATCATCATCACAACCCGTAACAGTCCACTGCAGGACTTCGAGCCTCTCCCACGAAAGGGGAGGTTATTGCCATAATCTCCACGCTTGGCAGGCGGGTTGGAGATCGCAGTGTTTAAATATAACAATGAAAAATGCTGCTGCCCATTTTCCAGACTACGGAGACTCTTGATCTTTTGTCTCGAAAACATTAGTCGCCTTGTACGACACCCATGAGCGTAAGGGGTTGGTGCTATCCTACTCTGCCGGACACCACACGGCAAACATTAAACATATATACAATCAAATATTTCCTCTTTATAATATACTAGTGGACCCGGCGCGACTTCGTTCGCGTACACCTACTTTACTCCTACCTACCCTCTTTCTACTTGCTTATAAACCTTCCTCTTGAATTACTCTATCTGCTGTTGAAACCCGCATCAAAATCCGTTGCGTAGTTTCAAAGATTTAAGCATACAAAGGGACATAGGGACAGAGAAAGCGACTTTGTTTTATACTATGTAGTGATGTATATATAAAAGTTTCCATATGGAACCGTAATCAATCACCAGATAATATTCGCCTAATTAGTAAAAAAAAACAGTAGAATCTATTTGTTAGCCATTATTACATATCTAGTAATGAGCCATTTTTACTAAGAAAATGAAATGAAAATGAAAATGAAAATCACTTCTAAACTTGGCGAAGTTATGCAGTCTCCCTACTTTTTGAACTAACGCGCCTTATTACAATATGCCACGATCTAAATTGAATTTTCCAAGAACCAAACTTACACGGAACATGTTCAAACACATTCTAACTTCAACTTTATACAACGTCGTAGATTTGTTGAAGTTCACACGCAGATTTTACATTCATAAGTGGTTTAAAACTTTCATACTCCGCACATAAAAGTTCTAGCGTTTCAAGTTCGTTCCTTCGCTGTTCAATATCGGTTTTATTGAATTTTGATCTAAAGGGTTATGTACCTGTAAGTAATAAATACGTATTTAATTTTAATTTTGTTTTTATTTCTTTCAAAAATTCCTCACAATATTTTATTGCATCAGATCATGTGCATTTTTAAATTGATTACTAAATTAGAATAACCAAACCGAATATTATCGGAAATCTTCTGACAGTCTAAAAAGTTTTTTGATATCGATTATAAAACCGCGTTGAAATCGGTCGATTCATTTCCCACCGACAGAGGGATCTCTCCCAATGTTCGTGTTTGTTTGTGCGTACCACGGCCATATGTACTGATGAATCAATCTATCTATACGGATACCTACACGCAGAGATAGGCCGTTCAAAATATGATTTGTTCGACAAAATTCACAATAGTATTTTGTTATATACTCTGTAAATTCCATAATTAATTAATATGAGTTTATTAAGATATTTGACTAACTCGTATGTCGAACAAAAGGCGTTAGGAATAATGCAAAGAGCTAGGAGGCTGCAATTCGCGACTAGCTCAAACAGACACGCTCCAAATAGGCTGCATTTGGATACCACACATTTTTTCATAGTAGTGAATTTTCATATCGCGTTCTTTCATGATCGCAAATTTAATTATTTGTCTTTTTTCATGTAGCGATATTTCATGAAGCGTTTTATAACGCTACATGAAAAAAGACGCATAATTAAATTTGCGATCATGAAAGAACGCGATATGAAAATTCGCTACTATGAAAAAATGATTTTGTGAAACTTGTCGAACAAATCCAAAATATTGTGTAAATATGGTGTTAATGACTATTCCTTTTTTATATGATATAAGTTTTTGTTTGTAGATATAGTAGTCTCATATTAATAAATGATTACTGGCTGAAAAAACTTAACATCTTTCTTTTTCAGGCTTTTTTGGGGAATAAGTATTCCTGAGCGACTTCAAAATATATATTTAATCCATGGACTTTATTTAATCATTATTTAATAAACATTAATGTTTAATCATTATCTAATAAACAAAATAATCTTATGGGCTTCTGACTAATGTCGTTATAAACGCCCCTAATCTACATACCCTTACCTACACTTACCTACCAATTTTTTATTGCATACAAACATTGTCCTGAAAATCACTACTCCACAAAAAAATATATACATATATATTTTGCATTGCTGCTCTGAGATATTTTAGAAAATCATGAACAGTCCCCGGAACGCTGTAGTATACAACCCTCCGTTAGTATGCTAATGTCCAAGGAGAGTGTTTTTGATGATACCCACAAGCTACGACCCCTTCGTTTCTGAAGTATAACTCAATGAGTACGACGCTAGTAGTACCATAAATATAGACCATCAAGCACAGGCCTGGAATAACTAATGCCCCCAATTCTAGCGTTATTTAGAAATAAAAATATTATTTACCTTAAGAGCAGTCCTTTTCGCAATTCCGAGCTAAATAATAAGAATGCTGAAGCTTCGTGGCGATAGAGGAGGGAAAGAAGTATCATTATTGCTTCCAATTTTTAGGGTTATATTTACTAAAGTATCTAACAATAAGTGTTGAGAATTACACTTACTATTTACATACCTACATGTTTATGTAATAAGCGTATGCCTTTGTCCCCCTGGTGGGTAGGCAGAGACTATGGACGCCCATTTTGTTGTATCCTGAACTCCTAACCCAACTCTCTAGCCTTATATTGGGTCCTTACCTATGAATGTTATTAGTACTAGAAAGCTGAAATTTTAAACCGTAATATTTGGATGCATGTAAAGTATTCCACATAATAGTAGGTATATTCTATACTATATAATAAAGTTTAAAAGTCTCTTTAAGTTAACAAGTAATAGTCGACCAATTTATGAAACGTAGTTTGACTAGTAAATATTTCATCAAATTGTATGGAAAAAAATTTAAGCTAGCTATGTTTGTAACTTTGTAATGTGTTTATCATATCAGAACTCTTTCGCAAGCACGTTATAACAGGCAAATACGGAGCCCTACACTGCACGTGGCACGAAACCTCTTGCCCTGTTTTTTAATATTGATCAATTAAAGTTTTCAAATTTGCGCTATAATCTATAGTCTCTTTTGTCCATCTTCTTTCATCCGTCTGTATCTTCTTTCGGGGTGGCAAACAATCGTACGACCCGCCTCACAGTAAGCAGATGGCTTATATACTTTTGCAATATCTGGGGCGCCACCAGCATATAGCCGACCTTGTAAAAACCTTTTCACACCCTTCTTGAAGAATTCCATGATGTACTCATTTCGAAACTCGCCAGCAGGGAAGGAAGCTCAACCCACAATCTAAAAGTGTGAGGAAAAAATATCCTCTAATAAAATTCTATTTTTGTCACTATATTATCTTTCATGCGTTCACCTTTCACGGATCACTGTATTTTACACTCTATTGTATACTGTTGTTATTTTAGAGCTACTGGTAAATTGCTTATCGATCTAAAAGCCAATTTTTTTGCTTATAGGAAGGCCTCTCAGGAACTTAATCCGAATTAAGTGCTAGACATGCTAAATAACGTCACGGTAGTAACACTGTGACTTTTCACGAAGGAACTGTCACAAAATCATGTTATCAAACAGGATAATAAGGACCATGAAAGCGTCCGTGTTTTTTCATCAGTAGTTTCCCAATCGGCGGCATGTTAGGACAATAATAATTGTGATGTAAAAAAGTACTAACATGCCGCCGATATTAGAGACGTTATTTAGCATCCATCCATAGCACTTTATTCCAATGAAGGTCCTTGAGAGAGCCGAGGCTAAGAGAGGCTTTCCTAAAAACAAAAATAATTCTGAAATATGAGACAACAGTACATAACAATTTTTACCCCAGATTAAAGGTCCGGGAAGTTTTAAATTTAATCCCCTATGTGCTGAACATAAAAAGCATTTCAAATGAACTCCGTCGGGTATTTCTGTTATTCATACACAACTTTTAACTAACTTGAATACATTTTCCGTTTGAGTTGCTTGTGCTCTGTCCATACGCAGCTTTTGGTCTGGGAATGTGATTTTGAGGGAACTGAAAGAGATCCTCTTTTTTCATTGTGCTCCATTTCAGCTTCCGCATGTACTTGTGTCAGTTTTGTTTCGGATGTGTTGGCGGGACTGTAATTTGAATATTTAAAAATGCTTTAATGAAGCTATTTGAAATGTTTCGTGCCTCATGGCTTCATTAGGTTAAGATTCGGATAATTATTTGTTTTGCAGTTTTTAGGGTTCCGTAATAAACCAAGGAACCCTTATAGTTTCGCCATATTCATCTCTGTCTGTATCTCAAAAACTATTTGTACTAAAAAGCAGAAATTTGGTATGATCTTACTTAATAATCACGCTGACAGACTTGTAGAATAAAATCTTTTAGTACCTTTATTTGGGCACCTCCCCTACATATAAAGCGGGGGATGTCATTTTTTTCATGTATAGTCCATTGTGTTGGACGTCGTTCCATAGATCTTTTGAAATCATTTAGGGTATGCAAAGGACATTTTTTGATAAAGTTTTCCATTTTTGATATATTTAGCTTTTGTGTCCCCCCCTCTCTTTTAGCTAACCCGTAATATTTAGGTACGTGTATAGTATGCAACATTAGAGTACCATGTACGGCACCATTAGCGGAATAGACAAAAACAGATTCGGTCACACACTGAATAGTCAAGGGAATTCGCCCTGGATGGTAAGGGATTGTCAGCGCGTTGCTGTCGTTTGGAGCGTTTGTCAGACATTGTCGGGAATGGTCACACCGTCAGTGATAGTCTTGGTAAAGTATTACTTGGTGACCACGTTTAAGTAAAATGAATATTATGCTTTATATATTCTTCTTTGCATTGTATAATAAATAAATAAATAAAATTCATTTATTTCATACCTTTTTGTCCATATTGTGTTAGTATTAAAGGTCTTATTAACTAGGTTATTATCTTAAGAAATGAATTATAGTATGAGATCGAATTAAAGATAAAAAATGTAAACAAATGGGTTGCTACTATAAAGAAAACAACCCAAATGGTGGATTATTTAAAATCATTGAAATATTGATTAAAATTATTATATTTAAAATGAAATAAAATCATATGAATATTTTAAAATATTTTATATAAATAGGAAACTATGTCTTTTTTGTTACATATTTGTGCTGTTTCAATAAAATATGGGTAGTTTTCATTTATACCACTGGTAATGGTAAGAAATTCTAAACCTCTGTTCGTTGTTACAGTACATTATTGCAAAGGCTTGGAAAGTAAGAGATTGACCGACGCCGAGACATATTTATTTAATTTCTCATATAATAATACATAAAATAATATAAGATTCAAAATGGCGGCCACTTCTTTCTAATATTGGACTTTTCTAACTAGTGTTCTTGGACTAATAGTTTCCGAGTTACTTATTACGTTTTTAATCAATTCAATAAATGGGGGTAAATCGATTTGTTTCGTTTTCGAAAGTTTACCAGCCATTGTAAAGCAAGCTGAAAAGTGTGCACGATGCATAACCATTTGGTTATGCAAACCAAAGGTTTTATACCCCTGGATAGTCTCTTTGACATTGACAGTTGTGTGTTTACATTTTTGATCTTTAGGTACATTATTAAATATGAAGTAAATGTCAGTTAATATATAGTTTGTGGCACTCTATAGTCTATGCCTATCTCTGTGAGATGCGGCTGTGGGAGTGTATGATGTAACATTCTACTTTGATGTTCAGGCTTAATATAACATTGGTATACCGTGCTAAGCATGAAATGTAATAATCTCTTCATTTCGAATTAATACAATGTACATTTTACACTCAATCTTACAAGGGTATAATAGACTTTGAAGCTACAAACGTAAACAAGGGAAAAGACCCAACGCCGTCAAATACGGATAAGCTTGCCTCTACAGACCCTTTAATTTTGTGACAGGCCTTAGGAATATCTAAACAGCAAACTAAGGAGGACTCGATAATCCTCTAAACCGCTACATGGAAAAAAATTGGGTAACGGTTTCGTAATATATTGATATTTGCGAGACAAGTCGATCGTGTATTTTTATAGTGAGTATACGTATTGAAATTCTAAATTACATTTTTGGTAGATGTCTGTACCAGATGATCTGCCTCTAAATAACTTCGAGCTATTATACTCTGATGGGAACCACACAAAGAGTATGGCTCATTTTACATTAAGGGTTTGGTTTTGATATCTGTATATATTTTTTTTTTATTACTCTACTAGCCAGGCATTTGACCGCCACCTCACCTGGTGGTAAGTGACGATGCGGTCTATGATGGAGTATGCCTGTCTAGGAACAGCCTATTCACTCTAGCCTTGAAGGCATCCAGATTATATTGATCAGGGAACACACTCGCAGGCAACGCATTCCACTCCTTAGCCGTACGCATTATAAAAGTCGAACCAAAGCGGCTCGTGCGGATAGTTGGAAGATCCACGACATAAGGATGAAGCGCTCGCCCGGATCGCGTCTCCCGATGGCGGAAAGGGGCCGGCGGAATGAGGTCGTGCAACTGCTTCGCACACTCTCCGAAGTGCAACCTGTAGAAAACCGACAAACGCGCAACCCTACGCCGATGCTCGAGGCTCTGCAGCTTAGCCTCAATTAACTGCGGATCACAAATTAGTCTCTTTGCCCGTTTTTCCACCGAATCCAAAGCAGCCAGTTGGTATTTGGCTGATCCATCCCAGAGGTGGCAGCAGTACTCCATGCAAGATCGGACTTGTGCTTGATATAATTGAAGCAACTGCCTTGAAGTGAAGTACCGCTTGACCTTCGAGAGGATTCCAAGTGTACCTGTATTGGTCTACCGTATCTGTATTGGTTGGCCGTGCGGTGTCCGGCGGAGTAGAATAGAACTAACCCCTTGCACTTGTGGGTGTCGTACGAGGCGCTTATGTTTTCGAGGCAAAAGATCTAGTCTCTAGAGACTGGAAAATGGGCAGCAGCGTTTCCCATTGTTATAATTATAACACTGTGATCTCCAACCCAAGCGTGGAGATTACGGCAATATCCTTTCACGGGAGAAGTCCTAAGTTCTGCAATGGACTGCTATGGGCTGTGATGATGATGATGATGATGATATGTATCTACGAGGTTTCATACCATTATGATTGGGCGTGGATTACACCTAAAACAGCTTTTAATTTTCTGCAACACATCATATTTACGTAAATATTTACTTGGTTGACTCAGCGCTCTAAAGTACTTAATTAGCCTCTGCCACTCGCCAGCCAGTTGAGGACTTCACAAATCTTGATGTAAAAATAATTTCATTTAAAGTCTTCCAATTACTTTTATATCTAGAGTTTCTATCTAGATATAAAGGTATAATTACAGCACAGTACCAGTACAGTTACGAAGTAAGCGAAGTATAAAGAAAATAGTTTTAGCAGCAGTAGGTTTCAGAAAAATATCTCAGTCTTTTCTCAAAAATATCTTTTGATAAAACTTTCTTCTGTTGTTGGACGCATTTTCCCTTTGACTTTGGTGCGTGACACACTGTACACAAATTTTACTTGGATAATTTTGAAGCAACGGAAAATCAGTGTCAATCGAAAATAATGTGATATGTACCAATAACTGTTTTGAGTTATGTACATTTTGATATTTGCGGTTTGATAACCAATAAGACAATAATTAATTTTGTATTTAATTAATTTCTTCAACACGATAGGTCTTTACCGTAGACTGATTTGGTAAATTGGTAAAGTATTTGCGAAGTTAACGACTGATTTGACGGAGCATATATGGGAAAATATGGGGTGGTTTGATAATTATGCTTGCAAGTGTAAATTCACTGTTTTCGGATTTTTCCTTTGTATTCACAGCGGCATGCCAAATTTGAACTTTTTAGGTGATCTGGAAGTGGTTTAGGGGTTTTTTATGTATATGTCAGTCTATATAAACGTTTAAGCAGTGCTAATAATGTTTTAGGTAGTACTTTACCTAGCGGGTCTCACAATATATTAACCAAATTCCAAGTGCCAAAAAATGGTTTGTGTAATATTACAACTTGGCTTGACACGCTCCTGTGTGTCTAGATATCCTTTAGTTTTGTCATATCAAATGCTTTTGTGCAAATAAAATACTAAAAAAGTAGCAATTTTTTATACATTTATTATATTTTACTCATTTTTTAAAACTTTAAGAGAGGTAGGTCATAGCGAGGTATCCCGTTCGAATTGGAGCCGCCCGACTGGGGCAGTTCCTCCACCTTACAGAATACCGCAGCTAAATAATACTCTTTTAAATAGTATTGTGTTTCTGCTGGTGAGTAAGGTCTCCAGTGTTCCATGGGGTGGGGATTTGGGGAACCGTGGCTTTGGCAGTAGGGAACCGTTTGCCTTTTTGCTGCTAGAGTACCGTGTTATAGAGGTGGGCAGCGCATTGGCGATACACTTGGTGTTGCTAATGTCTATAGGCAGTGGTGACCACTTCCCATCAGGTGCCCCGCTTGCCTGTTTGCCTACTAATTGATATAAAAAAAATGTGTAGGTACATATTCAGTATCTCTGAATAATCTCCTTTCCCCATTTTATTTTAACTATACTATTTCTGTTTTTATACTCTGGTACGTTAAACAGAAAACAAGCTAATAGCCTGCCTGACGGTGTTTCTATACTAACTATGTATCTTTGAGCGAAGAGCATCAGTGACTCAAATAAAGCTGCATTGCTTTGCTCTAAAATCTCGAGCATAAATCAAAAGAGCAGTGTTCTACTCGGCCGTATGTCTGGAAGCGGGGTTACTCCGGACGTGCATTCAATTACATGTTCGTAAAGTGTCAAAGGCTTTTAGTATCGTGTGTCGTTAAATCTTCTACACTAAGCGGCCTAGACGTGTTGGCTCTTAAAATTCTTTATATTACAAGGTTAGTATACCCGCCAGTATAAAATTTAAAAGCAGCTTTAGTTAATAGCAACTTAAAATTCCTTCTCTGTTACGAAATTTTTCTAAAGGTGTTCCACTTTTTATGCTTGGAAAGTTTATGCTAAGTTCTTGGTGCGTATTTGCATTTTATTATCATCCCCTTTGGCGTTAACTTTATTAAAAAAAGAACAGACAATTTAAACGTTCTGCCTGTATCCGAATCTAACAAAGTATGTAATTACGGGATTATTCTTTTAAAAAGGAATAATTATCAATTTATATGTCGGAGAAAGAGGAAGGAAAACTTGCCCATGGCAGAGATATGGCCCCCAGAACGTATTTTTGAGATACTTTTGTAGCAATAAAGGGTATCTATAGTGTTTCAAGAATGTATTATCAAATCAATTAGGATTTTACGATTGCAGACCAAACAAACCCGTTATTTACAAAATCATTCAAACAGCCAATATCATCAGGCCGATCCGCAGGAGATGCGCCCAGGTTCTTGCCATGCCTCGTACGCACTGCTGGACTCCCTGCATAATGTTTACAATATATTCTATGCTCACATTCTACTCTCTGAAGATATGACGCAGCAGTATCATCACTTCTTCACGTTTGAATAATTGTGAACTTTGTTTGTTCTTTGTCATAAGTACTCCATTAAGTCGCCGCCGCTGCTGCGCGCTGAATGTGACATATATAATAGCTTCAGCCATCCGCGAGGTGGCGCACCGATCTACGTTCCGTTTTCAATTCAAAATGAGTCCAGGAAAAGCTTATTGACTACCTTTTATGTTCATGACCGTCTCCGCCATATAAATAAGTTCAGGTTATAAGTCCACATAAACTGTGACTAATTTTAGTACACTTTTGTATCACGATATATTTCATTTTTGATAATGAAGTAGATATTTCGAGAAATGTTACTGTACGTGTCTTTCCTACTTTCATATCACCTTCCTGTTTGTCGATTGAAAGAGATATTTAATGTCCTACACAATAAATATTTTTCAATGTTATGCATACAGTTTCCTTCAAGAAACAAAAGCTATTATCCATAAAATGAAAAACAATTTTACCAATGCCAAGCCTCAAGCAATACGACCACGTGCATCCAATTACAAACAATTCCCACAAAATTATTACCGTAAAACGTTACCATCCTCAGATAATTAAGCACACAGCGGAGAGACCAAGCATAAAATTAATATTCCAAATTACGCACTTGTTGATTCAAACCCACTTATTTAAAGATGGTGCGACGCACGCAAAGGCTGGGTTGTAACGTTGTAACAAGGGTCAGTGAGGGACAGTTGAAAGAACCACCGGAGCAATAACCGGTCCGCTGTTGAGATGGGACTTTTAATATTGGACCGCTGGAACGTCGACACCCTCTTTAGTTGTGACGTAATTTGACAGGACACTTTCGCGTTATGATCTTGGCACGTGCGCTCGACCGCTGAAAAAGCAAGCCTTGACTTTTATTGGCAAAGTTTATTGGGTTGCGATAGTTTTCCGCTGCTGTCGGTTTCGGGTGATGACGGGTTCTGATTCCTTTTTCTTGTCTATATCAAATAATCATAAAGAGATTGCTGCCATGTCGAAAATCATGTAGTATTGAGTTTGGGCGATTATGCACTGCATACGGTCCAAATCTAAGAAATTGGTATACAAAGTAATCACGTATTTGTACGCTTACGCAGAGTTCTGCTCGAGTTCTATAGTCGTTGCGTGACGTAAGAGGCGACGTGACATAGCCATTTGTGAAAACCTTACTGATTTTGCGAAATTCAAGCTCGCAGAATTCGGGGGACACTAACCCGTATCAATTTTTTATTTCTACAACAATATCTACAAAATGATAAGCATTACCAATGATAGACATTGTGAACAATAAGCAAATTATAAGTTTTCAGGGCAAGGGTCTAGATTCAGCCTTAGGGTTGAACCAAAAAACTTATTTGACATTTGCACTTTATCTTTAAACTAAACTTAGTTTTGAAAGTTCAGAAAGTGCCGAACATGAATTAAGTTTTCGGGCACCATGTTTTTGGGAGCGTCGCACTAAATTTTATATTAAAATACACTTCACATGCAATGGTATAAAATAGAAGAGAACAACTCTCGTAATACCACAATCTCACTCCATTTTCATTAAAGAAAATATTCAGGACACAGCAGCGCAGCAAATTTACTAGTGCCACCGCAACTGTTTTTCCACTTCGTTTACTGTTTTCCAGTCACGTATGTCTCATACGAATTTGTTTCTCTTTTTCATGTGTGCTCTCATTTTTTGCTACGCGATGTTTATTATTTATATAACTGGAGTCATGAAAAGGAGTTTCTTTGTGCTTATAACTTATTTGGGTCGTCTTTATGGCTCGGCTCTGTGATTTCTTTTCAACTTTATATTGTTGTTATTAAGTAGCTGATAGTTTCTTAATATGTATTTATTTGCTTACCTATGTTCATTATCTGAGTTTTTCTGGTTTTGATTTCTTTTTTGGATTTCTAAGGCTTTTGGATTTCAATTATTTCATTGTCAGTTTGTGTTTTATTATACATTTTTCTTAAAAGACGAAAATGTATATTTTTTCATTTCAAAAAAACGTACAATAAATGTTGCCCCAAAATGTTTCATTTGCAGTTTTATATACAGATTCCAAGTCTAATCTAATAAATCCTACTATCTTACAATTACCGTTTTTATTTCACGAATTCCCTATATAAGTGAGCAAATGTTTCATTTCCCAAGAAACATCTAGTCTGCGCTTCTGCCGACATTGAACTCATATACCCGCATAATAATGCGATTATATTGTCTTGTATATTACTTGTCAGAGGTCCGCCCGGCCCGCCTTTTCGTTGCTACGATTTCGGATAGGGCCATGAAGTTTGAGAGCCGGCAACAAGATCTCGGCAATTTCCTTTGATTATCTGACTTCTCTTTGTGTTATATTAGCACAACATCTGTTTCGATGCTAACGATTTGTTGAGAAGGATTTGTATTTAACTTCAATTTACAACCAATTGAGTATAATTTCAATTATTTTTTGTCTCGACTACGCCAGAGCATCTCATGATATCACTTGGGTGAAAAATATATTTTTTTATTAATCGCACTCGTGTACGACTACAGTACATTATCTATATACGACACACACAAAAAAAAAATTAAAATATTTGCCTCCCAACACGCCATGAAGAGAAAGAAATGGCGTAGCCAACTAGAATTTGCGTAAACATAGATAACGCGAAAAAGAATTTCTGTATTTACATACAGAAAAACTAATGTCAGCGCCTGCAAATATAATGGTATTTCATGACGTAACACAGTACTAGAAGACGTATTATACCCCATTAAAATCATGTCTGAACTATTTTTGTTTACTTTTATAAAGCTTCACGTAGAAGTTGTATCAGTCTGTATTTAATGTTCTGTAGGTATTTATGTATCTTTTTCTTATTTGTGTATGTTGTGTTGTTACGTTTCTAGTTATAAAAAATGAGTTATTTATTTGTTTATTTAAGTTAGACTTTATACCGCGTCATCTCATGCTGTGGGCACGATCTACGCCAGTAATCCGCTGAGCGCAGTATTTCTTGCAATACACCCTAAAATATGAACGCTGTCTGGCCGGGCGTGCTCTAAGAATTTGTTTAGGGTAAAAGCTTAACATTGTTTGCGGGTGTTGTAGTTAAGTAACATTGTGGAAAGGTTCATCATCGACTTTGGCTCGCGAGAATGTTGCAACATTGTATTTAGCCGCGTTCCTTCTTTGGTTCGTTCGTTGGCTTGCGCAGTCATGTTTTGTTGTACTTGTGGTGTCAGACGATTGGACGTTATTACTTCACCATGGGGATTATGCGTATAATATATTTCGAATGCTTTCCATGTTTTAGATGAACTTGTACTGCCCACTACACTTTCACGCTACAAATTGGTAGATAAGTGTATCATCTTTGGTATAATATATTACAATTATGACTTTGTGTTTATACTACAAATGAAGTAGTTTTTTTATTTTCAAATGTGTTTTAAATCTGCTTTTACCAGTAGACTTCAAAGTTACAAATCTTGACTAGTTACTTGTTTGTTTATCACAGCCCATGACAGTCCACTGCAGGCCTTAGGGCCTCATCCACGAAAGGGGAGGTTTTTGCCATAATCTCCACGCTTGGTTGGAGATCGCAGTGTTATAAATATAACAATAGAAGACTTTACTTCCCATTTTCCAGCCTACGGAGACTCTAGATCTTTTGTCTCCATAACATTAGTCGCCTTATACGACACCCACGAGTGTAAGGGGTTGGTGCTATTCTACTCTGCTGGACACCACACGGCCAGTACTTATTTGTTACACAGCTTAAACACCTTTATTAAGTACATATTTATATCTATTAGCTCAGGTCTTTTTCCTCTTCTTTTTCCTTTTGCAAGCCAAATATATGGCTAACTAAAGCGAGCGAGCATTAAATAAAAATCTCAAAGTAACTTCTTAAGAGCCCCGTCGTCTGCCAAATTCCTTTACGCGAACAATATTCGAGGAAGAAAAGTCATAACACCAGCATAAATATCAGTAAAACGTTTACGCATACCAAGCCACAATTTCGCCTCAGAAACACATTTTGTAGACCAAATACCTTACAGCTACGTAATGTGAAAACTTTGCCCATAGAACTGCCATAGCGGGTAAGGAGGAAAGCAATAGGTTATTAACCTGAAACTTTACTAATTTAGCGTTTAACAACTATGCATGTCGTTGACTGATGTATTTCAATGTTTACGCCTCGGAGTTCCTGTGATGACAGTTGATGTCTTCTCAGAATTTCGACGGGGATGACGGTGGAAACGGCTATTGTAGCCATTAATATGATTACTGGCTTTTTAGCTTGACTTCGTTCGCATAAAATTCGGTTATGTCGTGTTCCCGCGGGAACTGCATTGAATTTCGGGATAAATTTTAGCCTATGTGCTGTTCTGGGTTAAAAACTACAACACCAAAATAACCAACCTTACAAAATTTTTATACCAAATTTTTTACTACTATATCATACTTTTGTTATACTTTATAATTACGTCAATACCAACATTGAATACATGGTTTGATTTGATTTAAGATTTGTATTTGGCATTTATATTTTCAATTTTAATCCAACCTCGTGAATTTATTTTACTATGCATATCCTACTAATATTCAATGTGTGTGTATATTAGTATATTACCTCTCCACGTCTCAGCAGATAAATGGATTTGAAAAAAACTCAAACTCAAACTCAAATACGTTTATTCAGTTTAGGTTTTTACAAACACTTATGAACGTCACAATTATAATATAAAATGAATACTAGGCACCACAGCACCATCGAGCGGACAACGGTTACTTGGATAGTATGTAGGGCCATATAAAAAAGAAAACAAAAAATAGGCAGCCAAAGATTACATTCTTTGTCCACGACACTGTGACATTGACAGTCACGTAATGTCATTTGATATGTCACCCCGCCACCGAGCGCATTGATGATGCCGCTCGCCTGTATTGTGATTAACTAATACAAATCTCACTAATTACTAAATATGCAAATATATACTGAATTGAGTGAGTTAAAAACAAACAATAACGTACCCTATGGTAAGTACATACTCCATTACGATAAGTACAATGCAAATCAGTTTAGTAACCTAACTTTCTCTTTATAGGTTATTTCATACAAAATTAATTACTCGACAATACAGTAATTCAAGCAGAAAACACTAATGAATACAGAGTACAATGAAATACAGAAAGCTGGCTTCCCTCAAAATACGCATTTATGGTGAAAGTGAAATGACTGCTGGTAAGTATCATGTAATATGTCATGTAAGTATAATGAAGTCAATAGTTTATTTAAATTAATTAAAACAACATACCTACTGCATGTATTAATATTATTATGTAAATATCATTGAATATAGTCCCTAAGTATGTACTGTTATTCAATTCCTAATTATCATTTCAGCTCACGCTAGGATAATGTCCAGGGATTTTTGTCCTCGATGAAGTCAGCAATTTTATAGTATGATTTCTTAAGTAGTTTGCTCTTAAGCCAAGATTTGTACTTATGAAGAGGCAATTCCTGGATGTCCTGCGGTAATTTGTTATAAAAAAGAACACAGTGGCCAACAAATGAAGACTTCACTTTTGTCAGTCTGAAGCGTTCAGTGACCAACCTGTTTCTGTGTCTGGTATTGTAATTATGAGTATCTGAATTTTTATTATAATTAAAGTTATTTTTATATATGTAAATAAGGTTGAAATATATGTACTGACATGCTACGGTTAAAATATTAATTTCTTTAAAAATATCTCTCAATGAGACCCGAGGACCCAAACTGTATATGGATCTGATTGCCCGTTTTTGCAAGATAAAGATATCTTGGATATCAGCTGCCGAACCCCATAGCATTAATCCATAGGCCATTATGCTATGAAAATAGCTGAAGTATACTGTTCTCGCTGTTTCAATATCAGTGAGACTTTTAATTCTTTTAATTGCATAAATTGCAGAACTCAATCTATTACTTAGTGTAGCAAGCTGATGTTTCCATTGTAGTTTCTGATCCAAAGTAAAACCGAGGAAAACTGCGGAATCAGAAAATGTTAAAATATATTAGTCTAAAACAAGATCAAACTTATCCACCTTCACATTCGGCATCTGAAAAAGCACACACTTTGTCTTTTTTGGGTTCAGATATAAATTATTGATTTCAAACCATTCATGCAATTGCGAAAGAGTCCCATTTACGTCGTCATAATTGTTTTTATTTCTGTCAACCTTAAATACTAAAGAAGTGTCATCCGCAAATAGGACTATCTCACAGAGCTTATTTAAAAAGAAAGGCAAGTCATTGATGTACGTTAAAAACAGGAAAGGCCCCAAAATAGAACCTTGTGGCACTCCCATATCCACAGGACATCCATTAGATATGGAATCATTAACTTTTACCTTTTGTACTCTGTCATTTAAATATGATTTTAGAAGGAAAAGAGCATTGCCATTTATGCCATAGTGCATCAACTTCTTTAGCAGGGTGTCATGATGAACACAATCAAATGCTTTGGAAAGATCACAAAAAATCCCAATAGCATTCTGTGATCTCTCCCAAGCACTGTAGATGTGTTTAATCAATTCGACACCTGCATCAACTGTTGATCGGCCTTTAGTGAAACCAAACTGACTTTTATGAAATAGACCATGTGATGTAAAGTGAGCAAGTAACTGCTTCAGAACAATTTTTTCAAAGATCTTGCTCAGTACTGGTAAGACTGATATTGGCCTAAAGTTAGAAGGGTCTGTTTTTTCACAATTTTTATAGAGAGGCACTATTTTACTAAGCTTCATTAGACTGGGAAAAGATCCCTCATCCACACTACTGTTAAAAATGAGTGCGAGCTGTGGAGCTATACTCTTTATTATACCCTTAATCACACAGACTGACATGCCCCAAATATCTTCAGTCTTTTTCATGTTTAGGGAGCTGAAAGCTTTTAATATGTCGTTTTCAGTTATATGCTCAAATTTAAAATCAGTTGTACACTTAGGGACATGGTCTTGTATTAATTGTTCTGCTAAGTTAGTGGAAGAGCGAAGATTACTTGTTGTATTGCAAGCAATGCTTGAGAAATACTCATTAAAGCAATTTGCTATTTCTTGGTCATTTTTTATGACGTTGTTGTTTATGTGCAATTCAAAATGACGATCATGGTTTATGACTTTGCCTGTTTCATTATTTATAATTTGCCAGGTGGCTTTTACTTTATTACTAGCTTCATTTAATTTAGCTTTAATGAAAATAGCTTTTGCATTCTGACAAACTCTTTTGAACATTTTGGAATATGTCCTTACATACAATGCAACACTTTCGGATTTATTATGGGACTTTATGCTATATAATTCATATAGTCTTATTCGGCTTTTGTAGATACCTGGGGTAGCCCAATCACAAAATTTGACCTTATTACACTTTTTAAATTCTTTTATTTTAAATATATTTTGGAATTCCAAATTTATTTCATTAAACATTGTACTGTAAAGGTGATTTGAAGTATTCGATTCTGAAATGAATGAGGCCATTTTTTTGTTAATGTTTGCTGAAAATGATTTCAGCCGCTTTTTAGTGATGAGTCTGCATTTAATTATATGTGGTTTCAATACTATTTTTGCGGGCAACTCTACACCTATTCCAAAATGATCAGATCCAAGACAATTCAGGACAAACCTGTTGGATACCTCACAATCTCAAAACATATTATCAAGACAAGTTGATGACGATTTAGTGACTCTAGTGGGTTCCAAAAATTCGTTTCTGAGTTGAAAAGATCCGAACAACGATATCAATCTCTTGCATCGAGAAGAATCGTCCAACATATTAACGTTAAAGTCTCCACATACCATGACGTATTTCTTACTACTAGTAACTTTTATTAGAACCTCTTCCATAATTTCCTCAAAATTTACGAAGTCACCAGAAGGAGGTCTGTAGATGCACACAATTATGTAAGATGGCAATTCTATGCAGGATAATTCAATCGTTTGTTCAACAGATAGTCCGGTTATGTCCTTGCGCTCTTTGTATTTTAAACAATCTTTTACCATAATTAGGGAGCCACCATGTATTGCTCTCTGTCGCATGTAACTGCTAGCAATAATGTAACCACCAAATTTAGGACATATAGACGTCGTAGTGAGCCAGTGCTCGGTTATGCATAGAATATTGACATTGTTATCATCTAAAAACAAACTTAATTCTAATGATTTGCTAGCCAACCCTTGAATATTTTGATGTATTAAATTGAGATGATTATGCTTTAGTTTTAAGCAGGGTTTGGCTATTGTCGTAGGTATTAGTTTAAATTTGTACTCAGTGTACATGGCTCTGTAATTGATTCACTATTTAATGTAATGTCACTATTTAAAGTAATGTCACTATTTAATGTAATGTCACTTAATGTAATGTCACTATTTAATGTATTGTCAATAAAATTATATGTAATGTTACTTTGAAAAATATTATAGGCTAGTAATCTAGCGAATATTAGCTTTTCTTTGATTGGGATATATACATATTGTTTGTAATACACACAATGTGCAACAAATTTATTTATGTCAAAGAGATAAACTTTGTCACTATGACTGGTCAGCTTGTGCAATAAATTATTTAAATAATAAATATAATTATTTTGCTTATGGTTAAAGGACCTGGAATATGGTAAGGTACAAATTATTACTTTTCCTATGTTTTGAATACTATTTAAAATGTTATAAAAATTAATGACGTCATACTTTTTATAAATTAAACTATCACCTAATGCTACAATTAATGTGTCAGAACAGTTAAATTTATTTTTCTTAATTTGCATTCCTAACGTGGGTAATGATGTGCCCGGATAGCAGTTATTTACCACGTCATTAGAGGTATATTTTGACAAAATAGGCCCGAGATTACGACCCATTATATCCGAATATACAATTGTTCTAGCACGCACAATGTGTTTTACAGTGGCGGTTGGATTACACTGCACGGTAGAACGCATATGTCTCACCGGTGGTTCCACCCGCGTGTCAGTGCACTCGCTCCTCAATATGTTATTTTCTGTAGGTATTAAGCTGTCTTCTCGAGTACAGTCACAAAAACCACAGTATTGGCGTGCACACAATGAGTTAAACTTTTCCTCATTATATTTTATATCTTTTAGTAAGAGATTCATGGAGTCTGAGTATTCACAAATTAATTTTTGGGACAAATTGTACTGGTGTAGAGTGTTTTGTAGTCTGCCTCTAAATCATTAAGTTTTAATTGTAAGTTTGATGTGTCGATTTTATACCTATTCTGACCTTCACGTATAATGTCAGTATAATGTTGTAGCTCATTTTTCGCGGTGGAAATTTCTTTGTTTAATTTAATATTTTTGCTAATAAGTTTTTTATAGTTACCTTTATTTTTATTACACCTTTTGCCCTTTTTTTGAAGTTTGAATGCCTTAATCTTAGATTCCCTAACATAATTAATATTATCACTTAAATCGAGTTCATTATACAGTGATTGTGTACATGAGGACTGAAGTTGACGCTTTTCTTTTTCGAATTGGTCAATAACCCGCTGTGCAGTCTGCAGTTCGTGCTCGAGGAACGTGACGCGGTCGAGAGTGGTCATGTGGTGGTCGCTGCACTCGTGAAAAGACTCCAACATAGCCTGGAGTTCATCACGCTGCCCTCTCATGTCTTCAAGCTGGATGTCGAGCTCAGCGAGTTGATTCTTCAACTCCTGGTTTTTCTTATTCACGATCAGAATTTCTGTCTCGCTGTCTTCCCTTTCTTGTAGCAATTCATGGATTTTCTCTCTTGCATATTTCAAATCGACCAGTGCTTCTTTTAATTGGTCCTCCAATTTGATTGCGAACATTCGCCGTGTAGTCATTATATAGGTAATGTCAGGAAAAAAAATGTCAAAATAATGAGAGTACAATTGGTGAATGTCATGGAAGAAAAATAAAATAAAAACAAAATGTTATGTGCAAGGATCGAACCCTTGACCTTATGGACTAAACAGTTCTTGTCCAAGTTGCACTATTTCCCAACGCACTACTACAACTTTAAGATGAACGGTGAATAATCGTATGTCTTACGCCGTCTATGCAGTGCATATCAATTTTATTTAGTAGGATTATAGTATGTGGGTAAAACAAAGTCCCTTGGTCTTTCTTCACTTTATACACCTTTATGAATTAAACTAAGTCACATTTTGTTTTACACTAAATATTCCGTTTAATTTTGCATTATTTACTGTATTATTACAGTTTCCGTACTATATAGACATCTAGTTAAATTTTAGAATCGACGAGCCGTAGTCAGTAACACCATCACTTTAATTTGCACTTTTTTGGTTTTAAATATGGTTTTAACTCAAGATAACATTTACACTAACTTATCACTGTTGTATTGACTGGTATTAGCTATGACTATAACAATATTTAAGTTTAAACAATTTTAGCGAATTTTAAATACGGACTCGATGTATACGAGAGGGTGGCGCCCTCTAGTCCGACTGCAGTAGTTTGAATGAAATTACCCCCGATACTAATTTGGATTACCCCCACTTGAGCAATATAACGTGACTTCAGTTTTGGTGCTCGAGTTGGAAGATTGAGTTGACCGACAAACGTCCGATGGAGTTGTTGGATGCCAACATTTAGGTATACCGCGTTCGTGAATCAGCGAAGTAAATACTTAATAAAATAAATATACTTGGACAGCTCACACAGCGCCTTCCAGCCCCAAATTAAGCAAAGTTTGTGCTACGACATATGGGTATGTGGGTGCTAGACTACTGATATTCTACTATGCATGTATACTTTTAAATAGTTATTATACCTACATATAACACCCAGACCCGTAATAGCAATTAAAATTCATCATTTAAATTTCTGCTCGGCCGGGAATTCGGTCGGGAATGTATAAAAATACTCAAATGAAAAAAAAAAACATTACAAGCTTTCATTGCGCGAATACGATGGGGTTATCTTATAGCGTTCATTAGTTCCTACAACCACCCTCCGACTCCATCATCAGACCAGCTCAAAGGTACAATATCAATGCATTGTCATCCAAGTTACATAGCTATACCCAGCTCAATCGGATACCAAATGGTCCAAAATGGTTTACTTTTGACGGACAACTTACATACGAACAAAAGCTTGTAATATAATAAGTAAAAAAATCAAAGGAGCTTCCTTCATACCAATCCAAGCCAGCGGAGACAATTGTAAAGAAAAAGAATGCAACTCCTATTACCAATAGGTACTTTATCCCAATGGCAATGAACCAATGGTTATACAGAATTACGGTTAAGTATACTTTAGAGAAAAATAGAGCAGACATTTACAACGCTGTAAGTTTTAACAAGTTAGACAGAATCGGGGACTCCCTTGGAGACCATGAAAGTTTATGAAGAGCAAAGAGCTGTAGAATACGCAGCGTTTCGCCAATTACGTAAGCACTAGTGACCCGCCCCAGATTTTCATGGCTATCTAAACTTGTCGTGGAACGTTCTAGATGAAAGATATCGGAGGCACCCGTATTTGATAATTATTTGGTAGAAAGATAGAAAGGAACAATACATTTCGTACACACTAGCTTTTGCCCGCGATTTCGTCTCGTGAAAATAGTTTTTCGAGCAGTTTAGCTTTTTTCCGAGCCATATTTTAATGACCTCCATAATGCATGAAAGCTAGTACTACGGAGAGGACAAGCTGTATCTCTGGTTCTACTCAACCTAACTGGATGAAACATGGTCTAGATTTTAAGTTGGACCCCAAACTACCAAACTGTGAAAACCGTATCAAAATGCATTCTTCAATGCAAATCAATACTTTAGCTGGTCTATTACGGTTCTACATTAGGTGTTCCAATTTCCAAAATAACCTATACTCTATAATGTTGCCGAGCTACACAACAATTTTTTTTATTCAAATCCGTCTAGTAGTTCCGGAGATTAGCGTGTATAAACAGACAAACAAACAGATAAACAGATAGATAACATTAAAAGAAATCTTATTAATCGTCCTAAATTCTTTTTTCGTCCTAAAGTATTTTGGTAGCGTAGAACGCCACTAGATTGGCTTTGCCCCAATCGGACACTGCCTTGAAAGTTTCGTTCAAGCGACCAACCATGGCCTCTCGACAAGACTGAATATCGTCCCTGTTGGCTTTTGCCTCAGACATATATTTATCCGTTACTGTGCTGTCGTCTGTGTACCCAAAGGTTCAAGCAGATTGTTAATATGCAATTGGAAAAGAGTTGCGGACAGAACTGACCCCTGAGGAACTCCCGCGTCGATATCCTTAAGATCAGACGTGTAACCGTCTAGAACTACACGAATTGATAGTTCACTCATAAAATCCGATAACCAGCCAGCAGAAATACCGTATGAGGGAAGCTTGCTTAAAAGGGCTGCGTGCCAAATCCTGTCAAAGGCCTTGGAGATATCAAGAGACAACAATCTTGTCTACAAATTTACGTCCACGTGTTTACCCTGGTGTCAAGAACCTGTCTAAGCTTGCTCACCACTTGCACTGCAGTGCGATTTCATCAGCGTACTCATAAGCCAAGGAGGCGCCATAATATCAGTATTAAATAGAATTATATACTTACTGATATAAAATAGATATTATATACTTACTGATATAGATTTCTAATTTTCGTTTAAGACAATTATCTTACTCGAGGCCGAACAATTTGCCAACTGTGAGTCTAAATTTAGTGTTACTTTGCTTTCATTAGTATATTTATAATTTTAATTACACAACCTGATTTGCCTATGCTAGATCCCTAGTCCCCGGGCCCTCGCGCGCTAGAGCACAACTGTGATATTTACGCCAAGATGATATTTTATTATTATTTTCTCTCATATTCATAGATATACTTACTGTTACCTGTACTCACTGTAAGAAACATAATCTTCTAACCTGCGAGTATAAATATGGTGTAGGTATATAAATATTACTCCGTACACACGCACACAAGTCTGGCTTTGACTGAGTGTGCTTAAACCAACGAAGCGGTGATAAAGTTGCACGTAGCTGTGAAATAATTCAGTGGTACGTGCCCCGAAAAAACATGAGACCCCATAGGTTTGATGCAGCGAACGAGATGGCCTTCTAGCCAGGAAATAGCTCCCAAACGGCGGTGGCGGGATATATATGCCTTATAAGGCAGTCGAGAACATGGTCTCAAGGTTGCTAATTCACTAATGGCTCAACTGAATCTCAATTAGATGTTAATTTGTAGCTGGACACGTTTTTCATATTCTCCTATTAATTTATGACCAATGGTTTTTTTATTGATGTTCCATTGAACTGCTCTTGGACTAGTTTCTAGTCTGATTGTAAGTTGATTGTGGACTAAGCCGGCAGTCTCTTGGATTTTAGAGGGCAATGCTAATAACTATTCAACTGAGGTTATGAGATAGAATTACGATTCCATTACGATTGAATTGATAATATTTATTCATCAAAAACAAGAATATCAAATTGTAATGGAGTCGCAATTTCGTTTCAATTGAATATCGAGGCATCTTAAAAGCTTAAAGCTTAAAACAGTATTTGTATGTGGTTACATCAGAAATCTGGTGACTAAAATAGGAGAATAAACTCCTGTGCTTTAGTCACCGTCATTATTACAAGACTAGTCTTCGGAGAATTAGCAGACTACTCTGACGTCATCGATTCACGGTACTTGTGGGATGATATACAAATGCTCATTATTGCTCAGTGTATTGCTTTATTTTGCTTGAGTAGCATATTTAGTTATAATTATGGTTCACCATTCGAAATTTATTGTAATTATATTAATGACGATATCTGTAATAAATGAATTGTATACCTAATTATTATAAATATATAAAAGAGTAATAAATAAATCTACATGTTACCCTACAGAATACTTTAGCGGTAAATAATATGCATACGGCTAGTTCCAAGGGGAAACAAGCCATTGTGTTTTTTGCGATCTTTCTAGTAGTTACAGGCTACTTTGTAAGTAAGTGATTGATAAACAATCTGCCGCTTGTCAACAAAATAGATCAAAAACAAACAAAATTTCGGACTATCTGAGTGGTTCAGTTGTCAAAATGGCGGGATGCTACGCACAGGGTTTCGAGTTTGACCGGATTCCTAAGTCATAACAGTCGAAATAGGATTTTCGGTGGCCTTTGCAATATTATCGGTTATCTAACACTGATATAACGGCTTTTAGAGAAAGAGAAAGAGAGAGAATTAAACTTTATTTGAGCAAAGATCGTCGCTAGATGGGAGCAAAAACAACTAGCTCTAGAGAGCTTACTAGCTCACTTTCTGAGTGAGCTGGTAAGCATATACTTGAATTGAAAACACAACCCGGCCTATCTAGCTACTTATAAAAGTAATTCCGCCACATAATTAATAACAATGGAAGGTGATTACGTCATCTCACCACGGCGTAGCCTCAGGCGCAGTCCCTAGCGTTTCACACCTACCGCCTAACGCTTGTTTATCACGATTATCCAGAACATTACGCGCTACCCGCCCTGTGTTCGTAAAAAAAAACGACGCGATATCTCTTCCCGTTAACGTTATGCATTCTTCCTGCTTGTTGTACGCCTTTTGATGTAGGGCTGTTCCCTGGTTATCGATGGGCCGCTTCCATCGATTACTTGGTGTGCGTTCGAATTCCTTGGGCGGTGATGTCGAGAATTTTGTTTTTGGTTTCTTCTAATATCAGTAGGTGTTATTATAACCGTAATAACTAGCTTTCGCCCACGACCTCTTACACAAACGATTCGATGTTCCCGAGCGAACTACATTTAATTTCGAGACAATAATATGTTGTTAGGATTTATAACAAAGTCACAAATTTGATTAATATCAGATACGTTTAAAGTGATGGATTGACATCGCCGAGTCGGATGCGAGAGATAATGTCCTACGACGTGAGGATACTGAAAACTGGGCCAAATTGAGGAAGAACAGTAGGAAAACGGACCCCAGACTAAGCCGGCATAGAATTATGATGATGATAATACATAGGAAACTAAATTTAAACCGTTTTAACACTTTATTTAGATATTTTTTAATTTCAACTCCATTTACCCCAAGGAACACGCACTTTGATACTTGTAGCAACGACTCTTTTCTGAGTTATGTACATTAGTTGAATACTACCGCTCAGGCGGAACTGCTACTTCAGGCGACTGACTATGCAACTATGATACAATCTGATCCGCCTACATAGTGTAAAATATTTCAGGGAAATACACATTATTTTTATCGATGGAAGTACACAATTTTCTCAACACTAAAGTATGCCTTGTTGTGTTAAATTTGTGGAGTGCTATCGCATTCTTAAAATGGAAAGTCATTTTGATACATTGTATTTGCTTGGGATTGTGGGACGTACATTGTATTACACTGTGTGTGATAGAATTATAACGAATTGGGTTTATCTAACATAATGTACAATAAAAACGAACGAAAAGTACACTTTTGCCCAGTCCTGTAAAGAAGTTATGTCTTTATTTCATCGTCGTCTGCTTGAAACAAACTCTCTATTACATTATTCTACTACTATGTGGGTTAATATAAGTTAATATGAATGGGTATTTAAGTTACGATCTTGCACCTACCTAAACAAAAAATGCCTCCTTCATTCATTCGTTCAAATAATTATGTAATTTGTTAAATTGTTTCACCAATTGAAACACAAACAACAAACAAAAAAAGAACTTTGTACATTTGAAAGTATGCGCCATAGTTACATTTTTTTTCTCAAAATTAAGCTACTAAACGACGTATTACACACTCGTGGACCCAGCGCGACTTCGTTCGCCTACACTTACTTTAGCCCTGACTACTCTATTTATATTTATTATTTCTTGCTTATAAACCTTCCCCTTGAATTACTCTATCTATGATTGAAAATCGCATTAAAATCCGTTGGGTAGTTCAAAAGATTTAAGCGTCCATAGGGATAGACGGCGGTAAGCGACTTTGTTTTATACCCATAGTATAAAACAAAGTTGCTTACCGCTTATAGATAGCCATTGGAGATATGTCAACAGACAAAACACTGTTTGCCAAAACATCATTTTGTGCAGCATAACTCTGAAAGGACTAACATTCGAAAATAGGTATCCAACGACACATATTACATTATTAACGACACAATTAACCATAACTATTGGAATGGGTAGCACAATCTATATAAGTCCCGACACCATCTAAATGCTATAAATAAACGTATATGTCTATATTCGGCTGCACTATAACATTAAAACAGGTTGAAAAAGAGTCATTTCAAAACGCAGTAAAAATATAACGACACCAATTTGTCCGACAACTTTACATCACAACGATCACGTCATAAAATCGCGCGCCATTTTAAATTATCGATGTAAAAATAAAACAGTTTTTTCACTAACATATTGAAGCGAAAATATTTCTGGCGCACGAAAAATTGCTCTAGTTAAGGGTCAGACATAAACTTCTGCAAGCATTATTCATTGTAATCTCAGACATTATCATAATACCTAGATGATAAGACCTAGGTTTTGAGAAACACATTGTGTGCGCAACTGATTTTTTATATTTATTGCTCTATAAATTTATGGCCCTTAGCTAAGCAATGTTTTGGTCTAGACCTGTCAGTGTTGAAGAGGTCTTCGGAGGTCAACAAGTAAAGATTGAAAAGTCGCTAAATATTTATACTTCAATTTAAAATTTAATGCCTTTCATTCTTTACCGTTCTCAAACAACAAGCTTTTATTTTTATCTTTGAACTTGAAACACCATCTTAACTTGCCAAGAGATTATGCGATCGAAGACCTGTCTAGAGCAACCTATTAGTGTTTCTAGTATACATAGGTAGGTACATAATTATGTAGTATACACAGTACGTTAGTAAAACTTGGGAAAAATGTCGAAAAGTTGTCGTGACGTCACATTAAATTCGTATTTACTCGGACGTTTTGTCAATATCCGGAGAAGGTTGTGAGATCCGACTCCTGGATACGGCCTAGTTGTGGCGTCTGAGGGCCCCTTAATGGGTGGGCACTCGTTTATTTCTCTGGCCAACAGCTTTGGTGCTCATAGAGATGTCTGGGGCGGAAATTTGATTCCCACACTCGGTGTCAAGGATTCCTTGGCTATTTGATTGATCGAATGATAGTAACGCGGTCGCCCCAATAATAAACTCGGCCTAGTTCCGAATTTTGTACGCGTTATTGGCAGCAGAAGGGACAGCGGACGAGAAAAATTGTGGAGTTGAGAGTTTGGTCAAAATTATGAGCAGTACCTACACAATGTTTAGCGATGCTAACTTTACTAAGTATACTTTACCTGCTTGTTTACAGACGTAACAATTGCCTGGATATGCCGAACCAATGCTAAATACGTCATCTTGGCGCTTATATCCCGGTTGTTCTCTTCTCGCGAGAGCCTGAGATCTGCCATGACCAGGATCCAGGATTTGGCAAATCAGCTAATTTCAGTAGAGCGACTGACGTCTGATCTCCGTGCCGTGACCCTGTTATCAGGGAAACCTAACTAGATTGGATCATAATTACACATTCAGTCGCCTGAATGTGCCGGTTTTCTCACTATGTTTTCTACTCAGAAAAAGTTATTGATACACGGCATTACTGAGGATAGAACATGGTACCTCTTGCTTACGAGTCGGACCCGCTAGTCATTACGCCATCGACGCCTAAACCAATGCTGTCTTACCTAAAAAATAATACTATCCAAATATAGTGAATGAGTCAAGTTTAGTTTCTCCGCATTTATTTTCAAATAAGGGGTAAAATAGTGCTGAAGTAGCCCAGTGGTCACCATACCAGATGCAGGAAAAAGCCCTGACAAAGCTTTACTAATTTTAAAGGTGATATGTCACCGAAATGTATAATAAAACCGTGAATTAGATGTTCAGCCATACTATGAATGGCGGAAACATTACCTTCCTATAGATTTTGGAGTCAAATCCCTTGAATCAACTATAACAAAGAACGAAACACTTTCGAAGGCGCACACAATACACTTTGCCGGCGCGAAGGCTCACAATGCTGAGGCTGCAATTACAACAGACGTTGTTCAGCAGATTGTATAGTCATCCATAACAAGGCTCAACATTGTCTGCCTTTTATCCACGCATGCTTTATTCCTGTTTTGCTTTTAACGTTCCATTTAGCCGGGCGTATTCCATTTCCATGGGCGGAGAGCGGGCCACCTTTGATTTATGCATCCACACCTGGTTCCCTTGAAAAAAGTCGAAAATAAATTCGGGCATAAGTCATCAAACATTTCTGCCTTATGCAGTGCGCGCTACTCCGCCGGTACCGGCAATACATTACCGAATATAGTGGATATTACAAGGTGAACTTTAGTGAATTTCTTGGTAGAACGGTTTTATATAGGCTGTTACATACACTCGGGTTGAGGCTTAAGGGTTTTATGGGATGCTCATAAAAATGATAGATCACAATATGGTATGCTCTTTACATAGTAAAGCGAAATGGTAAAGGCTTCCCCCATATCATGTTCGTAAGGTTATGGTGTTGTTTTTCGGATTTACCGTCGGCGATAGGAAAATATGTGCTATATTTATCGCTCTATTACTTGAATACGTTGGCCTTCTTCTATGAAACTACTTACGTAAAATAGCATCCGTTGAACTAATAAGATCTATGAAAACCACAGATGTGTGAGAAAAATAAGACTTCATAAAGTTTTAACATGATTGCAAATTTTGTCGTCAGTTTTGCCTTGAGCCAGATGTAATTTTATGAGTAGGTTTATAAATGTAGATCATTTTACCAACAAAGTTTAGGAGACAATCGGATTTGCTATTTCCAAGAGCGTGAAAATTTTTCTTGAATGAAAATTACAGTTTTATCGGAACATTCACAGGCAAGTGCCTATTACATGATGATAGAACAACTACTACTCACCTAATCTAGGGATGTCGATACATCTCACACATCAAAATTTATGACCTAAACTTCGTCCGTTATTGGTACTTTGGATGTATCATAGTTGCGTAGCGCACCACCAATTACTATTTACAACATGAACCTTAAGATTTATTGGACTATAACGTCACCAGACTAATTTGGATCCAACATTATAGAATAAAAGCGAAATATTCCAAAATTCCTTATACAGAGAAGGTTAATGTTTGGCAGTGGGCTGTTATGGGTGACCAAATGCCTCAATTTTGCGTACACCTACTTTACCCCTACCCATCATTTTTTCTTATTTATCCTTTCTAATAAACCTTTCTTTTGAATCATTCTATCTATTATTGGAAACCACTTTAAAATCCGTTGCGTAGTTTAAAAGCGTAATTAGATACATAGGGACAGGCGGCGGGAAGCGACTTTGTTTTACACTATGCACCTATATATGTGTATGTAGTTTCTGATGTTTATCAGAGATTCAATTAAAGATGTAATCGTTACATAAAATACAAGTAACTATTACAATAAAAACCATTTTATTATACCTATCGAATTAGAATAATTTTCCTCGCCCCAAAACATAACGGTAGCAAAAACACCCCTGCATAAATACTGGAGTTTTCTCTTTCTGGGAAATACAGCTTTCCTCGAGTACTTTTGGAAATAAAATAATACGAAGCCACGTTGATACGAAACGCGGGGTTCCCTGAAAATCTTTTGTCTCCACTCCGTATATCCTGGCAATTTTTCTTCGTTGTCGAACTATCTATAAATAACGTTGAAAATCTCTGCCACATAACAGATTGGCTATTCGAAATAGAATTAGCTACTTCTGGTTTCCTTTGGACTAGCTTTTGGAAGTAGGTTCGTCTGTATGTTAGTAAGTTATAGCTGTCTATTAAAATTGTACTAAAGTTATACATGCATTCAGAAAAGCAATAACTCACTAAGAATCATTATCACAGCTCATAACAGTCCACTGCAGGACTTAGGGCCTCTCCCACGAAAGGGGAAGTTATTGCCATAATCTCCACACTTGGCTGGCGGGTTGGAAAAAGCAGTTTTATAAATATGACAAGGAATAACGCTGCTGCTTATTTTACACCTATGGAGACTCTAGATCTTTTGCCTCGAAAACATTAGTCTCCTTGTACGACACCCACGAGTGTAAGAGATTGACGCTATTCTACTCTGCCGGACACCACACGGCCAGTCATGGGCCACGGTCACGAAGAATACCTACAGATAAATCTAAATTAAACCAAGTATAGAAAGATAATAAGATTTTGAGTGGATATTAAAAGCGTGTTCACGAATTTTTTTATCAAAAGAAAAATCTTCGAGGACTTACAAATTAAACATACATAAAAAGGCCATCAAATTATGAACTGTTAAATTTAAGCCGATTATAACGTCGCTCCCATAAAAAGTTCCCGAATCACTCTTAGGAACAACGGCTGGAATAATATCAATTAAGTGCTTAAGGTGAGAACGCACTTAAAGCACCGCCCCACTCGGCACAATTTATTAAAACTTTAGTGAAACTCTCAAAGAAATTGCTCTCAAACAGTAATTTTCGGGTAGTCGTAATATGGAAAAGACAGTATTTATTTATTTATAGTATTATACACAGACAGTAGACAGCTAATTTGAAAAAAGGTCTTCGAAAATTGCTTGTAAATGCAAAGAAATATTTTAGTCGGACGGTTTTCAATTTTAACTCATGATATGAAAAATTAAATATTTAAATGCATGATGCTGATTTTGTCTATTTTTTAACTGTTTGCTCTCGGTGTTGGCAAATGGTTCAAAAATATAACGCTAGCGGTTCCATAAAATTATTTGCTTTTGTAGATTATTTCCTTCCCGGGGTTTAATTCGTAGACCAAACAACCAATTTATATTGTGATCTCACATTCATCAGTAGATTGTGGTAGGCTCTTGACAAACTAGTTTAGCTAACTACTAGTTCTAGAATTCGACAAAGAATACCAGTGATAGGACTCTGTCAAGCTTCAAGGCTGTCCGTCTGGCAGGGACAACCGCCTTATCTATTTCTGCTGGCAAGAAATAATGCCTGCGTTGTTCTGTTCCAGTCTACATAATGAGGACGTTCGCTACTTATTCTGTATGTCTGTTATGATTTCACGGTTATACCACTGCACCGATTGTACTTAAATTCGGTTTGGAAATAGTTTATCACCTCAGGATGGGCATAGGCTACTCTCGCAGATGTAGATAGAATAGTCCAGGCGGGAGGAGCCGCGGGCGGAGAGCTATATTTTATTTCGAAATTAACTTATAAATAGTAAAAGAGGCCTCGGCATAACTGAATTTTACACGGGGGTGGACACGACACGTGTACAAGATAATGGAAAGAATTAACTTAGAACGGCCTACCGAATTTCCTTTAGTACACTTCGCCGAATTCACTCTTAGTCGACAGCTGGGGCTCTATTTTTGTACCACTCGCCTTGAGTCGAACCGTTTTCAACCCGAGACCAGTTTGACGTGAGTATCTGTGGCTGACGACCTGAGTGGTTCAGTGGTCAACGTTTGACGGTTGACGTTTGACGTTTGCCACGTTTGCCAACAGTTGACGTTTGCCACGCAAGAGGTCACGGGTTCGATTCCCGGCCGGGCAGAAATTGAAATAATGAATTTTAATTTCTGTTACGGGTCTGGGTGTTCTATGTTTAATAAGTATGTATTTAAAAAGTATATAAGTAGTTTATCAGTTATCTAGCACCCATAACACAAGCTTTGCTTACTTTGTGGCTAGATGGCGTTGTGTGAATTTGTCCACGATTATTTATTATTATTATTATTTATGTATTTGATTGCGGCATCGTAGCTACCGAATGGATAGACCGATTCGGATGTGATTTTATCTATTTGAAAGCCAGTTTCATCGAGATGGTTCTTAGCTTGGTTTCATTAATATCGGTTATGCAGTTTAGAAATTGTTTGAGTTTAAGTAAACTTGGTCGAGGGTTATTCAGCTTTTTCTGTCAAAAACATTATTTTTTAAATATATTTTGGCAACACCGAAAGCGAATTGTTCAAAAATAGGCACAAGCCTCATCAAAATATTGAATTTTCCATGTCGAGAATCAAAAATGCACATTAAAAACTATTCTAGGCGAGCGGTTCAAAAATAGGACCCCTGGTTCTACAACCAATAGAACGATTCGCCAACAACACCGTTCATCATAATACTTACTACGGTACTTTGCGAAGATTTTCTATCTTCCCAATCGTAACATAAACTAGCCTGCGAAGTGATTCACCTTTGTACGTGTATTGTAGCCAAGAAGGAAGGTAAAGAAATATTGTACAAAAATATCTTTTATAATTTACATTGGTAACACCAAAGGCGAAAGGTTCAAAAATAGCCACAATCAGTGTCATCAAAATATTGAATTTTTTTTTTAATGTCATACGGTAGGCAAACAGGCAAGCGGGCCACCTGATGGAAAGTGGTCACCACTGCCTATAGACATTAGCAACACCAAGAGTATCGCTAATGCGTTGCCCACCTCTATAACACGTTGCTCTGGCAGCAAAAAGCAAATGCCTCTCCACTGCCAAAGCCACGGTTCCCCAAATCCCCACCCCATGGAGCACTGGAAACCTTACTCACCGGCAGAAACACAATACTATTTAAAAGAGTATTATTTAGCTGCGATATTCTGTAAGGTGGAGGTACTTCCCCAGTCGGGCGGCTCCAATTCGAACGAGATACCCCGCTATGCCCTGCCTCTCTTAATTTTCCATGTCGAGAATCAAAATTGGACATCTAAAACTACTCTAGGCGAGCGGTTCAAAAATAGGATCCCTGGTTCTACGACCAATACAACGATTCGCCAACAACACCGTTCATCATAATACTTACTACGGTACTTTGCGAAGATTATTTCTTCCCAACCGTGACGTAATCTAACCTGCGAACTGATTCACCTATGTACGTGTATTGTAGCCAAGAAGAAAGGTGAAGAAATATTGTACAAATAATAATATTCTCCACAGGAAAATGCCTCGGATTTAACGACGTCAAGACACGACGTAATGAGAAATACTACGCCCAACTAATTTAGGGATAAGTAATTGGATATACTTAGGTTTAATTAGTCAGGCTGTTTTTGGTAAAATATGATGGGAGTGGTCAAAATAAAAAATTATGGACATAACCTAATGTAGGTATATTTAATGTACGTTAGGTTGGAGTAGTTTCTATTTACAACATACAGTAGAGAAACAGGCAGAGAGCGCACGAACGAGAGTGTCGGTGGCCGAACGGTTAGAGTATGCAACTCTTAAGCCAGAGGTCCCTGGTTCGAATCCCGCTCCGGCGATGTACCAATGACTGTTTTCTGAGTGATGTACATTAGTTGAATTCTAATCGATGCTCTTACGGTGAGGGAAAACATCGTGATAAAACCTGCACATTCAGGCGACTGGATGTGTAACCTTGATCCAATCTGGTGCGGTTCCCCTGGTAGCAGGGTCATGGAGGTCAGATGGCAGTCACTCCACTGTAATTACTTAACCTGCCGAGTCCTGGATCATGGTCAAGGCGGACCCCGGGCCCTCGTGCGTGAGAGCACAACCGGGACATTAACGCCAAGATGATGATTATTTATAGTAGAGAAACAGGCAAGCGGTCCACCTGATAAAAAGTGGTCACCGCAGCCTTTAGACATTATAGACTGTGAGAGTAGCGTTAGGTTATAATATAAGAAAAAAATCATTTTGTAGCGATAGTAGAGATTTAGGGACAAAACGTTAGTTTGCCGATGCACAACTTAGTACGTTCGGTATAGTAAAACAATTTTTTCACTGTCGCCTCCAACTTTTTAATTTTCATAGCGATAATAGTTACTTATAGAAGTGAAAAACCTGTCTAACTTAAAACCTCTTGATATTTTTGCTAGTCAGCTACATTAAAGTCACCAAAAAGTTATTCACCAAGAAGTTTTTTTCACTTATATACCCCGCACTAAAGAATATTTAAGGTATTATCGCTACGAAAAATCGAAAGTTCAGGACGGTAAAAAAATGGTTTTCGTGGTAGGTTGTGCACGGGCTCACCACCGTTTTGTGGATCTCCTAAACCTCACTTCAAAGTGGGGCTTTTCATGTACTCGGTGACGTAGGTGTCCTTACTGTCTATTAGCAACATCAATCGTTTCGCCCACATACTAAACCCCGAGACATGTTGCTCTGGCAGCCCCTCTATTGAAAAGGCCACGTCCTCCAAAACCTCACTCCATAGAGCATTGGAGACCTTAGTTAGTGCGATTGTTCTGTATGCGGATAAGATTCGAATCACACTCGGAGTAGAGCGCTCGTAGTCTGTAGAGATATCTACTAATTAAAGTTTAAGTATGTTATGTCACGGTGTCTTTATGTAATAAATGTTTTTGTCTTTATCTTTTTGTTACCTGTACATCAGATTTTAAGAATGGTAATTTTTATGTTAATGTTCCGGTTGTGCTCTCGCGCCAGGGCCAGAGGCCACGGGTCCGCTTTGATCTTGATCAGTATTCGGCAGATCAGGTAATTGCAGTGGAGCGACTGCCATCTAACCGCCGTGATCCGTGACCCTGTTAACAGGGGATCTTGACCAGATTGAATCATAGTTACACATATAGTCGCCTGAATGTGCAGGTTTCATAACGATGTTTTCCCTAACTGTAAAAGCATCGGTCAGTGTTAAACTAATGTCCATAACTCAGAAAAGTGGCATCCGACGCTTCTATGCCAAGTATGCTACAAGTATTTTATTGTACGATGAATAATAATATACTTACCCATATTTAAGAAGAAAATCTATTCTATGCGTAAATTTCACTAGGTCAGAGCGTGTTGGATTAACCGATATCTGTGCAAAAGTTGAGTACTTATGGACATTGCGATGGCATTTAAGAGTATTTCTCTTTGTTCTTTGATATAATCTCAATTACCTTAGCCGTGTGGTGTCTTCGCCGTGTAGTTATTTTTAGTTTTCGTATCGTGCGCTAATAAACGGAATAAAAAACGTAGTAGAAATTAATATTCTATAATGTTTATCACTAGAAAAGCCTGTACTGTACACCGAAACAAACAATATCACGTAGCTTTTTTCTCTGTGATATTACGGACGGCTTCGACCCTATGAAAAGTAATAATACACTTCCAAACTTGGCCAATAATGTTCCTCGGTAATCTCTCATAAAGTGATTCTTTCATAAGTAATATTGGGAACACAATAATTGGATTACAACTCGTGGAAAACTTTCTGGCGTTATGAGCCCCACGTTCTTCGCCTTCTTTGGGGGCTTACGTAATCAAAATTCGACAGCTTATGTCCTGTTATTGGCCGAGTTTGTAACTTTAAACAGTGAATTATGTAAACGTATTGATTTGAGAAGTGTATGAGCGTCGGTGGCTTAGTGGAGTGTCCGACTCGTAAGCGAGAGGTACTGGGTTCGAATCCCACTGCGGCCACGTTATGTACATAAGTTGAATACTAACCGATGCTCTTACGATGAGGGAAACCAACGTGATGAAACCTTGACATTCAGGCGATTGTATGTGTAACCATTATTCAATCTGGTCGGGTTCCACTGGTCACGGAGATCAAATGGCAGTCGGCCCATTGTAATTACCTAATCTGCCAAATTCTGGATCATGGTCAAGGCTGGCACCGGGCCGTCTTGTGCGAGAGCACAACCGAGTCATTAACGCCAGGATGATTATATTGTTTTGAGAACTGTGGTATTAGATTGAGGAATGGTTTTACCTCCGTATTCAGAAACTTTACTATGTGGTTGCACAGTGCGCGCGTACGTACAGGGTTCCAACTAGGGTTCCCAACTTTTATTAGACCAAATATAGTATTTTCGGGTTTAGAAGCCATAAAAATATAGTAGATAGGGAAGTAACCAAGAAATATATAGTAGGTTTTTTAAATAAAATGTACGTACCCACAGAAAGTGTACGTACCTATATTATTTCTTAAATGTATATTTTCTACATCATTGAGCTACATCGCTGTTTTGTTTTATTTGACTTGAGTTTGACGTCATGTCATACAAATGTCAAGACTCAAGATCGTTCTGAAATATTCGATTTGCATCAGGAATTTTTTTCTTTTGAGGATCTTAAGGACGCGTTCCGTTTTGCGGCAAGTGGAAAGTTGTGCTAATTAAATATAGTAGTTTCGCCTACTATATTTTAATTTTTAGTTTATAGTAGGTAGACTCTTAATATAGTAGGATACTATATTATATGTATAGTAGGGTTGGCAATCCTAGTTCCAACTGACAATACTCGAATTTGCGATCGGCACTATGTGTCCGTCAAAGAGATTGAAATTGAACAATCGTAAAGCCTCCATATTGAACGCAGTACGTTCACTTAGCCGACGAGTTCTGTAATAACGTATAATAAAACTACTTCACTTAGACAAGTACCTAATTAATAATTTTTAATATTATTTTAATTTAATTAAATGTACCTAATGTTAATACGGGTGCTACACTGGGTCGACTTAATATTTAATCTATGGTTTTGACAAAATACTGAGTACATAAAAAGGAGTAAGTAGTGGCAGAAAAGTGATGGACATTTAAAATACTACTACCTGCCTACTTAGGTAAGTATCTCTTGAATAAATGATTACGGGGCAGATACATAAAACACAAAGTAAAATGTTTACTTAGCTTTGATAGCTTGTATTTCTTAGAAGGACGCGGAAGGAAGTAAAGTTCTGATCCTAGATCACAGACTAGAGAGAGAAGGCTATGAGTATTGCCAGCAGTAGATTAGTTTTTGTAGAGGAATTGTCTATATTCCAACACTATTTATTTATTCCACAAACTTTACAGATTTACAGTTTAAGAACTAATACACTGTAAAATTAATATTAGATACACCTTCAAAAACTAAACTACTATTAAACTAACTTACGTAAAAAAATATCTCATTTCCCTCCTATACTTAATTTTCATGCTGGTTGTTGTTAACACGAGGTTACCTCTTACCATCAAGGACGGTTTATCATCGCAGAAACAAGAATAAATACACGTAACCGCAACCAGACAGCGTAAGCGACAAACAGTGTGTGTCTCAGGGAAGCATAATACAGATATATCATAACACATACCAAGCCAAGTAAAGTAAAACGTGTATTCTGTTGACTGCTTGAAGTATGCCCCAAAGTGCGACTGTTTTATCTTTCTGTTTACGAGCACAGAGCGTTATATGTGGCAGTTTGCGAAATTTAAGTCGAGTTTACGCTTATTTTACATTTTGCCGGAGAAAGTTGGGGGAACTGGAGACGTAGGATCTTAAAATGATGCGAAATGCAAAATACAATTCCGTTTTGTCGCTCACTTAACATAATTTATTTGGGCTGTGTATCTTAAGTCGCGTATGAGTGACGCACGCTTAATATACTTTCAACGTAATGGCGAAGTAGGCAGCAATTGCAAACATTGCTTGTTATTATCTTCGGGTTTTGAATCCCTTTTAGGTACCTATAGCATACTATATGTATACTAATACTACCACGCAACTACAAATATTGTAAATGCGAAAGTTTGTAAGAATGGGTGTATGGATTTTTAATTTTGTTACCTATCACTTCACTTGAAAACGATTAAACAAATTTGGATTAAATTTGGCAGTAATGTAGCTAATAGCCCAAACTCACGCAAAGGCGATAATCAATCTCGAAATTCTATGTAAATCAGACGCAGCTTGCAATTTTATGCAGACGCAGTCGCGGTCAAGATTTAGTATTATACATGGTAGCATTGTACATCGTACAGTCTACTTTTGAGGTAAAACCTAAAACTATATTTGTGGTCAATGCTAATATGCCAAAAAAAAAGAAATCCACCCAAAAAAAAGTGTACAGAGAAACGTGATGTGTTTCATAGAACCTCTATTCCGCTCAGATGCATTTCCTTTCCGATACGATAAACTTGCAAATTGTTTGATGTGTGCGCTTGGTCCGGAACAACGTGGCTCGAATTTGATATTGGGGCGAGAATTTGAAACACGTGTTTGCTATTAAGCACTGGTAAATATTTATTGCCACATATTTCGAGAGAGTCTGCCAAAGTTATCTGTCTGGGAGGCAGGAATACTAATAATATTGCCTGGAAGGCGAGAATGTTTCGGTGTATTTGTTACATTGTCTCTAAAGTTTGACTAAATGTGTTGGTTTTCGTAAGGTGCCCAAGTGGTCAATACAAAGTTTAAGGCTTTGTGTTCGGACAATGGAGATTCGAATTCCACTAGCGTCTTCTATTTTGACCTTGTAATGTTCAGTTTTATTTGTGCTGTTTTTCTGACGTATGTCTGTTATAATCGTCATCTATTTATCTGACAGTTACTATGACAACTGTACAGAGTTTCCTGGACAAAAAACTCTGATGCTTATGATAAATATTATAGATATGCCATACGTTCAGATTTAACTCTACGCGTAAAACACACTGGAGGAACAGTAGAGTAAAAACACACTGGAGGAAGAGCAGTGGGTAGCGCAGGCCCAGCAGTTCACTAATATACGGTTTTAAGCTTTATCTCCATTAGAAAACGCATACTATCGCTTGATAAATTAGCCTGGCCGGTAGCGCACACACGCAACTCAAATATTGGCAGTTAGAACCCTGTGCTTTCATAGCTAGTTTAATAAAAATAAGACAAAACTTAATAAAAAACTACAGTGATATTTGACGATAAACTGTAATATTTTATCAGATGATTCGATCGATACTCGCAATGTTTTACTGCTGTATTTAAATGAAATCTACTCGATTGTGAATAAATAAACAATAACCTGTCAAACTTGAAATTTGTGATTGGTGTTGCCATTTATACAGCATATTCCATTCTTTAGAAAATAAATGGATTTAATGTATTCGAAGGTGCTTGCTAACATTAAGGATGTGCTATAAAAGCACATGTGAAGTTGTATTTGGTTACGTATTATTTTGGTGAAACAACAGCTGGTTTGTATGTTACATATCAAGTTTTTATTCAATAGACAAAGTATAGCACCAGTTCTGACTTATAATTATTATTCAACACTTAGTATAAAGAACGCCTCATAGTAACAAAATACGGCTGCCTATCACGAATTTTGGCATTACTTATTATTTTTAACATCAAACATTTTATATACTAAATCAACACTAAAATGGGTCGCCTGCGTAGGGCGCCTCTGGGCATTTGGCTTTGAATTCAAGATCAATTTTACTTTAAATAAAACAACCTTTGTTTTTACAAATTTCTAAAACAGCGTGGTTTACGATCATTTATTTGAGTTATAATGTTTGTTGTAATGTCAATTCTAACATAGCAATACCTATTAAGTTATCCACTTTTGTATGCACTGTGATGATGTGATACTTTCTTGAATAAAGTTTTAGGCGCTGTTTAATTGGCAACGGTCATGTTGCCATGGTGGAAAGATGGACGTCGCTCGACCAATAGGAGACCTCAAAACCGCGCGTCGCACGCACGACTATGGTCGCACAACCGTTGCCAATTAGAACAGTGCCTTACTTTCTAGCTTTCCTAATCTCGACCCGAATTTCACTACCTACACTCAGATCAAATATGGAATAAAAATGGCATGTTGTCTACAGTGACATGATGCCGGTTTCATAAACATGTGTGCGATGGCACAGTTTGGTTGTCAACAGGCCCAGGCCTAGTTTGGTTGTCAATGTGTGCATGTGATCGTGTAAGTACATACAGCATGGCGTAGTTTTGCGTGCGTCGGTATGTTGTTTACAGGATTCTGTCTTTATTTCTTACTAGCAGCCGCCCCTGCTTCGCCCCGGCTTCGCACGGGTACCACTACGGGTACACGGGTATATAGCCTATGTCACCCGAGGATAGTGTAGCTTCCCAACGGTGAAAGAATTTTTGAAATCGGTCCAGTAGTTTCGAAGCCTATTCAATACAAACGAACAAACAAACAAAAAATCAAACCTTTATAATATTAGTATAGATTAGGTCTGAGTACCTACGTTACTATTATTTCTCCACACGCCACATACTCAGTTTGCCATGTTTTATCGATTCTCCAACCGTTTATATCCAACCGTCTAGATATTACGCATCGTCTACACCAGCCCATGCTCATCCAGGTAGTTTATTATGTTTGCCTACTGGAGCGCCGGTACGGTGTCTTGAGTGCGCTCAAACTTGAATTGAAATACGTACCGTGTACGTAATTTACTGAAATGCTGCACGTCGTTCTCATTTCTACACGTGGATTGGCTTTATAGCTTTTTGGAGCGGCTTCTTGGTATTGAATGCGTGGGAATAATGGCGTTGTCGAATTGTTGAAATAGACGCGCAATTTTCGGGGAAATTATTATGACATAAAATGACTAATGAAAAATTTAATTAAATATAATAGGATCACGGTAAGTCCGATATCAACTAACAGTAGTACAAATTATAAAGTGTGGATATGACAGTGATCTGGGGATAATCTGTCCTTGTCAGTCCTTATTGTAAACATTTAGTTATTTGGTCACGATTAGCTTGAACTTTTGTCTAAATTATTAATCATGGTGAAAATTATCTTCCGCACTGCCTTTATAATAGTTTGGCCCATTATTTCATGATATTTTTCTTAACTTACGAAAATAAACAGTCCTACAGAAATAAATTTGTTTGTTATGACTTTTATGAATGACGTTCTATGACTGATAAAAAACTTAGCATAAGTTCATACATTTTTTTTAATATGCGATTCGAACTTAGCGTGGTCTTATTATAGTACAAACTGTCCTCTCTATTCTTCTGGGGTAATTTTGAAACTCGAGGGTGTCGTACAAGGTGAGTGACGGTTATTAATGTAAAAAATCTAAAGCCTCGGTAGTAGGCTGGAAAATGGGCAGCAGTGTTTTTAATTTATAACCCGCCTGCTAAGCGTGGAGATTATGGCAATAACCTCCCTTCTCCTGGGAGAGGCTCTTAGTCCTGCAGTGTACTGTTAGGGGCTCTGATGATGAAATGTCTTAAAAAAATAAAATGAGTTTGCAAACCATACGTTATTATTACAAATTTCAAATATGGATTGATTACCGTATAAATCACTCACACACGTACAAGGGGCTTTATTTAAGTTGCTATGCTACTCCGCAGATAAGAAAGACAAGGCAAGGAGCAGCAGCGAAGAGATTGCAGCAATGCTATTAAGTAAATTTTATGATGGCCAAAGTCCAAGTGGATTGTTACAGTCTGATGACGGACATCATGAGTATCTATTTCAAAATTAATATTTATTCAAAGGTTTACGCATGATAACGTGGATTGTAACTTCAACTGCAATAATAGTAGTACAATTTATAAGCAAAAATACAATTTTAAAATGTAACATTCTCAAGTGCACCGAAGAAAATTCTCATTACAAACTTTCAACTACACTTTACCCCGACAAATCGAAATAATTTTACATTCTACTGCTTTAAACTGTACAAAGTTGTTCCTTGTCAGAGATAAAATCGCTATTTGCAAAGACAATGACTTCGCCCTTTAGGCGTTTTGAACTTTAGATGGCTTAACTTCTAACAGGTATTTAATGATGGCAACAGTAAAACTGTAGCTACACAAAGTATTATTTACTCTCGCTTCGTTACTCTCAATCATTTGTAATATTAAAGTAATTATGAAACTCTGGGTTTAGGTAATCATTTTTTGATTACTTGTGACTTATTTTATTTATATTATATTATATTATAGAAATTATTATTAATAATATATTTATTAATATTGATCGTCAATATTAATAATTTTTTATTAATATTGACGATCAATAAAAATCACTTGATTTTCAAGTCTAAAAATCCTTCTGGGCAGGATCACTGCTTTATCTATATCCGGGGCAAGATGCTTTTGCACTATGTAGTGCTTTATTGCAATTATTAATGATAGATTAATGTGTATATATCTAGCGGGTTCACTCGAGCTTGATCGAAAAATCTAGTGTTTTTTCAATTCATTCTGTCAACTGTGTAAAATTTTAGTAAGCTACCATTTTGCACCAGGCCTTACCCGGGGTTTACCCGTTTGCCTACCGTATCACATAAAAAAGCTTAACTACTCATCGTTTCATGTTGTATATGCATTAATAAGTAATGAGGAGATCCAACAGTGATATGAAGAAGTAAAGGATTGCCAAGCTTAAGTGGCAGTGGGCAGGGCACATAGTTCGCAGAACAGATGGCCGATGGGACAGGAAAGTTCTTGAGTAGCGACTATGTACCGGAAGACGCAGCGTGGGTAGGCCTCACACTAGGTAGACCGACGGTAAAGATCGCAGGTACCAGCTGGATGCGGAAGTCGCAACACAGGCCTTTGTGGAGATCTCTGGGGGAGGCCTATGCCCAGTAGTGGGCTTCTTTCGGCTGATATGCATAGATATATGCATTAACAATGTTCTTGTAATACCCAGACCATCCTTGATGGGATCTCGACTATGAGTCTCCTTCTAGATAGTTGCATAGATGGCTTGGTTCTAGGGTTGCTGTATCGTTTCTCTCTCTGCGAATGTCTTAGCCTCAGAAAATGCCTTGTATCATCATCAACAGCCCATCACGCCTCCCAAACCCTATCACGATTTGTGTCATGAGCTCTTTCGTTGTACGTAGACAGGGTCAGTCGGGTCGGGAGCCCAAGTCTGCTAATTTTATTTAACCGAGATGCTCAATTCAATTAATATTGAGAAAAATGAGTATTCGGTATCAACAGAGTCGTAGCGAAATCGTAATTCACTCTCATTTGAATAACTATTCCTCCTACCTGTTGACCTCTCAAATCTACCACGAGACTGTCGTTTTAGTCTACAGTCGAATTACAATCATGCTAGAACATATAATTGGTCTTAGATTGGTAGCAGAATACCAAAAACTGCGAGCGATTTGTAAATTAGCAAACTTGAGACCCCGGCAAAATTTTTGGAACAGATTACCATGGCCGCGTAGTCAGGAATAGGGAGTTTTTTTATGCTATGCAGTGGCAATCAAGCTGAGCGCCTACCTGATGGTAAGCGGTAACTGTCGCCCGTAACATTAATGATTCATGCATGTAGGTTTCAGGCAGCAAAAATGCAGATCCGAAGGTGCGTTGTCACTGCGGGACGAAGATGAAATGCATCATGCCTGTTTACGCTGGCTACTTTATTCCTAAAACTGGAACACAACAATGCAAGCGTTGTTATTTGGCGGCAGAAATAGATAAAGCGTTGTACTTACCCAGGCGGACTCAGGTTTGACAGAGTCCTACTACCTGATAAATGCGGTGTCCGGTGGTATAGAATAGTACAACCCCTTCGAATTATGGGTGCCGACAACAAAACAACGAATGCCTGAGAGGCTAACCAGAAATCTGAAGAAAATGGGCAGCAGCATTATCTGTTGAGTATTTTCGATACTGCGATTTCCAACTAGGGTTGCCAACCCTACTATATTAAAAATTAAAATATAGTCGGCGAAACAACTATATTTAATTAGCACACCTATACCACTTACTGCAAAACGCGTGTATAAAATCCTCAAAAGAAATTTTTTTCTGATGCAAATTGAATATTTCAGAACGATCTTGAGCCTTGACGTCACGGCATGCAAAACGTGACGTCAAACTCAAGTCAAATAAAACAAAACAGCTATGAAGCTCAATGTAGCAGAAAATATACATTTAAGAAATAATATAGGTACGAACATTTTATTTAAAAACCTACTACGTATTTTTTTATTAATTTTTTACCTACTATATTTTTATGGCTTTTAAACCCGAAAATACTATATTTGGTCTAAAAAAAGTTGGCAATCCTATTTCCAACCCATCCAACCCACCCAGTAAGGAAAATCCTTTCCTAATGTGAAGAAGGTCCAAGTCCAGCAGTGGACTGTTATGGGCTTGATGATGATGAGCTGCAACGCTTTAAAATTTCATCAATCCGTTCAGTAGTTTCTGCGTGAAAGAATAATCTACAGCCATCCATTAGGAACTTTCGCATTTATAAAATTAGAATGCTATTTTCGTTGGATAAGATTTTTTTACATTTTCCGAGCTATGTAAATAAGAAGTCAGATGGCAGTAGCTCCACTGTAATTATTTGATCTGCCAAATCCTGGATCATGGTCAAGGCGGATCCCGGGTTCTCGTGCGCTAGAGTACAAACCGCGACATTAACTAACTAAGCTAAGATTATTTCTTTATTAGTTGGATAGGATATCCAACAACAACTATAAAATATCTGCTAGAACAAATTCTAATATTCAAATGCGATAGGTATTGCAATTGAATGATCTTGCGTCCGAGTGTTGCCCTCATATAAAATGAGAGATGGTCATGGCAACATCGGTTGGAGGAGTGGATTCCGCTGTTACTGCCCGTGCCTTGCATCCCGATAGCGAAATGCTGCATTCGAGAATTTTATTTCAACGTCTCTTAGCATGAGGAGGGATTCAGATAGTTTTGTTAAACTATTCCTTTTTTTGTAACTATAATAACTAATTACCGATAGTATGACTCTTTCAAGCTTTGAGGAGTAAGCCTGGATTGGTGCAAGCCAAGCAACAATGTTTGTATTGTGTTGTTCCGGTTTGAAGGTTAAGGTCCTTGTGGCTTAGTCTTAGTCCTCACAGTGACAACGCACTTGTGAATCTGGGGGCCTATTCCATTTGTGATACCTTGCTTTAGATTTTTTTTCTAGCCACAAAATCTCGTTTAATATTGCCACTGAAATTGAAGCCAATATCTTCGACAATCGCGAAATATCGAAGATGAGATTTGTGGTCAGAAAAATTACTAAATTGCGATGTCACAGCATTTTTGTTCCATGAATGAAAGTGCATATAAATCTAAGATGTCATCAGCGACAAGTGGATTGTCTACTAGTTTATCACTGAGTAGTGTAAAAGAACTAGGCCTCAACATGCCAACAAATGTACTTTGCAAACAAGTAATAAACGTCTGGAGCCCTCTGAAACCTTTTCCCATCCTTCATAAAGAACTTCCTGTAATCTGTAATCAAAAGGTCTCCAGGGAGCACCGTCCACAACGTACAGGAAGTTCTACTTGAATTTGTTATAAGTTTCATACGTATGGTTCGCAACTACTTACCTATTTCGGCTGTAAAGGGTGAAGCGCTATGTTGGTTTATTAGTAACGTCCTGGTTTAAATATTTTTTATGTTTCGTGGTTAAAAAAATCATCATCTTGGCGTTAATGTCCCGGTTGTGCACTCGAGAATGAGGGCCCGGGGTCTTGACCATGATCCAGGATTTGGCAATCAGGTAATGACAGTGGAGCGACTACCATCTGACCTCTGTAACCCTGCTACCAGGGAAATCTGTCCAAATTGGATCATGGTTTTTGTATTCAGTTGCCTGAATTTACAGGTTTCATCACGATGTTTTCCCTCACCGTAAGACCACCGGTTAGTACTCAACTAATGTACATAACTCAGAAAAGAGTCATTGGTACATTTCCGCAGCGGGATTCGAACCCGGTAGGTACTTCTACCGACGTTTTGTGGTAATGGTAACAAATGACGTGGCCTAAAATACCTGATGTATTACTAGGCCAACCCCTATGGGTGTGCACCTAGCCCTCGTTTCAGATCTTTCCAGGTTCAAAGAAATTTCAAATGTTCACTATAATTGAGTTCCTTACGCCGGCTCCCCGAGATATACGAGTAGGAACTTAGTGGAATCGATTCTCATAAGGTACGTGATGAAGATCCTGATATTGAAAGTACCTACCATGAAAGGAATGTAAAAGACTTTTGATGTTCGCTCTTTTAATGCAGAACGTGCTTCAGCTGCTTACGATCGCAGTGTAGGTACTTAGCATAGTTATTTTTGAAAATTTTCTTTGTTTCCTGAGGTTTGACTTTGCCACCAACGCTAAATGATTACAAATGTCATGTTAAATATCCCATGGAACTTGTAATACAACTTGTAACAGTAGTTAGAAATAGGTGAAGATATACAGTAATTGACCACTTAAGCTCCTTCACTTTCATTTTTGTGGTATAAATTTATTTGCTTAGTTAGGTGAGATGGTCCGGCGTGCCTAATAAAGCTATCTGAGCAACGGTCACCAGATAAGGTGGTCGCGTCCTAAATGTATGGTTTAACGTGAATACGTTCAATGGATGACACGATGCTAGGTCGATCTAGTCACTCGCTACGTGTCATAAAACCTATGCGCCTCACGCACAACATGAAGCGGTCTCACCGTCGTGTGTGAGCTTAATAGAAAATGGGTTGTACAAAGACCGTCAACGATAGTCCATTTAACCTTATGAGATTAAAGTTTGGTGATCGGTTTATAAATGCCTTAAACTGTGATGTTAATTCCTCTCTAGTGTCTATGTAAGATGATATGACAGAAACTTACAATAAAACTAATTATGAAATCCGAACACGTTTCCTAAGGCTAATTCCTGATAGAGTGGGCAAAAAACCTGTAACGTATAAAAACCACGCTGCCCAGTTAAGACTAATTATGATTAATAATTAATTAATATCGTTTAAACAATTATTCGTTCAAATCAAATCACTACATTTACATAATTGAAAGTCAAAGCGTCATACTTGGTTTGCAAAATTAAAACATATAATCAAACATAAGCTTAATTAAGCCAATTGAAGTAAAACAATTAGTCAATATAAATAATATCTTATTAGACAAGTATTCGACTCATTAGCGCTGCGCTATGTTGTAAATATGCATGGAGGGAAATTGGATGTGGTGTTGCTATCAGAAAGGGTGCAAGGTGTAGTCGTTCGTGAAGATTTGGATAGTAGCTTAGTGCCGCATGTTGATATGTATCATCCGCCGCTTGATGTAACGGTACCTATCCATAGCTGCACAACGAGGCGTCAACAAAATCTGCTAGCTCCTGGAAATATCCAACCACATAAAGATTGTAACTTTGCAAAAGCCGATTATACCTTACTCTACCAGTTACTAGACGAAGTCTGTTGGGATGACGTAACGAATAATCAGAATGTTGACGACGCAGTAGATATATTTTACAAAATTATTTATAATATTTTCGAAACATGTGTACCTAAGAAAAACAGATCTAAAACATATCATAGGCAATATCCTACTTGGTTCACTGCTGACATTATTAAAAAATTAAAATATAAAGCTAAATTACACAAATTATGGAAGTCTAAAAACTGCCCAGATTACTATAAAAAATTCAGTGAATTGCGAACACAATTCAAACATGACTTAAAACAGGCCTATAACTCTTATATTGCTGAAGTCGAATATAAAATTAAAGATAACCCAAAAGCCTTTTGGCAGCATGTCAACAATCTTAGATCGACTGGAGGGTTTCAAGCGAGTGTCACCTATCAAGAAAAAGTATATGAAGGTTGTGAGTCAGCTACCGCCTTCGCCAACTATTTCTCTAGTGTGTTTCATCCAAACAAGCCCAAATTAGATCCGAATCAAATGGAAAATGACAATGTTTCTAGTAACGATTCTAATTATATACACATTACAGAAATTAGAGATGAAGATGTAATAAAAGCAATAGACAAATTAAAACCAAGAAGTGCTATAGGTCCAGACTGTATTCCCCCATACGTTATAAAAGGATGCAAAAACCTATTAATAAAACCGTTAATTCACATTTTTAACATTTGTCTTAAAAGCGGTAAATATCCCACGCAGTGGAAAATGTCACGTGTTACACCAATACCAAAGGCAAAAGACATTACCATGGTAGATAATTATAGACCGGTAGCAGTATTATCCTCTTTATCAAAAGTCTTTGAATCAATTCTTTACAGTAATATATATCCCCAAATCAAACCCTATCTATCCGACGCACAACATGGTTTTACATATGGACGATCTGTAGACACAAACCTTTTAATTCTTACGGATACTATTTCAGGTCTTATGGATACAGGCACACAAACAGACGTCATATACTTAGATTTTAGAAAAGCCTTTGATAAAGTAGACAATGACATCCTACTGACTAAACTCATTGATATAGGATTTAGTCCTACATTAATAAATTTGTTTGCAGATTATTTACGTGAACGACAACAATTTGTCAAACATGGTCCTTATATGTCTGTCCCCTATCATACCAGGAGTAAGCCAAGGCTCTATTCTTGGACCATTATTGTTCAACTTGATGATTAATGATCTAAACAAAGTAGTAAAACACAGCAAGTGTTTACTTTATGCTGATGACCTTAAAGTTTTTCGAATCATCAAAGAATTAAAAGACTGTGATTTGCTACAGGAAGACCTCAACGCTTTAGTTCAATGGAGTTTGGACAATAAAATGAATTTTAACATCACAAAATGCTCCGCAATGACGTTTACTCGCTCTTTAAAACCCATAAATCGGGATTATTATCTGGATAAAAAACTCATTACGAGGGTCCATTCAGTAAAAGACCTAGGTGTCACTTTTGATGCTGCTTTATCCTTCAATGATCATATTAGATCTATTGCAGTTGACTGCTATCGCCGTTTGGGATTCGTCATACGTAACTGCAGAGTTTTTAATAATCCTACCGCAATCAAAATCTTGTACCTAGCTTTGGTGCGAAGTAAAATTGAATGTGCATGTATGGTATGGGACCCAGCTGAAAGCAAGTACATTCTGTTATTAGAAAAGATCCAAAAAGCTTTTTTACGATTCCTATTTAAAAAAGTATATGGCTATTACCCTTTCTTATATCCTACCAAATACTTGTTAGGGATGCTAAGATTTCATTCGCTTGAGACTAGACGCATTCAGCAGTCAATTCAACTGGCTTGTCGTCTTATGCGCGGCGAATCTAACAGTCCGGAGTTGGTATCGAAGGCGTGTAGGCTCTACGTCCCGGACCGCTACCTGCGCGCTCGCCGCCACCACCTGCTGGCGCCGCCCGCCGCGCGCACGCTCGCGCATCGCCTCATCGCCGCTCCCCGATACCGCTCGCGCTATCGAGACTCCAGGCCCTACTGACAGCAACACCAAGTCTTGATGTTTTCGCCGATTCATGGGGCGAAATTATGCGAAAGACCCTAAGTTTCTCAGAAACCTGTACAAATTAAGTATATTTTATTACCTTAATGTACCTACAATATTAGGCTATGCTTGTACTTATTCTTATTTTTGTTGTTCTTATTTTATATGTTTAATATTGTTTACATAATTTAGGCTTAAGCTGTAATGTAAACATTATTCCTAAATAAATAAATAAATAAATAAATAAATGTTGGAGTTAGCAAATCTAAGCGTTCGTAGACGCCAATAGTTTTTACCCGACTTCGACAGAAAGAGCGTTATGTTTTTAAATTTAGATTATTAGCATCCCATCACAGTTACAAAAATATTTAGTTTATAGCCCTATAGTTTTTGCCCGAGGCATCGTCCAACCAATTTCAAATCTCTAATTTTATGAAATTATAAGTTTCCCATAGATACAAACTTTCACCCTCTATCTCACCCCTACCGATTTACTTTTACAGATAAAAGTACTTGTTTAAAACCGTGTCTGAAAATTTTTAAGCCTTCAATCTCGCGCTAAGTAAAAAATTTAGATAGCATAATTGCCAAAAATTCACACAATTTTTTAGGGATTTAAACGAAACAGGCGGAGATAAGAATAATGCCACAACAAACCACCTAAGCCAGCCATGCGAGGTATGACACCTTCACAAAAATAGCTCATACAAAAACACGGAAAAGCGGTTCTGGAGTAAGTGCTCTTACAAACCTCACGGACACTGTACATGTATTTTCTGTGGAAGAAAATACAACGGACAAAAGCCACGGGTGCAGGGCCAACAAAGTGGACATTTGACATTACGACACACTCCACACCTAACACATTGTCCGAAAAGCGGCCGTCCGCCTTTTGAAATTCGAAGTATTGTAAAAATATTTATTGAATTCTAGCGTGTTAGGTTAAGGAATACCAGAAAGTATTTCCATCGGATTATAACATGGGATCCTTTCAGAGGTTGGTATATTGTAGGTCTAATTAGAGGTGGGCATGGGCACCACACTAGTAATGCCCCTGGTGTTCTGGTGGTAGGCGGCGGTGACCACTTTCCATCAGGAGGCCCGCTTGCCTGTTTGCATAATATACCCCTGGTGTTGCTAATGTTAGGCAACGGTGACCATTTTCCATCAGGTGGCCAAAACATTTATGTACTAGGTAGAGCGCTTGCCATTTACATGTTATATTAAATAAAACACCTAATAAAAGTGAAATTGCATATTAAATAGTCTCTGCCTACCTCACCCAAGCCGTGAAAATATGTAAGTTCATATCTGCAAAATTTTAATAACTCTCCCTTCGAATTTCAGAATGCCCTGAAATGTTTAAATATTATTCCCATTACAAATGTTACCCTTCATAACTTTACCTATACTTTTATTGTCATAAAAGGTATGAAAGGATCGTGGGGCGGCGTAAATGAATTTATTGAAAACAACTCCTTCCGGGAACTGTTATAAATTCCCCCGGTTTAGCTGCGGCGACTTTAGTGCCCACAAATACATTGAAACTACGTACACCCACATAGATAAATGGCAGCGGTCTTCTGCCGACTTTGCAATTAAAACTTATATAGAACACACTATTAGCAAAAACTGTAGTGAGGCGAAATTATTGAATACGGTTTCGGAATAAACAATGGTCATTTTTGACAAAGATTTTGCGATGCAAATTTTTCAAATGCATTGTTATTAATTTTCAATTAAAAAACGTATTGCATTACTTGTTATTACTGTAGATATGTAAGTGCGTATGTCTATGTTAAGCAATTTAAATAGTTAAATAGTAAATCGAGGGATATTTTGAAAGTGTGTAGGTTTTTTGACAAGTGGGGTTTTTTATGTAATACGGTTGATATTCCACCTGAAGAATAAATTATTTTGATTTTATGATATTTCATTAAGTACATACAAATTCACTCACGCTCCTATCCCATGGGTGTAGGCAGAGACTACCGAGTGCTACAAGCTACGATCCTGACACACCTGTCCTGCCTCCTCCACATTCACATATCTTTTCCTGCATTTACACCGGTTGAGGGTACTCCTGACCTGCCCTTTTTGGACCAAATAATTTATGTGATCAGTATATGTCCTTCTCAGGCGCCCCTACCGTCCCTTCTATTCACACGATAGATACCTTACGAAAGCTGTTTTTCATCCATCCAGTCTACGAGTTCACACGATCGCAGCATACTTCTTTCAATCCTAGTCACCACACCACAACACCCTTCAGCTTACAACGAACTCTTAAAACTATTCCTCATTTATCCATTCTTCATCATCATCATCATCACAGCCCGAAATAGTCCACTGCAGGACTTAGGGCCTCGCCCACGAAAGGGGAGATTATTGCCATAATCTCCGCGCTTGGCGGACGGGTTGGAGATCGCAGTGTTTAAATATAACAATGGAAAATGCTGCTGCCCATTTTCCAGACTACGGAGACTCTTGATCTTTTGCCTCAAAAACATTAGTCGCCTTGTACGACACCCATGAGTGCAAGGGGTTGGTGCTATTCTACTCTGCCGGACACCACGCGCCATTTATCCATTAGATACTTCTAATTTAATAAAACAAGTTGTAAGCCATAAAACCGTCAAGCTGTTTAAGCGCAACATATGCGTCTCCATAAAACTCTGGCTTCGGCCCCAATACGCATCCATCTTTCTCTAACGTATGGGTACTTTCACGCACCCAACATCGACATGGGATAAATTGGGGGAACTTTTAATTAATTTCTAGGTCGCCGCCGAGTTTAGTTGGTCGTCCAGTGGACCGCAGATTTGCACTTGGTCGCAAGCGCGACGTAGGTATTCACCAGAATTTATCCGTTATTGATTCCTTGAATTTCTGCAATTTGTAAAATAGTTGGTATTGCGATCTGCCCGTGGTCACAAGCGCGACGTATCACCAGAATTTATCCGTTATTAATTCCTTGAATTTCTGCTATTGGCTCCAATAGTTGGTATTGCAACCACATCGTGTTTAGTTTTGCGTAGGATATTGGAGTTTAAATTTTAGCGAAAATCCGTTTTTACAAGCTTTTATTTAACTTACACTGTTCGTATGTAGGTTGTCCGTCAAAGTTTGCGAACCATTTTTCGACCTTTTGTTGGTATCCGATTGAAGTGGAATTTGGTATACCTATGTAACTTGGACGACAATGTATCTAATTATACCTAAATGTATGTAATTATACCTTGGTGCTGGTCTGATGATGTAGTCAGAAGGTGGTCATAGAAACTAATGAAGGCAATAAGATAACCCACCGCGTTTGTGCTCTTTGGAATGGTCTTGTTTAGTAACATAAAATTTCATTTGAAAACTTATTTCTAAAATTGCTTGAGGACGTTAGGACTATTGGAAAATTTATCATTTAATTTAGCATTCTTTTATTGAGGAAGGCAAATGTCACGCTTTAGTTATTTCATTATAAAACGTTACACGATCCGTTTTTCGCCAATGATTTTCTCTGAAAAATTCGACGAATTTAATTAGCTTTAACTCTGATATATGGGGGTTGAACGTATAAAGTATGGCGTCTGGGCGTGTCGCTACTCTCTACCTCACTTCACTAACGCGTCCTAAATCTAAATCTTCTAGATATCATTACCACCCAATTTAAGGCCTAAACTCCTCCGCATAGTAACTAATTTGGTATAACCGTAGCCATATCCGTAACGGTATACGTATATTGTACAGGTATTCACACAGTATAGCAATTAACTCTCGCTTCCGGGAAGTCAGATCTACAAGTAGCTAAAGTTTAAAATTCAATCAATTTTGCGCCCAACAGACTCTATTCATGGTAGGGTTGCGCGTTGGATAGCGGCAAATATGGCGTCGGCGGTAGTACTAAGGTTGGCACCAGCAGCTTATTATTTTAGATTACCTTGTTCATAAAATCGTTCAGTTCATGTGTCGTTCTAATATGTATATAGTAGGACCACGCTTAGACAGAATCGCTTTAAAAAAAAAAAAAAAAAATGGCTGCAAAGTCAATTGGGAATAGAGTAAAACAAAAAAAAATCATTCTATATTTTTTTAATTAAAAGGGTAACCTTATAGGAAAATGCTAACATTATATAGGCAGTAGGTTGGTCATATCAGTCGATTGGGGTAGCTGAGATCTTGAATGCTGAAAATGTTGTTACTATTAGAAGTACTTACGACCTGAGTGGTTCAGTGGTCTGCCATGCAAGAGGTCCCGGGTTCGATTCCCGGCCGGGCAGAAATTCAAATGATGAATTTTAATTTCTGTTACGGGTCTGGCTGTTCTATGTATAATAAGTGTGTATTTAAAAGTAGTTTATCAGTTATCTAGCACCCATAACACAAGCTTTGCTTACTTTGGGGCTAAATGGCGCTGTGTGAATTTGTCCACGATTATTTATATATAAATTTATTTATTTAACGAACTGCAAAAGGTTGCTGAAGAATCTGAATGCTCTTTATAATTATCATTTGTTTAAATGTTAACTCTCAATAGTCGATTCTAGTCGATCTAGCAAACACAATAAAACGGTTTTAAACTCTGATTGCTTTTTATGGCTTTTAGATGCTCCTTAACCCGACTCGAAATGGTTCGTTTGGCCGATATAAGACTTCCCGCAACAACAATCAATCTTGTACACACCTGGATGCTCCAAAGGGAAGGTATCTTTAGGTGACCTCATACTCTGCGCAATTTTCTTGAAACGAGTGAATATTGTCTTTATTGAGTACTAGCGGCCCGCCCCGGCTTCGCACGGGTAGTAAACCTTAACAAATTATACACCTGAACCTTCGTCATGAATCACGTTGGCTAAAACCGCACTATGTAGTTTGTGTGTGAATACCGCATGAAAATCCGTTCAGTAGTTCTTGAGTTTATCGCGAACAGACTGACAGTAAGACACGGCGTGGGACTTCGTTTTATAATATGAAGTAATTATATTATACTTAAGTATGTACTGAGTAGTGTCCCGTTACAAATAGGACACCATATTACGATCACAAAAGTTCCAACCGTCTCCTCATCCATTTTAGAGGGAAGGGGGCGACCCGGCTCCTGACGGCCGTATTTCTTGACATTGACTCCCCTCCCGTACGTACCCCGTGCTGCCTAGATAGCCGAGCGGACTGAGCGGCGAACACGCGACTTTTTTCTAATATTCACATTTTTAAACTCGTGATATCTTTCGAATGGAATGTCTGAATTGAATAATTCAAAAAGTTATATAAAGGTATTGAAGCAGTCGTGAATATGAAGTTGATTTTGATATGGATTAATACCAAGGTACAAATAAAGAGCGTTTTTAGCGGTGGCAAATTAATTAAATTTTGAAAATAAAAGAACACTTATTGTGACATAACTATAATAGTTAGACATATACTGTCGCGACATTTTTTGTAGATAATGATGTGTTCTGCAAAGTCGTAGTACATTATTATGTTCTATCATCAATAGTTTTCGCAGCACACGCGATGTAAGGAATTTATTGGGTATTTTTTTACACCTTGGGTTACATTATTGGAGTTTTATTAAGGATCCATAATTTTTTAGAAAATATATGATATAGCCTATGTCACCCGGGGATAGCGTAGCTTCCCAAAGTGAAAGAATTTTTGAAATCGGTCCAGTAGTTTCGAAGCCTATTCATTACAAACAAACAAACAAAAAATCAAACATTTCCTCTTTATGATATTAGTATAGATTACTCAACAGTCGACCAATTCTATCCGTCACTCCCTCGAGATACGGCAGGTAAGCTGGTTGTCGTTCTACCGTCGGTGGTCGCTTCCTCTTGGTCTTGGTTAAGTTGCGTTTGACCTTGTATCCATTACTACGTAGAACACATTCTACATGTTTTTGTTTCAAATTATCATTGTCATAAAGTACTCGTCAACAAAGGTACGCGATATGAAACCCGGAACATACCCTTAAAATGTTAAATAAAACGGTTCGCCACAACTAAACATTACAAAATCATCAACTCACTCACATCATCATCTCTAACGTTCCAAATTGAAACGAATTAGGTAAACATTCCAACCGCGAGTTACATCAGCATCAAATACATCCGGCACCGTTAATGAAATATTTAAACCGGTTGCCACAGCCCTAGCTTACAATCCGGTGATTTTGCTCTCCTGTAATTTTATTCAGGCCATTGTATTTTTGGTTCTGACGGTTTGTTCACGGTTGCTTTATTAAGGAGGTGGATGATTATTATTCCAATTTGAAGGGTTCTGCCCAACCCGATTTCGCACTTCACCGGACTCTGATTCGCTATGGCCGGTCCAATTGTGGGAGCGAGGAAATTATTACTGTTTTTGCAATCATAAAGTTTGGATTAGTTTTTACCGTTGCCTTTGACTTTTATAGGCGGTTTCGTGGCTCGGAAATGTGGATTGTTTCTTTTTAACCGCCTTTATTGTCTGGTGGTGTAAACAGTTCGCCTTCAGGTTCGTTAGGCTTATTTGATGGGTCAATTGATGGTCGTATTTTACTTCGGGCTTTTGTGTCGATTCTAAGTTTATGTTGATGTTGAATTTAGTTAATTTGGTGCCGTTTTACTTAGGCAACTTGGCCTGTTATTAAGTTTATAATACTACCATTTTAACTTAACCTGCTTCGGCGCACGCATTAGAAATTCATACCATTTTGAGTTGACAGCATAACGCAACCTGCGTCGCCGACGCTTGATATAATCCGCGCCCTACTGCTAAATATATACTTCCATCACTGCGAAATATTCCACCTGCACCTTTTCAAACAGAAAAGTTACAAAGAAATTTTCCTATCTGGCACTCTCATTTCACACATCCGTGAAAGATTCTCCTATAATTTACTAGCTGGCCCGTCGCGACTTCTTTCGCGTATTGTTCTACCTAACCTTCCTCATGAATCACTCCATCTATTGTGGAAAACCGCATTCAAATCCGTTGCGCAGTTTAAAAGATCTAAGCTACATATATACCTATATAGTGACAGACAGCACAAAGCGACTTTGTATTTATACTATGGAACTATCTATCGTTGAAAATCGCTTTAAACCCATTGCGTAGTTTAAAAGATCTAAGCATACAAGGACAAACGGCGGAAAGTGACTTTGTTTGTACTATGTGATCATTATCAAGAAGAAAACCATAAGCTATTGATCAACTTTATTCCATCTACACCCAATCCGTCAACACACTATATCTAAAACGAAACTTCTATGAAATTGGACTATCTACCACCCTCATTTCATCCTAAAAGATCCCTTTCTAAATTAAGACCATGTTGCGAGCAATATCAGCGAACTTACACGATACCATAAAGCTGAGGCGAGCACATAGCGGCGTCTACACAACCGCATTCGCGTCGGGCCCAATTCCTAGCGAAATGTAAACATAAAAATATAAAAGCGCATTTTATTTTACGGACCAACTTTATTTTACAGTTTGCGGCGTGATTCGGGCCCGGGCGCTAACGAACCAAGAGTTGCGGGCGGCTGGTATTTGTACAACATTGTCTAGCGCATCCCCCGGCAAAATATTAGGCCAACTGTACACGCGGCGCTTTGGACTCGGATTGATAGAACTCTTTTATGTAAAGATACCCTACTTTTATGTAAAAAAAATTACTCTTTACTACTTTCAGGATACCAATACTTCTTTTCATATGATTTGATTCCCGAGTCAGGCAATAGTTAAAATCTGTATTGCCTAGGGAGGCGCATGGACGGACAGTCCTGATGGAAAGCGGCCACCGTCAACAGGTATAATTCCCAACCCGAAACATAGAGAAATATAAAGTTTTAATACATGTCGTGTAATAAGCAATATAAATCTGTTGATGCGCGCATCATTTTCTTTACACAACTCTACTATGAAAATTCCAAAAACTCTACGTAGTTAGACTTTGTCGTTTGTCAAGGACTAAAGTCATAATAATATTCACGGTTTCTGTGTTTATTGTATTGTTATTACTGTTATAAAATCAAATGATCCAATAAATTTGGATTTGTGAACATAAAATAGAGAAACTTAGCATCTATCTATTGGTAATTTGCCATTAAGGATTAGAATAAATATATCTAGTGGCTCCATCTAGTCTTCTTACCAGGAATGATTAAATAGATTCTTCCACGGCCACGTTGGAACTTGGCTGTATGCGTCATACTATATAAACACGAACACGTGTTCAAAAACTGTTGGTACGTGGCCAACAAACAATAAACTGATAAGAGCAACTATCTATTTATATACAATTTCGCGTAATGGAAATATTTTGCACTATTTTATGATTGTTAAAATGAATCTTTTGTATTACTTTTGAAGTATTTTGAATCAATTAGTTTGGGTTTATACATTGAATAGTCAATGAATATCACTATATTGACTTATTTATTTTATAATACTAAAATAAGAATTAATTAATCAATTGGATCAAAGATCAAAGAATCTCTAAATGACGATAGACTTGGTCGATTAATTCAAAAAAGAAATACGAACATTAATGTTGTGACCCTTATTATTGCACTGAAAAATCTTATTCAAGAGCCTTATTGAAATGATGAACATCAAGGTCACTTGTGCAATGATGTGGAAAACTTACTAATTTGATATAAACTGTAATGTGAACGTTTTCTTGGAAAAATCCACAAGGAATGCATATTCAAGAGCGTTAATAGTTGTAATCAATTTCATAACCCAATTTTCTAACCAAGTAAATAATTGGCTAGGTGCCTTATCATTAACAGATAAGGACGTCAATGGGATTACCGTTATTTTCCAATGAAAAATGTTCGTCTGCTTAACTTAAAAACATGTGATAAATCTCCGAATTAATTGGACGGGAAACCCAAATGGTAGTGGACTTTATCAGTGTCGGGTTCTAGAGGGCAAAACTATTATCACAAACATTTTGATGTAAGTCTAAAAGACTCTCTATTACTGTGTAATAAAGGTTAATAGTTTGCAATTATAGAGAGATAACAGAACGTAATTCGGTCTAATGGCTGCAAAAATACGAATTATTAATAACTAATCAACGCTGTTGAATAAGACTTTTGTCGTTTAATTCCTGACGAAATTGAAAACTTGAGAAAGATGTCTTCGTTGGTTATTTTTGAATTAAAATAAAATTCAAATGATGAATTTCACTGGATTTAAGAAAATATTAATCTGTGATGTATCATCAAATCTAAAAGCTTTTTTACTTCAGAACAAAAATACTGAACAAAGTGAAGTCATATAGCTACCGTGCGACCTTTGAAAAGGCTCTAAGGCTCTATACTTCTGGAAAATTTTACCATTTTCTCCACCAACCTTCGACGAGCTTATCAGTTGATCTTTGATTAATTAATTCAGATTAAAGCTTGCGTGACGTCAGCGTAGAAGGTAAACACTGTGATCATAACCTACCGCAACTCAAACTTGTAAGTGTAATAACTAATAACACATTAGCTCACTATTTGCGCTATCTTAGGTGATAGGTCAGGATTTGCCCGCGGCTCTGTGGTCAGTCGCTGATATTTTTCGCAGCTTACGCACGAGCTCAAAGTGATAGTAGTGATGATTTATTTTTGTGGAAACAAAGGAAACGTTATTTTAATTAAATGTAAGCACAGCTTTTATTCTTTAATGAAGAGTTATTGTGAATTTAAAACGTGTGATGATGATAAGGAAATTTATTTGTTTCTTATTTATTTCAGATGCCAAATAAAAAGGTTAACGAGATCCAATTCTATGTGGTTCATTTTATACAGAAACCTTCTAAAACAATTGATCACTACATATGTGTACCATACGATTGGGCGATACATAAATTAACAGATAAGAAGGTGGTTGTTGCATACCCAAAGCACGAAGATCCCATCGTGACGAGAGAACGTGTTAAGAAAAAAGAGAAACACAAGGATGAGTGGAAATTTTGTACGGCTGAATTGAAATATCAAACAGGTAAATTTGAATCAATGGATTAGTTGTGTACATTGTACCATTGCATTTTATTTTTTAAATTACCTCAGAAATTATGGGAATTCACGTGTATTTTTCAGATACTTACGAGAATGCAGAGCGTTGGATATCTAAGGAAAATAATCATAAGCTTTTGGTACAAGAAAATTCAAGCACAAATGGTAAGAGTCAAAACTCTATTTATTAATTTAACAAGTGAAAATTTTTCAAAATGTGAAAGTAGAATTAACGAATTTTACACATTTTAGTTACCGTAAACCTATAATTTTACACATAACAAATTATGATGATATTGCACGCCTCATAGTTCGAAAACAATTATTTAGTTTAACATAGTAAATAAATTGATTAAAAATAGACTTTCGCGTACGTTCGTACATCTGTGTGTATGGATCCGTCTATGTAGCAGGAAAATTTATCGAAAAAATTATCGTACTGGAATAATTTTTTTTGTATTATTTTAAGTATCGCTTGGCAGTGTTTTTCAATTAATATGACTGCTTGATTCACTATCACTTAATAATTATTTATAAAAAACTAAAATACAACTGTGTATTTGTATATTTATATTTATATACAAATGAAGATTAGCCTGAAATCGTAAGTAAAAAAAGTTGAGATCGGCGCATGCGCTGTGTAAATTTCATCTTAGGAAATTTTGCGAAACTTAAATCAATAAATTTTTTGTTATTTCAGTATTAAAGACTTAATGAAATTTTTTATCTTAAAATTTATTTAAATAACCGCTATGAGGCGTGCACTTTTGGATTTGTCAATTTTTTTAAATACCTATTTTTAATAAATAATGTCAATATAACTTCATATCATTTTTTTTTAAGTATATGAATAATAAATATAACTAAATTATAATAAGATATTTATTTTAAGTTATGTTTAATCGTTTCAGTGACATAACTTCAATATTTTAGTTTAACTTCAATCGCGCGTAAAGATTACACTCACAAATTTTTTCTTCAACAGTTAATGACATTTTTATTCATTTTTTAGACAAACATTTTTTTTATTTTTTTCTAGACAAACAACAAAAAATTCCGAAGGATCAAGAATCATACGGGAGCAACCAGAAACATTCGTCAAAGTCTAAAGATAAATCTGAGAGAACAGTAAAGCCGTATGAAATTCCTCAAAAATCATCGGTGAAAGATACGAATAAAAGATTATTTGACGAATCAAAGAAACAAATTTTATTAAAACGAGTAAATTGGGCAACAACCGAAACTACCAACTCAACTCCTCAGAACACTGATCCGCAACCGGAATCTTCAAAAACAGAGCAATCGATTGCCATCAGGGATAAGCAATCAAATGAGAGTAAGACTGAAAAAACTGCAGCAACCAGCGGTGTAAAGATTACTGAAGGGAGCTCACAGTCTACTAAACAAAACAATCACAAACCCAGAGAACCAGATTCAAGCTTACTTGTAATAGAATCAGATGTGTCTACTGAAATCATCAATAGTAAAGGTCACTCGCAGCAGGAGCAGCCCAGAGAAACCAATAGAAACCAAAATCAACTTTTTAGTAATTCAACAGGTGCACCGAAAAAATTACGAATAACAGATGATCGAACTCTTGTTACACCTTCTAACAATCAAGAACCACGCGTTGCTGATCAGGCTGAAAATTTTAAGAAAAATGTGACTATTACCTCGCAAAAGCCTTTAAATCTAATAGATCTAACCAAGCCATTACCAATGCCTTCATCAAGGCCTTTATTAAGCACTCAACAGCCATCACCAGCCAATATTCAAAATCGGGGATACCAAGGACCATCAATTACGAATAGGATGAATTGCACTCTGATTGGAGGCATGACGATTAGCTCTCAAGAAATCCAGCATGCAGCAAGAATAAATGTAGTACCTTTTACTGAACCAAGAGTTGTTCACACTGCCGCTAGTGTCACAGCTTCTCAAAAAATTCCAAAACGTCATCAGCATCCTGTCGTTGTCTGTCAAGATGTACAGCAAAATTTAACAGCTCCACAAGAACACATGCAACAAACGCGTGGACAAGAGTTACCTTCAAAACCCACAGGACATAGGCTTGATCCTAGACTTCGTTCAGAAAACCCTCCGATCAGTGAACTTACACAGCATCAACCTATCAGACCATCCTTCAATAATGATCCAACGAACGTACCAAGTCAGTTTCACCAACCTCCGGAGATCCAACATCAAGCACAAAAAACAGTCAGTCAACAAGATGCTCAACAGTCACAATGTTCTACCAACGTTCCTATTTTGCCCACAAACAATAGACCTAGCCCAACTCTTCAAGAAGACAAACAGACAACAGCGTCATCCACTTCATCAACAGCTCCAACCTTAATAAACCAAGTACTATTAACTGCTATTAAAAACTATCCATGGAATGAGCAGAAAATTCAAGCAATTCTAAATAAGATTTTCAAGGAACAGAGCAATCCTACAGCAAGCAACAGTACATCTTATCAATCATCGAGAATGGAACCTCCACCAGTCCATCAAAATGTAGATCAATATCCACGTACGCAGACTCAGCAAGTTGATGGATCTGATGAAGCAAATCTGACTATGAAACGACACCTTCAAGATGGCACTGTCAGATCTGCTAATAATAAAATGAAAGTAAATAACATTAAAAGTCAAACAATCCTGTGCATGCAAGAACCTTTGTCACCAAATCACAGTGCAGCATTAGATTCAGAAATTGATACAGATCATGAAACAGCTTTAAGCTGTGAAATGTCAATAGATGAAGCACATGTGGAAGTAAATGAGACTAACCAGACTGAACATTATTCAGTAGACAGATCGACTTTGCAAAACCCTCTATCAAAATTGGCCATGGAGCAACAAAAGTTAGAACAATTAATTACCATCTACACCCAAGTGATCTCCAATTTTCAAGATAATTTAAATACATTCATTAATTTACGGAATTTCCTCTCCGGAACTGCTAAGTCATATCAAAAGTTCATCGATAACGAAAGAATCAATACGTCGGAAAATTCAGCAAGTCACGAACCTTCTTCTAGCAACGTCACACATGAAGTATCGTCAGTTGTTGAAAAGAGACAAATTGCAGCAACTGAGAGACAAAATTCTAGCAACGGGAATCAATCGAACAATGACGTCACTAAAGCACCAGAAAGAAGTCAGCAAAAAGATTCCAGAAGGCATCCAAATTCCACACAGCAGTTCGCTCTACCACCGGAATATAATTCTAACGATACAAAATGGACTCTGAAATATCAGGCTAATATGATTGGACTCCAAGAACTTATATCAAACACCAATATTTATGTCAGGTCCAGCGAGCTCAAACGTTTTGAGCAAGTATCGAATTCTTCTCAATTATTAGCGCGACTACTGTTACAAGAAGTCTTTAACGAAAAAGCGCTGGGTGTGTGTGCAACGATGACTGAAATAGTACAAGTTAATACTAAGATGAGCCCTGATGGAAGGCCCGCATTAGATGCTTTTGGATTTTTAGTCCTTCTTCATTTTGTTATACAGTACGCGTCCAAATCTGGTTGGTGTGTTGATGTATCAGAGATCATTAATGCTATAAACCAGGAGATTAAAGAAAAGCGAATCAAGCTCGGTGGAAAACCTAGGTTTTAATGCATATAAGTAGATCAGATGTTTGTAAATTGTTACAGAATAAGTCAAGGTTTTTATGTAAATCGTATCGGATTACACTCTGTTTTCATTGTGTTCAATTATTTTCTATTATACTATTCAGGAATCAATAGTTGAACAGTTAATGAAAGTAGCGTTAGCTTAATTGTTCACTCATTCTGAGCTAACGTTTTTTTTTTTTTTTTTTTCTCAAATAATAGACCAAATAATAGTTATGTTAATTTATTAATGAAGCTTGTTATAAGTTCATACCTGATATATTTAATTGGTAACTGTAAATCCGCCATCTTGTGTTCTTACATTAAGTTTTAGGTTAGTTAGGGTTAACGTTAAGTAATAATTTACGCTGATTTCCATTTGCAAGTGTTTTTTATTGCAGGAGTAGGAAATTATTGAACACGCGATTATTGTTTGTGAATGTAATATTAGAAATAAGTTGTAATTAAGAGCGCGGTGTAGATACTTTTCAACTTGTTTAGGTTATTTGTAGAATAGGACATCTAAAACAGAAATTACGATTATTGTCAATGCAAATAATCTGAACAAGTTTATTATTATATAGATTTTACATATTCATCAAAGGCTGTATTATATTATAAAAAAGGGGGAAAGTTTGGTAAAACCAAATGTGCATGCCTTAAGCGCTCATGTTATCGAAATCTATGCTAACGCCTTCTTTTGCGTCCCGGTAGAAGTCGTTAGTTTGTCATAACTCTGTTTATTATATTTTTATACATATGGCTGCCGAAATCGCAGAAAAGTCACGTAACTGATAATCTAAATAAATTAATTGTAATGAAACGGAATCATTTTGACAAACAATTTTCACAAGGGTTTTTCTTAATTACCTAAGGAACAAAACAAAAAAAAAGTTAGGTCGAGAAATTGCTTTTTGATAAAGTTGTAGTGTTATCAAGCCCACAGCTCTTGTGAATTTCACCATTTATCCATTGAAATTCGTCAAAAAAACTAGTTTTTTTCCCAGAAATGTCATTTAATCGATAAGAAAATTTTTCAACGTGTTCTATAATTATTACTCTTTATGTCTGTATGTTTTTATATAGAATCGGTTTGTTAATTATGAAAATTAAACACGCTTTGATCAAAGTTACGATTTTTAGGCGAGAGTAGAGCATACCTACGCGCTTCGCGCTTAAGGCATGCAATAGGTTAATTATAATGTTTGTCTACAATTAGATTTACCAAATGTTACATAATAGAGTTACTTTTAATATTCGTCTGTCTCAAAAGACTGGAACAAAGGCTACTTGAGATCTGAAATATTAACTTGTAAATATGTATAAACTTGTCAATTGTTATGATTTATGATTGTGTAGTAATATAAAAACTGAAGATAATATAAACATTGTTCAAAATAAGAAACTTGATATATTGCCATTACGGTTTTGAAAATTGTTTCATTGAATACCCCGGCACAATTGTGTGTGTCTAAAAGTTTTTTTCCTTTATCAGAGTTTATTCATGTTTTATTGTTACCTTTATTCTATTGAAAAGCTGATAAGCTGATACTATCCCTTTGTAGGTTCTGGGAAAAGAAATAAACTCGCATAGATAACTATTGTACGTTAGGATGTATGTTTACTGTTTCCAGTGAATTCGATAATGATTTTAACATACAATAGTGTTATCGGAAAAACTTTGAAAATCAAAAACCGCACGACTCATAATGTTTGTGCAATCAATTTTGTTTTACGCATATTTTATATTTCTTTCAGCAACAGAAAACTCGATAACAATAGCATTAATTGAATTTAATTTGAGCACTGTAATGGCAATTTTTTCTAACAAAACCACTGCTTCCTTATCGTAAAAAGATCAATAACTTTGAATACAAAGTTTTGATTCCTTAAGTTCAATTAATTTTCAGCAATAATTGCATTTAAGTTTTTAATTCAAGTGCATGTAAAAAAAATTGAAATAAATCTTCAAAGAATTATTAACTTTTGACTTTGGAATTTATCCTGTTCATCCAGGATATTTTCAACCTAAGGGATGCGGTGCCGGCCTTTGAGGTACCTGTAGACTGTATGCCTTTTAAAAGAGCTTATTGCACTTGCACGTGCGCGGTAAAATGGCTCATTGTGACTTTATGTTAGTTGGATGCCAGACGCACAGAAGGAATCCTAGGTTAAAGGTCAGACAGGACAGAACTGCGGGATACCTTATTATATCTTTGCAAACTATACATGACAAGATCGATCGCATCAGTATTTCTAGGTTTTTATTTAAATGATAAATGATGATTATAACACACCTGAATTCAAATACCGGAATAAAGCTATTAAACTAGCTATCTGTCGTGTGACTCCCAACTTATAATCAGATATTTTAATACGGTACGTTTAAAATCTGTCCTCTAGAAGTCAATAAAAACGCAGTGCTCGTGGACAAACTTTGGGCCTCTTAAATATATCGTGTATTAGTGCATCGACTCGCTAAGAAAAAGAAGAAGTCATTCAAATATCAAAATTATTCTTATGCGCTCATTGCATTTGGTTAAATTAAGTCGTCTAAATTTAGAAGCAAAAAGCGTGAAAGCAAATCAAAGTGCAACGTATTACTCATAGAAAACGTACATATCTGTATCACATATTCGTATTATGCGTCACTCAGTTACCAAAATAATGTAACATGCAGCTCGAGGCAGTAATTAATCTCCTAGTTTCAGCTATGTTATTATCTAAGACAACATCCTTGAGCGCAACGATGAAACGTGACAGATCATGGCAGGTTCCCAAGCAAAGCGCAATTTTTTTTTAAATATCATCAGACAGAACATACTACATTTCATCGTTGCGATCGAGGATGTTCTTTCAGAATCGCGCTCCTGACAGAGTTAACGCTTTACGAATCCAAACTAGCCGATGGCCATTGCTTACCACCGACTTATTCTGTACCATACTGTTCAAAAGAGGAAGTGAAACTTTAACAAAGAACCCACACCTACATAACAAATCTCAGTCGACATGGCTGGCTTCACGTACAAATAAATAACTCAAAGTATTTTCGTTAGAATGAAGGAGCGTCTCAAACGTAAGTAGTTTCGAAACAAGACAAAAAAGACTGGATTCCCAACAAACTTTGCCTTTTCCAAAAATAGTTCTGCGTCCATTTACAAGAAAACAATCACACTAAAACACCCAGTTTCCTTTCTTGAAGTTGCATCTTTATAACGTTAAGGGTAAGCACAGTTATTTGAAGACTAAGACATAATTTATTTTAACTTTATTAATTAAATACACAGAATATACACAGAAAATACGTTCGTAAGAGTACTAAAATCATCATCGTCATCCTAATTTGTATTATGTGTCTGAGAGATTCGATAGATCCCTTGAAATTTATCGCTTCTTTTAGGTCCCCCAATATCCTCAGTGTTCGGTTCGAGTATTATACGCTTGATGGCATAATATTTCGCGTTTAACAATACAATTTTTAAAATCATTTAGATTGTTTTCCTAACTTTGTTTTCTCTGTTTCCTGATTAAACTTATTTTACTGTATTACCAGCTGTCTGATCTGAATGCCAACAAGCCTAGTCCCTTGACATGACTAGATTAGTTCATGAAAATATTAGTTCAGCATAACATCACCTTAAATACACGACCGGTAGTTGCAACGTTTGAAAGCAGGAACTTTGCCGGGCGGTGTGTAAACTCCCGTACAGAAAACTTTTTGCTTAGCCCCGTCCGGTGCCAAAAAATGCTCACCTAACTCGCGCGGCTATATTTGATTGTAGAATGGGAAATTTTCTAGAACAATATTTTTTTGCTGTATAAATTTTTGCTTCGAAATTTTGCTGCAAGGTTTTAGGAGTGGGTCTTTGTTAGTATTATACCTACTTATATTAGTCAAGTGTGAGTCTCGATTTGGAGATATCTTTCTAGTTATGATGTCAATACGAGTATTGATTGATGAAAACCACAACAACTCTGCAGACTGCAAAAAAAAAACGAATAACCCCAGACCAAGTTTGCATATAGGTACTCAAATATTTTCTAATGAGACACCTCTGCGTGTGGTTTATCTGAGCGTCGGTGGCCGAGCGGTTAGAGTATACGACTCGTAAGCCAGAAGTCCCGGCTTCGAATCCCGCTCTGGCCATGTACCAATAACTGTTTTCATAGTTATGTACATTAGTTGAATACTGACCGATGCTCTTACGGCGAGGGAAAATATCGTGATGAAACCTGCACAGTCAAGCGACTGGATGTGTAACCATGATCCAATCTGGTCAGGTTCCCCTTGTAGCAAGGTCATGGAGGTCAGATGGCAGTCGCTCCACTGTAATTACCTGACCTGCCAAATCCTGGATCATGGTCAAGGCGGGCCCCGGGCCCTCGTGCGCGAGAGCACAACCGGGACATTAACGCCAAGATGATTATTTTTTTTACTCAAATATTTTCTAAACTACTGAACTGATTTTAATGAAACAAAGCTAAGAACTATCTCGATTAATTTGGGTTTCATATAGAGAAAACCGCATCCAAATCAGTATAATATCAGATACACAGATCGACAGATACACAGAAACACACGTAACATTTATAACACCCCTTTTTTCGTCGGGTGTTAAAATTATGACGAAGAGCACAGAATGGGAAGAAAACAGATCTGCTTATTAGTGAAATTTGAGGATATGAGGATTGTTTTCTGAGCACGTTCCATACAAACGAAGTTTGATCATATTTTCAATATTACGCTATTAAAGCCAATGACATTTTGGAAACGTGATCCAGAAACCAATCTTCATGTGTGGTTTATCAGATTTTTGTTAAAATATATCGTTTTAAAGTCACACGGGATTCAAGGTTTTCAGATAAATTTAAAATGCAAACTCTTGTTTAATGTTGTAAAGTTACACTTTTAAACGATATAATCTAAAATGTTATAAAATATACCAATAAAATTCTTGGAAACAATATATTTATCCCATAAAACAAAGACCCTTTACAACCATTTATTTTCACAAATCTTTCAAAGGCTACGAAGGAGGCGAAAAAGAAAACTTAAAATACCAAGTTCTATTAAGACGTGTAAGTTACATTTCTGATACAATAAATTGTCGAAGGAATAGAAACTGATTTAAAGACTAATATCGGGGGGAAAACCAACTTTAGCGTCTTATCTGGACGTCTGTGTACATTGTCAACTTAGCGGACTTTTACTATGTGTTTGTATGTACTCGTTCAAATATAGGCTTCCAGTATCAAGTTACAGGCTAAAGTTATTTGAATAAATCTACTTGTTCATAAACGTATTTACATATTTTAATAACACTGGACTAAATGTCTGCGACACACATTTTTACACTTACGCCTGAAATACGATTTTCATTTTAAAAATAAGGTCTCAACAAGCTTTTAAGGCGGAGATTTTGATTAAATAGGTATATTATTATATTAGTATATAGAGGTATTTGATTGTACTCATCAATACCACTCCAAAGAGCCCAAACATGATGGGTTTATCTTAATGTGTTCATTAGTTCCTATGATTACCTTCAGACTCCATCATCAGACCAGCTCCGTGATACCATATTAGTGCACTGAACTAATTTGCTTGTAATAAAGTTTCTGCAGCTTACGCGATGTCCAGAATATGTTGCACATAATTGATTAAATTTTAATTGATGGTACAAACATACTACGGAATTGAAATTTGTGAAATGAGTATTATCGGAGAATAACATTTTTTTCCAGCCAAGTTGGAACATATTAAAGTTTATCGTAATGTACTACTTACAATTATATGATACAAAATTTAGTAGATATTGTATTTGATGCAAGTGGAAGCGTCCAACGCCACAGCCCGACTCCCGGACTAGGAGTAAACCTGTATTCCGAAAGGCAGGGAGCATTCGCAGGACTCTGTCCACAGCATCTGACTCCGATAACAATCACCCGGAAACAGCTACGATTACACTAAAAGCAGAGTAACTAGTTCCCAAACTAGATTGTACTGTACTTTGGGAAAATAGTATTATATTGTTATATATTATAAAGCACTTTTAACGGATTCATCGATATTAAATTATTTTTCATTTTATCCCGACGTTTCAATCACTTTACTGGGATCGTCAAGTTACTAGTAATCGGACTTTCCATTTGTATGAAATTGAAAAATTTGCTTTGTAATTTTTGCCATATGTAATTTTCGTAAGGACCTAATATTTATTTGTTACTCTTAAAGACGAATGTCACCAGTAACCATAATTACGTCGGGGTTAAATAAGAAAACGCGATTAAGGGCCGATTTTTCAATCCTCAGATAAAACATATCTACATACATATCATACATATCATACATACATATCATATATACATATCATAGTCTAATAAGTTATTGTGCGACTAAAATAAAATGTAACATTACTTTATTTATAATTGAAGGATTATAGTTTGTTTTAATTTGGCAGTATATTACTTTATCGGACAGATAAATTATATCTGAGGATTGAACAATTGGCCCTTAATCTTAATATTTATATTTAAAAAATAATATTAGAATTTTTAAGAAAAAGAGGGAAATTGTTATAAGAAATGTCCAGAGAAGTCTTATGACATGTAGCGAAAAAGGCGCAGGATCCTGCATTCCATTTTCGTTCTTGTCGTAAATACAATAGACTCGCTTTTCTGAAATAAACAGAGACCACGACGTGCCTTGTCTCTTCGGTAACGTAGCGGGCGGAAAAAAGAATGATCTTATCACTTGTACTATAATGTGAAACTTTTGTAACATCCTTCTGCCAGAAACATTAAAATATGTTTCTATTGCGATTTCTCTTATTACTCACGGTTACTTCCAATTATTTGTGACTTTCAATTCTTTATTTATTGTTTTTCAATAAAAATAAAAATTGTTTTAATCATGATTATTACTTTGAGTAATGGGTACTAAGACTAACATAATTCTGTCTTTAGCTACTCTGTTGGTTTTTAGGAAAATGTTGTTACAAGCCCGAAATAGTTTCGTAAGTTATCCGTTTAACCGTTGCATAACTTCGCTCTCTTCGGACTTAATCGCTTTTTTACCTTTTCGCGAGTCTACACAATATTAATTCTACTCAACACATTCGTCAACGCTGGGGACCCTGAGACTGGTTGTTCTAAAGCCTCAAAATTCGCCGCAAGGAATGTCATTTCCTTTTAAATTTTTGGTATCCAGCAACGTTGAAGCTTGGCTTCTGTAAAGCTATTCAACAGGTTGTACAATGCAGCTTATGTTTGCAGAGGCAGACTGTCTAGAGTCTACTGTATTCGTATGTACCGGCAAACGAACAGCAACATCTGTTGTGTATTTCAACACTGCGGTTTTCAGCTCGCCCGCTTTGCGAGTAGACAATAGCCGAGCCCTTTTCAAGAAACCCACTAATTGTAAGGTGTTCTGTACCGGCATTAAAAGTTTCACATTCCAGTATTTGATAAGCCAGAGATTCAACTCAAGGCGACCGACAACTGAGACATTCATTTTTATTACCTCACACAACGTTTCCGACTACTGCGACTGCCAGATACTATGGAGCTACCAGAAGCGGTAGATGCTTTGCGAGGCACAGCATAAGTGTCACGAAATAATGTAACGTTCCCCATTCACCTGGTCGCTACTGCATTCATAGCTGCATTGTGTTGTGGCTAGTTTATGTCTCTCCCCAGAGTACTTGCCGTGTACGAGTACAGAATGCGGATTATTACTCTGAAGTCTCTGAGAATATAGTATTGTTGTAGGCAAAGTGAGAATTGGAAAAAAGGAGTCAATATTTCTTTAATTAGTTTTAATTCACCTCCGCCAGAGGCACGGAACTAATTAAAACTGTTCGATTCAGTATTGTGAGAAAAACTGCTGGTAATGGTTTTGCAACACTCCAATGCGTTCGTTAGGGTAGGATACGTTTCATGGAAAAACTGAACCTTACCTGGACCGGTATGTTTAAGACACTGGAGTACGATATAGGCATCAAAATAAACGGCGAGTATATCCCGCCACTTGCGATTAATGGCAGAATTGCTAGAAGGGATAGGCATGAATTTGGACAGCTTTTGGAACATTTAAACAAAAGGCTCTAGCGCAATCTTGAAATAGTAATACAGGGAAATTAGACAAAAAATGGTCCAAATGTCAAATAAGAAGCTGAAAATTTGTGGAAATGTAGAGAATAGTGTCCTGATTGATATCCCAAAAGTCCCAAAACATATATCCTGGGGAAAATCCGTAATTTAAAAAAAACCGCCGACACACTGGATCTTTCTACTTTTAAGCGTAGTGGCTAAACCAAGCGTCCGATTTTATTCGCTTTTATTTTAAATACGTTAATTCAGACTGCCTTATCTTTAAAATGCTGAACTCAATGATTTAATGTTTGAGAAAAAATTATTAAAATCTAACAAATGCATTTTGTTCTAAAGCGATTAAACCGCTCTTTTATTCAACGGGTTACAATTTTAACGGCATTTTGGCTAACATTTGCCCAACAGTGTTTTTTTTACTAATTCGGACCTGTTGAATACGAATTTCGATGTTGGCACTCCCGATTTTGGACCTGAATCTCAGAATTCAAGATCCTTCAAATTTACTTATTATAATTTTTTGTTCAGTTCTGTAGGCTTTATAAAACGAACGAGAATAAGACAAAGCATAACTTGATTTTAAAATATCTCTCAAATATTTTTTACGAATCAATTTCAACCCTTGCTATTAAACAGCAGCCTTTCGCTCCGCTGGTAATGAGTATTCCGCAATAAACACTTTGTATCCCCACACAGTAACTTCACTAAGCTCCTAGGGCCTTTACGACCAGCTAAATTGCGCATTACATCGCATCGCGTAAGTAAAACAATTAGAATACAAACACAGCACAATGTAGCAATGTAGCGCTGACCCGAATTCTGTAGACTAGCAATAAACGTGACGTCACAAGATATACGACTCCAGTGCGTTGGATTGTATCCAAGGACGGAGGCTGCACGCAAAATAGAAAAATGTAAAGTTTTCGGAGCGTATTTAAAATGGACATGTGCTCGTATCGTGCTTTTTTAATTTTCAACCGATATACGGTTGGCGTGGTCGGGATTTTGCCAAAAGCGAGGGCTATTAGAAAGCACCCATGCGGGTGCAATTGCCATCCTTCCTTATTTCTACCGCCTAACTAAATACTAATTAATTTTTCATCCAGATTGTTTTCTAGATATACGAGTAAAATAAGTTATGAGATACAATCAACCAATCGAGGAGGAGTAGCCAGGCATTTGTCCGTCACCTCACCTGGTGGTAAGTGACGATACGGCCGATGTTGGAGCATGCCTGTCTAGGTACAGCCTCTATTGCCTCTATTGCCTTGAAGGCATCCAGGTTATATTGATCAGGGAACACACTCGCAGGCAACGCATTCCACTCCTTAGCCGTACGCATTATAAAAGTCGAGCCAAAGCGGTCCGTGCGGATAGCTGGAAGATCCACGACATAAGGATATAGCGCTCGCCCGGATCGCGTCTCTCGATGGCGGAAAGGGGCCGGCGGAATGAGGTCGTGCAACTGCTTCGCACACGCACCGAAATGTAACTTGTAGAAGATCCATAGCAGCCAGTTGGTATTTGGCTGATCCATCCCAGAGGTGGCAGCAGTACTCCATGCAAGAACGGACTTGTGCTTGATATAACTGAAGCAACTGCCTTGAAGTGAAGTACCGCTTGACCTTCGAGAGGATTCCAAGTTTTTTAGCTGCAGTCTTGGCTTTTGATTCGATGAACTTTCCAAAGTTGAGATTGGTTGATAGCTTAACACCCAGGAGCTGTAGGTTGTTGGTAATTTCCATAGATACACTCCGGAATGTTGGAGCTTGATGGAATGTGCTCCGTTTAGCGGAAAACAAACACGCCTGTGTTTTAGTGGCGTTGAACGACACTAGATTGGCTTCGCCCCAATCGGACACTGCCTTGAGAGCCTCGTTCAAGCGACCAACCATGGCCTCTCGACATGACCGAATATCGCCCCTGTTGGCTTTTGCATCTGCCATCTATCCATTACTGTGCTGTCGTCTGCGTACCCAAAGATACCTGGTCCAAGCAGATCGTTAATATGCAGCAGGAAAAGAGTCGCAGACAGAACCGACGTCGTCTCTCGCGTCGATAACCTTATGATCGGACTTGTAACCGTCTAGAACTACGCGGATTGATCGTTCACGAAAAGCCATGAGGGAAGCTTGCTTAAAAGGGCTGCGTGCCAAACCCTGTCAAAGGCCTTGGAGATATCGAGAGACACAGCAAGAGCCTCGCCATGCTTCTCAATGGTCTCACTCCAAATATGAGTGGCATACACCAGAAGGTCCCCAGTCGATCGACCACAGCGGTATCCGTACAGGTGATCGCTGAGGAGATCGTTACCTTCAAGATGCGCAAGGAGTTTCTTGTTCAGTGCACGCTCCATAATCTTACAGAGTATGGAGGTGACCGAAATAGGGCGGTAATTGGCAGGGTCTGCGCGGCTGCCCTTTTTGGGCACGGGCTGCACATTGGCAAGCTTCCATGTCTTAGGTACAATTCCAGTCTTTAGTGAGAGGCGATACAGGCGCGTGAGGATAGGAGACAACTCAGGGGCACAACTACGCAGGACTATTGCTGGTATACCATCAGGTCCACTAGCCTTATTCACGTCCAGACTGTCGAGAGATTTATAATCTCTTTCTGATGTATACGCACCTCTGCCATAGTGCAGTCAGCGCGGGGTGAGATAGGTGGAGTTGCTTTCTCCTCTGCAGCATGTGCCAGTGTCCCGTCCGGTTTTAGCAAAGATTGACTAAAATTGGATTCGACTGCTTTTGCCAAAGACCAAAATGCCTTACTCCCAGGACGGTAAGAGGCCAGTTTGGTGCCAATCCGACTTATGTGGTCGAATCGAGCCTTGCGTAGCGTCCTTTTGCAAGATTGGCGGCCAGGTTAAAGGCTTTCTTCAGTTTGCGAGAAACCTAAGACATATGCGCTCGAGCCTCAGTCCAGGCAGACTATGCCGCCTGCTTCAGCACTTCAGCGCAACTGCAGTCAGCACTAAACCATGGACGAGACTTGCGGTTCTTCGCTACGTCAGAATACGGAATAAAGTATTCCATTCCCTACCATATAACCGCGGTAACGGCTTCAGCACAACTCGACGAATCGCCCGAAGAGAAGCATGCCTTCCGCCAAGGATAGGATGAAAAAAAGTGACGCATCTCATCCCAATCTGCTGACTTGTATCGCCACACCCGTCGGGGGTTACATGGGATACAGATTTCACCAGACAGTGGTCGGATGTACCCAGTGGTGCGGAAACCGACACTGAGTGCCTGTCCGGATCAGTCGTCAGCAAGAAGGTCTAAGCAATTGGCGGAATGGGTGTCGACATCCGGTACCCTCGTGGCGCAGTTTACTAGCTGGGTGAGATCTAGCGACAGATCTAGTTTACGCGCCTCTCTCCCAGCGTGATTGGTCACCTGGTATGGGAAAAGCCACTCTTGGTGGTGGGCATTGAAATCCCCCAAGATGACCAGCTGCGCCGCCCCCGCGGCGCAGCTGGTCTCTAACGTTCCCGCGCTTCATCCGCCGCTTCAATAAAATTGTCACATAATCAAGTCGTCTCCTGGTCCCCGTTATGGGATCGATAAACACAGGCAAACAGGATTTGCACTTGACCGGTATCCACTAGAAGCCATAAAATGGACAAACCAGACCCTTCAAGGCATCTGAGACGCCGAATGCAGATGTCGTCGCGAGCGTACACACAGACTCCGGCACGAGGTACGAACCTGTGCTCAAGAGTATACCCTGGGTAGCTGAGGTACGCCGCGTCAGCCGGACTTCTGTCAGCCTGACTTCTGATCTGCGTCTCAGTGAGGAACAGCAGCTGCGGCTTTTCAATCTCGAGGTGGTGGTGGACTGCATTGAGATTTGAGTGCAGGCCTCGGATGTTAGTGAGGTGCACTTTGAGTGGGACAGAGTGCAGCCACTGGGTACCGATTCTGGTGTTCAATGCAGTTGTTATTATGTTGCAAAGTAACTGTGATGTTACGATAACTACATCGAGGTATCGAGTCAGTCCCAGCATCATCCCAGTTAAATTGCAGTAAAATCATTGTTCGACCTTTGACACGTTTTCGTTGACAGAATTGAAGGCAGTTTGACAACTAAGAATGATGCAACTTAGTAATTTATTTATTTATTGGAGTACCAACAGCCATATAAAACCCTAATGCAACTAAAGTACCAGAAAACTAATTGTGGAGAAGTTCGAACTCATGAAAGTTGCAACTCAACATCTGTCATTTGAATAACAATCACACGTTTGACACGCGATGCAATTGTAATGTTACTGCAACTGAGACGGTTTCCGTACCAGAATCGAAGCCCTGTTTAACGTTTATTCTTTTTCTGTACTTCATAATAGTTTTTTTTTAGTGATAGGTTATTACAGAAGGACGGAAGTTGGACGAGGTGGCACTCCGCCGACCAGCTACCATGCTCACCATTGCCGCACGGGAAGGTGCCTGACGCGGAGACCGCGGGGATGCCCAAACCCCCCCAGATTGGCTACCTGGCCCTCCCATCCGGTCGCCAACCGGCAGGGTAGAGCAATCTGGGATTTTTCGTGAGATGGCGGGGCAGCCTTTCACAGGTGGCTAACCAGCTACGTGGGCCCCCAACTATTTACGGTCGGCCAGCGGCGGCACCGTGCTTCAAATCCCGCTGCCCTCCGAAGCCAGGCACCCGGTACGGGAGTAGTGAGCAGTAGAAAACACGGTTACGCAGAGCGACCACAACTGTCCAGACCCCTCCTCCTATGGGGCTACCCCAGGCATCGCACCGAAACACGGCCAGGCCGCTTGACGACGCGTTCGCCAGGAGGGTGGTGACCAGCCACGGCCGAAGCCTACCACCAGAGAGAGGGCTGTCCATTCAGCACTACCCGGGGATCACGTGTAGGGTATCTAGAGTAATGAAGCCTAAAAAAGGGCTTCGTCTACGGACGCGGACAGCATTGATCCCCAAAATTTGATCCCCAAAATTTATCCCGCTTCCCGCGTTGAAGATACTTAACCTATATTCCGTAACCACCAGCGGGTTCAAAGAATACGGAACATGCCATACAAAAATGTGACAAGTAAATAACCCACTTTTGCTCAGTCTTCAATGAAAATTATAATATGCTTATAAGTCATTATCTAATAAGTATTTGCGTATTCAACGTAAAATAAAATAAATGAATCACGTACATCGTTCTGCTTTAATAAATATGAACGAGAAAATGAACCCCAGTTGGAACGGAAGAGGTTATTTATAAAACGTTAATTTGCGAATTTAATTTCCGTAAAAGGTTTTTGGGCGTAATTAAATGAAATTATGAAATAAAATGTAAATAAATGAAGTATGATTGCCTTTGGGTTCGAGGTACGGAGGAACGGCAATGTTAATTCACTGGTTGATCGAATGTTCAACACGCGAGGGTTTCCGGATCTGCACATCTGTTTGAAATTTGTTCAGGTCAGTAAATTCGGTATTTTTTGCGCCGAAGGAACCATCTGTCCGCTGGGATCGTGAAGAGATAATTATTTTATTTCAGACTAAAATGTATGGAAGTTACGGCTTACGAATAACTTTGACTAGATTTATTATTTTTATGCAGATTTTTTACAAATTGTATGACATCCTTGTTGAAGAACCCTTCGCAATTCTACAGGGCATACCTAATAAAGCATGTAATAAAACTGAAGTACAAAATATAAATTTAAAATTAACCACTAAACTAAGTTTATAATAATAACATCATAATATTCATTTACCAAATTTCAGTACTACGTTAATCTAATAATGTCTCAAATTTTGTTTGTAGCTCCAGTAGGTAATAGCACGGGCGTTTTCTGGGACACTGTGAGGTCGGTAGATTTTATCACGACTTTTCGGGTCAGTATATATAAGAAATTATAATGGTAATACAAGGACAATATACTTAAGCTACTAACGGGTAGGTACACGCCGAAACACCACACAACGTGGCCATTGCCATATTAAGGAAAAATGTAGATTATCATATTCCGGTGAACGGTTTGCAGAATATACCAAATGAATATAAAAGGAGAACAGTTTACCTGTATGCATTTTTTGATGTAATTATTGTCGTTTTATCTAAATAATAAAATATTTAATGAGAACGCAGTACAAATTGCCTCTTAGGAGCCGGAAACGATTCCTCCGATAAATTGAAAGTATTCCCATTTGGCAGCCGGTTACAGAAGAGAAATTATACCTCCCATTACGTAGGTAGCTACGAACTGAAACTTCAAAATATCAAAAGGTGTTCCCATTTGGTTGCCGGCTACATAAGAGGAAATTAAAAACCCCTTAAGTATTACGAAATGAAACACATTAGTGGTCCAGATTACGAAAACACCAGTCTGCAGCTTGCTTTCCTCCAAAGTAGTTCAAGGAAGTAGTGTCGTACCGCGTAGCGTAATTTTTTTATGACGCCCACTACTTTGCCAAAAATTACTACTGTCTCCTTGTGTACTTACTACTTTTTTTGTTATTTATTCTCAAGAACAGGAAGAATAATCGTGGTCAAAGAGAAGTCGGATGCAGGCAACCCAACAGTTGTTTACAACTGCCTGCTTGATAAACAATACAACTGCCTGCTTGATAAAAATTTTAAGAGAGGTAGGGCATAGCGGGGTATCTCGTTCGAATTGGAGCCGCCCGACTGGGGAAGTACCTCCACCTTACAGAATATCGCAGCTAAATAATACTCTTTTAAATAGTATTGTGTTTCTGCCGGTGAGTAAGGTTTCCAGTGCTCCATGGGGTGGGGATTTGGGGAACCGTGGCTTTGGCAGTGGAGTGGCATTTGCTTTATGCTGCCAGAGCAACGTGTTATAGAGGTGGGCAACGCATTAGCGATACTCTTGGTGTTGCTAATGTCTATAGGCAGTGGTGACCACTTTCCATCAGGTGGCCCGCTTGCCTGTTTGCCTACCGTATGACATAAAAAAAAAAAAAAAAAAAAAAATAATAATAATTGGTGTCATCCCGATAAAAAACATTATCCGTGTCCCCGTATAATCATACGTTATATTGCAAAAAGCGGTTATATTAAACACTTGCAAAATAGTCCGGAAGTTTTTACAAGTTACAGTAGATTTACATGAAACACACTTGTCCTAGGCCCGTGTGTTTCATCAAAATACCAGTATTTGTTTAATACTGAAAAATATAAAGATAACATATAATAATAATTCTCACAAAGTACAAACTCAAATTATTGTCACTTTCCCAAAATATAACTATATTATAGTTGAATGTGTTTCTCGTATATTTTATTTTTGCCATACGAAAGAATAAAAAACTGTTTTTTGTTTGATTAAATATTGTATTATTAACAAACAACATCTTAACTTCCTTTTTTCGCAGGGAGTACATAAATACCCACTTTTTATTATACGCAGAGCACGTCTAAGATGTTTATGTATTGTTGTCATTATCCTTTTAAACATTTGTATTTAGCAAATAAAATAAAACATGAAGAAATATGAAAACGGCCAAATAATACCCATCTCTGATTCCCACACGAGAGCTTACGTATGTCCTTTCAAATATTTGTTACCTATTATTTTTGACCTGTATGCGGAATAGCTGATATTTTATTTAAAGGGCCAAATTGGTGCGGGAATTCTGGTCGCCACAGTCGTCGTAAAATACAGATAAATAAAGTAGGCAATGTTTTAAATGAACATGAAAAAATGAATTGGTTTGAAGGGTAACGACGCCAGCGCCATTATTGTAATGAGGTATTTCATCTTAGTGCTTACAGCGACAACGCTTACAACCTTAATGCATTAATTATGAATGTTTTGGGCGACATTTACCGCTTACCATCAGGTGGGCTATCTGCTTGTTTGTTACTAAGTAATATAAAAAAGTTTATTTATTTTTTATTTCATACAGTAGGCAAACAGGCAAGCGGGCCACCTGATGGAAAGTGGTCACCACTGCCTATAGACATTAGCAACACCAACAGTATCGCTTATGCGTTGCCCACCTCTATAACACGTTGCTCTGACGGCAAAAAAGAAATGCCTGCCACTGGCACTGCCACGGTTCCCCAAATCCCCACCCCATAGAGCACTGGAAACCTTACTCACCGGCAGAAACACAATACTATTTAAAAGAGTACTATTTAGCTGCGATATTCTGTAAGGTGGAGGTACTTCCCCAGTCGGGCGGCTCCAAATCGAACGAGTCACCCCGCTATGCCCTATCTCTCTTAAGAGTTTTAAGTTAGTTAAGGGTTTTAACCTTGTTCTGCAACTTAGGCCAAATGGCGGAAGCTCAGGGCAGTCGGTATACAAAATGTCAAAATATTTAAAGATGTCCAAACATTCTTCACTGAGCCAAGTTGACTGAGGCACCTCGACATTTTTTTATAACAAAAACCTATTTCTTCAAATAGGGTAGGTATTTGATTCCGTAGATTTAGTACAAAAATTAAAGAGTTTTCGATCGAAACCAGTTACGAAACCGCAGTTTCGTACGCGGGCGAAGCGAATTTCGTTGCAGTTTACAATTTTTCATCAGATTTTAAACTATTTTAGAAACTAGAGTATATTGCATACTAAACATTGATGTCTACAACATCTACTGACATCTATATAAATAGTATAAACATAGTCGCTTCCCGTTGTCTGTCTATGTATGCGCAATACGCAACGAATTTTAATGCGGTTTTCAACAACAGATAGAGTGATTCAAGAGGAAGGTGTATCAGCAAGAAAAAAAGGCTCAGTAAAGGTTAAGTACGTGTGCTTACGAAGTCGCGCCGGGTCCACTGGTTAATAATATATTAAGCTACAGTTTTAAACAGAAAACATGACTTAGTTAAAATTTTTACTGTGTCCACGCTACTAATCTCGTACACCCACCCGTGTTAATCAACCGTATAATTTAAAGCAATCCAAAATTCGAAGGCAAGAACTAGAATAACACGCAGAATCCCAAAACGAATGCCTTAGGCACCTTTTACACGATGTTGGAGGAAAAAATTCTTGTTCAGTACCCACGGACCGACATTAAACCCAAGAACTGTTTAATTTGGCCTGGAATGTTTATTATCTTTAGGGAAATTCAACTGACTCGTGACTCGACTGAGAAAAGCCTCGTCATTTCCACCAATGGCGGAGGTTTATTACGGAGCACTAGATTTTTATCTTTAACCTGGGATTGTAAATTTGGGTAATGGGTAATCACAACTCTCTTTAGCCTCAACGAAAAAATAGGAGTGTAAGTTTGACGCGTGTATCTGTGGAGGAGTGTGTCTGCCGAACGGATGGATCTATTTCGATACGATTTTTTTTATTGAAAAGATAATTTAATCTAGATGGTTCTTAGCTATGTTTCAGACAAATTGGCTTAGTAGTTTAGGAAATATTTGAGTATATGTAATATTGGTTTGCGGTTTCTGTTATTGTGATTTTGTGATTCTGTCGGTTAGGTTAGTCAAATTTATTTGTACACGACTAGTTTTATAAACATTTACATATTTAGCTCCCTGCTCGTCGTATACGTTTTTGAGAAAATACCTATGTCACTCTTTGGACTTCAAAGTCTGTATGATAATAAACTCAAATTACCGACGTAAAGGTTGATAATTTGAGTTTAATAACATTTAGAAGAAATAATATCAATAAAACCAATAAGCTTTAACTTTAATAAAACATTAACTTTTTTTTTAAATACGAAGTTAATATCCTCCAATTTTACTTTTCAGGTATCTACATAGAATTTCAATATGAAAGACGTTTTCCTGAAATAGTAAAAAAAATAGCTTTCCGCGTCTGTTTTTACTAAACCCATGCAACAGATTTTGAATCAATTTTCAATATCAACCTCTTGCCTGTTTGTCTGTCGTATAACAAAAAAAATTTCCAAAAAAGAATTTCTTCCGGTACGTTTATGTATAATACATGCATATTATAAAAGCGAAAATCTGAGAAAATCTCGTCAGCTTTATTCGTATGTCTGCTATATGATATACCTGTATCATCAACGCTCTACTGTCCCTAGCTAGACTTGAACTTCCCACCTATAAACCTTACTCTAAACCTTAAGTCTGGCCATGACAGAATACCAGCGGGTGTGGGTCCTACCTTCACCCAAACGCTGAGTCATGGACCATTTTGTCTATTGAAGCTTTTATTTAAAAATACATTGATATAAATTTGTTATTTTATAGACAAATAAATATTTCTATTTCTATTTCTAAACCTGGCCTCTTGCTTCACACATTTGTCAACACCAACACTTCCTACAACCAAGGTATTTCCAACCAGTTATTTGTACAAAGAATTCTTTTGTCACAGGAATTCCAATTCCTTACTACCAAATCAATACACATACCCGCATAACACTGCGTGGTGTAAGCCATTTCGACGTCAATAAGCCGATCTATTTCGTCGTCTCACTTCAAACACCCCAAAAATATATTCATCCAGACTTTTTCCACGCATACGGTGACAAGGAGACGTATAGAAGATCTTATTCGGCTCTGTCGATGTATGACATGTGAATTATTCATAGAATATTTTATCGTCAGTGTGCGAACTTGAAATCATGTATGTTTTAGAGGCCCGACGTCGGGCGCAGAGCCGTTTGGGTGACTCAGTAGGGACTTTCACTCGAGCTTATCCTGAACGCTGTGGAGTCTAGTTTAGGATACTGAAGACTGGTATTTGGATTTCCCTAACTTACAACCTGAACTGCAGAATATTCTGCTAAGGATAAAGATAGGATAGGACAGAAAAAAAGAAAATTACACCACATTGTTCTGTGAATATGGATGGAATAAGGTGGTGATACTATCTGGATAATAGAATAATAATGAAGTTTTAATGTATGTATGTATGTAAACTCTCTATTGCGTAAAAATAATTACATGACTATATACAAAAAAACAACATAAATATTCTTGCAAAGACGAGCGCATTGGCAAGAATATTATTATAATTAGAATCGTTAACAACTATAGAGAGCTCAGATTCTTACATACCTGTTGCGGTTTTCAAGGTGTGGTTTTATACAATATAGATTTTAGGTATTCTGTAATTCTATTTAGAGATAATCTAGGAAGTATTCTGCAGAAAGTGATACAAGTCAATAAGCGCTATCGAGCGCCAATATTTAACATTTTGTAGTTGACTTGCAACGCCATAACCGAACCAAGTAAAATACGGCAAATACTACACCGTATCTTGCACGGATGTAGGATCCCTAGATTTGCTTTATGATCTGAATTTTTTTTCTACAGATTATCATTGCAAAGGCTTTTCGGCGAAATGGACTTTCGAACTAGTAAGTCTAGTTAGGCTAGTCGAAACTGTTGTACCTACTATATTGATGCTATAAAATGTCGGCAATTCGGGCGCTCGAGCTAATGAATTCGGCGAAAGAGTCATCGTCGGGCATATGAAATTCGAAGTCAAGCAGTAAATACTTTTAGGGAATTGGGCCTTATGGGGGTAGGTCTTGGAGACCGGTAGGTACTTGGGGGGTAGGTACTGGAGGTATACGTTGCACAATACTGCAACCAAACAATACTACTTAAAATTGTATTGTGATACTGCCGATGAGTAGAGTGGTCTCGTGAGCGCCATGGGGAACCGTCTATTTGGCAGTGGAGGGGCATTTGCCTATTACTTTTTTATTATTAGGGAGGCACACGGAAGGACGGTCCACCTGATGGATAGTCCAGGACTTGACCAGCCTTTGAGGTACCTGTAGATATGATTGAAGAACCCTACGTTATAGAGCACAGGAAAGACTTCGGGATGGAGCTCATTCCACAACTTGCACATGCGGTAAACAGTCTTGCGTTGCTCGTACGTTAGTTGGATGCCAAGCATCTAGATGGTGTGGATAATGGATGCGTCCTGGGGTTTTAGATGTTGGCAACGCATTCGTGATACCCCTGGTTTTCATAGACAGCGATGATGTATTTTCATCAAGTGTTCCATTCGCCAGCTTGTGTATCATAACATGGCATGGCATATCTGCATTAACATAAAACAATTTGTAGATTTTTTGGAGTTTCCGAAGCGTACTGACAGAGCAGACCAATAGAAAAGTAGGATACCTCTGTACCGTACAACGCACACATTAAATCTCAAACATGTCAAGGCAGTTCATTAAGAGCTGTGCCACTGAGGGAAGTTGTGTTTTTTTCTATGGCCAGTGAGCGATATTGTATATATTGATGCAATTTACGACAGCCATAAAATGTCTTGCAATGTTTGTGGTTGGTTAAACAGCAAGATCAAAAATCTAGAATTATTGTTTTTTTTTATATCTCAGTAAATCACGGTAACACACGATATGTAAGTTAATAACCAATTGCCATAGTTTACATATGTACAGGAAACGAACAGCGAAAGGAAAATTTCACGTTTATTTTAAACACTTATTTTTTACACAATTTTGTTTCGAAATGTACCTATCTAAAAAGATCTAAGGAAGGTTTAATTATGTAGGAGTAGGCAAAGAAGAATTTGGCAACCCTACCCGCCGATAAAGTTTAGGTACTGAGTGCTTCTACGGTCCGGGAGCTAACCTACTTTTCTTTTTTAATATGCCCAAACCTACAGATATTTGTACAAGACGATTGACATAACATCAACAGCCAGTAACGGTCCACTTTTGAACTTGAGCCTCCTCTACATTAGATAGATAGATACACGAAATTACAAAAAAAGAAAATTTCTTCTTTTCAAACATTGTGGGCATAGGCGGTCATATTATGTGTAGTGTTACGTCACAGTCTTGTTGCTTGGCAGGCAAGTTGGAAATTCTCATTGTTGAAAACACGCAACAGTAAATGCTGTTGCGCATTTTCTGGTCTACGAAGGTCCTAGATGCTATCTTAGACATTAGTCGCCTAACACGATACCTGCAAGTCGAAGGAGTTGGTGCATTCTACTCTAGAGAGCCACATATTTATTTGACCATGACATCGCTGTTGTCGAATTTAGTGTTGCCGTCAAATGACGTTTCTTAATGACGACACATAGTTCCAGTTTCGTTCTCCGGATCAGATTACACGATTTTTAACTTTTGACACCCAATGCGATAAGTTTTAAATAATAAAGATTTTCAAACCTCACAAGTATATCGGCCATTTTAATTTTTTTAAATATTTTAATATTTAAGTAAATGTTTAATGTTTAAATATTTTATTTTCTAGTATCTAGCAACTCACTAAAACCGTAAACGGATAATATGTTTGATCATCATCATCATCATATCAGTCAGAAGACGCCCACTGCTGGGCATAGGCCTCCCCCAGAGATCTCCACAAAGACCGGTCCTGTGCTTTCCGCATCCAGCTGGTACCTGCGATCCTTACCAGGTCGTCGGTTCACCTTGTAGGAGGCCTACCGACGCTACGTCTACCGGTACGTGGTCGCCACTCGAGAACTTTACTGCCCCATCGGCCATCTGTTCTTCGAGCTATGTGCCCTGCCCACTGCCACTTCAGTCTGGCAATCCTTAGAGCTATGTCGGTGACCTTGGTTCGCTTGCGGATCTCCTCATTTCTGACTCGATCGCGCAAAGAAACTCCGAGCATAGCTCTTTCCATTGCCCTTTGGGTAACAGTGAGCTTTCTTATAAGATGTTTGATGACATGTAATTGTTCATGAAGGGCTGCTGACTATGAGAAAGACACACACACACAACACACACATACATACATACATACATACACACAAAAAAAAACAACTGACCTGACACTGACTGTGTCATCGACTCTAGAGCCGCTTAGAGAGACCTCTTAGAGCCGCTATCTCTTCTAGGCCCTTTGTATCCTCGTTCCCATGCATTTTGTATACGGCCCACGTAGTTGCACTGGCTTCGGCTGAAGGCAAATAAATTCCACGATTTGTGGTTGGACGGCATCCAGGCCGGTGTCGGTGGTAGCCATTGTTGCTCAGCACTGGACAGTGGAGGAGGGGTATGTTTCTAATCGACTAAGCGCTTTGAGTGCTTCAAGAGATTTCGGGGATTGTGATGTAAGGATTGTATTGACGTATGGCGTAGTGAAAAGAAGAGGTGTGGGATGCGGGACGAAGAGTGTATGTATGTAAAAGGGTTTGTAAGTCTGGATCGTAGCTTGTGGCATTCGATAGTCGCTACCTACCATAGTTAGGGAATGCGTGTGTGGTGTGAATATTTATGAATGTATAGAGTATTTTTATGTAAGTCATAGAAAAAACGTAACAAAAATCTTATTACTCGTATAAATAGATAAAGTTTAGTCTTTTAACTTTTATTTTGCTTATGTACACGGTCCGACTATTTATCTGACTATAATTATCTCCAAGGAACAAGGGACCTGTGTTGCATGTTATTTATCGGTAATCTTATATTATGTAGTTTGACTTGTCTAAGAAGTATTCTTTTATAATTTATCTTGTGGTTCAAGTATTGCTTTTCTAAGCAATAATAAAACCCTGCAATGTCACTGTGACCAGAGCCCAACCGAAGCTCAAACTGCAATTTTCCTCTACCGAATTAAACAAGCAATTTAACCCGCACCCATAATGGCGCCACCAGTAACACGTGAGTTCCAAACAAAATTAGCACTCAAAAACTTTTCGCACTAGAGCGCACCGCCTGAATAATGTACGCACCTACTTATAATCTGGGTAACTACACTCCCCAGGTCTCTCGAGTGCCCGCTGCCATAAATTCATGTAACTAGCTAGGTGTAAAGTGGCGACCTCGCTGCCACCTGCCCGTATTGGACTGGAAAATTCCGGCGTGAACCGGTTACATGGAAGTAATGGCCACGTTACGTCTGGAATGAGCTCGCGGCTTGAATTAATCGGTTGGTGGTTTTTGCTATTTGTAAGGATTAGCGTTTGGGTGCTGCCCAGTGGTGTTTATGGGTCCGATTCAATAGAAGTATAGACAATGCCGTAATATTTACAACTTGAAATACAACTTGAACAAGACATTCGCAGCGTGTTCACGCACGCAATATTTACAGAACATTTTCTGTTTATATTCCACGAAAATGCTTCACCACTAACTTATGTGATTCTGAAAATGGAAAACCGGTAATTATTATACAATACTTAAGCGACAGAAAAGCTGGATAACCCTGAACCAAATTTACATATTATTATACTAAAATATTTTCGGCGACTAAAAATACGACTCGGTAAATAAGTTTTCAGTTCGATATTTCAGCACTATTAATACAGTCCGTGAGAATATTTATGAAAAGATCTTCGAGTACTATTACCAGTTACACAAAAAATATTTTATAAATGTACTCGCCAACCAAGCCAAGCTGTGAACAAGCGAACCCCGCCTCTCGTAGACTTTACAGTATATTTGAACAAAAATGGAATTGCGTGTTTACGATCATTAGGCACCATATTTATTTCCTGTTATTGGTTACATTGCCACCAAGCGGTGTTATAATTTAAATTTTAACATTCTTGGGCGAAATAGCGTCAGCAAAGAAGTTAGCGCGAACCCCATTTTTTTATTCGACGCAGTGACAAACGAGCAGATAGCTCACCTGATGGTAAGCGGTATCTGTCGCCCATAACATCTTCGATTCGTTGCGCTGTCACTGTGGCATGTAATTGCGCTGGTTATCTTATCCTTCAAACCGAAACGCAACAATGCAAATGACTGTGATGTTATCTAGTCTAAGCACGAATATAATTGCAAAGCCCTCCAAAAATAAGCAAGAGTCTTAAGTGCAGCAACAATTGACTGTTGATGGTGCCATAGTCTTCTTTTCAAGTGAAGTATATGATATTCGTGGCATTGGCCCTTATAGAATTCATTTCTGCAGTTGGGTTGGGTAAAGTGCTTATTACCTTAGTAGTTATAACAGGTGGCCGTTAGATATTGCCGTCTGGCGAAATAATTTCAACGTCGCGTTATGGAGGATTGTTTTAAATTTCACACAACTGGAGAGCGGCGGAAAGCCACGTAAGTAGAGGTAGCGTTTATTTAGTGTTACAGCTAAAAAGCTTTCATGCTACCACGAGGCTTTTACGTGAGCTCTGTTTCTTCAGGAAGGCTAAAGAGCTGTGTAAAGAATTATTTATGTAAATCAGCTGAAATATGCAAAGTTTTCGTACGATTTTATTTATTTCGGTACACGATCAGATGGTCTTTCTGATGGAAAATGACCATTGATAGGTAGGCTAATTACGTAACTCTGGCTAACAATGATCAGATTGCAATGATTGAAATTGTTACTTTTGCGATTACGTATGATCGATATAATCGTTTTAGTTTATTGCAATGTAATTTTGTTAGCAACTGAACCAATGAAATTGATGATATGTTATCGTAAAAGTAACAATTTAAACATTTAAATCAGATAATTGTTAGCAACAGAGTAACATAATTTTCCTACGGATATTACAGGCAAACTATTTATTCATTCAACAATTAATTTCAGTTCAGTAACTTTTTTCTTTTGCTTTTCTTACCAGGTTTTGCTTATATTTCATTTACTTGTTCATTAGTTTCCTCTATTTTCCTGAATTTATTGATGTTTCTTTTTATGAACCATTATTGTATTATGCATTATAAATTACGCTACTAATAAAACTAAATTTGATAAAGAAAAATGTAAACCTATTGTATCTATATTTATACATACTTTTATCAAAGCGTCTAATGTTACCCGGGTTCAAGCATATCCCCAATCAGAGTATCATCAAGTGATCGGGGTCTCAACCCTTCCCTCTACAAAAAGATATTGATCTCTCTCGATAGTCGAGTGAAGCCTTCACTAGCCTTTGTAAATTGTAATCGGAAAGCCATTGTAACTGTCACTTTTGAGATCGGTGACCTGAAAGAAATTAGATTGGTTTCTATCTAATATTTAATCAGAGTCTATCTATCGGCAAAACAGTGATCAAATTGACGTTATTGTCGACTTTTTGAAACGGAATTATTCTTCTCAGAAACGTTGGTACCTCCGGTCGCACGGTTTTTTTATTACAATCCATAAATACGGATGAACGAAGCGAGGTTGACCAAGGTTTTCCGCTGGGGACCCTCTGGTTGGTTAAAGAGTTTAAGGCCCGTGCAATATTTATTTTTTAATCCATAAATGATTTTGCGATATGAGTTTTATGAATAGTACAGTACGGTCATGTTCTTTAGCAATTTCTAATTTGCTCTGAGTTTTTTGTACATTTTTAAAGAATAGGTACTAGCTTGTTCCCGCGACTTCGTCTGAGTAAAATTCAGTTATAACGTTCCAGACCCGTTCCAGCGGGAACCACATTCAAGTTCGGGATAAAATGATAGTCTATGTGCTATTTTGGGCCACAAGCTATGTTGCTGCCAAATTTCATAATTCAGTAGTTTTTCCAAACATACATCCTTACAAACTTTCGCATTTAAAATGTTAATAGGATCATCACACTTTTCTAGATTTTTAGGGAAGAAAATTAGCAAGCGGCCTACCTCATGGTTAATACGATAAACAGTTACTGATTAGTGAATTAGTTCGTTTAAGCGAGCAACAACAATGACATTTTCCAGCTGTGTTGCTCGGTGATAGAAACGGTGGTACTCCCCCAGGCGGTCTCCTCAGGCTTGGCAGAACCCTGTCACCTGACAAAGCACTATCACCTATCACCTGATGAAGATGTGTTCAATGTTTGGTATTCACTACGATAGAAAAAGCTCTGTGTACGACTCCGGCATGGTAATCACTGAGCAACTCAAATCGCCAGGGTGTTAACAGTGTCCAGGCTGTAACATCATCAATTTACACGCAGGTATAGAAAAGCCGTGTGGATACTTGGAAGCGACAATTATGGAAATATATAACTATTTCTTATTTTGTTTTAAGATATTTTTAAAGCGTTAAGTAGAATTTAAACAACTCACAAAGAAGTTCAACATACAAAACTCCCTTTTTACGTCACGTTATAAAACGTATCTCTCAAGTTCTCCCGTGGAATGTAAATTTATTAAAACAATGAGCTCGGTTACTTTCTTAGCATTACCTCTTAAATATCCCCATAGTGCTATTATGTAAGGCATGACGAACATGGCGGACGAAGTAAGTGGCTTACCGTGTTGAGACGTGCCGCATGCTATTGCCGACTGAATAAATGTGGAATGGTATGTCGTGACTTACCTCGTAAATGCACATTTCTAAGGTTGTTATTTGATTGACTCTAAATAGGTTTTATGGTGCAGGTTCTTATGTCTTGGTTTAAGTAGCACATGTTTTTGGCAAGATGTACTAAGTGGTGTTTTGAAACGTCGTTGAAATCACTCTGAGTACCAAGTATGAAAACTGGACCGTAATTAAAAGATCTATATCGTCTTATAAGGGCAATGGAAAGAGCTATGCTCGAAGTTTCTTTGCGCGATCGAATCAGAAATGAGGAGATCTGCAAGCGAACCAAGGTCACCGTCATAGCTCTAAGGATTGCTAGACTGAAGTGGCAGTGGGCAGGGCACATAGGGCTTGAAGAACAGATGGCTGTTGGGGCAGTTCTCGAGTGGCGACTACGTACCAAAAGACGCAGCGTGGGTAGGCCTCCTACAAGGTGGACTGACGACCTGGTAAAGATCGCAGGTACCAGCTGGATGCCGGAAGCACATGACCGGCCTTTGTGGAGATCTAATGGGGAAGCATATGCTCAGCAGTGGGCGTCTTCTGGCTGATATGATGATATTGATGATGATATCGTCTGACCTTTATAACTGCAAAACTATTAAATAAACATAAATCTAGTGTCATTGTTTAGCGTATATAGTCAGCTCGCTGCTTTGGCCATGATATTGAGTCAGGGACATGTTTCTGAGTCCGTGCATTTCTGTTCAGTGTAACTCACGATTTACACGTGATAAGGCGGTGATTCTTGTGTTTATTTATTGAGTTTGTCTACAATAATTGATACATATAAAAATAGGTGTATATGGATAATACACATACATAATATTCAGCAAACAAGCAAGCAAAAAGTCGATTGCACGTATTACACCCCGAAATTATGGTCTCTACACAGAATGTGAGGTTGGCCAAAAGAGATTTCATGTAGGGATAAGCTCGATTCTGTACTTTGTATTGTAACTATGTTTCTAATGTATTTTGTGCAATAAAGAGTATAAAAAATATACACGAAAATACAATATGTCGGCCTCAGCCCGTGCAAAAGCCAGCAAGAAATACAAATCACGGCTATCGTCGGTCAGAGCCACACATGGGTCAATCAATGTCCGGCGCTGAGCTAGCGAGGCGGTTTCGAGAGCGCCTCAAAGCTTAGGTAGAACGTTTCAAGTTAAAACCAACGGCTGTGTGTTCCGACACAGCCCCACCCGATTTTTGTTTACAAATCGAATTAAATTGTTATTTTTATGAAAACAGTTTAAGGAGCAAACCAAGAGCAAAACTTTGCACGTAACAGTGCATGAAGTTTTAAATAAATAAATAATTCTATCGTAAAACAACAATTTATCACAATATGAAGCGTGAAGCAAATCACGTAAAATCTAGTACTAATCGTATCTTGCAAGATGAGATTGATCCTTGAAGTATTTCCTTTGCCTTATAACTTGAGGTTTATCAGAAGGTATTTCAACAAGTACCATAAAGGACTGCATATGCTCTACTTAACCGTTATAGACGACGTTGGCCGCTTTTTGGCAGAACCATTCGACCGTGTAGCTTCCTAGGCAATAAAAAAAAACAAGAAAAAATCCCAACAAAACCAACCGCCAACTGTGAAAACAACACCGTACAAAATAAAACGTACAAGAGGCCTCCAGCCAGGCCACACGTTATGCGCATAACCAATTAGTGGATTCTTAAAAAAAACAGGGTTAAAAATACAGGGTGACTTGTCTCGGCTGCTCTCCGAAAAGTCCTTCAAACTTAAACCCATTTGCGACAGGCCCTCGCCGCATGGAGCACACCCGGGACCCAACACGACAAACCACTTACGTCACACGGTGTCGATGTTCACAGCGATGAGCATGTTTGTTCCGCCAGGGAATCGGAACTAAAATAGTCTCTTCGGTAGGACCTATGATTACGTGAGGGATGTTGTTACACCTACCTATCTATAAACTAATATATAAGCTGAAGAATTTTTTCCTTTTTTTGTTTGAAGGCGTCTAATCGCAGGCTAATCTTCAATAATTCTTTCACTAATAATAATAGATAGATAATATGCTTGAATAATTCACACAGCACTTTCTAGCCTTAAAGCAAACGAAGCTTGTGTTATGGGTGGTAGACAACTGGTAAACTCCTTATATACTTTTAAATACATACTGTAATGTTTATATTTTTGGTGGGTAAAGTTGCGCTTAACCTAGAGGCTCGGAATGAAAGATGGTGTTTGAATTTGAATGAACTGCTTTATTATTAGTACACCCCTTGTAAATGTAAATGTCCTTAGGTTATTGCGGCTTATAAATAATCAAATTACAGATTATATTAATACAAGGGTTACATAGAGGGTTTGATCGATAACGCATACGAGGAGTCTATAATATTTTATATTTAAATTCACTCAGCTGCCTGTCAAGGAGTCTTGACTAAAGTCGAGCAGGAGCATCCCCTGGAGCAGCTGGCCAGAACTGCTCCAAGCAGACGGCCGCTCAACCCCACTTATGGGCTGGTACCAAGCACCTCCTGTTGGAGGTGGGTCTCAAAGCTTCCTACGCGTCGCGGCCACTGGCGACGGGCGTAGGCAACTGGGCGCGGGACGGTAGGAGGCGTGCCTCCTACACTACGTCGGGTGGGAAATTCTGTGGGAATACTCTCACCACCAACTACCGCAGTGTCCCGTTTGTTTAAAAAGGTGACAGGCTAGCATGTGCTGCGCAGTCGCATGTGCGTGGCCGCCTTTCGGGCAGGACGTAGCCGACAACACGTGGACACAATATTTTCCACAATATCTATCACTATTCTGACTGGTTCTGCTGAAAATATTAAGGAATTAGCACCGCGCAAACAAACAACAATGAAATCTAGCGGCTCCGATAACACTTACGAGATTCACTAGGTATTTATTTTTAACAAGACACCAGTAACTTTGGGGGCTTCGGTCAGGCAAAAGGACTGAGAACCCGCGTGCTCCGGGCTTTATTCCTCGGCCTCCGCCCTAACCTACTCGCAAATAAAACCTATAACAAAAAAACGGCTTGGGGTTGTCAAGCTATAACTTTTATCGAAATTCAGCGAAAGGTTAAAAATCATACAGCCAAACGGTGACGCTAGAAACGAACAATTCAAATTAAGGTGAAGCCAAGTTTCACCCAAATAAAAGGATTACAGGCAACCTGAAACGAATTTATGTAATATAAATTGACGTAATTCCGACTCAACTCCATCGGAACCTGTAATAAAAAGACCAAAGACCAATTTGGTGATTCTGAGATAAAACCAATTATCCATTCTATAAACATTTCAGTTATAGAATGTAAAATATAAAAAGAAAAGAATTAAATGGAATCAACCATAATAAAAATATTTATTAGTTTATTTATTTCTGCAGGAAATAAGTTTTATGTCAGCAACACCAGCGTTTAGTTTTCCAAAAATTGACATTTCGGCAAAGGGAATCAGTCATCATACAGCCATGCCTTGACTGATATTTCTCAGTCGAGAAATATATGTTACACCCCCCAAACCAGGAGAATTTTACGACGGAAGCAAGCTGAAAGAGGAAAATTCCAGCTCGCCCCCGAGCTTAAAACTGAGGAAAAAAAAAATAAGCAGAAATACTTAAGAATCGGAGTTCTTAAAATTAAAGAAAAAGGCATATATTCCAAAGCCTAAAGCTAATACAGCACCTGTATAAAGCGCCATATAAATAAGGTGTAAATTACCAATTAAGCAACAAAGGCCTTACTATAGATTTAAAGTTCTAATCTAACATCTAAAATTATTTATTAAAGATACCTATCCTTAAGAGGTAAGGGTTAATTAAATAAAGGTAAGGTTACCCATACTGTGAGAGTAAAAGGCGTAAAGCAAAAACAATGTATCCCATTCTTGAAAAGGGTTAAATAAAGTTTAAGGTTACCTATTTACTGAGTAAATGGGCATAAAGTAAAAATAATATATCCCATACTGTATAGGTACAGGCTAAACAGCATAAGTGTTGGTTATGTCCAACTAAACTAAAGAAAAGTAGGCTATGCCTAACTATTTAAAGTTAAATTATGTTCTAACATTTAATCCTATTAATTTAAAAAATATATATTTTAAAAGTGTACTAGTAGTGGTTGCCGACTACAAAATATCTATATGAGTACAAAATTTTTTTTAAAAGAATTCAATGTAATATTAAATGTTAATATACATATAACTGTTGAAAAATATATGCTATAAAAGATATATTATTTATTAGTAATAAATATAAAGAAGTAGTCTGCAAGTTTAGATGGACTGGGCCAAGGGGAATCTGAGTCACTGCCCGCTCAGAATGGAACGTGTTGGCTTATTTAAATGTCACGATCCGCATTAGTGTAGGCTTGTTTATTACCTATGACACAGAACAACAAATCTGAAGACTGCTGGAAGAAACTGTAATAAACAATAATAATACGAATACATAAGGTATGTATGGTTTCGGTGGACCCTGTTGGAAACTGCATGATACACGCGGAACCTATACAATGAGGGAAATATAACAGAGGAAAAGGAGGTCACCAATCCAGCTCACCAGAGTCACTGCCCGCTCTGAAAAAAATATGGTGTATTATGGCTTATTTTCGGTGTTACCAACCGCACCAGTGAAGGCTTATTTTTACTGGAGTGGATCCCATACCTAATCCAGGAAAAATAGTAAGGTAAATTGGAATATAAAAGAAAGAACCTAGTGTAGCCACCAAACAACTGACTAGTACAAACGTGCTTTTCATTTCGACAAACAAACCAAAAAAATCCAGCTCCCGGGACAGGTGTTCACAATCTTAAAATCTCTGCAGTCCAGGGGTCTGGAAATTTTTAAAAAATTTAAATTTACTTTTCTCTAAAAATTAATTATGATAATTTTGTACTGATCGATCATGCATACCTACTTATAACCTTATAACTTAAAACTTTACTTCTTTCAACTGCTTTTGGGAATTACAGCTGGATTTCTTTTGAAATAATACTACTACAACTTTAGACTACAGCTTATAGGTGATTGCCCTTGCTTATAATTTTCAGCTGTGCACTTACTTCAGCGTTTTTAGCCTTCACTATCTTCAGCTTTGCTTGAGGGTGCTTTAAATTTTTATTTCAGGGTTTTTCAAATTTTTTTTAGATTCCAACTTTTAGGTTTCAAGTTGTGCGACGTGGTTCCAGTCACATATCTACATCTATATTACAGTTTGCGGTCCAATAAAAGTTTATTATTATTTTTTATAGACTATACTTACTGTAAGCAGACACTTACAGATATTTTCATTTTATCCCTATTGTTGCTGCATACCAGCATCTACTTTATAACAGTAGTGTTACACCCTAACATTTACTTGTCTACCCTTTTGTTGCTGCACTCCAGCATCTACTTCATAACAGTGATGTTATAACCTAACATTTACTGAAATTTACCCTTTTGTTGCTGCACTCCAGCATCTACTTCATAACAGTGATGTTATAACCTAACATTTACTGAAATTTACCCTTTTGTTGCTGCATTCCAGCATCTACTTCATAACAGTGATGTTATAACCTAACATCTACTGAAATTTACCCTTTTGTTGCTGCACTCCAGCATCTACTTCATAACAGTGATGTTATAACCTAACATCTACTGAAATTTACCCTTTTGTTGCTGCACTCCAGCATCTACTTCATAACAGTGATGTTATAACCTAACATCTACTGAAATTTACCCTTTTGTTGCTGCACTCCAGCATCTACTTCATAACAGTGATGTTATAACCTAACATCTACTGAAATTTACCCTTTTGTTGCTGCATTCCAGCATCTACTTCATAACAGTGATGTTATAACCTAACATCTACTGATATTTACCCTTTTGTTGCTGTCCCCAGCATCTACCTTTAACAGTAATGTTACGGCCTGACATTCACTGAAATTATATACCCGTTTATTGTATTTTTGCTGTTACCCAGCAATAACCTTCCTGGACTTTTACTTTATTGCTTTACCCAGCACTTTTAACAGTTAGGTTGTACTCCAGCCAGCTGAACCTATATATACTGTGCCAAGTGTGCCAGTAAACCTATTACACTGTCCCGGCTTCGTTGCCGTGGCAGTAACCCTTATGCTGATGCAGCCATATGACGCTGCACCAGTAACCTATTATATTTACCAGTTATGTTGCACTCCAACATAAACTGAACCTTATTTACTGTGCTGTGCCAGTATACCTATTAAGCTGACCCGGCCTGTGTTGCCTAGGCAGTAACCCTTCAATGCTGATGCAGCCAGTGATGCTGCACCAGTTTACTTCATACACTGACCCGGCCCCGTGTGCCGTGGCAGTAACCCTTCAATGCTGTTGCAGCCAGTGATGCTGCACCAGTTTACTCCGTACTACTTATTACGCTGACCCGGCCCCGTGTGCCGTGGCAGTAACCCTCATGCTGTTGCAGCCAGTGATGCTGCACCAGTTTACTCCGTACTACTTATTACGCTGACCCGGCCCCGTGTGCCGTGGCAGTAACCCTCATGCTGTTGCAGCCAGTGATGCTGCACCAGTTTACTCCGTACTACTTATTACGCTGACCCGACCCCGTGTGCCGTGGCAGTAACCCTCAATGCTGTTGCAGCCAGTGACGCTGCACCAGTTTACCTTATAAACTGACCCGGCCTCGTGTTGCCGCGGCGGTTTTCCCTGCTCTGTTGCAGCCTGTGACGCTGCAACAGTATACGTTCATGCTGACCCGGCCCCGTGTTGCCGCGGCAGTATTCCCTGCTCTGTGCAGCCTGTAGATGCTGCATCAGATACCCCATGCTGTTCCGGCCCCGTGATGCCGTGCCAGTCATTTATCCCTACGCCGTTGCAGCCTGATGTTGACGCTGCACCGGTATACTTTGATGCTGTCCGAGCCTATTGACGCTCTGGCCAGTTATTATATGCTTCCAGTTTATAGTATACGTACTATGCTGTTGCGGCTTAATGTTGCTATATCAACACTCCTCTGACTCGACCGAACCCCTGGACTGCAGAGATTTTAAGATTGTGAACACCTGTCCCGGGAGCTGGATTTTTTGGTTTGTTTGTCGGAATGAAAAGCACGTTTGTACTAGTCAGTTGTTTGGTGGCTACACTAGGTTCTTTCTTTTATATTCCAATTTACCTTACTATTTTTCCTGGATTAGGTATGGGATCCACTCCAGTAAAAATAAGCCTTCACTGGTGCGGTTGGTGACACCGAAAATAAGCCATAATACACCATATTTTTTGCAGAGCGGGCAGTGACTCTGGTGAGCTGGATTGGTGACCTCCTTTTCCTCTGTTATATTTCCCTCATTGTATAGGTTCCGCGTGTATCATGCAGTTTCCAACAGGGTCCACCGAAACCATACATACCTTATGTATTCGTATTATTATTGTTTATTACAGTTTCTTCCAGCAGTCTTCAGATTTTGTTGTTCTGTGTCATAGGTAATAAACAAGCCTACACTAATGCGGATCGTGACATTTAAATAAGCCAACACGTTCCATTCTGAGCGGGCAGTGACTCAGATTCCCCTTGGCCCAGTCCATCTAATCTTGCAGACTACTACTTTATATTTATTATTATTAAATAATATATATTTTATAGCATATACTTTTCAACAGTTATATATTAACATTTCATATTACATTGAATACTTTCAAAATTTTTTGTACTCATAGATATTTTGTAGTCAGCAACCACTACTAGTACACTTTTAAAGTATATATTTTTTTTAATTAATAGAATTAAATGTTAGAACATAATTTAATTTTAAATAGTTAGGCATAGCCTACTTTACTTTAGTTTAGTTGGACGTAACCAACACTTATGCTGTTTAGCCTGTACCTTTACAGTATGGGATATATTATTTTTACTTTATGCCCATTTACTCAGTAAATAGGTAACCTTAAATTTTATTAAACCCTTTTAAAGAATGGGATACATTATTTTTACTTTACGCCTTTTACTCTCATAGTATGGGTAACCTTACCTTTATCGGTATCTTTAATAAATAATTCTAGATGTTAGATTAGAACTTTAAATCTATAGTAAGGCCTTTGTTGCTTAATTGATAATTTAAACCTTATTTATATGGCGCTTTATACAGGTGCTGTATTAGCTTTAGGCTTTGGAATATATGCCTTTTTCTTTAATTTTAAGAACTCCGATTCTTAAGTTTTTCTGCTTATTTTTTTTTCGGTTTTAAGCTCGGGGCGAGCTGGAATTTTACTCTTTCAGCTTGCTTCCGTCGTAAAATTCTCCTGGTTTGGGGGGTGTGTAACATATATTTCTCGACTGAGAAATATCAGTCAACGCATGGCTGTATGATGACTGATTCCCTTTGCCGAAATGTCAATTTTAGAAAACTAAACGCTGGTGTTGCTGACATAAAACTAATTTCCTGCAAAAATAAATAAAGTATAAACATTTTTTTTTATGGTTGATTCCATTTCATTTTTTTTCTTTAAGTATTTTACATTCTATAACTGAAATGTTATAGAATGGATAATTGGTTTTATCTCAGAATCACCAAATTGGTCTTTGGTCTTTTTATTACAGGTTCCGATGGAGTTGAATCGGAATTACGTCAATTTATATTACATAGATTCGTTTCAGGTTGCCTGTAATCCTTTTATTTGGGTGAAACTTGGCCTTCACCTTAATTTGAATTGTTCGTTTCTAGCGTCACCGTTTGGCTGTATGATTTTTTAACCTTTCGCTGAATTTCGATAAAAGTTATAGCTTGACAACCCCAAGCCGTTTTTTTGTTATAGGTTTTATTTGCGAGTAGGTTAGGGCGGAGGCCGAGGAATAAAGCCCGGAGCACGCGGGTTCTCAGTCCTTTTGCCTGACCGAAGCCCCCACAGTTACTGGTGTCTTGTTAAAAATAAATACCTAGTGAATCTCGTAAGTGTTATCGGAGCCGCTAGATTTCATTGTTGTTTGTTTGCGCGGTGCTAATTCCTTAATATTTTCAGCAGAACCAGTCAGAATAGTGATAGATATTGTGGAAAATATTGTGTCCACGTGTTGTCGGCTACGTCCTGCCCGAAAGGCGGCCACGCACATGCGACTGCGCAGCACATGCTAGCCTGTCACCTTTTTAAACAAACGGGACACTGCGGTAGTTGGTGGTGAGAGTATTCCCACAGAATTTCCCACGTAAGTAGCATGTCGCGATGGCTTGTTGACCTCCGCGTGGCGCGATGAAGCCCATGTTAACCTTTTTGGTGTTTTCAGCCGACGTAGTGTAGGAGGCACGCCTCCTACCGTCCCGCGCCCAGTTGCCTACGCCCGTCGCCAGTGGCCGCGACGCGTGGGAAGCTTTGGGACCCACCTCCAACAGGTAAGCAAGCTTTACTTGGCTATTTCTCCATCCCGCTGTTAAGTGATTGAAGCTGTGCCACGCGTGGCCTAGCATGGCCCCGTCTTGTCGTTATGCCACGTTATGTCGTTGGAGGTTATGCCGCGCGACCTGTCGTGACCGCGTGTTACAGTGCTTTGCTTATTTCTGCCACCCATCATCATCTGGTGTTGGAGGTTATGCCGCGCGACCTGTCGTGACCGCGTGTTACAGTGCTTTGCTTGTTTTTGCCACCCATCATCATCTGATGTTCGAGGTTATGCCACGCAACCTGGCGTGACCGCGTGCTGCACTGCCTTTGCTAAATCCTGCCACCTTACATCATCTGGCGTTGGAGGTTATGCCGCTAGCCTGGCATGCCGCACGCTTTTGCTTCTTTATCCCGGTTATTGACAGCCTGTTGTCACACCCATTTCCCCCCTAAGCCAGCTGAGAACGAATAGATTGCTCGCTTCCTTTTTATTATTTCCCCCCCCCTGAATGATTGCAACGGTGTGATCATTTCAGGAGGTGCTTGGTACCAGCCCATAATTGGGGTTGGACAGCCGTCCGCTTGGAGCAGTTTTAGCCTGCTCGACTTTAGTCAAGACTCCTTGACTGGCAGCTGAGTGAATTTAAATATAAAATATTATAGACTCCTCGTATGCGTTATCGATCAAACCCTCTATGTAACCCTTGTATTAATATAATCTGTAATTTGATTATTTATAGCCGCTATAACCTAAGGACATTTTGTGTGTAATCAAACTCGATGCTAATAAAGCAGTGCTTTCAAATTCAAACACCATCTTTCATTCCGAGCCTCTAGGTTAAGCGCAACTTCACCCACTAAAAATATAAACATAACATGGGCAAAAATATAAACATTACATGGCGCCCGAACAGGGACAATGCAGGGAAATTCTGTGGGAATACTCTCACCACCAACTACCGCAGTGTCCCGTTTGTTTAAAAAGGTGACAGGCTAGCATGTGCTGCGCAGTCGCATGTGCGTGGCCGCCTTTCGGGCAGGACGTAGCCGACAACACGTGGACACAATATTTTCCACAATATCTATCACTATTCTGACTGGTTCTGCTGAAAATATTAAGGAATTAGCACCGCGCAAACAAACAACAATGAAATCTAGCGGCTCCGATAACACTTACGAGATTCACTAGGTATTTATTTTTAACAAGACACCAGTAACTTTGGGGGCTTCGGTCAGGCAAAAGGACTGAGAACCCGCGTGCTCCGGGCTTTATTCCTCGGCCTCCGCCCTAACCTACTCGCAAATAAAACCTATAACAAAAAAACGGCTTGGGGTTGTCAAGCTATAACTTTTATCGAAATTCAGCGAAAGGTTAAAAATCATACAGCCAAACGGTGACGCTAGAAACGAACAATTCAAATTAAGGTGAAGCCAAGTTTCACCCAAATAAAAGGATTACAGGCAACCTGAAACGAATTTATGTAATATAAATTGACGTAATTCCGACTCAACTCCATCGGAACCTGTAATAAAAAGACCAAAGACCAATTTGGTGATTCTGAGATAAAACCAATTATCCATTCTATAAACATTTCAGTTATAGAATGTAAAATATAAAAAGAAAAGAATTAAATGGAATCAACCATAATAAAAATATTTATTAGTTTATTTATTTCTGCAGGAAATAAGTTTTATGTCAGCAACACCAGCGTTTAGTTTTCCAAAAATTGACATTTCGGCAAAGGGAATCAGTCATCATACAGCCATGCCTTGACTGATATTTCTCAGTCGAGAAATATATGTTACAATACTTATTATACATAAACACCCAGTCCAATAACAGAAATTACAATTCCTAATTTAAATTTCTGTTCGGCCGGGAAGCGAATCCGGTACCTCTGCAGGGTAAACCACTGAACCACTCAGGTCGTCTAGATAGATAGATGTATTCGGGCGTTTTCCGTATATTGATAAACTTGTGTCTGCGTGGAAGTGGCATATACCTACATACCCTACTTTTCCGGCCATACTAACTACTCCAGGAAATGTAGTAGTCCTTTCAGCTTTAGAATCATCTCCGGAAGCGTTTGCGGTTATTCGAGATGCTTAAGCCTGTACATAGACATAGACATTATGTACGATACGATTGTGTTGATATGAGACAGAGGGCTGATTTGCCAAATGCTGGATCATGGTCAAGCCGGACACCAGGCCCTCGTGCGCGACAGCACAAGTGGGACATTAACGCCAAGATGATTATTTTTTTATAATAAGGAAAATCCATGCGAAGCCGGGGCGAGTCGCTAGTACCTAATATAAAACGCCTAATAATCGCGATGAACAACAAACAACGCGTAACCTACCAGGCGTTGAGAACAACACAAACCACTTCAATCTTAGAGGGAGGTCATGTCCAATAGACGATTACACGTTCTTAGTGCAGTGATGATGACGGCAATATACCACTGAATTCATCCGATCGAAATAAGTGACATTCTGTGTCAAGGATCAATCATGAAAACGAAGTGTAAGCTTTGTTCTATTTGAGTCAAACGTTTAGTATTTATGGGCTTTGCCTCATTTTCACCGCTGCAATTCCTGTGTAGCCAGGATCTGCAGCGGTGACTACACACAGGCCCTGAGTTTTGACTCTCAGGTGCGCCCGAGGACAAGATAATACTATCTTGGAACCCGCAAACAATTTAATTAAGAAGTAACAGGTAGGAGGAGGAAATATAATGTCAACCCTAGAAATCAGAGGAAACGCACCAAGGACAAACACTAGGCATTATGTTGCCAATTATAATTATGACCAAAGCCTTTATAGGCTATAAAGTTGACGCCACAAGGTCCGAATAATAAACTACACCCGAGTTACTGTAAATAGAATCCAGCATTTAGTATAAGTAGTCCAATAAACTTCTTTAACTATTTTAGTATAATATTTAAGATTTTCGTGGCTATTCACAACGCCTTACGTTTTTAGGTTATCAGCAGGTTCAAGTATCTATTTCTCACGTATTGTCCTCAATATTATCTCTCAAGCTTAAGCTGTCGCGCGCTCAGTTCCAGCACAGCATTTGCATTTCGTTCGCGTTGATTTCACGGACGAGTTGTTAGTATTTTTCAATACCACAAACATGGCAAAGAGGGAGCAACAAGGGAGCCATCGAGGGGTATGGCTCTCTTGTTGCTGACTCCGTATAAAACCTTTCATCCCCTTCTTGAACATGTCTGTAGTATCTGCAGAGAAAGTTCCTTTCAAACGCAGAGTTCGCGACACAAGTGGATGAATGGTCGCTATGGCAACGCTATATGTTATCCCTAGAAGAGGATCGTGCACGTAGTCAACTTAAATTAAAATTCTCTGTTGAATATTAGTCGTTATTATGTGTATTAAATTAGCTGAATACGGCAATTAAACGTCCACCTTCATTTGTGACATGATAACTGAACGGTTACAAGCCACAGACAGGGGCTTTGGTGATCCCTTCGGTTCACTAAAACTTGATTTTTTTTTATTACTGAAGGGATATATTAAATTATTAGCTTTATTAATATCAACATTTCATCACAGCGCGTAACAGTCTACTGCAGGACTAAGGGCCTCTCCCTCGAAAGGAGAGGTTATTGCCATAATTTCCACGCTTGACAGGTGGGTTGGAGATCGCAGTGTTTAAATATAACAATGGAAAATGCTGCTTCCCATTTTCCAGACTACGGAGACTCTTGATCTCTTGCCTCGAAAACATTAGTCGCCTTGTACGACACCCATAAGTGTAAGGGGTTGGTGCTATTCTACTCTACCGCACACCACGCGGCCAATATATATTATTAACTAGGTATATCAACATACTATATCAACATTTATTTTCTATATATTTTACTGCTATTGCTTATTGGTGGAACAGACTTTGTATTGTGGTTATCAACTTCAGTCTAAAAATTATTAGATTTAAAATTAATTATGTAACATACCGACAATTATTAAAAAAAAAAATGACTTTCAAAAGTATGCAGCGAATACGGGTGGGTGATGGAGGCAGATCAGTTAGGCCCTCCGTATGCCCGTAATGTGAAAGCGCAAGTTAAGTGATTTGTGGCCTGTTAGTATGATATTATGGTGTTGTGAAGTGCAGTTTAGTATGCTTGCAAATATTAAAATGTATGAAAGTCGTACACGCTGCTGCCCTCTGGAATGTTGCCAAGAAGCTGATTGTGTTGCCTCGATGGATAGCGATGCTAATCCATTGCCCGAGGAACGAGCCAGCTTTCTGGTGGTGGCTCAGTAGTCTCGGAAAAGTAGCTTATAAATTCAGGGACTCCTTCAAAATCTGTTAACCCATTTATGTTTACTTCTAATATCCAAAATAATAATGAAATTAAATGAAATTTAACGGTTTATTAGTTAACAAAAATTTGAGCCAATTAACAAACAAAATTATATAATTATTTTTATTAGAAATAGAAATATTTACATGACCGAAATAAATTAAATTATTGTATTTATTGGTTTATTTGTATTTAAATAAATTCGACAATTGTCAACAACAAAAAACAAAAAAATTAAAACTAGCTATACAAAACAAAATGGTCAATGGCTCAGCTATGGCTGCCACTGAGACCAACAGTCGCTGTTATTCTGCCATGGCCAAATGTTATCCTAGTCCAACCACACAATGCTATTCTATATAATATTCGTCTCTTATATTTTCACCCTGTATATTGTGGAGGCGTATGTTTATTTAGCCATGTTATACACTGTATTTACCACGCCACTGCTAGATACGATCCTATTATGAAAGTTGTCGGATTAGTATCTAAGCATCACAGTTTTAAGCCGCCTGGAGTCAAACTTAGCTTATAAATGCTATCGAGAGATCGAGAGTTCGAGGGTCGTCAATTCTAAGTGCTCTTCAAGGCATCAAAGTGTTCAATGTTAAAGTACTACCTGTCATCATCCGTGAACTGGTTCGGCTTGAGTGGTTCTTAGTCAATCGGTTGAAAGTCACTAAGTCACTACGCTTGTCTACTAATATAATTTGAACTCTGGATTGAAATTTAAGTCCCGTGAAATGAGTTTTGTGAACAATCGTTGTTGATAACTTAGTTGTCAGTAGTTATTCAAGCAAAGAAAAGGACGGTACAAAAATCATTATACTCTATTTAATTACACACATTAAACGCAGGACTTTGTGCTTCTCCCATGAAAGGGAGGTTATTGCCTCAGAGTATCTCCACGGCTTGCAGGCGAGTTAGAGATAGCCGTGTTACAATTATAACAATGGAAAACGCTGCTGCCCATTTTACAGCCTACGGTGATTCTAGAACTTGTGCCTCGAAAACATTTGTCGCCTTCTACTATACCTACGAGTGCAAGGGGTTGGTGCTATTCTACTCTGCCGGATAGCACATGGCATTAAACGACTAAACAACATAAAATCGATCATATAAATAATTACGTATCTTCTGGAAATATTGACTACCATACAACCTATATACACCCGAGTCATATTAGTAGCAAAGACCAAATGGCTATTTTAAAATAAAAATAAAAACAATCACTAGCGCTTATCCCGGTATCTGCCAGATTCCACTTTTCTACTTAATCTTCACCACTTCGTCCGGTCTTCGGCATCCTCACGTCGTAAGCCGTTGGCTCTTGCATCCGACTCCAATATGTCAAACCATCGCTGCTTGGGTCGCCAATGGGGTCTCTTTTCTGATACCGATAGGTTTAGGCACCTATTTCCCATGGAGCTTACGCAACACGTGACTAAACAAAAAAAAATTACATATAAACTGTATATCTTATTTTTTTTTATACCACTAATGTGGAAATTTACAATTCCAGGGGCATCACCCACGCGTTGCGCACCTTCTAAATTAATTGCCTCAAAATTTCTACCTGAATATTATTTATTCTGTTTAGCAACAAATTAAATGCCCGTGTAAGCATTATCTATATTAAATTCTGGTCCAGAAAATAAAACAGTAGCTAACAATTTATTTCGATCAACAAGTTCGTAACCATTTTATTCAATTGAAGAGAGAAAATTTACATGTTTAATTAACCGTGTTGAATTAATAATTAGCTGTAGCAAAACTCCGACATGCAATAATATCAATTCCGGAAAAATAATGTACATTACTTGCATTGCATTATTTTGCATTGCAATATGTTATTATGATAGTGGCCGAGGCCGTTGCCGTGAACGTTGGCTGTATGGTGTCCGGCAGAGTAGAATAGCACCAACCACTTACACTCGTCGATGTCGTACAAGGCTTAAATGTTTTCGAAACAAGAGATCTAAGCGCCTCCGTAGACTGGAAAATGGGCAGCATCGTTTTCCATTGTTATATTATAACACTGCGATCTCCAACCCGCCTGCCAAGCGTGGAGATTAAGTCAATAACCTCCCTTTTCGTGGGAGAGGCCCTTATTCCTGCAGTGGACTGTTATGGGCTGTGATGATGATTATGATAGTGGGTCGCTTGGCCATGTGGTGTCCGGCAGAGTAGAAATAGCACCAACCCCTTACACTCGTGGGTGTCGTACAAGGCGACTAGTGTTCTCGAGACAAAAGGTCTAGTCCCCGTAGGCTGAAAAATGTTATATTTAGGTTTTCCATTGTTTTATTTATAACACTGAGATCATCAACCCGCCGGCCAAGCATGGAGATTATGGCAATAACTTCCCCTTTAGTGGGAGAGGCCCTTAGTCCTGCAGTGGACTGTTATGGGCCGTGATGATGATGATGTGGGTCGCATTGAGTCAAAATGTATTTACGGTTTAATATTATTTGTAATTGGTTGTGCACTGAAAAGCAAAGCAATGAAGATTATTTATTCTTATTATTAATAGTGAAATTTTAACTACTCGTATTTCACGGGAATTTAAGTACAAAATACATCATTTAGCAAAACAGAAATTTTTCATGTTTTTCTGTATTTTTAAAGGTTTCAGTTTTCAAGCTTTTTTATTACCACTAAGGCAACAAGCTTACGGCCTGCCTGATGGTAAACAGTCACCGCAGCCTATAGATGTTTGCAATACCAGGAGCATCACCCACGTGTTGCCGACCCTGTATAAACCTTTTTATACCATTCTTGAAGGACTCCATGTTGTACTCTCCAGGGAGAACCTCTCCAGGTAGTTCATTCCACAACCTTAGTGTGCGTGGGAAAAAGTTCCTTTGGAACCTCACAGGAAACTTCCTGTCTGTGGCGCGCGGTGCGATGATAGAATGTAGCTGTAGGCATCATGTCAAACAGTTGTTCAGAACAAACCCCGTTGTACATGCGATAGAACACACAAAGGGAGGCGAAATCCCTCCGCTGACTCAGAAGCTCAATACATAGTATCATCGACAATTCTAACAGCGTGCTTTTGGATCGAGTCACAGGGAGCAAGCTGATATGCCGGTGCTCCCGCCCATAGATGGGAGCAATACTCCAAGTGGGGTCTGACTTGAGCCTTATATAGGAGAAGCCGTTGAACAGCGTGAATTATTGCTTTGATCTGTTAAGCACACCCAGCCTTTTAGATGCGAGCTTGACCTTTTCTTCCAAATTATCTTAGAGATGGTAAGCGGTGTATCCTAGAACTGAGGAGCTACAACGAATGGAGTTTTCTTGGCGGTGAACGCGCAAACTTGTGTCTTACTGGGATTAAATTGGACTAGATTTAGTCGCCCCCAATCGGAGGTATTAGATAAAGTACTCTCGATTATAGACACAAGTACTTCGCGACTTTCCTCCACTATGGCTGAAAAACGAGGGATATTGGCACGACCTAGTGACTAAGAGGCGTCTCCAGTACTGTCATCCGCATAGCAATGAATACCGTCAATGGAGAGCATATTATTGATATGAAGGAGGAACAGAGTTGGAGACAGCACCGAGCCCTGCGGGACACCAGCGTTAATGACCAAGCTATTGGAGCAACAGCCGTCAACTAAGGCATTGATGCCTGGACAAAAAGCTAGTTACCCACTTGCACAATCCCTCGATAAGCCCTTATGATGGTAACTTCGATAAAAGACCCCTATGCCAGACCCGATCGAACGCCTTCGCCATATCTAGGACAACTGCCAGTGCCTCACCTTGACTCTCAACAGCTAAAGCCCAACGGTGTGTTAGGTACACTAGAAGATCACCCGTTGAGCCACAATATCGGAAACCATATTGACTGTCGCTGAAGAGAACGTGTGTTTCTAGGTAACCAAGGAGCTGTGTGTTTATAACTCGCTCCATCACCTTAGAGAGAAGGGAGGTAATAGCGATAGGCCTGTAATTCGATGGGTCTGATCCGCCGCCCTTTTCGGGCACAGGGTGCACGTGGGCAGTCTTCCGTGAAGACGGGACTCTCCCAGTGGAGTATGAGAGCGCAAAGAGGCGCGTTAGTATCGGACACAATTCAGGAGCACACACTTTAAGCACCAACTCTGGAATACCATCAGGCCCATTCGACTTTCGAACATCTAGAGAGAGTAGCGCCTCCGTCGTTCAGGGTCGAGTTTGAGGCAAAGAGAGCTCCCAATAAATTGGCTTTCTCTCTTGCACTATGGACCAGGGTACTGTCAGGTTTAAACAGCGGTAGAAAAGACGGCTGACTATAGTTTCCTTCGGCAGCTTTGGCTAGCGACCAGAAAGTCCGGCTATCAGAAGGATAGCTCGGTCGGTCGCCAATTCGGCCAACGAAGGCGAACTTTGCTCTGGCGATTGCCCTCTTGCTGTTCCTCGAGACAGCATTTAATTTCCGCTTTGCATCAGCAATATTCGGGTCCCGATTGAGACGAGCTGTGGTCCAAGCTACTTACGCATATTGCTTCGCTCGTCGAGCCTCTCTGCATGGCCGGTTAAACCATGGACGTCTCCGTGCACTAGCAGCCACTAGCGGGTTAGGAATGAAGTAGTCCATACCCGCCAAGATGGTCTCGGTGACTGCGGTGGCACAGGTATCAGGATTATCCGATGCAAAGCAGAGCTGTCCCCACGGGTACGATGCGTAAAATTCACGCAATCCATCCCAGTCTGCTGACTTGTAATGCCAAACGCGACGCCATCCAGTGGGCCCGGGAGCGTCAGATAGTGCACAAGGCACTTGTGTGCGCACAAGGCAATGATCCGACAAGCCAAGAGGCGCATCCACGGAGATGAAGTACCCACTGGGGCGCGTAGTCAGCAGAAGGTCCAGCAAGGAGCTTGTATGGGCCTCAACATCTGGGATTCTAGTTGGAGAGTGAATCAATTGTGAGAGACCATAGACCAGAGCAAATTCGTGAGCAGACCTCCCCGCATAGTTAGTGGACCGAGAACCGAGCCACTCCGTATGGTGAGCATTAAAATCTCCTAAAACCACTAACTCGGCGGAAGGATACTGCTCAAAGATTTTATCAGTCGTCACCTTCAGGTGCTCAAAAAGTACGCTTTGTGTCCGAGTCACCGCCATGAAACCTGTTTAAAGCTGCGTAGATACGGGTGTGGCCACCGTAATCCACACGAACCCACATTAGTGTAATAAATGTGTTTTACTTTACTTTACTTTACATAAGCGACAGGTCTCTGTCTTCAAGGCCGTGTAGACGGCGGCAACAGATATCCTCCCAAATGAACATACACACCCCGGCACGACGCACAAAATTATGCTCGAGTTTGTACCCGGGGTATGTTAGGATATCTGTGTCTCCGTCAGAAAAAAAAGGGTTGGCTGCCCAGACTCAAGATATTCATGGACTGCGTTGATGTCGCTATGAAGACCCCTGATATTGCAAAAGTCCACCTTCAGAGTGGATGATTGTAAAAACAATTTTCTTTTTTTCCTTGGCCATGTTTGGGGGGGTAATTAAAAGTTTGAAGGGGAAACGGTGCTCTGGCAGCAAATAGGCAAAGTGAAGTCACATCCTAGTCCTCCGGTCTCCTCCTCCGGCACCTCCTTTCCAGGGCGGAGATTATGTATTCCCTGGGTTCGGGAGCCCGTTCAGCCTGCGGGCGGCCAATTTTTAGATATTACAATTATCTTTATTTTTTAGTATTTTTTAATTATATAGTATTTTTAGGTTGTTTCCATGTAGATTTAGCGCTGCAATGTGGTATAGGTATTATAAAAATGCACTGTAATTTGCTCCACTAGTTGTTATGTTAATATTCTCCTCAAATTATTGTAGGTTTATGAAATTTTCTGCGATATTTTGCTGTTATTAAAAGGTGCCACCGTCGACGGTAACGATCAGCATGTGTTATTTTTAAATTACAGCCCGTAGCTGCTTCTATGAAGTAGTCTTGTTGGAAATTTGTGTACCTAGTGTTATTATCGTATCTAGGTTTACATTTTAGAAAGACCACTAAGTGTAATATCATTTCTCATTATAAGACGTGTGGGTAAGACGGAGGCGTGACCTTTATGTAAGTATGTATTGTAAGGGACATGTTCGATTGCACTAAATTTAGGCGATTTCTTACCATGGCTTTGGTAGTGAAGGCGCTTCGTTTATTTGACATAGACATACACAGCACTCTGTTCGTGCCGTAACCGTAGTAACTATTTGTCTTACCTGCATGTTAATGGTGTTTTAAAATGAGTAAGAAGACGAAACTGGACCATTAATACAATACGAAAAAAGCAACAAAAAATTTGATCCACGGCGGCATAGCCACGGATCATCACACAATAGGGAAGGCTGCGAGCGGGGGAATTGTATTTCCCGACAACTTCCCAGCTGCAGTCCTAATAATAAGCGGGAAATGTTAATACAGTCCTTCCAGAATTTAACGGCGGAGTGGACGTAGAGCGCCCTATTCTGCCTCGAAACTTGGCGAAGCGTTGAATGGGAATCTACATAATATGATTTCCTCAAGTTTGACTTTCTGTCGGTACGCCCTTCAGAGCAACGACCTTGCCCAAATTTAATAATGTAAGAATGAATATTTGCTGCGCATTATTAGGTTTAGACTAACGTTTGAGATATCAAGAACATTCGCTTGTGTAAACAATGGTATACGTTGGAATATTAGAAGTTATTATATGTAAACTATAGAACATCAAATCATACATATTAGACGCTTCTCGTGAGCTTCACTCGCAATGTTTTAGCTGTAACGTACCTCTACATAAATGATTTGAATAAAATAAATGAGATAGCTAAAGATATAAACGTCGATAAGTTATACTTTGATCAATATACACACATACATAAAACTCACGTCTTTGTCACACAGGGCAGTGAGAGACTACGGACCACACAAAAACCGACCGACCTCGAAGGAGTTGCCAATTGGACCAATCCGTTGTCCACCTGTTAAACCGCGGGACACGTTGCTCTGGAGGCAAATACGAGTAAGTAACACATCCGTAAACCTCCTCCAACCCGTCTGCCAAAAAAGGGAAATCTCAAATTAGCAGTGACCTGTTATTCCACAAAACTCGACTCTAGTTTAGTCTAGTTATATGGTTTTTATAGACACAAAAACTTATCCACACGAATGTATACCATCGGAGGCACACGGAAGGATGGTCCACCTGATGGAAAGCGGCGACAGTCATCGAAGACATCTGCAACCTAAAGGGAGCGGATGAGCAGCCTTTGGTGGGTTGAGGTACCTGCAGACATGCCTTTTGAAGAACCCCATGTTATAGTCCAAAAGAAAGACTTCGGGAGGGAGCTCACACCACCTCTTGCACTGTGCGCGGTAAGAAGGCTAGCGATGCCCGTACGTTATTTGGATGCCAGACATCTAGATGCTGTGGATGAAATCTATTCCGTCGTCAAATACCCACTCTAGAACATCAAAATACTTTTAAATTAAAAGTAACGTACGTACGGATACTCTAATCTTGCTCGCACAACATAAACTGTAACAGTAAATGGAGCGAAATCCAATCCTTCGCTACGTTATTACTAACGTGGTGTGCAAATAGTCGAGTGAACTAGACGGCTTCACTAGTAAAATAGCGAAACCATGCAAAAATAATTCCAAAATTAAAAACTCCAACATTTTACAACGGCTAACTTCGTAACTCGCAAACTTCAATAGAATGCAACCCGGTTACTTTTTCCCTTGCAACAAGATTTTGAAGCCGCTCTGCCGACAAAGCTGTTCCCAATATTAAGTTAAGCTTGCGTATTTCATCCAAAGCCGACCGTTTGTACTGCTCGTTGTTTCTGCATGGAAATGTTTGAGTGGTTCCAGTCAGGAGAGGATGGCGTTCTACGGTTAGCTTGAAGAATTTTATAAGTCATTATGGATTTGGACCCTACTAAGTAAGGAGACAAAGTGGCATGTCGGTGGCTATTGGGTTCGACTCGTAAGCGAGAGGTAACGAGTTCGGACCCCAGTGCCGCTATATTATGGTAGAATACTTTTTCTATCATTAGTTGAACATTAACCGATGCTTTTACAGTGAGGAAAAATATCGCGAGCAAACCTGGCCATTTGGGCGACTGAATGAGTAACCATCACCTAATCAAGTGAGGTTCCCCTGTTAACAGGGTTACGGAGGTCAGGTAGCAGTAGTTCTACTGTAATGACTTAATCTGCCAAATCCTGGATCATGCTCGAGGCGGACGTCGGGCCCTCGCGTAAGCAGTTACCGCCTATGGACGTTTGCAATACCAAGGACCAAGCTGTTACCCGCATGATGCAGACCTCGTAGAAACTTTTACACCCCTTTCTTGAAGAACACCATGTTCTACTGTCCAAGGAAAACCTCTCCGAGGAGCTCATTCCACAAACTTAGTGCGCGTGGGATAAACTTCCGTAGGAACCGCACAGTTCGCGACCAATTCTGGATTCGCCGTCGCCAGTTTCTCAGATCGAACCTCTTTTACGCTGCGCCATCAACAGTTCAGTGATGTGGGTTACGTATACATTCTAAATAGCATCCTTAGCAGCGATGGCTGCTACCTGATTGTGCACGTTTAGTCTCAAAATGTCCCAGTTGCAAAATGTCTACTGGTAAAAAAATGTCCAAGCCGCAAAAAATCTAAGTTGCAAAATGTCCAGGTTGCATAATGTCCAAGTTGCAAAATGTCCAGGTCGCAAAATGTCAACATTGTAAAATATCACTATATAAGTCGCTAAATGTTGTACACACTTACTACTCATGAGTTGACATTAATAATAAAAACCGCTGCATTCATTACCGTAGTCCACAGAGCAAGCGTGGCCAGCAGAACCGTGTACCGTACAAGTGAAAACGTCGAGTTTGCTCTCTTGGATATATGCTAACGGAACTACATTATTGTTTACATGCCCGTTCCGCGTGGAGCCAGTGAAAAAACTTAAATGAAATCGTAGTGCGTTTTTAGTACGCTTTTTAATTATGAGGTTATACAAGTACCATGCTGGAACTTGTATAACAAGAAGTAAAATAACGTGGGTAGGGATTTTACCAGGATAATTGCCCCCACTTTAAAAAGCTCTATTATTAAGAAATATGTGCTTATTAAGAATTATGCAACATGTACATCAAAGCATAGGTTTGTGATCCTATGTAATTAGCTATATCTGTAAACATAATGATTATTGGTTTTAAGTAAACTTCTCAAAATATTAATTAGAAATTACAAACATCTAAACTCGTAAATACATGGTCTAAAACAAAGTAGCTTCCTATGTATCTATTTGCGCTAAGATCTTTTAAACTATGCAACGGAATTGAATTCGGTTTTCAGATATAATGATTCAAGAGGAAGGTTTATAAGTAAGAAATAAAGGGAAGGCAAGGGTAAAGTAGGTGTAGGGTAGGGTAGGAGTAGAGGTAGGACACCACGCAAAGTCGCGCCGGGTCTACTAGTACAATACAGGGTGTTACATAATATATGTATAAAGCCGTGAACTGGTTAGAGTGTTAAACATAATAAAACGATAGGTACAATTATTTCTGTTGTACGTGGAATTTTTGTACCTATCGTTTTCATACATTTAGCACTCTATACGGTTCACGGCTTCATACATATGTTATATAAAAAAAATTCACGTACGACAGAAATAATTGTACCTATCGTTATATTATGTTTAACACTCCATCCAGTTCACGGCTTTATACATATATTATGTAACACCCTGTATAAAAAAGACCATGATTTTCTTCCTCTTTGGTGCTTCTTATTCCATTACTTAAAGAAGCCGTGTGCAGTCATAAAATCATTTCGCAGTAAATATTTTGGGAATTAAATTTTAAGGAGTTCCTGCTGTGCTCTGTGAGTAATAGCCCGTTTCACGTAGAGACGTAGCGGCTTTGCGGATTTAATAATAGAGTTGTTACTTTTAACTTTATTACGTTTTTCAGCCACCAAAAGCTAGCCAAAAGGACTATATAGGGATGCAGATGAATAATAAGCTTTTTTATTTACTTCGATAGAAGAATTTGACAAGAGGCTAAATAAAACAATTTCATGAATAACTTTAGAAACAAGTAATATATGAATAAATGAAATTCTTCAGAATACTGAAGAGGGACCGATATCAGTCACTGATGTCACCGGTCCTAAACACTTCTTCTTACGCAATTTTTTTTTTTTTTGTATTTATAAAAAAAAATTCAGTGTCTAGTGTAAGTAAAGAATGAAGTTTAAAGCACCATACAATACTAATAGAGGATGACATGGGCGCCATCAAACCTGGTGGTGACCAAGGATGTCCAAGATCGAGCTAAGTGCACAAAGAGAAATAGGAAGGAGAACCCGGGCCCTCGCGCGTGAGAGAACAATACGGACTGACGCCAAGATAATGATCACGATGACAGCACCAATGAATGAATGAATAAATATCGTTTAATTTAGGTACTCAACACCATAACAGTCGGATGGTGTCCACTGCTGGGCATGGGCTACTCCCAGAGATCTAATCAAAAGCCGGTCTTTTGCCTTCCGCATGCAGCTGGTACCTGCTATCTTTACCAGATCGTCGGTCTACATAGTCGGAGGCCTACAAATGCTGCGTCTTCCGGTAAGTGGTCGGAACTCCGAACTTTCCTGCCCCATCGGTCATCAGTTCTGCGATCTATGTGTCTTGCCCTGCCACTTAAGCTTGACAATTCTTCGGGGCATGTTTTTTAGTGTTTATTTAATTAAAATGCCATATGAAGATTCCGGACACCCAGAGAACTTAATTGAGTTTACGGATACTTTGTCGAATATTCACGCAGTAATAGACGAGATGGACGTACAGGCTGTTTATGTTATGGGTGATTTTAATGCGCACCCTAACACCTTATTTGGGTCCGAATTATTAAACTTCTGTAGTGAACAGCTATGGGTCTGCGCTGACATAGAAAAGCTAGGTATAGACTCGGAGACTTACACCTACCTCAGTGACTCACACGGCAGTCGAAGGTGGTTAGACCACTGCTTGACTACAAGGGCGGCTTGGACCCAAGTCAAGTCTGTTAATGTAATGAGTGAGGTGACATGGTCGGACCATTTCCCATTGCGTATAATCTGTGACATAGGCAGCTCATCACTGGTGGGCACTCATACAATAAACGATAATAGCACACTGGCGCCTAGCACGAAGAGTGTTCGTTGGGGTGTCAGGAATCTTTGCCAGATGGAGGAATATTTTAAGTGTTGTGAACTGAACCTAAAAGGTGTAAATGAAAATTTACCCTGTTTTGAGTGTGAAAATAATTTAAATTGTGACCGTAAAAAGGACCATTGTTTGTTTATTGATCGTCTGTACAATGATATTGTATATGTTCTTCAAGGGGCTGCAATCATCTCGGCTGCAGCACAAAATAAACTATCAGATGAACGTAAACGAGTTGTCGGCTGGAATTACCATGTTCGCGATAGCTACACTCGTTATCGTTTGCAATTTCATGAATGGGTACTAGCCGGTAAGCCTTCGTCGGGTGATACGTACTTATCAATGCGCGAAAGTCGTAAGGCATTTAAAAATAAGCTGAGATGGTGTCAGTCCAATGAGGAGAAAATTAAACTAGACATTTTGGCGTCGACTCGAAAAGAGAAACATTTTGTAAAGTTTTGGAGACAAACTAAGAAATTTAGTTGTAAACAAAATGTACCTGATAGTGTGGATAATTTAGTGAATCAGGAACAGATAGCCAATATTTTCGCCCAGAAATTTAAAGTAGAACCCTTGCCAGTGGTCGGCGTTCCTAGGTCGATCGTGCTGGACAGTGTGTGCAAGTCGGGGGGACAGTCTTCGTACTTGTTTACTGTAGACGATGTCGAGGAAGCAGTGAAAAAGATGAAAAGGGGTAAATCCCCAGGCCACGATGAGTTAAGCATTGAACATCTATTATATGCGGGTAATCCTCTCTACAGTAAACTATGTATCTTATACAATTTATGTATTAAATATACATATTTGCCCAGCAACCTCATGCGAACTGTTGTAACCCCGATAGTCAAGAACAGAACTGGCGACTTGGGAGCGTCGTCCAACTACCGTCCCATCTCCCTGTGTACGGTCATAGGGAAAGTGTTTGAGCGCTTGCTGCAGCCTGCACTGCTGAATAATATTAGGATAGATGACGGGCAGTTTGGTTTCCGGCCCGGTCTCTCAACAGATTCAGCTATTATAGCATTAAAAAATGCTGTACGCTTTTATACCAATCGGGAAACGTCAGTTTATGCATGCTTCTTGGATTTGAGTCGCGCGTTTGACCGGGTGAATTATGAAATTCTTTGGGAAAAACTGCGCGACTCAAATGTTCCCAACGAGGTGGTGAGTCTGTTGAGATACTGGTACGGTAACCAAATAAATTACGTAAAATGAGGTGACGCGACATCTAATACTTATAAATTAGAATGCGGTGTACGCCAAGGGGGGCTTACTTCTCCGGACCTCTTCAATGTTTACATCAATAGTTTGATAGGGGAGCTGAGGAGTACTAGAATAGGCTGTCACCTAGGTGGTGTAAATATGAACAGTCTGAGCTACGCGGACGATATGGTGCTTCTCAGCCCCTCGATTAGCGGGCTCAGGGAGCTGCTTTCAGTCTGTGAGCATTATGCCAATGCTCATGGACTGAAATATAATGTGGCGAAAACCGAAATGCTTGTATTTCGAGCAGGAAGGGGTCCGGACAAGGTGCCAGGGTTATATTTGGGAGGTTTAGCAGTGCAGGTTGTGAAGCGCTTTAAATACTTGGGACATATTTTAACAGAGGACCTCAGAGACGACGCTGACATAGAGAGAGAGAGGAGGGCGTTGTCGGTGAGGGCGAACATGCTCGCGCGCAGGTTTGGCAAGTGTAGTAAAGAAGTTAAAATAACACTTTTTAAAGCCTTTTGTCAGTGTTTCTACACTTGCCAACTATGGACTAACTTCTCTGGTAAATCGCGTAACTCCATGAGAGTGCAATATAATGACTCATTTCGCATTCTCATGGGTATGCCGCGCTACTGCAGCGCGTCGGGCATGTTCGCCGAACACCGCGTGCCAGATTACTTTGCAATCGTCAGGTCCCGCATAGCCTCCTTCTGGAGCGCGCTGCGCACTTCTGGCAACAGCATACTCAGGGCCGTCTCTGAGGATCTCACTAGTCCTATTTTTAAATATTGGCTGTCTGTCCATAGAGACCAGAACAGAAAATGATGGTACCTACCTGACAGACGACAGTGTATTTTTAACACTCAATTTACATTATTTTTATTATTGTATTTTTATATTATTCATTATTTATTTTATTGTAATTATTGTATATTGGGTTTTTTATTGCCTTTAATAAAGATATATTATTATTATTATTATTAAAAAAAAATAATCACTATTATTAAAAAATTATATCTTACCCTTTGTAAAAATATTAGCAGAATCATAGCGATCCTAAATACAATAATACAGGAACTCAAATGCACGTCTCTTCACTAGCGCAGACCAATGTAGTGCTTAGAACACAAAACTTCACTTAGACCCCCAACCACTTTCGCATAGCTACAAAACGAAGTAAGACTCGTGCTAATAATTATTAATATTTGAAATCTGAATAACTAGGAAAAGCGGATGAGCTGATGAGATGATAAGATGAGATGAGGAAGCTTTGTTTACTGAGTATTATTAAAATTTAATGTTTATCTTAAGCTTACTCAGAAAGCTATTTCTGAGAAAAATTAATTTATCCACGAGATGAAAATAACAAGGTACGTAGTCAAGAAGCTAAGGCAAGTTTATTTTTAAAATAAAGACTGAAATGGGCACACTTAAGTGTTTGATGATTCTTTTAGTATATTTGTATTTAGGTATTATAAACACCTTCCTCCAGATTTTCTGTCATGGCCTCAATATCATAGGTAAGAATAGATAGTCGCTATTGACGTTGATGTCGGATCCCGTCCAGTCTAAGAGCTTGAAAATGTTTTCCAATGCAGCAGTAAACAGTTTCGGAGAGATGACAATACCTCCTTGCCTCATGCCTCGCTGCAGTTGGATCGGATCCGTGCACTGGTCCGGTAAGGACAGAGAGGTCGACGGAGAGGCTGCACTTGCCGAGGCTTTACTGCTCGATACTTACCAACTTCCAGGGGCTGCGCTGGTACTAAGTTCGCTTTGGAGATTCAATAATCCTTTCACTCAACTGATAAGAGCCTACAGAGTCGACTTTTGTTAGAACTTCAAATAATAATAAGGCAATAAGCTCAATCACACAGGTGCAGTCGAACCACAGAGAAAAAAAAATCCAGTCTAGGTGAAGCTGTAACTATTCAATCTTTTTGAGTCGAACAATGAAATACATTGTATAAACGTAAGCTACGGAGTTAAAAAATACACAATGTGTGTTTTGTCATGTCATGGCGTATAGTACAGCCGTGGGGGTATAATACTACTTTCCAATTCTTTTTGAAACACATATATCGATTTTATAAAAATGGGTAAACAATATCCCAACCGCCGATCCTTATTTTCATGAATGTCCTCTATGTTTGCTTACGAAAACCCCATACACAGTTAACCGCGGAGTTGGTTTTAAGCGGTGATTTGTTTGTTTTTTTTATTTTGATCTATTGTCAATAGGTAGCAGTTTTTACATTTTCTATCAGAATCAATTAAGCAAACGCAGCAGCTGAGATTTGTGACGGGTGGACATGGATGCTTTTTATTTTTTATGATTGTTATTGTTTTGGGCTGGTTAGGTATGATGTAGGGGATGTATGAGCTCCTAAATGTATGGGCTCTTGGCAACAGGCAACCTGGTTTTTTTTCGGAATGAATAAATTGGATGGGTTCTTAGGGGGGTTTAGGTCATAATTTTTTTTCCTCTTTACTTAAGTATACAATAATATTTATTTGTTTGCCTAACAACTTAGTGACATCTAGTATTATTTCCTAATTACTTGTCATCCGTCACTGTGTACAGCCTCCTGTGTACACCTCGCCCTAGGTTCGCCAAATATTTCTGCACCAAGCATGTTAATTTTTTATGGTTGTCAAAAGTAGGTAGTAACACTGGCGGATTACACGGGATTCCCCGACCATTCCGACGGATACGCATCCCGCAGAATCCTCAAGCGTGGCGTTCCCGATGCGACGCTAATATTTCAGTGTGTGATCATGCCGTTTTGTACATGATTCATTTATGATTATGTTGTTTGGAGTTATTAGATATAAATTTCCATCTTACCTGGCTTCCAAGTTGTGTTGGTCGCGCGACAACAACCGGTACGGAACTCGGGCTAGTGGTTATTTATTGATAGTACCGAAACATCGGACCGCTGCCTTTACAGGTTCATTTAAATACGCTTCAGCCAAAATTTGGAATGATCTTCCACCTCCAATTAGGTGCCTAGAAAAATTACACGGTTTCAAAAACAAGTTGAAAGTACATGTCCTGAGTGCACAACTAAATTCTTAACCAGCTTAAACAGTTACCTACTACTTAACTACGGAAGGGTGTTACACTAATATCTTTATAAATAAAACTTTGCTCAATGTGGTACCCACAGGTAGAATTAATTATGTACATAACTAGATTGGACATCACATTGCATTATTTTTAAATATTTTGACATACCCACAAATATATTATTATTATCTAAAGTATTATTTTGTAATATTTATCAATAATTTAATTATTGAAATAATGACATTCCCGTATAATTTATTACCATCAGACCTATAATTCAATTAGTTATGATTATTTATGTAGTTTTGACAGGTATGTCAAAACTACAACTACATGTAGTGCGATTCTGTAACTCTCGGTGGTTCACAATAACGGGTGAATAACGCGGTGGATGAACATTAAATGACGGGCAAACGACACGTTGGAGTGAGATGGAGTATATCCAGCTTTGTTTGTGTCTCTTAGCGGAAAGGCATTTCACCTGACACGTACACACATTATATACATTTATTTAAGTATATATTATAATTTATTAATACATTATTATTCTTATTATATTAGTTTATTGTATTCACATTTTATCTATTGACTGTAGGCAATGATAGACGCACGTACTAGGGGGTAGCAGTCCGGACCTCACTCCGCGGGAGCCGCGGAAGACCAGCGCGCTCATGCTGAGCGAGGTCCCTTTATCAACTGGGAGGGCCACAGCACGGCAATGCCAACTCAACATTTTTATAATGGCAACAATTTGTTTGTAATTTTATGTGTTGATGTATATGTCTTTTTCCTTTTTTTGTTTATGTTGTGTTGTGACGTTTCTAGTTATAATAAATGAGTTATTTATTTATTTATTTATTTATCAACGACATCTAAAAAGTGCGCAAAAATTTTTCCATACTGTTAGCGCTGAGCTTTGATTACACTACAACTACAAATTTTGTATGTCACAGTCTGTCGTGCCTCCTGGCCTCGCCTCTGAAAATGTGCCATTAAAATTTTAATTTAAGGTAATTGCATGTTGGTATCCCTCTACCATTTGACACCTAAAGCGGCCGCTCTAGTCGCTCTACCCTTGGTCCGACGCTAACCGCGTCTGTATGTCTGTTTGAACGCGACTGACTATGAAAGAACTGAACCGATTTTGAAAAATGGTTTCCTAGTAGGAAGCTCTTAGGAATGTCATACATAGTTACCGTTACTTTTCCTTGTTGAATTTTATGTCCCGGAAAAGTACCGGGATCCTGGTACTTTTCCGGATAGATGAATGTTAATAGACTTTTAGACTGAATGCGAATGAAACCACGGGGACCACTAGTAAAGAATATTAAACGATTGTATAGGTATGCACCATAAATAAGGGCGATACTATCAACGTACTGAATTTAATTTGGAAGCAGCCAAATTGTTTGATTTTATCAGGGATCGTATGAATATTAATTGACTCGAAATAGGTTGGCATTAATAAGTAAATAACATGGAGTGTGTGAATAAGAAATTAGTGCAGAACGTTGTGAGGGTAAACTGTGGAACTGATATTTACCGCCATATCTTCAGAATATTAGTACGTCGAGTAGTAAAGAAAATAATATTATTACACAGAATTGCTATGAGCAGTATTGATCCCCACTACCGCCTATAGAAGCAAGCGCGGCTCCTGCGACGCCTTTGCCATACTAGTGGCAGCCCCAACCCTCAAGGTAAGAGTGCTCGCTCCTGAAAAAGGGGGCGTAAAAAAGGCGCCAACCCGAACGACCACCCCGTTGCAATGAGGTGCGACATCACACCACCGTCACAGTGCCTGGCACTGATACAGACTCTCCGCACGTGCAAGAAGAAGAATATATTGATTTATGCAAGCCCGAACCGCACACGAGCCCACCATAATGCGCCGCGCGCTATATAATTCTTGCGTCGCGGCGCATGCGCCTCAACCCTCGCCGTCGGGGCCGCCGTCACCATCCAGCCAACGCCGGGCTGGATATGGGTTGTGCGGGTGCGCGTGCACCCAGCTGATTATCTATCACCATCCTGTCCAGCCACTGTAATTTATTTATTTAAAACTTCATGCACTGTTACGTACAATGGCGAACTTAAAGCTTCATAACTTTCTCTTTCTTTGTAATAAAGACGCAGCGGACGAAGTCCCTACGGCGTGAGACCGTCCACACTCCGACCGTTACTCCAAGCTCTCTCGAGAGTCCCGTTGAAGTGGCGGTTCCTCACCGATGAAGACGCCGCGCTGCAATCAACGCCTCGCCTCGCCGCAACGCCCTAACATTAGCCGCGCCGCGCACGCGAACCCGCGATATCGCGAACCGCGCAACCGCCGAACCACTCCAACTTCAACGTCGTGTCGCCGATGACTCACTACCGTTAACGGTGATGCTTATCACAAATGCTTCCACAATACCCCAACGGCCGGGCTCTTTCCTGGTCAAGAAGCCTGTACCCCAACCCCACCGGACGAGACACCGCCGCCGAGCAACTCTCGCGGTGACCCACCTAACAGATGCCCCACCGCTAGTCCGCGTTCTACGCTCCCAACGGCCACACCCCTGGATTGACCTCCAGTCGCCGCAACTCCATCCTCTCGGGACGAGAGTTATCCGAGGCACTGAGATGCCGCAGTTCTCACGCCCGCTGGGTCGAAGGAGTTCGACGGCGCTGGTGATGCCCCTGCCGCTATAAGCGACAGCCCCAGGAGCCGTTGAGTGACTCTGTCCCGCGGCTCCATCACCGAACGAGACTCCTGGATGCCCACAGCCGAGCCGTCTATTCGGATCGATGGTCCCGCGCCCGGAAGCTGCCCCTACGGTTGGTCGCTCCCCGGGCTTCACTGATGATCCACCCGGTGCGCTAACCCTAACGGAGTAAGCACCCCAATGTCACGGGGTGCGACACCAGAAGGATACACCCTGATGTGATTCCCCAAGACGGTGAGCCGCATTTAAAAATGCAAGCTCATTTGCTATTCAGTCGTCGGTTGGTACCACCTAATACTGTAAGTTCGTATCATTGTTTTGTTTTACATAGACATAGACAATAATTTTACCTACTCTGATTTTTTTACTTAACTGTGTGTTTTGATTTAGTAAATCACTGTTGAAATTGATTTTATTTCGAATTAAAGTTGTCTTAGTTTGTATCAAAGTGTGTTTTTTAATATATTTGTCACTTGGTCACTTGTCTTGGTAGTTTTGGTTCCTAAAAATATTACTTCTGCTATAATTGAGTGCCAGTAATAATAATTACTCAATGTTTACCATTAGGTATGAAGTAGATCCTGCAGAACAATACTAGAAAAAGGTTGCCCAAGGACAGGCAACAATGGAAATCGTTAGAGGAGGCGTTTGCCATTAGGCACACGGAATTGCGTGACATTTTACAGTTTAAGTGTTATTTGTACTTAAATTCATAAAGAGTTTCAAAATAATAATGTAGTAGATACATAACTATTACTACTAACTACTGCTGAGTTACTTCAAAGTACTTATCTGATTAATAAACAGAATTTACATGATACAAACCCGAAACGTACGTTCAGGTAAAATCTTGAATGTTAAACCGTATGTAGAAACTTCGGCACGCGCTAACCAACATGTCTTGGAGCAGTTTTCATAAGATACGATGTTAGTTTAATGAAGTAACTCGTTATAAGCATTTATATTCCAGTGCTTGTAAAAGCAACCATTAATTATTTTCTAATTAATAATTATTCTAATTCATTAGTAGCCTTGCCCGTTTGTGTGACCCGGGATCCGCCTTGACCATGATCTAGGATTTGGCAGATCTGGTAATTACAGTGGAGCAACTACTGTCCGACGTCCGTGACCCGTTAACAAGGGAACCTGACCAGATTGGATCATGGTTACACATTCAGTCGCCTGAATGTAACATCACGATGAAAACCATCGGTATCTATTCCGGTAAGATTTATCAGTATCTATTTCCGGTTATACTACCGATTTAAATAAATCAAAAGCCATTTCACGTTTTTCAAAAACAATATCATCTTTGACTTTAGCACTTCCCATCATACAAAACACAAACATCTACTAGGTTATCATCACACCATAATGTATCAACCCCAAAATTTTACAAGACGAACTGCGATATATTTTCTCTGATACGTGATCTGATAATGTCGCAGCTAGTAGTAGGCCGAGCAAACACGACCGGGCGATAGCTGCGACTCTATTTATTAAGTCAGCAGCGGCTGATAATCAACTCGCTCCCTGTATTACGGCAAACTTCCGAATATTGGGCAAACATGACGTCGATGTAGTATGTGCATTGTGAGCCGATAGGAGAACTTTAATTAGGTGCCCTAGATTGTTGTCGGAGCACGATTTCGAACTTTAGTTTACGCTTTGAGTTTATCTCGAGTGATAGGATACCCTTTATATGAGTGTCATATAAAACCAAATGACAAATCTAGTTACATACCATGGATTTATACTTTACTTACGAAGTAAAATATATAGTGTCACAAACTACACATATATCTAATGATATAATAGGTACGTACTAATACATTAGCACTAGTTTTCCACATCGTGCGGCTATACACCATAACCAACTATGCTCAGCGAAATAAGTGGTTATGCGAGCCATATAAAAATATTTGTTAAATATTGATTCAAAAAAGTACAGCACGAAAAGGATAATAATACCACTGTCTTTTAAGACAACAGTTTCCCAATTGGCTTCTCACGCTACGTTGATTTTAGTATTTTAATTCACTTCACTAGAGTATCCGTCAGTCTTATGCCGTTGTACTATATTAATTTATCGTAATTTTATACCCTATCGCGTAGTGCAACAAAAAGCTAGATGTAGGTAGATTAAAATGGATACAAAGTCAGATTTTAGCCTCAAATTGAAATGGTGGTAAGCGGATTCTCATTCACTCATTTCGCTTTTGTGATGCTACGAACTAGAGCGCAGCGTGTGACAGAAGTACTCTTTGTTTTTGTCTGCATCATGGCGATTGAAAAACCGGTAATAGTATAGGCTCTTACAATAAAAAAAAGTAATCATCTTGGCGTTAATGTACCAGTTGTGCTCTCGCGCCCGAAGGCTAGAGGTTGCCTTGACCCAGTATCCAGGATTTGGCACATCACATAAAATAGTTATGGCCTTATTAAAGGCCTTACGGCCGCCTGTTGCTTTTTCTGTTAATTTTTAAGTACCCACTGAATTCTTTTAAATATGCAATAAAGTTCATTCAGGTAATTACAATGGAGCGGCTGCCATCTGATCTCCGTGACCCTATTAAGGGGTACCTGCCCAGATTGGATCATGGTTACAGACTCAGTTGCCTGAATATGCAGGTTTCATCACGATATTTCTTTTTCCTCAACCCAAGAGCGTTGCTCATAATAATTCAAGATAGTGTAAAATACTTCAAGAGAAGCATGATAATATTATTTACCTACATATTCACTTCATTCTTAAAATAACTAAATAAACTAAATACCTAAGATCGAAAATAAAAATAACCCGTTGGAGCTAAATATGAAAATCCAAGTTCCAATCTAAATGCCGAGGCTAGAAAAAAGTAGTAGGGTATTTATTTCTATGAGTAGGTAAGTATAAAAACTGAAAACCCTGACAATAAAAAACTTTAAAAGTATAAAACAAAAAGATTGTTATAAGAAAGTATAGTAATACAAACTCAAAACTTGAAAGCATGCAGGCAACCTTTTTATATTTTCATAGAACATCAAGCAGTTTCCATTTATTGCGGGGGATCAAACACATGCAGGCCAATAAAACCCCTCCTTTTGGGCTTCGTCCCAGTCAGGGTAAATGTCTCGCTGAAGAAGATAATAAGTAAATTCTCGCAATATGTAAGATACCTTTGCACAAAATAATTGCTGTTTTTGCGGGCGATTTCGTCAAATGAATTGGTTGCTATGTAATATCAGCGACATGATGTTACAGATGTTCGATATTCAAGTAAAAACTCTTTGGTGAAACTAAAATAGTTTTTTCGGCATAGATGGCACCACTATACTTGTGACTTTTCAAATTAAAATTACGAAAGGAATATGGATGAAATTTTTTTTACTATCGATTGATTTTGGGATTATTGTTATTTGTTCATCTGAATTATACTTATTACTACGATAAATATATTATAAATACGGAAATGACTACTGGTAAAGTAAACAAAGAAGGCCAAGAGTTAGAATTATTATTTATTCGTTTGTATTATTTTATTATTCTATAATTAATAGTAACTATCCAAGATAGTTTCTTCCATTGAGTACTTTTTGTGAGCACAGAGATGAATTATAATACTAATAAAAGACCACAATTGCTTTTAAATTTCTAGATACATGACATATGAACTTCACACAAGTACCAACTCATTGGTTTATACGATGACTTGTTTATACGAACAGCTGTGGGCGTTCCATGAAATCATAATATTATTTGGCAAAAGTCAAATTAGTGAGATCACTATTACACCGGTGCTTGAAATGGGAAACTAGATATTTCTAAAATATTTTTTTCCAGTGGACTCAGCGCGACTTCGTTCGAGTACACCTACTCTACCCCTACCTACCTTTTTTTTCTTGATTATAAACGTTTCTCTTAAATCACTCTATCTATTGTTGAACACCGCATTATAATCCTTTGCGTAGTTAAAAATATCTTAACATACTTAGATACATAGGGACAGACGGCGGGAAGCGACTTTATTTAATACTATGTATAGATTGTGCAAAAACAACTGCAATATATTAATTAGTTCTACCTTATATACCTTCCTCTTGAATCACTCTATTAATTGTTAAAAATCGCATTAAAATCCGTAGCGCAGTTTAAAATATATAAGCGTACACACATACCTACCTACATACAGAGTGACAGACGGCGGGAAACGACTTTTTTTTACTATGTATAAACATAGATTTGTGTTAGGAAAACTGTATAATGGTGTTTTTAGGGTTTTGAATAAAACTGAATTTAATATTTTAAGTTCCACAAACACTGCACCATAAAGATTGGAAAGTTAGCTACCTTCACGGTGGCATTTTTTTCTGCTCTGCTCTGCTCTATCGAGGAATATTTAATTATCAATACGGTGTAAATGAGGTCCGTATGAAATCATGAGACAAGCAAACATCTATGAGCATGTCATAATTAGAGAGCGCAAACGTGGGGAAATGCTAACATTGTTGTACTTCATATATATGTTATAATATAATATGAAATATATAATACACCGACGAAGTCTGTTTTCTTTCGAGCTTGTGGTAGATATATAATGTCTACTAACTCTAAGTGAGATTCAGGAAATACATTTCTATAGCAGGAAAAAGGTGTGACGCTAAAAGTGTAATCTCTTTGTATGTATATTTTACGAAATGCGGGTGAACCGCATGCGATTCAATACTCTGTGAATTCAACTGTCCCGCGCGGTAGTTGAATATTTGACGCATGGGAATAATGTAGGTAGCTCTTTTGTTAGTGAAATAATTTTGTGCAGTTTCAGAGATTGATTCGTTCTCAATCTTTTTTTATTTATTGCCTAGGGAGGCACAGGAACGGACGGTCCACCTGATTGAAAGTGGCCACCGTCGTCCAGGACATCTGCAATCTAAGGGCAGCGAATGCGGTGCCGGCCCTTGAGGTACCTGTAGAAATGCTTTATGAAGAACCCCATGTTGTAGTACAGAGTAATGCCTTCGGGAAGACTTCATGCACCCGTACATTAGTTGGATGCCAGGCATCTAGATAGTGTGGATGACATCTCCATCGTCGGATGCTGCGGTGGTGGAAAAGTGACGGTGGCACTAAGTTAAATAGTTCTTCAGATTACAGAAAATACACTCACACAGTTTCACCTCTGGATTATTATGTCGGTCTAGATTTGCTTTTTAAACAAAGGTCAATTATTGTAATTGACGTAGGTATTGTCAGAGTACGTGATTCTGAAGCACTATTATTAAAATATATATCTTGCGACCACAATTTCGCTATTCAGTACTCACATTTAAGTTAGTACGTTTAATTTTTAGCACAACACTTGACAATCATTTGTGTCATTCAGTTAACAGGGGGAAAAATAACCATAATAATAGAGAGAGAGAGAGAGAGCGAACGTGCGCCGCCTCCCGCACAATAAGCGAGGAAATGTTCCGCTTTGCTTCATCAAAGATCTTGAGAAAAGTTGGAAATCGAATTTCCGTGCCGCATTCAACGGGGTCAAAGGAGGTATTTCTATGTAAAAGTTATTTTTGTTCGTTTGCCCGTAATTCTTGTCGTGTTCCCGGCGAAATCTTTCTGTGGAACGCTATCTGCGCCCGGTCAAGTTTAATTGTGGATTAACTCAGTCGGAATAATGGCTGCTGCTCACAATGGGGAGTTTATGACTTTTTTATATTAAGCAGACTGAAAACAGCGCCGTTTGAAGTAAAATGGCCCATCATGCAGTTTGTATACTGGTGTATCACGCTGTGGTATCATGCAGTACACTATTGGATTTGAGCCTCCTCAACATTAATTTGACTTTTCCACAACTCTTTATATTAGACTAGCCCAGGCCGCTATCTCGCCTGGTGGTAAGTGACGATGCGTCCGAAGATGAAGCATACCTGTCTAGGAACAGCCTATTCATTCTAGCCTTGACGGCATCCAGATTATAATGATCAGGGAAAACACTTGCTGGCAACGTATTTTATTACTTAGCCGTACGCATTATAAAGATTGAACGAAGGCGGCTCGCGTATAGCTGGCAGGCGGGTTGGAGATCGCATTGTTGTAAATATAAGAGCAAACGCTGCTACGACTGTCTTCGTCTATAGACGTCCTGGCGGGTGGCTGTTGCCATAGTCTTCACGCTTGGCAGGCGGTACGACACCGTAAGTGTAAGACGACGACAAGTGTAAGTTGTTGATACTATTGAAGTCTGCCGATCTCACATGGCCATCCACAGGGCCCGTCTTACATAAATATAAAATAAAGTCGTTTGATGTGGTTTTCACCATCAGATTGTGAAATTCTTCCGGAAGGTTTACATGAATAACATACAGGATGCGCCACTCGAAGTGTTAGAAAATGCTATAATTGTGTAAATTTTATGTTTATTTTATTAAAAACTTTAATATATAGAAAGAAATAGGTTATTGTTCGATGTAGATACTTTTAACGGGTAGCACGGATAACGGATGGAGTCTGTCCCGAAGCATTTGCTCGCTGCACGAATATGATTCGTGCAGCGAGCTCGTGAACGTGAATTAAAATTTAACATGTTTTTTCTCGAAATAGGGTAAAAGCCGGATACTTCTAAGACTTGTGCTATATGTGTATTAAAACTTAGGTCTTTAATCTTCTATTATAGCCTATTTTTGTAAACATAATTATTATTGGTTCTAAGTAAATCCTGTTTTACTTGACCTCTTAAAGGGGGATAGTTGCCTACTGTGGCGGATAGTTGCCCTATGATAAAAATGATTCGGGGAATAGTTGCCTCGTGCGGGGAGACGCCTCACTATGATTTTGTTGGATAGAATCAATGTTTATTATTTACTGACACCCTTTATTAAGCATCAAAATATCAAAAATCAAAATATTGGTTCGTGGTTATTCACTACACTTTCACTACATATGTTATCAAATGAGTCAATTCGTGACCATGACGTATGCAACTGCGTCGAAATTTCGAGATAAAAACAATTCTAAATGTGGTAACAAACCCGATTAAATGTGTAGAGAAAGTGTTATAAAAATATTATTAATTATTGTGTTAAGTAGTAGATTTCAGTTTTAAGGTTTAAAACCATAAAATCATCACCACACTGTCGTATTGACAGACGACGAGATGGGGCCGGAGTGGTGCGCTTTCCAGCTTCTTCTTCGCCAGCATTTCGTTCGGTCTTAGTTTTTATCTGGACCATATAGCTATTGAGGTCTTCTCCGACCACAATATGTTTATTTGAGACTATCCCAGGCAGTAATTTAGGTGTCAACGCAGCTGGACTGAAGAGCATTGAAACTGTTAGGTTCCCCCCCCCCCTTCGATCGCCATAAGGATATTCCTTAAACTAAAGACGGGGCACCCCATCTGAAGTTCTCGTTTTTACTTCCGTTTATACTTTTGCTTACCTACAACGATAGCAGAGACAGATAAGTATTTCTTTAAGAATTATAAGTTGGAAAAACGCCAAAGCAAAATAAGTGCCTTTGCTTGTCAAATTTAACAGTTGCAAAAGTAAATGGGGTGACAATCCTTTTTGGTACGGATACATGCCCTTTTTGTTTGTGAAATAAAAAGCTTTTTAACAATAAAACATTAGAGCTTAAACTACATTAAGCTCTAATGCATGCAATGAAACAAATAATAAATTGATACCACAATCAGTAAAAAAGATATTCAATGGAAATTACTCATCAATATAATTTTGACGCCCATCAAAGCTTCGCCGCGAAAGATTTGTACGCATAAGGACAAAACGCGTGCGCTTACGCTGATGGATTACATGGTACTAAGACCTTCAGGACAGCCACTTTCAGTTATAGTAGAGAGCTAACGCCACCAACATCCCTCACATAGTGTATTCAAAACCGGGGCAACTATCCCACTGAGGCAAGTGTCCGGCTGTTACCCTACTGAAGTTTTTAATTAGAATAACTCGTAATTGATAAAATTATGCATTATTTGCGTCACGAGTGACGCACCCTGTAGATAAAGAAACGCATATTGAACACATAGAGAAAAGTCGAGAAACCCTGTATGAAGCCTAGGCGAATTAGCCTACCATAAAATGCAACAAAAATACGTGATACTAATTCAACACACGCGCCAATATCGAGCTATTCGTTCATCCGATCCGATTTAGCATCCATTCCGGGTGGCGTTCGCAGAAAACCGCCTGTTTACAATGGCTACGCGGCAGTGAAACGGCTAAATTAAATCAGCTCTCGCTCGGTGGCAAAGCATCGTCAATCGACCGTTTGGTCTCGTTTGCTGCTTTGACGTTCTATTGACGCGAGACTTCAATGGCAATTGACAACTATGCCAGTACGGCGGTATTCCTTTCTGTCGTCGTTTGACCGATTTACGGGTGAAAATTGTCCTTTTTTGAACACCCGTCGTGAAAAGACTGGTGTGCGGATAAACCAACTGTCCTGTGACCTGACATTTGTCGCCACTCTCGCATTCAAACGTACATAACTTTTCCGATAGAAAAAGTCGGATAACGCCTGACTAAGTTTAGAATTAAGAAATTCTGGATCGATTTTCATTAAACCAACTTATGAATCATCTCGATCCAAATCTGTCCATCGGTTCGGCAGCTACGATGCCACAGAGAGACACACACCTTCACACATGCCACATATACACATATACCAGATACACAGGTCAAAACCTATAACACCTCTCTTTCTTTGGTTAAATACACCACTATACTCTATACTTTCAGAGCTTACAATAATAGACTAAAGAAAATCCTCTTAAAACAGGCGTTCTACAATATTGACGACTTTCACGAACGCCTGAAGGTTTCTTTGACCTAAAATCCATAATATTGCATCAGATAATTAATGTTGAAGCCCGAATATTTCAAAACATTCAAATTTAGGCATGATTCCAATTATGACATTTAGAACATTAATATTTATAGTTTTTATAAATTTTTACATGTATATTTTTCTAAATTGTAAGGGACATTCATTTCATGAGGGACATTCATAATTACAACAATTGAATTTGAAAATGACATAAATATCCATCAAATTATTGAATTGTATAACATATTCTGATGTTGAGGATACCTGCTATATTTTAATGGTATATGTAAGTACTTATAAAAAATTACATGTAAATATTATTCAACCTGGCTGTTGTAGTTCCTAATTTCGCAGTTTCACAGATAAGTTGGTGGCACTGTATCTGTGTGTCTGTCTGTTGCATTGTAGTTCTCGAACGGGTGGATCTTTTGCGATGCGGCTTTCTATTGGCTATATCTGTCACGGGCTTTACGAGCAATGTGACCCGTCCCTACTTATGGAAGTAAATAATTACAAGTTCTACAGTAAATATTTATTACTAGCGGGCCCGGCACGACTTCGTTCGCTCGGCGTCCTACCCCTACCCTACCCTACACCTACCCCACACCTACCCTACATGTACTAACCTAACCTACATTTGCCCTATACGTAACTTACACGTATTCTATATCTACTCTACCCCTTTTTTCTTGCATACAAACCACCCACATAAAAAATCAAATCTGTCCAGTCGCTCTCGACTTTACGCGAAAGTAGCAGTTTAAGCAATTGATTTTTAAATATATAGATTGTTTTTGAGCTACCACATTAGTGGAGTATTTTGCTTAATTTCCGCTCTCTAAGACGACGAGCTATAGACAGCAGTGGCGGAAATACTCACGAGATAAAGTTGCTGGCCATTTTTATTTTACTGAAATCCTAGGTGGTCTGAATCTAAGGCGCTGTCCTAATTCTCAAAAGTCGTGTGACCATGGTTGTGCGTCTCCTATTGGTCGAACGACGTAGTTCGTAAGACCATGGTTGCACGACCGTTGCCAATTAGGGCAGCGCCTAAGATATTCATCGCGTTGTAGTACACCCGACAGTAGAAAAGTATTCATAATGATGTATTTTACTCTACCACATGCCTTAAATACAAGGTTCACAAAATAGCTATTCCATTAGGGACTACATCAAAAGCCTCTCACAATCTCAAATAGTTGAGCGACATTGCTGCACTAAATGCGAAGCGAATTCCGTATGAATATTAAAGTGAGTGATATTATTTTAGCTATATCAGCGGATGCCAATTACGAGTATAATCATACAGTCCATTTACAAAGCAAAAGCGCGAATAACGTCAATCGAATGTTCCAGGAAAAATAAGTACGATTGACAAGGTGTTTTGGTCACTCACATGAATTAATATTATTAAATGATATTTCATTAACATTATCAACATAATGTTCCTGCGATAAAATATTAATTGTGCATGTTGTACATGTGAACTCAGCAAGAAGTTATTAAAAAAATCTAAACACAAAAAAAAGTCTGCAGTAAATAAGGCAGGCAAAAAAATATTTTTATTATTACCTTTCACGTGTTTCTGTAGATGTAAAATTGAAATGTATTTCACAAGATTTATTACAAAAAATGCACATCAGGTAGTTTTGGCTGCACTGCTCAATGAAGCCGAACTTGTCTATGTAGCTCGGTCAGTACAAGTTTGTCAACGGTCAAAGCGATAGCTGTAACGCTTTAATAATCGTTTCCGTTACAATTTAAATAATAGAAAAGCATAATAACAGTTTTTATGTATTTCTCATGAAATATTGCCAAATCCTGGATCATGGCCAAGGCGGACCCAAGGTCCACGCGCGCGAATGCACTACTGGGATATTGCAATTCGTCCTTTTTTTATGAACCAAGAACGTAGCTAAATTAGTCACACGGACTGCCCAAAAGCAAGTCTAACAGCACGACACGCTCGTTGACCTAAAAGTCCTTTATCAAAATTTACTTTTACACCGGCCATAAACTGGTAGGCTGAGTGCATGGAGTTGAAAAATACGGACGCCATTCTACACTAAAGAGAAGTGAAGCATGCAAGGTACGACAATTTATTGACAATAATTTTTATGTACTTGACTTATACACTCACTCACTTACACTACAATCAGGTCTTACAATTCGCCGCGATTTTGATTGATTTTGTAGGTACCACGTCGGCATGCCAGTGAAGTTTTCAAGCACGCACGCACGTAAATCGGAGGCCATTTTTATGCTTCATACATGATTTCCTGTTAACAGGGTAACCTGACCAGATTGTATCATGTTTACATGCAGGTTACATGCGGTTTCCTCATGAGGCTTTCCTAGCATCGGTTAGAGTTCAACAAATGGAGGTATGTAATTCAGAAAAAGGTTATTGGTACATTAGCACCAACCCCTTACACTCGTAGGTGTTGTACAAGGCGACAAATGTTTTCGAGGCTAAACTTCTAGAGTCTCCATAGCATGGAAAATGAGCAGCAGCGTTTTGCATTGTTACATTAATAACAAACACTACGATCTCCAACCCACCTGCCAAGCCTGGAAATTATGGTAAGAACCTGCCCTTTATTAGAGAGGCCCTACATCCTGCAGTGGAGTTTTATGGGCTGTGCAGATGATTCATCAGCAATCATCAGCATAACTGTCTATATGACAGACACTCTCTATAGTCGACTACTCTATACACTTTCTATTTTAGAGTAACACACAATTAGAAAAAAAGACAAAGTGAAAGTGATATTTTTGGACCTTGTCAAAGCGTTCGACACCGTGTCTGTCCCACTTTTATTACAAAAAACTGGAAAGGTTGGGAATAAGAGATATGCAGCTTCAACTTTTTCCAGTTATTTGTCGGAAAGATTTCAGTCTGTGAGAGTTGGGAATTGGTGTAGTGAAGATCTTCCTATTACTTATGGCGTACCTCAAGAAAGTATACTAGGTCCAACGCTCTTTCTAATATATATGACGGATGCGGTCAATAGTATGGAATCATGTGGTCAATAGTACAGACTCATGACGAAGAAAACGGAAGTTGAAGTGCGCCCTCTGGTGGGGCGTGCTGACAGAGTCTCGACGGCACGACTCGGGCGGAGTGGCGGCCATTCTTGGCGCGACCGCCGCCGAGGAGTGACGCGTCTTGAAACTGTCTCCACGTTGTCCCAAGAGTATATTCGTGAAAGTATACGGGTAAGAAGGTTATCTCAACAAAACCGTACAAAACCGAACTTCGACCAGATATGTGCGGAATACAAAAAAGCTCGCCGGTAATTAAAAAACGCTATCAAAGAAAGCAAAAAGAAGACCTGGAATGAATTGTTGGAGGAGGTAGACAGCGACCCGTTTGGTAGATCCTACCCGTTTGGATCCTACTCAGTGGAGCAGGACAACGAGGAGACAAAAGTTGCCATAAAATCAGCTTTACCAGCCTTCCTGGAAGTGTATAAAGCCTGCATTCAGGAGAGTACTTTTCCAGACACGTGGATGCGCCAGCGGCTTGTGCTACTCCCTAAGGGGAATAAACCGCCAGAAGATCCGTCATCGTATCGCCTACTGTGTATGCACTGCACATTAGGAAAAGAACTTGAACGAATAGCACACGGAAGAATAGAAGCCGTAGTCGATCCGCAGCTAGCTGACAAAAAATACGGATTCCGGAAGGGCCGTAGTACTGTTGACGCTGTCAATCTGGTGGTCAATACAAGCCAAACAAGCGATCTCTAGCACCCGGTGGAAGGGAGGAACGAAAAAGTATTGCCTTGTGGCAACCCTGGATATTAAAATCGCATTCAACTCGGTCAGGTGGGAGGTTATCCTGGAGGCTCTTGACAAAATGAAGGTGCCAAGCTACTTACGTAGGATAATACGTAGCTACTTCACTGACAGAGTTTTGGTCCGAAGGAGTACAAAGTCACCGGAGGCGTGCCACAGAGGTATGTACGACGGATTGTTGAAGCTGACCTTACCAGCGGAAGCACAACTAGTTGCCTTTGCTGATGATGTGGCTGTCGTAATTGTAGCCAAATACCTGGAGGAGATCAACTGGGCCTTCGGTAGGACTTACGAAATGATTAAGGACTGGATGGAACAAATGGGACTTAAACTAGCTGTACATAAGACCGAGGCCGTCCTTATAACTAGTAGGAAAAAAATCAAAACAATGTCGTTAAAAGTTGGGGACTTCGAACTCACATCGCAATCGTACGTCCGCTACCTCGGAGTCATGTTCGACGCACGACTCAGTTTCAAGGCACAGGCTAAACACATCGGTTCCAAAGCATCGACCGTAGTGTCCGCGCTGGTACGGTTGATGCCAAACGTCGGGGGCCCAAAGCAGAGAAGAAGACTGGTACTGTCGTCGGAGATTACGTCGATACTGATGTATGATGTACCCGTTTGGCTCTCAAGCTCTCAGCAAACAGGAGGCTAAACGTAAAGTTGCTCCATTCTACAGACTAGGCGCCCTACGGGTTATTTGTGCGTTCCGCACGGTTTCGGAAAATGCGGCACATGTCATTGCTGGGATGCTGCCCATAGAAATACTGGCTGACGAACGTAAATACCTCTACTACCAGATGAGAAAGGAAACGTACTCAACAACAGCGGAGTTAAAATCGGCAGAACGACGGAACAGCATACGCTGGTGGCAGGAATGCTGGGATGCCTCTGTTAAGGGCAGGTGGACTCACCGCCTTATTCCCACAATTGAAGCGTGGGTGAATCGCAGATATGGCGCGCTGAACTATTACCTTACCCAGATGATTTCGGGTCACGGATGCTTTTAAGAATATCTCCATAAATTCAAGCATGAAGATTCCCCAGAATGCCCAACATGCATTGGCTTGAATGAAGACGCGGAACATATTTTCTTCGGTTGCCCACGATACGCAGATGCACGGAATAGGTGGGAATCAAGGCTGGAAATTAAAGTGAGGCCAGAGAACATGGTGACTGCCCTGCTTCTTTCAGAAGCGAATTGGGAAGCAACAAGTTTGTACGCTATCGAAGTACTGAAAAACCTTCATACTGCTGAAAGAGCACGCAAAAAGGCAATTATAGACGCACGTATATAACAAGAGGAAGTAGCTAAACTACGCCCTCCCCCCGTGATGCAATGCTTAACGGCGATTCCATGGGGACAACGAAGGTAAGAAGAAGAGGGGTAAACAAAAAAAAACCACACATTATATTTTTGCCCTTTTAAACAATTTTAGTTTTTTTAAATGTTGCTAAATGTTATCTCTCTAGTACAGATCTCGAATCTAGTTCAGTCTCCAGGCTCTCACTACATACTAAGTACCTAATGTAACAATGTACCTATATAATGTTACAAATGTTGTGAGACAAATAAATAAATAATATTATATTATATTATTCGTCCATATTTTTTCCAGGTCCGTGATGAAGGCTGACAAGTTGACCCGGCCGCCCTCTGGGGACGCCGAGCACTCATTCCGGCGCGATCAACACGAAGGGCCCGGTTACGACTGCAGTGGAAACGTAAGTGTCGATATATGGCCCCTGAAAATATTATTTGTGCCATTCTGGGTGTAGGATTTTTTAAGGAAAGCATTGAGCGTTAGTTCAAGGTAGATTGTTAAATGAATGGAAGAATAGTGATGATTGTATGAGCCATCACTGTTGAGGAAGGTTTTTTATTGTCTAGGCAAGCCGGCGTCAAGGAATTCCGGCGCTTGAGTCTGTGCGTGCGGTGCGGATCATGGTCGTACGACGTACGACCGTTGCCAATTAGGACAGCGCCCGAGAACTTTTCACGCATTGACATAGGTCTTAGATTAGTGTTCAATGAAGGAATAATTAAAGGAATCATTCTATAATTATCTTATATAAAATAAATAAATATTTAAAAAAAATTAGTTCGCCGTAAAAATATAATTTAAAAATACAAATAAAAATATTGTAATCGCTGCGGCGTAATTTTACGACAATCAACCCTTAGCCAGCTAAAATTTCGCCTTCCTAACGTTGCAAACAATGATCCAAATCCGGCCGCCTCCAGGGACGACGAGCACTCATTCGTGATCCACACGAAGGGTCGAACTAAATGTAGATGTTGAGATTGTTGAAAATATTATGTGACTTTTCCATAATCTATACACATCCGGTTTGAAATCGTTGTGTTGGAATAGATAATGCTGCTTCTGATGCTTGTCTTTTTTAAACCCCCTGGTCTGCGGAAATTCTAGTTGGTTTGCCTCTGTCTGAGGTTTCACATCTATATTCAGAAACGTTACTATAATACACATAGCACAGAGAAAAAATACACTATAAGGTTACACAGTGCGCACAAACGCACAGGATTCCAACTGACAACACTTGAGTGGCGATCAGCACTATGCATCCAAAATGAAAGGTAGCAAGCATAATTGATCTTCTGGCACTTGGATGAGGGCATGGTTGTCAAATATCAACTCCAGATGCTTGTCAAAAGCGACGTTTTCCAAGGTGGCGTCGTTAGTTCTGCTTTCGGCTACGCGCTAAAAGATCCTTGTATGTCTTTAGAGCCGTATTAAATGCAGTGCGCTCACTTAGCAAAGAGCAGCTAAATTCAGAACACACAACACAGAACACGGAATGCTACTTTACAGACAAGTACCTATTGTTTGTCAATATGGGTGTCACCTTGTCACGACTCTGAACAGTGAAAGGGTTTGGCCATGTTACTACTCCACCAAAAACCAAAATCAATTTATTTATTCGTATGGAATTTTAAGTCGTATAACAATATGATTGTAAAAAACATCACAGAGTAATTTTCTTGCTCAAATTCTGTATCCAGAGGATTTCATTTTAAAGGGTCTGCCGGGTCTCTACTATATTTTGTAAGAGGACAGTCCCGATCAAAATACTTAACATCCTGCACGTCGGCTCCACACTCACACGCAGACGCGTCTAGCCATCCGCCATTCGACATATTATAGTTTTTACTGCATCCGCATCCAGTTCGCTTTCGGTTTACCAATCACTTCAGGGCAACGAAAAGCCCATGGGTTTTGTAGTGGGGTTGACGGTACCTCCCATAGTCTTACCAATAATTATAATTTACTGTACTTACCTTAGGTTAAGGTTGTAATGAGGATCCGAATAAAATACTGTCTAGGTCTATGTCTATGTCTACCACAATCAATAAATCCCGAACAATCGTCAACTCGACCTACACCCGTGACAATAACGACCGCACTAATACGCACACTCGGATACCTCGTTAACCGAAACGCCAAAAAGCCACATTCATAAAACGGCGCGGGAAATTTAAGTGACACGCTCACGAAACACTTTATCTATCCAAATTCCGGGGACGCGGCTGAGTGGGCACATTAAGGCATGGCTATGTGTGTCACGGCACGTCCCCGACGCGTCTACGTGACGGAGAGCCCCTGGGTGCTGTCTCGGTGCGAAAAAAAGAAGCCTATCTCACTCGCACAGGAAATCTAGAAAGTTTAAATTGTAAGCTTTTTCGATTTGGAGCTAAAGAATATTTTCCATTTGAGTCCGAGATTTTAAGTATGTAGGGTTTAGTATCTTATTAATTCGATGCAAAATACAAATAATTTGACTTCGACAACAGAGTGTCGTAAACAATTTTCTTTAGGTCTCGTATAAATACACCTCAACAATAACAAGTACCTTACGACTGTTTAAACTTAAACAAGCGAGATGAAGTATGAAAGCTACCGCAAGCTAGGCAGTCCCACCCCAGCTGTCCCCTATAACTATGTCAGGTACAACTGACAGGTCAATTGGCAGGGCCTGATGTGTATTTTCGATACTACGATCTTCGACAGGCTTGCAAACAAAAATCTGTAGAGGTTACGGCTAAGACCTCGAATACACCGTCCTGTTATAGATGTAGATGATTCCATGTAGCTTTTCCCCGTTTCATATTCATACTTCTCACTAAAAATACCTGTCCAAGTATCCACGTAGATGATTTTATTGTTACTTTTTATTTTTATCTGATACTGCTTTTAACATATTAGTATTGTGATTGAGTTATTCCAGGAACCCATTTATAGAGAAATTCTGCTGTCGCGTTCAAAAGTTATACAATAGTTTAAATCTGGATACTTTATTATAGAAGTTTTGTGACAATGGATTTTCCGTGTAGCAATTAACGTGGTGTCTGCAGAAAAGTATAATTAATAATTAAATAAAAGCCGTCACGGAGCCCTAAATTGTTCAACCAGCCTCCGGGTCTCCAGCAAAACCTTGGTCAACCTCGCTTCGCCAACAGTATTAGGAGGCTCACGTAACCAGTGGCGGTCTCGTTGCGGTGCTAAAGTGCGTCTAGCTTCAAATACGAAATGGTCACCCAGGCAGTTCTCGGACATTGCGAGCATTGCTTAACCTTGGTTATTGGTCTCGCAAGTACGTTGCCCCGAGATCTGTGTAGCTCATATGTAGGTACATAAAAGGAACATGATCACTAAACAAGAAACGTCTCACTTTACAGACTCGCTCACTCATTCATTTATTCACTAGCAATTTTGGTTTAAATTAAATCTTACTCTTTCCTTACTCCAATTACTTACCTTAATCACTACGCTAACCTGGTGCAGGGTCCGACGTATGTAGGGGGAGGTACGACGGATAAAGGAAAACATCGAAGACTCGATTTCAATATAAAACCATAATGCCATAGGTAATTAAATTCTATTAAAATTCGGAAAATGGCTCATTACTGCTCAAGCACAAGCCAGAATAAGAATATGCATCATTAGCAAACAAGGCACTAAGTGTTTTTTCTCCTTCTTCTTTTCAGCCCTTTTTAAGAGGCTTTCTTCAATATCGTTCTCGGCCTTGTGGTGTTTTCAACTATTTCACACCAGCTTTCACATAATCGCACCAATGCATCATCCCTGTGAAAGCTTTACGCCCCACGGCCTGACCTCCACCAGTGATCTTCACTATGAACACCGCTTTCTGGCGACATGGCCAGCCCATTGCCACTTCAGCTGCGCTCAATGTTTGCTAATATTTTTAGCCACTAACTTATACTTAGTATATTTCGCCACTAGCACTAACTATTTACGCAAATGAAATTGTAATGAAAGCCTGGCAATCTTCGGGCTATGTCGCTGACCTTTGTTTGTTGGAACATAATTATACATGGCTGACATATAATACATGACTTCAAATATATATATTCAAAGACTATCAAAATTTGGAAGCGACCACGCTATCAAATGTGTTTCCACAACTCAGGTCTCTGTTACATTGGAGGCGCATATTCTAAGTACAAGTAAAACAGAAACTCTCAAAACCACCTTTGAAAGGGGAGCGCACTGAGCCTCACTGAATCAGTTTTCAGGCAGCTTTTGAACACTTTGCTTTGACGTCGACACATTCGCCATTCGACGACGGTCTCGCACGGTGCAAAACGCAGCAAATTACTTTGCAATTTAGTTTTACTTGGAGAGTAATCTCGCTCAAGCAAAGTTGTCTTAGATCTTTAGATTTGATATAGAGAGCATAATCCAAACTTATTTAAAAGCTAAAATATAAGTAAGGATCTGTGCATGGTGGTTGTATTTAAGAGAGGTAGGGCATAGCGGGGTATCTCGTTCGAATTGGAGGCGCTCGACTGGGGATGTACCTTCACCTTACAGAATATCACATAATACTCTTTTAAATAGTATTGTGTTTCTGCCGGTGAGTAAGGTTTCCAGTGCTCCATGGGGTGGGGATTCAGGGAACCGTGGCTTTGGCAGTGGTGACCACTTTCCATCAGGTAGCCCGCTTGCCTGTTTGCCTACCGTATGACATAAAAAAGAAATCTGCTTTACGATACTTACCGCTGTCAGTCAAGTGGGCCGTTTGCTCGCTTGTTACTGAGTAGTGTTAACTAAAATGCAGCACCAGCGCCATTGATCAAAACGAATTATGGCGTAGATGTAGTTTACTCAGAATGAGGATATATTATAAAAGAAGAATTATCGAATATATTTATTTATTGAACTATTTTATTGTACACAGTAAAACATACAGGTAAAAACACAATTATAAATGACACAACAGGCACAACTTATTTCTAAAAAGAAATTTCAATCACTATCTCCTCGTGTATATGTCAAAAAATTAATTCAAAACGTGCACGTTTTGTGACCGGTTGCTACGCGGTGACTATGCATGCATGACGCGCTTTCTGTCCGGTTTACAAGCGGTGCCGTATAAACGAGCCCTTAGGTTGCAGATATGCTGGATGACTGTAGCTGTTCTCTGTTGTAACTTCCATCAGGTGGACCGTCTCAGAACAGGCGCTCGATAAAAGAAAGAAAGAAAGAAAGAAAGAACATTTATTGACACAAACAACAATACCACAACATAAAAAAAAACAGTAAACCAAAAAGAACACAATTATTAAAACATAAAATACACACGGAGACTACACAGCGCCGATGCATATACCCACTTGGTCTTTCGTGTCTTTGTGTTACCTTGGTGTTGTGTACCTATGTAGGTATAACGTTCAAAAGTGTATGTGCCTCCCTAGGCTATTAAAAGGCTATTTCGGCACCTAATGTAAAACATAAATACTAATATAAGTCAGAAATTAAATTTATTTGCTCAGAAAAATGTTTTATTTTTTAATTTTTATTTTTTATTTCTGTCCTTTTCAATAATAGAGTTTTCAGAATACCTACTCATATTTTCGAGATTATCTAGTGAAATTGACTTCAAAATTCTTTCGAAACCAGCCCTGCCTGTTCCCGTTCACTCTATTTATAAAGTCAGCCGTTAAATCTGTCAATACCAGTTTATAGCCCCGATTTCCGTATCCGAATTTTATATTGCATCAGTACCAAACATATTACATGCGAACAACGCAACTGAAAGACAAATTTATCACGTCAGATGCACAAAATATTTTAACGCGCAAAACGGGAAGCCGTGTGCTTAAACAAAACATAAATCAACAATGAAACAAAACAATTGTGTGCGCAAATCCGTGGAGGGGAGACACTAAAAGACGGTGTGGAGTTGGTTCCAAATATTTTCTTTCAGATTCAGCTGCTATGTACTAGTTTGTTTTGAGGTTGCTGATGCTCTTGTAATCTGTGTAGGTTCATTACTGTAGCTTAGTCAAAATTGGCGGTATTAACTTCTTTTCGCTCAATATCCAGACATTTAAATGAAACAACTTATAAACCCATACTGACGTACGTGATTTCTGCACGCGTTGTCGTATATGCTTATGCAATTTTCAACGCTCGACTAATCACCGCGCAGACACCACGTCGCGTCAACTACAGTGATGGCTGCGCGTTTACTGGCCCCTTGTTTCGCGGTGGCTAGGCGAACGCGATATGTATGGATTTTGTAAGTGGAGAGTCATTCTATGTTTTCAGACAAACAAATTAATAAAAAGTTAGAAACTTGTGTACAATATGATACCCTTTGGACGTCGTATGCAAAACTAACAAAATTCCTTCACCCTATCCCTGATGCTTCATTCTGAAATTTGTCCCAATTTACAGTTTTTTATAACTTTTTTACCAAAACAGTGTACCCTATGGAAATATGGTCTACCACTAAATAAAGCCTATAAAATTCTATATATAACTATATATCACTATCTTGAATTCCAAACCGTTTACTAGAAACACACTCTCGATTGTGGTTGCAGGCAAAACACCCGTTTCTTAGGGAATTGTATGAAAAGTTTAGCTCAAAATGTACATGTAAGAGTTTTATTATTACTTTACTAGCCAGGTATTTGACCGCCACCTCACCTGGTGGTAAGTGATGATGCGGCCGATGATGGAGCATGCCTGTCTAGGAACAGCCTATTCACTCTAGCCTTGAAGGCATCCAGATTATATTGATCAGGGAACACACTTGCAGGCAACGCATCCCACTCCTTAGCCGTACGCATTATAAAAGTCGAGCCAAAGCGGCTCGTGCGGATAGCTGGCAGATCCACAACATAAGGATGAAGCGCTCACCCGGATCGCGTCTTTCAATGGCGAAATGAGGTCGTGCAACTGCCTCGCACACTCTCCGAAGTGCAACCTGTAGAAGACCGACAAACGCGCAACTCTACGCCGAAGCTCGAGGCTCTGCAGCTTAGCTTCAATCAACTGCGGATCACAAATTAATTTCTTTGAACGTTTTTTCACCGAATCTAAAGCAGCCAGTTGGTATTTGGCTGATCCATCCCAGAGGTGACAGCAGTAATCCATACAAGATCGGACTTGTGCTTGATATAACTGAAGCAACTACCTTGAAGTGAGTACGGCTTGACCTTCGAGAGGATTTCAAGTTTTTTGGCTGCTATCTTGGCTTTTGATTCGATGTACTGTCCAAAGTTGAGATTGGTTGACAGCTCAGCATCCAAGAGCTGTAGGTTGTCGGTAATTTCCACAGATACATTCCGGAAAGTCGGAGCTAGATGGAATGGACTCCGTTTAGCGGAAAACAAACAGGCCTGTGTTTTGGTGGCGTTGAATGACACTTGATTGGCTTCGCCCCAATCGGACACTGCCTTGAGAGCCTCGTTCAAGCGACCAACCATGGCCTCTCGATAAGACTGAATATCGTCCCTGTAGGCTTTTGTATCTGACAGATATCTATGCGTTACTGTGCTGTCGTCTGCGTACCCAAAGATACCGGGTCCAAGCAGATTGTTAATATGCAGCAGGAAAAGAGTCGCGGACAGAACCGACCCCCGAGGAACTCCTGCGTCGATAGCCTTAAGGTCAGACATGTAACCGTCTAAAACTACACGGATTGATCGTTCACTCAGAAATTCCGATATCCAGGTGCAAAAGCTAGCAGGAATACCGTATGAGGGAAGCTTGCTTAAAAGAGCTGCGTGCCAAACTCTGTCAAAGGCCTTGGATATATCGAGAGACACAGCAAGAGGCTCGCCATTCTTCTCAATGGCCTCACTCCAAATATGAGTGGCATACACCAGAAGGTCCCCAGTCGACCGACCACAGCGGAATCCGTACTGGTGATCGCTGAGGAGATCGTTACCTTCAAGATGCGTAGGAGTTTCTTGTAAGTGCACGCTCCGTAATCTTACAGACTATGGAGGTGACCGAAATTGGGCGGTAGTTGGCAGGGTCTGCGCGGCTCTTATTATTTTTAAGTGTTTTTATGATTGATATGTACAAATTAAGAAGTTGGTGTTTCCATTTTATTATATTTTATTTATATTACTTTATTCAGAACACCAACAGCAAGTTACAAGTAATACTTACAAATATATATAACAGCGAGGCCATTAACAGGTGCTCGCAGATAGTTATTTAAATGATACGGGATACTAGAAGCAGGATTACAGTTTGTACAAAATTACATAAATTATCGTAAGACGTCTGAATTGCTCTTAGTGTAAATAATTTCATTTTTTTTTTTTTATGTTATCCGGCAGACAAACAGGCATGCGGGCCACCTGATGGAAAGTGGTCACCGCCGCCTATGGACATCAGCAACACCAGGGGAGTCACCAATGCGTTGCCCGCCTCTGAAGAAAACTCTAATATACCTCTCATGAATTTGATGTTGCGTCTTCGCAAGAATGAAAGAACTTTTCTGCATACACTCGCTTTACTAATACCAGCTTTGTGTTAAATAAATCAATGTGCAAATTATGTAGGATGTTAAAAGGTCTCTCGACCCGCGAGAAAAATGACCCTCGCCGATAATTCGTATCAGCTTGCACATTAGCTAATGATTGAAAGTGTCTGATACTAAGTCTGTTTGGTACTAAAATATTAATTTTCTCAAGCAAAGCTGAACAATTGATAGCTCCGGAATTTTTAATAGATAAATAATATCAGCCACTTCCCTTCGGATTTCAAGATGCAAGAAATGAAATTTCCTGCAGTGGTTCTCATGATACTTACAATTCAAAAGCCGACAGATTATTCATGGGTATGAATAATCTGTCGGCTTTTAAATTGTAAGTATCTCAAGAACTTTTTCTGCACTGATTCAATACGATCAATGTGTACTCTTTAGTGCGGGTTCCATACCATAGAAGCGTACTCAAGAATACTTCGCACATAGGTACAATATAATACTTTGATAGCTTTAATGTTATTAAACTTAGTGGTAGATCTTTTAATGAAACCTAGGGACTTCGATGCCTTTCTTACCACGGTGTCATCATTTGTTTTTTATACGGCAGACAAACAGGCAAGCGGGCTACCTGATGGAAAGTGGTCACCGCTGCCTATGGACATCAGCAACACCAGGGGAGTCACTAATGCGTTGCCCGCCTCTGAAGAGACCTCTAATATACCTCTTGAACGATCCCATGCCATAGTCCAACTGTGGCTGGGAGCTCATTCCACATCCGAATCGTACGAGCGAGAAACGTTCTTTCGAACCTTCGCGTTTTGACCAACAGAGGGTCTACGTAGTGAGGATGAGTACCAAGCCCACGGCGGGTGGTGCGATGGCGGAATAGTGCTGTGGGCACCAGATCGAAAAGTTCCTCGGAACACTCCCCATTGTACAGCCGATAGAACACACACAGGGAGCCAAAGTCCCTTCGGTTTGCCAGTGGTTCTAACTGGCGTGTTTGTATGGGATCATCGACAATTCGTACGGCGTGTCTCTGTACGGAGTCCAGAGGATTAAGCAGGTCGGCAGTTTCGCCGGCCCAAAGATGGGAACAATACTCCATATGTGGCCGCACTTGTGCCTTGTACACTCCAAGCTTTTTCGAAGCCAGTTTGGCCTATACTAATACTTTTTGAGATGGAAAGGGGTGTTCCTTGAAACTGCGGCACTATGGCACTGACATGGGAATCGTATAATAGTTTTGAGTCTTGTGTTATCCCAAGATCTCGAATGAGCTCGACTTTTGATAGGGGTTTGTTGCTAATTATATAGTTATATGTGATGGGATTCGGTTTCCGTGTGAATGTCATCGTAAAACACTTTACTTGGGCTATTATGACATTATTTATTGTCAAATTTAATGCTTATAGGTTATTGGTAAGAACCCTATAGGGTATGAGGGGATAAAGCTTTAGGTGGGGGTAGGGAGAGAGTTTGAACACAACATCCAAATGTATCATATCACACTAATTCCAAAACTGTATTAATTTGTTTGTTTATCCCATCCATGACTGGACTATAATATAAACCGACGCTTATTTCTTTAAAAAAAGTATCTGTTTCGATTTGTATCACGCTCTCATTTACTTATAACCACCAATTCTCCTTTCTGAGTCACAAGAAACGACACTTACTATAACTTTCCAGAGTTTCTAGTTTTTGAAATCTACTAGTGTAGCATCTTTTGCGGGAGCCGGCTGCGTACCCGATGTCACATGCAACTCATTTTGCATTTCCCAGCCACAAACCGCAATATGCGGTGCCTGGATGTAGGAATATCGGATGCGACTTGCACTATACCACTGTGCCATTTGCCATGTAACTTCGTGGACCTCATTTTATAACTTCACATATGAAATAGTTGTTTATAAAGGGAGATAACTGCATGTGCAATAGTGGTATTCGTTGTTTTGGTATTGGGTAAATTAAAATGCATTAAATATTGAGTTTACAGCAGGCATGCTGTGAGTCACCTATTGATAAGTGATCACCGCCGCCCGTGGAGTGGATTGCCCGATTTGTCATAATCTCCACGGTTGGCAGGTCGGTGCAGATCACAACGTATAAAATAACATTAACAGAAATTTATGCTGCCATAGCCTCTGTAAGATGAAGCAGAGTATGGTGCTGCCCATTTTCTGATCATAGCTGGTTAACCCAACATGCAAATGCATGGAATTTAATATTGAAATAGAGATTATATTTTAAAAATGTGTCAAATAAAATGCCTAACATTTCCAATATAGAAAGAAAACTTTAATTACTCTTTCACAACTTCAAGCGCAGGGGTAAATAGAAAACTCCAACATCGCGGAGCTTATTAATATCTTGCATTCTTGACTCTGTCATGCCAAAGGAAAAATACATAAACAGCCTGCAATAGAGACATCATACGAACAGTAAAAAAGAAAGATGAAGAGCTATTGGTACTTATTTTATTTTTAGGTAAGGAAAAGATATCCGCTATCTTACCAGGCGATACGGACAATGGTGTGGAATGCAGATAGCGCCTATTCTCTATTGCCTAAATATAATAAAAATTATATTGCTCATGTATCTGTCGACTGTAAGTTCCATTCAAGAGTTTCTTGCATAGCATAACGAAGTTCAAGGAACCATATTAGATACCAATATTAATGGATTGATATCGATAGGTTGAAAGCGAGAGCCAACGGCTTTCGATGTGAGGATACGATACAGTGGAGAAGAATGAGTAGGAAAACGCACTCTGGTAGAGGTTAGGATTACTCACTATACACGCTAACCTATCCTTCTGTGCTCGTGACCGCGGCGATTGTTCGCGACCGCGCTGTGCGCTCGAAGCTTGTTACAAAATGCGTTACGACTCGTAAACTACGGACGCTACTTAGAAGTAGAAACACTATTAAATTGCTAAAGCTATAGCAATAATTAATAGCTAATTTAGCTGTACAAGAAATTTATATTAAAATAATGATGCTGATGATTAGGTAGCAATGTAAGAGATTCCGCTCGTTACAACAAATGCTCATACATTTTTTTGTTCTATACAATGATAGAAAATATATTTGAAAATCGCATAAGCACAACGAGCAGTTAACGCACAGCGTCCAAACGATCATGCAGCGTCCGAACACTAGATTATCTTCTTATTTCTATGCGAACTTCGCGTTTGATTTGTGCCTATAAATAAATGCACAAACAAATATATCCCACCCAAACTGACCGCTATACTCAATCTCCACAGCCAGTTGAATACGTCGAAATTCAATAACCGTTCCCAAATTGCACGAACGTCGCCTTCAACCGAAACACAAATTGACCACATACCGTTTCCATTAAGACTTGAACTGGCATCCGGAACGCAGCACCATCTAAAAGGCAGCTTTCCCGGCTTCTATCTCTTTTCTAGTGGGATCCAACACAAAAGCGTGCCAGTGACGTTTGAACAGATCTCCTCAATAACTGCGCAGCGAAATGCGGCACGTGCAGTCATTCATGGATTGAAATGAGATGAAATATTTACCTTTTTATTAAAGGTCGCGCAGGTAAAGGAGTTGTAGTTATTATAGTGCCTCATTGTCACCGTAAACTTTGTGTTTTAACGACCGACGAAATAAGAGGGGTGATATAAGTTTGAAGTCTGTATATGTGGCTTTGTGTATCTGTCTGTAGCATCGCAGTTCCCGAGCGGATGGTCCGATTTGGACGCGGTTTTTTCTATGTGAAAGCCAGTTTAATCGAGATGGTTCTTAGCTTCATTTCATTAAAATATTTGAGTTTAAGTAAACCTGGTCGAGGGTTATTATTTGTGATTATATTTTAATTATGAGTTTGACAGTAAAGGTCTTTCGCTGTGGACCTTGAGATTTGTTGAAATGTCTCGGAAGTCGATTGGCAGTCCATGTCGGTATATTCGTATTATATAATTTATGTAACATGAATATAATATATATACATAACATAATACTTCAATAATATAACATAATATAATTTAAGTATTATGTAACTCTAGTAACTGTTTATTATGACACATAAAAATTATGTAAGAGAGATTGTTCGTTAACTACCTCATCAATTAGCCGTCATATTTTTTTTACGTTATTTAAAAAGTAATGTAGGTATAGTATACCCCAGATAGAAATACCGGTCAGCACCGCACTACTGGATGGATGCAGTTAATAGACAAACTCACGATACTCAGTAGTGAGTGACCGACTAGAAAAGAGAAGACAGTATACCCCAAAATTCGTTTGACTTTGACAAATTAAAAAGTAGTCCTTATTGACTGAAAACACCGTTTACGTTGTACATTGAAAAAAGAAAAACACAAAATGTTTTGGTAAAAATTTAAAATGTTTTATAAGTAACAAATGTATGCCACTTAAAATATAGGTATGACCCTTTCTATATAGATAGCAAAATTTTTAATAATAATATTCGGTTTCGGTACTTTGAGGACCGTGTGGCCCAGGCTAAATAAACAGTGTAAAAACTAATAGACCACACCACAGGTGATCGGCGAGTTGGCTCGTTCCTCGGACAAAGGATAAGCATTGCTATCCAACGAGGCTATGCAGCCAGCTTTCTGGGCACGATTCCAGGGGCAGCGGTTTGGAAGACCTTTTTTATTTTTAAAGTCTTAAATTAGTTGGTGTATTTCTTTTTCTAGTTTTTTCTTACTGTAGGTATATATTTTGTTATAAAAGCCTAGTAGTTACGGGGTCCGACTCGTAAGAGTAGTACCAGGTTCGAACCCAAGTGCCACCATTTACCAATGAATTCTGAGTTATGTACATTAGTTCAACACTAACCGATGCTCTTATGGTGAGGGAAAATCGTACCATACCTGCACCTTTAGGCCACTAAAGCCAATCCGGTCACGTTCCCCTGGTAGCAGGGTCTCGGAGGTCCAATGGCGCTCGCTTCACTGAAAATACCTGAACATGTACAAGCAGGGCTTCGTGTGCGAGACACACAACCGAGACATTATTTTTTTACAAGCTTTTATTTAGTTTCATATGTCCCCATGTCTGTTCGTAATTAAATCTTGCAAATAAAATTTCACCCATTTCCCGGTTTCCGAATGATGTACCTCCCCCCTTTTAAAAAACCCTTACTATGTAAATAACTCTATTACCTCTCACTCACTCACTCATACATTCGTAGACTCATTCAGCAACTCATTCACATGTTAACCCTAAAGCTCTAATCCTATTTACCTAACGCGTATTTGTACATTTCTGACATTACTATGGCCTTGTGATCGTCTAGTTATTCCTACGTTGTGTTTGTGATAACCCAAGACTTTTAGAGTTGGAAGATAAACAGGTTATTATGATTTTAGGATAAATGGCTACCATGCAGTAGATAAATAACGTACTTAGTTTAGTTATAAATAGCTGTTGTATGGTCAAGGGGAATATTAATATTAAGGGGATTTAGGGACTCTCCAAATTATAAAAAATAGGGAATTGGGAGAGTGAATCTTGCCCTAGCCACTGACTCATCATTTCCTCTAATGGCTCTATCTTAATAGAGGATATGATATATCTCCGCACGGTTCCGTTTAGAGCAGCCAAAGACGTCTTTTAAAAACTTCAATCCACCCAGCAATGTTTTTTTTTCTTTATATGTTGAATGAGAGGGCACAAAGAGGTAAGTCATAATCGTCAGAGTCAGGTTCTTTTCGAGTTATGAAGTGACTTGAGATGACGATATGAACAACCCAGTGTCTCCAAAGCATATTCAGGTGATAAATGTATAAATTAGATCCATAAAGCTTGTAGCTCTTTCCACGAACTCTCCACATCGTGTCGTTGTTGGTAGATCATGTGCAAAAATGTACTCATGGGCATAATAAATCTCACTTGAAAAACATCAGCTTACTCAAACGCAATGCAGGGTGCAGGTATATGTATAGATTGCATGTAGACTGAATGCATTGGATTATTATTTATATAAGACCTGAATTGTTAAACTGTTTTCATGCAAATAAATTTATTATGATTATGATTATGACTCGTCGATGTAGATGTGGCAACCCAAACATTAAACATTAAATACTTGGGCTGTGTTTTCTCGTGGCTACGATGATGGGCCCGAATTCCGTGGCACAGATATAGGTAGCCGAAGGTATTAGTATCAGCATGTAGTCCTTGGAGAGTGTGCTCCAAACACATGCAAAATATGCATAGCCAATTACTGGCAGTGATGTCTTCAGTTAGAAATATTTGGATATGTTCCACAGATGGTGTTGCTCCAATTCCAATGGCCTTGCCATGATATGTTAATATTGGGGATAACATAAACCCTGTAGCAACCATGTTGCACTCGTAGCATTAATGGCTTAGCCATCATTGGTAGATTATTCGTGTAGAAATTCCTTGGTGGTTGTGAATCCAATTATAGCAATTATAAAGTAAGTAATATTGAAGTCAGGACAGGAAGCTCCTGTTGGGTCCGCTTTCCAAGATACGACCAGTGATTTATGATAATTTAAAAATGATTGATTCTCCATGGGGATGTATACAATTTGCGATTACATCCAATGCACAGACCAAAATACCGGTGTTAGCTCTTTCGCATATAGGTGGACATTTACAAAGTAAGGAAGCGATAGCGGGTCACGCTAGGTACACCTGCTACGGCAACGGCTCGCTGAGGGCCCTCAATCTAATGATTTTAAAACGGTTTCGCATGAGTTCCGTAATTCAGACAGTCTTGCAGCTTCCTGTTGTATAAGGCCTTTCAACAACACGAAACAGCAACTCGTCCGAATAGCTATCAGCTGCGCTCTCCCTTCTAAGATCTTCGACATCGGTCAGCCAGCGAGTCACAGATGTAGCTTTATACCTTTTGATTACCTCCAAACACCACTAACACTCAGTGAATCGCCACAGATGCGGACGGCTTCAAACGCACGATCGAGAAAAATCTAATCTAAGTGGTCATCGACTATATCGTATCTAGCGGGTTCCACGTAAATCTTCACAGATGGCGCTGCCAATCGATAAAGTGAAATAATACATTCCACCCAAATTTACAATTCTAGTTATTTTTTTTCGATCTAGGGTCAGATAGTGTTTTGTATCAAATTATAAAATTTAGAGTATCCCCTAATTTATATATAGAATAAACACCGTGCTGTGCTGCTAGCGCCAACTAGTGGTCGCCTGTTGAACCACATTAGCCTACTTTCTTTAAAACCCGATTTTATGTTTAAATATAGATATTTTGTTTACTTATTAAAATTACATATTACATTATGATCGGGTCTTACCTCAGCCGCGGAATCTCAGCTCGACTCTGCGAACACCAGGGTGCGTCCCTCGTTGAGCAAATGTGGCTGAGTATTAATCGTCATGGTGTGAGACTGCTCGTCGGCACAGCTTATCGTCTATCATGGCTCGACATTGATGATTTATCGATGCTCTGACACAATCAATAGTAAGCTTTTCATCGTTTAAGAATATTTTATTGTTGGGAGATTTTAACATAAATCAATTACAAAATGCTGCAAAGGTAGTTAAATTTAATCAATTCTTAAGTATAATGAATTTGAGTAAATTTATTACAACACCAACGCACTTTGCAGATCATAGTAGTACATGAACCGCTTTGGCTCGACCTTTATAATGCGTACGGCTAAGGAATGGAACGCTTTGCCTGCGAGTGTGTTCCCTGATCAATATAATCTGGATGCCTTTAAGACTAGAGTGAATAGGCTGTTCCAAGACGGGCATGCTTCATCTTCGGCCGCATCGTCACTTACCAACAGGTGAGATGGCGGTCAAATGCCTGCCTTGTTTGTAATAAAAAAAAATAGATTTAATCATTAGCAATATCACATTAAAAATATTTTTGTTAATCACATTCCCAGTCTTGGCGGTCATGCATTCATAGGCGCCGCATTGAATTTAAAAATACCTAAAACACCGCTAAGATGGATTATAACAAGAAACCTCAAATCTGTAGATCACGAGTTAGTTGACTGTCTTGTTGAGGCAACTGACTGGGAATATGTAAGTACACTCAGTGATGTTAATGATATGGTCAACTGCTTTAACTCGATGGTTTTCACTTGTTTGACCTGCTCGCTCCGCGTAGCCGAGTTTTACTAAAGGAACGTTATTGCCCGTGGATTACACCCACTATTAGAAAGATAATGAAGTTGCGGAACGAAGCTCATGGTAAATGTGGTATAGGTGAAGCATATAGAGATTACTACAAAGAGTTAACAAGATGTGTAAAGTCGGCGTTATGTAATGAAAAAAAAAAGTACTTCAACTCTACTGTTAATTTATATTCGACCAGCTCTAAAACACTCTGGAAAAATCAAGATACGTACCAGATACGAGACTTTCTACCAGAGGATCTACGTATTAAATTATGTGATTCGTTAATATTATCAATCCTTGGTTATGCTGACGTCGTGTATGGTCCTAGACTATTGGCTCGATCCGCGCGGTTGCTGCAGCGGGTTCAGAACGCCTGTGCACGTTTTTGCTTTAGAGTTCCCCCTCGAACACACGTTATACCTTATCTCGATAACGTGAAAATATTGAAAATGTCTTTGCGCCAAGAACTCCATCTAGCCATTTTATTGTATGGGTTAATAAACACTGGTGTTCCTGAATACCTGTATAGCAAATTAAGCTGGCGTAGCGGAGACGGCTCGCGAAATGCCCGCAGAGTTAGTCATCCTCTCAGGATACCTGCCCACAGGACGGCTGCTTTTCGTGGCAGTTTTAGATATGCAGCCATTAAATGTTGGAACAACCTGCCGCCTCCCATTAAAGAATCAAAAACAATTACATCTTTTAAGTTTAACATGAAACATTACCTTTTCGAACATTAAAAATCACTAACTTGAGGCTGCGGAGTTGTTCCAACATATCTAAATTAAATAAATAAATAAATATCATTTATTTCAAGTTTCACAGACTCATATTCTTATTACATTTCATTAATAATTGATTTAAGTTTTAAGTTAAGATAGTTTATAATAATAAATACATTCATCGTTAGCATTACAACGTCACTCTAGAATTAATTCATGTCATAATCATAAAACAAAAATAAACATCGGTATATATGTCAGATAAAGTTATACAAATGTCAGCCTTTAAATAATATGTATTGCATGTCAAAAATATGGAGATCAATTAATTTATAAGTAGGTACAGAATCAATAATAATGTCAAAATAAAATCAAATTATGGATATGAAAATGTCAGAACCAATCACAAACTGAAATGTACTAATTAATGCAATCATCATTTGTATTTTCTGTCAGGCATCTGTAAAGCGATATGTCTGGCACAGCATTTCCCAATTATGTGGCAGTCCAACCTAGCTGCAATCATCACCAGGACGGTGTTGGAGCTGGCCCGTACCCTGCGCACCAGAGACGCGGCACGTTTACGCATAGTTGCGTGGAAACAGTCGGTGTGCGCCTCCGCGAACATGCCCGATGCGCTGCAGAATCGGGGCAGCCCCATCACCGCCCTAAACGCGTTGTTATATTGAACGCGAAGGGCGCTGTAACTTTTGTCAGAATAATTAGCCCATAGGCTGCACGAATAGAGAGATGTACAGTACGCTCTAAAGAGGGTGACCCTCACTTCTCTCGAGCATCGGGCAAACCTACGCGCAATCATATTTGCCCTGACCGACATAAAGCAAGGTGAACAAGTTAATAATAACTGAATACCCTATTACCCATCGGGAACCTTTGTATGAATTAATTTGTAATGGTAACAATCATTTACCTATGGACTAGTTACGGAATTATAATCTATAGCATTATTCATAAAATTATTTGTATTTATGGCAAATGTACATCACTTCGTACTCGTTCAACCATTTGGCGATAGACGCACGCACTATAGGGCTCGGCTGAAAATCAGCGCTGTAGTTTCTCTATCTACAGCACATGCTGAACTGAGTTCTAATTTGGCATGACACTACAGTATTCACCATAAATTTTAATTGAATGTACCCTAGTCTTAACATGTTTTACCTATTATTGTTGATATTATTACAACTTGTCATATATTTGTAAAAGCTATGTCTACATAAATACAGTCTACATTTACAATCAATCCAGTCTATAGTGGAATCTTTAGGCTAACATTCACATTAAATGAGTAATTACACGATAAGTGCCAGCCAATCACAGCTCTCAATGAAATCGAAAGTCGGGTAAGTACCTATAACTAACCAAGGACTCCTGTGCGCCATGTCCGTCCTGATAAATATTCTCCTCCCTGAACCGGTGTTATGGCAACAAATCGAATCGTGATACGTTTCCCAAGTTTACAGTGCTTAATATGGGCTAAAACCAGAGCACGGTTGTAGGTCTCATCGAAAGATGTGCTAGTTGTATTCTTAATTTAAGAATACCTAATGTGAATAATCGTCCAGTAAATAAAAGTCTGTAGTATTTCTGTTTAATGCAATATTGTTGCCTTACCATAATTTTAACCTTACACTAGACCTAATCCTAGACCTAGGGCAATTATGGGAATGATGTATTGTTTTATTAACTGTAATTTTCGTCTATTTCAGGTAGTTGATATGGGATCTGTCGGTCTGCTGAAGTAACAAGCTTGGATCTAGCGTGCATCTCTATATTGTGGCATCTGGTGATTCGATATTGATTATGATATTAGTTTGGATCCTTGCGAATGGACATTCAAAGTACGTAAATGAGCTGTTTGATTTTATGCTGCATAGAACTCTAATTGTACACAAGTTGTGTCGTCGCCCCTTCACATTTCTACCCTAAGCAGGACCCTGGACAGTCTAGTTTATGCCGTATCCTATTTTAATAACATTGGAAAGTATCTTATCTCCACCCAGCTGAGCCTGTCATTCTGTAGTATTGTTTGGTAACATGATTTATATTCTTACAAGTCTTATTGTCTTACATATTCCTTCGAGCTAGGAGTGCAACAAACTGCTGGATTCCTACTGGTGGTGCCATCATAGCTGATGTATGTACTTTAGCCATCTATAATATTATACTAATATTTTACCGATGAAGGCTTTACGTTTGGTTAAGTAATACCTAGTATAGCCAAATATTTAGCGGAAAGACACCAGAAATCCCGTTTAGTATTAGAAAATTTGCTTTCCAATTTAAGATGATATGAGTTTACTGATTGAATACCAAGTCGAACCATATGCCTAATGTTAACCCAAAATTATATTGCTAAAGGCTCGCCCCTCACCGTTTTAATTCTAGGATTCTCTAGTATAATAAATACTGTCTCTACGCGGGTTTAGCACAATTTGGAAATTTAATAATATTTAAGAATTAATTAAAGTCAGTATATTTTATTTGTAGACTATTTATATTGGATTATTATTAATGTAACTGAATATTAAAGGTTTTATACTGTGTTTTGTACTCCTTTATTTTCCTTTCTTTTCTTCCTAAGGATAATCCTTACATACCTAGTCTATCAAGCTTGTCCCCAAGTATGAAGCTTGATTCTGAAAATAAAATTTATAGTATTAATGTATGTGAGTGTGTGTATGTCCCTGCTTAAGTGACGGAGAAATAACCCAATTTCTGTTGTCATCTCTCCCCTAAGCACGTGTCTAATACCTATACTATCCTAGGTTCCCTAACCAGTTTTGAGTGGAAAAGCACCAGTGGTCACATCAAGGCATAGTGAGATTCCATAGTACAAAAGTGTATGCCTAACCATCCAACAGAACTCTACCGGAGCGTGCTGATGGAATGTGTACCTGGCAAGTCCGAGAGTCCGTTCTGCTGGGGAGGATCCTCGGAGGAAGTGTATGAGATCATGTGTCATCAGTATTCGGACAGGGCACTGTTTAGCGAGCAGCAGTCAGACCCGCCCGAGCGGCGTACCATGTTTCCATGGCCAGCTCTTACCTGAAACCTTAGACCCATGCCAGACTTTAGGTACAAGCGACCGCTAGTCCCATCGTAGATAGCTAATCGAATTTAAAAAAAAAATGATGGAACTGTAGGAGTCACTTGCCCGAATGGTTGTCTGAAACCCATTCGGATCCGCCCTTAAAACAAGGGCGGTACCAGGAACCTAAGGAAAAAGCATCAACAACTCCACCTGAATCAGACAAACTAATTAGAATCTTATCACTGTTCCAGTTACACTAACGTACCAGGGCTTCGATTCTGGTACGGAAGTCGTCTCAGTTGCAGTAACATTACAATTGCATCGCATGTCAAACGTGTGATTGTTATTCAAATGACAGATGTTGAGTTACTACTTTACAAGCTGTTGGTACTCCAATAAATAAATAAATTACTAAGTTACATCTTTCTTAGTTGTCAAACTGCCTTCAATTCTGTCAACGAAAATGTGTCAAAGGTCGAACAATGATTTAACTGCAATTTAACTGGGATGATGCTGGGACTGACTCTGAGGACTGGAACTGCATTGCACACCAGAATCGGTACCCTGTATGTTATTTATGGTAGCACTGATTCTAATACTTTATCTAGATAAGATATTTTATAATGCTCCACGGTAACTTGGACGTCTTGAGCTTCACATATAATCACAGCAAGTAGTGTCTCCTAATTTAGAAATCAACTTCCCTTCCTTTCTTCGCCTCTACAGACCCTTTAAAATATTATTCTTGATTCACATGAAACTGTTCACGCGAAGCAACTGTTCCCATGAAACACGCACAATTTCCCGCGATCGCAATAGATATCCTTTACGTGAATCATTTCACGAGATCACCGTAGGTATATTTCGCGCGAAGCATTTCACAGGATCATCGTAGGTATGTTTCCCGCGAAACATTTCACAGGATCACTGTAGGTATGTTTCGCGCGAAACAAGCTTTCATGTAACTCCACACGACGATTGAAAGTACGCTCTATTTGTAATGCAATAAGGTCGATATTTCACTAAAAGGTTTCTGTTTCACAGGAAACACGCGATTTTTACGGCACAATCTCTCGATGCCGATGGATCCTACGCTCTAATGATAATAGAATAAGGTTGATATTTGTTTTGCCTTCTGAATACCGACTTAACTTGACACTTGCCTCCAGCGGAAAATGGGCTTTACAAGTAGGCATTAAGGGTGTGAATAGCTTGTACTCAGGTATCTGTATTCAAGTAGGTATCAAATTGTGGAGTAAAGCAATTTCCTTTTATTTTTATTTGGATACGTTATTATTAAAATCACCCCATCTATTTTACTATAGGTAAGTATTAATGCTGACCTCCCAACAGTTGGTAGGTAACTGTTTCAGGTATATTCTAGGTAGGGAATTGTTTTAGGTGATGTATGTCTTACCTAGGTACTTATCTATACCTACCCAATGTCGACGTATTAATGTTTTTACTACTTAGGTATTTAGTTAGACTACCTAAGTGTACCTATTTACTTGCAATAATACCTAAATCTGATTGCCGAACCTATTTAATATTTGTGACTAGGTGGGACCATCACAATGAGCTGAAATTTTGCACACTCATGTAAGTTCGGTGACGATGTAATGTGATGATATAATCGAACTGATCTAATGATGGAAACGGAAGGTGGCCATTTGGCCAAAGGAACTCCTAAACTACGCATAGTAAACCTATCGAGTTTGGGCTCGTTTGATTAGTCTTGACAAATACTCGACTGATCATGGAAAACGCGCGATAAAAGCTTGCTATGAAAAAATATTTTTCATTTGAACTTGTTTATCATTCACTCGTGCCACGAGTCGTGGATGTTGTACTGGCGAAAGAAGCGTTTTCGGGGGTAAGTTTCAAATGTCATTACCCTACAATCATCCGCTGATGAACATGCCTCCTCTGCCCTCTCCGCGACTTGGCGTTTGCAGCCTCCACCAGACTCAATCTAGCATTTCAGAATCATGTTTAGTTCATCTTTTATATAAAAAAAGCTATACAATCACGACATTAGAATACAATAACATCATGTAATTGTTTTGTTTGCACAAAACCCCAAGCTAAGTAGACCAGTCGATCCGGACAGTCAACAAAGGGACAAGGAGAAGCAAATTTGCTTATTATTACAACAATCACGACCCGTTTGGAGTTCGTAGTACAGAATTATTTCCATAATAAACAAAATTACAATTCCGTGAGGCCAAACGCTCCGTCCGAGAAGTAATGGAAAGCAAAATAAGAAAGATTAATTGACGTAAAATTAAAACAGTCTGCCGGTAATCTAAAAGCCTTGTTTAATGCCAGAGAGAGTCTCGTTCGCTCAACAAATTAGTTGAGTTTGCACCGTAAGTAGAATCTCAAAATCCTTTCGTCCAGAAAAGAATATTATTTCTTTTTTGTTTTTGAGATGAAAAGTCGAGAAGCAGCCTAATTATTCTTAGAGCAGTATCTTAATGTCGCCCCTGTTTAGCTGGGTTCATTTAATCTCAAGGTTTAGTTTTACGAAAAGAAAGTGTTCGAAATGTCTTGACATGTCTTCTGAATTAAGAAAACTGTTTCACTTGTGAAGCAGTATTCATGTTTCAAATATATATTATTATAAAAAAGATTAATTTGGTCCGAGGACGCATCGCCCTGCTTTCTTAATATGTATTTATTATGTTAGTTTCAAGTATTTGAATGTGTTATTTTACCAAATAAAGTTACGTCTATGTCTATGTCTATGTCTATTATTATTATATAGGCTAAATTCAATTTACATTTTTAACAGTGTAGTTTTTCATTTTACTGCTTGACTAAATGCTTCAGATTTAACGGTAGATAATAATATTATCATCATAACAGCTCACAACAGTCCACTGCAGGACTTAGGGCTTCTCCCACGAAAGGGGAGGTTGTTGCCATAATCTTCATGCTTGGCAAGCGGGGTGGAGATGATCGAAGTGTTATAAATATATATACTAATGGAAACGCCTCTACCCTTTTTCCAGTCTCCGGAGACTAGGTATTTTGCCTCGAAAACATTAGTCGCCTTGTACGACACCCACGAGTGTAAGGAGTTGGTGCTGTTCTACTCTGCCGGACACCACACGGCCAAACATTTTTTAATATTTACATAATTTTTTTTTTTATTCTATACATCTAAATGACTAAAATCTACATTTACCCAATAAACCATTCAACTACAACCTACAACTAACGACCTCGCTACAAGCGTACGTCAGATACGTTCCAAACATTATGACCAACGGCGTATTGCAAAGATGTCGTCACACGATAAGACCACGGAAAAGAGCAAGGGTGTTCGTATCGGCCGCATTTCCATAAGCGGTGTTTACAACACCGAAGGCCAGTAATGTCGGATCAACTACTTGAAATCTCTGTTTGGGATACGATATCTTGGAGGTTCCGACGTGATTGGATTTACATAATAGCGGTCCAGACGTTAGGAGCGGTCGGCGATTTGCGCGCCGACGGCTAACTGGCCGTTTCTGTGGTCGGAACTGTGTGAAATATGCCCAAAAAAATTCTATACCATATACTGAGTTGTACTCCAAGTTACAGTATATACTGGGTTTTAAATTATGATCCGCACGCATTCAGAGTAGGACGAAGCCTTGTCGAAGTACATTGTTTTATGACTGATTTAATTCGAAAAGGTTCCATCCCATTCTGAATGATAACGCTGTTCGCCCGAGATCTGTCACCTGTTATTCGACTTACAAGGTTCCGCCCCGTCCTGATTACGCACTGATTTATATAGTGCCACAAACCTATGTGACAGCGTCGCTGTTATTGGAATTAACATGACATTTCAAAATGGCGACACTTAGTTTTAACTATGGCCACCGGGTCAGATAAGTTTGTGGCACTCTACAACAATTGATCAACAACTACAACTAGTTTATGTACCTGCCTGTAGAGGCAGTATTTAACAAGTGATCTAAAAATTTAATCATTTACATAAATCGTCATCATCTTGGCTTTAATGTCCCTCGCACACGAGGGCTCGGGGCCCTCTTTCACTATGGTCCAGGATTTGGCAGATCAGGTAATTATAGTGGAGCGACCGCTATCTGACGTCCGTGACCTTTTGAACCGGACTAGATTGGATCATAGTTACACATTCAGTCGTTAAAAATAATTGGTACATTGCGGTACTGAGCATCGCACTCGCTATCTCTCGTTTACAAGTCTGACTCGCTAGTCATTAGGCCGTAAATGACTCCGATTTAGTGCTTTGCAGATGGCAACTCTTTTACCTCAGACATAGCAATTACCAATTCCAATTGTGCATTCAACATTAAGGGTTGAATAATTAATTTCACTCTTGATAACAGTTGTTCATTCTGAGGAAGTATAACAATTTGACGAGTAAATGGTACAATTTGCCTTTCTACGTGTCTCGTTACGCAGTGTAAACACAGACTTTTTCGTCCACAACCCAACTGTATTAACCGCTTTACTATGGGCATGATTGATATGAAACGGATCCTCCTTGGATGATTTATGTCTGGTACTGTATGTAGGCCAGTATATAATGGCCCTTTGGGACACTGTTTATTTCTGTTGACAAATAAATGCTTTCAGATGGTGCGGTGGGTGGATAAATCCTTTTTCCCTACGTTAAGGCTACGATATATTGAGTGAGTAGTTTTGGTATGTTAGCCATCTTATCTGATACGTCAGTGATGTAACGATGTTTACCTTTACACTTTTATACTCTTGGTCTCGTTAGAAATCTTGCGAGTTGTGTTAAGTCCTTTCAATGCAAGGCTGCAAGCTCTACAGGCTAAATATGGTTGTCGTGAATATCAGCTTAATTAATGTAAAGACTTCAGCATAAAATATAATTTTATATACGATAAAACGTAACTTGAGTTGGTAGAGAAAACTACTTTCTTAGGCGTTAAGATAGATTCAAAAATTCAATGGGGCTCACATATTGAATCATTGGCTAGTAAGTTAAGTTCGGCTGCAATTGCCGTCTGGCGAATGAGGAGGCTAACGGATGTGAATACAGCTAGATTAGTTTATTATAGTTACTTTCATAGTATTATGTCATACGGCATCATACTATGGGGCAAGTGTGCTGATAGTGACATCATTTTCAAACTACAAAAGCGAGCTGTAAGAGCAATATATAGATTACGTCGACGTGATTTGCTCAAAGAACTGTTTAAAGAAATTAATGTATTAACCTTCTCAAGTCAATATATATTTGATAACATTATGTATGTCAGAAAGCATATTACCCAATTTGCTGAAAATACTGATGTTCATAATGTAAATTTAAGAAACAAGAATAAACTGTTAACACCGGTGTTCAGACGTAGTAAAGTAAATTCATCTTTCATGGGTAATTGTATAAGATTTTATAATCATATTCCTGAATGTATTATTAATTTGCCTTAATCACAATTTAAAGAAAAGGTGATAACAACTTTAATGAAAATAGCCTATTATAAAAATGATCTATATATCAATGACAAAAATGTATGATGTACTACTAGCTCTTCGAAATTTTAAGTTACTTATAAATTTACAATTTTGTAAATTGGGTGAGGATGATTTGATGTGGAATAGTCATTGAATAACAAATATTTTTTAAATATGTACGGCATCACTCACTTAAAAGTCTGCCTGGTGGTGGCGTGGGGGTCGGGTCGTTCTCTTCCCTCAAATATGGTTGAATTGGACGATGGCTGGGCCCTGCGTCATGCTCGTGAACGGGTGCTGCCTTGGTGGACTGGCCTGCTTTTGCTGTACCATTTTTTTATTCTTAGTTAGGTTCACATCATATTCCAATCAACACGGGCTCATCAAGTTCAATTGACAAATCTCTCAATGCAAATATTTAAATGTACCTGTGGGTTTCTTGCCGTTTCTTTCTCCCACAGATGGTCATTTTCCTAACTGAAGCGGCATACTGACAGACAGACGACATTCTTTTTGCTTTTTATTCCGAGCTCGTGCGTGCGGGTAGGCCAGCTGGTGCGCGCGGGTGTAAGCGCCGGCGGCGGACTGACTGGGCCGGGCACGCGCCGCACATGATTCGCCTAGGCGGTTATGTGCGTGGCGTGTATTAGGTGCCCAGTGTCTCACCGGAGTAAGCCCTCGTACGCGCTGATCGGTCTGCATGCGTTTTCGTTAGATTTTCGACTTTTGAAAAGAGATTAATTAACGTAATCCTAATTCAATAAATACTTTTTTCATTTTCAATAAAATAAATATAAATATGATTGGATAAATTCACACAGCGCCATCTAGTCCTAAAGGCGCATTTTCATTGGTCGATAAATCGGTCGTTAGCCCGAATTCGGGGACTACCCGCATGCGGGCTAACGCCCAATAAAATTCATCGGTCGCTTACTCGGTTGATTCAATGCGAGCGGGGACTAACCGCATTAGGGATAACGACCAATGAAATTAGTCAGTCGATAACTTGGTCGATACAAAGCATTCGGGGACTCCCTTATAGCACCTCGGTCATTAGACGTCATCAGTCAACACGGTTCTTTCGCACCTTGCATGCGGACGCTAACGACCAATGTAAACGGTTCCCCGCATGCGGGCCCTATGGCATGCGTTACAGAAATCTCCCGTACCCCGCATACGGGCGCTAACGACCAATGAAAATGCGCCTTAAAGTTAGCAAAGCTGTGTTATAGGAGCCAGAAAACTGATAAACTACTTATATACTTTTTTTTTTTTTTTTTGCTGAATAATATGTATTATATTTTAAATTATCTGATTATCACAATGTCAAATTATAAAACTAAACATAACTATAAACTAAACATCCGTAACAAAAATCACTTCGTCTAAACTTCAATTGACCCATGCACCTGACTCAGGCTGCGACACTTCTTCACTTCGACACAGCTGTATGTATACAGCCCTTGACGGAAATTAAAATTCACATTTAAATTTCTGCTTCGCCAGGAATCGAACCCGACACCTCTGCGTGGCAGACGGGCATGTTAACCACCTGAACCACTCAGGTCGTCACATCATTGTGCAAGTGACGTTTAACCTCAGGAAAAATATCACCCAATACCTATACTGGTGACGAGTATACCATAGCCTCGAGATAAAGATGGCTATGAGTATACTCTTAGGCATCTAGATGGTGTAGGAAGGGTGCGGTAGCGGAAAAGTGACGTTACACTAAGTTAAACAGTTCTTCAACACATACAGCAAACGTCAGCGAGGCTTAAGGGATCTAAACCATATGTAAGAAGACTATCATCGACTCGGAGCAGTATTCCTATAACTTGTATAGAAGGAAGAGACGAACCTGTGTGCTTTGTACAGAAAAAGTCGATGCCTCGGTGTGGTCTTTATTAAGCACCCAAAGTTTTATCGAAGCCAGTTAGGCATTACCCTCCAAGTGACCTCTAAATTGAAAATATGGCTGATAAATAGGTAAATATGAATGCACAAAGCTATATTTCCAATAATTTTGGATGAATGTAAAGCTACAGTGTATATTTCTCGTTAGCCGTATATTTTAAAATAAACTTTACTGCACACAATAATTTTATAATAACGGTTACACAGAAAAGAAAAGTATACTTCGAAGTGTATACTACAAAGGTGATCTTATCTGTAAAAGAGATTTCTGTTGGCTGTTGAGAAAATACAATTTTACGGGAAAGCATTGTTCAATCACACCGTCAAACTATTCCCCTCTATAATTCAAAAACAAAAAATGTGCTTGTACGCACAAAAGCATGGGAATAGCCAATTTTGTATGCTTTGTACAGTACAGATATGAGCCTAGCAATATTTCCCACAATGTTTATTTTGTTCGCAGCCAAATTTATGCTGCGTCACAGTACCGCTTGAATATTCATAATTATTCATAACACATCTCTATATGGTTCATAGATATAATAATACCTACTCGTACCTCACGGGTCTTATATCTACTTATTATGGACACACAACATCGCTGTGTGTATGGGATGCTATGAAATAGCCATAAAATGGCATATGCAGTTTCCGGTTTCACCCTTATCCTAGGGTAGTTTTAGTACCTATAAGTCACCAGCTCTTTATCTGACCTGAATTGTATGCGCTGAAGAGATTGTTTGTCTGTCTGGTGTACCCCGTAATCTATGGTGAATAAGATGAATTTATAATTAGGGAAGTTATAGTATGGATATATAAACTAACCCACAAGGGTTAGTTATATGATTCAGGAGAAAGGTCGTAAGTTAAGAGAGATGCGATATGCTGATGATGCAGTAGGTATTAGAAGTTGAATCTGTAAATTAAATGAAATAGATGTCGCAAAATCTACTTACAGGTGAAAATGAAGCGAATAAAAAGAGCCGGCCAAGTGCGTCGGGCTCGTATGTGACGGGTTCCATACTATTCACACAAGTAAGTATTAATTTTGGTTAACTTCAACATTAATTGAATTACTTGGTATACGAGCCTGGTTTATGAAGTGGAGAAGGAAAAGTAGGAATAGATTTACTATCCCCTAGATGACATTAAAGGTCTGATGATGATGATGGAAGGTGGCCATAGAAACTACTTAACGTAACTTTTACTGTACCTTTTTTATTCTTATGTTTTATTATCTTGACCGATTTGTAGGTATCCATATCATATTCCAATAAAAACGGGCTCACTCAAATTAAATTGACAAAGTTATATTTAAATGTACCTGTGGGTTCCTTGCCGTTTCTTTGTCCAACAGATGGAAATTTTCCAAAGTATGAAACGGCGTACTGTCAGATAGACGACATCCTTTTTTACTTATCTGTTCCAGAGTCAGGCGGCGACGCCGACACAGCTAGGCCGGCTGGTGTGTGCTGGTGTGAGCGCCAGCGGGATCGCTGTTTAGGCGGATTTGCCTAGGCGGTTATGTGTGTGGCGTATATCAGTTCCCGGCGGCTCGACGGTGTAGGCACTGATCGGTCTGCATGCGTCGCCCCCTACCTGAATGAGCTCGCCTAACTTTTCCATTGTTTTCCATTACATTTAAGCCGTTTGAAAAGAGATTAATTAACGAAATCTTAATTCAATAAAAACTTTTTTCATTTTCATTTACAATGCAACGTAACCCCATTGTGTTTGGGCTCTTTGGAATGGTCTTGAGTATTATACCCCGATGAATAAAAAATTAATTGATGATTACCCCAAACATTTTCATTGTTATTTTACCAGCAAACACTAAAAGTATACCGTAACAATTTTAATCTTTTGAAATAACATAAAACAATATCACTTGCCTAGTATTTTTCTATACGAATAGTATACTATAGGGTACGAATTAGTACCGTCATTTAGGACAGGGTTAGCCAATGGTGAGCGAAAGAAACAGCTACCCACCACTATCATTTGCATGTAAGAGTGCATACGTCGGATAACTATTTTTATGTACTGCAGCTGTAAAACTATTAAAACTGTTTCTTTTCTACGTTTTCGATAACTACGTGGCCGGGAATCAAATTCGGGACCTATACGTGGCATACCGTCCGGTTGACCACTGAACCACTTAGGTCGTCTTTTGATTCGTTCCACTAAAAGCACTTACAAAGTTGAAGTACAAAACATTACAAAGATTGGAATCACGTGATCGATTACAAAGCAATATAGGGTGATTGTGCAGATACATAGTATCAAAAACATTGTTGCAGGTCCTATAATTGGACCAATTCCCTAGGCATGCTATCTACGGCACAACTTGATTGGAAAGCGTACATATATCATTAAAACGGAACGAACAAATATTTGAACACGGTGGTGTAATAAATAAGAAAGTTAAAAATATTTATGATTTATTGAAAAAAGGCAAAATGGGTAGACTTTGGGTAAATGTTTGTTTAAGAAATGTCAAGTGTCGACGTCATTTAGTTTACATGCTGTGCTCTTTTGGTTAGGTACCTACTCTCGAATTGATGAGTATGGGAATTTGGTAGCGTCAGGAAGAGATGTAGAAGGGTTTTGGACTAAGAAAATGCTATTTAAAACGTGGTATGATATTCCGTTATCACAATAAAAGTATGTAAATCCATTGGGTAGGATTGGTCATTATCAAGCTTAGTATATTTTTTTATAATGAATAGCGCAGTATCATTTAACGTTTATAAAAAAAATATCGTTAAAGGTCTAAATTGATCAACTAGTCTTCGGGTCCTCAGCACAAGACTCTAGTCATTTCAAAAAAACTCTATAAAAAATGGAAAAATGCATTACACTCTTTCATCATCTTTTATAGGTTTTACCCACGACTTCGTTTATTACAACGGTTTTACTTTTGGACAGCGGACAGTTTAGCTTTTGCCTTCGTTACTACTACGGTGAGGTCAAGCTGTATGTGATATTTAGACCAAAATATTTTGCGTGAAAAACGTTCCATTAATACCTACTTACAAAAGGTAACAACAACTTTAGCTCCCTCTAGAGACGGTTGATAGAGAAAACTGGGCATACCAGTTTATTACAATGATAAATCGACGTGAGTAAAGCACACCTTCCAGGGTAGGCAAGGGGTTACCCGTCCGTGAATACGATATTAATTACTGCAGGGAAATTTGAAGAACGTCGACACTCGGCTAACCTCGGGTTGTGCCAGGGTCCCCTATCCTACTATTTTTCATACTCTCTTGGTCTTCAGCATACACATGTCATCGTTAGCCGTTGGCTCGTATCCGAGTCAGGCATGTCGATGTATAGATTCTTGGGCGTAGCGCGCGGACCCCATTTCTGATAAGTATCGGTTCAGTCATCTATTTTTTTACCCCCGACGGACGGACTCAATGTATGGCTGTATGCGTTTGGGATGAGAGGTTGTTTGTGTGTCTGTATGTAGGTATGTTATAATTTTTTTTCGAAAACTGAGCCAATTTCATTACAGTTTTTGACTTTCAAAACGTATTATTTCAGAGCAGGTCCTTAGACTGCAGCAGCCTGATAAGTCGGCATTTGTGAAGTTCTGAGTAACTACTAATCCGATTTTCATGCAGTTTTTTGCATTCAAAACTTGCAATTACGATGAATTTAGACGAAGCGGTTTTTAAATAAAAAAAATCATTTTTTGTTTTAATTATAGTTACATAATAGATGGAGGCAAACGAGCAAGTGTTATTAATGTACTGAGGCACGTAGCACGGGACCAAACCAACGCATTCAGTCCTTAATATTTTGAATACCTACCTACATAATTGCTTATTATAATATTATGCTTGCTTGGACAATTCACACAGCGCCATCTAATCCCCAAGTAAGCAAAGATTGTGCTATGGGTAATTTTATCTCATTAATTTTGCCCAGTCGGGAATCGAATCCGGGACGACGATGTTAACCAACTGAACCACTCAGGCCGTCAAATAGCAAGATCGTAGGCGTAAAGTCACGCCATTTTATCTTTTGTAAACAGCACATAATTACTGTGAAACTGTGTGAATCGTCGCGTATAAGCAAGCCAGCGGGGTTGACAAGGTCCATTACCGACCTGGCAAACTCGATATTAATTACTGCGGAGAAATTTGAAGACCATCGACACCGCTTGAGGGACGTAACCCTAATTAACTGTATTAATCACATTCGGTGGGCTGACTATGTAAGTCTGTCAATTTCGTTCAATCTCGTATTTTTAATTTCTTTTTTTCGTAGGCATAGGCTGGACCGCCTGGATGCTTTCCACTGCCTTATCTATTTCCGGCGCTTAGCAACAACAGCAACAATGCTTGCGTTTGTGTGTTCTGGTTTAAGGAATAAGGTAGCCAGTCCGGTTTTCGAGTTAAACTAGAGATGGGCCAACTATGGCTTTGACCGACTAGCCGATTGGCCGACTATTCAGCTTCAAATAGTTTAGATTTAGGGTAACGGCCTCACCACTTATTCCCACTGCTGCAACTGCTATGTAGCCTGGATCTAAAGCGGCGTCCATACACAGGCCCAGAATTTTGACACTCAGGGTGGGAAGTATAGTAAAAGCGGAAACAGCGTAAAACAAAATAGGCATTAGTCAATGCCAGAAATCAGGGGAAACGCGCCGCGGACATACACTAGTGATTATATTCAGTCTTGCTTTATACGCCGATGTCTAAGGCTTTGCTGGTTAGCGTTAATATCATCTAGATTCTAAATTACGAATAATTTTCTTAGCACTATTCTTTATCGAATCCAAAGCAACCACTCCGTCTCAAAGCTGGCAGCAGTACTTCAAACAAGACCGAACTTGTGCTTAGTAAGCTACCGCTATTTTGCTGCAGTTTTTACTTTGCGGTACTGGCCTAAGAAAGATGGAATGGACTCCATTTGGTATAAAACACAGATACGTTGCGTTTTGGTAGAATTTAATTGAACACTCGACAGCAATCAGTATTGAGACTTACCATTCATCGCAATAAAATCGCAATTTTCAGACACAATCTCTTGCAGTCCCCTGTTAACAGCCATAAGGCACCTCAATCAATCAAAAGCGAGTGAAATAGATAAGATAGTTTACTGATAGCGAAAGGATGAAATGGATTTTTTTATATATGGACTAGCCATTCATTTGACCGCCGTAAGTGACAATGAGGCCGATGATGGAGCCTGCATGTCAAATGTGAATTTGATTTTACCTCATAATAAATAAAGAACAGATAATATAAATAAAGAAAAGTCCCGACTAATGGACTGTTTTTGCCCACTGGCTGGTATACCTATATCTTGTTAAAACTGAGGAAATATACTCTTGGATAGATTTTTATGGATGTAATGTGCAGCAACTGCTTTGCTTTAGACAGGCTGTAAGATTGTTGGCCACCTTAGTGGGCAATTTGACGAATGGGCTGCGATATTATTATCTTTTGTGTAGTATGAATATAAATAGTTGTACAGATGTGTTTCTATCGGTTTATTATATCTGTATTTTTCTCTGTGTCGTATGAATGTCATAATCAATGCGATAACTAAATAACCATCGACAGAAAGCTTTGGATAACCCCCGTTCAAGTTTACCTACTTTATCTCTAAAACTACAGAACCGATTTTAATGAAACAAAGCTTATAGCCATCACGACTAAATTTACTTTCAAATAGAGAAAATCGCATCCAAATCGCTTGCATTTGTCCGGGAGCTACGATGAAATAGACAGATACACAAAGCCACAGATACACACGTCAAAGTTATAATATTTTTTTGTGTGGTTTAAAAATGAAAGCACACGGCGACGACAATATTACGAATCGCAATCGAGAGAGTTACATAATCGCCCCACAGTTATCGCCACCAAAGTTTCCAACGTCTCATTTGTCAAGATACGAATGCCGGCCCAGTTTCGTATTAATGATGTTATTCTTAACATTTAATGATTTAATGAATAATTAATGGTGCAATGATTGATGGCGGAAGTCGCGAGACGATAAATTGAGTCGAACGGCTAAATATTTTGTTTTTAGTTAATGATTGTTACCAAAGTTATGTTGTAAATATTGTTAGATAAGATCGTGACACTATTTTTAGACATAGACATAGACAGTATTTTATTCGGATCTTCATTACATCCTTAACCTAAGGTAAGTACAGTAAATTATAATTATTGAAAATTACATAAGACCAGCCAGTGATGTAATGGAAACCGAAATGGACCAGTCTCAGCATAATGCTGTGAGGGCTAATGCCTGTCACAGCGCTGGTTTTCAGAAAAGCCCATGCATCCCACGCGCATTACGCGAACGGTTATAAATATTATTAAAATATCAAAATTATTTAAACAAATATGCTATTCTTTATTGATTAATCCAAAAATAAATATTTTATAATTACGAAGCTTAATAAAATATATACCTATAAACATGATATAATAAATAAAATATACTACATTGACATTAAAAGAGAAAGAAATTTTTCATTTTCGTTTTAGTGGAATAATCAAACAATTAATAATTTTCAAAAGTTTATATAAGACTTCAGTGCTTTCAGTAACCGACGTCAGAAATATACACTGGAAGACAAATAAAAGTACCGCTAACTTCAGAGGAACAATTTCAATATTCCTATTCAAAAAGCTCCGATTTCGCTGTATCGCGAAACAATGTGGCTTGTGGTTTTTAATCAAAACTTTAAACAATACAAAAAGTATGGGCCGTTCGGTCGGTCCGCAAGCTGACACTTCTGTAACTGGGACGACTGTTACAATAGAAGCCAAAATAAATTGCTCAGCTTGTTATGGATACCCAATTAAAAGTTTTTACGACACGGACTCGGGCGAGATTTGTACTGGAAATAATTATCTACTGCTATTTTTAATACTTACAATAAACAAAATCTCGTCAAGTATGTCAATTTTATGCCACTATTTATAACTTCTCAATTGACGTACAAACTCTCATAAGATGTGGCACTCGATTTATGTACTGTACCTATATAAAGTACCACCTCCTACTACAACTATCCAATTTTCTCATTTCACAATTACAGCAAAAATGTCTTCCTCCAGTTCTAATCACTTACTTTTGCTGTCTCATGAACAATAGGCAAGCTTAGAAACACAATAGCGGTCCATTGCAACTAATGCAAGTGTGCTCTCGTATTGTCCGCGAGTGTACAACCACAAAGCGGGCCGCAATGAGAGAAGCATTACAGAAGATGAGTGTACAATGCTGGAGTGAAAAGACAAAGAACTGACCGACTACTCCATTTCTGTGTCATGTTACGACCAAATGAAACGCTGCCGATAGGTTTTGGTTCCTGAAGAGCTGTTTGTTTTATAAAGTGTAAAAAGAAGCTCTTTCGTCGCGACGGTAGTATGTTCGGTAATTTTTTTTTTTTTTTTTTTTTTTATGACAAACAAGTCGGGCATTTGACCGCCATCTCACCTGTTGGTAAGTGACGATGCGGCCGAAGATGAAGCATGCCCGTCTTGGAACAGCCTATTCACTCTAGCCTTAAAGGCATCCAGATTATATTGATCAGGGAACACACCCGCAGGCAAAGCGTTCCATTCCTTAGCCGTACGCATTAAAAAGGTCGAGCCAAAGCGGTTCGTGCGGATGGCTGGAAGATCCACGACATAAGGATGAAGCGCTCGCCCGGATCGCGTTTCCCGATGGCGGAAAGGGGCCGGCGGAATGAGGTCGTGCAGCTGCTTCGCACACTCTCCGAAATGTAATCTGTAGAAGACCGACAGACGCGCAACCCTCCGCCGATGTTCGAGGCTCTGCAGCCTAGCCTTAATCAACCGCGGGTCACAAATTATCTTCTTTGCACGTTTTTCCACCGAATCCAAAGCCGCCAGTTGATATTTAGCTGATCCATCCCAAAGGTGGCAGCAGTACTCCATGCAGGACCGCACTTGTGCTTGATATAACTGAAGCAACTGCCTAGAAGTGAAGTACCGCCTAACCTTCGAGAGGATACCAAGTTTTTTTGCTGCAGTTAATGCAAGTTTAATGCTATTGGAATCTATTCAAATCAATAATCAACAAAATTATTTATTTAATTTATACAAAGATAATAAAATACTATTATAAATATTACAAAAAAAGCCTTACTCTAACAAAAAAAAACCTTAATTCTAACTAAAGTTATAAAATCTTGAGTAGGACATTAACTATATCTATCAATCGTAAAAGAAAAGGGGGTAGGAAAGTAGGAAGGAAACACACAGTGGCGTGTTGGACATGTTGTATTTGTGTGGATTCATAGTACATTTCAGAAAAAAAAAATTGCCTCGTAGTAATATAAATTCATAGTTTAAAAGTTTGCCCGGTTCTTTGGAATTGACACTAAATTGACAATACCACAACTCCTTACTTTGAATTTAATAACCAAAGGTTATGCTATAAATTCTACGGTTAACATGTGTGGTGTGGATACTATTCGATAATGCGAAGGTTTGCACAATTGAGTGCAGCAATATTATTATACTACGGGGGGTCTTTGCATCTTTGGGCCGGCGAAACTGCCGACCTGCTTAATCCTCTGGACTCCGTACAGAGACGCGCCGTAAGAATTGTCGATGATCCCATACAAACAAGCAAGTTGGGATCACTTGCTAACCGAAGGGACTTTGACGTCCTGTGTATGTTCTATCGGCTGTACAATGGGGAGTGTTCTGAGGAACTTTTTGATCTGGTGCCCACAGCACAATTCCGCCATCGCACCACCCGCCGTAAGCTGGGTACTCTTCCCCACTACGTAGACCTTTTGTTGGTCACCACGCGAAGGTTTGAAAGTTCATTGGTTCATTGGTTCAGAAGGTTGGGATCGTTCAAGAGGTATATTAGAGGTCTATTCAGAGGCTGGCAAGGCATTGGTGACTCCTCTGGTGTTGCTGATGTCCATAGGCGGCGGTGACCCCTTTTTATTAGGTGGCCCGCTTGTCTGTTTGTCTGTCGTCTAACATAAAAAAAATTCAATTTCTGCTCTGCCGGTAATCGAACGGATTTCTGTGTGGCATGTTAATAAACTGAACCACTCAAGTCGTCAAAGTAAAGCAAAGGTAAGTGCATGTTTAAATTTAATTAAGTGCTCAAGAAAGATCAAGTGGGGTCGAAACACAGCACAAGTAACGCATACTCGTAAAGAAAATAAAAATAAATTGGAAATTCCTTGGCAACACCGACCGGGAAATGTGGACAAAAACGTCGAATTTTCGTACAAATAAATTTTATTTACAGCGGCAAAGTGGCAATAAGCACTTGAAAAATGTCCCTCGGACTGCGTAATGTCCCGAGTTGGTCCCTGCGAGACATATTGGGCTGGATGTAGTAGGATACTGGACAAATAATGGCGTTTAGCTTTTAAAGCAACCGTTGAGTATGAAGTGAGAAATATTTTTACCTTTTTCCGTACGATTTGCCCTATATGGTCAACCGACAATGGCATTTTATTACCAAGCTTAGGTTTTACCTGTGCCTTGTGGTTTGGTGGTAAAATAACTGCTTACTATAGAAATTGGACGCTTGTAATACCATCTATTAATTACAATGTTAATATATAATTTTAAAGGTATGTTGCGGGTTACTACCGCGCACCTTTGTTTACGAGTAGCCCGATATTTCGACGCAGTTACATGCATCATGTGTGATAATAACCACGATAGTTTGAAACTTTATGTTAATATATATAATGTTTGCAATATTAATTAGTTTAATTTTACTTCAAATATTGCGTGTCGGATTCTGATAAAGTGTGAGACGCAAGTATCATAATTGATACATCTATTTTGTAGGACATTTTAAAGAAATAAATCATTCATTTATTCGTTCATTCAGAGTTATCATTCGGGTCTTGTCGATGCCGTAATCTTTTTCATCCCCGTCTTGAAAATATCCGTTTTGTTCTCTCCAGGGAATGTACAATATAGAAAAAATTCAAACCATAAAGCAATTTCAAAACAGAAACGAGTTAGTTTCCCTACGGTTAAATAAAGCATTGGCAATAAATGCCCCCGTGCCAGCTTTTCACACAACCCATCCCTCAGCAGCGTCCTGTAGCAAAACATCTTTGCCCTGCCGGATACCAATGTTACAGCACTCCTTTTTTTCACCCCTCTAATAATTCAAATGGCAAAACGTAAAAAAAAGAGTTTGGTTTTTTCAGCGGCACCCTTTTCCACACTTCGAGTGGACTTTTGCAACATCAGGGGCCTCCACTCCAACCTGAACGCCGTACATCACCACCTTGAGACGGCGAAGCCCGCCTTACTATTCCTGACTGAAACGCAGATATCACCTCCGGCCGACACTTCGTATCTCCATTATCCTGGGTACAAGTTAGAGCACAGGTTTCTTCCTCGCGCTGGTGTGTGCTTATTCGTCAGAGGTGATATCTGCTGTCGGCGTCTTGCCATTGAACAAAGTGACGAATCTGTTTTGTGGGTGTGCGTGGAACAGGGAGGTTCTTCCCGTGTCTACGCATGCCTATACAACAACCGTCACGGCGTAGGTGAGACAAATCGGTTTTTCGAGCACGTTCAATGCGCTACCGACAAAGTTCTTGAGCGATGTCCTTCCGCTGAGTTGGTAGTCTTAGGAGACTTTAATGGTCACCACACTGAGTGGCTAGGGTCAAGCCGTCCTACCAACCCAGCCGGGAGATCCGCCCACGAATTTGCTCTGGCCAATGGTCTCACGCAACTGGTATTAGAACCCACCTACTTACCGGATGTTGTGGGCCGTGATCCTTCTTTGTTAGACCTTCTGCTGACCTCCCACCCAGACGGTTATCGGGTGTCCGTCGATGCTCCTCTTGGGACATCTGACCACTGCCTGGTCCGTTCTGAGGTGCCTCTTGCTATACCCGAACGGGCTCGCCCCAGTGGGTCACGCAAGGTATGGCACTATGGCTCAGCAGACTGGGATGGATTGCGAGAATTCTTCGCATCGTACCCGTGGATACAGCTTTGCTTTTCCTCAAATGACACCAACACCTGTGCTGCCGCTGTAGCTGATGTCGTACTGCAGGGAATGGAATGTTTTATCCCATCCTCTGTAGTCCGCCTCGGCGGCAAGAGCCAGCCCTGGTACGACAGGCCTAGTGCTGAGGCAACTCGCCTCAAGCGGGATGCTTTTCGTGCCTGGACAATGGCTCGGGCCCACAAGGACCCTAACACCCACAATTTGAGGAAAAAGTATAATGCTGTATCGAGGTCTACAAAGAGGATAATGGCTGAAGCAAAATTCAAGTTTATTGGTGGAATTGGGGAGAGACTAATCAGCTACCCATCTGGGAGTCGTGCTTTTTGGTCTCTCTCCAAAGCTGTTGAGGGGAACTTTTGTCGGACTTCTTTTCCACCTTTGCGCAAGCCGGATGACCTATTGGCCCACACGGCAAAGGAGAAAGCCGATCTCTTGGGTAATCTCTTTGCCAAAAACTCAAATCTGGATGATGGGGGAGCTGCACCGCCTACCATCTCGCGGTGTGAGGGCAGCATGCCCGAAGTTCGGTTCACCCAAAAAATTATAAGACGTGTGCTTCTCTCCCTAGACATCCGGAAGTCCAGTGGGCCTGACGGCATTCCGGCTATTGTTCTAAAAAAATGTGCTCCCGAGTTGTCTCCCGTGCTAATGCGCTTATTCGAGCTTTCCTATACCTCTGGAACGGTGCCGTCTTCGTGGAAGCTAGCCCTTGTGCATCCGATACCCAAGAAGGGTGATAATTCAGACCCATCAAATTACAGGCCTATAGCGGTAACCTCCTTGCTCTCTAAGGTGATGGAGCGGGTTATCAATATCCAGCTCCTCGGATACCTAGAGGACCACCAGCTGATTAGTGACCGTCAATATGGCTTTCGCCATGGTCGCTCAGCTGGTGACCTTCTGGTGTACCTAACGCACCGGTGGGCTGAGGCCGTCGAGAGCAAGGGGGAGGCTCTGGCTGTCAGTCTTGACATAGCCAAGGCATTTGATCGGGTCTGGCACAGGGCACTTCTATCAAAACTCCCGAAGTACGGTATCCCCGAGGGGCTCCGCAATTGGGTATCCAGCTTCCTGTCTGGACGGAGCATCCAAGTCGTTGTCGATGGATGCTGCTCCGATACCAAGACTATAAATGCTGGAGTACCCCAAGGTTCAGTACTATCTCCCACGCTGTTTCTTCTGCATATCAATGATATGCTGAATATCCCCAGTATTCATTGTTATGCGGATGACAGTACGGGAGATGTTAGTTATACTGGCCGAGCGAATGTCCCTCGTTCCGAGGTGTCGGAGAGCCGAATTAGACTTGTGTCGAATATCGAACATTCCTTGGAGCAAGTTGCTCAGTGGGGCAGACTAAACCTAGTCCAATTTAACCCCTTGAAGACACAGGTCTGCGCATTTTCCGCCAAAAAAGATCCCTTTGACATAGTGCCGCAGTTTCAAGGAACACCCCTTTCCATCTCAAAAAGTATTGGGATCCTCGGTGTCGACATATCGGATAGCGTGCGATTCCGGAGTCACCTGGAAGGCAAGGCCAAACTAGCTTCGAAAAAGCTTGGAGTGCTTAACCGGTCCAAGCGATACTTCACCCCGGGGCAGCGCCTGCTGCTGTACAAGGCACAAGTGCGGCCACATATGGAGTATTGTTCCCATCTTTGGGCCGGCGAAACTGCCGACCTGCTTAATCCTCTAGACTCCGTACAGAGACGCGCTGTACGAATTGTCGATGATCCCATACTAACACGCAAGTTGGAACCACTGGCAAACCGAAGGGACTTTGGCTCCCTGTGTGTGTTCTATCGGCTGTACAATGGGGAGTGTTCCGAGGAACTTTTCGATCTGGTGCCCACAGCACAATTCCGCCATCGCACCACCCGCCGTGGGCTTGGTACTCATCCTCACTACGTAGACCCTCTGTTGGTCACGACGCGAAGGTTCGAAAGAACGTTTCTCGCTCGTACGATTCGGATGTGGAATGAGCTCCCAGCCACAGTGTTTCCTTTGGACTATGACATGGGATCGTTCAAGAGGTATATTAGAGGTCTCTTCAGAGGCGGGCAACGCATCAGTGACTCCCCTGGTGTTGCTGATGTCCATAGGCGGCGGTGACCACTTTCCATCAGGTGGCCCGCTTGCCTGTTTGTCTGCCGTATAACATAAAAAAAAAAAAAAAAAAAAAAATGGCACTGGGAAAATATGGGAATGGAATTTATTCCATTTCCAGTCATCATTATCATTTATGATACTAAGAAAAACTGATTTTTCGGAAATTGTAGACAATACTCCAATCTACGTTCGCCACTGTTTATCGAAATCAGTTACAAAAACACTTTTCTTTAATTTTTTCGTAACTAGTTACCAACGAGAATATTTAATCCACATTCGTAACTGTTTCGTAACCAGCTACGTAACAACACTTTTATCCATCTACAATATTTAAATGATCATCAATACGTCTGTACTCTTTTCATATCGTAAACGAGTTTTCAATAAATATTGAAATATTTGGCCCGTTGCCTTTACGAATGTTAATAAAATTTATTCAAGCTTGAAACGGTATCGTTTGTTTGCCATTCCACCGTTTGAATGCCCAAAGATTACTCTGAAAACATCAATACCAGGGCTGAACTTGAGATGTAAGCATCCAGACGATTGATAAAAACGTTGTTTCTTAGAAAGTCGGATCCTGTTGTGCTGTATTTCTTTGTCCTATTGTTCATTATTTTTTTCTTTGTGCCATGTACATTGTTAGGTAAATCAATAAATAAAACGTTATGTATAGAAATTGTCAAGCGGTGTATTCTGCAAAAATTTATGTCAACCGCCTGGTAATAATTCTGTGCATTCTGTAAATTTTTTTTTTTTATTAAAGGTAAGTTAAATAGTTTTATTTAACTTAACTTTACGCAATAGTTTTATTGCCTTCTAAAGTCTACCAAGAGCTTGCTGTTTTAGACCGCAACCGAGTTACAATCAATCTAGGAAATGTCAAAATGGCAATTCAATGGAATGTCAATGGAAAACCATTGGACCTTAATTAGTACCAGAATACCAACAACGAATCAAACTTGCAATTGAGATCCAATTGAGCCATTTGTAAATAAGCAGACTTAGGCCACTGACCGGAGGGCGTCCAGCCACTAGTCTGTACTGTAGTCTGTCTGTAGTTATCCTACGTTATAGAATACAAGAAATGTTCCCCTTTTTTATTTTCATTAAACCAGACGGGCATTTCACCTGTTGGTAAGTGACGATGCGGCCGATAATGAATCATGCACTTTTCCCACAGTCAGATTTTACTTTTCTTTTAGGTGACTTCAATGTGGCTGACAAGCAGACCTGCCAAGAGGATGTGAGACAGACAGGTTTTTGTTTACTTCTAGAACCCACGCAAGAGGATAAATAAGTCATCATCATCACAGCTCGTAACAGTCCACTGCCGGAATTAGGGCCTCTCCCACGAAAGGCGAGGTTATTGCTATAATCTCCATACTTGGCAAGCGGGTTGGAAATCGCAGTGTTTAAATATAACAATGGAAAATGCTGCTGCCCATTTTCCAGACTACGGAGACTCTTGATCTTTTGCCTCGAAAACATTAGTCGCCTTGTACGACACCCATGCGTGTAAGAGGTGTGTGCTATTCTACTCTGCCGGACACCACAAGGATAAATAAGTACTATCACTTTAAAAAGTCACCGGTTGTCAATCTGGCACAAAAAAAAATATACGCTAGGTTGTGCACGGGCATACCAACATTTTGTGAGTCTCCTAAACCTCTTTTATCGCTGAAAAGTGGAATATTTCTTGTACTTGTAATGTAGTATAACCAACGATGCCTTTACAGTCGATTCGCGATCTCCACTCTAAAAGACGTTAACTCCAGCCTCTAATACGTATCTGTGCGATATTAGAACGATATCATCCGAGGCGGCGTTGGTACAGCGATTTGCGCAGTTAGCCGCCGAGCTCAAGGCATTGATTTTATTTCGTTGTCGTTGAGAAATATTTGACTTTTTGCCTTGCCTGTACGGGGGTAGAGAGGTCGCTGACCTATTCAAAGTTTGGCGAATGACTTTTTGGTGACACGATATATTTGTAGGCTCGCAAAGTTGTTTCAGAATTACCCGAGCGTTATGGACCGCGTTTTCTTTAATTATGACGTCCTACTATACATAATCGGTACAAAGATATAAAATATTCGCTTTTCTGATGTGCCGTAATCTAAAACTGAACTAAATAAATAAAATAGCGTTTTGGAAAAACTCGTAGATGTACTACTGAATAATTTAAAATTTAAGTTTGTCGACGAAAACACTATCTTTTCGACTACCAACCTTTACGGGTGCTATAACACTACAATTAAAAAGATAAGGCCAAAAAAAAGCTCACAAAGTAATCAAACTTAGAACACCCTTCTTTTTGCTTTACTATTTTCCACACAAGAATTCCTAGCAAAACTGTGTTCATAAGTCTGTCTACAAAACTTTGCCTTTAGCTCGCGGTACGTGTAAACTCCCCATGCTCCGAGGTAAGCAAGCAAAAGCATTCTCACTGCTTATTTAAATTAAAATTACTAACTTGGCTTACTCTGAAGCCTCAGTGTTGATTGAAGACATAGAGCGGGGAAAACGTTGGGTATAGTTATAACCGAAACCAAAATATAATAAAAATACGTGTGGCACTCGGGGACTGCCGCGGTAAAGCTATTGCATAGCATTTTTTATCAACTTATGCAATTATAATTATTTATTTATTTTATTTATGCAATATTTTTTTTCTTCGATATTAATTCGAGCTAATTAATGCGAGCTTCGTACAGTCGTACCATATACATACACGATAAGGTTCAACTAGTCGCGGGCTCGAACTCACTCGTGGACGCGGCCAAAAAGCACGCTGTCACACCTAGCATTGTGTCTAAAAGAGATAGAATCAGTTATGAGCAGTTAGCAGCTAGTCTACAAGCATACGTCTAGTCATACGTACACAAACACCGTGCCGAAGTCTGACGAACTGAAAAAAAAAGCTATGCAATAGCTTAAAAGTATAAGAATACGATAATGAAGTGCCTGAAGTCGTAGTACTGGTTGGTATGTTGTGTCTTTTGTATGTATTTGATACTTGAGAGCTCTCTGTACCCATTTTGAAAAAATATTATCTCAATACTAAACATATTAACGGCTGATTCCTGGGAGATACAACATGTCTACAAGCCGACACAGTCACGAACTCCAAGTAAACAACCTAGTTACAAAAACTGCTTAACTGCTAGAATAACTCAAATGAAAGTTTTAAAGACTCTTTGTTAAAATGACACATAATACATCCCACACACAAGATTTTCTGGAAGAGATATCTTATAAAAATATACTTATGTAAAACGAAGTCGCTTACCGCCGCCGGATTTTAATGCGGTTTTCAACAATAGATAGAGTGATTAAGAAGAAGAAAAGGTAGGGGTAAAGTAGGTGCACGCGAATGAAGTCGCGCCGTGTCTATCATCATCATTATCTTGGCGTTACATCCCAGTTGCGCTCCCGCGCAACACGCAGTCCAATAGTTATATTATAAAGAAGATGCAATATTAAATAACTATTCAATGAACAATATAGCATACCCATTGTGACCAAAACCTAAAGCCGTGCCCCACCTTACTCTGCAGTTTGCTCGCAACTTTTCTACAGATTTCGTTGAAAGCGGCCTATTAGAGCCAAAAGCGAGTCTTTAAAATTTAATTCCCTTGATGTTTGCCGTAGTATAATTTTATTAGGGTCGACTGTTTCGCGCTGCTATTAAGATGACAAATGTACTGTGGGCGTCCGAGGAAGCGCTAATCTGGATATTTCCAGTTCCAACCGGAAATAGAGACGCTTATCTTGGCAATATTAATTTTGGAACTGGTTCTTGGAGCGTTTTATGCTACCTTTTGAGAATGGGGCATTTATTTTTAGATAATGCTATGCGCAGAAACAAATTTGGTACTGTTTTAAGCTATCGCAGTTATTATAACACATATATAAGGTACATGGTAGGAAACATGGGACATATCTTTAACATTATGTACTTATTTAAAAATAGATAACCATAACAACTGCACAACTAATACTTTATTAACAAGATAACGTTTATTATATACATATATACATACACAGTACTACAACATGTCAAACTTTAAGTACCATTTAAAAAACAGTTACAAAAAAAAAATAGATTGCAGTTTTTAAATGTAACTACTACGAGTATTACTGTCATGTTGTAATGCATAATTAAAGTAATTTAAAACTAAAACAATTTAAATTAATGTATGATGTTGCCCAGAATATACATTCCGATATACCAACATACTCAGCTCCACATCTATCGCAGCAACCAAAAAGCTCAACTCTAAAAACTTATAAAAAAGTACCAGACACTCCAAGAGAGTCATCTAAAACTATAGCAATTTACAACTTGTAAATTACATTGGCGTCCGTAATGTAACCTCGACAATATGGGGAAAAATCCCGCATATTATACCGGGGATCCAATAACGGCCCACGGGAAACATCTGTGCCGGGAATCTTTCAGCATATAAAACAGAAGATGCTATGTTTTGAATCAGAATCGTTGCTTCGGAAGCGTAACTCATGGGAGCATAGATTATTATGGAATCTTCGCTGTCGATTTGAAATACTATTTGTATCTGCTGGCTTCGCTAGCACGAAAGAGGAATAAGGTGACGATGTTAACCATATAGACTGTAACAGCGACGTAGGTGACGTCATCGAGTACAAGAAAAAAATCCACTTTTTAGTGATAGTAGTCGTTTAGGAAACCCACAAAACTTTTTTTTTTATACCACCAAGTTGGCAAACAAGCTTACGGCCTGCCTGATGGTAAACAGTCACCGTAGCCTATGGACGTTTGCAATACCAGGGGCATCAGCACGCGTTGCCGACCCCGTAAAAACGTTACGTTGATACTTCTCTGACAAAGATTTACACAATCGGCAAATCAGGAGGAGGTATTGGTATAGCAAAGGTCAAAATCAGCTTGAAGTATGAAGGCGTAGTCATCAAGGAATTACTGCACGACCTTTATAACGCTAGATCATGGATTTCTCGTAGCTTGTTATTCTAATAGTCAAATTCATACACATAGATTACAAATATACTTATATAAACATCACGCCTGTACCCCACAGAAGGGGTAGGCAAATGGCAATGACTATGAGAGACACTTTGTTCATGACCTTTAGTGTCGTACTCTGCTATTTGTTTCCATTTTTAACAGTCGATGAAGAAAGGGGTGTTATAAGTTTGTCTTGCGTATCTGTTGATCTGTGTGGGTATCTGTCTTTGGTATCGAAGCTCTCGTACGGATGGACCGATTTCGACACGCATGCGAATGCCATATTAATAAATTATTTTTATATGTTACACAGCAGACAAACAGGCATGCGGGCCACCTGATGGAAAGTGGTCACCGCCGCCTATGGACATCAGCAACACCAGGGGAGTCACCAATGCGTTGTCCGCCTCTAAAGATACCTCTAATATACCTCTTGAACGATCCCATGTCATAGTCCAAAGGAAACACTGTGGCTGCGAGCTCATTCCACATCCGAATCGTACGAGCGACAAACGTTCTTTCTGGTTCTTAATGTTGTTACATTAAAATCGGGTTAGTTCTTAAGGTGATATTTGAGAATTTGTGTAGTTGTCGGGTTTTTCGGGTCGGTCGGGTCGGGACATTTCATTGACATACGTTAACTATACAGGCTATTATTATGTGTGGCGCTGCGGAACTCTCTGCCTCCGCCACTATTGCCCGACCTGTGTTCAAGTCATGGGTGAAAAGGTATAACGGCAAATAGGCGTCGTTTCTCGTGGCCTGTAAGATTTCATTTTTTTATTGCCTAGAGAGGCACACGGACGGACGGGCCACCTGATAGAAAGCGGCCACTGTCGCCCACGACATTTTGCAACCTAAGGGTAGCGGATTAATGTAAACGTTAATTAATTACTTAATTTCCGATTTTCGTACAAAAGAAGGGATTTCAAAAAGCTTTGAGACTAAACCAGGGTGACAATATTTTATGGTATTGTATTGAAAATACGTGAAAAACGAAAATGATTACGTGAAAAAAAATAAGAACGTGTGTTGTTTTAACACTACGGTACCAAAAAAGCGTATGGCCCGTAAGCAGTTACTTTGCAGACGTAGTTAATGGACGATTGCAAGATCAGCTAAGAAAACACACAAGACGGCAACACCACGGTGTTGCCGTCTTGTGTGTTTTTCCCAAGCTAAACACGCCGAGCGCAGAATCTCCCTCATCCTATGAGCTTCCTCTAAAACAAATTGATTATATCTTCAACACTTTCCCCGGAAGACGTGGCTTAAAACGGTTCCGACATAAAATTTCACTTACGCTAAGTCGGCTTATCCAGGAATAATCTTTTCGTCTCCAACTCGTATTTGGGCATTATGAAAATATCGCTACATACATTGTTTTTGGCATTTTGGCGCTATTGATTCGAAGTTATTACATATTCAGAAGCCTTTTGATTTGAGAGATTAGGCAAACAGGGAACTCTAAAATAAGTACCTACATCTATGATATTGTTAAGGTGTTTAAGAGAGAGTAGAATAGCACCAACTACTTACACTCGTGGGTGTTGTATAAGTGACTAATGTTTTAGAAGCAAAAGATCTAGAGTTACCGTAGACTGGAAAATGGGTAGCAGGTTTTTTCTTTGTTATGAGTGCATAGTATTGTAACTACTTTTACAAATATTGCTTGTGAACACAGGTATAAGCCGCATGACATCAACCGTTGGACAGAGGCTTCCAAATCGATGCTGAAAGACGTGAGTATATTGATCGTCAATGTTCATGTTTCAATTACTCAACATGCACCATTTAAAAGCTTCAGCTAAAGTGAGCCCTCGGGCGATGAAGTGAAAATTTAGGTCGATATCATAAAGAAGGTAGCAAATGAATAGTTGATGTCTCATTCACATGGTGGGCTGAACATGTTTTTCATTATGTTTACGAGTTTACTTGTAACTTTTTTGAGAACAGAAAATAAATTTATTGCATAGAAAGTCTAAACTTTGGCGACACGAGTTAGTAAATGATATTCCCAACAAGAAAAGAAATGAGCCGTTTTCAAAGACAGATTCTCAAAAATTCGCAGAGATGGCGCGCTGTAAAGACTCAAACATTGTTGTTGTTATATGGAAAATCAAATGTGTGATTGTCATCGTTAAATGCCTCAGAACAAATTAAAGCACGTTAAAACACTTAATTATTATTCTATATTTAAAAGTGCTACAATGCTAACCTAAAGTTTATTTATTTATTTAAACTTCATTGACGATGAGGTACAAAGGCGGATATAAAGTTACACAGTTTTATCTTCCGGTCAGTCAAAAATCGATTAATAAAATTTATAAAGTCGACTCACAAGTAGCACTGACATTTAAAAATGGTTAAATTAATAGATCTAAAATGAATTGTATCTTCCTATATATATACCTATCAACGTCATACAGCCAAGAGATTATAATAATGTCGTCAATCGTTAAAGCGCGCCATCTATTATTATTTGAGGGACGCAAGCCTTGGAAACTGCTTATTACACTATCACCTATCCTCAACTGATTGCTGATTTTTTAACGCTTAAATGCTTATGCATATTTTCATCGATTAAAGTTGTTTACTATAAACTTGCTTCATTATTCAGAGACACGTGAAATTTCAGTACCTATGTGTTTTATGGAACCCTTAACTAGTACCTATTCGAATGAAGAAAAACACGATTAATTGAATTTTCTTTTATATTATATTTTAAATTTACTGCAATATATTGTTGAGAGACTATTATTACGGATTTCTCCTAAATCAATTGCTTTAGGAGGCGATAGGTAAATAGAATAAATATCATTAATAAGAACATACAGTAAGCTAAAATTCATAATTTTGTTTTATTTTTTTTTATTTCCTGTAATAGACGAATAAATAAGGTGAAATATCTATGCTCGCGGGGTCGGTGGCAGAGGTAGCTGTGCTCGCGGTGTAGGCGTCGTTTACTAAGCGTACCTTGACAGATTTGATACGCTCTCGAAACCGTTTCGCTCACGCAGCACATTGGGGTACCCACCCACGTGTGGCCCACGTCTTTCCGGCAATAGCCGTGATTTGTATTTCTTACTGCTACTGGCTGAGGTCAACATATTTAATTTTCGTATATTTTTAAAAATCTTTTTCCTTAAATTTATCGATGTAAGAACAATGCCCTATAATGTGTGAGTCGTAAGTAACACTGAATAGAAATGCGCAGGGCGCGTTTTGTTCATTGAATGCAGTGCCCCGCCGCCCCACCTGTCCCCGACGCAAATTAAAGGTTACAACAGCGAGCTGACTATATAACATCTTTACCAATGACACTAGAATCATTTTTCTAGGACTTCCTATACGTTTCACAGTTATTAAGCTAAGATAATATAGACCTAGTTACAGTTCAGTCTTCGAACTTTTTAGGCTGTGAGATTTTAAAGACGTTTTACGTCAAACGTAAAATACTCATTAGCACAGGTAGCGTAAGTCGCTTTTTCAAGTACACATGATATTCGACTTTATTTAGCACAAGTAAACACAAGTGGAGAAATGGTGTAAAGACTATGGCCTCTCAGTAATTCCAGCCAAAACTGAAATGGTAATGTTATACACTCTAATGTTTACGAACAAAAGGCTACTAGGGAACTATAGACTACCTAATCTATTTAACAAATAGCTTACTTTGTCATCTGAGGTAAAATATGTTGGCATAACTTTAGACAAGAAACTGAATTGGAACAGCGCAACATTGAAACGAGGCTTAAAAAAGCAACTATTATAATCTGGCAACGTCGTAAAATGGTAGGCAAATCTTGGGAACTAAACCCAAAAATAACGATCATCATCGTTCTTATTACCAGCGCTTATCCCGGCCTCTGCCAGGGTCCGCTTTGCTACTCAATCTTCTCCACTTCGTCCGGTCTTCGGCATCCCCTTGTCGTAAGCCGTTGGCTCTCGCATTCGACTCAGCGATGTCAATCCATCGTTTCTTGGGCCTCCCTCCTTCCTGATATCGACAGATTCAGGCACCTATTTCCTACGTATCCCTAAGGCTTACGCAACACGTGACCAAACCAGCGCAGACGAGCTTCCTCGATCTTAACTGCGATATCCCTCACACCAAGGCTGCCACGGATGTACTCGTTACGAACTCGATCGAGTCGCGTAACTCCGCACATCCAGCGCAGCATTTTCATTTCGTTGGCGTGGAGTTCGTTTCGTCAGCGTTGGCCATGTCCCGCAGCCATAGAGCATCACCGGTCTAATTATACTCTTGTATATAAGCCCTTTGAGCTTTACAGGGATTTTAGGGTCACAGATGACTGCCGTGAGTTCCCGCCATTTGACCCAAGCCGCAGAGATTCAGGATTTGACATCGGGGCCGATATCGTCAAACTCGTGCATCACGGATCCGAGGTATTTTAATTTATCTGTTCTATTGACAGCTTCGTTACCAATATGGATGGTGTCGGGATCCGCGCTGCAGCTGGCCATATACTCTGTTTTGGCGATATTCAGCTTCAAACTACCGTTTTGTAGCACAACCATCCACGTGTTTACTCTGGTCTCAAGATCTTGCCTAAGCTTCCTCACCAGTACAATGTCGTCAGCGTACTTAATAAGCCAAGGAGGCATGTCCTGAATTTCCGCTAAGAGAGAATCGAGCACTATGCAAAACAAGTAAGGACTTAACACAGAACCCTGGTGAACACCTACAGTAATCGGGAAGTGATTAGTATGGCCTACGATGGTTTTGACAACAGCTCCAGTATTGGCATACATGTCCGGTATAATAGAAATATACGCCTCGGGCACAGACTTTGCTCTCAGAGCCCACCAGATTATCTCCCGAGGGACACTGACGAAAGCCCTCTGCAGGTCGAGAAATGCGTAATGCAACGGTTGATTCCTACTGCAATGGGACTCCTGGAGGACCCTGAGAGCAAAGACTGGATCCATGGTGCTGCAGCCCGGCCTGAAGCCGTATTGGCATTTCGACAAGGAGCATTCCTGGCGAAGTCTCTGGTCAATAATCCGTTCGAATAGCTTCATTGTGTGCCTCATAAGTTTGATACCTCGATAGTTGCCACACTCTTGCACACTGCTTTTTCCTTAATAGATTGGAGTTACAATATTTACGCACCACGCGTCAGGTATATGCCCCGTAGCTACAATCCTGATGAATAGCTCAGTGAGCAAGAGTACGCCCCGGGTCCATATTGTTTTCCAGGTTTCTATGGGTATTCCGTCATGGCCAATAGCTTTTCCGTTCATCATACGTACCAGAGACCTCTTCACCTCATCAGGGGCTTATCATGCCAAGGTTTGCAGGAAGCTGTGATGGTCGTACGTAGTTGTTGGCCTCGTTAGACAGTTCCTTGAAATGACAGCACCACCGGTGTTTAATAGAGTTTGCACTTGTAAGCAAAACGCCGTCCGTACCTTTTATGGCTACACACTTTGTCACATCCAGACTGACTCGACTTTGCGATTTTGCCAGCTTGTAGACGAGCCCCTCCACAAAATCGGACGCATCGTAGAGCGGAGCCAGTTGGGCCGACCGCGATTTTGCCACCGCCATTTTAGATCGCCGCTTTGCTACCAAGTACACTTCCTTATCCGATAGTGAGTTACTGTGCTGCCAATTCTTTGTCCCTAACTGCTTCCTACACCTCACCATTCCACCACCCCGTATCCTTGTTAATTCGTCGGCCGCCTTTCGACGTGCCGAGTACTATTCGTTCGAGTTTGAGGATGGATTTCTGATAGTGACACCAGAGCTCATTAGAGGTTTCGCCCTTTGCGCTCCAATCGAGGCGTTCGGCTGCCTCCTGAACTGAACGCTGAAGGTGAACTCCTGGCTCGTGCTGCTCAGAGTCCACCACTTAATAGGCGGCACGCAGCGTTCTGCCGTAGGCCGTCTACTACTCACCCGGACGTCCATGTCAAGGACTCGGTGCTGTGCAGTGAGGCATTCGCCCTGGATGATCTTACACTGGGATACGTGACCGATGTCACGTCTTCGGATCAGCAGATAATATCTTGTCCCTCACTGTTTCACTGGGCATAACCAAATCCACCGTGCACCCGACCGAACTCCTCGCTCATCTGGCCCACATGACCGTTGAGGTCCGCACCAACCACAATCTGTTCGGAGGATGGTATACGTCGCAGGGTATTTTCAAAACTGTTCCAGAAGGCAATATTTTCGGTGTCGGCGCAGCTGGACTGGGGAGCATAGGCGCTTATGAGGTTGGTCATTATACCCTTAATTTGCGCCATGATCACCATGAGTCAGTCGCTCACCCTGTTCACCTCCAGAATGCCGTTCCTGAACTCATCGCCAACCACAATAGCGCCCCTTTTCCTCCCTTCTGCCGATCCGATGTACAACAGCTTGTATCCCTGCCCGATTTCCCTAGACAAAGAGCCACGCCACCTCGTCTCTTGCAGGAAGGCCACCTGAACGCGGCGCCTGCGATTTGGAGCTTCCTACTGCTAGGCACTAACTTCTTTAACCCTACCCGCGCGTGACAGGGTAGCCCTAGCCCACTTATCGCAGGTGTAGGGCAATATGCCTGCGCGTTGTTCAGCGGCGATGCCCTAGCATGGTGTTTATTTCCAGCAGAGACCCATGTTCTGCTATGGGACCGTAGTATGGTGGACCTCAACTAAACAAACAACAACAGTAAGTAAAGTTCAAAAACTGCAAAGATTAGCGTGCATGACTACAACGGGCTGCATGAGGATGACACCAACTACAGCCATGCTTAATCTTACACCACTACTGCACAAAAGGCAGGAGGCGGCTACAACTATGGTACGTATAAAAACCTCTAACTTATGGGGGCAAAGCCTTATTCCGCACGCTGAACTTCTGCAGTAAGCAGTAAAAGAAGCAAGCAGCGATAAGATACTCATTCTAACAGTCTTCGATAAAAAATACAAGATACAATTTCATGAGGACAGGAAGGTCAGAACTTGCGTGAGTTAAGAATCTTCACGGACGGGTCATAAACCGACTCAGGTACAGGCTGCGGAGTGTTTTCGTAAGATTTAAATATTCATATAAGCACTCCATTTGGTAAGTATAACTGAATGTATGGACATAGTTTTGGCTTGTCACCAATCCGCTTACTGACGGATAGCGGAGCAGTACTGATGGCACTGGAAAACAACAACATCCTCGGGACTCATTCTCGTCTGCCGTCAGTGCCTAAACGTGGTATGTAAAAGCAATCCCATTACACTGCAATGGATAAAGGGACACAGCGGCTCTCGAGGAAATGACGCGGCTCACGAACTGGCTAGACAAGGATCCGACACACTACCGATGGGTCCGGAACCGATTGTGCCTATACCAATAGCGTGAACCCGTCAACACCTACGGAAGAAAACCAATCAAACATGGTCTTTACAGAAGGATTGCAGACAAGCAAGGGAGGCCCTTCCCATGATACTTCCCTCTCTATCCAACAAACTAATAAAACTAACAAAAAAACAACTCCGAATGGTAACCGGGGTACTAACAAGACACGGCCCGTATAATAAACACCTATTCACCATAAATCTGACGGACAGCCCAGTATGCATGCTTAGAGGAAGAAGAAACAGCTGCCCTGCTAAAATGCAGTGGCGTGGCTTCTTATAGGTCAAAGTGTTTAGGACAATCAACCACACTCTCAGAGATCTTCCGGAGACCGATGGGTCTCCTGAATTTTCTTGAGGAATTGGGTTGGCAGGAACATTAGTGTTCCCCTTACTATAATTTCCACGAGTCTACAGAGTTACGGTGAATGCCCGGGTATATCTAAGATAAGCGCAAAACTGGCATGGCGCGTCATGCACAAACAAACGACAGGCGACGGCGTCTTCTAAAGGCGAGGTCTTGATTCTTGGAATTCTCACGCACGGCGGACGACCACGGACGGCTACGGACCGAGTGCGACAATTTATCTGATCCGGTGGCCAAAACTGGAACTAAGTGTTGCCATTTTAAAATGTAATTTTTTTGTCAACAACGAAGACGCCGTCAGTCAGATATAAGTTTGTGATAAGTCTGCACTACCACGGACGACACTCTTTGTACGATGCTTCGATGCGGGCTGGTCCACGTCCGTCCTCAAATAGGTGCACCAAATGCCGCCCGATTTTGACTGAATGAGTTCAAGAGACATGTTGTGTCAACACGAGTTGGTGCGTGGTTTAGGTTGGATACTGCACGCACCAACACGTGTACCGTGTGTAGGTATGGCAGAATCCTCAAATCGATTAGTTATGATTCATGCCTATAATGACTATTACCAGTATTTGGTAGGAGAACTTCATACATTGTCATAGGCATCCGAAAAAATGTAGACGGTCAAAAATATTTTCCTACATATTGTGCAATCCTTGCGTAATAACGGTTTCACATCATGCAATTTTTATAAAGATACTAATGCCACATAATAGCTCGTTTAAGTATTCACAGAAGGGTTTCGAATTACTTAATCGACGAGACTTTTTATCACAGGGATTTGATAATGAACATTCCAATTCAACGTAATATTGCACAATTCGTGGAAGGATTTGTTTCGTAACGGACGTTAGGGCTCAATAAAAGATTAATATGAAATTTCTAAGAAAGTTGTTAATGAAAAAGGTTACAATCGAAGATGAAGGAGGTAAGTCAGTGGAAAGTTTCAGCTACTATGGTCATAATATTAGCCTCCATAAATTTATTTTTCCGGGGGTTTACTTTATAAGTATAATGCTCACTAGCCTGGTATAAACGTTTCGAAGACCACGAACAAATGCTCTGTTCATCTGGTATAAAAAACTACAGTTTTTTTAATGTTATAGCACAGAATATTATTACCATCCGTTATGTGGTAGGTAATAAGCCACCTGATGGAAAATTGTCACCGCCAACTAAGGGCAGGGGGTAGAGCACAGCGTTGTATCCCGTTTGAATTGGAACCGCCCAACTGAGGGAGTATCTTCACTTTAGTGAATTTCAAACGGGCTTTGTCCCATCACTTATGTTGCCTGGATCTACTGGATCACACTGGCCATGAGTTTTGACCTTTAGACCTTGAAACCTACACCTAACTAATTTTAAGTTACACCCAAGTTACAGGAAACAGAACCCAACATTAACTATCTCTCATGTTGCCACAGTTCGTTCAGATGAGCAGAACTATACAGAGTACCGCTGCCAAGTAACAATATTTTAAAAAGTATTGTGTTCCTGCCGATGAGTACGGTTTCAAGTGTTCCTTTTGGTGATAATTTGGGGAACCATGGATTTGGCAGTGAAGACGTATAATTTGCACGCATTGGCGATAACCCTGGTGTTGCTTATAACAACTTTAAATCAGATGGCGTGCATGCTTGTTTGCCTACCGCATGCTTGTTTGGGCAACGTACTGGTGTCCATATCTAAAATACTTCTTGAACGATTCTAATTCATAGTCCAAAGTTTACAGTTCTTTCTGTGTCTATATATTCCTGTAGCAATCCCCGTGATGGGAAGAAGAGGTCATCAAGAAAATGTTAAATCAAGGAATTTTTCATTATTATTTCAGTGGGATTGAAAGACGAAAAGGAATTCAAAAGGATCGAAGATACCTATAAAATTATATCGTTTGCCATGGTTATGGCATTGGTCTACCCAAATCCAAAAACAGAAAGATGTCGAATTTTAGCTGCGCGTGAGTTATTTAATAAACGTAACAATTTATCTCAAAATGGGCCCGCCTGGCTGAACTTTAACGTATGGAAGTGAACGTTGGGTGTGGCAGGCAGAAGAAGCATGAAAGTATAATAAATGCAGCAGAAATGGAAGAATGGAAGGAGCACAAAGAAAAATATTGACGTAATAGTGTAATATCGGAAGGTGGAGTAAAAGAGGATGTAGTAAAAGAAATGCTTAGCTGCATGGTTTGGCATGTTGGAGTTTTTCGTAAATAAATATATTTCGCTAAAACTAACTAGTTGGAAACAGTTCCGACATAAGAAGATTAGTTCACTGTTCATGAATTAACTCCGCTATCAGGTTCAGGGCCCCACGCAAAATGTCAAAAATCAAATTTGGACTCGATAAAATTAGCGATCGGTCATTTGAGTGGAAAATCTGACTTACCCACGTGCAAATACAAAATGTGTATACTCTTGCGTACTGTCGATCGCGCTTTAGGTGCTATCGAAGGAAGGTTTGTGCAACCTTAACCAAGTCAAGAATCGAGTACAGGAGAGGTATATAGTGCCATTACGACGGAACTCGGTGCATTTATTAAGGCTGACACCAATGCTATGCTGCTACTAACTACCAACTGAGGCGACGATATACTAATTCTGGGGATGTTTGGCTGGAACTCCACCGACTCTGCGACGGGATCGCGGAAGACCGTGCTTAATAATTATGTATGAGCTTCTTCGGGTCCAAGCAAGATACTAACGACGACTTTGCTACTGCATGAATTAAAAATAGAGCTGTCACAGTCTAACAAGAAGGAACTACCCGAGTTCCTTATTTGCAGGTTCTTGGACACTCTCGGTAAACTACATTTTTCATTCCGTAGCATCTGGCCATGAATACCAAATAAAGAAGGAACAGTAAAACCTGCTGAGCCATCTTTGTGCTTATAAAAGAGCCTTTTCCAGTAAACCCGTACCGGAACAAGATATTCTCAGTGCAGGCACATTTAAACAAAACCCAGAAGAAAGACGCAAAGTTAAAGTGCGGCTACTGTCTAAGACTGGGCATCGTGTCAAAAAAAATTCATTGTTCATTAATTATGGCAAACCACCCAAACGCATGAACCCGAGCGCTTCTACACCATCTTTGAATAGTGCAGAAGAGAATATGCTTGTCTTGACCGTAGCATCTGTATTTAAAACGAATAATGATGACAACGAAAGCTGGTAAAACGATAATGGCGCAACAAACCACGTTACAAATCGATCAGACCTCTACCAGACGTTGGTACACATTTATGAGAACCACACTGTGATAACAGTAGATTGCAATAGGATTCCTGCTATAGGCAAAGACTGAGTAAGACTCAAATCAAATGTAAACAGGAAATAATTCGATCTCACCCTACAATATGTCTGTTACGTCCCTTCTATACGCAAAAATCTATTTTCAGTTCTCGCACTGCACGACAAAGTTCCAAACAGCGTATTCTGACACACGAAAAAAGAATTCAACGTATTTGTCAACGGGGAAGAATACTTAAAATGAGAATGACGAATCCAAGGCGGTTTATATGAACTCGACGTTATAAACGTGCCGCCTACAAAACTTCATTAACCTAAAGACGTCAACGCTACAGTTATACCACGAACGACTAGGTCATCCGAATAAGACACACGAAAGTGATAAAGAAACAGTTAAACGAGTGCTGCGACTTGACTTACCTCTAGGACGAAGGCTGTATTTACAAGAAAGCTGTATTTACAAGGTTAAGCTTCCACAGCAACAGTTGTCGAGCCGTCATCGTTGCTGGAAGTCGTTGGTACGTACGGCTGGGCTGGTATCGTTGTAGCTTTATTGTTGTTGGATGTGTATTTCTTCTTTTAATTCACCATTAAGAAATGCGCTAAATACATCGAATTGTATGAGGTGCAAGTTATTTTGGGCGCAGATTGTTTAATAATGCTCTAATTATGGCGAATCGGGCCACAGGACTGAACGTCTGATTCTGATCAGATCTGTCCTTTTCGTTGCTTACAGCATTAAACTTTTGTTCTTATCAATAGTATTGTTTGGGTTCTTGTTTATTCATAAAACCCATTTACAGCGTAAGGCTTGCCTAATCTTAGATAGTGCACAAGGCCATACATTATGATCGTCAAAGGATTTCATCTTACTATCCATCACCTTTTTACATTCCGCTTTGTCGTGTCGTTTCATCGCATTAGAACAGTAGTCGGTTGCTGAAGCTGACTTCCGTCACGCACGCAGGTTGTAGCGAGAGGATAGATGCTCAGAGTCATGAAATTCCTTAAGATCGTTGTCTTATGGAGGTGGCACTTCTTGTTTTCGGATATAATTTCCTTTCTCCCTCGAGATCATGTCTACGATTGTTAATGGTCATCCTGTCATCATCGGGGTGATCGTTGCTACAATCATCGAAGCTATGTGTGTGTCGTTTCTTATAGCGGCACCCACAGATCTTGATGAGTCTGAGTGACCCTGCTATTTTTGGTTATCCAATGGCACTGTGATTGTACATTCCTTCGTGACTTCGTTCTTATTTTGAGCATTTACAATGTTCGGAAGAGGTCTCACATCGCGTGAGCTAACAAGCATAGTTTTCGTGCCGCCTGTGATCCGCATCAGGTAGCAGTCTTTGGCATAGCCAATCATCCTGCCTCTGATGGCTTTCTTATCTAATTGCTTACATTTCTGCTTAGGATTGTAGAGCGTCGGTAGCCGGGCGGTTGAGTATCCAACTCGTAAGCGAGAGGTACCGGGTTCTAATCCCGCTGCGGTCGTGTACCAATGACTATTTTCTGAGTAATGTACATTAGTTAAACACTAACCGATGCTCTTACGGTGAGGGAAACCATCGTGATGAAACCTGCATATTTAGGCAACTGAATTTGTAACCATGATCCAATTTGGTTAGGTTCCCCTGCTAGCAAGGTAACGGAGGTCAGATGGTAGTCATCATCATCATCATATAAGCCAGAAGACGCCCACTGCTGGGCATAGGCCTCCCCCAGAGATCTTAACAAAGACCGGTCCTGTGCTTTCCGCATCCAGCTGGTACCTGCAATCCTTACCAGGTCGTCGGTCCACCTTGTAGTAGGCCTACCCACGCTGCGCCTAACGGTACGTGGTTGCCACTCGAGAACTTTACTGCCCCATCGGCCATCTATTCTTCGAGCTATGTGCCCTGCCCACTGCCACTTCAGTCTAGCAATCCTTTGAGCTATGTCGGTGTCATTGGTTCGCTTGCGGATCTCCTCATTTCTGACTCGATCGCGCAAAGAAACTCCAAGCATATAACGATTTTATAAAGCCTGCAGTACAAACAGAACAAACAAAATCTCTGACGATACCCTCAAACTCATTAAAGAAAGACGCGGAATGACTCTGCAATGCCCTGATGATGTCTCTCAATTTAGGCGACTTAATCGACAGATCCTCAAGTTTCTGACTCGCGACATACGCCGCTTCAATACTACCAATATTGAGGCGGCGAACGAGCGAAACAAAGGCTCTAAAGTATTTGCGAGAGATCTGTCGATTGGACAGAGCTAGTTGACGAGACTGAAAACGGATGACGGCAAAGTTGTTTCGACCAAGTCCGAGGTTTTGAGGGAAGACGAGAGGTTCTATGGACAGTTATACACGACCACACGGGCACCTGTTACCAGTATGGCAACAGACCCCAGAGCCAAGTTGACCCGACACTACACCGAAGATATCCCGGGCAAAACGCCGGAAGCATGGCACAGAAGCATAGTGATATTGTTCATCAAGAAAGGTGATAAGGCTCTCTTGAAGAACTTTAGACCAATATCGCTGCTGACCCATGTCTATAAGCTGTTTTCGAGAGGCAGGATGATTGGCTACGCCAAAGACTGCTACCTGATCCGGATCACAGGCGGCACGAAAACTATGCTTGTTAGCTTACGCGATGTGAGACCTCTTCCGAACATTGTAAATGCTCAAAATAAGAACGAAGTCACGAAGGAATGTACAATCACAGTGCCATTGGATAACCAAAAATAGCAGGGTCACTCAGACTCATCAAGATCTGTGGGTGCCGCTATAAGAAACGACACACACATAGCTTCGATGATTGTAGCAACGATCACCCCGATGATGACAGGATGACCATTAACAATCGTAGACATGATCTCGAGGGAGAAAGGAAATTATATCCGAAAACAAGAAGTGCCACCTCCATAAGACAACGATCTTAAGGAATTTCATGACTCTGAGCATCTATCCTCTCGCTACAACCTGCGTGCGTGACGGAAGTCAGCTTCAGCAACCGACTACTGTTCTAATGCGATGAAACGAGACGACAAAGCGGAATGTAAAAAGGTGATGGATAGTAAGATGAAATCCTTTGACGATCATAATGTATGGCCTTGTGCACTATCTAAGATTAGGCAAGCCTTACGCTGTAAATGGGTTTTATGAATAAACAAGAACCCAAACAATACTATTGATAAGAACAAAAGTTTAAGGCTGTAAGCAACGAAAAGGACAGATCTGATCAGAATCAGACGTTCAGTCCTGTGGCCCGATTCGCCATAATTAGAGCATTATTAAACAATCTGCGCCCAAAATAACTTGCACCTTATACAATTCGATGTATTTAGCGCATTTCTTAATGGTGAATTAAAAGAAGAAATACACATCCAACAACAATAAAGCTACATCGATACCAGCCCAGCCGTATGTACCAACGACTTCCAGCAACGATGACGGCTCGACAACTGTTGCTGTGGAAGCTTAACCAAAGCCTTTATGATAAAACAAGCTCCAAGATGCTGGAAGTCGTGTTTCGAAAGCATGCTGAAACATTTTGAAAATAGCAAGAAAGTCTTACTGAGTCTTACTGACGGTACGTAGATGATGGACTAGTAGACGCCACGTGTGAAGAGCTATCTAATACCTTCATAAACAACCATAAGCAATGGCTACGTATACGAAACCAGATAGTTATTACCTGGGGCTGCAAATTCATAGAGAAAAGGATGGTTCAATCCTTATAAACCAAGCTCCTACAAAGTTTTCAAAGAAAAGGCACCACCTACTGAACCAGAGAAAGTAAACGAGCCAGAAGCGAATTTCCCTTATCGAAGGCTGTAGGCGCCCTCGCATATTTGATGTTCGGAACACATCCAGACATTACATATGTTGTCGGAATTGCTGTCCAAAGAAGTTTATATCAAGAAACGTTCTCATTTGAAATCAGATACCAAGCGAAGCACTCACCTCGGGCTCGAAGAGGATACAGCGACGCTGATGATGGTGGAGATCAAAACACCGGTCGTACTACCACTGGAGTCACATGTCTCTATGCCGATGTAATAGTGTCGTGGATAAGCATCAGTTGATATCTCCACAACCGAAGCTGAACTTGTGGCACTTAGTGAAGACAAAAAAGAACTTGTTTGGCTCTCAAGTTCTCTTCTGCCTTCACTAACGTTAGACCACACTAGCAGTTATCCCGGTTCTGCGTTTAGACAATAAAGCTGCCGTTAAGCTCGCCCATGATCCCGAGTTTCAAGAGCGAGCAAAACACATCCGCCTAAGATACTTGTATGTAAGTGAAGGCATCTGCCGATGGAAGGCATCTGCCTTGAAGAAAGAATCGGCACAAAAGAACAAGCGGCGGATATTCTGACAAAAGCGTTGCTTCGACCAACCTTCACGATCCTATGCAAATACTAGGATTAGACACAGTAAGTTGCCACAAGGTGTTTCTTAGATAACCACACTACTGTTTGGGAATCGATTGACGTAAAAAAGATCTACCTCTGTCTCTTGGTAGGTACTAGTTATTCCTCGTTCGTAGAATTATAGTGGAATATTTATGCAAGAACAAAGATGTATGCATATGTCGCAGGAAAATAGGGTACCTTCCTATCAACAAGATGAACAATTATATTTTTCATGGTATTTATTATAAAGGTTAAGCGGTCTATGATGTGGTCTTTGCCTACCCCGTAACGTTGCATATGAATGTATGTGAGTAAGCAATAAATAAGAGAAACCCATTGTATGTTCTAAAGAACTAAGAGGGCAATTTAAGAAATAATTATGAATAATTTTACTCTCATACTGTACTAAAATTATGCGGTAAAGAAATGGGTGTATTTTTTTTAATTGTTTGGATTTCTGTCGAATATTTAAACAATGTTTGTTAGTTAAACATTTTCAGTGTCTGCTACACTACACTGACAACTACTGTAAAAAACCACTTTCAATATTTTATTCTCAGAAAATAAGTAGTCCGTGATTCAGACGCAACAATAAATTCTTGAAACAGTTTTTTCCAAATAGGCATTTATATCTAACGCATATAAAAATAACATTTCAGTATTGCTTCTTACGTCTACCATACCTTTGGGTCTGATGATGTTTATCGACATGTATTATTGTTGGAAACGTCGCGATATTCTGGAGATAATAAGACATTCAACTGTCGCTGGACCGTTCTTTGGTAGCTTTGTCAAGGTACCAAACTACTACTACTATTGAGTGTAGCAAGTTAACTTTCGTGCTAAAATAAATATAACATTGAATTTGTCTTGTTTTCAAATAAGTATTAAATCACTAATGTACTTGTACAGTATATAATAGCTATATACTTCATGTAATCAGCGAAATTATTAAATTTTTATTCATCCTCCAATCATCTAAACAGCTATATATTTTCAGATATTTATAATGTATTACAAACGCAAAGAGTGCAAACAGATTATAGACGGAATGAATGACGATTATGAGAAATTCAATTACATTGAAGACGAATATAAAGACATCGTCAGAGCTTATATTAGGAATAATCGTATTTACAGGTACCGTCTTATGTTATTTTACCTAATGTCAAAATAAAATGTAGGTAATTGCTAACCTGCTTTGAAAAATTTCCAAAACTTTCGCACATCATGTTGACTCCGACAATATATCAATGACGACCAACATTTTGTTGATCACAAACTCATACCGGAGTAAACCGGTTTCAGACCTAATAAATCGTGTTGTAATCAGATGCTTAACTTTACACAGCACATAGAAAACGGCTTCGAGGCAGGTCCCGGTCAAGTAACCGGAGTTGTTTTTGTGCTGTTAACTTGAAGAGATTGCTGCGAAAAGTCAAAAATTATTTGACCGGTGATACTAAATTTGTCCGCATTCAGAGCTTACCTCTACATAACAAACGAATTACATTCTGTTGGACAGAAGTAGGTAACGCTCTAGAAAATTGTCTAATACAAAGTACTGTTTATGTTCCCACACTTTTTAATATCAGTCCAAGCATAGCTGGTGGGTACGGCTCTCAACGAAACAAGCCGTATAATTATGAGCTGCCTTAAACCCATAACGGTGAATATGTATTTGTATGGTGCACCAGCAGGTATTGCACCTCCGTATGTGCTAGAAGAGTAAAGATTTTCAAAAGATCGTGCGACGATTGGTTATCAGGGTTTTTTACTAATTCGACCCTGCTGAACACGAACCTGCCTGTTGACCACCTTTAGGCTTGGTGGCCAATATTACTATAATTTATGTATGTTACTCTATAGGTTCGTTATTTCTAAGCCCATTTGAGTGATTCATTTTTTGTTAGAAGGTCTGTCCAGATAGATCTCATTTAAGTTTGGTCTTGATGAGAGGCAGTAGAGCTCTTCACTGAAAAACATCTGATACTACTCGAGATTGGGAGAATCGCTTTGTATCTGGGTTTTACTTGACAACTACCTTAACTTTTAATCGGCCCTTATCATCATAGAAGTCCTAAACGGAGGACAGCACATAGCTCGAAATTGCAGCAATCACTGACCCTAATGACGAAATGTCGCACGATTTGCCGTTAAAACTGAAAATTAATGAATCTCGACCCGTCTATGCGTAGAGAAGTGACGGGAGCTGTGGAGAAGTACAAACAAGAAACAGATGACAAACACCCTCTCCAGAACTCCATCCCTGCTAAACAGGGATGGAGTTCTGGGAGCTGCAAAACTTTCATCGCCACTGCCAAGGCTACCGATGACGCTCAGAAAGCCAAAAGCGAAAAAATACTCTCCGCAATAATTTGTCCTACCTAAGAAGAAAGCACAGGATCGGCCTTTGTGGAGATCTCTGGGGGAGGCCTATGCCCAGCAGTGGGTGTCTTCTGGCTGATATGATGATGATGAAGGAGAAACTGCCTCTCGGACATAAATTGCCATGGCCTACCCCATTGCGTGATCAGGTCGACAGATCTAAAGAAATTTAGTACAGATGGGGATGCCCTACCTAACCTACCTGCCCCAACACTTGCTAGCTAAAGCCCTAAAGAAAATTATACAAATATTGACACGATAAGATCAGAAATTGTTAGAAATCTTTTCTCAAAGTAGTTTAAAAGTTATATCTTTTGTTCAAAGTATATTATTGTGTTAATACAATACGATTCCAATAGATTACCCTTATTTTATGCTAAAAAAAACGTTTACATAAATTTGCAGTGAAAATTGCTGGGCCTTTACGTGCGTCATTTGCGTTCTTATGTTCCCGGTGATGGCAAGTGTACAGAATCTCTACAACTTTATATTCAAGGCTGAACCCACCAAATTCATGATACATGACACCAATAGACCATTTCATCCACCCGAGGCGCGGTTCGAGTCGCCTTACTTCGAGGTCACATACGCATATATGATGTATGCCTGCATGATTTATGTCCTAAACTTTGTCGGGTGCGTATATATTGCTTTTTAACACGAATGTATTTAATGCATCCATAGTTAATGTTTTAAACATATACGTACATATTTTTAATACGCATTTAAAAAAGGCATTAATTGCCCCAATGTTGAGCCATATAAGCGCCTGAAACTTATTTTCAGTTCATTTTAGGACACGATATTATGGAACTATGTATTGCCTAAACACCCTTTTTCACACCTAGTTCCGCCAATTACACCCTGATGTGTCCGTATATTTTCAGTGGTTTATGGATATAGGTGTGGAGTGGTGATGGTGGATTTACACACATAAATGTAGTTGCCATGGAGAGGGTGGACATCTCCGTCACCGTTGGCCATGCACCGTTGGTTTGGCCTTGTGCCGCTGGCCTAGTACAATAAAAAAAACCCGAGGAGACATTACCGAGGGTATTGGCGCTTTGGCCGTGTATTGGCTGGCAGTGATGAATATAGCACCAACTCCATCTTTTCACAGGCGTTGAAGAAATCAACTATAGTAGATGCCGTATGGATTAGCGACAGCGGTCATAACCCACAGCTGATATTATAAAGTCCAAAAGTGTAACTGAAAAATAATGTAATTTTAAGTACACATTAATAAATTCAATATAGACATTAAAAAGAAACGTTATGGAAATAATTCCTTTATTTTGCATTTTAAGTCATAACAAGCAATCAGCATATATTTCTTATGGTGCTATAATAAACAAATATGACTGAAGCAAGACAAAAAAGAACACAAATTCATCCCTTTTTTATCTATTGGACTAGCAACGCAATTGACCACAATGTCACCACGTGGAAAGTGACGATGCGGCCGAAGATGGAGCATGCCTGTCTAGGAACAGCCCATTCACTTAAGCCTTGACGGCGTCCAGATTATGATGATCACGGTACACACTAGCAGGGAACGTGTTAAATTCCTCAGCCGTACCCATTACAAAGGTTAAACCAAAGCGGCTCGTGCGGATAATAAGGAGTGTTTCCCGAAGGCGGAAAGGGTCGGCGAAATGAGGTTGTGCAACTGCTTTGCATGCTCTCTGATATGAAACTTAAATAAACGAAATGCGAGTTACACTACTTTGTTCCAAAAACTTGTCCACTGACAGACAGATTCTGTGACAGCAACCCCTGTCTACAGTGCCACAACGCCCACAACTTATCTGACCCGGTGGCCAAAAATGGAACTATATGTCCACATTTTTGTATGCCATTTTGTTGTCAGCAACAGCGACGCCATACCAGATCAGATAAGGGTGTAGCACTATAATGACTTGGTTAGGGTCAATATTTCTATCGCTAATCCATATGGCATCCACTATTAACAGCCCAGCTTCTATCTCCACACTCGTCAATGGTTGGAGTGGGTGTTGTAACTTGAATTTTTCTATTCTGGTTCTATTCCTTTGCAAAAATTATAGTCATTGGGAGGTCATTTGTAGCTTGAACTTTCAGAGTTCACAATGCTAATACATGGATTGCTGAACTCTGCCTTACAAAAACTATGATTGCTTTAAAGTTATCTTTGAGTTTTACGGTGCTGTGGAATTTATAGTTTTAATGAAATAGTTAAATTTGAGAGTCTCAATTGTTCCTGGTCTGAAATACTTTAGCTCTGAATTTTGTACTGTATTGAGTCTTATTGTCTTGATTATTATTTTCGTTTTTGCAGTTGTCTTTGCGTACCGCTTTTAGATGCAATGCTACATTATAACCTAATTCGTAACGTGGTTGTAGTAGAAACGTGTACCGATCATGATGGTCACTTACGTTCATGGCGACTGTCAGCTGGCAAGGCACGCATGATAAAAATAGGCTTACCAAGACAACTAACCGTGTGTGGAGAGAAATTTTGAAAGGACGTCATGACAAATGGGCGGGAATTAGCCAAGAAGGGCGGAGTTAAGTCTATATGGGCGGGGTCAAGTTAATTTTTGTCATGCCAACTGCCAGTCGGCATGAACATGAGTGACGACCAACAGCGCGTAAATGTATGTCTGACGATATTCCTAGAACAAAATTGGCGCAGACTCAAAACAACAGACTGACGAGCATTTTTGAGTTTATGCACACATTTATATTCAAAGGACATGAAATCTATTGATGTTTCAGTTATGATGGATTTTTTGGTCTCACTGTAAACCACGCCTGTTTAAAAATGAGGTTGTATTGCAAAGAAATGGAAAACGCAATGAAAAGGAAGAGCTTAGATGAAATCCACAATGGTATAGTTTTAGTAATTTTCAATCAAAGGAAAGTGTTTCAGTAAGTATTTTTATGTCCCTGTGCGATAAAAAAATTTATCAAATATAATTTTTTATTACAAGAACTAACCAATAACATTTGGTCCGCTATCTCAACCGGTGGTATGTGGCAATGCAGCTAAAGATAAAGCATGCTTGTCTATGAAGTATACCCAGATTATATTTAATCTATAATTATCTATATTAAGCTGAATTTCTTTTTTGTTTGTTTGTGTGAACGCGCTATTCTCTGAAACATCTAATACGATTGTGCTCTAACGCTACGCGCAAGGGTTCGTAATCCGACTCCACCTCCTCCTCCTTGTCCACTTCGCTCGATCTTTCGCATAGATGTCATCCTTAACAACAAGGCGACTCCAAGACATCATTTTTAGTCAGTCTCTTTTTCCCGTACCGAGCGGTGGTGGTGGAGGCGAGACTTGGTCGAACCGTAGAAAGAGGCACTGTTTCAGCTTTTTAACGATGTCTACGAACGCAAAGGCTGCCGTGAATGTGGATATATCGGACGCGGTCTTTGCATCAAACTCCATACATCAACTTCGTTCACTTATGGCGGCTACTCACCTTCATGCCGCTTGATAAGTGACATGAAAAAAATAGACTTGATCCCGCCCATTTTACTACACACACAATCAAGTCGTCGTGAGATTTCTCAAGACACTTGTCAAGCGGCTTGAAGGTAAGTGGCCGCTATAATCCTCACAATATGTACCTAAACGGTGGACTGGTTACAATTGTTTTAAAACCTTTATATCTATTTGACTTGATAGAATCTTTTGCAATAATACAAGTATGCTTAATTACAGGCTTGTAGATCTAATCCAGGACACTTTTAATATTTGGCTCGGTATAATTGTCGCAGCCACAATGATTCAAGTAGGTAACCTCCTGTATACCGTAAGCGAGGTAAGTTTATTTTTTAATAATCCATATTTTTTTTATAAATAAGAATCCAAAGTTATGAGTGCACTTACAACTAGACAAATTTTTTAATAATATTTCGACACTCCCGAAAATGGAACTGTATTTAATAGACAGTCCATGACAACAATGACAAGGACGCGATAAATAAGTGCAGACATATCAAACGTGTACCCTATAATATACATCTATACTAATATTATAAACAGAAAAGGTTTGATTTTTTGTTTGTTTGTATTGAATAGGCTTCGAAACTACTGGACCGATTTCAAAAATTCTTTCACCGTTGGGAAGCTACACTATCCCCGGGTGACATAGGCTATATTAAATTTTCTATAAAATTACGGATCATTAATAAAACTCCCTCATTAATGTAACCCAAGGTGTAAAAAATACCCAAAAAATTCCTTACATCGCGTGTGCTGCGAAAACTATTGATGATAGAACAAAATAATGTACTTCGACTTTGCAGAACACATCATCTACAAAAAGTGTTGCGACAGTATATGTCTAACTATTATAGTTATGTCACAATAAGTGTTCTTTTATTTTCAAAATTTAATTGAAATGCCGCTACTAAAAAACCCTCTTTATTTGTACCTTGGTATTAATTAATCTTTATCAAAATCAATTACTTCATATTCACGACTGCTTCAATACCTTTATATAACTTTTTGAAATATTCAATTCAAACATTCCATTCGAAAGATATTATGAGTTTAAAAATGTGAATATTAGAAAAAAAGTCGCGTGTTCGCGGCTCAGTCCGCTCGGCTATCTAGGCAGCACGGGGTACGGGAGTGGAGTCAATGTCAAGAAATAAAGTGCCGCGCGTCACACTCACTCGGTCGGCTCCCTACGCAGCGGTCGTGTGTAACTCGTGTACCCGTAGTGGTGCCCGTGCGAAGCCGGGGCGGCTGCTAGTTGGATATATATTTAGAGACCGCCTTAATAGTACTTATTTTTATTAATCGGTGTTATTATACATCATAATAATATATACTTACGAAAATCTGGTTGAAGAAATTTTATTACAAATTGATAATTGTATTTATTTGACTTGCCTAATGTTCATGGTTGTAAAAAAGTATAATGTAATGATGCTTTTCCAGGGTCAAGAGTTCGATGTAAGATACGCGATATTTGTTGTCGGGAGCATCATTCACATATTTGTGCCATGCAATTATGCGACAAAATTGCAATTCATGGTGATTCTTTTCCTTATACATTTTTAATATTGTGTTTTGTTTTATTTCGGTTTATGATGGCCCGAGAGTTCGAAATTCAATTACTCATTTGAAATTTCGTTTTCTTTTTTCTTGACATTGCAGTCAATGGAAACATCTGACCTTCTCTACCTTAGCGGCTGGGAGTCAGTATGGGACAACCGTATACGGAAGATGGTTATGTTCATGATTGCCAGGAGTCAGAAACCGTTGGAGATTACAGCATTTAATTTGTTCATTTTCGATATTAACTTATTTATGTCGGTAAGTACATACAAACATTCTATGTATAATAAGTATGTATTTAAAAAAGTATATAAGTAGTATATCAGTTAGCTAGCACCCATAGTGCAAGCTCTGCTTAGTTTGGGGCTAGATGGCAGTGCGTGAATTTGTCCATGACATAAAAATAAAAATAAAACATACACCGGGGTAGCCAGAGGCTGTCGAGTACCACAAGCCATTATTGTCCATGACTCACCCTTTTTGCCTCTTCCACATTAGAAGAAAGTGTTACTTACTGACTTAGGTCACGATTAAATAAAAAAATAATAATAAAAGTCAGATGTGAAAAATAAAAATATACCATTTAATTAAAAATATGCTAAGGTACTTACTAACAGGCCCTTGACATGGGCTATTCAATCCTAGAAATTGCAACTACATATATTAACATTACGGTCCGCTTATATGACTCTAAGCTACCAAACCACGTACGAGCAGCAACCGTCTTCTCATAGATAACTTGTATTCACCGAATAGTGAACCTGCGACCGACGTGCAGTGATCGAATAGAAAACACGCAACCACACCGAATTACTTGTTTGTGTAACCTACTGAGTGTAGTGGTTTTCTGTTGAGTTTTTTCTTCTATACAGGAACAAACGAGCAGACAGCCCACCTGATGATAAGCGGTAACTGTCGCCCATGGCGCGGATTATACCAAGCGTCGTCGGCGACGCATGTTTTTTAAGGACCGACCAAACCGGAGCTCAAAATACGCCGTCACTGTGATAACGCCGCATATAGTCGATTGTCTCGGGTTTTTAACGCGAGCTGTCAACATGATTTGTTTGACAAGTTTCACAAAAGCATTTTTTTATAGTGGCAAATTTTACGCCCTCTCCCCATCTCACCTCTCTCGCTTAAATCAGAAGCGATTGGTCCTAGAACACTAGTTCCTAAAGTGAAATTATGGTACTCATCGAGATCTACGTTTCGGGTGACAGCTGTCAAACTTAAAACGGTTGTAACTCTGAAACTATTGGTCCTAGAACACTATTTTCTATAGAAACATTATAACACTCGTCGAGATCTGAAATTCAGGTGACAGATGTCAAACTCAAATCTGTCATCCGAAATGTAGATCTCAAAGAGTACTGTCATTTCTCTTTAGGAACTAGTGTTCTAGGACCTGTAGTTTCAGAGTTATAACGGTTTTAAGTTTGACAGCTGTCACCTGAAATTCAGATCTTGACGAGTGCTATCACTTCTCTTTAGGAACTTGTGTTCTAGGATTCAATGTTTCTGTGTTACAACGGTTTTAAGTTCGGCAGCTGGCGTTATCGCAGTGTCAGAGTATTTTGGGCTTAGGTTTGGTCGGTCTTTAATGCTGTCACAAGTGTCAACTCAAAATTGTATGAATTTTTGACGCAGGTTGCGTCGGCGCGCGCATTAGAAGTTCATATAATTTTGAGTTGACAGCATAATGCAACCTACGTCGCCGACGCAGCTTGCGTCGCCGACGCTTGATATAATACGCGCCCATAACATATACAATTCATGCATTTAGGTTGCAGGCAACAAAAATGCAGTACCGCTGGTGCGTATCACCGTGAGGACTAAAATGAAATTCCTCATGCCTGTAATTGCGCTGGCTTCCTTGTCCTTCAAGCAACAATGCAACCATTGTTGATTGACGGCAAAAATACTACAGGGTCCTACCATCTGATAAACGTTGTAGTTGTAAAATAGGTTTGTGAAGGACTTATGTCATAGAGACAGACCATCTATTACCTCCGTTAACCTGGATATGTTCAGCAGCACTTTCTGTTGAGTGCTTAGCAGGAAGGCGGACCCTGGGCCCTCACGTGCCGCGCGGGGACACAACTGGGACATAACGCCAAGATGATGATGACTTTCTGTTGAATTCTTGTAACACTGCGATGTCCAATTATATTATGACTGCCATAAAGTTTATGGGGATATCCTCTACTATTGTGGATCTCAAGTTGATATTATCATGCATGGTTTTTTTGGTTGTTTTCAGATCTTACATATGTCATACTCCATGTTCACTCTTCTTACGTCGTAAATACTCGCTTTTTCTGTACACGAAGCTTATATAGGTAGTAATTGATGCACGTACCTATATGTTAATACGGGCTTATCCGTTTAGATACATATCCTTTAATATATAACTGTTTTAATTATAGCTAAGAAGGGATGTCCTCTCCGCGCAGGGACAAATCCAGTAAAATTGTTTAACTTCTTACTATCTAAAATAAATAATAATTTGTTTATTATACTGAAAATTGTTGGACAACCTTTTTGTTTTTGTACTTATTTACTATTATTAAATGAAGACAATGTATCATTAGACTAATCATATATCATGGGCTCTGCGGGGAGGTAGACTTTCATACCTGCCACTAGAAACTACTAGAAACATACCTACCAACAGAGTACATGAATAAAAATTAAAAGTTAGTTTAGATAAGGTACAATACTTATATGCACCCCAATTATAGGTATATACAACATTTACTTCAACCTAAGTACTTACTTAAACTAGCAATGTAATAAAAGTTACATAGTTTTAGAAATTTCAGTAACACAAAAAAAAACTTATGTACACACATAATTTTATGTAAGCCCTAATCCTTCTAGATCTCAGCATAATGCTGTGAAACTGTAAAATAAACTAATAAATAAATAAATGATTTGATTTGACTTTAACCTAAGATGACCAGCCGTAATGTTCGAATAACATTAAGTTATATCTGAAGTGACCAGTCGTAATGTTCGAATAAGATGACTTATTACTTTATTACGCACTTTAATTTCTATACGCAACATTTTAAATCTTTTCAAATACCATTTCTATTGCTATTGCTTTTAAAAGCGGGACTTCCCGACTTGGGATGCCAAACATCGCCATTTTAGATATTGTTTTCCTGCCGCTGAGTAAGATCTTCCTGCCGGTGAGTAAAATCTTCCTGCCGGTGAGTAAGGTCTTTCTGTCAGTGAGTAAGGTCTGCACGCTGTGCCGACATGGGGACTGGGAAACCGTGGCTTTGACAGTTTTTTTTTTGGTACACGGACATGCAGTCCGCCTGATAGAAAGTGGCAGTAGAGTATCGTTTGCCTATTCACTGCCAGAGCAACGTATTCCGGGGTTTTAGAGATAGACAACGCATTGGATACCCCTGGTGTTGCCAATATGTCTATGGTGACCACTTTCCATCAGGCGCTCCGCTTGCTCTTTATCTACCGATTGGTATAATATAAAATTCGCGTAGTAATACGTCAAAGTAAAATATTATTATTATTAGTATTATTAAAATAATGTATTTCAATAATCTTTCATAAATTTTTGTTTTATTTCTATTTCTATTTCATAATTCATATTTTAGTAAAGTCTAAAATACTAAAATAGATAAGCAGAGTTTGCTCAATTTATCGCCACCAAAAAGTTATACCAAGGAAACTATTTCTATGAACGTTACCGACCTAGCGTGACTTATTTATTTCTTTATTATACAAATGCTTTCAAACTTACAGTTGAGAAACCAAAACGTCCAAACAACTTTAAATGTCGAGCCGAAGCGATGTGTATTTTTATGTATAGATGGCGCTCAATATAGGAAGCGTATGTCCAGCATCATAAGTGCAGGTAAAAGCGTTGTAGAATAAATAAAAATACTGATTCTTGAACAAAGTTGGATGCAAAAGCCTTAACGTGGAGCTTGTCGCTACAGCACATTGAGACAAATGCCTGGGTACACATCTGTATATACGCTTCGGCAATCTGTTTAAGGGCTGTTAAAAAGATTAATAGTAAGGACCGGTAGTCATTGGATCCTAATTTAGTACTCTCGGGGGGAGTATAGAGCATCCCTTTATCCGGAGTCTTTCTCAAGTTAACAGCATCGCTCGATTAGGTATCTTATTGGCTCTGTTAATGGACATTGCTTAGGATCGGCTTTTAGGCTACGGTAATTAAAGTTGATATTTTATAGGCTCCTCGCAAATGAGGATACAGCAATTTGGAGTCATTACTCTGACCGTAAAGTTAATAAAGGGAATGGGTTAAGGGTACTTGTGAATTGGTCCCGTATTGGTTTTAATTTGGGATAAATACCTGCTGGACTATAAGGGCTTTGAACGGAATCTCGCTAATGGAGGAAATTTGCGACGAGGTCAACCATCAGATGACCAAAGTTCTCGATAAAGCATATATTGAATTAGCAATCTCAAGTGAAAAAATATATCGGCGTTAATTTCCCGGTCGTGCTCTCGCGCACGAGGGCCCGGAGTCCACCTTGGACCCCGGGCTTGAAGGAATGCCGTCTGATCTCCATGACCCTGCTACCAGGGGAACATGACTGAATGTGCAGGTTTTATCAATATGTTTTAACTCACCGTAAGTTTTAGTTAGTTTAGTTATTAACTCGGTTAGTTTTCAACTAATGTACATAACTCAGAAAAGAGTTATAGGTTAATGGCCACAGTGGGATTCGAACCCGGTACCTCTCGCTTACGAGTCCGTTACACTAACTGCACGGCCACCGACGCTCTATTTTTTTCAATTAATACGGCACTTAAACAGGCAAACGAGCCACATGATGGAAAATGGTCATCGTTGCCTATGGACATCAGCAACACCAAAGCATTAGTAACCCCAATGCGTTACCCTCCTCTAGGGATACCTCTAATATACCTCTTGAACGATCCAGTGTCATAGTCCAAAGGAACGACTGTGTTCTCTGTGTGTGAACGACCGAGATCTCATGCTACATCCAAATCATACCAGCTAGAAACCATCTTTCGAATGTTTTTTGACACCACTAGAGGATCTACGTAATCGGGACGATTACGACTTACATGCGAAAGGTTGGTGCTTTAATTATATCCTTTCGATGGTTTAGGATCACAATAAGAAATGAAATTCAAATCAACTTCTTGAAATTACGACTTAGACCCCGTAAAAACCTTTTTACCCTTTTCCTCAAAAACTCCATGTTGTACTCTTCAGGGAAAACCTCTCCAGGTTCCATTCCACGACCTTAGTGTGCGTGGGAAAAAGATCCTTTGGAACCGCACAGTTTACGACCAATTTGGCTCCAAGGTGTGAGGATGAACTCCCTGTCGGTGGCGAGCGGTGCGATGATAGAATGTAGCTGTAGGCATCATGTCAAGCAGTTCTTCAGAACAAATACCATTGTACAAGTGGTAGAACACACAAAGGGAGGCGAAATCCCTCCGCTGACTCAGCGGCTCAATACCACTTGTAAGCATAGTATCATCGACAATTCTAACAGCGCGCTTTTGGTTCGAGTTACAGAGACCAAACTGATATGCCGGTGCTCCTGCCCATAGATGGGAGCAATAGTCCAAATGGGGTCTAACTTGAGCCTTATATAGAAGAAGCCGTTGTCCCGGCGTGAAGTATTGCTTTGATCTGTTAAGCACACCCAGCTTTTTAGATGCGAGTTTGACCTTTTTTTCCAAATGACTGCGAAACTGGACGTCACTGGAGATGTCGACACCTAGGATATGTATGCTCTTAGAGATGGTAAGCGGTGTATCCTGGAACTGAGGAGCTACAACGAATGGAGTTTTCTTGGCGGTGAACGCGCTTGTGTCTTAGTGGTGTTAAATTGGACTAGATTTAGTCGTCCCCAATCGGAGATATTAGATAAAGTACTTTTGATTTTAGACACAAGTACTTCGCGACATTCCTTCACTGTGGCACGTGGGATATTGGCACGACCCGTATAAGAGACGTCTCCAGGGTACCGATTCTGGTGTGCAATGCAGTTGTTATTATGTTGCAATGTAACTGTGATGTTGCTATAACTACGTCGAGGTATCGAGTCAGTCCCAGCATCATCCCAGTTAAATTGCAGTTAAATCATTGTTCGACCTTTCACACGTTTTCGTTATCAGAATTGAAGGCAGTTTGACAACTAGGAAAGATGCAACTTAGTAATTTATTTATTTATTGGAGTACCAACAGCCATATAAAACCATAATGCAACTAAAGTACCAGAAAAAGTATTGTGGAAAAGTTCGAACTCATGAAAGTTGCAACTCAACATCTGTCATTTGAATAACAATCACACGTTTCACATGCGATGCAACTGAGACGATTTCCGTATCAGAATCGAAGCCCAGTACTGTCATCCGCAAAGCAATGAATGCCGTCAATGGACAGCATATCATTGACATGAAGGAGGAACATAGTTGGAGCCTTGCGGGACACCACTCATGTCCAAGCTATTGGAGCAACAGCCGTCAACTACAGCTTTGATGCATCTGCTGGACAAAAAGTTAGTTATACACTGGCACAGTCCCTTGGGAAGCCCGTATGACGGTAACTTCGATAGAAGACCCCTATGCCAAACCCGATCGAACGCCTTCGCCATATCTAGGCCAACTGCCAGTGCCTCACCTTGACTCTCAACAGCTAAAGCCCAACGGTGTGTTAGGTACACTAGAAAATCACCCGTTGAGCGACCATGTCGAAAACCATATTGACGGTCGCTCAAGAGATCGTGTTCTTCTGGGTAACCAAGGAGCAGTGTGTTTATAACTCGCTCCATCACCTTAGACATAAGGATCTACATACCTAATTATGAGTAGTCTACGAAATCATATTAAACCCTTTTCTCGGCCAAAATCAACTTCAAATAAATTAATTGAGGGCCCCTTCGACGACCCGACCCATAAAATATATCCATTGTAATAAAAAAATATACGGCAAGGAGTAAACACGTGATGGCACATAAGGGGAATCTTTAAGCATCGGGTGACCACGTGTCAAGGAAACGACGGACACGGAATACTAATTCGAGTGCCTGGCAATTTCAGCTTCGAAATGTCTTTTGCGGTAAAATATTTGATTCTGGTTCGCTTCGTATATTTGTTATCTTGTGTATAGTAGAAGCCATGGTTTTTGCTGTGAATGCAATGAGTCTAGGCAGAATTTTATTTTTATTATATATATTAGGTACAGCTTATTTCTAAAGAAATATCTTGAGCCGACCAACGGAAGAGACAGGTCAAAATCGAGAGGCAGATGGCGTGCACCTTAAATTTACTTACCTACTAAATACAACGAAATATAAATACATACACCATACATAATAGTACATAATTATTATTATTGATCGAACTATTTTTCGCTTGGACTACCATGATGATTTATTTACTTTTATAGAATTATGAAATCACACTAATTTATATTATCAAAGGCTTTGAAAATACCTGCACCAGTGTAAGTAAATATTGTGCTTTTTATATTTCAGCGCAGTAAACATGAACAAATATTGAAATGTGCTGTACGAATTGCTCTGCGAACTGAAACTCTGCGTAATTAATTATGGTTACCCACCTGATTAGGTACTCAGTTGTGGGTGTATTTATCGCATTTCCACTTGCTTTATTTGTTTTTAAACAAATTTGACTGATACAACCCCTGTCTGCCTACAATAAAGTCTGATTAAATTTAATATTGAACTTGAACAAACGTGGTCTTGAAATTATGATTTGACATTATTTGTTGTTCAAAAGCGGACCGTAACTTCCGACGTATGGTCCGCTTATTTAAAAAAGCGAATAAATAATAAACGAACTAATTAATTCGGGAAATCCATCAGGGTTAGTTTTGTTTCTTCTAGAAGTTTATTTTCAATTCATTACTGTTATTAACTTTTATGTACTACTGTTTGTATATATGTTTTATAATTAGGTATTCCTTGTTGATTGTTCTAATATGTAGATATTTGTCAAGTGCTCAACTCTACCTGCTATTAGATTCCTCTTCTACATTTGTGTAAAGGTTTACTAGAAGAGATCACTTGTAGCGATATGGCCGCCGTTACTTAACTGGGTTCCTGATTTTAACAGTATCTAACATGTGTACAGAAGCCGCGGCGTGCTATTAGGAGAACGCTCCTAAACACAGGGGAGATACAAAAGCGCAATTTGGTTTATCTGCAGATTGCTCTTTGCGCCAGCGGTTGACCACGTATCGTGCTGAACGAGCGGGGAATATTAATCGTTAACGCCCGCAGGAGAAGCGTGCGCCACGAGTTATTTGTACTTGTAACGATTGTTGTCAACTACGCCAGATTCAGTTATCAGTTGGAGGTGCCGCAATGGTTTCTTTACGTGTTGCGTCTACACTCTATATGTGGATTTGAGGTAGATCTTGAGAGATTGTAGGTCCAGGGATTACGCAATGGTTGCATAGTTTAAAAGAGGGAAAGCCCATGCTTCATCATCAGGGTCATTGAATTGCCAGTAAACTTTTGAGGTCAATCCAATAGCAGGATGTGAATCGAATACTGACGTAGAGTGCCAAGGTTCCAAGTGTCTTACTCTACACAGACATAGACGTACACAGTAACAGAATACGTAAATGTACACAGTAATTTACCGTCGTATAAAGAAGTGTACTTGGGAGCAAAGCGGCAATCTAAAATGGCGGCCGCAAAAGCGCGCTCGGCCCAGCTGGCTCCGCTCTACGATGCGTTGGATTCTGTGAAAGGACACAAGCTCGTCTACAAGCTGGCAAAGTCGCGGAGTCGAGCCACTCTGGATGTAACAAAGTATGTGGCCATAAAAGGTACGGACGGCGTTTTGGTCACAAGCACAAACTCTATTAAAGACCGGTGGTGCTGTCATTTCAAGGAACTGTCTAACGAGACCAACAACTACGTGCGACCACCACAGCTTCCTGCAAACCTTGACATGATAAGCCCGATTACCCCTGATGAGGGTGGAGAGGTCTCTGGTACGTATGAAGAACGGAAAAGCTATTGGCCATGACGGAATACCCATAGAAACCTGGAAAACAATGGGGACCAGGAGCGTACTCTTGCTCACTGAGCTTTTCAACAGGATTGTAGCTACGGGGCTTATACCTGACGCGTGGCGCGTAAATATTATCACGCCAATCTATCAAGGAAAAAGCAGTGTGCAAGAGTGCGGCAGCTATCGAGGTATCGAACTTATGAGCCACATAATGACGCTATTTGAACGGATTATTGACCAGAGACTTTGCCAGGAATGCCAATACGGCTTCAGGCCGGGCTGCAGCACCATGGATCCAGTCTTTGCTTTCAGGGTCCTCCAGGAGTCCCATTGCAGTAGGAATCAACCGTTGCATTACGCATTTCTTGACCTGCAGAGGGCTTTCGACAGTGTCCCCCGGCAGATAATATGGTGGGCTCTGAAAGCAAAGTCTGTGCCCGAGACGTACATTTGTATTATACAGGACATGTATACTAAAACCGGAGCTGAAGTCAAAATCATAGTAGGTCATACTAATCCCTTCCCGATTACTGTAGGTGTTCACCAGGGTTTTGTGCTGAGTCCTTACTTGTTTTGCATTGTGGTCGATGCCCTCTCAGCGGAAATTCAGGACATGTCTACCCGGCTTATGAAGTACGCTGACGACATTGCACTGGTGAGCAAGCTTAGGACCTTGAGACCAGGATAAACACGTGGAAGGATGTGCTAGAAAACGGTGGTTTGAAACTGAACGTCGCCAAAACAGAGTATATGGCCAGCTGCAGCACGGATCCCGACACCATCCGTATAGGTAACGAAACTGTCAATAGAACAGATAAATCCAAATACATCGGATCCGTGATGCACGGGTCTGGCGATTTCGGCCCCAATATCAAGTCCCAAATCTCTGCAGCTTTGGCCAAATAGCGGGAACTCACGGCAGTCATCTGTGACCCTAAAATCCCTGTCAAGCTCAAATTGCTTATATACAAGAGTATAATTAGACCTGTGCTGCTCTATGGCTGCGAGACATGGCCAGCGCTGACGAAACACGTTCGCGAACTTCACGCCAACGAAATGAAAATGCTGCGATGGATGTGCGGAATTACACGGCTCGATCGAGTACGAAATGAATACATCCGTGGCAGTCTTGGCGTAAGGGATCAATGTCGCGGACAAGATCGAGGAGGCTCGCCTGCGCTGGTTTAGTCACGTGTTGTGTAAGCCTCAGAGATACGTAGGAAATAGGTGCCTGAATCTGCCGGTATTAGGAAAGAGGCCTCGTGGGCGACCCAAGAAGCGATAAATTGACATTTGCTGAGTCGGATGCGAGAACCAACGGCTTACGACGCGAGGATGCCGAAGACCGGGCGAAGTGGAGAAGAATGGGTAGGAAAGCGGACCCTGGCAGAGGCCGGGGATAAGCGCTAGGAAAATGATGATGAGTATTTGATCCACTTCCCGATTAATGTGTGGCATATCCATAAACAAATGACAAAATAACAAATTCTAATTAAATTAAATATTAGAAGCGCAGTTACTCAGTATTCTAGTGGGATCGTTATGAGGTATATTAGAGGTCTCTTTAGCGCCCGTGGCGTCGCTTATATTCAAAGGCGGCGGTGACCACTTTTTATCAGGTTGAGATATTTTTTTATGTTGTCTGCCGTATAACATAAAAAAATATCTCGATAAAAATAAATGTAAAGAGCTCGTGTGTTGTACAGTGGCGTTACTGTCATACAAGCCCAAAAGCCGGGCTTGCCTTATAAAAATAATTATCGATAAAAAATCAAAGATAATGCGAGCGCGAACTATTTAAAGTTCGCGCTCCTAATGCTTTTCAAACTGCAGCGCCATCGTGCGCCTAGGTTACGAAACACGATCCGAACGCACACGCAAGTTGAGGAAATTGAGACTCGGTCAGTCATCTCGCTCGCACGCGCTGGCTTGTAAGCGGGCTTTGATTCCGGCCGGTATATCTCTTTCTTACATATGAAAACTGTCCTATAATGAGATATAACTATACGTTTGATTATATAGTAAATTGTACGAGACTTTAAGCCCTGCATGCGTATGAAGTTGTACACGGATCTTTGAAAATTGCGACTTCGCGCATGCGCTGTAGGTACGTTTGTTGAATTCTGTAATACGTACCAACTTCACTATTGTTTTGTTTGAGCCGTTTGGGCGGATAAGTAATTAGTTTTTTGTTGTGTTTTGTAGTAAAAGTGATTTAATTAGATTGATCAACAATAGACGAAGTAGAGTCCCTTGTGATGGTTTAAAATGTGCACAAGTTTTGATTTGCATGGAAAAGGTAAAGTTTTTAATCATTTGTTAGAAAATAACAAATTATTTCCTTATATGTATTCCTATTATACCTATTTCTCAGATTAGTAAATCGCTTATAAGACAATTTCATAGATCGGTGTACCAAACTCATTGAATTGTTGGTTGTCTCTCTCACAAGTTATATTGCTGGTATAAAACTGAAGAGTGATAAGTGAGGATTGATCAGTAATGTGGCAAGGGGATGGAATTATCTTTAATAACCGTAAAATCTACACAAACTTCATCTCTCGGCTTGCCTTACTCTGAACCCCTAGGCACGCCACTGGTGTTGTACAAATGAGAAAGGTCTCACGGCACAATACCACTATTTTAGTGTATTTCTCAACATCATACTATTCTAAGTTTCCCCAAATCAAACATAATACATCACAGACTTAGACAAATATGGCGGGCTGAGTTTGATTCCCTCTGTAATGATTGGCCGCCCGAAGCACTCAACTGGAAAACCAAAGGAATGGAAGTTGTTCAGAAGGCCTTTGCCCTAATTCGTGAGGAATATATCAAAAAACTTTTTTTCTATCGGAAAATAAATAAATACGCAACTAAGAGAAAACTAGTTTTGCTTCGTAATAAGAATAGAAAGGTATAAATTTAAATGGTAATTATTAAGTAGTTTTATTTACCTCAGTATCCATTTTATTAAAAAATAAATGAGCACCTTTTTACCTTTAAAGGAATTTCACATTACTTACATACATCATATTTCGATATAAATGACTTTTGCCTTTTAGACTTATTGACAAGCTGTCTTTGTAGCATCTGGACATTTTGAAAATCGGATATTCCAAATGTTGGACTATTACTCCCATTGGACTATCCAACTTTTGGACTATTACCCCCCAGAGAGGATTAATGAATTAATAAATGAATAATTCTTTATTTAGAGGATTTTTTGTAACTATTTTAATGTAGCCTAAAGTTTCACTTTACTGTGCAGAGTATATTAACACAGACTTTTTCAATTAAACACTCTGAGCTCTTCTAAGCCTTGATAGGCGAGGTATTTATCACACTAATTAGTCAGCCCCTAATAGTTGAGCATGCATGTTTCACAGCTAGTGTGACCACGAATAAAGAATACTAATGGAGCAATTCCGTAGGAAACATTTTTGCAGGATGAGAATTATTTTACGGCCCGATGAGTACTGTCGCAGCGCTCAGTGAGATGGCAACAGAATACTTGCGTGCGAAATTCCAATATCGCTTGTCGTTGGAGAAAATTTATCGCACTCACTTAATTAAAGAGATGATTATTTTCATATTCCAGTGGCAGGTTTTAAATATCAGGTATTGCAGCGATGACTTGATTTTGATATTTCGTGAAAATTAACCTAATTGGATTTTTTTTATTTTATTTTTTTTATATTGTATTAATTTTATTTATAAAATTACTACAATATAATTGTTCAAAAATAAATTTAACCCAAGAAATGATTTATTGACGAACCCTAAATGAATGCACATTTTTGTCTGTATTTACTGCTTGGTATATAAATGTACGTGTATTCACTTTGGGCAATAAATGAATTTGAATCTGAATCTGAATATTTTATCGTTCATTTTGTTAAAATGCTAATATATTTTTAGTAAGATAAGATAATTGGTTTTTATGAGTCATAATTATAATTTTTTAAAGTAAAAGTATATCAGTAAAAACTTGTGTTATTATTATTTATGTCCAAAAATATACATATCTTGGTCACCATACTCGCGAACAATGTCCAGAGGTCAGCTAAGGTCACATTAATATACTTCCCAATGTTGTATCACCCTCCCCGGGATACTGCTTGGGCAGCGTCGCAGGTAACTACTTCGGAACTGTTACACTCACTTGCAATAAAATGAACCTGTTACTAAACAAATTTAAACTCTAGAGAGCTGTATAAGTGCGATTGAAAAAGAAAGTCTATATACTAGCTAAAATGGCAGACAAATCTTCGTCTTTAAACTATTGTGCGATCTCTTCATTCACTGTGTGTTTAATCTGTACAACAGTGCCACTTACCAGATGCAAATACTGTTTAAACAATGCGGTTAATTGGCTGAATACTGAAATATGCCATTATCTGTGGATGGAGGGTGAGTGAACTGCACTGTATGGAATTATTTTCCCGCTGAATAGAATAATTATTTGATTGTTCCTTCTTATTTGAATCAAATAAATAGATTATATGAAACTAGTGAAGTGAATTTCAAGCCGCTAGGTATCTTCGACGCGGCAACAGAAATAACTCGCAGCTTACTTTCATAAAAGTTGAAAAAATTACATATACATAACTCTTCACTGTCAGGCACATAAAAAATTACGTGATAATACAATTAATAATACAGGTAGTATGATGAATTTAAAATACTTACGAATTAATTATGCACCCAGTAAAGTTCTTAATCAGTGGACCTTAAATTTTGTAATTTACAAGAAGTACCGGCAAACAGCTTAGAACGGCTTACCACAAGAGGGACGGGCGACATTATGAGGGTATCGAGATTCGAGGGCTGCAGGTGTTTTAAGCCAAATAAACTGATCGTACAGTACTCTCCCGGAAGTAGGCAAGCCCTATGTCAAACAGGGACAATCCTTTTGCTCAATTAAGGAGTAATGAGCATTGGACAGACCAACAAACTGTGTCGGACTGGATCGTAGCTTGTGCTTTTGAATTCCAAATCCCTGTCTACCTACTCTAAAAGAAACAGATCTAATAACATGTATGGTCCCGATTATCAAGGAAAATCGACTAGCATAGTGCCGGGTTGCGTACTTTTAAATGGCCCGAAGTGTAACTCGAAACCAAAATGAATGTCGCCTCAGGGACTATAAATCCCTAAATATTAAAACTGGGCTGGCAGTGACCATAGACGCTGGGGCGAAAATTCTGCAACAATATAAAATAAGGACAACCGTTGACTTTTATCTTTAAAAAGCCACTTTGATGATGGAGAAGGTAGGATATAAAATATTTCTTCAATTTTACCTACTATAAAAAAATATTCATCTTACCGTTAATGTCCCGGTTGTGCTCTCAAGGATGAGGGCCCGGGATCTGAATTACCATGATCCAGGATTTGGTGATCAAGTAACTACAGTGGATCGACTACCCCCTGACCTCCGTGACCGTGCTACCAGGGGAACCTGACTAGATTGGATCATGGTTACAAATTCAGTTGCCTGAATTTGCAGGTTTTATCACGATGTTATCCCTCACCGTAAGAGCATCGGTTAGAATTCAACTAATGTACATAACTCAAAAAAGAGTCATCGTTACATGGCCGCAGCGGGTCGATTTTACCTATTATATTTGGTCTTAAATATATAAGTCGGTGAGTTACGTGAAGATTACATTAGTTTACTATTAAAGCAAAACCGAGTAATCACTACATATTATAAAACAAATACCACGTCGCGTCTGTCTGTCTGTTCGTGATAAACTCAAAAATACATGAACGTAACGTAACGTAAATATAGAACAAATTTACCTACATGTTATCGAACAGCAAACAATTTGTTTCAAAATGAAAGCTGTATAAAATTTGCAAATGGAACATTAATAAAAACCACAAATTAAGGCTTTCAACAGGCCAACGCAAGTTCAAAGAACAAAATAGAACGCTAATTTACGTGAGTATTTTTATTACTTCCTTTTGTTATTTACTAACCAAAAAAGAGAAACGAGAAAACCAATTTTCGTTATAAAACAAGAAGTACAAACGCACAAAAATTAATAAATCAAATTTCCTCACTCCGGGTTTTAAACGGTTTGCTAAATTCCATCAAGAGCATTAAATATTTGAGCAACGAAATACAATAACTTTAAATATGGAGGAAATTTATTTAAGAATAAATATTTTTACATGAGCAGATTAATTCATAATTATCGTCGAAGTTGCAGAAGATTATCTTTTATCTCGAGACAAAAGTCTTTGAGCAGTGCGTGTTGCCAGTGATGACTTACACTTCGAAGACGTGGCGCCTAGGAAAGGTAAGAAGTCTTCTATAAGATTGATAAGAAGTCTTCTGGTAAGAAGGCTCAGGATCCGATCATTTCCGTTGTCCCCAAATGTTGTCCCCCTAATCTAGCTATCCCTTTTACACTCGGCGCAACTTACCACAAGTGTGAAAGAGGTAGGTAGGTTTTTGGGACAACTGGAATGATCCTCAGGAAGATCATTTCCGTTGTCCTCAAATTTTGTACACCAAATCAACCTATCGCGATCACTTAGTGCGCGATGAAGAGAGCTAAACTTGGAGTTTCTCTACTTGATAAGATCAGAAAAGATTAGAAGTCTGTAAGTAATCTGTAGCCAGAACTGTCGCAATGCGAAATGATAATGGGCAGGCCATGTTGCTTTGCAAAACCGATGGCTGATGGGGCGGAAAGTTTCTGGAGTTGTTCAGCAGTGGACGTCGTGCAGCTGAGATGACGATAATGAAATATAGGTATTACAATGGTGGGGTAATTTTAAAAACGTAAAAATAATACAAAATATGAATCTTTCGGGTTTTTGATATTATACGGCAGACAAAGAGGCAAGCGACCCATCTGAAAGTGGTCACCGCAGTCAATGGATATCAGCAACACCAGGAGAGTCACCAATGCGATGCCTGCCTCTGAAAGAGAACAATTGAAAAAAAAAAATTGTTTAATCTAGAACTAGTTTTACTTAAATTTTGCTTAATTGTGTGCCATGAGACGATTATTTGGACAAAGTACTGTTTTATTTTTGTTTTCCATACAACGGAGTTCCGAATCGTACCTATTCCTAAAAAATAAACACAGCGAGCTCTCTACTACGACTAACTCTAATAAGCCTCCTGGTTACCGCCCCCTGTGTAGTCGAATATCAGAGGCGGATCCAGTTAGGGGGTTAGGGGCTCTTTATTTTACTCAGTCATCAACAGAGGTGCATCTCACTCATTCATAATACTTGTAATATAAAATACTGGCTATCTTATCGTTCAACCCCAGAGCACAGACACAATCACTGTTGCAAAGCAACAGTGCAGTCTGTGCAGTATTTTATATTACAAGTATTATGAATGAGTGAGATGCACCACTGTTACAAGTGTAACTAAACCACATTGTAAAGGTAGTAAATAATGTTTTTCGATTGGTTTTGGCCTCGTATTTAAGGGACCTGGTACCTCCCTCTCACGAGTCTGACCCGCTACTCGTTAGACCACCATCGCACTTCGTAAAAATGCCTTGTAAAATGTGACTATATCTCGGGACTAACCAGATAGGACCTCCGTACACTGTAAAATTAGTAGCAGCTTTTTCTTTTGTCTTTGTTTAAATACAGCGACCCTAACAGAATTTCTATGAAGGGTTCACGCCATGCTGGCTTTCGATTATGAAAAAAGGAAGGAAAAACTTGTTGGCCCAAGGGCGAGCGTCATTGTTGTCCCTTTCGTCGTTGGGCTAGGATGGTGAAGAGGGACAGAGCGCAATTTTCTGCCCGGTCAAATTCAGCCAACCCAGTATTCTTTGGCAGATTCAGTATTAGTGTAACCGTCACGTTTACCATAAGATAACCTAACCGACAGAAAATATTTATTTATTTTACAGTTTTACATCAATCACATTTGTATATATAAGTAGTACTGCCAATTACAATACTGCAACTTACAAAAGGGATTAATGAAGCTAAGAGTACCATATAGTTAGTAACCTATACCAAAACACTAATTGTTCAGTAATGACGAATAAAAAAAGAAAAAGTGGATAACCCTCGACCAAGTTCACATTACTCAAAAATGTTCTAAACTACTAACATATTTTAATGAAACAAACCATCTCAATTTGTCTGGCTTTATCTTATGGAAATAGAGAAAACTACATTCAAATCAGTCCATCGCTTCGGGAGATAAGATTCCACAAACATATACACAAAGCCACAGATAAACCGATAGGTACATACGTCAAACTTGTAATCCCTCTTCTTTCATTGGGGGTTAAAAATAAGTACGCACTAGTACCTAGATTATTTTCAAATTTTCGTCTGAGTTCGCTGTAACAGTCTGACCCTTAGGCCAAAATATTTCACGCGAAAAATATCCCACAAATATGTACTTCGAGTTCGGAAGTCGATACCTTTTCTTAAATAGATTATAGGATTAAGTTAAAATTAAACGGCTTCGTTCAAAACTGATCGCCAGTGCTGCTAGAGTTTCGAAATGATATTATTCGTAAATATTTTGTTAATTGGAGTCCATCGAGAGCGAATCTTTCTAAATTGAAACCAACGCCACCTGTAGAATTTATGACGAAGTTTCACAATATTACGTTAGCAGCGTCATGTAACAGTTTGACCCCTAGGCCAAATTATTTCACGCGAAAAATATTCCACAATTACGAACTTCGAATTTGGGAGATGATACCTTTTGTTAAATAGATTATAGGATCAAGTTATAATTAAACGGCTTTGTTCAAAACTGATCGATCACTGACGAGTTGCGAGAGATTCGTAATTATTTTGTTAGTTGGTGCCCATAAGGCGAATCTTTCCGATCTGTTCCGCAACTAACGCCATCTGTAGATTTCGATAGATACGATTTGACGAGGTCGCTCAATATCACGTTAACAACGTCATCTATGTGCGGAGTATGGTAACTGTTCTACAGTTCTCTCATGTTTGAAATGTGTTTATCTATTATTTGAGTGTTCTAAAATTATCTTTGTTTTAATACTTATAGGTTTAAATATTTATAGGTTTGTTGAAATCAAAAGAAATCATGTCAATGTGTATGGCTGTATGAATATAATTTGTGGCCACAAAGCTTAGAGAAAGAAAAAAAGTAAGCATGAGGCCTACCTCCTAAGGTGGGGTGGATTGATAGGCAAGGTCGAGTCGACACGAACCGTCGGGTTCCGTAGCTGTCTTTCACTATCCATAATTTAAAAGATGAGTAGTTTATGCTGTATTTAAAACATATTTTAGGACAGTAATTGCATCTAATTTCGATGTCATTCAATAGGTACCGATTAAAGGAATGACTGGTTGTCAAATGGGTACGTCGCGAGTAAGATTTGTTGATTGAGGGGTTTTCATGTTTCGCTGAAGGAACCCTGCAGGGTGGCGTGATCGCTGTGTTGTTTTTGTTCTCGAAAGATCGACAGATTTTTGGAATCGATATATAAGGGAGTGGAAGGTTCGATGGGGGCTTTTTTCTGTTCAACAGTCGACGAAGGCGGACGTCCGGGCTTCTACTCGATACATTTGGGGATTTTCCACTCAAGCTTTAGCTTTGGGGCAGTAGAAGAAGAGAAAGAAGAACAATCGGGGTTATTTTATAACGGGTCTTTGAGTTCGATTCAGTGAAGTACAAAACCAGGTATGTTAGTGTTCAAGAACAGTGATGAAAAATACTAATTGTTTGTTTTTGTTTCAGGGACCCCTTGGCAAGGCATTGCACACTGCCCTTGCTTATGCTTTCAGGTCCTACTAAGGTTGAAGACCTTAGGCCGTTTGATTCGGACAGCAAATGGCTGGATGTTACATAATATTCCATTATTAATCTTTTGTTCCGATTGGAATTAAGTAATTGTCTAGTATCTTTCTCTGGAATTTTTGTGTGACATTCATAGATCGTCTGACTTGGAATTTAGGCACTACGAAAGGATCTGGGATTCGTCAAGTGTTTCCACGCAAGGTTGCAAGGCCCTCGCCTTCGCTTCCCAACAGTAAGCCCCGTAGTGCCGAGGTTCCGAGGTCTTAGAACACAATGTATTCGGCATGTCCCCAGGCAGTATCATGTCGGATATTCTTAGAAATAGGTACAACTTCTGGCTACACTGGTCAGACCCACCACTGACTGGCCCAGGAGACGATAGGGAATATACCTTAGTGCTTGGTTGAGCGATCTCGGTCGCTATTCCAGTGCTGAAAGTTAGGTTTAGCTAGTCTTTATTCTAGTTATGCATAGGACTTATGTATGGGACACTTACATCACACTTACACAGTAAACGGGGAATTTATTTGCACAAGGAAATGCTTAGGCTTCGTCTATTGGGATAAAGAAAGGGGTAGGCCCAAAAGTAGTTCGCTTAGGTTATCTTTTAAATAAACAATAATCGACTCATCAAGTATTGTAGGAATTTAGGCGTAGATTAATATATTCATATTTCGTTATATATCCACTAAATAATCATTAAATCTGTAAAATAATACGGAATTCCTGAAGAGTTTTGGTTTCGGAGAATTTTATGAAATACGACCGATCTAATAGTGGTAGCATATTTCGCCGCGCGTTAAATAAGTTAAAGTTGCTAGTCTAGCGAACGTTCGACTTTACCGCGGAGTCAACCGACGGTCCCGGGTTCGATCCTCAGAGCGGAACATCATAAGTTTTAAATATGGAATTTTAAATTACTTTTTATGAAATTTCAGCCGCGTCACATTTAATACGGTTATTAATTATCGCTTATACGTACTTCAATCTTAGGTTGTCCTTTACTAAATTATCTAAAAGTAACGCGGTAGACGGCTTCTGTTTTGTACTATGTACAGTTATTATACTCTATTATTTGAAAAGGATTGAAACAATTACCGTATAAATCAATGTAATAAAGGAATAGATTTGAGAGAGATAGAGAGAGAGATGAGCGAGAGTGAGTGCGTTAGATGTACTAAAGATTTTCTAGTCCGAACGGATTTAGGGGCGAGAAATGAATATCATACATTCCTTCGTTGTCAATCAGTATGTACCTACGTGAGAAAGACAGAGCGTGCGTTTTTGGTCTATAGTATGGACGATGTTAGTGAGTATGTTATGTGTGTATGAGTGCGTGTCAGTATTAGTATGAGCGCGAATGTTAGTTGCCTTTAAGTAAATTAATAAAGTTGTAGGCCATTATTTGTATTAAAACAAGTAGGCTATTAGGAGTTGATGTGTTCTCACATCTTGAGAATAAATTTATAACGAGCATTTATTAATTCGCTATTTTGAACGTTTAGGGCTGTTTGGAATGAAATACTTTAGAAGTGGGATGACTTCATTGAGCATTGTAATTTGGATTTTAAATCCTTAAATTATTTTCTTTATAACTTTAATGTGTAGATATTACTTTAAAGATATTTATTAGAGATGGCATGGAACATGATTTTGATAAAATAATATTTAGTATCCTTCTTTCGGGTAGCATACGTGACAGATCGGGTTTTATGATTGGGGTCCTGTTGGAACACCAGTATTTTAGGGCTTAGTCCGCGCAATCCATTTATGGGTGAGTTGGTGTTATGGTGATGTGGAGAGATTACGGTCTTGAGATATCATTATAGCAGCTAACCTATCTGAATCTAAGGTATGTTGCGAAAACGTCCTAAAATCAGTCTTTTCTCTTCTAAATCATCTTAGAGCTTAGTCCGCGCAAGTCAATTTTTGGGCGAGTTGGTGTTATCGCGATGTTAATAGATTGCGGTCTTGAGACATCTGGATAGCAGCTGACCAGTCTAAACCTAATGCATGTTGCGAAAAGGTTCTAAAATGTATTGGCAAAGCTGGAGTCCGCATAGACAAGCTTTTGGGTGTACCGTTGTTATCGTGATATTGAGGGACTTCGGTCTTAAGATGTCCGGATAGCAGTCTGTCAATCCAAATTTATTGCACATAGCGAAAACAGCGATGTTAATGTTTGTTGTTTTGATGTTGAGGAAGCTCGCTTCCAATATAACGAGATAGCAGTTAGTCTTTCTGAATCCCATGGTTTTTGCAAAACCTTTCTAATACTTAGTGGTGTGCCGATGGGACAACTTTAATACGATCAAATCTGTACGTTGGAATTGCTTAGGACCAATGAATAAAGTTCATTGTTATTTACTTTCATAACTAGATGGTTCAACAGTATACAGACCCCTGATACAGTTGTAACACCAATAATATTCTATAACTAGAAATAAACTTTGGAGCTACCTTTCTATACCAATTGGAGTCCATCATTTGAAATATTTAATTGAGAGTACCTGAAATTACAGGCCTCAATTACCAGTTGTTTATTACAATATTAATTATTTATATAACTAATTTAAATTAGCCTTGAGCTATTTATCGATACTGAAGATATCTATAATTTGTACAACTTACTTACTTGGGAGATTTATATGAAGAACTTGATGTGATACATCAAATACATTTGGGACTACCAATTGAAATCATGATCCTGTTCGCCTGCTGTCTTTACATTATATCAAGGATTGAGTTTTGTACCCGTGACATGTTTGGCTGTGTGAGAAGCTGGCCGCTTCGTTCCTTACATGTAGGTTCCATTTCCGGAGCGGTGGTAGCCTAAAATATATCTGCACTACCTTACGGACTGACCTATGGGACTCTATCTCTTTTCCTTTAATGATTACTAAAATATTGTGGCTTTAGCCATTTGGAACAACACCATGGTTCTCTGGAACTTATCCATCACTGGATTTTGAAGAAATATTACAAACTGGAAACTTTATTATGCATAATCTGCATTTGTGTATGGAGCACTCTCTCCAGGGCTAACTGCCGATTCTATACTATTCTACCTATACTATATCTGTGCTGCTGAATTCGGGCCCTTTATTGTTGTCGAAGGAACACTGTTGTAGTCCGCCTTTGTATGCTTATGGGGTATCCAAATCTACATCGTCGAGTCTATTGGACCCTGCATACGCGATTGACTCAACCTGTGGTGTATCCTAAGACTTGTCATTATGCTCATGAGTAAGCTCTGGTACATGATATACGTTTCTACAACAAGAAGATGTGGAGAGACCTGGAGTAAGCTACATGCTTTATTGAATTAATCACACCTACAATTATTATATGGATATGATCCACAGGCATTGGTTGTTGTTGTTGTGCCCTCTTACATTATATATTATGAAATACTAATTGACTTGACAAAGACCTAGAATCTTGTGCCATCTCTTAAATGAAATATCAGGGTAGGATGAGGATGTCTCTGGTTGACTCATATAGTAAGCTGCGGAGTGAAGCATGGGCTACGAGTAGCGAAGTTCATGCTGGAGTCAGTTATCTGGCTTTGGAGCAGCTTACCCCTCCTCTAATGAGGGGGGCCCTGTTTGTTTTCCCTTGGACATAATATCCCTTACACGTAATATCTGTTTGTTTCCCTTGGACATAATATCTGTTTGTTTCCCTTGGACATAAAATCTGTTTGTTTTCCCTTGGACATAATATCCCTTACACGTAATATCTGTTTGTTTCCCTTGGACATAATATCTGTTTATTTTCCCCTTAGACATAATATCTATTCGTTTCCCTTGGACATAATATCTGTTTCTTTTCCCTTGGACATAATATCTGTTTGTTTCCCTTAGACCTAATATATGAATCTCAAATTTAGCTATAAAACTCTTGGCAAATTAATCTCTAGTCTAATTATCTCTTGTATTTATTTAATTATATAATTTCATACCTGTTTATACTTCTCCACTCTAAAAGCATCGGGGTTACTAACATCACAACGTAGAGTTCCATAGACGATCACAAATGGCCTTATTTAGTTTAAAACGTCGATAATAGATTCTATAGTCTTACGGTTTAGAAATGGTAGTTTTAGAGCTTAGGTTTCAGTGTGAATGAGCGTGTGTGTGAAAGTATGAGAGAGTCTGTTTTGCTGAAAGGGCGAACGTTACAATATTGGTAAGCGTGACCAGGATATTACCACTGCTATATCATCATCTGTTTTGTCATCATTATCACAAATATAATCGTCAACTGTGACGATATTTATACCATAAAAAACTTGTAATTTACACGAGGTTAGTGGCTTTCTTCAAGAGAGCTCAATTTGTTGTACGTGAATTGGAGAGAGTGGAAGTATTAAACAGGTTATTCTTAAAATTATAAACAAAATATTTGTATATCTTCTATATTGACATTATTTGTAATTCTGTTAGAGTAATGATAATAAATTTACAGCATTTCGGACAAATCAATAAGTCGTATAGGATGTTGCTCAATTGTCGTTTTTAGGCCCAATAACTGTTGAATTGTTTTGGAGGGAAAACGTGTGAAACGGTTTTTCGTTTAAATTGCTATGAGTGGCCATCATAGTTATTTGGTTTAGAGAAGCCGTAGATCGCAACCCTGTGAAATAATTTTCCTGGACAGGTGACCGAGTAAAGTTAGTTTTTAACTTAATTAAACCTAGTACAACGAAAACGTCATCAAAATTTACCAATTATTTACTTTATCGATCTCAATTACAGGAACTAGGTTGTACATGCTTTTAAAGGATAAGGAAAATAGCTCATATTAGAGACGGTCAATCGTAAACGTTTACAGGATTCACTCTTCTTACTTATCATTAGAGAATGTGTACATGTATGATTGTGATGGAATGAAGTTGGTACTAATTAAACTATATACAAGTTGACTTTTGAACACTTAGGTATTTGAAAATCACGTAATATTGTGACGCCAAAAGTTGTCATTAACGTCTTAAAATTCCTAAGGTGACCGACAGCATTCATAGGGTTAGCAATTCATTCGTTCCTTATATTTAGGTAGGAGGTTTGTCTTAAGCATATATGCTTTTTAGGTATTATACGGTTCCTCGCGCTTGTGAGTTCCGAGTATTTCTGGATAGTTCAAAAAATCATTCGTATGATCAGTTCTCAATTAATAAGAATCCTAGCGATCGTAATATACTTTTTAAGGTTCGCAGAATAGTCCTACCTTATAGACTTTCCTCTTGAGTCGCACTGTCTGTTGTTGGGGACCGCGTTGGGGTTCGTTGCGTGGTTTGATAGTTACTGCGTTGCGTTGTTAGTTATTGTGTTGTGTACTAAGTATGTATAGAAGTAGCGGTGAACACTTTATTTCCATTATTGGCCCATTTTCCTGTTGTCTGTTAGGCGAGAGTAACAATATAATCCAAACATAAATAAAGAAATACCATCAATGGACATTTTTACGTATAGGTATAGTGATTGTATGGGGGCCGGAGTTACTTAACGTATACGAGAGATGGCGCTACTGGTATTTTATATCGCGCTATTGACGCTTGCCATGACTTAAGAATATATATAATCGTAAAATTGGAGATAACTTTTATATACAGGCAAAATGCGAGGTGAAGGAGCTGCCAATTAGTGGCACTAATCTGAAACTTTTATCTTATAAAAATTTGAGATTGACACTTCACGTAATAAGTTTTATAAATTGTTTAGACAAATAAATTATTGGTGCATTTATGGATGTTCCAACTAAATTAAAATCTGTTTAAATTGTTTAAATCTGATGGTGTAAAATTCTATTAATTTCCAATGAATAGTCTCTTATATCATGGCTACGTGAAAATCGAAACAAATTATAAACACAGAAAATCTGCATAATTTAAAAGCATTTAGAAATGATTGGTTAATGCACAAATATGTTTAATGTTATATGTGGTCACATGTTTGTAGAAATACCAAAGTTTGTAGTATAAAACTCACCACTTAAACGAAACTTAGGTGCACGCGCATCATAGGTATTTCACGTATTTTATTTACTTTTCGTGGCGTTGGCTAGTCTTTACTTTGCTTGCTGTCTGTTACAAATTACAAAATATTCTCAGTGATTTAATTTTGTTTAAGTAATGAGTAAGGTGAAACCTCTAATCACTTTTGCAGCTAGTTCTCGCGTTGTAGTCTTTTTCTTGTCCCCTAGTTTGCCCAAAATATTGAAACTAACGAAAGTCGCAAGACATAGAATTGTCAGCAATCGGTGAACAAAGCATAAAGCGGTGAAGAATACTACTTACACTCATGATTCACGGGTGGATTCGAATGTGTCTTTAAAGGTAATTTAAATAGGTACTTATTAAACAATACTTTAGGTACCATTATCTGAACATTTAAAAAAATTTATGATCCTGAACTTTTTAGACATGCCCAGAATTGAAAAGTCTTTGACCTCTATGTAATTAGGCTATGCTGCTGTTTATTGTTGTTTGACTGAAATCCATATTGTATCATTTTTAACATTATTAGGTAGAAACATTTTTAACATATAGGTAATAAAACTTCATTATAATAAATTTTAATAAGTTTACAGATGCAAATCTAGACAGGTCTGGGAGGTTTCTTTTTATCCGCACGGTGTCTCTTGTGTAAGCTATTGTGCTGCCCCTATAGTTAACGCACGCTCCCTACGATCTTTAAAAATGCATTATTTGTTTTTGTTTTGCTTGTTGCGCAAAATGTAGTGGAAGATCTGGAGCTGGAATGGTTTTACCTACCAGTCAACTCAACCGCAACGTGTCTGTTTAACGTTATCTGTACTGCAGTTCGTCATACTTAACACATTTAAGTGTAGATTCATGTTCATTCAAAATAACTAAAGCTTTAGACTACACAGCTTACTACTAGGGCATTAAGTGACTTAAAAGTAGTGCTTTGGTATTAAAAAATTTGTTATTAGCAAACTAAATCAAACTCAGTTAAATATTTATGATAATTTTATAGAAAAATAAACGGTTGATTGAAGTCGGATAAACAATTGATTAAAATTATACCTTGAAACATTTTGGTTACTTTAAAAAATATTTAGATAAATAGTACTTAGACGAATTTTTATTCGCTTTTAATGTTCATAAAAATTCAGGGGCGATTGTAACAGTCTGACCCTTAGGCCAAAATATTTCACGCGAAAAATATCCCACAAATATGTACTTCGAGTTCGGAAGTCGATACCTTTTCTTAAATAGATTATAGGATTAAGTTAAAATTAAACGGCTTCGTTCAAAACTGATCGCCAGTGCTGCTAGAGTTTCGAAATGATATTATTCGTAAATATTTTGTTAATTGGAGTCCATCGAGAGCGAATCTTTCTAAATTGAAACCAACGCCACCTGTAGAATTTATGACGAAGTTTCACAATATTACGTTAGCAGCGTCATGTAACAGTTTGACCCCTAGGCCAAATTATTTCACGCGAAAAATATTCCACAATTACGAACTTCGAATTTGGGAGATGATACCTTTTGTTAAATAGATTATAGGATCAAGTTATAATTAAACGGCTTTGTTCAAAACTGATCGATCACTGACGAGTTGCGAGAGATTCGTAATTATTTTGTTAGTTGGTGCCCATAAGGCGAATCTTTCCGATCTGTTCCGCAACTAACGCCATCTGTAGATTTCGATAGATACGATTTGACGAGGTCGCTCAATATCACGTTAACAACGTCATCTATGTGCGGAGTATGGTAACTGTTCTACAGTTCTCTCATGTTTGAAATGTGTTTATCTATTATTTGAGTGTTCTAAAATTATCTTTGTTTTAATACTTATAGGTTTAAATATTTATAGGTTTGTTGAAATCAAAAGAAATCATGTCAATGTGTATGGCTGTATGAATATAATTTGTGGCCACAAAGCTTAGAGAAAGAAAAAAAGTAAGCATGAGGCCTACCTCCTAAGGTGGGGTGGATTGATAGGCAAGGTCGAGTCGACACGAACCGTCGGGTTCCGTAGCTGTCTTTCACTATCCATAATTTAAAAGATGAGTAGTTTATGCTGTATTTAAAACATATTTTAGGACAGTAATTGCATCTAATTTCGATGTCATTCAATAGGTACCGATTAAAGGAATGACTGGTTGTCAAATGGGTACGTCGCGAGTAAGATTTGTTGATTGAGGGGTTTTCATGTTTCGCTGAAGGAACCCTGCAGGGTGGCGTGATCGCTGTGTTGTTTTTGTTCTCGAAAGATCGACAGATTTTTGGAATCGATATATAAGGGAGTGGAAGGTTCGATGGGGGCTTTTTTCTGTTCAACAGTCGACGAAGGCGGACGTCCGGGCTTCTACTCGATACATTTGGGGATTTTCCACTCAAGCTTTAGCTTTGGGGCAGTAGAAGAAGAGAAAGAAGAACAATCGGGGTTATTTTATAACGGGTCTTTGAGTTCGATTCAGTGAAGTACAAAACCAGGTATGTTAGTGTTCAAGAACAGTGATGAAAAATACTAATTGTTTGTTTTTGTTTCAGGGACCCCTTGGCAAGGCATTGCACACTGCCCTTGCTTATGCTTTCAGGTCCTACTAAGGTTGAAGACCTTAGGCCGTTTGATTCGGACAGCAAATGGCTGGATGTTACATAATATTCCATTATTAATCTTTTGTTCCGATTGGAATTAAGTAATTGTCTAGTATCTTTCTCTGGAATTTTTGTGTGACATTCATAGATCGTCTGACTTGGAATTTAGGCACTACGAAAGGATCTGGGATTCGTCAAGTGTTTCCACGCAAGGTTGCAAGGCCCTCGCCTTCGCTTCCCAACAGTAAGCCCCGTAGTGCCGAGGTTCCGAGGTCTTAGAACACAATGTATTCGGCATGTCCCCAGGCAGTATCATGTCGGATATTCTTAGAAATAGGTACAACTTCTGGCTACACTGGTCAGACCCACCACTGACTGGCCCAGGAGACGATAGGGAATATACCTTAGTGCTTGGTTGAGCGATCTCGGTCGCTATTCCAGTGCTGAAAGTTAGGTTTAGCTAGTCTTTATTCTAGTTATGCATAGGACTTATGTATGGGACACTTACATCACACTTACACAGTAAACGGGGAATTTATTTGCACAAGGAAATGCTTAGGCTTCGTCTATTGGGATAAAGAAAGGGGTAGGCCCAAAAGTAGTTCGCTTAGGTTATCTTTTAAATAAACAATAATCGACTCATCAAGTATTGTAGGAATTTAGGCGTAGATTAATATATTCATATTTCGTTATATATCCACTAAATAATCATTAAATCTGTAAAATAATACGGAATTCCTGAAGAGTTTTGGTTTCGGAGAATTTTATGAAATACGACCGATCTAATAGTGGTAGCATATTTCGCCGCGCGTTAAATAAGTTAAAGTTGCTAGTCTAGCGAACGTTCGACTTTACCGCGGAGTCAACCGACGGTCCCGGGTTCGATCCTCAGAGCGGAACATCATAAGTTTTAAATATGGAATTTTAAATTACTTTTTATGAAATTTCAGCCGCGTCACATTTAATACGGTTATTAATTATCGCTTATACGTACTTCAATCTTAGGTTGTCCTTTACTAAATTATCTAAAAGTAACGCGGTAGACGGCTTCTGTTTTGTACTATGTACAGTTATTATACTCTATTATTTGAAAAGGATTGAAACAATTACCGTATAAATCAATGTAATAAAGGAATAGATTTGAGAGAGATAGAGAGAGAGATGAGCGAGAGTGAGTGCGTTAGATGTACTAAAGATTTTCTAGTCCGAACGGATTTAGGGGCGAGAAATGAATATCATACATTCCTTCGTTGTCAATCAGTATGTACCTACGTGAGAAAGACAGAGCGTGCGTTTTTGGTCTATAGTATGGACGATGTTAGTGAGTATGTTATGTGTGTATGAGTGCGTGTCAGTATTAGTATGAGCGCGAATGTTAGTTGCCTTTAAGTAAATTAATAAAGTTGTAGGCCATTATTTGTATTAAAACAAGTAGGCTATTAGGAGTTGATGTGTTCTCACATCTTGAGAATAAATTTATAACGAGCATTTATTAATTCGCTATTTTGAACGTTTAGGGCTGTTTGGAATGAAATACTTTAGAAGTGGGATGACTTCATTGAGCATTGTAATTTGGATTTTAAATCCTTAAATTATTTTCTTTATAACTTTAATGTGTAGATATTACTTTAAAGATATTTATTAGAGATGGCATGGAACATGATTTTGATAAAATAATATTTAGTATCCTTCTTTCGGGTAGCATACGTGACAGATCGGGTTTTATGATTGGGGTCCTGTTGGAACACCAGTATTTTAGGGCTTAGTCCGCGCAATCCATTTATGGGTGAGTTGGTGTTATGGTGATGTGGAGAGATTACGGTCTTGAGATATCATTATAGCAGCTAACCTATCTGAATCTAAGGTATGTTGCGAAAACGTCCTAAAATCAGTCTTTTCTCTTCTAAATCATCTTAGAGCTTAGTCCGCGCAAGTCAATTTTTGGGCGAGTTGATGTTATCGCGATGTTAATAGATTGCGGTCTTGAGACATCTGGATAGCAGCTGACCAGTCTAAACCTAATGCATGTTGCGAAAAGGTTCTAAAATGTATTGGCAAAGCTGGAGTCCGCATAGACAAGCTTTTGGGTGTACCGTTGTTATCGTGATATTGAGGGACTTCGGTCTTAAGATGTCCGGATAGCAGTCTGTCAATCCAAATTTATTGCACATAGCGAAAACAGCGATGTTAATGTTTGTTGTTTTGATGTTGAGGAAGCTCGCTTCCAATATAACGAGATAGCAGTTAGTCTTTCTGAATCCCATGGTTTTTGCAAAACCTTTCTAATACTTAGTGGTGTGCCGATGGGACAACTTTAATACGATCAAATCTGTACGTTGGAATTGCTTAGGACCAATGAATAAAGTTCATTGTTATTTACTTTCATAACTAGATGGTTCAACAGTATACAGACCCCTGATACAGTTGTAACACCAATAATATTCTATAACTAGAAATAAACTTTGGAGCTACCTTTCTATACCAATTGGAGTCCATCATTTGAAATATTTAATTGAGAGTACCTGAAATTACAGGCCTCAATTACCAGTTGTTTATTACAATATTAATTATTTATATAACTAATTTAAATTAGCCTTGAGCTATTTATCGATACTGAAGATATCTATAATTTGTACAACTTACTTACTTGGGAGATTTATATGAAGAACTTGATGTGATACATCAAATACATTTGGGACTACCAATTGAAATCATGATCCTGTTCGCCTGCTGTCTTTACATTATATCAAGGATTGAGTTTTGTACCCGTGACATGTTTGGCTGTGTGAGAAGCTGGCCGCTTCGTTCCTTACATGTAGGTTCCATTTCCGGAGCGGTGGTAGCCTAAAATATATCTGCACTACCTTACGGACTGACCTATGGGACTCTATCTCTTTTCCTTTAATGATTACTAAAATATTGTGGCTTTAGCCATTTGGAACAACACCATGGTTCTCTGGAACTTATCCATCACTGGATTTTGAAGAAATATTACAAACTGGAAACTTTATTATGCATAATCTGCATTTGTGTATGGAGCACTCTCTCCAGGGCTAACTGCCGATTCTATACTATTCTACCTATACTATATCTGTGCTGCTGAATTCGGGCCCTTTATTGTTGTCGAAGGAACACTGTTGTAGTCCGCCTTTGTATGCTTATGGGGTATCCAAATCTACATCGTCGAGTCTATTGGACCCTGCATACGCGATTGACTCAACCTGTGGTGTATCCTAAGACTTGTCATTATGCTCATGAGTAAGCTCTGGTACATGATATACGTTTCTACAACAAGAAGATGTGGAGAGACCTGGAGTAAGCTACATGCTTTATTGAATTAATCACACCTACAATTATTATATGGATATGATCCACAGGCATTGGTTGTTGTTGTTGTGCCCTCTTACATTATATATTATGAAATACTAATTGACTTGACAAAGACCTAGAATCTTGTGCCATCTCTTAAATGAAATATCAGGGTAGGATGAGGATGTCTCTGGTTGACTCATATAGTAAGCTGCGGAGTGAAGCATGGGCTACGAGTAGCGAAGTTCATGCTGGAGTCAGTTATCTGGCTTTGGAGCAGCTTACCCCTCCTCTAATGAGGGGGGCCCTGTTTGTTTTCCCTTGGACATAATATCCCTTACACGTAATATCTGTTTGTTTCCCTTGGACATAATATCTGTTTGTTTCCCTTGGACATAAAATCTGTTTGTTTTCCCTTGGACATAATATCCCTTACACGTAATATCTGTTTGTTTCCCTTGGACATAATATCTGTTTATTTTCCCCTTAGACATAATATCTATTCGTTTCCCTTGGACATAATATCTGTTTCTTTTCCCTTGGACATAATATCTGTTTGTTTCCCTTAGACCTAATATATGAATCTCAAATTTAGCTATAAAACTCTTGGCAAATTAATCTCTAGTCTAATTATCTCTTGTATTTATTTAATTATATAATTTCATACCTGTTTATACTTCTCCACTCTAAAAGCATCGGGGTTACTAACATCACAACGTAGAGTTCCATAGACGATCACAAATGGCCTTATTTAGTTTAAAACGTCGATAATAGATTCTATAGTCTTACGGTTTAGAAATGGTAGTTTTAGAGCTTAGGTTTCAGTGTGAATGAGCGTGTGTGTGAAAGTATGAGAGAGTCTGTTTTGCTGAAAGGGCGAACGTTACATCGCCCCTGATTTGAATGTACGTACATGGGCCATTTGACTTTATTAAACCCTGTCAGCATCACGCTTCAGTGCTCAAACGAGTTAGATGAGTAGCAGAGTGTACCCTAAAACCACTACAATAGCTGATGTTATGTTTATAGCGTCTAGCTTATTACTATAGGTACTCAATCTACTTTAGGTCATGCATGCCTGCATAAATCTGTTCGTTGAATTGAATTCTAATATGGTCCGTCCATTCCGCAGATTACTGTTTATAAGTACTAGGAAATGAAATCTTAGATATGTTACAAAAGTACAATCATCTCTGAGATAATAATTAGTGTGAGCTAATAACTAAAACTATAATTTAAATCATAATTATGTTACAAAGGTACACGTAGCTATTTTAACTGGGCTAAGAAAGATTGTAATATAATTTGTAGTGCAATTGGTACTGGTACTATCGAAAACTTTAATAGTTGTACAAATATTTGTTTAAAATCTTTATTAGACAATAACACAATTGGTGGACTTAAAGCCATTAAGGCTCTTCTAGGCAACCAGTAGACCACGCAGAAAGTGAGTAAGTAGGTGATTTATGGAGCGTGATAATAAATTGTAATTTACCTAAATACAATACACTAAATAGGTACATAAAAAAATAAAATTACTAAAAACCAAATTTGTATTTTATTGTTAGGGTAAAGGTGTGTCCAAACATAGAGCGGCAAGTGTGCGCGGCAGCCACGCGCGGCGTGCCGCGCTTTGTTTGGACAACAACCGCGCGCGAACGTTGCGTTGAGCGGCAAGTGTGCGCGGCTGCCGCGCGCGGCGTGCCGCGCTGTGTTTGCACAGGCAGTTATCGTTCGTCCGTAATCCTGTCTGGATGTGTTTGCGCTTCTCAAAAATGGACAATGAAACATCAATTAGATTAACTGAAATAATATAATATATGGCTCATAGTTGTGGGCTATGTAACTATTCAAACTCTTCCAAGGACACTCTTAATTGTAGTTTTGGTTCAGACTGAATTCAAATGCGCGGCGTGTCTCGCAAGTGCCGCGCAATATTGCCGCGCAAACATTCGTCAATAGTCCTAACTAGAGCGCGGCAGGATTGTTTCCTGGACATGCCGCGTGTTGCTGCCGCGCACGTGCCGCTCTATGTTTGGACACGCCTTAAGATACAAATGCTACAGAATGGCTAAAAAGGCTACAAATGATTCGGATATTTAATACTTTTTGTGAAATGTAAAATAATTTAGGTATCAAGACTTAAAAGGTCTAAATGGACAGACAAGCTTTGTAATAACATTTAAAAGCTCTATATTTACAAAAATAATGGTTGAAGTACTTTCGTCTAATATTTTAAAACACATTTGACTTTATTTTTAGTACTTTCCTAATGGCACGATTGCAATTACAACGATATTGATGTTAATAATAACTTCCTATATGTCAACCGAAATGTCTACTGCATAATTGAACATCGATTGTCTGATAAAGGTAGTATTTATGGCTGTAATATTGATTTAGTTTTTGTGTTTGAGTAGGCACACACCCACACCATTTAACAAGCCATTATCTAATAATAATTGTTGTTTGACGTAGGACGGTGTTATGAAATATCATTATAGTTCAATGTATTACTAATTTCGAAACACATTTTCAATTGTTCATAATTGATTTGATAAGTGTATGTTGGTTATCGGGCATTTTCATAATTTGTACCTAACACGATATGACAAAAATGTTACGTAACTCGTCTAGGAAATTTAAAGGTTTCGCAACAACCTTTCCTTTTGGGCTTCGCCGCAGTGGGCGTAAAAAATAACGACCTGCAGCTTAAACTTTGTAATCAGAAAATAATTTAAGTCATTTCAAGATCTTGACATTTTTTAGTTTAAGTACCTACATTACTTTTAAAAAAATCCGTTTTTGACATTTTTGAACTCTGTTCTAATGAACCTCAAGATAGCACTTACTACTTTTACTGGCCGAAAGGTGATGTCTAAATCATTACAGCCTATAGGACTATAGGATATAATAGGACTTAGGGCCTCTCCCACAAAAGGGGAGGATAATTTCCACGCTTGGCAGGCAGGTTGGAGATCAAGGTTTTAAATATAACAATGGATAACGCTGCTGCCCATTTTCCAGCCTACGGAGACTCTATATCTTTTGCCTCGAAAACATTAGTCGTCTTGTACGACACCCACGAGTATAAGGGTTGGTGCTATTTTACTCTGCCGTATCCGTAGTATCCTACACGGCTTATTTAAATATCCGACTAAAACCACCCCAACGTCTCACAATCCTTTTTTCGCATTGGAGTCGTTAAAGGGTGAAACGCAATAACCTCGTTTCATTTTGGAATAAAACTTACGAACCCATAAAACCTCAAACCATTTTATTATTTTCTCTCCAGATTTATTCATGAAAATACAGCTGTAAACCATCACAGTAAAACCGTAAGCGCAATACGGTGATCAGATTTGATATAAAACATTCTATACAACTCTAACGGGAGGCAGTTCATGCAACATATATATACGGAAGCCTTAAATTTAAGACCACTCTGTCGTGGGAGATGTTAGAACTAGTTCTCACTTAACTTGTGACAATATAGTTTGTGCATTTTAAGGAAGTTTGGAGCATAAATGTACTAGATACGATATTAACAACTTTAAGACCATCACTAAATTTGGCAGTTATGTGAGATCACGAAGTGGCAAATTTACAATGTACCCCTTTTTAAAGAATTATGAAAGAAAAGCTTCAAAGATCAGAACCGGCATAGATTGCCTCCTCCCACATTTTTGTTGCCTGCAACTTAAATGCATGAATCGTAGATGTTATGGGCGACAGTTACTTGCTTACCATCAGGTGTGCTGTCTGCTCGTCGATCACTGCCCCTCCTAAAAATTTAAGCTACGAATAGGTAATACTCTTCTTCTTACAAAAATGAATTGTGTTTCAATAGAAAAAAGACAAATAAATTGAGCACGAACGATAACGACATATACCTAATATGGACGCGTTAGTTGTCTTTCCTTCACAATAGTTTCCATTGGCAGCATGTTAGTTCCTTTTTACGCCAAATACAGTATCATCATTGTCACATCATTTGCGATTCACATCAGAGCCTTCCATAACCTGGACCAGGATCAGAACATCTAGCTACATAGTTTTTCTAGAAGGAGTCGTTGTCATCAGATACGACGAGGAGGACCATATATGCTTACACTATACTATATCGTCGTTACCGCTTTATATAAATGTAGGGTAGACCGGGGTATTTCTTTTTTATAATTGTAGCGTTAATTACTTCGTATAAAAGTAAAAAGAACCTTAGGCCTGCGGATCTCTATGGCCTCAAACTAACCGCCGTTAGTTGATGCGATGCGATCCATCACGTCGCTGGGTTCCGCAGCACTAATGGCGATGCATTTACGGCGGGAGCCAGTCTCTGTATACAGCGGATCATCCCATTTGTTCTCTTGGCTCGAAGGACTTACCACGTCTCGCGATGCTGTATTGATTCAGTCCATGAAAGGCCATGCCGTGTGAAGAGGAAATGAAAATGAAATATGTATCGATGTTATGTCGGTAGTGAGCGTCGGTGGCCGAGGGGTTAGCGAGAGGTATCGGGTTCTAATCCCACTGCGTCCATGTACCAATGACTCTTATCTAAAATACTAACTGACGCTCTTACGGTGGAGGGAAACATCGTGATGAAACTTGCACGTCCAGGCGACTGGATGTGTAACCATGATCCAATCTGGTCAGGTTCCCCAGGTAGCAGGATCATGGAGGTCAGATGGCAGTCGCTCCACTGTAATTACCTGACCTACCAAATCCTGTATCATGGTCAAGGCGGACCCCGGGCCCTCGTGCGCGAGAGCACAACCGGTACATTAACGCCATGATGATTTATTTCATTTATTTACACACAGAGCCCCAAAATAGACACGGAAACTTATAACATCCCTCGTTTTCCGTCGGTGGTTAGACATAGACTCTAATAGAATTAATTAAGAGCCTATTTTAGTAGGCACTAGGTCACAACAAGTTTGCACTAAACACGGGGTCAGTTACAGGAAGCTTAGAGGAAGTTTATTGGTAACTTAAGCGGCCTTTGACCAGTACTAAGGCTTCTATGTAGCAGAAGTTATAATTAGAAAGTTAGTGTTTCACTTGATTACTTTATGGGAATTTAAGGCCTACGTACGTAAATATAAGAAAAAAAATTAAAGATGTTACAATGATTGTTGCAAAAATATGTGGTTTAGGGTTGCGTACTCGGAGGGGGCAAAGTATTACTTAGCCTTAGCTTTTTGCCCGTCTGTCTGTTATAGACCTGTAACTTTAGAATCGTAAGAGTACTTGAAGTAGTAAATACTTGATATTTTCGTGGAACAATGTTACTTTTGCTATAACAACAAAAAATATAGAATATTAAAAGTAGTTGCGGCTAGGTATGGAACGTGTTTTTTCGACTGATGTTTTTCCTGAGCGCCACAACTTGGGTATCTGACAAGAGTGAATATGCTCCACCGTAGACTGGATTGCACTGCATCAGGTATGTTGGCAGTCAAATACCTGACTATTTTCTATACAAAAATCTCTAACGTAACAACGGTTATGCTTTTAGCCCATCTTGCACCAAATTCTTAAACACGTTTAATGACGCTAACATTTTTTGGTTTAAGTATTAGCTTAAATGCGTTTAAAAATCTGTTGTGCCGCCCTTAAATATTAAAATTTGTATTTATGTAGTGCTAATACTAGCGTATAACCGGTCAAACGTGAGTCGGGTTCGCGTACAAGGGTTTCGAAATTAATTCAATTTCGAAGTTATTGGTACTTACCTATGGACCGGACCCTCCTAATGCGAGTCCAACTTGCACTTTATCTTACTTAAAATTGCATCATAATTAAAATTGGAATATTCTTTTCATAACTAATAGGTATGCAAGCATTTATACAGGTAGGTAGGAGGAGCGATCTTACTTATTCAAATTCCCAGTAATGTCTTTTCGAGTCCATTGATAGCATTATCAAAATAACTACCTTCCATTTATTAACATTCAAATTCCACGTACAACGCCTCTGCGCCAAAAATAGAACACCTTTAATTCTTTGTCCCCGAAAACAGCCTTAATCTGAAGATGAAACACAACCGCGCATTTTCTAGCCACTTAATCCTTTCTTAATTTCATTAGATCGACTGACAAAGATTAACGACCGGTACAATAGCGTGGCCAAATTAAACAATTCCAATTTATCCCGGGATACCCGGTTAGCCGGCTAGTTAGTCGAAGGTGAAGCGAGGCTAATTGCTCAAGTTTTCTAATTAAAATTAACTCCAAGCAGTAAGCTTGAATATCTGGCGAGCTCGGGACGAGCTGAAAAGAATAGTTTTAATGTATGAATTATTTCGGAACTAAACTTGGGGCAGTGCCAAGTTTGCTTGAAACGGATTGCGTGGAGGAGTTCGCGGATATTCGCAGATTTCTTTGGGGTTGAATTGCATTCTTATTAAGAGGAAATAATTGTTGTCTGCGTCATTCAGTACAATTTTAGCTCTAAGACAAATACCTCTTCATCATCCAGTCAGCCGCGTGATATAATTTTTTTTGATAATTTTAATTGTTCATTATCATCAACAGTTTCCAAAAATCTCAGGGTCTCCTGGTATGGCAGTCGCTCCACTGTAATGATCTGATCTGCCAAACCCTGGATCATGATCAAGGCGGACCCCAGCTTTCGTGCTCAGTGTAACCGGGACATTGACTAAGATGATTATTTATTATCAACAGTCCGCAACAGATTACTAAACTAAATAAAAGTAATCTTTAGCCTCCGGCACATTCCTCCTTCACGATAGTTTCATTTGGAATTACACATTGGCTTCTCCCGAAATTCAATGTGGTTACAACACGTCTTAACCCAATTTTACGCGGACCTGTTGCGGCCGAAAACTATCAACTATGAAACTGTCGTTGATATTTCGGTCAACTGACATTATTTTATTTAAAATACAAGAAACTGTTATAATCTTTTTTATTTCGTTAAATTGTAACGTATACGACTATGTATTGGGACATAGCCTTCCGTTTGTTCCGTGTACGAGTGCCAACGGAAAAAGGGAGAAATTGTAGTATTGCGGCGTACGCCATGCCGAGAGGACTCCACTAGTAGTCTCAGACTTCGGAGAAAACAACTGAGAAGGTGTTCAGTGCACCAACGGAGCCCAGCGTTGCTCTGATGACGTCATCACGGATCCTAGTGATTATGATTCCGCCTGGACATTACTGAGATAGCAATGCGTAAAATAAAATTAGTACTAACACTTCGTCTTTTAAGATTATTACTAACAAAACAGGGCTTATTAATTTTTTTTTAACTTTGCAATACTAATGCCTGAAATAACCGATTTATTATTATTAAATCTTAACAATTATAGCTATAGTTAACCGCTTACAAATTAGTTCTGACCGAGATATCAATGTCCGCCTATCAACTTTACCTACAGCCCAAGTCCAATACAGCTTAACCGATGCAGAGACTACATGCGTAACATATCTACTATGATTCTCGGTAATTAGTCATATCAAATGGACCATCTGCCCGGCTGTGTAATCGCCTGACCCGAGATATCGTTTAACACCAATTTAAGTGTCAAATGTTTTAGGTCTTTATCCAGGCGGATACCACCTGCTTAGGTGATTCATGAAAGTACGTTTGGAGCTATAAAATGTGTTGGTCCATGACGCGCATGAACTACTACAATGTCATATATTTAATTTTTAGTATATATTTTATATGTTTTAGCGAATAGGTATATGTAGTAAATATATGTTTATAGATATATTTGTATTGTAACTGTAAATATTTTATGTGTATAATAAATTAATTCAATTCTTACTCTAATTTAAATTAGTATTACTTATGTTTGTGTTTCGAATCGCCTAACTACTAAGGTTTTTAAAATCTATAGTTTAGGAATCAGAGATTGTCATGAATTTAGTTTAAAATCTTGATTCTATATGCATTTATTTTTATTTCGAATAATATTTCACACAGTAATCGTTACCAATAACTACGTTAAGTTTGATGCACATAGCGGAAGATCTTTATTATAATAGATCTTTCGGTATAAAATTGCCGTTTTTTTTTCGTAAGTGTACATTGGCTCAAATATTTATTATTGTACATAACAGATCAAAATTGATTTCGAAAATAAAGTAAGGTTAGATGCCAGTTAATGTACTTAAAATGAAATGAAAAGTTATGTCTTAAATTTTTATAAGGGTTTGAAAATATTCCTTTTCATACCTATGTAATTTTATTACTACGAATAAATGAATATGAATATGAATATGAAGAAGTTACTTATCAAAATGAAATGTTATGCACCAGTTAGCTGAATATCATCTGATTATGCCTACAAATAAAGTTTCAATGTTATCGGATTTGTGATTTATAAGAAATTGAAATCTGCTATTAGGTATGAAAATTACATTTTCGAATCTCTGTAAACATTCTACTACACAGCGGGACCTTTTTATTTTCCGGTGATATAAGGTAGCGTTATGTCACTTGGGAATAAAAGTGAAAATCAGTTAAGTAGTTTTTGAGTTTATCCATTAAAAACTAACAAATCTTTTCTCTTCATAATATTATTAGTATTAGTAAAGATATAGAAGCAGCATTTTCCATTGTTATATTTAATGACTGCGATCTCCAACCCGCCTGCCATGCGTGGAGATTATGGCAATAGCCTTTCGTGGTAGAGGCCCTGAGTGCTGCAGTGGACTGTTACGGGCTGTGATGATGATAGATATAGAGACGCGAGCGACAGAGACGATGCTCTACGAAGCCGAACTAACCAAACATTCTATAAGTATTATTATATTACCGTAATATATTTAGGTACCCAGAGCACAATTCCACTATCGCACCACCCGCCGTGGGCTGGGTACTCATCCCCACTACGTAGACCCTCTGTTAGTCACCACACGAAGGTTCGCAAGAACGTTTCTCGCTCGTACGATTCGGATGTGGAATGAGCTTCCAGTCACAGTGTTTCCTTTGGACTATGACATGGGATCGTTCAAGAGGTATATTAGAGGTCTCTTTAGAGGCGGGCAACGCATTGGAGACTCCCCTGGTGTTGCTGATGCCCATAGGCGGCGGTGACCACTTTCCATTAGATGGCCCCCTTACCTGTTTGTCTGACGTATAATATAAAAAAAAAGAATAAACAACGTAAGCCAAGTTGAGTGATATAACAACGCGTTCAGGGGGATAGTGTGGCTGACGCGGTGGTACAGAGTATCCATCATGTTCGCGAAGGCTGAAACGGCATCATCGTTGGCGCATGGCAGCAGGCTATGCCGCAGCTCCAACACCGCCTGAGCGTGCTGGCCGGACGGTGGGACTCGCCCATTCTGCAGGTATGGATGGGGTATCACTCATCATATTACCATATCAGGCGGAAGACATCCTCTACTGGGCAGAAACCTCCCCTAGAGATCTCCACAAAGACCGTTCTTGTGCCTTCCGTATCCAGCTCGTATCTGCGATCTTTACTAGATAGTCGGCCCGGCTACCCACGCTGCGTCTTCGCTGCTGCTTCTTGGGGTATCACTAATTGTAATAAAAAATGACTGGCACCGCATCCGTTTTTAGCTTTTTGGTAAAAACGAACAATGGAGCTATGTTTTCTGAATAAACAAATATTTATTTATTATTATAGGCCTCCAAAAAGCACCACTCCATTGCTCTTATTAACAACGTACGGCCTCTCAGTCCTAGAAAATAACCAAATTGCCGTGGTAACACTGATAGCTAGTTACTCCGAGTATCATACGCAGGCCACCCTGTCCACCTAACGAACCACGTAACAAGACAGTTCACTCGGACGTAGATGCTGCACTCTGCTTTAATAAATTCAATCACGGTTGCGTTGTCCGCTCCGTGGTTTAAACTGGCGTAGATTGTGCGGGGTTACGTCTATTTGCGTTAACTTCTGACTGTGCCAGGCCTTGTGAATTAATAGGGAATCCAACTGGATATTCTACGTATATGTATACTTATATCTTTGAATATTGGAAGGATGTGAGCCCCGGGGATTATAAGGAGATGAAGAGGTTGGCAGACAGGAGAGAAGAGTGGCGATTGCTCCACCGACAAACGTCATACTCATTAATATATGATAATGATGTGTCTATTGGTACTTTACAATCGCGAGACGATTTACGATTTTGTTTTTTGACATTCCATACAGGTCTTGTGGTGTCTGGAGAGTAAAATATAGCGTCAGCCTCTTTTACTTATTCAACGCACGATGGAAATTGGATCGTGATCATTGCAGTAGTCACCATCTAGGTGTCACTCAGGTAATTTATGTCTATGAATTGTTGTTCATACTTTATTACATTACAGGTTATTTTCCTATTGATATCCTGCGACGACAAACGACTGATGCATCTGATTAAGATCAGGTAATCGACAACAGCGTTTTCCGTTGTATATTTTTTATTTTTGATCTCCATTAGAGCCTATGTCTACGCTTTTAAATGATAAACGCACAGCAACCACCGCACTGCGTCCCCGCAGTTACCGAACAACAAAATCGCCCAGCGACCGAATAGCGTCCTCGCAGCTTACAGTGACCTAATAGCTTTGAGTCTGCACGGATGCTACGCGGTGACTAGATGGACGCTAATATTCTGTTCCGATGTTACAAGTACGTGGATTTGCGAGCAGATAATAAAATAAGCTTTCATGACCCAAAACTGCAATTGCATTTGGGTTACCGCGCGCAGAAAACGTATGACTGTAAGGGCTCTTATTATATTCCATCTACTATTTAATAATGTTGAGGTGGCTCAGCTGTGTATTTACACATTAGTCGTTGTAAGACATCAGTCATAAATGTGTAGCTTCCACTGTAACATAACTCAAAACTACAAAACTACACGAGCTAGGACTTACAAAATTTAAAGATACCGCCTCGAGAGCTGCGATCCATTTTAAGTTAACAGAAAATACGAGCAACAGGTACCTCATCTGTTTTAAAGTTGTTCCATATTTAAACAGGCTAAAGTCGTGTCTCCAAGCCGAATGACGTCACATCGGTTCACGGCTTGCACTCAGAGCTTGTAAGCAGCTGCGTATTCTGTGTTTACGAAGTTCAAACAACGAACGCTGTTTGGATTCATGTACTTGCTCATTAACGTTACCCGAATAATACAGCTTCGCTATCAAAGCACCTAGTAATTACATTAACATAAGGATATATACAAATTACTATCGTTACCAGGTAATCAACCTAAGAGTGTCAGTGGCCTGATAGCTAGCGGGTCAGACTCAGCAATAGTACCGACATATACCAATCACTTTTCCTGAGTTGTGTACTATTAAAAAGCTGTTTAAGAGTGAGTGAGAATGTGTGATACAATTTAACAATAACTGCACTCTTTTTTGACTAAACAAAAAACGTGTCATCTCTAAAGTCCAAAGTCAAATCAGTCATAGTGATGGCCCGTGTCCTCGATTGTCTATCTAACAGTATATTAATTGGAATACTAACTCTTACGGTGAACATGCTAGTGAACATCATGAGGAAATCTCAGGTGACTGAATGTCCAACCATGATTTAATCTGGTAAGTTTCCCCTGTTAATTCCAAACATCTTGTCATAACAGACATCTATTTTTAAACGATACTTCCTTAAATACTTCCATACCTCAACATTAATGCGATGACACTAACATTATTAAGCGCAAGTTTATCAAATGCGACGCATAGTTTCTCATCCAGTATCCACTGTAGTGAGCAAACTAAGCTCGAGCTAGCATCGGACATACATATAAATTAGTATTATCGTGCTGCGAAGTGTTGTCTCCCGCAATGTACGGTTTATGAAGTCAAAATGTCCGGTTGCTTGGTCTCCATAATTCATAGAGGATTCCATTCAAACTGGAGCTCTAATCGGATGCTGTGCCTTTCAGGACACAAGGCGTTTTGAGACTATTGCTTGCAATGATAATGATCTACCTATACCAAAAAGTTTGATATACCATGATCTATGATATATTTATACATAGTATAAAATACGTTTGTCGCCGTCTGTCCCTATGTATCTATATATATGCATATATGTACGCTTAGATCTTTTAAACAACGCAAGGAATTTTAATGCGGTTTTCAAGAATAGATAGAGTCATTCAAGAGAATACCACTACCGCCATGTATAAATGACACTTTTCTGAGTTATGTACATTAGTTGAACAATAACCGATGCTCGGTGAGGGAAAACATAGTGATTAAACCTGCACATTCTGGCGACTGAATCATGATTCAATATGGTCAGGCTCTCCTGGTAGCAGGGTCATAGAGGTCAGATGGCAGTCATTCCACTGTAATTACCTGATCTGCAAAATCCTGGATCATGGTCAAGGTGAACCCCGGGCACTCGTGCGCGAGAGCACAACCAGGGCATTAACGCCAAGACTATTGTTTATTTTTTAAACGACATATTTTGTTTAGTAGTTCAGATTATTAATAATGTATGTGTAATGGTTGTAAAATGTGCGAGCCAAAAAGATTCACGAATTGGTCAAGTAGTAGACAGTTTTTAATTTTGTCTATAGCCTTCTTTCGGGTATAAATATTACCCAAGTTAGTCACTGAACCAAGTTATTTCCTCTTTGGCTTCCGGACGGCTCATACAAATTAACTCGCGAATTTGAAGCGTTTGCCCCAAGAGCATTACGACCTCAGTTGCGTCTAATTTCATTCCACCGGATCTATGTACACATTTATTACCGTTGTTGGCATAATGACTAGAGGTAGAGAGGTACCGGGTTCAATCCCCAGTATCTGCCTGTATACCTCGGGAAAAGGCATGTGGGAGCGTATGTTTGTATGGATTTCGTGTTCAGATTAATTATTTTGAAATTTAGAAAGCACCGCCATTGGAAAGTTAAAAGATCTGTATTTTTTCGGATTCGAATCGTCTGTTGTACGTAAGAAGGCACTTCGTAACGAACAGTCTCTCTATTTTCGTTTTAGGTCTATGATCGCTTACCGCATTAATTTGAAAATCATCATCATCATCATCACAGCCCGTAACAGTCCACTGCAGGACTTATGGCCTCTCCCATGAAAGGGGAGGTTATTGCCATAATCTCCACGCTTGGCAGGCGGGTTGGAGATCGCAGTGTTTAAATATAACAATGGAAAACGCTGCTGCCCATTTTCCAGTCTACGGAGACTCCAGATCTTTTGCTTCAAAATCATTAGTTATATTACGTTATCCAATTTGAAAATAATTGTGTTTAATTGCTAAAGTTTTACGCACGGAAAATATATCGTTTATAAAACGTATTTTGTGGAATTTACTAGTTCAGACTGTAATGTGGTTTATTTAGACTGATTTAATACTACTTTATAAATGGTGTCTGCAGCTGATACTGAACAATTCAAAAACTCTGATCAATTTATCAACTTTAGATTACAAGAACTAAAAAATCTTTAAATCAATATTATAATACCAGATGTCATTATTGCTCATTCAGCTAATAGAGTAGGTACGCAATAGGGCAAAGGTAGAAAGTTCACAAACTATTTTTAATTTGTAGCCAAACTTCGAAATGAATCATCTGAAAGACGTAGTTGCTTCACTTGGATATTAAAGTGCACTCAGTAAACTGCAAGGGGAAGTATAAAGTGAATTTTCTAATTAAGACAGTACAACTGCTAAGCGAAGAACGGAGGGATGTTCCTCACCCAAGATACTCTGGAAATGCTAAATTAAATACTGATGGGAGTCCCCTTTTAATTCAACGAAGGACATCCCTCCTTGAATGGTACAAGCTATGTTTGTCAGCGAAAAATTTCTTGAACACAAAAATAGGTATCGTATTACCTGGTCGTCGTTATTTATGATAGTTTATTAGTTCTAGTACTGTCACAAAATATTCATGCTATTAATATTAATGGACAATTTTAATGTATTCGTGTTGTATCCACGTTTTTAGTGCTAAATTACTTTTTCGTTTTATTACCTTTTTAGGGTGGATTTCACATATTTTATTCAACTTTTTGTTTTATGTTAGTCGATTCCACAATGTGGATCACAATACTGAAATAACATTGTTATTGTGATCCACATTATATAGACAACATTATAAGACATACAATATATTCATTTTAAAAGTATGTTCCGGGTTTGCTACGAAGTACTACGTAAGTTGCTTACGAGTAGTTCGATATTCCGACGCAGTTGCAAAATGTGCGCGATAGTTGAAAACATTACGTTATACCTACAATTATTGTAAAAATGTAGGTAAATTTGTTTCACATTAAATATGGGTATCCAATTGGTCTGATGTTTAGCACAACTATCAAATTTTTGATACGAAAACGCTCAATGCCTACTGACGACCGAATCTACCAAAATTTATGAAAGTCTGATTTATATTTATCTATCATAAGATTTGTATTTTCTTCATTATTGTTTTTGTTAATCGCATTATTACTTTCTGAGATCCAAAGTCGCGCTTAAATCTTCCTCCAGACCGGACGTTTAAGTAGAAAATGGAATTTTCAAGTAATTTACATACATTCCGTTTAGTATCGCAAGCGAGGCGCCGGGAGATCTTTCCTCAAATTCACTTTCATTCCCTTAAGTTAAATTTCAAAAGTTTTATATTTATGCAAATGGCAAGGTGATACTGTTATTTTAGATTGTTGCTTCGAATTTTTTTTATTGTTACGGAAGCCCGTAAGGTCAGGAGCGACATTAAAATGGTAATTTCCTCTTCCATTTTTCAACTTTCACAGTCGAGAGGACTTGTTTTTTATACAGTTTCATTTCGGTGTTCCGTACTTGCATTCGATTTGAAAATGGACCCTTATATTCCGTACAGGAATAGGCTGTTGCAACAGTTGGACGCATGCATGTGTGTTCGTGCCTCGGGCGCTCTAAAGGGCTCATTAAATAACAATAATCTCTGCGTTGATCCGGTTGTACTCTCGCGTACGCGGGCCTGAGGTCCGCCTTGACCATGATCCAGGGTTTGGCAGATAAGATAATTTTAGTGGAGCGACGCCATCTGACCTCCGTGAGCCTGCTGCTAGAAAAATCAGACCAGATTGGATCATGGTTACACAATTAGTCGTCTGAATGTGCAGGTTTCTTCACGATGTTTTCCTCACCGTAACAGCATCGGTTAGTGGTCAACTAATGTACATAACTCAGAAAAGAGATATTGGTACATGGCGGTAGCGGGATTCAAGCCCAGTACCTCTCGCTTGCGAGTCGGCTACCTTTACCACTAGGCCACCATCGCTCTCGTAGCTCATTATTATGCATTAATTATATCTAAATGAGCGAATGTGAATGACAACAAGTTGTCTGTAGAAAAGAGATCGATAATTAAATGTGAAATTAGTAAGAGATATACGTGAAATAACTTTACGGCGCGTAAAACGAGTTGGGCAACGAGCGTTTCAAACCGGCTTTGTCGCTGGCAAGACAAACTTTCTCGGTGATTTTAAAGTTTAAATACTAAGGGGTGACACACTGGCGATTTAGGCTAGTGTTTATTGAGTGCGCTCCACGCTACAAATGTAGTTTAATCATATTTCTTTAAAAAAATTTTTATAAATTATGAATATTTAAGATTTTTGTGCCGCGTGTCTGAGTAGAATAAAAGTGTTTTAGTTTATTTCATTTTTCAATATTACGTTATCCAAGCCAATGTAATTTCGTGGATGTGATCCAGAAACCAATACATCGTTTCAAAGTTGCAAAAAATTCAAAATTTGTCTAAAATTCCTAAATCCCGTGTCACTTTGAAACGATATATATTGAAAATAAGATAAAAAAAAATTATATCATACTGTAGGCAAACAGGCAAGCGAGCCACCTGCTGGAAAGTGGTCACCACTGCCTATAGACATTAACAACACCAAGAGTATCGCCAATGCGTTGCCCACCTCTATAACACGTTGCTCTGCCAATCTACGTTTGTATTGCGCTCGGGGGATATTCGTCTTAAAGGTCGTAGAGCCGTTAGCATCTATATTTGATCTGACACGTGTATTATATTACTCTCAAAAGTCCCCGATAATACCGAGTATGGATGAAACAAATTCCTTTTGTAGATCGCTAAATAGGAATGTGGGCTGAGTGTCATTTCAATTACGGACAGAGCGTCTGTATCATCCAACCAATGAAATTGATACCTATTCAATTTAGCTTATAGAATGGAATGAGTGTACAACGTCATTGTATGAAATGCTATTTTGTACAATTTACATGAATAACTTCTCATCTGCCAACGTCCTTGCTACCGAAGAGAATTAATTAATATACAAAGACTGCGTATACCGATTTGATGCGAATTTTCATTCTATTCGATTCGAAGCGACCATTTTGACGGCCTGTGTGGTTCAGTTGGTTAACATGGGCTGGTCTGCCACGAAGAGGTCTCGGGTTCGATTCCCGGTCAGGAAGAAATTGAAATGATGAATTTTAATTTGTACAATACACAAGCTTTGCTTACTTTGGGGCTAGGTGGTGCTGTGTGAATTGTCCAAGCATATTTATTTATTTTTATTAAAGTAGATATTACAATTTTTGACTCTATTCCACTGTACCGAATACCATTCGTTAAAAATACACATTTTCTAACTAACAAAATACGAGAACACAATCACAATACATTCATATTGGCCACGACCCTTGTCTAGCAATAACCCTGTCTTTGACCAGATAATTCGATTACACTGATTACACATTCACCTCTTACACTAATGAAGTATGTTGGATTATACATGTACGTTCGTATCAATAAGTCAGTGCATGCATCATGCGACCGAATTAGACCGGCTGGGTTAGCTTAGGTCAATACAATTAACCGTAATTGGTCGGTTCGGAGGGTGTTATTAAGCTCTTACGGAGGCCACGAAGCGAGCGGGGGCGGAGGCGGAAGCGTGTAGGATTATGTCGTTAATATTAAGTTTTTGATTTTGTTAAATATTTTTGTTTAATTGTAAAGTTAATGTGGAAGAATCGAGAGATCATCAATCTGCGACCTCATGTCTCAGACTGCAATCAAAGTTTGACAGATATGACACAATATAAACAAAAGGGTAACACTAGAAAACTAAAGGTAAAATACAAAGTTAATAGCACAAAGAAAATATATTAGTATAACTGCTCATCTACAGTGCTAATAGTAGCTCGACCATGGACTTGATGTTTAGCTTCGTACCTTTAGCAGGTTTCCAGGAAATCTATTCATCTCTTTTCCAACAAGCAGGAACGCCGAAGTGCTTTCTGGTTGCCATAACCACCTCATGACGGGACTTGGATAAAAATTCGGTGAGCGAGTTCCAGATCTGTTCATGTACCGTTGTGTCACAAGCGCAGTGTAATTTGTGACAGTTTCATACCTATAACAATGAATGATAATAAATATGTATATGATGATTACATCATGAAATTTCAAAACATTCTCAAAAATGGCAACATACATCTCGTGACTGACGTAATAGTTAGCACGAAAGCAATTCAAGATTCGATAGCCAAACCAATGCATTGAATACTTGTAGTATTGATTCAAATACCTACATGTGTTGAGTTTGGATATACACATATCAGCAACATAACATTTTACACATAACAATGACCCAAACAAAACAAATCCAATTTTTGTTGGGATCCATCCATTTTTGAGTGAAGGTCACTATTGGGCAATTTGGATTGGGGTAGTGTAGTATACATGGCAGGGGTAGTATATATGGCTAGATACAATAAAACACACAGTTACTTCAAAACTCCATGTTTTAGATATGTCGCAGCCGGATGGTTGAATTAGCCGGTTAATTAAATGGCTAGCTTTTTAAGCAGTTATTTAATTGAATATTTGCCAAATTCATGAACTTTGAAAGTTACGTCTAACGAACGATATTGCCCCGAGTTTACGGAGCTCCTCCATGCATTGTCACAACATTAACCTAACCCAACCGAATTAAAACCTAATGCAAACTATGATTATTGTTTGAGATTATTGTGATTAAGTTAGCATTGTGACAATATTTGGAGGAGCTCCGTAAACTCGAGTCAATTTCTTTCTTTAAACATTACTTTAAAAATTCTTGTAATTGGCATTGTTTCAATTAAATAATAGCATAAGAAGCTAGCCGTTTCATTAACTGGCTAATTTAACCATCCGGCTGCGACAGATAGACAGACAAAACCACACAACGCGATCTAGCCTCAAACTCAGCAAAGCTTGATTTTAACAAATCGCCGTCTCCGTGGCCCAGCCGGCAACTTTTACAGCCGAGTAATGCTCTCGTATGATGGCATAGTCTGCTCCCAGTCTCATTTGGAGTTATGTTATGAAGTGTCCCGTGTATTAAGACAGTGCATCCCGTGGTTTACGATAAAAATGTGCTTTTATTACTGTGCTCCCAGTTCCGACGATAAATTGGGTACGTGATCTTTTTATATTAGTTTTTCTCGGCGCGGCTTATATCTTCATCAGTGTTTATATCGCAAATCATGGCTTTAGACTCGAAAAGCGACTTGGGATTTCACTTTGTACATTGAGATTAAGTCGGCCGCAGGAACATTTGTACTCCCTTTGAAGTAAATACACATACTTCTATCCATATTGAAATGGCCTTGAATCTAACCCAATGAAGCAGGATTGCTTTAGATTTGAGTTTATCGTTGATAGACAATTAGTAGCAGTTTTTGTTTTTATATATAAAACACAACCAGGATTGATGCGAGGATGGTAATAATGATGTATGGTATTAGAAGTAACATAGAATATATTATTGTTAAGAGCATTAAAATAAATAACCAAAAATAAAGTACTCATATAGAAAGTACGAAATGAAAATTCTTAAAAAATCTAACATAAAACAATCTAAGGCTAAGAAGATTAATATTTCTACAATACCTAAACAATTTGTTCCATTAACATTTAATAGAAAGAAAACAACAAAATCCAGAACTTCCTGACTCGAGGCCTATAATCTTCACATAATCCCAAGACTACAACTTAAAAGCAAACAAGAAATCGGGGCAACTCTTAATATTAACTTCGGCAAACTTTGTTGGGAATCTCATTTCACAAGCCAAGGAAATTGCAGAGAGATTAAAGAGTGACGTCACATCAATCAGCGCAGGCAATCAAGGAATTAGATCCTCCTTAATATTTAAGTGCGCCTATTTACCACCGTTAATGTGTTACGCGGTTGTAAAGTGAAAGTTTCAAACTTTGCTCGCCAAATATTTACTCGCGTAGGTACATTAATATGATTAAAATTCGGTGTGTGTTTATGTGAAGCGATTAAGCCCCGAATGTCTGGGAACTCGGAATAACACGGGAAGTTTAATTTGGGCGGTTTTTGCATGGGAAAGCGATGTCGGCAGCTAATCCTATGACAGAATTTAATTCGGAGCTGGCCACTCTGCCGTCAGACTGGGTGGTCCGGGCAGAGTATAATATTGCACCAAGTACCAAGTGGTCAGGGTTCTTGTATGTAGCGTAATAGTAGATAATTACATCAAGTGTTGACGGCTTTATTCTTGATATAGGTATGGTACGTTTCCACAGAAATCTAAACATATTGACTTATTTATAATAATAAGATAATTTATTTAGATTTCTCTGAGTAACAAATAAATTAGTTAGTAGTTAGAATTTATGTTGAAAATCTTAATTTTGTTAACTACTGGAACTTAACATTATTTAAAGTAAGTTAATAGATGTGATCAGATTGTTTATAGATATTGTAGACTGATAATAAAAAATAAAAATGGGTAATAGAAAACAGTTACCTAATGTTTAGGTTATGGAAAAGCGGAATCTCTTAATACAAGCAAATCCCTGCTTAAAAAGAGATTCCAGGTACCGAATATTGTAAAAGATTGTAAGTTGCTGAAATAAAGCTTTTATTTGTTTAATATTTGTTGTTGCCGAGCTAAACCTTCGTCTTTTTCTATTGAAACGTAGGTACTGTAGATATATCATTAACATGAAAAATTTAAAATGAAATAGTAACGAGTAGACAGACTACTCGTGACTGATGCGTGACTGATGCATGCAACTGCGTCGAAATATGGAGGTAAAAACAATACCAACCGTGGTAACAAACCATTGAGTATTTAGTTGTATTTGCATTTGGTGCACGTAATACAACTCATTTCAATATTGCTTTAACCGTCGATAGGACTACATCAAGAAACTACTGAGACGTTGATTGAATGAAATAATAATTTAAAATTTCTTTCAGTCACGAAAAGTATTGCCTCAGAGTACTTTTTATCCTGGAAAAAATAATATAATCCCGCAGGATAGCTGAATGTTTACACAGATCCGAACTGCGCGCGTGTGAAACCGTGTGGGGCGCCTAGTTATTTACTAAATCAATGGGAAACAGACAGAATTAACACTACGTTAAATTTAATTTGATTCGTGATTGTTTAAATTCTTGGTACCACGTAAATGTTGGAACTTATAATTAGTTTAGTTTTAATTAATGACACTGATAAAACACTAAATCAACCAACCCAATGACGTTGTTTTGCAAACGTGAACATTTTATATTTCTCTAATACAGTCTATCAACTAATCCGAACAACTGACATTTTCACCTTTTTCATGGCAATGCATGAATCGCAGATGTAATGGGCGACAGTTACCGCTTACCATCAGCTCTCTGCTCATAAAATAGCCACCATAAAGATATTATTAACATGTCGAAATCAATTTTACGCTCATTCGGATATATGAACTAACGGAAAATTGCACAAAAATATATTAAAAATTTCAAATTCTTGAAAGAATCGAAAAATTACGTTTTTCATACAATTAATTATTGTATGAAAAACGTAATTTAATGCAAAATTTTGAGTTTTATTATTATCGTATAATCATTTCAGCATTGTATAAGTTTCATGAAATTATACAACACAACATCCGTCACTGAATTTTTAAAACAATCTAGACAAGCTCTATTAGACATTAATAATGCAAAAACTATCTCAGCGTTAATGTCCCGGTAGTGCTTCCGCGTACGCGTCGCACATGATTCAGGATTTGGTAGATCAGGTAATTATAGTAGAGCGACTGTCATATGACCTCTGGGTACCGATTCTGGTGTGCAATGCAGTTGTTATTATGATGCAATGTAACTGTGATGTTACTATAACTACGTCGAGGTATCGAGTCAGTCCCAGCATCATCCCAGTTAAATTGCAGTTAAATCATTGTTCGACCTTTGACACGTTTTCGTTGACAGAATTGAAGGCAGTTTGACAACTAAGAAATATGCAACTTAGTAATTTATTTATTTATTGAAGTACCAACAGCCATATAAAACCATAATGCAACTAAAGTACCAGAAAACGAATTGTGGAAAAGTTCGAACTCATGAAAGTTGCAACTCTGTCATTTGAATAACAATCACATGTTAGACATGCGATGCAATTGTAATGTTACTGCAACTGAGACGATTTCCGTACCAGAATCGGAGGCCTGTGACCCTGCGACTAGGGCAACCTGACCAGATTTGATTATGGTTGCACATTCAGTCGCCTCAATGTGCAGATTTCATTACGATGTTTTCCCTCACAAGAGCATCGGTTAGTATTCAACTAATGTACATCGCCGCAATGGGATTCGAATCCGGTACCTCTTATCCGGCTTACTAGTGGGCTATCTTAACCAATCGGCCACCGACGCTCCAAGCTCTTTTATACATTGTAATAATAATAAGGTGACGTCACTTTATAATCTGAGTAAAATACTTTCATTTGACACGATCCATTCTATTTACTAAGTAACACTGTGTAACAAAAGGTTTTGTTCACCGTTCTCATAAATATTATGTCATGTGTATTAGGTATGGAACACGTTACCGCGAAATCAGGATTAGACCTGTTGGTTTACTTGATTTTCATGGAATCTAATAACGGCTTCTTGGAATATAATAACGGGAAACGTGGATAATTCCTTTTTTTTTTCATACAACATAATGGAATTATTCGGAATTTCAAACAAACAAACAATTCAAGTAATTTTATTTTTTACTTTCCGCACATCACTAGTTTCTGTGAAAATATGGCGTACTAACACATTAACTCTCTCTAATTTAGAATCTGGTTGCCATACTAGATTTTCATATCAGTGTAACTACGAGGATAGGTATACATGTCCTCGTAGTCATATAATCCAATCCAGATAACTCCTCAGGCTTGACAGTTGGAGCGTTAACGCGAGCTCAGCTATGAAGTAGGAACCTATGATTAGTTGAAATTCAAAAGGGAGTTAAAAGATATCCCATTCTTCAGCTAGAAGTACCTATATGTAACATCGAGCTGAATAAAAAGATTTACTCTTTCTAGTAACCCGCCCCGGCTTCGCAACTATAAGGTAACCTTAACAAATTATACATATAAACCTTCCTCGTGAATTACTCTGTCTATTAGAGAAAACCGCATGAAAATCCGTTCAGTGGTTTTTGAGTTTATCGCGAAAAGACCGACAGAGAGACACGGCAGGGATCTTTATTTTATGAAATATGTAGTATTATTGATGATAATTACATCAACAATCAACATGTAAGATGGTTAACTACAGAGGGATAAAGGTAAATATATCGCTAATTAATTCCAGGAAATCGGTGATGAGTGCTTATGTTAGGAAGATGTAACAAGACATCCGCATTCTCGTTAATAATAAAATATAATTATCTATTATTTCTCTAGCTTTTCCCTTATTTATTTCGAGGAAAAAATATTCGAACATCACAGCTCTCTTTTTATATTTGTCAGATAATTATCATTATCTTATCATCAATACTCTGGTCGTACTCTCGAGCGCGAGATCAGGGGCCCTATTTTTGAAACCGCTAACATTAGGGTTGCCAACCCTACTATATAAAATAGTATCCTACTATATTAGGAGTCTAAATTAAAAATTAAAATATTGTAGACGAAACTACTAGATATATTTAATTAGCACAACATTACAATTTACCGCAAAACGGAACGCGTCAATAAGATCCTCAAAAGAAAAAATTTCCTAATGCAAATCGAATATTTCAGAACGATCTTGAGTCTTGACATCTGTATGACGTGACGTCAAACGCAAGTCAAATAAAACAAAACAGCTATGAAGCTCAATGTAGCAGAAAATATACATTTAAGAAATAATATAGGCACATACGTATGTTATTTAGAAAACCTACTATATTTTTTAATAATTCCCTACCTATATTTTTATGGCTTCTAAGCCCGAAAATACTATATTTGGTCTAAAAAAAGTTGGCAACTCTAGCTAGCATCCACGCGAGCGCGCGCGTGCGCTACCTATCTCTTTCACTCACGTGGTAAGTTGCTAGAGTAGACAAGCATAGAAAGCAGCACTCGCGTGGATGCGAGCGGTTTTAAATCTTTCTTTTTTTTCATGATGCATGATGATTTAACTGCTCTTTCGGTATTGCCAATGTGATTTAAAATTTCATTTTTTATTCCAAAAATAAAAATGTATAACTGTTCGAATCGGGGGCGATTCAGAAAAAGAGCCCCTGGTAATTACAGTAGAGCGACTGTCATCTTGCTTCCGTGACCTGTTAACAGAGTTGTTGGAAAATTTAAATATTAACATCAAAATCACGACCTTTTACTAAAAAAAATGTCTGTAAACCTATTTCGTAATACAAAAAAGACGTCACCGTCCAAGACCTACTCTGGCAACGTAAATAAAAATACCTGTACCTATTAACCCTTCGCTCTTCTTCGTGTGATAATAAAAAATTCTGACACCTGACCTTTTCTCGTTCAAATAAGGGTCGTGTCCACTAACAGTGTCCGGGCAACGCATTTTCCGGCCCATATATGACGCGTTACTCAAGTGACTCATGGGCTGCGGTTCACTTAATTAATCATAAGTAATTTATTAGCGGCCAGGCGTGGCCAGTCGCCCCTCGGGCAAAGATGATGATTCCGCAAATTAGTGACGCGCCTAATATCGATATCGAGTGTTGACGGGCTCGATGTCCTGTGATGTTTGTCCCCAAATTCGACTGATGTGATGTGTTATCGTTGTCAGGAGTATACTTGCGGTATTAGGTTACTAGTTGGTAGACGGTTGGTTAGAATGCGCTTCTACTTTTAATTTTTTTTTTATATTTCGGCTAATTTCAAAAATATAATATGAGTAGTTTTATGGCACTCATAACACAACACCTACTTTGGGGCAAGATGGCGCTGTGTGAATTGTCCAAGCATATTTCGTCAAGAGTATTTTGCCATAAGCCTTGTATAGTTATAAACACGTTAAACCAGCGTTTAACGATTGATTAACCTACAAACAATTTATTTAATAAGACGGTTATTGTCTATTATACCTATATATAACAGTGTCCGTAAACGCACTAATTATCTAAATTGATGCTTCCATTTAATATTTTAAAAAACATCGATAATTCAAATATCGATAACGATCCCGTCACGTACGGTAAATTTGTTTCCGTTTCCAATGATAATTAATTTGGGGGCGCGTCTTCTGCCTAATTTGTGTGATATCATAACCAATGTGTGACTAATTTCACCTTTACATTGAAGTGTTCATGATTTGCAGTTTCTTCTGGCATACATACGTTTTGTTTTAAGAACGATGACATGAGGTTACAGTAAACGATCTCAAGCTTGGGAATGTCATCAATTTATACATACGAGTAGTATAAAACAAAGTCGCTGCCCGCCGTCTGTCCCTATGTATCTACGAGTATGTACACTAATATATTTTAAACCACGCATTGGATTTTAATGCGGTTTTTAACAATATTAAATGTTTCATGAGTAAGGTTTTATGCAAGAAAAAAAGGGTATGTCGGGTAAAGTAGGTGTAGGCCACTTACAATAATAGATTCAGCCAGTTGATGATGGTGATCGTTACCATCATTATCTTAGCGGCTTCTATCAGTCTTATTTATGGTCTCCATTGTTTTTGTGGTGTAAAGACCCCTTCCCCTACTGTGGCTATTTAAATTGAAAATACTTCTAATACAACGTTCAAAATAATTGGTTGAATGCTAACCGATGCTCTTACCGTGAGGAAAACATCGTGATAAAACCCGCACATTCAGGCGACTGAATGTGTAACTATGACCCAATCCCGTCAGGTTCCCCTGGTAGCAGCGTTACCGAGGTCAAATGGCAGTCGCTAATCTGTAATTATCTTATCTGCCAAATCCTGGACCATGGTCTAGGCAGACCCCGGGCCCTCGTGTGCGAGAGTACAACCGGGACATTAACACCATAGTTTAAAATTCGATTTAGGGTTTTTAAATTTTATATATCTGCTATTTAAGTAGTATTTTGTAATGTTACAACGAACAATTCCATTACTCCAACATTTACCATTTATTTCTATCATTTAAAATTTATACGTACATTAATATACTCGAAGCGGTCCGAGGCCAGAATAAAATGTAAGTACATTTCGCGAACAATGGCTGAAATCACATTCAAGTGCATGTTCAAACTGTTTCATAACACAAAGGCTGTTTTATTTCCCCAGGCACTAAGCATCAGCGATATAATAGACTAGTCTAGACTATAATGGCGTATATGGACATGGGTCAGTTAGTACGACAATCAGATAAAGCGGCCTTGTGCTGATGACAAGAGAACAGAAGTCTAGTATGCTTTTGTGAATTTTTATTCAGATTCCTTGCTAAACTAGCGGTTCTATAAGCGGTTTTCACTAGCGCATGCACTTAAGAAGTCTGTAACGATAAATATAATGTTAGACACAATAATATGTATTGCAGGTCTCGTATAGGCATTATATGGATCTTGTGGCGGCATTAGGAAAGTTTCTGTCTTTGCCTGAAATGGTTTCGAAGATTTCGGTGGATTTGTAACATTTTTACAGGAATTTATTATTAAAATTATCGTGTCTTTTTATCTCGACGATTTTATCAATTCATATTTTTTTATGTTGCATTCTTGTCAACATTTTCGTGGCAAGAACTAGTAGGTATAACATTAGATTATTATTATTATTCAATATCAAAACTTACAGATGAAATCTTCCAAAAAGCCCGAAAAGAATGAAAACAATATGCGCTATGCTTCTTGCTACAGTCAGTAGTGTTCAACTCGGAATACATCGCCATAGCTACTTTAGGCATTGTTGTTGAGAATTAGTTACCGCAGGCATACCCATCTAGACGAACTTCTTGTGGTTTTCCGGAGTCAAACCCTTAGTTGGAATAGTTTACTTCTCAAACCATTGAACAAGCTCAAATTCGGCATATATGTTACTATTACGATGTAGAACATCAGCTACAATTCACTTTTGGATATTCCCAATGAAAATCACAATCTGGTACAAGCGAACGGTATCGTGGGATAAAGCTAGTATCTTTAAATTTTAAATGCGGTATCTTCAGTTAGTATCCCTAATTCCCGTAAGTAAAATAAAATAAACAAATATTCTTGGACAATTCGCACAGGGCCATCTAGCCTCAAAGTAACCAAGCTTGTTTATGGGTGCCAGAAAACGGATAAACTACTTGTATATTTTTAAATACCTACATACTTATTATACATAACTAACACCCACACCCGTAACAGAAATAAAAATTATCATTGAAATTTCTGCCCGGCCAATAATAATGTTTTGTTTAAGAAAAATTGCTAAATTTTAAAGTACTTTCTCTCGAAATACGATTCAGAAATTACATTGTGTATTCCACCAAAAGACAGATGCTTGGTAATAGGGTCCGTCAGCTCTTATTGGGTACGGAACACTAGAACGATACTTCGTGCTACTGCGGGCAAATTGATTGTAATTTAATACATGATTAAGTTATTGGATTTCTGGGTGGGATCTTCGGATCAAAATTTGATAGGAAATATCAATGTAATAATATACGTACGTGCGTTGGAATTTGTGGGTGGCAAAGTTGCTGAAAGAGAAAACATCACGTCTTACGAAATAGTGTATGGGTTTAAGCAAACATAATTATGTTCTTTTGTAAGTGTTTTCGTTCAAAGTGAATATCATTAGTCTATATATAATTATATTTACGAGACGAACGAAGTACAAAAGATGTTTAATTTGCTATAACTCATTGGAATTATAAAGGTAACCATCGACATAAAGAATACTAGGCAGAAATCGTTAGTAAGTAATTCATTGCAAATAAACTATCTTTCAATAAAGGTTACATAAAATGTAGGTAATCAAACATCTCATTATATACAGTTACCTATGATCTACCTTCTTAACATCAAATTGGCTATTTGTCGTATTCGTACTGGAGACTGGTAGAGTATGTCTATTTTAGGATTTACCTAAGTGCATACCCATCTTTCATATTCATGTGCAGCTGTTAAAAAGTTTTTAAGGAATAGATTATATTATATAATATTTTTCATAAAATAAAGTGAATCCAGGGGGTCAAGGCTGAGCTCTTGAGTTGGGACCGCTAATGGCACCTTCTTTCAGGCGGACCGCCACATGTTTAGCATAGGGCAGTAGAACACTAGCCAGTAAAAATTTTTAAACACAGCATTGTCGAGTCAAGTTTAAATTGTCAACCATCTCGGTGGACGTCTGTTTTATAATTGATCGCTACAATAAAGCAGGGCACTTGATTGTAAGTGATATAATTTAGATGAAAGCAAACGAAGTTGCAAATCAAAAGCAAAGTTGACCGACTAGCAAACCTATTGTTGAATAGGGGAAATAAATACCTTTCGTTTGACCTTTCATAAATAACTTTATTAAATAACAAATATTATATAGTCTACATGTCAACCCTAAGGACCCGGATAAATAATAAATAAATAAATAATAAAATAAAAAGTTTATTAAATCTTGTAAAATACAATTCAATTTTAAATGTAAAAAACACGTAAAAGGTAAAAATAAAACATATTTTTTGCCTGAGATTGGATAATATGATACCCTGTGTTTCAGGCAAGAAATTACAGATCTTAAATTAATAAAGAATGGCTTCAAGAATGGTGGGATTAGAGCATGCAACCTACATATTTCTTTCTTGATTAAGTAATATTCTTTAGGGAATATATAACTACGGCCGGATCTCCTACTATAGATAAAGAAGCGAAAGTCTGCCGTTCGATTTTAATGATATTAGGGTAGTGGCGTGGTGTCTGGAAGAGCAAAGTAGCATAACATCGCTAACCTCAAATAACCCATTCCGCTCACGAATGCCGTACAAGGCGACTAACGTTTTAGTGGCAGACCGTCAGGGAATAATTGAATGTTACCCTGGAAATAGACAGCTGGGTTTTCTAAGTCACTTAAACACTACGGTCTCATACCACCAAAAGGATGTGAGAAAACTTAGATGGAGTTTTAAAGAAGTGCCTGTCATCTGACAGCTCACCTTTCACCATAACTGACGAGGCAAATCTACGCTTCACTAGTGGAGAAATACGTACAAGCCATTTCAATTCTTGTGTTCCATTCTTACGACTTGGATGAGTGGCGGTGAACTACCCGTATATACTTTTCAAGGAACATACTGCCGTTTACTGCGCGGCTAGCACAACTGTGCCCGCGACATTGCTCGCGCCGCGAGAGGGCGTATGTTTCCTTCTCTCAATACTAAGATGAAAGAGAATATAGTAGTATATATGTCGCGAATTTTCCCGCTTATCGCGCGTGAGAGCACACTAGTGCTAGCCGTACAGGCGTGCGTGCGTACGCGTGTGTAGGGGTTAAGTAGGAATATTATTTTCTTCTTTTCGCCAAGTGGTTGCGTCGTTTTGTTGAAACCAACCAAGTTGAAACATCAAGATGCCATGGCAGCCGGAGGGATGTATTCTACCTGTATAAAGTGGATGTCAGGCAACACCCACAAATAATTTTGAAGGCTCATATTATGTTCTGTAGGCTAATTATAACGCTGTTGCCAACAATTATCTGACTACAATAATTCGAAGTGTAACTTTTGCGATTACGTATTACTTATTTATTACCCAGTTTATTGCAATGAATCTTTGTTAGCAACTGAACCCATATCAATGAGACGGAATCACAAAAGCAACAATTTCAGTTATTGAAATCAGAGATTTGTTGGCAACAGCGTTACGTAACTACCCTACGTACTTTATTATCAAAATATATCATGAGGACATACTAAATTGCAGGCTTTTCCCCTTCTAAAAACTCTTAAAGAAATTTCTGTTATTCAACCCCAACAATGTGGGGATCCCGGAACTTGATAACACGGCAACTTAACTTCGGTCAAGTTTACACAAAGATAGTTGCAATTTCCCAAGCGCTTTCTCGGTTTAAATAGACTAAGTGCACCTTTTTACTATCCTCATATTTCACCAACTTAAGTAGCAGCAATTACTTGAACTCGCAAACTCGCCAGGCATTGAAGCGAATAATTGTTAAGGCGATTTGCTTTATCCTACTTATGGTAATTTACTTATATTGTAGTGTTCGAAGTTGATCCTGTTTGTTGATCTCGTGAATCGATTGCGAGTGTTGGACTGAGGCGATCACAAGTAAAAGTCACGCATAACGTGAAATTTGGGGAATTTACTAGAGTATTAAGATAAAAACAATGAAACCCACATGTATTTAATATTCAATCACAACAACATTTTATATGAACACTGTAGACTAGCCGCGGCTTCGCACCTTAACAAATTATAGACTTAACCTTCCTTATGAATCATTCTGTCTATTGGTGAAAACCGCATGAAAATCCGTTTCGTAGTTTTTGAGTTTATCGCGAACAGACAGACAGACAGACGCGGCGTGGGACTTTGTTTTACAATGTGTAGTGATATACGTATTTTTTCAATTACATTTCGCTAGCGAATCTCCAGGCGCCATATAAAAGCCAAAAATTATTACTCCCAATAAACGTATTACAGTAAGAATTAGGGGATATTGCCTAAATCCCTAATGTCACATAATATCCTATCTCTGGTTTTATTACCTGTGATCAATTCGCTTATGGGTTCAGCTTTTATCTGAACCTCGTATATCCGACTAAGAATGGGATAATAATACTTCGCCATCCAATGGTTTGCCGTGTCCGTCGAGGAAAATGTAGCTTTAGAATCAACTCTATATTCAGAAGAGTGTTGGTGGCCTAATGGTTAAGGGTCCCATTCGTAAGTGGAAGGTACCGAGTTTGATCCCCAGTGCCACCATGTTCCAATGATTCTGAGTTACGTACATTAGTTTAACACTAACCGATACCTCACGAAGACTTCGTGAGGAATCCCGCCTATTCAGGCGACAGAATGTGTAACCATGAGCCAATCTGGTCTGGCTCCCCTATATTACTGGGTCACGGATGTCAAATGGAAATCGTTCCACTATAATGACCTGATCTGCCAAATCTTAGTTCATGGTTAAGACGAACCTCGGGTAAGGCCTTGCAAGGGTTCGCGAGAGTACAACCGGGAATTTGAGGGCAAGATTATTTTTTTATTTATTTGAGGGGAACGTGAAAGTATTGACGACTTTTATTCAAAAATGTGTACGAAGCAACGTTAAAAGCACTTTCCACATACAGAAAATATGATTACGATTAGGTATGTAACATTGTTTATGCTGAATAGCTATTATATTACAAGTACATTAAGTAAATTTTCGACGAGTCTCACTCAACTCGAACTCATTGATACGAAATACTAAAATTATATCTACAGAGAAGCCTCAACATCTGAAAAGCCGAATTAATATCTAAAACAATACACAGCACTCTCGGCCTCTGTGAAAATAAACTTATTAACGCCTTAATAGATTAATTTCCGCCGAAAATTTCGCGAGCGGCAATTTGACCGAGCCAAGCGCCACAAGGAAGGAGACACTAAGCCAAAATATTTTATTAACGGCGACAGTTAATACAGGGGACGGAGAAAAGTTGATATATTAATTAACTCGTGAATAAGTCCGCTGGGCCGAAGAGTCACTTGGCTCCACGCAAGCGCACTGGGGATCTGTCAAGATACGCCCTTATAGGTAGTGTGAACTCGACAATCGGCTAGCGAGCACGGCTGCCGGGCGGGCCGAAAAAGCACGACGATTTCATTAGAGCCGTGTAAACAATGCGATTTTGAACTCTATTGTGTGATAGTAAATTCGGTTTGCGCGATACCGCGGGCGGTAGGAAAAAATAAGTGACAGACGCGGTCGAACGAATCGCCCGCCAAAGTTGGAATTTTGCGGTTGTGGTTTTTTAGCGGTGTTTGTGAGTTTATGTGCCCGATGATGGGGGAGGGAAGTTTATACCGTCGCTCGGTAAGTGGCCTTCGCTAACTTAAGTGTTGTGTTACCGTTTTGTTGGAGTCTTCCCGGTTTGAGTTTTCTCAGTTCGCTCGCAGACACGATGCGACACCGCGCGGCACTTTCGAATATTTCATGACGTAGCTTTTCCACTTTTGAGGAGCTGGCGTGGTTGTTATTCATGATTTGAATAGCTTATCTGGGAGTGAAATGGCTTTAAGGTATATTGTGTTAGGTGCTTACGTGTTTACAGAGCGTGATTATGAATTTACGGTCACTTTGTGTTGCTATTTTTCAATTAAAATGAAGCTTACATTTTAAACTAAATTAATCATTACAAAATACATTTACACTTTCTCCTGATCTAACAAACTTAAATAATGTTGAATGTTTCTAATGTAAATAAATAATTAATCAACCAACCCCTAAAACACTTATCAAAATTTGATTTATGAATATAATTATTTAGAAGTATAAATTAGCTATAGTTAATTCCGAACTAACCTGAACCGATTTAACTGTCAAACCGTCACTGCAATAATTTAGTAAAATGAAAACTCAACCATGATTCAATTTTAATTCCGCGCAGCCATCAGCAAAATAAAAAAGAAACTTAATTTTTGAACGAGAAAACTTCGGTCATAAAGAATTTCGCCATCCTAACTCTAATTGCAGCCTTCAATCACGACTGCCTGAAAAAGAGCAAGCCTAAATAATAAATAAAAGGAGAGAATGGGGAAAAAAATTAAGAGCGCTAAAGTTCGAAAATTTGCTAAGTCTTTATCCTTATTTGGATGGAAGTTAAACATTTTCTCACCCTGCGGCTTTTGTGGACACAGTGAGGTTTGCAGGTTTTGTTCTTCAGTGAGTTGGTGGAGATTTGTTGACATGCACAACATTATAATTTTCCTTAGGTGTTAATGTCAGTTTTTTGGTGTCTCAAACCTAATATTTTGACTAATTTAATTTTGACATATTTTTTGCCAAACTAATTTTTTTACCTACGACCTGAGTTACTTCTAAAAGGAATTGATTCTATCTGTTATTTTCTAGTAACAATAAAGTCTTCACATTTGACATTTATTCATCGCCCTCACTCGCAATTTCCATGTTTAATCCGCAAATAGACGTTCCGGTCACGACTGTGTGTGTACTGAGAAATAACTCCATCCAAGTTATCTGGAAGTTCCATTAATAATATCTTAAGCTAATCCCGTACATAAGTGCAACTGTCAGGACTGGGCCAAAGCCTTAGAGTTAATCTGCTAGGTACGAACCTTTAATCCTTAGGCTCGACTTTTAGCAGAATATTACTTTTGATTAGTTATTTAGGCGAGAGCCGATTAGGTATCTTTTTGAGCCGTATAAAAGGTTTCTTTGCTAATCTGCCCATATTATATTCGTCTAGAATTTGCTGGGTAAAGAATTCTGTCGAAAACATATTTATGAAGGTTTATTTTGGCTAATGCTGCATATTTTTCAGTGGAGAAATTTCCAGTTAAAAGCTCAAAAATATACAGTCAGTGTCACTGTTAGATAAGTAACTTCTACTATATTTCGACAATTTTATTGACATAAATAGTAAGATAAAGAATTCTATCAAGGCACACTTACATATTACACTACATATTTGTGACGGTTTGTTTTGGTTAAACCTGCATATTTTTCAATGGACAAATTTCTAGTTGAAAGTTAGGAAGTGGCCCAAAAATGTGCATGCAGTGTCATTGCTAGGTAAGTGACTTCAACAATAAAAATCATAATAATCATCTTGGCGTTAATGTCACGGGTGTGACCATAATCCAAGATTTGGCAGATCAGATAATTACAGTAGAGCTACTCCCATCTGACCTCCGTGACCGTGCTACCAAGGAAACCTGACTAGATTGGATCATGGTAACACCTTCAATGGCCTGAATGTGCAGATTTCCCTCACCGTAAAAGCATTGGTTAGCATTCAACTAATGTACATAACTTAGAAAAGAGTAATTGATACATGGCGGCAGTGGGATTCGAAGCCGGTACCTCTCGCTTACGAGGCGCACCTTAGCCACTCGGCCACCAACGCTCATAAGTATTTTCAACAATTTTTATTTATTAGAGACAAAAATATCAAGACAAAAGCCCTATATTAATATATTTCGGCAGGATCTCGGCAAATATAGGTACGAAATAGACGTTATAATTCAGGTCTTAGGCAGGCCACGTCAATTCTCCTGCGATTTGCGGTGCCAAGCAAAGTGTCGAGATAGCTCCCGTATTTCATCGCTATCATTCAGGTCTAAAATATCGAAGCTAGTTTCGGAAGCACTATATAATAATACATCATTTGAGTCATTGAGCGACTAATACAATTATTATTATTCTTAGCTACAGTTACTCATTATAACTTTCATTGATGTTTGAGCTGTCATTGTGTTTACAAATGTGTTAGGTAATATTCAATTATATGAAAGCATTATTAATAATATATTACTTGCATCGTATAGGTTGCTATAATGTAGTTTATGTAACGTTTAAATAAATCTCGTTGATTCTTAAAATTGTTTTTAAATTTGAATTTTAGCTCCCATTTTGTGTAAGTATAAGAATCAACCACACATTCAAGGCAAAGTTATACAGATATATATAATTATATAATAGGTTAAACAATAAAGAGCGTACCTTAGTTAAACTCTAACATGCTGAGTAATAACGCATTTCATCAACTCTTTTGAAAGGCTTCGCTTCAGCAAATATCCCCCCTATTTAAAAATACATTGAATTCTTTTTTGTTGGTAACATGTCGAGCCCATAACGAGGCTAATAACTTAGATAAAGTTGACATGACGCCACCAGAGCTCAAAATAACGAATACTACAACTGCCACGCATGAAAAGTTTTCGGAGCTCATAACACATGATTGAGTACGCGGACAGCTAACTATGAATTATAAATATAGCCATTGTGTGAAACGCTCGGTTGGCAGTGTATATGACACACCATTTGCTGGAGGTCGCCGTAAACTTTGAAGTGCCCAATGACCCGGATTTACGGTTAGCCATTTACCCTATATGACACTCCAACATCCCTACTCAAATAGAAACAACGGAGAAATGCTTGTGACGGCTTCTAATATTGCTACCAACTTTTTCTATCTCCTGAGTCTCGACGTATTTACTTATGCCCTGAGTTTTTGGTGGGATTGTCTTTTGTTTCGTGTTCCTCTTTTTTGTTACTGCGAATCCTATGTGTGCTAATGTCATTGTCGTTGTTCAGATGTGTTTTCGATGTCGAAATCCTATCCAATACTTACCATTTTTCTTTATACTGTGCCAATACCTTATGTTGTAAGTCGCTTTGGCTTCTCCTGCTTTGGCTATGACAGATAGTATCCAATTGGAGTATGGCAAGATATTATCCATTTTTTTTCTGGTTGAGTGCGTCACAATTATCGGCATGTGTAGTTCAAAAGACGGTTTTGGGCATAGATTGGTACATGGCCGGAGCGGGATTCGAACCCGGGACCTTGGTCTTACGAGTCGTACACTCTAACCGCTCGGCCACCGACGCTCTTAATATAATATAAGAAAGTAATGAGATTACTTATTTAATGTTACTTTCCGAAATAGCCTGAAGGCAATTCGAGTTATTTGATCAGTGTTTAATAAAATTCCGGACATATTTCGTCAAACTTTTTCTTATATTTAGTATAAAGTATTAAAGAATTTCCGTAATATTTTACGAAATCCTATTCGCTACGTCTTGTAATAGCAGAGATGCATAAACAATCGAATTTGAGTTTACTAAGCTCTTCTCGAGATTACTGAAATAATCTGCATAATTATGCTAGCCAGACTTGCACCGCACCGGTTGGCATGTATAAAGTTTCACGCGATGAACTCGTACTCGCATAGTATAGCCATAAAATAAGAGGATGTATGGAATTGAAATCTTTTGGAATAACTTTAAATTGTTTTTTATTTATTTAACAGTTTATTGTGCACAGGAAATACATAGCGAATAACAGGCAAAGTAATAAATGGCACAACAGGCGCTACTTATTTCTAAAAGAAATCTCTTCCAGCAGGCCTTCGAGTTGAGTAGTTGTGTTTTTATTTACCGTCTAAATTCATTTTTCTTCCGAGTCAATCCTTAGCTTTACAAGAGTCTGAATATCTGTTACATCAATTAGCATGGTTCATTTTCGGCCGCATCGTCACTTACTAACAGGTGAGATGGCGGTCAAATGCCTGTATTGCCAAATTTTTTTATTTTTTATTTTATACAGCAGACAAACAGGCAAGCGGGCCTGATGGAAAGTGGTCACCGCAGCCTAAATTAAATAGTTAATATAAAAAAAGCAAATTGACGTTGTACAGGATGTACCCACTACAACGTATCGTTCCATGGCCATAATAGGAACGTGTGAGGTATTAAAACATTAATTGTATTGAAAAGTATGGAAAAGTATGAGACAATGCCCAGTAGACCGTATCGTCGCCAACCAACACCGTCGCGTGCTATGCACGGAGCGTCAAGAGTAGGCGCCTAGAATATTTTGCTGGTGCCGACGCCACAGTTGCTATGTTTCTCTTGCAATTCTTACTCTGTAACAGTACAAGACGACGCACATAAGATTCGCGCCTGCTTCACGCGAAGACACAGGTACCGTACGGATATGATACGTGAATGATACGAGGATGTTCCGGTCATTAAACTTGTTACAAACGGGTATGCCATGCTTTTGATACATTTCAGTGGACACATTAGTCCGTGTCGTATAGACGGTAAAGGCTCCGTAGATTTATTGATTTATTTATTAAAAACTTCATGCTTTGTTACTTGGACTTAAAGCTTCATAGCTTTCTCTACCAGTCAACCGGAGAGTTGATAGTATGAGAAATTACAGGATTTTAGATAATCCTACATCATAGAGTATTAGAAAAATTCCACATTGTAGCGATAATAGAAGTTTAGGAAACCCATAAAACGTTGAACTACCATCGCTACAAAGTAGAATTTTTCATGTACTCGATTCTTGGACTCGTAGGGTAATGGCGCCCTTACAGTCTACTATTAGGTACTTTTCGTCCTTGACAAGTTCCTATTACGGCCGTGGTATAATACGTTATAGTGGCCTCAAGCCTTTGGCTCTTACATTCGATTCAGACGATGCAAAAATAAGGATAAATATTGAACAAATAGGTAAGTAAACTTTCTTCACCAATAATTATAATGAGCAAACTAGGTCCCCGGCAACGGTACTCAAAGTAATTACTATTACAATTATCAAGGAAAGCAATCATATTCCATCAAACCACTATAACCAGTTCAAAGTGGGTGACACTTTGATCTTAACGACACAGAACGCCGCAAAGCCAATTTGGCTGTGGAAACGTAATTGTAAAACCCCATTTTGAACTGAATGACCCCGTCCGTTTGAGGAGATATTGATAAATCTGGCTAAGCGACTAAAAATATCGAATGATATTGACTGTCCTGCGATTCCTTTGATCAAAATGTCATCTGTGTAATGGCTTCATAAAATAATGGACAGACCATTATTGGGAAAGAGAAGGGCACAGGTTTAGTGGCAGCCAGACATGACGTGACATTTTATTTTGGTTGTGTATTGTTTTGCCCAAATAATTATGGGAGCTGTAGCAAATTTTTCGTTTTGCGCTTTGGATGCATACGACAGAAATTAATATTTACTTGTAAAGTATTTAATTTTACATAAGTATTAATTTTTTAAACCATGAGATTCAAAGTCAAAGATGAATAAAAAATTGGTAATAAGTAAACATTTTAATATAAAAATGTGTAGAAAATACAAAGGCGTTTTAGTCCCATTGCTTAGATAGCTATGAATTTCTATAAAATTGGACGAAAATAGTCTAAGATGCTTAAACTGTCTTTCAAAAGATACGTTCTGACGATAAAAAATATTTTTGGCCTTATCTTTTTTATCTTACTTTCTATTGTGCGTAGATACACTAATTCTCTACTAAGAGATATAGTAGCGAATACAAGTGTTAAAGTTTCTTTAAAAATACGAGCTTTAGGTGTTATCTTGCAGTTGTATAATATTATATATAATAATATAATATACCCACTAAAATAAATATTTAGAAATCCAGCGGCATCTAAAATAAGTCAGGAAATAAACGTTTTATTTGCGGAAATTATTCGCGAGATTGAGAGTTGGCTTCGAGGAGCAGCCAATTTATACGACCAGTAACAAAACACCTCGTATTAATTCTTCATTTACAATGTCTACACCGTCCATAATGGAAGTTACGCTTGGCCTTTGATGTGGATATTGTTAGTGGGTTCACTAAATAGAGTGCCAATATGTCACAGTTTAATTACAAATTATCATTGTCGTACTCTCGTGCGTGGGCCCAGAATAATTATAATTTAGCGACTGCCATCTGACCTCCGTGACCTTATTACTATAGGAACCTGACTAGATTGGATCATGTTACACATTCAGTCGCCTAAATATGCAGGTCCTATCTCGATGTTTTCCCTTACCGTAAGAGCATCGGTTCGATTAACTAATGTACATAACTCAGAAAAGAGTCATTGGTACATAACCGCAGTGAGATTCGAACCCGGTACCTCTCGCTTACGAGTCCGATTCCTTAACCACTCGGCCTCTGACACCCATATCACATTACTGATATTATAAAAGGCGTCGGTGGCCTAACGGCTAACGGGTCTGACTCATAAGAGGTACCGAGTTCCATCCCCGGTGCCGCCATGTACCAATGACATGTTCTGGGCTATGTGTTTTATAGTTGAACAGTGATCGACGCTCTATCGGTGAGGGACATCGTAAGGAAACTTGCACATTCAGTCGCCTGAACAATGATCCAATCTAGTCAGGCCACTGAGGTCAAAATCAGATGCTTGATGTTGATTTTTTACCCCGGGCGGAATCCTGATATCGTGTCGTTCTTCTGAAAAACTTACCTACTACAAAATTTAATGTTGAATAGAGTGAACACATGTTGGTATGGTGAATATCAATATTTACTATTTATAGTCATGGTCAGCCTTGGCGATGCGCTACGTTTTTATAAATAACTAAAATTGTTTTATGAGTTTGGTTAAGTCCGGGGTAGATTTTCGAAGAATTTGTAGAGTTCTTCATGAAAGAGGCTATAGACAACTACTAAGATCCTCTAATATTGGTCATACACACATACCTACGTTTGATTGAATCAACATGACATCATACACATATTAAATTGACCAAATCACTCAATTTAATAACAAGTTCTCAAATAAAAAATATTTTCTCATAACATGCTTTTATCCCATTCCAAAGAGCCCAAACACGATGGGGTTATTTGCGTTTTTATTGCGTTCATTAGTACCTATGACCACCTTTACACTCCATCAGACCAGCTCCATGGTACCGTGTTAATGCAGTGTCATCGAAGTTACTTAGTTATAAAAAATTTCATTTCAATGAGATACCAACAAATTGTCGAGAAATGCTTTGCAAATGTTGACGGACAACTTACAAACATACATACGAACAGTGCAAGTTAAATAAAAACTTGTAATTAAGTAGTATTAAACAAAAATTCCTATTTCAATAGGTAACAAATCAATTATAAGTATAAACTCGACGCCCTCGAAGGAAACTCAAACCGAAACCACTTTCTTATTCAACCAGTACAATTTGAAGCTGAAATCAATGCAAAATTTATTCATGATTCGAGCAATGTAATCCTGGGCGAGGAATTTTAGATGATGACCTAATTATCTATGCCAAAATGCTTTCAGTGTTCACCGGTAAATCGTACTAATGCAAATTGACCTGCTGCATCGGTTTACATGTGATACCATTTCGATTGATGATTCCGGAAATGTGTTTGCGCTGCTCTTGATCAGACATATTTAGTGGTTAGCTTCAATAGGTTACAGCAATAATGGTTTTGTGGGTACACAAATACTGTTTTACTAATAAAAATTGTTCATACGTAGATCAAGCGTCGAACACTGGTTTAACAAGTGTATAACTGTACAAAGCTAATGAGAAAATACTTTTGACTTGAAACTTATCTGATCCGGTGACAACGACGCTGTTGTTCGGATTGGCATGACATTTCAAAATGGTGACACCGGCAACCGGGTCAGATAGTTTGTGGAGTTATACAGGGCTTCTGTCAAGTTTCGCCCACAATCAGTTAAGTAAGGCTTCCTATTATACCTATGTAATTTTGTGTCATATGATTCCCTCCGGCCTGTTAGGACCGAATCCTATATTGTAGGTATTGATCTCATAATGAACAAATCTCAAACACGCCTTTTTCGAAAATGACTGATTTTCTAAATGTCTTTGTTTTAGAACTCTTATTGTCTGACAGAAGAGGATACACTCGTGATATTAAATCAAAAACAATGTTGACGCCAAAAGCCTACCTGTTTCCGATTGAGCAATAAAAAGTTTACCTATCTCTCAATCTTTGCAAGTACTTTAAAGGTAGGTATGTCTTGAAAATGTTCAGATTAATACATAAGCACCCGTTGTATATACCTGCTATGAGCCGAGTGGCTTAAAAGTATGAGCTCAACTTGAAACTTTCCGAAGACAATCTCGCGAAGTCGACAACTTCAAATTACATGCCCTCCCTTAGGTGGTTTCTGTACGTATTTAGGACGACTTGTGTGTTTGTATTTTCAAAGAGAAATTTCTCTATATTTGTGTATGATAATGATAACATAAATTTACAATTGCCTCAAGGCACCTTGCCTTAAACCTTGCCTTCAAGTAAGTTTCAATCTATTTCAAAATAGATTGAAATTTACTTGAAGGGAAGGCTGAAATTATAATTAACATATGAATTATGTTACTAGTTCTATAAGGTGGCAGGACTCTGTCAAACCTGAGTATTCCGCCTGGGTGAGTACCACCGCCTTATATATTTCTGCCGTCAAGACACAATGCTTGCATTGTTTATTTTATTTATTATTTATTTTACAGTTTATTGTGCGTATGTTTAAGGAAAAATAAGAATTGTTGTGTTCCGGTTTGAAGGATAAGATAGCCAGCGCAATTACAGGCATAAGGCTTTTCATCTTAGTCCTTACAGTGACAACGCACCTGCGGTTGTAACATCAATGCATGAATTGTAGATGTTATGAGCGACAGTTACCGCTTATCATCAGGTGGGCTGTCTCCTCTTTTGTCACTGCGTAGAATAAAAAAAAAGTTACAAGAAAATTTGTTAAATGTCTACGGATAATAACGGTTTGCTACTGATGGCAAACCACTGATTGCTTAATTAGAGAGTCCATTTATATTACTATGGTGACTCTTACAATGGGCAGGGTTCGTCAATCACTTGACGGAAGTATTTCATTTGTTTTGCTTTGTGCCAATCAATGGGCTGGCCAATTAAGGTAATTGGCTTACCTGGCAGAAACCGTTTATACGAAATCCATTTCTCTCTTTGTCCAATCATTCACTGACACCAATTTTGGCGACAACGTCGCGTAGAAAACTAAATCGATATTTCGAGATGCCACAAATAAAGTTCTATAACATTGCTGCAGTGAGAATCAGTCGCAGTTCTTATTTAGTTACTTTTCCATTAGCTTATGATATCACATTAATGACTGTGAAGAAATTTTCGCGATACCTATCTTTTAAACCAGAGAAGATACATGCGCTAGAACACTATACTTTTGGCATGTTTGATGACGTCATTCGACATCCGGGTAAACCTTACGTGCCACGTACTAAAGCACATATAACTCCATCCAGATGGTAATTATTCCAAAAATGATATAAAAAAGAGCTATAAAATTGAATCTAAAGAAAAAAACAAATAGAACCACGCTCACTTGATATGTATCGAAAGTGCAACATAATCTGACATGCGACAAGATATAGCGAACGAAATCTATACAGCTGGATACACCTCATGGAATTCAATACAAATCTATTTCGAACTCGCTCTGGCCATAAGTAAATGTAGTTACGCCAGTGGTCGAGTTTATATTGCGCAGTGTGACAGAAAATCAGAATGCCCCAGTTCAGTGTTCGAGAGAAAAGTCTGTTAGTGGAACTTATTGATTCAAAGGGATGCCATGGGTAGTAGAGAGCTAAGATTATATCATGTGAACGTAGTCAAGTTAATATCAGAGTTCGTAAACATTAGATCTTTATAATCATAAAAACTCAGATTAAAATTAAATCCGATAGAATATCTGATTAGCGGTTGAAGAATTCGTCATGGCCGAAATCGAGCGGAGGAGATTTTTATTATTATGTCAAAGGATATTATTTATATCCCTGTCGTTCTTTACACAAAAGTCACACACAACACACAAAGTGACATACAGTCATTATTTTAAATGGTCATTAATTGAACACAAATTACCTTTTCTCTCGTTGATTTCAATGCCAACCTACATCAGAATTTAAAATTAATAAAATTTAGGCAGTGTCTATAGGCAGTGGTGACCACTTTCTATCAGGTGGCCGGCTTGCCTGTTTGCCTACCGTACAATATAAAAAAAATTCTCACTTGGTCGTTTGCCTTCTTCTATTATTAAGAAAGCGTTTTGAATGACGTTTTCCTGTAAAAGTACTAAGTACCTATAGTTTATTGCAATAAGAACGGTACGATGAGGTCTTGACAAGATTCTCTCCTCCCGCATGAACCTACTGCATTATGCCGCCCACTCACCTTCATGCCGCTTGTCAAGTGGCATGACTAAATAGACTTGACCAAGCCAACTGGCCGTGTGTGGGGTAAAATGAGCGGGATCAAACCTATGCTACTTGTCAAACGCAAAGAGAGGAAAGGAAGGATTGGCAGGCATTAGGGTTACAGCTATTTAGACACAAAACCTAATAACTCATCTCGTTTGTTTCAGATGTGGACGAGGTTTAGCGTAACGAGAACGGGAGTTAGAAAACTAATCAAAGTCACTTAGTGTCAATGTCCAACTACTGTAAATATCAAACTGTAATTTTAGTGTTAGCTAGATAAAAAATGCATTTTGTTGGGTACAAACAGAGGACTTTTGTAGCGTTCTTCGTGCTCGCTGTCTCCATGGCGCCGTCTGCTACACAGAACACGGTTATCTCAGGTAAGAATCTCATAGTATATCCATTTCCTTAGACCACAGACGTAGTTCTTCACTCAGTAGATTCCTTATTAGATATAAGAGCGGTTTTTACCCTACAGATAAATAATAAATATTTCATCCAGAATTATGCGAATATAATTTTTTTATAATTGAGTATTTTGTATAATGAATTTAATATTTAATTTCAAAGTCTGCATCCTCTCTATTATGATATAATAAATTATTGCTATGACCCTGCCAGGGTTATATGTCTTGTACTAACATATATTTAAGGACTTGTATTAACTAACACATGGAATTGAGTAGCGATATACTAGTTAAAATAAATTAATAAGGTTACATTACAGAAAGAAAGATATAGATATACTATCCCAACCCCCATTGATACCCTGAATCGTGCAACTAAGTTTGTGTCAGCCCTCACTTTGAAGTACCTTACTCCTTTTGATCAAGTAACTATTGTTCATCTAACAGACAACAATGAGATAAGATAATTTATTTTATTTGACGTAAACAATTCAAAGGGCTTATTTTGAAAATATATTGTATTTGTATAAGTAACCAGATTTATAAATCCGATTTGCGCCGTGAACAATAAAACCTACAAATTATAAAACAATATTTTTAAGAAGATAAACAATTTACGGCAATGGCAATGACCTCCCCTTTCGTGGGAGAGGCCCGAAGTCCTGCAGTGGATTGTTATGGGCTGTGATGATGATGATGAAACAATTTACGTATTTTAAATGAACTGCTTTGTCTGATAATATGCAATCTAGATTCCTTCAAGGCCTCAAGGCTAGGTAGACTGTTCCTAGGCAGGGGTGCTTAATCTCCTGCCGCGTCACCGCTTACCATAAGCAAGACATCGGTCAAACGCCAGCCTAGTAAATTGGAAATTAAAAATTCTTGCCACACTAGATGTTTCCCTATTCAAGTAAATAACAGTTTGGTTATTTATTTGCGAAACTTATAAAAGTATATGTGTACATAATCTAGCAAATGTTGCTAATTCGTATAATAACTCTCATAAATTGTAGTTATTACGAACGACAGTTACGCTTTTCCATTAGAACAACTATAACCTAACCGACAGGAAAATGTGGGAAACCCTCGACCAAGTATATCGGGAACTACTGCAACCAATTTTAATGAAAACGCAAAGACAATCACATCGATGTCAGTCCATCCGTTCGGCAGCTACAATGCCACAGACAGATACACTGATATACATTTCAAACTTATCATATACCTCTTGTCGATGGAGATTAAAAACAGTACTACATGCCTACTTGACTTTCTTAGTAGGTATAGTCTCCTGTCGTGCTCTGACCTCGTGAAGGTCTTCGGTCCATCTTCATAAAATGCAACCCTTGATATTGGCATTGTATTTGGACGATTGTTACTCACGCTCACTAGTAAATGTCGAAAAACGACTATTCTATTTCTATACATCACTTACGTAGCACGACTACTGTCCACACAAGTGTTGTTTGGTTTGGGAATAGTAAAAGGGCTAGCCAGATCATCAGAACATGTTTCTGGAATTAGGCAGTTTACATCCATCCAGCTGGTAAACCGGTTTTCCTTGTATCAAATTCCGAACGAAGCGCTTACCCATGTTATATTTGGCACCCCTTTCCGTCTTGCGAGCACGGACGTGTAAACGATGATTTTTCCTCTCCTCCCATTTCCGCAGGCAGAATGATATGTGGCTTCGCTACGGATGTATCAATGATGTTTGTCTGTGTACCTATGAGTGTTGGTTCCGTAAAATTTTCGGCAACACCGTGAAGTGAAGTGATGTGAAAATATATGTTCGTATGGCGCCTTTGTTTGCGGCTTTGCCCGCATTAACACAGAAATATTTGTGATATGCAAAAAAATGCTTTTTGTGAACCGTTCCTCCTCAAATGTCCTTTGGCAATTATTTTGTTCAGTAGCTTCGTACATAAATACTACTACGTTTAATGATTTATGACTTCCACGAAATGTTTCGTTCCATACTAATTACAGGGAACAATAAATTTCACGTAACTCAATCATCGTTCTAGGCTCACATATTCATTGTTTACCCAAATTTACATGATTACGAGGAGAATTTCCACGAAGTAACATGCTTTAGGTCGCTTAATTATCATATAGGTATTTGGATGACTTTTCAATCAAGGTTTCTCACCTCACGGCAGCTATCATTTTAGCAACGTATCCCATCCTAGAAATTGGTGTATTACGCCAGCAGACTATGTCGCCAGTTTCACCCTGCACTAGCGGTTATGTGAATGGCTCCTGGGTTCAAATTATGGCACCCGTAGGCCTCCATAATGGTAGTATTTCGTTATCGATTACGCGGCCTTTTGTTGTAGGTCCAGAGGCTTCCAACTAACAGCTTTGGTCGGATTCGTGAATGGCATTGTAATATTAAAGTGTACCAAATTTACTGCTTTGGAGATAGGGAGCATCTGGGAAGCGAACGATATTGGCTAAAGTATTTTTTAAATGTTCATTCATGTGTGAATCATGCTTTTACTTTATATGTACGGTAAATGTTTATAAGTATGTTTCTACATCATCATACTCCAATTTGTAAGTTTGCTACGTTTTCGTGGCCAAACCTCTCAATATATACCTAAACTGAAATCTTAGAAAAACCGTATTCTATTCTAGTAAATTTTATGAAAGCAACGTCCCAGATAAACAACAACAAAATGAAGACATTCTTTTGAATGAAGGCACTAAATTCCCAGTCTGCTGATCTAGTTAGTTAATACGGTAAGACTCTCACTACGAATAATAACGTAATAAGAACAAAACACTCCAAAGAATTTCATTGCAGCAATGATACCATTCATAATGCGGATAAGGAAGTTCTTTCTTCGAGGCAAAAACCTCTGGGCCCATCCTTCAAACAAGTTACTTTATTAACTATACAAAGTATCTGGGCGCTGTATTCATACGTTACATGTGACCATAACTTCGGAGCGGACGTTCAAAGCATGTCCAGAATACTAAATGAACTGTATAAAGCATAATATTTGACTTTTGCCAGCGGCCAGTGCGAGTCACGGAAACTTTTATTAATGCGTTTGTCAGTTCTTTTCATGTTTCGCGTTGTGACGAAAAAATGTTTCGGCCTAGCCCACATTTGCGTCGCTTTGTAGGTTACATGCGAACTTGCCCTTTTGAAAGTATGCTATATGGTGCGTGCAAGTGTAAATGCTGTGAATAATAGGGTGCCAAGGGGCAATTTTGATTTTTGCCGGGAGTTGTGTTATTCTTTATACTGCTTGTTTTTGTTTTTCAAACAAGCGTACGGCCTGGCTGATTGTATGGTAATATGTTTAAAAGTTATATGTCTCTTCATGGTTTTTGGATTGTTTTGACTTATCTAAGTGTTAAGAGTTTTTGTACATTTCATAGTGGTATGCAGAGACTATCGAGTGCCATAGATATGATCTAGACACACCTGTTTTGCCTCTCCCACATTCACACATCTCATACATTAACGCCAGTTAAAGGTACTCCTAACTTACCCTTTTTGGAGACCAAATTTAAATGATTATCCTCATAGGGATCCATTTACATGTCTTAAGTCGATTTTAAACGTACCACTCCACATGACAAAAATGTAGATATAAATAACTAGAAAATAATTCTACGTTCGCTATTATGTGGAAAGTATGCAAAGGTCAAGGACTCTTACTATATCTATTTCCGCTAAGGTTCAGTTCTGACGCGCAGCTCCGGCTACTTTAGCGCCACGACACATCCATCGTCAGAGCCGCGCGTTAGCCAACGTTCGCCTCCAGCGGTTAAGCATAACGTCAAAATACACAAGAATCGCGCCTAATGTCTGCCATTCACCATTTCATAAGTGTTTGTGAAAACCTAAACTGAATAAACGTATTTGATTTGATTTGATCATTATGCGGCTTGTCAAGTGGCATGACAAACATAGGCTTGATCTCGCCCATTTTACCCCACACATCGTCAAGTGGCATGACGTCATTCCAAAATGTCACCCTACATACGGTCAGTGTTCATGCCACTTGACAAGCGACAAAAAGGTGGGTGGTCGGCAAGAAAGTCAAGCTCATGACTCCGGTGATAGTGACGTGGCGCGTTAGTCGCCGGTGCCGCGCGTTTTATCGCGATTCTTGAAATTAAACCTTGTATACTCAGTTTCTCACTAACAGATGCTATGTACTTTTATCTAAGTATATCTAAGTGTATATAAGTACACCGTACAAGGCGACTAATGTTTTCGAGCCACAAGATCAAAAGTCTTCGTAGTCTGGAAATGGGCAGCAGCATTTTCGCTTGTTATATTTAAACTCTCCGATCTCCAACCCGCCTGCCAAGCGTGGAGATTATGGCAATAACCTCCCCTTTCGTGGAGAGGCCTTAAGTCCTCCAGTGGACTGTTACGGGCTGTGATAATGATTACATCAAACGTATTTAACGGAAGGAATCTTCAATCTTAAAAGGAACGGGGAATCACCCTTCAGAGGAAAGGCATTAGAAGGGTATTGAATTTAAGATGTATTGTTAAACATCAACAATATTGCCTCCATTATAACTAAAAATATATTTCTACGCATGCCATGTAAACCGCCCACATCTCTGGTAAATATTAATAAATTTCCTATTTCTAGAGTAATAGAGAAATTCCTTGAAATTTCTACGAAACAAAGACAAATATGACCTAATCACTTTAAAAATATATTTGTAACTTAGCACCAATGTTAGCTAAGTAATTCGTTCGCGCGGACATGGAACGATCTATAAGCTCCGTGTCAAATTAGGACCAAAATGTGGCATTGGACAAACGACCTATATTAGTTTGGCTCATTCCGTAATCTAACAGCGCAGGTGGATACCGCACCTAGTATGCTATCTAGTTAGTGCATGAGTGTTAATTGATGATCCAATCGGAAAGGAGATCCATTTATTATTCCACTAAAACATAATTCCTGAAAACTATACACAATATCGGCAGAATCGACATCTTCTACAACGTCATAAAATAAGTAGAGAAAAACAGTTTCAAACTAATTTAATTTTTTAAGTTAATGTTATGTGTACCCGTCAATTTTCAGTTTTTAATATAAATTCCTATACGTCACTCTCTGCGCTGTCCGGGCAGCCATTTTTTCTCGAACATCGTACAAATACCAAACAACAACGACTTTTTACGTGACTCAAGACAGACTGTACCAATAAGTTGAATCGAAGGAGCTGGCAAGCACAGTGCTCTTAAAAATTCCGACACTCGACAAAAGTTTTCGTCTACTCGAAGGAGGAAAGCCTTGTGTTGTAGAACTCTGAGGGTGGTTGCGAAATAAATCTCTTAACGACAGATAAGGGCCGTTCCAGATTCGGGTTTGCTCCAAGCACAATAAAACGACAGAAACAGGAATAACAGAATGGAATGCTACAGTTGGAATAAGCTATTTCTGCTCTCCCTTTTGCGTATCGAAATTCTCATGAATTCCCTTGTATTTAGGACGTTCGTATGATAATGAAGCGAGGGATTTACGCTTATTATGTCCCCTGTCATCTGATTTGCTTTTTAATTTACTTTATACAAGTACTAAGAAGATAAATTGTACTTACTATATGTATTTTGTACGGTAGCGAAACGTGCTTTTAGTGTAAGGAAAAATACAATAAGAAAGCTTTGGATATGAAGGAGGAAGAAAGGAGGTATTGGAGGATGTGCGTGAAACTCGATGCCCAGCTTAAAACTAGCATAGGTATTGACTCGTTCGTTTATAGACTAGTGGCTACATAGCCATTATTCGCTGCTAATATAGGAAGAATATTTGGAAGTACTTTCTTAGTTATACTTGATTTGAAGACTTGTGACTATCAACGAAGTTTAAATTTTGTTCTCGTATACCAGATACATATGATTGTTTTGTTATATATATTTAGACTTGGTTTTACTTACGCTTTGGTTTATAAACTACACAAAACTTTTTCCTCGTACCTTCCACTACCTATACTCATTTATGGCACAGAGCCAATGATATTGATCCACCTTCCGAAGCATTGAATATACGCCCAAAATTCAAATTCACACTCCACAATACGTTACCGTAACTCGCAGCTGTTATTGAATAAAATATTCTTGTAATGGATTCTTTGCATCGTTTCGCTCACAAATTAAAACGTTCCTTCATGTTTACCTTGAAACGTAATATTAGCACCTATCACATTTCGGTAAAAAGGTCGATTACAGGCCATTGTACGTGAATTTGCTGGGGCTATTTGATTTCATGGATAGAATGATTATTTAACGGGTACATTATTCTACCATAATGACTTATCCTTAACTTACCCTATGTAAGTTAAGGATAAGTAATAAAGTAACTGAACATTCCAGTAGAAATCGAAATAATAATCGAATAAATGAAATCGAATAGAAACGATTAACTTGTATGAATAAATCAGTCAAACAGACCTTTACTTTTTCTTTTATTGTAAGTATTTCATAATAATAATCATCTTGGCTTAAATGTCCCGGATGTGTTCTGGGATTCAAAACCGGTACCTCTTGCTTGCGAGTCCGATACTTTTACCACTAGGCCACCGACTCTCCTAGTGTTATTAATGTAAGTATTTACCAACTTTAATTTCGGAGCACCCCGTGACGGTATATTAATTAATATACGTTTCGGGGCTTCCTGAAACGTATATGTTCAACCAGTCTTAGGATCCCCGTCGGGTAACCTCGCTACAGCTTTGACGATAGCTAATGCATAATAAAGAATATCACTCCCATTATGCTTATTCAGTACCCAATTCTATATTTTCAGGGAGGAAATAAAACTTCAAATAACTAATAGTAGAGTAGACGATTGAATCGTGCGATGAAGATATCCTCAACGTATCATTCAATATATTTTAGTCATTCTCAATGGACGTAAGTATCCATTATTATTTGAAAGCTATATTGTGGCTTACGTCGGCCGTTTCCGTGAATCAATAAATGGCTGAAGAAACCAACGGATATATTCTCGGTAATAAGCCGAGCAAATCGGTTTAAAGAACTAAGCTGTTCAATTAATCTTCCCAATTTTGAATTCCTGGTTAGGAAACCACAAAGGGACCAAATGCTGCCGATGGTTCTACTTAAAATCCGTTCATGGCTTTAATTAATTCGCCTTACAAAAAACAGCCGTTGACAAGAATGACGGTCTCACCCCTCTCTACAATAAATCTTGTAACAGATAAGGATGGCCCCGAGCTAGCAATTCAGTTAAAGCCCAAGTATTAAGCGATTTGCCAATAATGGCTTCACACTGTAAATAGCTTTATAGGCGCTGGGTTTGTACAATATTTTCTCCCTTTAAGAGTTTTATTGAGCTGTGGTTGTAAACTTTAACGTTTTCTTCGCCGTTTTAATTTATGGCTTCTAATACACTAGCTACAGTTACATCTATATTGTTGATTTTTGTATCGTTCAGTGTAACATATTTCTTGGCCGTTTAGTTTAACGATCGTTCGACAATGAACGTAATTTGCCGTATGTTCGAGCTCGAATAATTTATATTCCATTGAATCAATAATATACGTATTCAATGGCATAGCCTAAATAAGTCACCTCTAAACGGGTGACCTACACCATTACACCTTCACACAAATTCATAGACATTTTTTTCTATTTGCTCAAAAGTTTGAATCTATCCTCGTTATAAAAAAGTCGAGCGGCTTCGTTTTTGTTAGCATTTGGCGCAGACACTTGAAATGAACTGTTCCTTCCTTTCGTATTTTTTCACTGTCTAAAACCCTTTCGTGTTCCTTATCGTTGAAATTGATCTTATTTGTTAAGTGGTCATTAAAGTGGACGGATAATTATTATCTGTGAGCTTCACTCCTTTAACGAATATTCTATTATCTGATTTTTTCGGGATTTACATAAACGACTACTAAATATTAGACTTAGAATTTTATACCTTTCGTAAGCACCTTCACCAATTCTACAATGATTTTTATGTAAAGATGTATTACGAAGTTGGTTTCGTTGACCTCGTATATTGAATCGTCGCTGATATCTTCTTCCCTAAGCATAACGCCTCGATAAACTTCATTGAGTTATCTAATTCCTTGCACTCCAAGGCCAGTAATAGAAGTTGAGGATGCTATAACGGGTAAGTACTTGAGTAAGGTAAGGTTAATGAGTAGCGGTGGTTGTTCAGCCTTTAACACAGTGTTAACTTTAACAGTGTTCCCTGCATTTATAGTCTGCAAAATCGATACGTAGGTTTAGGTTTAGGTTTGGGGCTCCCATTTACCGTACTTGGACTCAAATTCGGTACGTAGTAACTCGCCTCCAAATTCTACACACGCCTGTGATTTCTGGGCGTCCAATATTGGTTTTGCAGCATTTCGCACTGCGTTCTGTTTATTTGAACATAATTTGGCGACATATTCAGATAGTTTGAATTACAGATTTTCGAGGTTTTCAATTCAAAAAGTAACAAATTATGCATTTAAAATTTTCATAATTCATTTAATTAACGATGTTGTGTTATAAATTTTTAACACACCTACATATTCAGAGACTTTTTCTCATGCTACTTCTTCACTATTTTTGAAAAAGGAAAGGATCTCTCCGTTACGCGAAGCGTAGTGGTTTAATTATGTAAAAAGAGTTCACTAATATGAAAAAGGTTCAAGTCTGACGTAAAAAATCTCTTGATTAAACATATAGGTACTGTAAATGTCGCTTCAGAGAAATCGCACAGCGACGCGCCTTGCAACGGACCGCGTCTACGTAAATGGGACTTTAAATGTGTGAGTTAAATATACCCACTCCAAGTGTCAAACTGTCTAATTTAAACTTTTGAATTGTGTCGCCTGGCTTAAATACATTCCAAGCCCCTGTTAAGTGCTGTTCGTTATTCGAGTTGACCTTCCCGCATGAACTTGCGTTGCCTTGTTTCTATACCATTAATGATTTATACAAATCGATGTTTGAATCGTCGCTGTGTTCGATTCGTAGATATAATAACGAACTCTCGTAATTGGCCGTTGAGTTTTTCGATAGTTAGATTGGTAATAGGTATAATTTACCAGCTGTTTCTAAACGACAAACGTGTAATGACAACACTCCCATCGAGGCATCGAATATTTTCTGTAATGACCTTTTTTGTACTTGGAAACCAAATTTATTTAACATAAGGTATTTGTAGCATAGTGTTTTATAATGAGAACTAAAACTTACTATTGTAATCACTATTTTGAACTGATTATAATTATTATCATAATTTTTTGATACCACACATAATTATTTTGATACTAGTACTTATGATATTAGTATTTAGATAAGCATAAAAAATATTTCTATTTAAAATAATAAATAATCAACTTAGCATTAATATCCCGGTTATGCCCTCGCGTACGAGGGTCCGGAGTCTGCCTTGACCATGATCCAGGATTTGGGAGATCAGGTATTTACAGTGGAGCGACTGCCATTTGACCTCCGTTACCCTGCTACCAGGGGAACCTGACCAGATTGGATCATAATTGCAATTCATTAAGTCGTCTGAATGTACACTGAATGTGCAGGTTTCATCAGTGCAGGTATATAAAGCATGATTGCAAGTTTGCCTCATGTGCCGATGTAACCTATATATGTAACCTATAGATGTAAGAGTTTCAAACCGCCGGCGCCGCCGAGTGATTGAGCCAGTCTAAAATTCCAATTGCCAATTACTGAAGTTTAATAACAGCTCTATTACTAAGCTTTTAAACGATTACGTCTAGTCCAGTCAAGTGTTACAAGCCATTAAGAGCTGTATTAAGAGCATTTTGAGGCGTTCGAGCATATACTTTCATCTATTTTTACTTATTCTCTTTAAATGCCTTCAAATCTTGTGTAAATAGGCATCTTCTAACCATGTTACACCAACAATGCCATCATCGCCTCCATCTATTCTTCTATATAAAGAGGAAACGTTTGTAGATCAATATGCTTGCAAGTTTGTTTGTATGTTGGGATTCAAAAACCTCTGAAACTCTGAACCGTACTATCATATATCGGACGTAAATAGCTGTATCTGTTTACTATAATAACAATACATCGGGCATCAAAGCTGACATCACTTTCTAGGAAAAACCGTGCTATATTATTTTTACCATTTTATTACGGCTACCACAGCCCAGCTAGTCTAGAAAACCCAGAGGTGCCGAAATGAATGGCGACAGTTATTTTTAGACGCGACCGATGGTGCAACCTTTGTAGTTAATTGTATTTTGCCCACGCGCATTGTTTGTGGCCATGTTCCATGATTTTTCTTGCCGGTCGAGGCAGATCCGCATTTATAAACTTCTACTACTTAGCTTTGCGCTAAACAAACTAAGTCGTACTATTTCTGAACGAAACTTTAAAGGTTATTTTCCTTGAAAATAAAATAAGCACCTAATAATGAGTCCTAAGCATGCATGTCGAAGTTTTATTTCGTCTAGTCTAGCTTTCTAGTGCTTTCTTGGAAAATAGCATAGTAATCGTTTTAACGAGGGCAGTTATAAAGAGGTTACCTAGTTCATGAAATAATTGAGACCTAGAAGTGAGACGCCTAAGCATGAAGTTTTCTATTGATGTTAACTTTAATATTGTTGAAATAAATAGTAGTTTGTTTCTAATTGGATATTTTCGTAGTTATATCTAAATAGGCACTAAAGTTTGTACATGAATTCAAATATAAATTAGTTGCTTTTAAGTTTATGCTTATTTTAATTTGATTATAAACTTTCCTTTAAAGTCTTTATTGTTGTTAACTTTAACAAGTCAAAGGGCTCTTGGTTTGTCATCGTCATTGGAAACAGCTCCTATATTAAAATTGTTCTTCAACACATTTAATTTATAACTCGAAGTCAAAGTGATAAAGCCACTCCAGTTTAGCCTTTCGGGAACTTCCCAACTCTTTAAGTAGGCCTCGCTCAATTGTGTATAAAGATTCAGGCTATCAACATAAAGGTTCTCCGATCACCCTTTTAGCAAATTCAGAATGATAACGGAAGGTCTTATGGCTTTTATGGCATAGAAAAGGGCGCTTTTAAATTAATGAGGGAATCCTTCAAGACTCTCACGCACAGTAGCGGTGTGATCATCAACAACAGAAAAGAGGGAAATAAAAAATAATAACAATTAACTGCGTTCCGTTTTCACGAGAATGTTCAAGCCTTCTGTTTTAATTAAAATGGCAGTTACTTTTTTTTCTCCGCCGCCGTCTTCAGTAAACGTAACTGTGTCCAACTGAGTATTGCGCGCTTCTCTATTATTGTTTTTATGCAAATTGGTGGAATTCATTATCGTTAACGGAAATTGCAGGTGTTATTTTATACTGTCAACTTTAGGAATATTTGGATGATAATTTCATTCAATGTGTATCCCAAATGTCTAAGGGCTTTTGAATAAGATGCACTATTTTTTGTAAAAGTACTTTAGATATAGCTACATTAACACGTTCCACTAAGTAGTTAAGTGGTTTACTTGCTGGTCTGCCAAGCCGAGACCTCTTCTCCAGGTATCGAGCCCCGGACGAGCAGAAGTTTAAATGATGAGTTTTAGTTTCTTTTACCGGTCTGAGTGCTTGTGTAATGAGTATGTATTTAAAAAGTATGTAAGTAGTATGTAGTTTATCACCCATAAAAAAACCTTTACTTACTTTGGGGCTAGATGGCGCTGTGTGGAACTTGTCTCTGCATACTCGTAATTTATTTATTATTTTTAAAGTTTGTTTACGTCATTATCCATAAGTGTTTAGATTTATTACATCGAATCTGCCTACACGTTACACAAAATGTCGACATTCACCTTTATCCGTACAAATCCACGGATAATGAGATGAATTTACAGCGCGCGGCGCACTCGACCCATTTTTATATTTCACGAGGACCTCAAATCGCATATTAATATAAAAATTATTCTGAAATCCCGCTGGCCGGGCTGCGGTAATCGAATGAAACGAGAGCAAAAGGAGTCCCCGCAGAAACAGAAACTTGGAGGAATTCAGGAGAAATCTCGTCGTGACATCACAAACGACGTTACCCGATTTTTTTCATTCTCGCGCGGATTATTCAAAATGGTTCCCTTTGTTGTGCTGGCCAGATATTTTCAGCTCCGCATGGAACAATCTGGATTAATTGTGTTAAAGTGGGTATTTATTTTTCTTTTTTTCGTTCAGCAGTTTGAGGGCAAGTCTTGTTACAGTGGGCAATAGCCTTTTCCGGACGTATTCAAATTACGCTCGGGTTGGAAGCAGAAATTTTAATTGTTCCTTTACAATTTGGCTCCATTCAAATCGGTATAATACATTCTAATGGATACTATTACCTACAAATTTTGTAAGAAATCATCAAAAGATTTTTTATGATTTTCTGGCAATTCAGAATTCGAATCCTACATCAGCCTTATTCCTAAAGTTGATGGTCTAAGCATTTCATTACAAATATGAAAGCGTTGCAAAGGCCATTCTCATTTGAACGACTACCGCACTCTCCTTTGGGACAAGAAAAAGTAGCAAATATTTGTGCCCGTAAAAGCAAAAATTGAGTCCGCTACGAAAAAATATACCGATCGTATTGTTTTGTAGGGATTAAGGGAAATAAATCTTTAGCCCATGTCGGATACGGACAGTGCGAAGCGTTTGCTTTTAGTTAGTAGAAGCTTCCCAAGTTAAAGAGGCCCATTTGTCAAGGTTATTTCCACGTTCTGTAACTTTATAATATGTGTGGATGTAATATGGAATCTTAACCTTCCTTAAATTTGAACGACTATGTTCTGCTTTAAAATTTCAATTAAACTAAAATTTGTATCTATTACCGACATATTTACTTACAAAAAATCTGCTTGTCTTTTGATTTTTAGTTGTTAATCAGCCGTCGGGGTTTTCGTTTTTGTTACATTTTCTACCTATACTTTGGTCATGAAAATGACATATTTAGTAGTAGTCATCGTCCCTATATCTAACAGAAGTTCCAGTTCACGGATGTGTAATCCGAAGTGCGTACGATCTTATATTTTGTTCATAAATATGACATATTCAGTAGATACCATCCCTATTTAAATACTTAAAACAGAAGTTCCAGGGACGGCTAATCCGAAGTGCGTACGACCGCGCACTGCACGTAATCACCCCACGAACTCCCCAGAATGAGGCATCGGCCATTAAAATAACATTTTCGACGCCATTAACTAAGCCCGCAAGATTGTAGAGGGTCCGATATCCTGTTGAATAAAATCAGCGTCCTCCTACCACGTGACCAGTCCTTTATCTATCCCTGAAAGATTTATAACCGAGGCGTAACCACGGTTTATCTTAATCTTGGTTCCGGTCATGCCTTCTCGGTCTCTATCAGCGGTATTGCGATTTGCCGAAATTTTGGCGGTAAAAAGTTTTTTGTCCAGCCATTGCGGCGTATTTGGGGATCAAGGCCTTAGATAATGAACGCTGGGGCCGTCTCTGATAGCGTTTTCGGTAAGTATTCATTTTGTGTTGTAGAAATTCGGTTTTTACACTACTAAGGTGGCAAGCAGGCGTTATAAATCGCCTGATTCCACATTAAAACAAGTACTTATAAGATTCAGGAGATATAACCAACCAAAGTTCATGAAGGGCATAATTCAAACTAAATTACATTAACTTGTTAATCTTGTATAAAATTTGTATTTTTAATGCGGATTTCTACATATTTTACTACCCTTCTTACACTCAGTGTGTATCAACGTTGCTATACTTTTTAAGCAAACAAACCCTTTTTAGTACAGAAATTTTCAATTCCTTCTTGTACGTGCGCTTGCCTTCTGTGTGACATTACACACCCTGAAAGTGAAATAAAACTCTGAAAGACATTTTTCGGTCTCACAACCATACCAATTCTAATACCTTACCAATTTATCTCAATCTGTTAATGTTGATATAACCGATTTAAGCTATTTGTTTTTGCCCAATCAATCATTTACATGAGCTATCAAATTGAATCGCATAGAATATATAAATACGTGTTCATTGTTGGCTTAAGCCCAATAGATTCAACCATTATTGGCATTGGGGAAGTCATCAATCAATTTCACAATATCAATTATGTTTACGCATTGGGAAAATAAACTGAAATTCTTTGTGGCTTAGGGGTTAAGTAGATTTGGGTCCTGGACGTCCTATTGTTGCGGTTAATAGTGTTATGCGTTATTGTTATTTAATGTTGTATTTCTCTATGTCTGGGTATTATGAATTGGATGTTTTGAAAGCAGGTTTAGTTTAAGATAATAGTTACAATAGTTGTTTGTTCAACATGTCTCGGAATTTTTGCGCAATTGAAATCAAGAACAAGGGAGTGATTTTAAAATAAACTACTAAGCATGATGAGAAATTTATAAACAATACAAAATATCTAATTAAAAATATTTTTGTTGCGTGAATAGGGTGACCACTATGTGCTCGTTTTACAGGACATATGATCAAAAAATACAGGACTTAAGGATAAAATACAGGACATCGCAGGTTTTTCATTAAATTTGTTAATTATCTTTAACAACAATAATATTTTTTTTGTTATTTATGCCATATCTGCAATAAATAGTATGAGTAGGAAAGCGCGAGCAAACGGTCAATTCAAATATATGGGACTATGTATGATCTTGTATTTTTTTTATTAATGCAAAATTAATATATACAAAATGCAAGACACGGCAATACAAAATACAGGACGTCCTGTAAAATACAGGATAGTTGGCCAGCCTATGTGTGAAACATGACACTTTTCACCTACGAAAAGGGCGCATTTAGTGCGTAAAAACTCGCAGCAAAGGTATTGCGAAGGTGAAATGTCGTCAATGAAATAAAGTCAGTGAAGCAAAAGTTGACATTCAAAGGACAGCATAACTTACATACGAAACAATTTGGAATAATGGAATACATGACAGACAAAAGTCATACTCTTATAACAAAGAACCCATACCTTTTTTACAACATGGCTGAAGCACGCAGTGCGAGAGACTTTTTTTTGAGTAGGTCATTTGACCGCCTTTGACCTGATGGTAAGTAACGATGTGGCCGAAGATGGAGCATATCTGTCTAGGAATAGCCTATTTATTAGCCTTGAAAGCGTCCAGATTATAATGATCATGTTCAATACAGTTCAATAAATATTTTTTCATACAGTATATTCTCTAAAGGTCACCATACTGACCTTAACGTCTAATAGATTGTAATCATCAGACAATCAAGACGATTCTAACGATTCCTGATTGGTCCTTTGCCAAAATCGTTCCTATATTATTTAAGCTACGATCGATCGTCCATACAAACATACATACCCACCAACACAGACTGTGTAACTTCATACAAAAAAGGAATAGTAATATGTATAAGCCCAACAAAACTAGTTAACAACACCCTTGGTAGTTCACTAAATAACAGCTACCTTTATTAAAAGTTTGCTCCGTTGGTAGGTACATGGAAAGTTCATACGCTTTAAAGTTTGAATAACCCGTGTCTAGTTGGGATTTCTTTATACAGGTAAAAGTACATACCTATGCCTCATTCGAGAAGATTTTCAAGATGGCGAATCATTTTTATATTTTTTGTATTTTCTTTATTGAGGAGAACATAGAGATTTACAATTTTACGTTAATGATATTACAAAGCTAGTGTTTTCATTTAAGCCAATTAAGTTTACACTAGAATTGTTTTTCAATTTTAATTTTGTATTCGATAACAAAACTAAAATTAAAATAGTTGAAAAATGTAATACAATTACGTTATAGGTACCACCCTACCCTACACTCGTGGGTGTCGTATAATTAACTAACGTTTTAAGGCTAAACAACAAGTCACCGTAGGCTGGAAAATGGGCAGCAGTTTTTTTAATTTATATATTTGCATTACTGCGATCTCCAACCCGTCTGCCAAGCGTGGGGATTATGGCAATAACCTTCTTTCTCCTTTAAGAAGCCCTAAGTCCTGCAGCAGACTGTTATGGGGCTGTGATGACGATGATGATGCTTATTAGAAGGAAAAAAGGTTTATTTACATATCTAAAAAGAACCTAAAACATTTCTGTTCCACCTTTTATTTCCAATTTCATTTCGGTGTTCCATTGGTAATTGAATATAGAAGGTGTTTATTTGAAGTAAAATATCGGTTATCCTTTTCACAGAGTGCTTACCAATAATTTCTGGTTCAGTTGGCCAGATAAATCTGTCGGCAGCTGGGCAAACAATGAACGAGTAACAAAATGCTTTAATTTTTTATTTATTATGCTCGTTCCTTTATTCAAATGTGTTGAATATTGTCATGTCGTAATAAGATACTGGATCGACACCTGGAGATTGACATGAAAAGTACTTTTTCATACGGTTATTTAAAATTAACCGTATGAAAAAGTACACACATAACCACAGTAATTACAGACCTTTAAAACCAACTATTGAACAATGTACGTTATGTAATTTAAAAACAAACGAATAAACAGAAATCTTTCTGTAACTGACTATTACCTCATCATCGTTGACTTTTATTTTTTTTCAAACGAAAGAAATTCGCTTAGCGCGTAACGTGTTATAGAGGTAGGCAACGCATTAGCGATACTCTTGGTGTTGCTAATGTCTATAGGCAGTGGTGACCACTTTCCATCAGGTGGCCCGCTTGCCTGTTTGCCAAACGTATGACATAAAAAAAAAAAAAGTGACGAAAAACGAGCGTTATGGAATATTCGCAGCCGGCCGGACTACGCACTTGGCACTTCGGTAGTTGCTACTTGCTAGGCACTAGGCGCTAAGCAAGTCACCGGTCAGTGCGGACGTAGCTTTTGAATCAATTTTATTTAGCTATATGTTATGAGAATCAATCAATAGTTCAAGAGGTATATTAGAGGTCTCTTTAGAGGCGGGCAACGCATTGGTGACTCCCCTGGTGTTGCTGATGTCCATAGGCGGCGGTGGCCACTTTCCATCAGGTGGCCCGCTTGCCTGTTTGTCTTCTGAGTAACAATTAAAAAAAAAATACCACAGAACTTACGCCTGTTAACTATCAGGCAAATAATTTATGCGTCGCCGCCGTATATCTACACGAACCGTTTTTTTAAACAAACATTCCCCACAAAGCTCCAGCATCCGACAACGTTCTCAGAAAACGGTTGTCTATCCCCAACTCCCAAGTATTCAATTACTTACGTTTAAGTCTAACTTCTTTGGAAAGACGTATTCCATGTAAATAAATAATTCAGCGGTCTCCAAGCTCTGTGGGCAACCAGACATTGTCCCAAATGCGACTGTTTTGTTCAATTTACTTTGCTAGGACGTAAATATGTGTGATAGAATCTGATAGAGTTGGTCGTAGGAGAGAATGTAATCATACATTTCTCCAGGGCGAATTGAAATGGAAGGCCTAACGAATTTACGAATAACCTTGAGAATGAATAAGGTTAAATTATAGTATTAAAGCTACTTACATACTTAATAGGTAGTAGGCCTCTTTCGTATAAGGAGTCTGCCTAGATGAGTACCAACGCCGCATAAAAATATATATTTCTGCCGCAAGCAACTACGTTTGTTGTGTTCCGGGTCGCAGGATAAGGTACCCAGCGCAGTTCCAAGCATGAGATGAGTCATATCATCTTAGCCCTGACAGTGACATCGCAACTGTGGTTCTGCATTTTTAGATAGACACATGTAAAAGTGGGTCTGCTTCATTGTCACTGAGTAGTAGGCTATAAAACAAATCCTAGGTAGACTGTCCGAGCGAGTAGAATCCAAGAATATGCTGTCCGAGATAATATTTGCACCTACCTATAAAAAGTACTACAAATAAATAAATATACCAATGTCTACATTTTATTTATTTTTATTTATTTATTTATTCAGGAAACAAACAGTCTTTAACAATATTATATGCAATTTCATTTTACAAACAGACCTACAGTTCCATATAAAATTTAACAAGTCTTACTATAACTAGTCGAGCAGAAAGAGACTATTGCACGAATACGACACAACATTGCTAGCAACACTTAAAGATTTAACATCGTAGTTCAGTATGAAGGTAGACACTTCACAAAATATTCACTAAAGGCATTGTGAACTACATTAGTTCTTTTAATTTCTTTTTAAATTGCGAGATACTTAAGAAAAATACGTCAACACCGCTTAGATTATTATTGTGATAGTAAAAGGATCGTCTGAAGTAGGTATTCTTGGCATAATTCGTTTTAAATGGTGCTATATAGAAAGTATCATGAGAACGTGAAGAGGGTCGAGGTACCTTAAACGTAATCTTGCCCAAAAGTGTTCCCGAGTCAACATGATTATTAACTATTTTATACAGGAATAATGCATCCAGGTAAGTACGCCTATCTTCCAGTGATTGGATTTTATGTCTCGATGCACTTGTTTGAATGATGCAATGAACTGTTGACCAGTCCGGTAGTCCAGCGATTTTATAAACTTATTTTGAACTTTTTCCAATCTTGATATATGTACGATATACTGTGGGCTCCAAACTACACTTCCAAATTCTAGATTACTCCGGACATATGAGTAATATAACGTTTTTAATGTAACAACTTTTTTGAAAGGTTTTCCCAATCGAAGGATTAATCCCAGTTTTTTAAATGCTTTGGAAATTATATTATCTATATGAATATTGAAATGCAGTTTCGAGTCCAGAGCAATCCCAAGGTCCCGAATAACATCTACACGGTTTATTTGGTTGCCGGAAAAATTATAATCATACTTTATGCTGGTATGCTTCCGAGTGAAAGTAATTGTGTGACACTTATCGAGGTTGAGAAATAACTGATTCGAGGAGCAGTAACTCTCAAATCTTACCAAATCGCTTTGCATGCTATAACAGTCCTCTATAGTTTTTATGACTTTAAAAATTTTTGTATCATCCGCGTATAGGAGGTGTTGGGATTCCTGGAAGCAAGTACCCATGTCATTAATATACAACATGAACAGGAACGGTCCCAAATGAGAGCCCTGGGGAATTCCAGAAGGGATTTTAAGGAACCTTGATTGGAATCCTTTCAAAGCAACCGCCTGGCTACGATTACTTATATATGAAGTAACCCATCTAAGCAAGTTTCCGTGGATACCTACCTCAGAAAGCTTGTTTATTAGAGTATTATGGTTTATTTTATCAAATGCCTTCGAGAAGTCGGTATACACGGCATCCACTTGATAACCCGCATCCAGTGCGTTCAGAATGAAGTCTGTATAGGATATCATATTCGAGTCCACACTGCGTCCCCGGAAAAACCCATGTTGATGCTCCGAAATATGAAGACGAAGGAATGTGAACAGAGCGCTAGTAACAATCTTCTCAAAAACTTTTCCGAAGATACATAATTTTGATATAGGCCTATACTGCGTTATATTATGTTTGTCACCTCCCTTCGGAATGGGTGTGATCAATGCCTCTTTCCAGATGGAAGGGAAACAACCTTCGCTAAGGGATTTTTTAAAAATTATCGTTAATGGTAGCGAGAGTTCAGTAGCAAGCTTCGATATCAAGAAAGGGTGTATACCATCAGCACCCGCACCTTTATTAACGTTTAAGTTTTTTAACATTTTTAAAACCAATTTTTGGTCTATATCAACAGTAGATACATCTCCAGACCTAGTATGTGTGTGTTGGATCAAATTAGACACTGTGCCATCACCTAACCCACGATCAACGAATACAGAGTTAAAATAGTTATTAAACATATTGCTGATGACCTCACCATCAGAGGAGGACTCGCCTTCGAATGTCATATGCGTAGGTATGCCATTATCGGAATGTTTGGATTTTATAAACGACCAAAAATATCGGGGTGCTGTATTAATCTTCTCCTCTGCAAAGTCTACATATCTATTATAACATTCAGTTTCTAGCTTCGCTTCCCGGGATCTCAGGAGCTTGAATTCTTGATAGTCCAAATAATTGTTATATTTCTTCCATCTTTTGTGTATTTTTAACTTTTGGCGAGATAATTTAATAAGAGACCGAGAGTACCATGGAGGATATTTCTTATTGTCAGGGGAGACTATTTTCTTTGGTGTATACGTGTCCATTAAGTTAAGTAACTCCTTATAAAAGCATGAGACAGCTTGTTCTATATTATATATTTAAATTCAATAATTTAGACGTCCAATCAACTTTCAACAAGTACTTGCTCATTTCATCGAAATTACTGTCATGATAAATAAATTTAATGCGTTGATTCTCTTGCAAATATCTACTTTGTGATAATGATAGCACCAGGTCTAACGATCTATGATGTGGATCCTCCGGGGTGAGCGGCGACCCACATGCGGTAACTGTACAATCAAAGTTACTTAATACCAAGTCCAAAATACGACTATTGATGTTATAACACCCGTTGCACTGCAATAAGTTTGTTAGGTTCATAAAAGCCAATAAATATTCTGCTTTACTGTCTCCATTTGGATTAAGATTTATTCTAGCACAATCATCTACGGACCAAATCGCATGCGATATGTTGAAGTCACCTAGTAACAAAAACTTATCTCTGCTATTATTGCAAATCAGTTCAGTAGCGTTATCAAAGAATGCTTGTAAAGTTTCAATGTGGTTGTTATTGTGAGGGAAATAGCAGCAAGCAATGTGCAATGTAGTGGCCGCGCCGTCCGCGGGCGATGCCGGGTCCCGGGCCGGGGCGGCGGCGGGGCCGGCGGGGGCGAGCTCCACGCTCAGCCAGAGCTCCTCATTCGCATGCGGCGAGCGCCAGTCGTCCCGGCGCCGCGCGCGCAGCCCGCCGCCGCGCCGGACCGCTATCAGCACCCCGCCGCCGCGGCCCGCCGCGCCAGCCGCGCCCGCGACACCGACACGGTCACACCGATACACGTCATAGTTACAATAGAAATATTCCGCATCGTAAAAGTCGGGCGTGAGCCATGTCTCGGTTAAGCACACTATATCGTAGTTAGATTGAAGTAACCTACCCAAAAATGAATGCGATTTAGTCCGGAGTCCTCTCACGTTCTGATAATATACATTAATTGATTTAAATTCCGCCATTAGTAATAAAATAATGACCCCGAACACTATATTCAAAATGTTTTCCACCACATATAAAAATATCTTTGCCATAATAATGATGTACCTACGTTCTGTTGAAATGTTTTTTGTTATATAAACGACTAACGCAATGTTTGTGAATAGATTTAAACTAAGCAGTGTTGATTGAGTATGTTTAGTAGATTTGGTCTTAAATAGAGATATCACAATACCTTGTGGAGTGCTATGGATATATCTAAAAATATAAACAAAAATACTTAGTCATTTCATTTTTAAAAGATCGGTTGCTTGAGAGATGCGCAAGATGTTAGATTTATCATTCTTACGAACGAAAATTTTACAATCACGGACCCATACATAGGTATATTGTAGTTCTTGTCTAAGTTCACGGGCGCGTTTTAACAATAACTTATTAGCAGGGTTCAGATGATCGTTGACATAGACAGGCACGGCGGCGCCCGGCAGGCCGAGGTCGGCGGTGGTGATTTTGCGGCGCGCGCGCACTGCCAGCAACCCGTTCTTGCGCTGTCGCTGGGTAAACCGCACAACAATAGAAGGCGTTCGAGTAATCTTATCACTACCGCCAGTCTCAGTTTTGTCAGTATTATTCGGAATAAAGGGACGAACTCTATGAATAATATCTATATCAGATTCTTGAAGTGAGAATCCAACTTTAACGCATAGATCGTGCAATATAGTATGCAAATTCTCCCCGTTTGTGAGTGGTATTCCCGAAATCTCTAGATTGTTTAGACGTGAGAATTGATCCTGTGTGTTGTTCTCGTGTTTCAATAATAGGATAGTGGCATTAGCTTCGTCTAGGCTTTTTTGGATCTCAGGCAAGCATAGAATTTTGTTTTCGGCCATCTGAAGACGGTCCTCCATGTCAGAAAAACGAGTTTCCATCTCACTCCACTTGGAATTTAGGCTCTGTACAACTTGTGTTGTGGTCTCTATGTCCTTTTTAATGGCTTCAAAGTCCGTTTTCATGGTGCTAAAATCGCTTCTGAAGCCCTTAATTTCTTTGAGGAGCTCACTAAGCGCTGGGTTATCTGCTGCTCCCGTCGAAGTACGGCATGTTATACAACGCCAAGCAGCTTTTTTATCAGCCCCCATCTTACGGTAACTCGATTCTGATACCCCTGCACATCCATAATGGAATTGACCACTACACTGACCGCAACTCACGAAATCGGTGACACCTTCGTTACACTTGCTGCACAACGACATTGCAAACAATACTACACTTTATATTCACAACCGTAGAGCGTAAATACCAGATATTATGTTTTGTTGTGCGTAGGCAAGTATAATACGCTTAGAATAGCGAATGCGAAAATAAATGCGACTGTCTCTAGCGAACTCGACGAGTTGAGTGACATTTATTTTTAAATTATTCTCTTTAGACCACTTTACTAAGCATCAAGGATCAATATATAAAGGTACAATGTAAAACACAACCAACTAACCGCAACGGCTCCCGTCCAATTCCTTCCCTAGAAGCCAAACTACGAATCCTGAGTTTACACCAATATCTCCGCGAAGGATGTAATTTATCGGTGTTTACCTCGACATAAATTACCTTGTTTCTTGTCCGTTTCGCCACTGAAGCATCGTTAGTGCCTCTCAGGTATTCAAGGCAACGCATTGTCAATTGTTTACTGACGGTAGCTATCCTATTTTGTTTTTGCCCCGTTTCTTGCGGTTCCTCCTTGGCTACAGGAAAGGATGTGGGAGTAATTGCGTCTGTCGGTTGTCTTTTGTGAATGATTCGCGTAATTTTATTATTATTACTTGAAGCTGGTGTCCCCCGAGCTATATATAAACGTAATTTGATCGTGTTTTGAATATTACGCTATCAAAGTCTATTATATTTTGTAGTCTACTGTTCTTGTAGTTTGTCAGATTTTTGTTAAAATATGTCGTTTAAAGTTGCACGGGATTATAAAAATAGAAATTTTAAATCTCGTGTAACTTTGAATTTGGTTTCTGGATCACGTTTACAATGTTTCATTAGCTTTTGATAGCGTAATATTGAAAATATTATCAAATTTCGTTTGTACGGAGCGCGCGCGGGGGACGCTCCTCTTAATCTAGTTTGCTCACAAATCTGTGTGAATCAAATATTTGATGCTATCTTTAACCCCTTCGCGAGAGATAGCTGTTATAGGTTTTGCGTGAGTAGCTGTCTGTCTCATCGTAGCTACCGAAAGGATGGACCGAGAAAAGGTTGACTTGGTCCCTTGAGATATTGGTAGCCTCATCCCACAATTAATGTTTTATTGTTATCGAGCTATTGAAGTTTGTTGAAGAACTAACAATAATGCGAAAATTTGTAAGGATAGATGAATTTTTTGGATGGTTGGCAACGAAACAGATCTTGATGAAATTTTACAGTAATACAGCTTATAGAAAAGAATAGCTTAAAGGTTATAATTTATCTCGTAATTTAAATTATATGATTCTACATGAGGTGTTCCAGTTTCCAATATCCTATAGGTATGTTGTCCAGGCTTAAAGAAAAAAGTTTCATTTTAATCCGTCCAGTAGTTTCGGGAATTAGTATGTTCAAACATTTAAACAAACAGCCAAAAAATTTTGTAATTGTTTTTCTATTACTATTTTCTAATCGCCCTAAATGTTTTTTTTTGGTAAATATATTAAATATACAGACACACTTTTTTTACTGTTTTATTACATGTATAGATGTCGTGGATATTTCGTCCCTAACGTGAAACATGGAGCTTTTCAACACCACTATCCAATACTGTTCTGTACTTTCTCGCAGCAAATTGCCATTAATCAATAGCAGTCCATTGTCTGCAGAATTCTAGACTTTAATCCATTAGCTAATAGAAATATAAAATAACGGTAATTCCACTAATGTATCCGATGAAACAATGGTCGAGAACTAGGTATACCTATATGCAGTTAAAAGTGTTACTGAAGACTTGGAGCTACTTTTATTATGTCTCCATTTTGGTTAATGTTTGGCGTTCATGTGATGTTAGTGTCATTGTGGTCATAACAATTGTATACAAAATGTTCTATTGTGAGCGGATACAAATGATTATACAAAATGTGTAACGTAATACGAACCCATGATGTTGATAGGAAATCAGACGATTCTAAATACATGTTTTGACGGTTATGTTATTATCAAAATCATCTACCGCTTTGTTTCGGTTAATTAAAGAAAATATTGTCCACATATTGACCACCTGTAGCAGTCTTATTTTACTTGAGCCTGACCGATAGATTCAGATCGCTATATTATTACAAATATGCAACGCAACTATTTCAGAATTTTAACCAGGTATATGACACCTGCCCTACGCCTGCCCTACACCTGCTCTACACCTGCCCTACACCTGCCTTAGACCAGCCCCACACCTGCCCTATACCTGCCCCACACTTAGCCTATGCTTACCTTTCGCCTACTCTACATCTGCTCTACTCCTATCCTACACCTACCCTACACCTACTCTACGCCTGCCCTACACCTGCTCTACACCTGCCCTACACCTGCCCTACACCTGCCCCACACCTGCCCCACACCTGCCCTACACCTGCCCTACACCAGCCCCACACCAGCCCCACACCAGCCCCACACCAGCCCCACACCAGCCCCACACCTGCCCTACACCTGCCCCACACTTAGCCTACGCTTACCTTTCGCCTACCCTACACCTGCTCTACTCCTATCCTACACCTACCCTACACCTAACTCTACGCCTACCCTACATCTACTTTATCCTTACTTCCCCTTTCTTATTTTCTTATAAACCTTCCCCTTGAATCACTCCATCTATTATTGAAAATCGGACTAAAATCTGTTGCCTATTTTAAAATATACATAGGGACAGACGGCGGGAAGCGACTTTGTCTTATACTATGTATCATCATCATCATCATCATCAGCCAGAAGACGCCCACTGCTGGGCATAGGCCTCCCCCAGAGATCTCCACAAAGACCGGTCCTGTGCTTTCCGCATCCAGCTGGTACCTGCGATCCTTACCAGGTCGTCGGTCCACCTTGTAGGAGGCCTACCCACGCTGCGTCTACCGGTACGTGGTCGCCACTCGAGAACTTTACTGCCCCATCGGCCATCTGTTCTTCGAGCTATGTGCCCTGCCCACTGCCACTTCAGTCTGGCAATCCTTAGAGCTATGTCGGTGACCTTGGTTCGCTTGCGGATCTCCTCATTTCTGATTCGATCGCGCAAAGAAACTCCGAGCATAGCTCTTTCCATTGCCCTTTGGGTAACAGTGAGCTTTCTTATAAGGCCCATAGTGAGTGGCCACGTTTCAGCTCCGTAAGTCATCACTGGCAACACACATTGGTCAAAGACCTTCGTCTTGAGACACTGCGGTAATTGGGACGAAAATATGTGGCGTAGCTTCCCGAACGCTGCCCAACCGAGTTGGATTCGTCGATTGACCTCTTTCTCGAAATTGGACCTACCTAGCCGGACTATTTGTCCTAGGTATGTATAGTCGTCAACAACTTCAAGTGGAGTGCCTCCAACTGTCACTGAAGTAGGCACAACATGGACATTCGACATAATTTTCGTCTTGTCCATGTTCATTTTAAGACCTACTTGTTGAGAGGCACTGCAGAGGTCATCGAGCATTTTGCCCAAGTCTTCCAGGGTTTCAGCCATGACTACGATATCGTCAGCAAATCTGAGGTGCGTGAGGTACTCGCCGTTAATATTGATGCCAAGTCCGTCCCAGTCCAGAAGCCTAAAGATATCCTCCAGTGCAGCGGTAAACAACTTCGGAGATATGACATCACCTTGTCTAACACCTCGCTGCAGCTGAATAGGTTCTGTGGTCTTGTCCTGGAGACGAACTGACATAGTGGCGTTTCTGTACAAACACTTCAATGCTTCGATATATCGATAGTCAATTTGGCACCGCTGTAGAGACTGGAGCACCGCCCAAGTTTCGATATACTATGTATAGATAACAATAACATTTTAGCAGAAAATCATACTGCGACCCTCAAATGACCCGGTTTCAACGTATAATCAGACAAATCTAATGAGACCGCCGTCCCCATTCAGTCGTCCCCACCTGACGTCCGTTCTCTGCCGGTGTGAAAGCCCCCACCGTGGCAGCTGGGCTACTATTCCTACAGATATGTGGGAGAGTTGCTACCGAATTTGGTACCTCTTTAGCGTGCTTGTGACAATTTAAATCGGTATTTCACGGATGGCTATGTCAAAAGCTAGGATTAATTATCCATCTAGACCCAAACTACGCAGATCTAGTGGGTACTATGGGTGCTAGACAACAGCTGAAATACTACTTAAATATAGATTACTGGCAATATTTTTAATTTACAAGCTTTTTTATATTTTTACATGTCCCTGTGCCTGTTCGTAATATTAATCTTGCAAGTAAAATTTGACTCATTTCTCCGTTTCCGATTGAGCTGTAATTTTGTACACTAATGTAAGTTCGGTGACAATGCAATGTTATGATGATACCATCGAGCTGAACTCCTAACCTACGCATAGTAAGCCCGTTTAGTTTGGACTCGTTTAATTAGTCTTGACAAATACTCTGACTTATCATAGAGAACGCGCGATAAAAGCTAGCAATAAATTCTTTCTTTTTTTTAACTTGTTAATTTTGTGTATATTTGCCAAACAACACCGTCAAACCGAGGCTGTAACCGATGTAACTATTTTCCGCGGCCTTATAATGGAGTCGGGCGGACACGTCTGCCGTTGGTCTCTAATGCGGCAGAAATGGATGATGTCCCCGTTGCTGAGGCATTTGACTGGCTTATTGCGCGAATATAACGAGAGAGACACCTGAGGGGCCAAGATTGGGCTTATGTAGTTTATCTGGGAATACAACTTGTAAGGTAGATAGATAAATTGTAATATTTTTGAGTTACGGGTGTCAACAAGTAGGGGACTAGGGGAGTAAGTGTTTACGACATTAGTCACAATGGGTATACGTATATTGTAGAGGCTAACCATAAATGGTATCAACGTTTTCTATTGAGATTATGATAAAAACGTTATGTTATGGGCTGTTGATGTGATGATGGAGCTCACATTTGAGATTACTAGCCGTTTAGGTACAGAAAAATTACTGTGAGGTCTTGCAGTGCGCGCGAATGCACAGGGTAAAAAAAGATATCCGGGAAATACTTTAGCGGCGATCGACACGTCCGTTACAATGAACGTATAGCTATGGTAGCAAGCAAAATTGATCAATCATAGAGTCATATCGACTAGATGACGCTGTGTGAATTTTTCCACGAATATTTATAATTATTATTTATTAGCTGCTATCGAGCACTGTAAAACTACTTTATTTACTGACTAAAATGAAATCAATTTTTCAATATGTGGAATTACAGTGTGTTTTAATTTGATAGGGCATCAGACAGTAAATTTTATCTGTTTTTTGAAAAATCGGCCCATAGACAAGTATGTATCGCTAGGTGTGTTAATTTGAATACGTGTATAAGTATGCTAGGCGTCCATCAAAATCAATAGTCATTGTGACATAAATGTGACAGCAATCCCGAAAATCAAAGGTAAACCCGAATAGTATGGAAATACCATTCGGAATTACCTCCAGCACCCAACATCTCCCTCGACCTCGGCAAGGTCGTCCGCCCATTACTATTACGACGTCTTTTATTCTTACAACAAAACAGACGAGCAGCTATATTGTTCATGTTGCTATATATTATAGTGCTGTAATAATAACTGTACAGATGTCAGCGATAAATAATGCAAATCGTCCAGTTTGGCTTCGAAGAGTGTAGGCTTTATTGCACGCGTGTGTATAAATAGTAATGTCCGATCGAAGATCATTTTATGGATCGATAGTACCAAAATCGATATCGATTAATCGGCTATCGCCACAACTTTCGGCTGAAGCGAAGCTGATACCGAAGGCTTAAAAGCTCTAAGAAATTCAGTTTAAGATTGGCTACAAACTGCAATTGATAATATTAATGACTTTAAAATATTCATATTAAAGCCTTCACATATCTGTATAATATAGAAAGGTAATTTAAATCATCTTTAGAAGTTGGTTTGGAGGCGATAAAAAATTGCCTTGCAATTTATTTTACAAAAATAATAAAAGCTAGCTTCGGTCAAATTTTCGCCTAAAAGTTTTTGACAGAAGGCGGCCGAAGCCCAAGCCGAAGCTGAAGCTTCTGTCTGATACTAGTAAATACGAAGCCGAATCTAGCCGATGTGCTTTATTTATCGTCGACCGTGTAGTCACTTCTTTTTACACAACTGTACTTTAAAGTATTTTTTATTAAACTATTTTAGTTATTCGCGTAAGAGCGTCGGTGGCCGGGCGGTTGAGTATCCGACTCGTAAGCGAGAGGTACCGGGTTCGAATCCCGCTGCGGCCATGTACTAATGACTCTTTTCTGAGTAATGAACATTAGTTGAATTCTAACCGATGCTCTTACGGTGAAGGAAAACATCGTGATGAAACTTGCAAATTCAGGCAACTGAATTTGTAACAATGATCAAATCTGGTCATGTTCCCCTGGTAGCGGGGTCACGGAGGTCAGATGGCAGTCGCTCCACTGTAATTACCTGATCTGCCAAATCCTGGATCATGGTCAAGGCGGACCCCGGGCCCTCGTCCTCGAGAGCACAACCGGGACATTAACGCTCAGATGATTATTATTTTTATTTTAGTTATTCGCAATACTCTGATATTTGTAAATTTTATTACTTCATATTTTTTTTACCTCTCACATTAACAATAGGACATTGCGATGAATTAAAGCAATTGGTTTGCTAAGTGAAAGAATGGTCTCTAACAATTGGCCAACCACATTACAAACAGTTAACCAAACCCGCCGCTTTATTCACCGCATTCCAGGCAGTCTTCGAATCCCCCAAATCGCTACCGTGTACTATGGAGCCGCAAAACCTCCGAGATTAAAACGGTCCCAAATCATAATTGAATTTCGAATTAACCGCCAATCTTCCTGGCGGCAAACAACCAAGGCCACCGTAAACAACTTCAATTCCCTTCGGTATCACAAATTGTGAAATTGTCGCGCGGTCAAATCCTGGTTCTGGCAGAGTAATCGTGACCTCATCTTGTTCAGGGCCTCGGGTAACGTATAGAACCCCTTTAGACTAACGAGAACTCTTGGCAGCGAGTTGAATGTCTGCTCATTTTGTCGGTGTAAACAACTTTCACACGAGCGCGAAAGAGCCAGCCCTTGTTTCCTTTCTATTTTGAAAGGAAACATCAATGTTGTCAATGGTAACAGACTTTGCTGGGAAGTTATCTCGCAAAGGCTGTAGTCGTGTTTAGATTGTGGTTAGCATCGCCTTTGTTATAGTTCCGCTTATAAGGGACGCTTACAGAGAGAAAAGTTTTTCTTGTTTAACATCGGAAGAGTTCGCGCAAGTTTGTTTTCTACTTACATTGAAAAATCCGTGTGTATTTTTTCGTTAGGGTACGTTAGATTCGTATTTTTTGTAAGTATTAATAATTTTTCTGTTTAGAAAGTAATACAAATTAACATAAAATCAGATTAAAATAAAGTACCTACTTTCCGAATCTTCCCTAATCTATTAAGATTAAAATGTAAGTCAAATCAATAGAACCAACCCTGAATATTTGACGGCACACAATAAAAAAAAACCTTGGCGTTAATGCCCCGATTGTGCTCTCGTACACGAGGGCTCGATCCTGACCATGATCCAGGATTTGGCAGTGGACGACTGCCATCTGACTTCCGTGGTCCACCTACTAGGGGAACCTGACCAGATTGGATTGGTTACTCATTCAGTCGTCTGAATGAGCAGGTTTTGTCACGATGTTTTCTCTCGCCGTATGATCATTGATTATCATTCAACTAATGTACATAAATTAGAAAAGAGTCACTGGTCATGGCCGCAATGGGATTCTAACCCGGTACCTCACGATTACGAGTTGGATACCTAAACCATTCTGCCACCGACGCTCATAATACAACAGCTTAATGGTTCGGGCCTGTATTTACTGTAACAAATATTAGCTTATTGATTAGCGTGTCCCAAATAATGCGTTTCCCGGGCTTGGAAATTGACAAAAACGGGGCACACATACTCTGCAATTGGCAATGTGGGGCACACAGCTACAATCCGCAACATGCCCACCATTTATCTCATCGTAAAACCATTACGAACGTAATTCACGCAACACGTACGTGGGGACAGCGTCGCTCATACAAATCCCTTTCATCCAACACTGTCCGGCCCAAAGAAAAATGAAAAAAATATTATTAGGGAGGAAAAAGAAAAATGATCATTTCGTGATATTTTATTATGTGCTAAGGAGACGCAAGTTGGTTGGAACGACTGCTCGGCCGTGAAAACAAACTTGAACAGTGGAATACCTCAGCCGTGCACTTAATAACTTTTTGTTTGGCACATTGACAAATTGTCTCAGATGAAATCAACTTCCTTTCAATTTGGTTGTTTGCAGATTAGGGCTACTTTGTCAAGGTGACAATCGCTACAGCTAAATTTTGTTGACGTAGTAAACTTTAAAAAGCTGCTTATTTTAAAATGTCAATTTTCTACAAAAGAAAAGCAGTAAACATTGTAGTGGGACTTATTAACAAATTTGCGGACCCGGCGCGACTTCGTTCGCGTACACCTACTTTACCCTTACCTACCCTTTTCTTTCTTGCTTACAAACCTTCCTATTGATGAAAACCGCATAAAAATGCGTTGTGTAGTTTAAAACATCTAAGCGTACATAGATGCATGGGGACAGACGGCAGGAAACGAATTTGATTCATACTATGCATAGTTTAAGATTTGTTATTAGCACCAATATGTCGATATTATTAAAAATACTTTACCACCATTATTTGAGTTGCCTGTATTACCTTCCTACTAATTCAGTAATTTATTACCAGAGCTATAAACCTGTAGACGACAGGTAGACCAGTACATGATTATCTTGAATGCCTTATACATAGATTAAGCGTAACCTACCTATATCCAGTCACCACAATAAGTACAGGTCAAGTCGATAATTTTTAATTTTATTAAATAATAAAGTCGTTCTGTTCAAAAATCAGGGAAAATCCATGTCATGCAGTAAAATACTAAATCTTCATGTCGAAAATCAAACGTTCAACTCTAAGCGAGCGGTTCGAAAAACGCCCCAGAAGCGAAAAATGTTATAGAATATTATCATTTCTACTCTGTAGGGATCAACACGGCCAAATGAAGGAAGTATAGAGGTTAATTATAGTTGAAATAATTAGAAAATAATAGTATCTTGAAGCTGTCAGATCCGCGTTCCCCTCCAAACTTCTCTAGCTCGTTACCATTGCCCATTGTTGGTACGTGTTTGGGCGTAGCCGGATCGCTATCAGAAACTTTTATATTGCTCTTTCATTATGTGTGTTGTTTCTGTGTTGTGGGAAAAATAAGGCCAAATGACTCTGTAGTAGCGAGACCAAGATGTTCGCCCGGAGTAACGTTTGCTTCTTCATAATAAAAATGACGATATTTGTTTTCTTTATGCCTCTAATGTGGCAAACAAGCCTACGACCCGCCTGATGGTAAGCAGTCATCGCAGCTTATGGACGTTTGCAATACCAGGGGCATCACCCACGCGTTGCCGACCCCGTAAAAACCTTTTAGAATAGAATAGAATAGAATAGAATTCTATTCTATTCTATTCTAAAAACCTTTTCAACCTCTTTTTAAAGAATTTCATGTTGCTTCATGTCTATTTGATTACAATTTTGTCCTTGTTTGTTTTATATTATAAACGCACAATAGACGACATCGAAGATAAATTATTCCTAAAAAGGCAAGCTAGATAACTGGTGTCATTCCGAGCCCAGAAGTATGATTGAACTAGCGAGTTAAACATGTGTTAGGGATACAGCTGGTCAGTAACAGTCCACAGAGAAAACTCCCCACTTGTGCACGTAATAAAGTATAACTTAACAGAAAAGTCGGATAGCCCTGGGTACCGATTCTGGTGTGCAATGCAGTTGTTATTATGTAACTGTGATGTTACTATAACTACGTCGAGGTATCGAGTCAGTCCCAGTTAAATTGCAGTTAAAACATTGTTCGACCTTTGACACGTTTTCGTTGACAGAATTGAAGGCAGTTTGACAACTAAGAAAGATGCAATTAGTAATTTTTTTTTATTTTTTTATTGGAGTACTCCAAATGGCCGTATAAAACCATAATGCAACTAAAGTATTAGAAAACTTATTGTGAAAATGTTCGAACTCATGAAAGTTGCAACTCAACATCTGTCATTTGAATAACAATTACATGAAAGTAGCAACTCAATATCTGTCATTTGAATATCAATCACACGTTTGACATGCGATGCAATTGCAATTTTACTGCAACTGAGACGATTTCCATACCAGAGTATATATATACTTAAATATTTACTAAACCGATTCTAATAAACCATCCCGATTAAACTGGCTTTCAAATACAGAAAACCGCATCCAAATCTTCTAAATGTCTTTCCGTTCGGGAGTTAAGACAGACTGAGACACAGATACAAAAGCCATAAAGCTACAAAGTCACAAAACCACAGATACAGACATCAAACTTATAACACCTCTTTTTTTCGTCGGGTGTTAAAAAGGCTCGAAGTCGATGTCCGTAAGTTACTTGGATACCAGGCATCTAGATGAAGTGGAAGATATCTATCCAATCGTTGGAGGGTGCGGGGGCGAAACATTGGAGGTGGTGCCAAACTAAACAGTTCTTCGGAACATTCCCGGTTGTACAGACGGTAGAGAACAGAGAGCTAACGTATCTTCGAATACCAAAGGATCCAAACCGACTGTGTGTAGAGGGTCGTCGACAATACGAGTACGAATATTGACTGAGTGTCAAAACTCAGGATCTGTATGTGGTCGCTGCTGTAGATCCTGGCTACACAGGAGTTGCAGCAGTGGGAATGAGCGGGAGAAATATAAGAATAAGCCGGCGTTAATGAAGCGAAGGTGTTAGTATATAATGATAGTTAGGTTATGTTTCTTCTCTATATAAGTTCCAAAAATTATGAACTGATATATTTTTTCATTATAAGACTAAAACTTTCTGAGACTAAGTTATAACTGTTACTTAGAAAATAATCCTCTCCAACATTCATATCTCCTACCCATTTCACCATAACTTTTACGTCTTCTACTAAAACATTATTATTTACCATTTCCATTAACATACTTATCGTGCCCTCCACTTCATTGCAAGACATAAAACCAAGTACGGACCAAAAAGATTACGAGTACTCGGTTCATCATGAAATTAACTTATCTGGCTGCCTACTTACCTAAAGAGGGATATTTTACTGCCTTCTGTACTTGAATAAGATATTTTCCAAGAACTTGATAGCGGAGCCGGTCTAGTGGCAGCGTAATTGCGAGACCGCTGTCAAAAGTTAAGTAACGTATACCGATGAGGAGCTGGATGGGTGACCGTTTCATTTCAAGGTTTATTAGACTTTAACACCGCAATCTACATGCCACTTGATAAGTTAGCCTCTTCATGCCGTTGGCTGAGGTTGACCAAGGTCTTCCGCCGGGGACCCTAAGACTGATTGAACATTATCGCACTATATTGGCCGCTAGTACCTCTTATTGAATATAGTACCTCCCAACCTATTACATTGACGTACCAGGCGACTTATGGAAGGACTATCCGTCGGTGTGCCTATCTAGGCAAAAAAAAGAAATCTCCAAAACCAGGCAGCAGCGTTTTCTATTAAGTATTTTGGGATCTGGGAACTCTAAACAGCATGGCGAGCATGGATATGGCAATACCCTATCCTTATGTGAAGGAAGCTCAAGTCCAGAAGTGAACGTATGACGACGGCTTTTGGGGTCGATTTGACATTTCGCGAATCTCCATTTATATTACGTATACGAATTTGAAATTATTATCTGGAACAGAATCTAATTCGCACAATGACATGACGCGATGCCTCTGGAATAATCCTGCCTGAAATGCCTGCTGTTGGCTTTAGAGAAATTGAAATGTCGTCATAATGGGACCTGAATCACTTTTACCGCTCTATGGATAATGCAGTCAATCAGTCAATATTTTTTGCACATTAATAATGGGATTGAATATCCAATTTGGATTGAAATTCAATAGCCGCCGCGGTGCCATCGGCGGCTATTGAAGATGGCTTGGAGTTTCGGGTTGTCAAATTGAAGTTATGTGACACTAGTCCATTTTTCGATAGAGAGACCATCTGGGCTGAGACTATGATGTAGGTTTAAGAGTGTCTCCAAGAGACATTGTGGCTGTTTAGGTCACCTATTACAACTACCACAGATTGGTTGGAATTGGAAAAACTTGGGCACATTTAGAGGTTTATAAACTGAGGTGATACCTGATCGGTAAAACATAAAAAGCGGAACAAGCATCCAATCATCCTCATTAACTGTCAGAATTATTATGCAGAATTAAAATGAAATATCGACGATTAGATTTAAAATATCCGCCAATAAGCAAACAAACCCAGACCTAATCCAGATTCTTCTACCGTTAATCATGAGACTTAGGTATTACGCTAAGAATCCGTAATTTAATTAATGAACATTCCCCGTAATTCAATTCAACTTTGACGTAGGAATCAAAATAAACGAGTGCAGGACTAGTATTTTATTACTTAAGATAAATACGGGGAATTTCCATCGGTCCTCCTCGTTACGGGTTGAAAAGATTGCAGTGGCTTTTAGCTCCCTCTAAGGAGTTATAAAGTGCAGATTTTGAAGTTAACGAGATCCAGTTTGCATTTAATAGGGGTAACTTTAAAACTATACTGGAAATAATAGCTGCTTGGCGTCGAACACGAGTGCATGGTTGTAAACATTCGAATTATGGGTCATAGGGTCATATAATACTCAGTTTGAAACGAGCCTAACTGATCGTAAGCGATAACACTCGCCAATTCATATATTTAGGTGGTAACAAAAATGCAGAAAGGCGGGTGCGATGTCACTGTGAGCACTAAAAAGAAATGCCTCATGCATGTAATTGCGCTGGCTACCTTATCATTTATGCCGGAATACAACAATCCAAGCTTTGACGTACTCCTCAGGCTTGACAGAGTCCTACCATCTGACAGCTGATACCACCTGATACTGGGTTTAGCTAACATGCATACCTGCTTACTAAACTACATAACTAACTATATAAATATGGCTTTATCTTAATATATATAATCTTAATATATATAATTCTTCTGTGAGTGTGTATGTCACTGAACTTCTCTCAAACGACTGGACCGATTTTGATGAAATTTTTTGTGTGTGTTCAAGGGGATCTGGGAATGGTTTAGATTCACAATTTTGTCCGCTGGACAATGTTTTTTTTTAGCTTATTAAAAAAAGTTTGAAATTTTCAAATTAAAGACGTGTAGACAGGACAACGTCTGTCGGGTCCGCTAGTATACGTATAAAATTATGTCATACGTAATAATACTTTACTAAATTGTTACCTGTTGCCATCAGGTATTGGAAAGAAATTAGACTAGACCCAATTTCTTGGCGTTGTGTGTTTTTATTAGTACTTAAAATATACTGAGCAAATAATATTTCATATTATCATTGCATTTACAAAATAAATTGCATAATTCTCATGAGAGACCTAAGTATCCTTTTAAAGCATTCCCAAGCCCAATAAAGTGTCTCCACAGATAGACATAAGTAGAGACAAATCTAATTTATACTAACTGTAGCGGTTCCGTCTTTTGTAGCTACAATTTTGTATTATCATATACAATGCGATGTACAGTACCATTTATAGTTAATAGTAGTTATATTGTACTTCTAACTTGTACTTATATTGATAAATTCTTTTTAAATAACATTGGTGACAGAGTGAAATAAAATACAATTTTAAAATGAGAGCCATAATGCACTTTATAAATTACGCTATCTTGGAAATTAATCTAAGACTCGGATATATAAAAAGATATAGCTGAATATAAAAAGCGGTATAGATAAAATAATATTTATTTGATGATTATATTACGTTCTTTTTGCTGTAGGCCTGCTGGAAGAAATTTTGTGTCATGTATATATTTGCCACATCTTTGTTACCATTTTTGTATGCAATAAACAATTGAATAAATAAATAAATAATATTGAAAACACAGAAGTTGTCCCTGGCCACAAAATCACAGGAGTTGTAACAAATATCTGGCCATGCCACCCCTGTCAGGCACAGGAATGAGAGCCTGGCCCAAGAAGCGATAGCAAAACATCGTTAAGAATGACATGAGTGCCAACAAACTCACCACCAAGACTACCGAAGACTGAGCGCAGTAGACCATGAGGAGTAGGAAGGCGTATTCTGGGCCCACGCGTGCCGCACGAGAGTAAAACCGGAATTTTATGTCAGGATGATGATGAATAGTCCGGCTAGGTAGGTCCAATTTCGAGAAAGAGGTCAATCGACGAATCCAACTCGGTTGGGCAGCGTTCGGGAAGCTACGCCACATATTTTCGTCCCAATTACCGCAGTGTCTCAAGACGAAGGTCTTTGACCAATGTGTGTTGCCAGTGATGACTTACGGATCTGAAACGTTGCCACTCACTATGGGCCTTATAAGAAAGCTCACTGTTACCCAAAGGGCAATGGAAAGAGCTATGCTCGGAGTTTCTTTGCGCGATCGAGTCAGAAATGAGGAGATCCGCAAGCGAACTAAAGTCACCGACATAGCCCTAAGGATTGCCAGACTGAAGTGGCAGTGGGCAGGGCACATAGCTCGAAGAACAGATGGCCGATGGGGCAGTAAAGTTCTCGAGTGGCGACCACGTACCGGTAGACGCAGCGTGGGTAGGCCTCCTACAAGGTGGACCGACGACCTGGTAAGGATCGCAGGTACCAGCTGGATGCGGAAAGCACAGGACCGGTCTTTGTGGAGATCTCTGGGGGAGGCCTATGCCCAGCAGTGGGCGTCTTCTGGCTGATATGATGATGATGATGATGATGATGATGATGATGTAACTGTGGGTATGAGTGATATGCCAAGGATAAGAAGGTCTTTTTTTTTATTGGCTAGGGAGGCACACAGTCGTACCTGCAATCTAAGAGGAGCGGATGTGGTGCTGGCCTTTGGGGTACCTGTTGACATGCCTTTTGAAGAACCCCATTTTTTATCATATACGGTAGGCAAACAGGCAAGCGGGCCACCTGATGGGAAGTGGTCACCACTGCCTATACACCAAGAGTATCAACAATGCGTTGCCTACCTCTATAACACGTTGCTATGGCAGCAAAAAGGCAAATGCCCCTCCACTGCAAAGGAAAGACGTATAATGATTCGCGATGCGCATATGTTAGTTGGAGTGACGGTAGCACCAAGTTAAACAGTTATTCGGAACATTCCCTGTTATACAGACGGTAGAGAACATACACATAGCCAATATCTCAGATAGCAAAAGGCTTAAAGGATCGACCTAAACCATCTGTGAGAAGGGGATCATCGGCAATACGAATAGCCCGGCGTCAATTCGGTTAGGTTAGGTCAGCGTTATGTCAAAGCTGAGGAGCTCCGTCAATGTCGACTTATCGAAATATAATGCCCAGGCAAATCTCGATCAGGCCAATCCGACGGCCGGCCTAAAACAACATAAACCGCGTCACAGCGACGTCTCCCATCAAATCGAAAATCAATTCCGCATCAACTCCGCTATCAAACTTGATTGATTCTAACGAAGAAGTTAAATTAGCCATTATCTCGTCTCTGTCGGCAGGCAGACATTTTTTACAAGAATTATATTGTGAACATGCAATTACTTTGCCCGCAACTCGGATATGACAAAAAGGGAAAGCAAAAAGAGCCCTCCAAATAAACTTTTTGGGGAATAAAGTCGACAACGGCACGAAGTAAAAACTCGCAACTGCGGAATGAGCTGTTCCGTGTATTCGCCCTCTAAGCTCAAAGCACCAATAAACAGAAGTATGCTTAATGTTATTTATTATGAATACTGTTATTTTGTCTACTTTGTTTTGTTATAATGTTCGAATGACCCAATAAAAGGTCTGAATTCCAACATTTCCAAAAAAGAATTAGGCTTCAGAAATATTGCTTAAATTTTCCAACCTACAAATACACTATGTAGGTTTTCTCTAGACAACTGGACAGTAGAAAGGGCTGAAAAGGTTTTCACGGGGTTGGCACGCATGGGTGATGATCCTGGTATTGCAAACGTCCATAGCCTGCGGTGACTGCTTTCCATCAGGCAGATCGTAAGCGTGTTTGCCACCTTTGTGGTATAAAAAAAATTATATACGTTTTTGTGCATACTACTACAATTGTTACATACTTTACTTCATTATAGCCTTCTGTCTGCTCGTTTGTTACCATATAGTAGGAAAATGAAGTAACAATACTGTATAACCCCAAACGTAATATATCAAAATACTATACCTTGCTACTCTGCCACTCCGTGTAATGCGCTCTCGTTCCATATTTTTTTCGCTCAACAAAATTGGACACGACTTCCTACATGAGGTGAGAGTGCGTCGCTTGTATGTTAAGTCGTACACGAAAACACCATTAGAGGTACATGTGACAAATGGAAAGGGAAATCTGGAACTAACAAAGCTGAGATTTTGCAATTAATATCAATTTGCGAATCAGCTACTGGTAAATTACACCAACATGCATTATTCAATTATTCCAATTCCAATTTGACATTTACACCATATTGTGGAGCGAACGCCTGCTAATTGTCATCAATCAACAGCATCATTGTCTACTCATTGGCCTCTTGTTTGAAGTATCTGTTATCTCTGTTGGAGATTTCGCTTAAACATTGGTTCACTACAACGCTTTCAAGCTAACATAAAAAAATAACGATTCGTACAGGCTCAGTATTATATGTCTCCGCTTATAAGAGCAGCAACCACAATTGAATCGCCATAGCAGCTTAACGGCAGTTTCAATTGAAACAGAATACCAAAATGGAGTAAAACTACCGTTAAGCTGGGGTTACGATCCAAATACAATTCGATCGAGCCATTAGTCAATAAGCGGACTCGAGGCCCTGTTTACGCGTAGCAGCCGAGCAAGAAATGCGTAGCAAACATTCTGTGAGCGCAGAGAGACCCTATTGGGTATCTTCGTGACACAGCGCGTTTGCTGTCAGACGCGTTTTTGTGGAAATACTACAAAATACGGTTTTCTGTATACTAATGTAAAAAATAATAATCATCTTGGCGTTCATGTGCGGGTTGTGTTCTCGCGCACGAAGGCCCGGGATCCAAGATTTGCCAGATCAGATGATTACAGTGAAACAACTACCATCTGACCTCCGTGATTTTGCTACCTGACCAGACCAGATTGGATTATGGTAGCAGCACATTCAGTTGCCTGAATGTGCTGCTTCCATCACGATTTTCTCCCTCAAATTAAGAGCATCGGTTAGCTTTCAACTAATATACATAACTCAAAAAACTTGCTCACGACACGGATGCCTTAACCACGCGACCACAGACGCGCTATTGGTGCGGAGAAGATTATTGACGCGGACGGCACGCGCGGTGACTAGACGGACGCTGCGCGTTTGATATTAGGAGATTTTGTGGAAATATTACTTATGTTATGTTTTATGTAAATATGGTTTATTTAGTAAATATGATTTTCGGTCATTAGCACAGTAGCAACCCAAAATTGATTTGTTGGGATAACAATAACAAAAAACGCGTATTTCTGTGTAGCCTCTTATAAAGTGCTTTGTACCCGACAAAGCTGATATTATTTCTATTCAGCGAGCAGCCCTGTACAACTCAAGCTATTAGGCGAAAATTTGAAAAATAGTTTCTGAAATTATGTGCGAGCATAGAATCTTGGGTTACTTTATTCCGATTTACCTGAGAATTTAAAGTTTTTTAAAGGTAGATATAATATGTTGCTCGCTGATGAGATAGCTTCCTATACATGAAAGAATTAAAAAAACAGTTATGTAGTTTTTGAGTTTACCATTACCAACAAACAAACATACAAGTAAACAAACAAAACGACAAGCAATCAAATATTTTCTCATTATTGTCTTAGTATAGACAAGTTGGTATTGTTTGGGAATACAATTGTTGCTGGTCCATTGAAGTCGTAGATGCTATTTGTTATTTGTCGTCCCGTACGATACACGTAATTGGATGCGTTTTGTGCTATTTCACTCTGCTGCATACCACACGGCGAAGCCAGCTAGACAATTTATGCCATTTCAGTACCTATTCTGAAGACAAATTGTACGGACTTGCCTTTGTTTTGTAGTTACGTTAAAGATTCAAATGTGTATCTACTATTCAAAGTTTCCGATACTTCTGGCCATTACTAATAAGCAACAATAAGCTATAATACTACCTTTAAATTATCCACTAAGTTTATTTTCGTCAATAGGAAGCTGAAAACGCTTATCAGATAGTTTCGTATTATATTTTACAATAAGTACTTGACATAAAGAAGCATTGGCCGAAAATGTAGCTATATACTTGCAAGCTTAATGTACTGGACTCTCTGGACTCATTACGTCAGCCAATCCAACTAATTCGGAGGCTAAGGGTCGTTGGGTAAGCCGACGCAAATCTGCCAGCTTCACGCACCGTCTCTATAAAAAGGCCTTGTGATATTTTCATTCGGTTAAAGTGCCTTTTCACGCTGATCCATGGATTCGAGCCCGATGCGCTCAGGTGGCGTCAAACTTTCCGCTCCATCGGCTTTGGAGCCCGCAAGGTCAGCGCTTACCCTGTTTTTATTTAGAAGGGTTGCGAGTCTGTCATTTCACTTACCCCCTTTTTTTGCCCGAGGCAACGTGTTAAAGCCAGTTAACGAAGGTATACGAAGATGGATCGGATTAAATTTGAGCTGGATTGTGAAGAAATGCGGGCGCTTATCGCGGCGGTTCAGTCTAAAACGGCTCTGCGATTCGGGTTTCGACGTGGAGTGCGCAATAATAATTTTCCAGTGTAGCTTTTAGCTGTAGAACGAAACGTTTTAGCAGTTTCAGCTGTTCTCTTCAATCGCCCGCCGGTGAAATATCCAATTTGTAGACTAAAGCAGAGAGTTCTTGCGTCACGGATCTAATAATAGTAAGTAAATTATTCAAAATATCGTTTTGATTTACATGAACAGTTGCGATATTATTTTACTTTCTATGTAAACAAGATTGCTTGAAATTCAGATTTATAGGTACCTATTTTAAAATGTGAACTAACAGCTAAGTTCGTAGAGGCAATGGGTACAGCAGGAGCAAGCGTGATGTGACACCTCATTGACCTTACAATAGGGAAGTCATCATAATCATCACCTTGGCGTTAAATCCCGGTTGTGCTCTTTCGCGGCTCGCGTGGGCCCGGGGTCCGCATTCCTACTCCTCTTGGTCCACTTCGCTCGACCTCACTATAGGGAAGTACTGTCACGCAATAAAAAACACCGTCAGACTTCAACTTGAATTGCAACAACGGATTTGAGGTGTCTAATTGATATTTTGAAACTAGATAAAGAAAAGATTTTAATGAAATGTACAAATTAATGCACGCTAAAATAGACTTTATTGAGAACTTTTCCAATCGCGATCGTACTTAAAAGAGGATATCAACATTATCAGTCACTTAAAAACAAAATTCTCCGTTCACGGTTCCCGAAACCCAAGTACCCACGCGATATATTCAATGCAGGAGCATAATCTACGACTAAATTTACATACAAATGGGCACCATGGCAAATTTAGCTTTTAACAGCTGCTACGAACGCTATGTGCGAAGTTAGTGTTCTTCGGATATCCAATCTAGACTATGTTTATATAATATGTTCGAAGTTTGTACCAGGTCTTCCCTGTTTTGCCATTTATGTTATAATTTGACGATGTCTTTTCACTTAAAAAATTAACATTTAAATTTAAAATATTTACAGTTATAATAAAAATATACACTAATACCTAAAATATATACATATAAATTAGACTAAACGAAAACCTTATAATAAGTTATAAATATTTTATAACATTTTTCACCAAAATGTTTTTAACGTATCTTAAATGTATTGTCTTGTGTAAGAGTAATAAATAAAATCTAAACCTAATTAATTTCGTAATGACAGATATTCCCCCTTTTTAAAAACTACTCAACAATTCTTTAAAAAAAATCCGACTCAACTCACAAAAACGTGTAAAATAAACTTTTTATCATACATACGAGTAACTTAGATATTATTTTTGAACTCGGTGCCAGTACAGTAATATTCGTCAGAGGAGGGTGAAAAACCTTTTTTACAATTGTACAACTTTACGTTTATAATTCCCACATTCTGTATACCGTTTATTGAACACAAAATGGCCAATAAGTGGAACTATGAGGGAAATAAATGACTGGGTTACCTACTCATTTGACTTTGTCTACATTGAGGTTTGAGTCTGTTAATGATATCAATTTATCTCTGACATTGTAATTGGATTGTGTCGTTGCGTAGCCGTGCTGTTTGCTCGTTTTAAATTAAATTTCATATATCACTAAGCTAAATAAATTAGAGTTGATTTAAAAAATAAATAAGGTTCGAATTTATATCTTACAATGAGAAATGAGCAAAAATATCACCGCTGCATTTAATCGTTTGATGGTAATTCATCATTGTTGTCGTCATCATCATTACTATAATATCTAGCCCGTAATCAATCCCGTAAAGAAACATGAAATGATGTCGCGTTCTATTTGTCATCATTTGCCCTTTTCTATATACATAACATTAAGTTTAGACCACTTATACCCAATTTACATTTGGTCAATAGATTAGCAAAGTTAGATAGATGGATATATAGATAAACACTTTATTGCTCATAAAATATTACAATATCAATCACTTATAACAACAAGGAACACATATGAGCAAAGGCGGCCTTTTCGAGTAAGTACAGTGGTGTAAACCGACCGCACAGTAAAGTAAAGTAAAGTAAAAAATATTTATTTTCACAAAACACATAAATTGAGTACACTTTTTCGGTAGGCTCTGCACTAAGATATTATCTTGTGTCGAAAAGCCACCAGTAAGTACAGGACACCAGGGTGACAATGATTGAATTCTGCGGTTCATATACAGCGAGACAACATGGTTTGCAAGCTGCCTTGTAAGTGGCAAGTGCATCTTTAGCACCCTGCTCAACCCCCTCGACACAAACAGTCAAATTTAATACAGAGTATTGCCGTATGGCCGGTAGTATAAAAAAAATCGTAAAATAGAACGTATTTTTTGACGTCGCTTGTCTATATCGACAGACAAACGGAACTGGACTACTTGTACTCGCTACTCGCCACTTGACACATATAAATCAGAGGCCATTTCTCCACCGAGAACTTACACACTGCATCTGATCCCAATCCGAGAATGTACTGTCCGAAATAGCCACAGTACTATTTCGGAGACAGTTTATACACAGACATTCTAAACGTACCATAAACCTTCACCTTCAGAGGAGCTGTGGCATGTAAAGTAGTTTCATAATAGCACGCTAAAGTTTTGTCGCCAAAGTTACAGAAACCGAGTTTGGCCACCTACAGTTGAGCGACTTCCTGCTGTAGTATCATAATGTAGACTTGTAAAGGGCACCTATTACTAACAGGATTAGCAACTTGTGACGTTTTTGCAACATTGTGTGTGTTTGTTTATATTGTAATAATTGACAACTAAAGAACATATTTATGTCAATGTCATAGAAAGGGTGATTCTATAAAAACATAATTTACTTAGTTGACACTTTGTGTTGAGCATTTTTGATGGAATTCCATTATATGAAATACACTTAATTATTGTGAAAATGATGATTTTCAAAACCGGTCACAATTAAATAATATCTAAAAAATATATTTTATTCAGTGGCACTAGTGTATGAAAATGTATTAATCTATAATAATTCACTGGACGCCTTCAAGACAAAAGTGAATAGGCTGTTTCTAGACAGGCATGCTCCATATTCGGCCACATCGTCTCTTACCACCAGGGCTTCGTTTCTGGTACGGAAATCGTCTCAGTTGCAGTAACATTACAATTGCATCGCATGTCAAACGTGTGATTGTTATTCAAATGACAGATGTTGAGTTGCAACTTTCATAAGTTCGAACATTTCCACAATTCGTTTTCTGGTACATCAGTTGCTTTATGGTTTTATATGGCTGTTGGTACTCCAATAAATAAATAAATAAATAAATTACTAAGTTGCATCTTTCTTAGTTGTCAAACTGCCATCAATTCTGTCAACGAAAACGTGTCAAAGGTCGAGCAATGATTTAACTGCAATTTTACTGGGATGATGCTGGGACTGACTCGATACCTCGACGTAGTTATAGTAACATCACAGTTACATTGCAACATAATCAACTGCATTGCACACCAGAATCGGTACCCAGGGGAGATAGCTATCAAATACCTGGCTTTCTTCTAAAGTTCTTATAAAAAAACAGCTATTGAGATCTCAAGGTCAGTAGCAGCTGTTGTTGTGATGTGATTACCAACCTAATTAAGTCAAAAATTAATTAAGTCAAAATGAACCGCCAGATATGTTGTCACCGTGAGGAATAAGCCCATATTATACCTTACCCTTCTAACCAGAACACAACAATGGATGCATTGTTGCTTTTGGCGTCTGAAATAGATAAGGCGGTGGTACCCTGGTAGACACATTACATTGTAAGTGTTCCCATGGACGGGTATCGTTCCCTGTGACATAGGTAATCGTAATGTGGGTGTATGGATTGTTTTGTGCCCAACACGGCTCGTAGGAGCAGCCCACACTGCACGTGATTCGTTGATGAATGTCAATCCTCATTTAAGTGTCAGCTATATGTGCCTTACCTCAACTATTTTTGTGCTGCCTTTGTGTATAAAATTTATAATCATTCGTACGTTTCCAAGCGACTTTTTTTCGTTTCGTAAAGGTTGATGAATGTGGAAGAAGCTATCTAGCTTCTTTGGTTGGTGGTTTGTCAGCACTCAGGACCGTAACAAGTGTAATAATGCGCAATTGTCCTTATTGACCACTGGTCTTTCTAGCATCAGAGATCATCTAATTATTTTCATAGCACTCGGCTTCTAATGCTTGTCTTTTCTATTTCTAGCAACTTACCACGACTTTGAAAACTTTGGTAGCGCACGCGTGCGCTCGCGTGGATGCGAGCGGTTGCAAAAATACCGCAAAAAATAATGCAAAAAAACCCTGGGTACCGATTCTGGTGTGCAATGCAGTTGTTATTATGGTTGCAATGTAACTGTGATGTTACTATAACTACGTCGAGGTATCGAGTCAGTCCCAGCATCATCCCAGTTAAATTGCAGTAAATCATTGTTCGACCTTTGACACTTTTTCGTTGACAGAATTGAAGGCAGTTTGACAACTAAGAAAGATGCAACATAGTAATTTATTTATTTATTGGAGTACCAACAGCCATACAAAACCATAATGCAACTAAAGTACCTGAAAACGAATTGTGGAAATGTTCGAACTCATGAAAGTTGCAACTCAACATCTGTCATTTGAATAACAATCACACGTTTGACATGCGATGCAATTGTAATGTTACTGCAACTGAGACGATTTCCGTATCAGAATCGAAGCCCTGGACGTTAATATGACACACACACACTGTTTGACTACCTGCCAGTTTAGTAATATACACCCCGAAGGTGTCATATTCCTACACCAACGGGAAAAATCGTGACGACATAATAATATGTGTGCATACTAAATTGATATTTTATTAGACCGATTACTGGAGCATTTAAATATATCTGAAAATTAACTGCACGACAGCTGAAATTAATTTACGTTTGGCTTACGGTTTAGAATAGGTTCGGTTTTGTCGTTGGTTAATTTCACTCTGACATGCGACGTCAAACCGTGACGTGACATTATTTTTGTACAGAGTCACCAACTTAGCTATACTATAGACAGCGGCGCTAGTGAGGCTAGTGGAATGACGTTTACTAAGTGGCGCCTATAGTTCTGATTTTGTCAACTGGAAGTTGGCGCTGTACGTAAACTCCATGCGCTTTGTCACAATAGTAACAAGTTGCGCATTTGTGTTGATGCTAATCGATGATTATTTTCATTTATTTCTGTCACTGTATTTGTCCACTTAACTCCCAAGTTATGTACTAGTTCTGATGAAACCTGTAGCGAAATTTAATAATAATGACTGTTCGAATCAGCGTACGTGTTTCCTTCCGAGATTTTTGTAGTTCGTCAATTTGAAGAATTATATGAAATTGAACTAATTTTGTTAGTGCGGTATTTCATATTCAGACGAAATATATTGTATATAAGTAGGTGACTGAAATCGGACTGTAGATCTGTGTCTTAATAGAGTCAAACTTTTTACCATCTTGTACACTTTTCTTGGCCTTAGGCATCCTTGGTGGTGAGTTTGTCGGCGCGCATGTAATATTTAACGACGTCAAGCCATTGTTCATACTCCCATCAAATGACTAATTAGCAACGTTCATTGTCGTTAAAGTTGTTTTTGCTTATTTAGATCCATAAATAGTGGACCCGACGCGACCTCGATCGCGTACACCTACTTTACCCCAACCTACCCTTTTTTTTTGCTTATAAACCTTCCTCTTGAATCACTCTATCTGTTGCTGAAAACCGCAATTAAATTCGTTGCGTAGTTTAAACGATCTAGGCGTACATAGGAACAGACGGCGGGAAGCGACTTTGTTTTATATTGTGTATGGATATTCTTTCATGGCCGACTCAACACCGCCTACCGTTTCACATACTCTCAACACACACTCATAACAATTCCTATTAATAGCTGAGCCTTTTCATTTTTCATTAGGGGCCAAAATTACTGTGGCCCCACCTTATATCATCAATAATACCAGTAAATGTAGTAAGGGGTGTGTTTTAGCTGGGGTAAGCCATTTCTCATTAATTTGTGAGCAGCATGCGATATGCGACTTTGGGTGACGCAACGGGGAAAGGACTCGGCGATACCTCGTAGTAGTTGACCCTGCGATAAATAAGCTATGATTATATTCACTCATTTGGGCGCGGGGTGCGAAGTAAATTTTTAGAGAGTTGGTTAGAGTTCCGTAGCAGAACTTATTTTATGCTACTCAGTGACTAGCAAGCAGCGTGTGACAGCACTGACAGCCCACCTTGATGGTAAGTGGTAACTGTCGCCCATAACATCTACGATTCATATATTTAGGTTGCAGATAACAAAAATGCAGAACCACAGGTGCGTCACTGTCACTGTGAGAACTAAGATGAATTGCCTCATGCCTGTGCTTTCGCAGGGGTAAAATACTTTGGGGTAAATTATGTAGTGGAGAGACTAACAAAGCATGCGACCGACCAGAGTGGGTGAGTGGGTTCGATTCCCGGCCGTCAGAAATTGAAATGATTAATTTGAATTTCTGTTACGGGTATGTATAATACAGTCTTGGTCATCAGTATAGATAGTGTCGTTATTATTGTTAACTGTTAAACTACTTATAATTGTACCATTAGTCATCATCATCATCATCTTGGCGTTAATGTCCCGGTTGTTCTCTCGCGCACGAGGGCCCGGGGCCCGCCTTGACCATGATTCAGGATTCGGCAGGTCAGGTAATTACAGTGGACTGCAATCTGACCTCCATGACCCTGCTACCAGGTTGGACCAGATTGGATCCTGGTTACACATCCAGTCGCCAGAATATGCAGGTTTCATCACGATGTTTTCCCTCACCGTAAGATCATCGGTTAGTATTCAACTAATGTACATAACTCAGAAAACAGTATTAGTATACATAGTGACACCCGGACCCGGAACAGAATAAAAAATTCAACACTTAAATTATAATTCAGCCCAGATAATAATGATTTATCCAACTGAGATTGAAGGGAAATATTTTAATATCAACTTAATGTCTATTTGTATCGTTCGTTACTGATTGCTATTTTATTTTTAAATCTTTATTTATGGAGCTTTATTCGAAAAGAATGTCACTCCATTATACAAGTCAAAAAAACACAACATAAAACTTAATTATGCATCTTTTACGAACACTTTACTACCTGGAATGCAACGATAAATACGCAAGCCACATTTAGTATCATTTAAAATGACCGAACTACATAACAAACCATTTTCTACCTCAGAAATCACTTTGAACAATGCACCAATTGGAAACCAAATACATTCAATGGGACAATATTCCCATACAAACTCAGACATGCGGGCTTCAATTGTTACCTATCAACCCATGCGATGCCATAATGCGGACTCGGAACCTCATTAATGTGGCAAACAATAATGACTGAGTACGCCACATATTTAATTTGATATACAAAATAGATTGGGGAGGTAATTCGTTCATATGTTACCGCATATAATGTTTAAGTAGGTACACGTTCGAGCCATTTGCATTTTGTGAGTTTATCTTTTTTATTATATATTTTTGAGTATAATATAAATAGACATGTACTTATGGTACAAAGGAAAAGATTCCGAAAAAAAGTTGTGTAATCGTAAAAATATGTTGGAGAGGTAATTCGTTCATATGTTACCTCATACAATGTTCAGGTAGGTACACGTTTGACGCATTTGCATTGCATATCTTTTTTTTAATGACAATAAAAATATATATGTACTACGTAAAAGATTCTGAATAAAAGGGATGTAAAAAATTTGTAAATAATGCCACCACCAATAATTAGTAAATATAGATTGGGGCGATAATACGTTAATATGTTACCGCATAGGTACGATCATATTTGACCTATTTGCATATATTTGAGTTGCATATGTTTGCTTTTTTGTTGTTTTACTGAAAATAAAAATAAACATGTACTTATGCTATAACGGAAATGATTGGAAACAGAATTTTGTATGTAATTAGTAAACAATGCCACTCACAAGAACACCCTCGTATAAGGCAAGTACAACGAAAGGGGCGCCAACTAATCCCGTGTTTGTATCACAACATTCTGCCAAAAACATGTCTCAAATATTTAAACGCACTTACCAACCACCGGCATGTGGAAATGCGTAATCTCAGGACGGAGGTTCGCTCAGAAACACGAATTTGGACAAATTTCGTTGAGACCCACCATAGAGCTGTCTCCCCCCGCGGAGTTCTTTAAAATAACGAAGAGAGGGGGGAGGGGAGGTCTACCGCTAAGATTGTGTAATTCTCGCGATGGCGCGTCGCTCACGCAAGCTACTACACGGATTATTCAATTTTGCGTTAAGCGTAGTGCCGCACTTGCGTGGAATTTGAAATTTGAATATTCCGAGACAAATTCAGGCTAAATATACGCAGCTTTTAGCGATTCCGTATTCTACACAACTAGGTAATTACCCCCTTTGGAGTTTAACAAGTCTCGGTGTAGTCGGTTGGTTTTTATTACTGCGCTGCCTGGAATTCAAAGGTTGGTTCAAGCGCTTTGTATTTAAGATTTTTTTCTTTGCTTAGATTGTAATGTCGAGTCGTGTCGCTTGCTTTCTTATTTTTTATTATTAAAGTGCTTCTAATGGTTGCTACTTGTACTGGTCACGTAGAAGAATAGGTACTTTTGTACGCAAATGAAACTCGAGTGTACACACTATTCAGAAACGTTACTATGAGGTCTCAGAGTGCATGCGAACGTGCAGGGTTCCTACTAATTTATTCCGTGAAAACACAATGCGTTCTTTTAGCAGTTGGGCACTGTAAGAAGACATAGCAAAGCTCCTTTATTATTTATTTATTTCATAAACGACCTGAGTGGTTTAGTTAGTTAACATGCTGATCTGCCAAGCAGAGGTCCCGGGTTCGATTCCCGGCCAAGCAGAAATTTAAATGATTAATTTTAATTGCTGTTACGGGTCTGGGTGTTATATGTATAAGAGGTATGTATTTAAAAGTACATCATTACGGCCCATAACAGTCCACTGCAGGACTTAGGGCCTTTTCCACGAAAGGGGAGGGTATTGCCATAATCTCCACGCTTGGCAGACGTGTTGGAGATCGCAGTGTTTAAATATAACAATGGAAAATGCTGCTGCCCATTTTCCAGATTACGGAGACTCTTGATCTTTTACCACGTAAACATAAGTCGCCTTGTACGACACCCATGAGTGTAAAGGGTTAGTGCTATTCTACTCAGCCGGACACAACACGGCCCTGCAAGATTAAAAGTACATAATTACACACATTACACAAGTTTTGCTTTATTTGTATAATATTTCATTCATTTAATACGGGCTTTAGACTTTAATATCTAATTACCGTCTTTTATGTCGATAAAGCGTAAAATACACGTTCAGTTTTTAACGTCGGCGAAACACGTGCGCCACATTTCCCGTTAATGCATTAACACTCGCGGGTGCAAACAAAAAAATATTCGGTCGAAAACATGCGAGCTCGGTCAACCGCTGCGTTGGTCCAACGTGATTATTTGACGAGAATCACCTTTATGCAAGCGATTTTTCATAGAAATTTTCGGTTTTATCTGGCTTTAGAGGGTAGAATCTAATGGCCAAATGCCTCCGGTAGAATGCCCTCGGGCTGCATGGCAAAATGTGCTCCAATTACTTCTACAGGCACTGCTTTTAGCGTTGCAAGTGTACCTTCCTTTATGTTAGAGCAAAAAATCGACGCGTGCTTGGATTTTAAGCGATAAACGCCCTCGTACTTTAAGCAGTTTTTAATGTATGCTCGCGAGGGTCATTGCTCTCAAAGTACTTACTGTTACGGTTAAATAACCAATCAAATAGTAAAGAAAATTCATACTTAATGATATTTGTCATCATCAAAAATAATAGCCAGTAGCTGTCATTGCTCTCAAAGTAACTTACTGCATACATTCTTATAAATTCAATTTAATAACCGATCAAATATTAAAGAAACTACATACTCATTAATACGTAAACATTGATAATAATTCCCATAGCAAACGTTATTTCAAAACTAGTATACTTTCAAAGCATGATTCGCGTACGAGGCATAAAGTAACGAATAGCTTGAGACATTCTTGTTTGTTGGGGGTGCACTTTACTGGATTAGATGCACTGCAGTCATGGATTATGTAGCAAATTACGGCTGACGTGGAAATAGGTTTCTGTTTTTATAACACAGCCGACATTCAGTGCTGCCACAGTGACAGAATAGTAGTTTAAAGTAGAATTGGTAGTGAATATCACCCGAGCCGCTTTTTAAAATAATGTAGAATTATTTTACGGGAGATTTTAAGCGCTCTAGTTTTAATTCTTATTTTTTTATATTTTTAATTGATTAAGTTTCTTTTTTAGTGAGTGAATTCAATGCCATGGTAATAAACTGGCTAAACAGAACACTTAATGCATTTTTTGTTTTTAATTTTAATTATCCCGATAGCAGAATAATAGAAACCTACCAATAAGAGAAACCTTATTTTATTTTATTTATGTAAATATTCCCCTTAATTTCTCTTAATGGGGTGAGAATGTAAGTTACAATGATTGTGTCAGATCAGTGAGAAATGTCGCAAAAAGGTTTACAAATTAGTGATGTAACGAATATCAGTCTTTTAACATTCGCGAATACGAATGCGGATACGAATATTCAGTTTTTGAACTTGAAAACATGATATAAAGCAGCTTATCGAATTGGAGTATACCTAAAAGAAGTAAAATGTGGTAGTTCAAAATGCAGGTGTGCGAGAAGAAAAGTGTTTCCTTATTATATTTTCAAAATATTTATTGTGCATCACACACGATTTTTCATGTGTTGCAAGAAGGTGTAAAAGCGCAAGAAGCTGTTGCAGCTAGCTACCATAACATATTGAGCTACCATAACATATTGTTAGGATATTGACTCCAAGGTGATTTTTTATTATGATCGACAACTTAAAACGCAAAAAGACACAGGCAACACATTTTCATCACTAGATTTCTATTCAAAACGAACTAAGAACTTTACAAAAAAATACTTAAACAAACACCGTACAAGAGCGAACCACAAAATGGTACAGTATATTTTAAATGTTGATCATATTCGCAAAATTTTCGCAATACATTTACGAGTGCAAATGCGAGCATCAACGAATACGAATGCGAATATTCGTTACGTCACTATAATTCATGACACTTTTTTTTGTTTTAAGCGCTCGGTTTTTCTATAAATAATTCCTCGCGTTTTATAATCCACTATATTTTCAATGGAAACTCAACGAAAATGTTCATTGGAAATTTTCGAACGTTTAATCCATCAGTGCCTCATTCATCATACCGCAATACGCTTTCAAATGTTAAATTTTCACATGGATAAAATTCTAAAAATACCTGTTTTATTTACTGTTTCACAAGATTGGGTTATTGTCAAAGTTATGCAACATTAAGCAATATTTTGTTATTATTTTCAATTTCGGACGCCAATGAGCAGTTTTCCAATAGGTATCTAAAGCATTCCTAACCACTCACTAGATGGCGCCCCGACAATTTTGGTAATTAAAAATCGCTTGAAATAGGTTCTCAGCAAACAGGATATAAACACTGGGTACGTTGTATTGGATAATATTGTATTTTCAATAGTTTTCAACCATTTTAGAGATTGTAATAATAATGGAACATAGTGCCAACTTCTATAAATATTTCTTTTTACACTTCGTTTAACCTTTACAGTTATGTTTATATTAATAAACATTTTATTTCTTAGTTTAGTATTAGTTGGCTGCATGAAATCACTGCCACCATCATACAGATTTAAAAAAGATTACCAAAATTGTAGGAGCGCCATCTATTGATGCTTTTTGAAACCACCTATCAATACCTACTGGAAAACTCCTCATTGGCATCCCGTGACGGTATTTCTATACAATTTATTTTTAGTTTGTGCTATGATTGGCTTAAGTGTTTACCGGAGCACTTCAGAAGGAGAGTTATGTTTTTCGAGAGTATTTCGTTAAATAAGTACCTATAAAATTGGCTTAGGAATAGAGCCTAATATTGCAAAAAAAAATAGAAATGTCTAAGTGGCATGTGGTGCCTAGCCACAGAGAACAGTTCTCTGTGGCTAGGTTCTCTGCGGATAGTTACTATATGTACTCTGTAATCCAGTATAGTATACTATGTAATGCAGCTGAGCTGAGTATACCAGTATTGACTACCCTTTCTGTATGCGGGTGTCGTACAAGGTATTTAATTATCTTAGAGGTAATTCATTTAGAATCTCCATACATCAGGACATTGGCTGCTCACTCGTGACTCCTCTGGTGTTGCCAATGATATAGACTTCGTCTTATTAATTTCTTTTCCTTTATTATATAAAGCGTTTACTGTAGTCCTGCTCTCGCCTGCTTCGCTCCAATCTCGTTGAGTTCGACAAAACCCAATTAAAAGAGATGTAGGTAGGGCATAGCGAGGTTTCCCGTTCGAATTGAACCAGCCGTTTGGAAAAGTACCTCCACCATACATAATACCGCAACCAAACAATACAATTTTAAATAATATTGTGTTCTTGCCAGTGAGTAAGGTTTTCAGTACTCCATGGGGTGGGGGATTTGGGGAAACGTGGCGGTGGCAGTGGCTGGGGGCCACGATTTGCCTTTTTGCTACCAGAGCAACAGAGTTATAGAAGTGGACACCGCACTGGCGATACCCCTGGTATTGTTGATGACTTTGGACTGCGGTGACCACTTTCCATCAGTGGTCCGCTTACCCATTTTGCTAAAAAAAGAGGGCCAAGCCTGTCCTCGAAGAAATTTTTGAGTTGATGATGAAGTTTCTCTGTGATACTTCTTTCTTCAGTTCTTTTGGATTCCTTTTTGGGCAGCCATAGCGAGCGGACGTGCCATCTGGCGCGCATTTACGACCCCGTTGAGTCAAGTGCCCAAAAAGTTGTCGTTCCCGGTGTGCCCGTGCTTTGCGATTGCAATAGTTTTCACGGTGTGTCCGTTTGCAATATAGAAGCGATACCCTAGCCCGGTTTAAGTGTTGTGCGGTGTAGTGGTTTAGTGTTAAGGTGTAGTGTCAGTGACAGTGACCGACGGAGCAGCCCACCTAAGTCTGCGCTGCAGCACCAACAGTGCGCTGCACGCCGCGCTGTAGCACCAACAGAGCGCAGCCGCATCTCCCTGCTGATACCAGCACACTAACACCGCCACGTCACCCGCTAACGACACACCTGAGCTCCGAACCCGGTGAGGGCGTTCCTAATAATATTATCACATATCCCCTAAACATATTATGTACCTCAGTTTTCACTAGCATAAGTTTCAGTACAGTAAATCTTAAATCTCTCTACTGTTAAGGTTATATTTATTCTGGAATACAAACGCACTCTTAAACACAGCATAAAGTACAACCTAAATAAACCCAGGCGCTATATAGAGGACATAATATAGATAGGTGTCCCAAATTATCCAACACCGCCCCGAATCGCGACCCATTCGTATTAGGTTCCAGCATCAATAGAAGTGGAATACCTTTCAGAAAAACCGTACACTCTACCAGCAAGCTCTACCAGTAGTAGCTTGTGTTCTAACCTACTTCTTTTTCAGATTACATGAATATTATAAACCGCGAGACAAACTAGCAAAATCAATTTGCTAAATTATTTAAAAAACTTGCGTCCCAAAATAAAGCACAAGTCAATAAGTATCTACTTTGCGACTCATAAAAACCGCATACCACTGCCTTAAAGTAGATACCAGGAACTCAACACACTTGCAACTTTCTACCACAAAAAATAAAGAAACCGACAAAAAAAAGTGAAGTGTCCAGGCTGCCCACTTAAAAACAATAAGAACACATTTCCACATTGCGCAAGGGAGAACAAAAAAGACAGGACAAAATATTGTGCAACATCTGGCGAACAGAAGACGGCAAACAAAATGCAGACTACAACAAGACCCATGACCAAGGATGGCAATTGCCTCTACAGAGCCATCGCGGACCAAATAAATGAAGTTTACTACCTGTCCTTTGAACATCAAGCAGTACGTCGCGACTTAGCAACATACGTGTCAGAGAATAGAACAATAGACAGAATACGCCTAGCTCTTTTGAATAATATAAAAGATGCCAACGTACAGCAGCAGCAATCCATCGACGGAAAAATAGATCAGTACATACGATCGCAGTTCATGGATGGCTTTTGGGGTGGCGAAGACATAATTATAGCGGCCTGCGAGTACTACTTGGTTAACGTGCACGTTCACCTGAATTATACCACCCCGCAGGTCTATACGCCGGCAAACGAACAAGTCTTGACTAATATTCATCTACGGTTCCAAAATAATCACTACGATAGCATAGTTATGTCTTCACACGAAGTCTCACAAGGCATAAACAATACCAACGAAAATGAACCCTGGATGGATAACTCATCATGCAAAACGCTGCAATCGGTAAGCGAACCCCCAACTGAAGAATATCAAGCCGACTCTACGGAACGACGGCTCCTAAGACCGTCACCAGAGCAAGCAAAAGAGTCACTACCATGCTCTAACCTACGTTTAGCCACCTGGAATGTACGTGGATGCTCCAAATCACCCGACAAACGTATTATCGATGGTGAACTCACGCGGCGACAAATAACAATAGCGGGCCTTCAAGAGACACATCTACCAAAAGGTGATTACAAATCGGCCAATTATAACTGGATTTTGGGGGGGGGAGCCCTCTCAAAAGAAAGAAGAGGTGTAGCCCTGCTCATTAGCAACCGAGTAGCACATGAAATAGTCAGAATCCATCACGTGGACAATAATAGCCTAGCTGTACGAATCAACATTAGCATACAGGGCCATCTACACCCAATAGAACTACTCATTATAACTAATCACCTACCATCGACAGCAGCAAATCCCCTAGCAAAAACGGGTGCCTTAATTACGCAGTCGCCAAAACGTACTCAATTACTTATTCTGGGCGACTTTAACGCACACATCGGAAAAGAAGATGTAAAACTTCTAGCCCAAAAAACGGCTGGTCCAAATTTATACCACCTGAAATCCAATCGAAACGGGGACCTATTGCTGTCGTTTGTACAACAACACAATCTGTGTATAAACAGTACCTGGGGACGCCCATCAGCAAAGGTAACATGGAAAGTTGGAAACAGGTGTTCACAAATTGACCACATGATGTCGCGTCGTACCAACACGATCAAACCATATGCGATTAAAGGTGAATGGATCTCTAAAATAAGTACAGACCATAAGCTATTATGGGGAAGCGTTTATATACCCGCCGACCAGCAACAACCTCCAATAACAACGTGCAAAATAACAAAAAATTTAAACAGTGAAAATACCTCCCCCTATGACTATAAACGGTTTGACTATAGTTTGCTCCAAGAGAAAGATATAAGAGATAAGTTCCAAAACAAGGTAAGTGAAAAACTAGAAACCTTATTCAAACATGCAAACACAAACGAAGATATATCCGGTAAGTGGCAATTACTAAATAACATACTTAAACAATCAGCCCAAGAAACACTCCAAATAACAAAAGTAAGATCCCGACAGATGCGGGTCGCATTAGCCGACTTACAGAAAGCGCGTTTTTTGTGTAAGTTTGAACCGAACAACCCAGATCATAAAAACCAACTGAAAAAGGCGCGAACTACTTATAGGAAAGTCATCGAACAACAAGATATGGAAGACTGCAGGCAGTTCTTTAGGAACCTAAGTAAGCAACATAGGGCAACACGAATGAAAATTACGTACAAATACCTCAAGAAACACAAAAAAAAAAAAAATAACAAACCGAGGTCAAAGTAAATATTATATCCCCATGTCCAATTGGATTAACGAACTAAACAAAATGAAAGGTCCAACAATCGACACTGTCCCAGAACATAACCCAATACCAGAGACAGAGTATCCCGATGAAAAAACCATAACAGAAATCATAAATAGCATGAAAAACGGGACAGTTCCAGGGACGGACCAGGTCGTTGTAGAACTGTACAAAGCGGCCCCAAAAATTTTTATTGAAGAGCTCGCTGGCGTAATGAAACTCGCTTGGCTCAGAAATACAGTTCCGGAAGAATGGCGGCTCACTAGACAAGTTCCTATCCCAAAGGTTAGAAACCCGAAACAGGTGTCGGATTTCCGGAAGATATCCATATGTAACGTCGGGTATAGAATATATGCCAATTACATTTTAAAAAGAATTGACGAAAAAGTCCAATTAGGAAATTATCAGGCGGCCTTCTTACAAGACAGGTCGACCGATGACCATATGTTTACACTCAGGCGCATACTGGATACCAATTGGAACGCGGGCATCAAAACATACGTCGCAGCACTCGATATTGAAAAAGCATTTGACACTGTCAAGCTTGAGGCACTGCGGGATATACTCCTCACCCGCACCGGTACTCACCTAACGAATAGGATATTAGAGGCTTGCATGAAGGAAAAACGCTTATTTCCTGGTGCGGTCACAATACCGACATCATAGATAAAGGAAAAGGTGTTAAGCAGGGATGCCCACTGTCTCCTAGACTATTCACAATAGTCATGGACGAGGTACTGCGGACACTTGAAGAGGAAGACGAAGAGGTCAGCCTTGACCAAGATTTTAAAATCACGCCTCCGCTCATCTTATCTTTTGCCGATGACGTGATTCTTATTGGAATTGACATAACCAAATTGGACAGGACCATATCTAAAATGAAAAAACTTCTTGAGAGTGTTGGACTTGTCATAAATGAGTCTAAAACCAAATTGATTATCCGAGATCCAATCAATCCGGCAACTAGCAACCTCAGCAGCGTATCTCTAGGGGGTGCGATAATCCAACCCACGAGCGAGATAAAATATTTAGGCACGTACCTTACAGCCTCCCACGACAGGCGGAGCTGCATTAAGCATCGGTGCCACAAGGCAGTCATCCATTCCAAAATAGTCAACCCTTTTGTGAAGAACCACAGATTGGAGTGGAAAATCGCCAGATTAATATATAAAATGGTCTTATGTCCAACCATGACATACGGAATGAACGTAGCATCCCAAACAAAAACCAATCGTTCAAAACTACGGAGGTACGAGAGACACATTTTGGGGAGCATGTTAAATCTCTGCAGAGACAAACCTCGCAAAAAAATATGGCAAATCTTAGATGGTAAAACTATCACAAAAATAATCAAAGTCCGTAGACTATCGTATTTCGGCCACATAATAAGACGCGACACACCACATATACTGCACGCAGCCAGAGAATACAGAGAAAACAAACGCAAAGTCGGCCGGCAGATCTTTACATGGGAGGACTCGCTAGATCAGGACATAGTCAAGTATACCAGAAGATCCAAGGAATCCTGGAAGGAATTAGCACGAAACAGGACCCTGATGAAAAGGGAAGCAGATAAAGTATATAAATCACAGGAAACGGATTCCGAATCAGAGCCAGAGAGCCTACAAACCTCCTGCACTGCAAACAAATCCGCAGAAGATGAACAGGATCAACCCGGAACAACACTCACTGCAGAGCCAACAGAACACCATAACCGGAGCAGAACCAACCACAGCAGTCTATAGCATCCATCTTTTATATATTTACACACCAAGTATATTATCTATCCTCCCTCACACTGGCTCGATGTATGAATTCTTGTCGGTTCTAATCTAACTCCTGTCGCTCCCATCCTGACTGCGAAAGCCCTACAGTCCCCTCGCATCTACGTGCGCACTGGTATCTCGGGCTGGAGGTAGCGCAAATCAGCCGGGAACGCGATGTGGTGTCGCTTAAGTCCAACAACTCCCACGTCCGCGACGGTATCCGGAGCAAACCAGTTCTTCGGGTGATACCCGTGCCACCCGCTGAACTCGGTTGCTCAAAATACAAGTACAGACGACGGAATCACGGACGTAGGCGACATCATACCTGGTTCTTTCTGATATGACCTACATACACCCTTGCAGAAGAACTTCTGGCTGGTGTTGTACCTGGAACGGAACGGAACGGATACTTCTTTCTTCAGTTCTTTTATATCTTTATATATATAATTCTTCTGTGAGTGTGTATGTCACTGAACTTCTCTCAAACGACTGGACCGATTTTGATGAAATTTTTTGTGTGTGTTCAAGGGGATCTGGGAATGGTTTAGATTCACACCTAAGGTGTAGGGTAGGTGTAGGGTAGGTGTAGGGTAGGTGTAGGGTAGGTGTAGGGTAGGTGTAGGGTAGGTGTAGGGTAGGTGTAGGGTAGGTGTAGGGTAGGTGTAGGGTAGGTGTAGGGTAGGTGTAGGGTAGGTGTAGGGTAGGTGTAGGGTAAGTGTAAGGTAGGTGTAGGGTAGGTGTAGGGTAAGTGTAAGGTAGGTGTAGGGTAGGTGTAGGGTAGATGTAGGGTAGGTGTAGGGTAGGTGTAGGGTAGGTGTAGGGTAGGTGTAGGGTAGGTGTAGGGTAGGTGTAGGGTAGGTGTAGGGTAGGTGTAGGGTAGGTGTAGGGTAGGTGTAGGGTAGGTGTAGGGTAGGTGTAGGGTAGGTGTAGGGTAGGTGTAGGGTAGGTGTAGGGTAGGTGTAGGGTAGGTGTAGGGTAGGTGTAGGGTAGGTGTAGGGTAGGTGTAGGGTAGGTGTAGGGTAGGTGTAGGGTAGGTGTAGGGTAGGTGTAGGGTAGGTGTAGGGTAGGTGTAGGGTAGGTGTAGGGTAGGTGTAGGGTAGGTGTAGGGTAGGTGTAGGGTAAGTGTAAGGTAGGTGTAGGGTAGGTGTAGGGTAGGTGTAGGGTAAGTGTAAGGTAGGTGTAGGGTAGGTGTAGGGTAGATGTAGGGTAGGTGTAAGGTAGGTGTAGGGTAGGTGTAGGGTAGGTGTAGGGTAGGTGTACGGTAGGTATAGGGCAGGTGTAGGGTTAGAACGCTACGCGAACGAAGTCGCGCCGGGTCCACTAGTATCTTATAACACGTAAAACTATTACGAGTACAAAAATAAACTCCATGTTTTTCATACTTAGTTACACAGGAATAAATAAGGCACACGTAACTGTTGTTTAATATTTTACTAGGCCACCTTCGCCGCTTAAGTAAATGTCCGCTGTGGATACGCCCAGTACTTCTGTTCATACATAATGGGCAAGAGAAAAAATATCATTTCATTTTCGTTGCACAAACCCAACAAAATCCGAGTGTTTATCTCGCGGAAGCCTCATACGGAATGGTGTTACCTTGTGAGCTCGCCGAAATCCTTTATATCGTGGTCTAAATTATGAAAATTGAGCGGTGGAATTTAGATTGAGATTCGAAGTCGTTTGCATGGTTTTTCTCGACGGTTTTTAATGGTCCGTCGAAAAAAGAGTGGTGTTATAAGTATGACGTGTGTTTCTGTCGATCTGTGTGTCTGTCTTTGGCATCGTAACTCCCCCGAACTGATGGACCGATTTGGATGCGGTTTCCGTAATTTGATAGCCAGTTTAATTGAGATGGATCTTAGTTTTGTTTCATTAAAATCTATTAAGTAGTGTTACCGTATGTGAAAATATAAATTTGATAGGTACTGTAAATGTCAATATCATTATCGTATATACTGTCTGCTATATAATAACTCGAACATGTAGTTTTAGAAAACAGATAATAACTACACAGTGCTACACAAATTCAAAGTCACAGTTTCAATATAATATCCTTATCTATCTATCTATGTATATTACTATAAAACAGCCGTTTTTGTATAATGAAGATATTTCAGAAAAAAGTTGAGGTTAGGATTATGAGACGTCCCAAAAAATGTTTTATATTTTGGTGGTCTGTTTGTTTGTTTGCGATCCACACAAAAACTACTAAACTGATTTTTATTCAGTTTTGACAGTTTGGTAGTTTCAAGTCCGAGGTAAAATGTTAGCTATGGTTCATCTAATTCGAGTAGGTAGAACTACAGATACAGCTTGAGCTCCCCGTAGTACTAGCATTCACACAATACGGAGGTCATTCAAAATGGTAACTCGGGCAAAAGACATGTCACTAAAACAATTTCCGGACAAAATCATAGGCAAAATCTAGTTATCGACCTGTTAATCACCCAAGCAGATATTTACTTATTACTTATCTTAATAACAGTCTATTATAGCAACAATCACACATATACTAAACTTTCCTAATTTTACTGTACCAATTACAATATATGTTATTCGGTCTAAGTTCAGTAAACAAGAAGCCCTTTAAACTGTGACATTATACAGAGCGGCGTGTAAATTAATTTCTTGTTTTATGTTGTTTATTGCATTGACCATTATACTACAGACTTGGCATCGTGCCTGGGCGCATAATCTGCTCTAAAGTGGGTTGGGAAGGGGACTGCTTTGAGGAATTGCTCGGGCCTGGTACTGGCCACAAATTAAAATTCCACCCATACCATCTGGATGTGTGGTGGACGACTACCAATTTTCACGATACGTCTTGCCTCGTACGACTACGTACGATTTGGAATCCGAGGATTTCCAAACACTATTCCCTATACAGGTCGAGAGGCGCTCGTCTAATTCCGTGTCAAGAGAGGCGCCTTAGAGAGTAACCCCCCCCTTCAGGAAGTTATTTCTAGCGCAGTATTTACTACGTAGTGTTTTCAATCATTACGAGGTAGAAACCTTCAATAACCGCTCACATCCCCAATTTTCGCTAATCTATTGTTATCATGAGACGTGATAGGATAAACGAGCCTATAAGTACCTGAAATGCAACGGTGTTGCGTGAGTCGTGTGTGAATGGACACTTTCCATAAGTTGGCCCGCTGGCTTATAACATAAAAAAATATGATGTTGGTATTAATGTGCAGGTTATGCAGGAAGGCCTGGGGTCTGCCTTGACCATGATCCAGAATTTGGCAGTTCAGGTAGTTACAGTGAAGCGACTGCCATCTGACCTCCGTGGCAATGATACCAGTAGAAGCTGACTATATTGAATCATTACACATTCAATCAGAACGTGCAGGTTTCATCACGTTTCCCTCACCATAAGAGCATCTGTTAGTATAAATCTAATGCACATTTCCCAGAAAAGAGTCATTGGTACATGGCCTCAGTGGGATTCGAACCCTGTATCTCTCGCCTACGAGTCAGATACCAATCGGCCATCGACGCTCTGGTCCGCTTGCTCATTGCCGCCCTTTATTATAAATAACAAAAAATATGTAGGTATTTTACAACACAGCATGCAAAGTTACTAACATCGATCCATCCATACATCCTCACACACTTGCGCGTTTACAATTTTATAAGTCCACGAACCACAGAGAGAAATTACTACAACACGATGTGATGATTGCTTGAAAGAGTTTCTGATCAGCCTATTCTCGCCCACTCACATACTGACTGATATAGGCCTTTCCAAATAAGCGAAATTGCGCCTGTTCATACCTTTCGCATATCGTCACTCCACCTGGCAGGAGAGCGTCCTTTAGTACGCTTGATGAGTCGAGGTCTGTGTCATTGTGAAGGATAAGGTAGTCAGCGCAATTACTGACATGAGGCATTTCATCTTAGTCCTCATGGTGACAACATACCTGTGGTTCTGCGCTTTTGTTCTCTGCAACCTAAATGCATTAATGGTAAATGTTATTGGCGACAGTTATCGCTTACCTTTAATTGGGTTTTCTGCTTGATTGTTACTGCGTAGAATAAAAGAAACACGATCACCACGCATTCCGTGCTTCGGAGGATACGTTATGCCGTCACTCTGTGTTTCTATAGATGGCGGCAGCCATCATAAGCTACAACGCAGTCCTATTCAAAAGGTGGAAGGTGAAAGGTCCGCTGAATGAAAAACCAATTGTGTGTCGGAAATGGGCAACCTGTTGGGACTCATAATTTAACATGTAACAACTTATTGTGTACAATTCAACAATAAATTTCTTTGCTATTCTATTCTATAATAAAATGGCTATCAAGTTTGAATGGCTGATACTATTTTCTTTAATACAATTTTGAATACAATGATGGTATCAAGCGGGAACGGTAATTATGTTTCATAGTGAATGAGAATACGAATGAAATCGTGTCATTTGAGAATGACTGTATTTATTAAGCAATAAAGAGTTTACATACATACATACATACATGTCAGTGGTTTGCCTATTTCTGTAATCGCGCTGCTTTATATTTAGACTAAGTCTCAATTTACGTATATATAACTTTTACACAATAATTTCCGCCGCTTTATTACAAGCAGCTTAAACGGAATTTCATATTTTGTAAGGGTATTTAAATGAAGCACTTATTGATTCCAGTTTCAAAATTATAATCGCTTTACAGTAATCAGCTTAGCTCTTCTCAAATTGATGGATGGTGAATTGGTAATTTGTGGAAAATATTTTAATAAGTTCTAGTTGATTCCAGGCCGTTTATATAAGCGTTTATTATTATTAAACTTACAATGTTCGTATAATATGTCTACGGTTCAAATGTAAGCCTAATTTGACCCAATTTGAAATTTAGTATACCTATGTAACTTGGATTAACTTGCATTAATATGGTTCCATGAAGCTGAACTGAAGATGGAGTTGTAAGGTGGTCCGCAATTGGAACAATATTACCCATCGTATTTGGGCTCTCTTGAAAGGTCTTTATGAGTAGTACACCCCTAGGTGATATTCAAGGTCTGATAATAACGCCTGAAAGTGGTCATAGGCACTATAGGTTACTCGCTGCTACGTACAGCTTGGACCCCTACAATAATAAGGTTAAAAAACAAGAAAATGACATTCAGGGACACAGGTTTCGCGAGCTACAACGAACAATGTACCTACTGGACCCAACCTGACCGGGTAAAGCCTTTAACGGCATGCGGAATAAAGGAGTAAATACGAGCCGAGTGAGACCGTATGGTCGGCTGGAGATAGGTATTCGGACGTCTCAAAAGGGTAAAGGAAATTTGCCAATCCATCCCTTTGATATAGTCGCCGGGCACAGCGTAATTTATGTAATATCTTCGATTTTATTGCGATTGTTTTGTATAAGTCCAGGCGTTTTCTACATATGTTTAAAAGAGCAAATGTTAAAAAGAAGATTATCGATACTGAAGAACAACAGTAACTAACTTCTAGCTCACGTAAAACATTACCACTTTCCAAAGGTTGTATGGAAGTGATCGCTTAAAGCGATAAGGCCGCCTTTGCAGTGCTTTATTGCCCACAACATATTGTCATATATATGTGCAATAAAGAGTTTTTACTTAGGTTCAAGTAGAAGTGAGATAATGCTACTAACATGTGAGTAAGTGCTCATGGCTATTAAAAAGAAAAGTGGATTAAGCCCTCTTGATTAAATATAATCACCATATTTTAGATGTGCAGCAGTAATTAGTTGTGTGTATACATTATCATATCATACCATGTCATAATATTGTTCCCTTTTAAATGTCTTGTTGTTGCTTTCGTTTATTAATGTAAGGTAATATTAAAATAAACACAATATTGATTCTGTCTGCCGATACTTCACCCGAAACAGACAAACCCCTTCAAAGCTGATAGCTACTTGACATAATCCATCCCATTTGCGTTGATTTAGCTAAGTGATAGCTGAGTAATTATATTAGTCTGACGATCTTCATGGAGGAGCCCAATAGCTCAGACTGGTGTTTTAAAGCATTCTTTAATCACTGAAAACTTACATATATATTTACTGTACTACTAAAATTATAAATCCTACAACTAGCGACTGAATACAAATGCCAACAAATGAACACACGTTTCCTATCTTTACAGGGAGCTCGTTGTCATCGGTGACTGGGACTCTGACCAGGGTGTCGGCAGTAGTCGGCGGTGAGGTGAATCTACCCTGCGACACCCGGCCCCCAGTCTACAATGACAGTTTGCTACTCGTCGTTTGGTACAGGGACGACAACCCTGTTTACAGGTCAGTAGATTTCACAATACATGCATAACTATCTGGAGTAGACACTCATGTCCGAATTGTATGATAGTAGAATGGGAATGTCGAGGTACGATCGTGACATACCCCTATTATTATAGTTTTGAGAAAAACAAACATCTTGACCCTAATATCCCCGGAGTGCTATCTCGCACGAGGGCACGGGGTCTGCCTTGAACATTATCCAGGATTTGGCATAATATCAGGTAATTACAGTGGAGCGACTGCCATCTGACCTCCGTGACTCTGCTACCAGGGCAACCTGACCAGATCGGATCATGAGCCTGAATGTGCAGGTTTCATCACAATATTTTCCCTCACCTTAAGAGCATCGGATAGTATTCGGTTTTTCTCTTCCTCACTACAAAAATAAATAGTTAAATAAATAATAATAAATAATACACGTTGGCCAAGTGCGTGTTTGAGGATTACATACATGTCTTCTTTTTCTATAGCTTTTTGGATATTTACTTTTACTAATATTAAATAATGAGAAAGTTTGTCACGGTAAATGTATGGATGTTTGTTACTCGTTCACGCTATAACTACTAAACAGATTTTGATGAAATTTAGCAGTAATAAACTTATAGTGATTCCCGAGGGAATCTAATAACCATATTTTATGCGGAGACGAAGTTGTGGGTTAAAATAAGTTCATGTACAAGTTAAAACATGATATACTCTTGCCCGTAAATTGGTCTGCATAAAATAAGGTAATATTTATTCTATCATCGCCTCAATTATTTTATCTTAATTATCTGTAAGAGATTTTTTTTAGATATAAGTAGCCTGTTCTGTCATATATTTTTTTGTCATATCGTAGTAGTCAAAGAAACAAATAATAAATAATTGAAACACACTTTCGCCCACAGTATAAAGAACGCCCCCTTGAAAGAAAGTACCCCTACATTTTATTTTCCTACATGATTCTTAATTTAAATTGCCTTCAATTCGAACTTCAATTGTACATAATAATGATTATTACGTCGTTTATCTACAACTGATGTATTAGTAACTCGGGTTAATTAAACATTATTGAGACGTCTATGGCTAATAGCCAAAGCTAATTAATTCTTAAGGAGAACTAATGTAATCTTGATCGTCAATTCAATTTGTAGAATAATGTAATATTATCAATTTGAAGGCAAAATATGAATCAATTGTTGATGATAGATGGACATTGCTGAAGATTTTTACGCATGGCAACTAGTGTTGTAAAAACTCTGGGAGAGTGAAATTATAAACTCTACTCAATTTTACAAGGCTCAGTGACCTATACACTCACTAGTCTAGAGCAGAGTCGAGCGCGAATCATCATAGTACGGACTCAGTCTAAAAATAACTCGAGTCGTAAACATATTCCGAGTTGTGTACAAAATCGAGTTCGAAAACTTTACTCGTAGCGACTACTACAAGCCTAATGTAAGACACAACAGCAAATTGAAACCATATCACATCATCATAAGATATCAAATATCATATTTTATTATCACCATACCATATCACCGCTCATAAGATACCAAAGACTCGAGCGAGACGCGTTACATAAATAGACTCGAGCCCACAATAGATTCGAGCACTAATCACGAACTCGAGTCTATTCTCAGGAAACTCGAGTAGCAGAGTCTATTATAATGAGTCGAGTCGCATGATTATGAATCGAGTCCTTAACCTTATGAATAGACAGACTCCCAGATTAGATTTTTTTTATTTTATTTATTTAAGTTAGACATAACAATAAATATGACAAATCAATTAGTTTAGGCACTTAAATCTACTAAAGATTTGTAAAATGGCTCATTACAAATCTTTTTACAACACTATCCACACGTTATTATTCCGATGCAGTTAAATACCGTTACATTTTATCTATGAAAGTTTTGTTGTTGAAACAACTTAACAGATTTTGAAAGCCTAGCCTACTTTAATCGTGAAATTTTGTACGGGATGGACTGGAGAATGTTTATTGAAAAATTTATGGAAAACGCAATATCTCTCTGTCAATGGTCTACGCCTCGTAGCGGTTCTGTGCTACGACTCTCTTTGCTACAAATAGCGCAAAGACAATATGTAGACCATTATCTACCTTTACCTAATACTTGAAAACTCTAATCTAATTGTTATTTTTTAATATTTCTATCAATGATTGTCCTAAACTGCATTGAAATTTATTAAATTATATTTTTATATTAATAATAAATTTGAGAACTATTACAGTTCTCAAGGTTCTCTAGACAGACTAGTTGGCAGACAGGAGAAAGGAGAGGCGATTGCTCCACCAACAAGAGTTATACTCTTAAATACATTATGGTAAATAGATATAAGCAAATGTAGCTGGATCATAGTATAAAACGCAAATCATTATCTTATATGTCCATAAAACTTGACTAAAGGCATAATGACGATGATGATGATGATTGCTGTTGCTCTGTCCTGATACAACTCCCTGACACCGCATATATTTCTATTTCAAACATGTGTCTTTTCACACACACTTGCTTCGTACTCCAAGTATTCAATAACATCATATCTGCCTATAATTATATTCAAGAGCAACGTGAGTTGGCGGTCAAATGCCAGGCTAGTAAATTAATAAAAAAAAACGGCCTTAATATATGCCAAGTAATTCAGGCCCTAAACTTGCCAAAGCTTAGAAATACAGACCCAATAACGCATTCATCCGTTAATCTCAGAACGACGAAATTTCCAGGCAAAAAATACATCAAAATCATCCGTTTCTCCGATCAGAGATACATATACAAGATGAAATTCGTGGTACACGAAATCTGGGAACAACGTGAAAAAATAAATAGGACGAAACGCTGGACCATTTTTGACGGGTCTCCTAATATGGGTCATCTCTTTTTTGCTGGCGCTGCCTGTGTGGCTTTATGGATCAAGTTTAGTTAAAAAAAAACGGGTAGAATTTGATTCGCTTTCCATATTTATCGCGAAAATTTTTCGCGTGTACAAGTGCGTACTTTGGTTGCTGGGTACTGATTTTGGAAACGAGTAAAACGGATTAATGGTTTTATTTAGTACGTTAGTGAGGTTCATGTTATTATTGTAAATACACAGATTCACAGTGAAACTTGTAACACTCCTCTTTTTTCGTCTGAGTTTAATAATAGTGTTGTTTGGCCCCAATATTATATAAGATGGAGGTACTTTCCCAGTCCAATTTAAACGAGATGTCTATCTTAGGAATCTCAAGTCCAGTAGCGGATTAGTTGTACTAGCGGTCCCCCGCGGTTCTCCCGCGAATTTCGGATCTTTCTAAACATTCTATTATATTCCCGGGATCGAATATACTCTATAACAGTAGTGTATAAATTCCTGTTTGTAAAGTTAATTTCAAAATTCCGTAGTTTCGGAGATTGGCAAACCTACTTTCCTATACAATATTTTAAATTGTACGTAGTTTTTTTCTCTGTAGTTTAAATGAGAAATAGGTGTTATTTTGACAATCTCCTGGGCTTCACTCGACTTGATTCGAACAGCTTTAAATTTCGATTTTCAGCATGAATATTCGATATTTTGGTGCATGATCCTGATTGTCCCTATTATTGAACCGTACTCTTTCGGTATTGCCAATGTAACTTTTATAATATTGAATGTTTCATCCCGAAAATCAAAATTGAAAACCGTTTGAATCAAGGCGAGCGATTCAAAAATAGACCCTCTGGGTACCGATTCTGGTGTGCAATGCAGTTGTTATTTATGTCTGTTACTATTACTACGTCGAGGTATCGATTTAGTCACAGTAACATCGCAGCATCATCCCAGTTAAATCATTGTTCGATCTTTGACACGTTGTCGTTGACAGAATTGAAGACAGTTTGACAACTAGAAAGACGCAACTTAGTAATTTATTTATTTATTGGAGTACCAACAGCCATATAAAACCACAATGCAACTAAAGTACCAGAAAACGAATTGTGGAAAAGTTCGAACTCATGAAAGTTGCAACTCAACATCTGTCATTTGAATAACAATCACACGTTTGACATGCGATGCGATTATAATGTTACTGCAACTGAGACGATTTCCGCACCACAATCGAACCCCAGGGTAGTTATAGCAACGTAACTACGTTGCAACATAATAACAACTGCATTGCACACTAGAATCTGTAACCTGGTGGTAAGTGAAAATGCGACCGATGGATCATACCTGTCTAGAAACAGCTTATTCACTCTCGTCTTTATGGTATTCGGATTGCAATGTTTCCCGCTAAATTACTACAGTGTCAAGTTTCGAATCGGTGTCTACGCATCCTTTTTCCCCATCGTAAACGATGGGCGAAATAACTCATGTCACTCGTTAAAACCTCCCGCCCTGTGACACGCCCATAAAACTGATCGTGATTGATACGGCTAATACCGTACAGGGAAACAATACATTCGCAAATGTGGATGGAATTAAATTCTTAGTTGTCCGTTGATGATTATACATTTTAGAAGTATGTTCCGGGTTTCCTACCGCGTACCTTACGCGTATGTGTGATAATAACTGCGATAGTTTTAAATTTCATGTTAGAAGATAATAGCTTGTTTTTTGTTAAACAATTGCGTCGTTATTTTATACTCACGTTAAAATAACTTTATCTAGAGTGAAAAATAGGTCAGTTAACTCGATAGAAAGCGGAAACTATCGCCCAAAATACTCGTCACTTCAAATTAGTTAAATATTTTAGTCTTAATTATGCTCAATTATATTCACTATTTCAAACACACAAAGTCAAAGATGAATGGACTTTTCATACTACTCTAAGTGAAAATATCGGACTAATAACTTCAGCTATGTTGAACTGACAGCTCTGTTCCTTTAGGCTACCTCAAATGTCTTCAGCTTTAGTTTTAAACTTCTGGTATTCGAAAATTGAACCAGCGCACATAGGGGTATTTTGCATTCCTAGCCGGGCGAAATTATTTGTGCGGTTTTCTCTGCTCTAAAGTAGGTAAGACTTAATAAAATATACAAGACCACCATTGGGGAGGTTTTATGCAACAGTGAGCGTCATGGGCTGATATGATGATAAAATAAAGGAGTATTCATGATTTGAAATTTATTGATCGACAAATTACGTAAATTTTATATTAAATCAATTTGATGAGGAAGAATGCCAGGGTTCATCGTCACTTTCTGCGACCTGTTCTGTTTCAGATTCCGAATCTGAATCATTTTCAGATTCTGGAGAAGGTGGCAAAAACATAGCTATCGCTTCTTTTGAAAAAGGATGCATTCTGCTCTTTGGCTTTGGCCTCAGACTTGTGATCAGTGGATTCGAGGACAGTAGAAGGCGATTCAACACATTTTGATTGCTGTCTATTCTCGAAAACTTCCTCGCAAAATTATATCTCTACATTTTGAAATGTTTATTCCTAGCTTCAGCAGCCTCTTCCGATAATAGTCCGATAGGCAATAACGCCTTTTCCATGAATGTAGCACCATGCATCAAAATTTTGTGCATAGTCGGGGTCATCGGATGCCAGTCATAGAGCGAGAGGTAGACTTTTACTGTGTCCCAACAGTATTGAGCTAATTTTTTTAAGTCAACTTTAAAGCCGCTTGAAATTACCTCTAGAATTATTTTTGATCTGAATATCAGGTTGTAATCGATACCGGTAATTTCTGCAGCCTTCTGTGGGTCACCGAAAAAGCGCCTGCTGGTGTTACCATCATTGGTATTACCAAACCCAGCTATCGGCACGTCTACAATTAATCCAATTTCGTTTCTAAATCTTTGTTGTATGCTAGCTTTCCTTTTTTAACTGTAGCTTTGTCCGAGTCTGATCTCACTTGCCATTTTTTTATCGGGAGCTTGTAAGAAAGGTGCAAAACACTTTCAAACAAGCGAATCCTAGCGTGAAGGATAGATAAGCCAAAATCCAAAGCGATTGTCAGACGATAAAAGGTAATTTTCCAAATAATCGACTTTCTCGTCAAAAGTGGGCAATTCTTGTTGTTGCATTTTATTGAACAGGTATTCTTTAGTTACAACATTGTAGTTAGAGCCCCCTGGTAACCCTAAACAATAATAAAGAAAACATTTCATAATTTGATCCAAAATAACGGTTAATACTTTTTAGCTAACACCAACACTAAAGCGTAAGTTTTGTCGAAAGTAGCATAAAGTAGCACTCAATTCGTGAAACAACTATCAAATGACCGTCTTTGTCATCCGTTACAAAAGAAATCGTTACTCGGAAGCACTCGGAAGGATAACTATTATCACTTTGAAATGTATAATTCAGATAAAAACTGCTTAAATAATGGAGACAATTGTAAATTTATTTTGAACCATACAAATACATGTAAACATCAGTGAATCGTAATAAATAAGACTATTCTTACCTGTTTTATGATAATCCATGGTACTTTTGGTTAAATAACTCGCAATAATTAAGCACTGAGGTCTCAAACACGGTACGATTTTAATGTAGCAAGTAACTGACGCGAGCGCATGCGACAACGATCAAGTTCCGCCTGGTTCGTGGCTGGATGGCGCAGGCGCATGACCCTGGAAACGGTCGTCTATTGTTCAGTAGCTACCTGGCTCGCTAACGAGTATTCATTTTTGCTTTTGTATTAGAATTTGTTTTTTCAATTTCGCCCGGCTAGGAATGCTAAATACCCCTATGTGCAGCGGGGCTAATGGCTAACTCAGTTGACAACTGTATTTGACACTAGATGATTCTACACCACGTCATCTACGTTGAAAACTAGCAATAGCGTCTACCAAATTAGAGTAGTGTCAGATTTTTTAATGTCAAATTCAGTTGTCCACTGAGATAGCCGATAGGCCCTCAGGTCGTACGCTTTATTGCCGACACGGTGGTATGACAAAATACAAAATAGATTGTACGTCAGATACGTCATTCGAAAACCATACATATATTTTAAGAAGTACACATAAATGTCAGTACATCAGTATTTATATTAAGGTGATTTTCTGTTTCTACATTCAGTTGACGTCGATAACTGTAAACATTTATACCTACGTTGAATAAATAATTTTGAACTTTAAACATTCTATTTATTTTAAAATATCATCTACAGGTAATTACGATAATTAATGAGATACAGGCCAACAGGTAGTAGAAGTCACATGGTTAGTAACTTATCAAGTAACGGAGTTTTAAGTTATAAATAGGGTTATTCGTAATCTACGGAAACCTACACTACTAGATGCCGAGATAATTTTGACTAAAATTGTTAATCATCCCGTTTTCATTATTTGGTTCTGTAGCATTTGAAACATTACGGTTTAGGCTATAAGTACGAAACACAAACCATTGTTTTACACCAAAGACAAATAAGGCAGCCCATAAATAACAACATACCGCCATACCTACACGTAATTTGACAAGCTTTTCCCCGGCCACCTCATTAGTTTCGCACAAAAAACCGCAGTCTGAAGAAGCACTCCGTCCCAAAGGGGAGAGAGGGGAGTTCCAACACCGTAACCCGAAAAGCACCAGTAAATTTTAAAGACCGAAAATCTATTAGACGCACGCGTCTCCCGTCATACGTGACGGGCGATATTATTCATACGAGTCGTTATAACGCCCGGGCCCCATATCGCGCCCATGAAACTTGCCCTCATAAATCTCTGTCTAATGAGGATTTGTTGCAATGTTAACTGCGTATGAAATCCGACACGCTCCGTGTTAATTTCGCAGCGCCCGTGACGTGTATTAAATCGCGTCAGTACGGTTTCTGTTGCCAGAGGAAAAGGTGTAATGAGACACCTGAATCGATCCTCGCTTTGTTGCTGTGTCGGGATGGGGTGTCATGTACTCGGCTGTACATATATACATATTATGTACGCATATGCGTGTTAGTATAAGCATAATTGAGATAGGCACACTCTTAGGTAATACACACACTCATACGCTCATACACATGCATGCTCCTCAATGACGCCGCCAGTGAAAAAGATTTGAAGGCGTGGCAGCTCTACGAACTTCGTTTTGAAAAGCCCAATTTCATTTGATGTTCAGTTTACAGATAATGAAAATGAAAAAAACTTTGATATATAATTAAAGTTTAGTAACAAAATATCATAGCATATACTTTTAAAAATAACAGCTTCAGATTTGATATAAACTAATATTAAACATAAAACACTTTGCCGCCGGTTGCTTTTCTGTTTTGTTTCCTCTGTTTTTGTTTTATTTTATGTATAAGCAATATAGAATTTTTCATTTCATTCACTTTTTGCTTGACTGCTGTAATTTTGATAATATGAATTCCAAAGTGACCTCATCATATTTTCATTTTCAAAGCAAGCAAAATATTTAGATATTATAAATGAATAACACAATTCTACTTTTGGAAAGGGACACAAAAAATATTAAAATTCCTTTATTTGAAACCTTTGTGGAATATATTGTTTGACAATAAAATTAGGGATTTAATTTCGAATCAGAATTTCGTTTGCTATTTGCTTTTACATTCAGAATGAGAATATGAAATTACAATTTCAAATTTGCCAAAAGTTCCAACTACAAAGTTAAATTGACTATGGCTTGGCATTAAAAAAAAAAAACATAATACGAATACTGACGTAATAAACATCGGAGATACTTTTGTAGACTTGAAATGTGTTGTTTGGAGAACATAGTGTACCTACCTATAGGATATTTATAGGATAGTTCACCAAAGACGTTTCCAAGAGAATCACTTTACATACTATATAATAAAGTCGCTTCCCGCCGTCTATCCCTATGTATCTATGTACGCTTAGATCTTTTAAACTACGCAACGGATTTTAATGCGGTTATATATAGAATGATTCAGGAGTAAGGTTTATAAGCACGAAAAAACGGGTAAGTAGGGGTAAACTAGGTGTACGTGAACGAAGTCGCGCCGCGTCCACTAGTTAGAAATATTATGGCCCGCCCACACGGGCCACACGCGACGGCGACAAAACGTCGCCACGGGCTGCGGACTCTAGTTTTCATAAATTTTATATCATATACTCGCTGCACTTGGTATCCCCGGTGGCCGCTGCACGGTACTGGGTCGCCTTACTTCTGAGTACTGAGTCGCGGTACTTGCTTTCTGAGTTATGTACATTAGTTGAATACTAACCGATGCTCTTACGGTGAGGGCACATTCAGGCGGTTGGATGTGTAACCATGATCCAATCTGGTCAGGTTCCCCTGGTAGAAGGGTCGTGGAGGTCAGATGGCAGTCGCTCCACTGTAATTACCTGACCTGCCAAATCCTGGATCATGGTCTAGGCGGACCCCGGGCCCTCGTGCACGGGAGCACAACCGGGACATTAACGTCAAGATGATTATTTTTCTTAATTTGAAAGCCAGTTTAATCGAGTCCTTAGCTTGGTTTCATTAAAATCGGTTCTGAAATTTAGAATATATTTGAGTGAAAACTTAGTCGGGGGCAATCCGACGTTTTCCATCGGTTGGGTTATGACATAACACCTTCCTGTCCCAGCTATTAAGCAGCCAGATTAAGTAAACTTAGTCGGCTGTTATACGACTTTTTCTGTCGGTAAGGTAATTGTATGAACTTGTTTGTTTAAGTATCAACTTTAACACATTTAAGAAACTGGTGCAACCCGTTCTTAGTATAATATTTGATAAAGTATTTACAATAACGGCCATATTATCGTCATCTTCGGGTTGAAAGTAGTAGCGGCCACCGACCACTTCTATCGCCCGACCACAAATCGCTGTCACGCGCTTCAGCTACTTTTGACACTAAACGGCATTTGTGGCGGTGGCTTAAGGCTGTTTATTACACTCTACGATAACAGTGGGGTGGTATAGGTTTGACGGCTGTATCTGTGGCTCCATGTATCTGTGTGTCTGATGGTGGCATCATAGCTCCATATCGGATAGATTTCGATGCGGTTTCCCTTATATGAAAGGCAGTTTACTTCATTAAAATTACTTTTGTTAGTAAGAAAATATTTGTCTGTAAAAAGATCAAGTGGTCGGGGGTAATCCGACGTTTATGTCGGTTCGAGTTTATAACACCTTACGTCGTTTTGTATGACACCTGAATCTCTAAAAACGTGTCCAAACATAGAGCGGCACGTGCGCGGCAGCAACACGCGGCATGTCCAGGAAACAATTCTGCCGCGCTCTAGTTAGGACTATTGACGAATGTTTGCGCGACAATATTGCGCAGCACTTGCGAGACACGCCGCTCATTTGAATTCAGTCTGAACCAAAACTACAATGAAAGCGGTCAGTGTTTTAGCTATGCTTATTGTTCGAAAATTGCGAAGAAGAAATAAAAAAAACGCATCATAACAAGAACATGCTGGATGGAACCACTTTATCAGCGGAGGATACAAAATTTGGAATCAATTAATTACGAAATTAATTATAAAACACCACAGTTTTTAATAGTGTCCTTGGAAGAGTTTGAACAGTTACAAAGCCCACAACTATGAGCCATATATTTCAATTAATGTAATTGATGTTTCATTGTCCATTTTTGAGAAGCGCAAACACGTCCAGACAGGATTACGGACGAACGATAACTGCCTGTGCAAACACAGCGCGGCAAGCCTGCTGCACGCGGCTGCCGCGCACACTTGCCGCTCTATGTTTGGACACTCCTTAAGATCAACAGTACTGTAAACCGATAAGTTGGTGAATGTAGTTAAGCAAGCAAGCAAGTGGAACAATATCGTCTCTGCCTTTTCTACCATTCGGGACAGTTCCTAAATGACAAATATTTATTTTAAACAATATTTTATCGCGTGGTATAGTAGTCATCAAGACAAGGCACAAGAGCCCAAACACGATGATGTTATCTTACTGCGTTCTTTATTTCCTGTGACCACCTTCCGACTCCATCATCAGACCAGCTCCATGGTAACATACTAATGCATTTTTATCCAAGTTATATAGGTATACCAAATTTCAGTTCGGGTCAAATTAGGATTGCAATATTTCTCAAAAAAATGGTAAAGTAATGTAAAACGCTAAAAGTTTTGAAACTTTTAACGATTTTGACCTTTTAGAACTTTTAGAGATTTAATGAACTTCACTCCGTAATAAAATTCCAGAGTTATCTGTTGAACCCTACCATTTTACTTTTAATTAGTATACTCAACTAAAGACAACAAATATTTACAGACAAATTCGATGAGTTTGACTTTTATTTGAAGATCGATTTTTAATAACAAGCAATAATGTATCAAAATTAGCACTTTCTAGCACACGCATCGCTGTGCGTTCCAAAATGCGTGATACGACAATGGCTCTTATTCTCTGAGCAAGGCATTCCAGTTCGGTCTGTCAGTGTAAATAAAAAAGAGACTAACGGGCTAGCTGCCCTTAAACTATTGTAAAGAAAACTTATTGTACAGGAAACTTTTATTGTGTAGAACGCCAGAGTTTTCTCCACAATTTCCGTCGCGTGGCATTCGTGACTTTTGAGAGTTTAAATTCTTTTATCGGGATTAAAAGTAGCCAATGTACGGCGAGATTAGTTTAGTTTGTAACCTGGTTGTGTATTTAAACAAATCAAGGTTGCTTCTTAAGTATTTATTAATTGCGTTTGCTTGCGTCTTTGTCAGCAGGTTTTTTATCCGAAAGCTGACAAAGTTCATGGGATCACCCACTGGGCTAGATGGAAGATTTCTTAAAAATTTTGTCAAAAGCAGTTCTGGCGTATCGGTGTACATAAATAGGGAACTTACACACATCGACTTTTACAAGTTTACTTTATTTTAGCAGCAAGATTTTTAAATTAAAATGAGTAACCTATTAGCACAATCACAGGCGCTGAATTTTGGGCCACTTGTCAGGAAATTGTGATGATAATGTCTTTTTTTTTCTGTAGAACTATAAATCATCATAATCTTGGCGTTTACCCTACACTGCCCTCTACCGCCTTTACCCCAATCTACACTTTTTTTCTTGCTTATAAACTTAAATCTTCACTTTCTATTGTGAAAAACCGCATTAAAATCCGTTTCGTAGTTTAAAAGATCTAAGCATACATACATACAGACAGATGGCGCAAAGCGACTTTGTTTTACACTATGCATAATAAAGATTAGCTTAAAATATTCCACTACCAGCCAAATAGGAACTTACGAGCAAACCAAGACAACATTTTCTGTTGATAGTTTACTAACCTCTGATTACCGATAACAGAAGATATTACCCAAGTCTCTGGAGTTAATATCTGGTGTAATTAAGCCGTATAAGTTATTAATTGACTTGGAGGATTATCTGATACCTCACGTGTATGGAGGCTTCATTAAAAATCAATTAAAGCCAGTTATGGCATATTGGTGTAGGCTTGGTGATTCGATTAGAGACGACGTTGCCGTTAGGGAAATACAGGAAAATGTACTTCTGATAGAGTCTTGAACGTGGCCTGTCTACTATTTCCCCCTGTTGACCTTAATTATGGGGGTCCAAATATCATTGGGTGGTTTGCCCAAGTGTGATTATAATAATAAAATAAGCTGGCTTTTCTATTTTTATTTTATTGGAGAAACCTGCGTATTTTTTTATAATAAGTTATATACACCTTGATATTATAGACGCTGGCAGCATTGCAGTCACTTTCAAATTTTGAATCACGAGCACACCATTACATTTAATTATATGACTCAGAAGAAAACTTTATATCATAATTACTAATTGTTACACCGATACTGAAATCAAAGTTTAACATTTACATGAGTTTAATTGCTGTTTGGTAAAGTTCTCCTTGCGGTTGTGGGCCGTGTGGTGTCCGGCAGAGTAGAATAGCACCAACCCCTTACACTCATGGGTGTCGTACAAGGCGACTAATGTTTTCGAGGCAAGAGTCTCCGTAGTCTGGAAAATGGGCAGCAGCATTTTCCATTGTTATATTTAAACACTGCGATCTCCAACCCGCCTGCCAAGCGTGGAGATTATGGCAATAACCTCCCCTTTTGTGGGAGAGGCCCTAAGTCCTGCAGCGGACTGTTACGGGTTGTGATGATGATGATGATTATACCTATACATATTTTTATAGGTATAATCATCATATTTTAATTTGGAGCGAGGCGGTGGCCGAGTGGTTAGGGTATCTGAAACGTAAGCGAGAGGTACCAGGTTCAAATCCCACTGCGGCCATGTGCCAAAGTGCCTCTTTTTTGTGTTATGTTCATTAGTTGGATGCTAACCGATGCTAAGAGCATAAGGTGAGGGACAAAATCGTGATAATACCTACACATTCAGGTGACTGAATGTTTAACCAGGGCCCTATCTGGTCAGGTTCACGGAGATGAGATTGCAGTCGCTCCGTTGTAATTATCTGATCTGCCCAATCCTGGATCATCTGGTCAAGCTCGTGGCACTCATAGCACAATCGGAACTTTAACGCCAACATTATTATTGATTTTATTAGGAGCAAATTTAATTCTGTTGTCACAAAATCACCATGACCATGTCAGGAGCAGGGAATCCATTATGATCGAGTGAATTTGTCCAAAGCTGAAGCTTCTTATTTACTAATACACGTTCCTACGTCAATGTCACTGACATACCAGCTATCATTACACGGCGTAACATCTGGTTATGATCCATTGTCATTACCGTGAGGCATTACATTTACATCGGTGTATCATTGTATGGCCCTTCGGCATCCGAGTTATTGGCGTATAAAGTTTATTGCTACGGTCTCGCTCACGTTCGGAGCTCGCTTTTATTCCAGGAACTCTGCGAAATTGTTCCACTTCCCCCACATAAGTTGGAACTTTGAAATATGTATTAGGATTCTTGCACAAATGGCGTTGGCTGATTGTGTGCTGCTTGGTTGCTTGGGTGTGTTCCTGGCTGGTTTTGCTTTTTAGCCGTACTAAAGCGAAATTAACAAGAGGATGTGAGGTTTTTTTTTTAATTTCTAGAATGCACACAAGAGGACAATTACGATTGCTAAGAAAAATCTAAGTTTTTGTTGCAATAGTTAAAAATAAATGTTTTGTGCCATGTTTTGTGAGTCTTAATTCTTTACTCTATAAAGTAAAATTTTTGTGGTACCTTGATAACCTACGGCGCCTTCATAGTCTATTATTATCTAAATGGCATTTGGGCAGAGAAAAAAAAATATATATAACGGTAACTTGAAAGTAGACTTTTGGTTAACATAACAGAACAAACAAAAGTACGTTAGCAAAAATTTAAAATATAATTTTAGTACTTACAAAAAAAAGGTTTGTTTTACTTAGAGGTCACTAACGCATTGACTAACTTATATTTATTCACTTATAATTTTTTGGCTTTCCGTAATTTGTAACTGGATGTGACAATAGATTTGATAACTCTAGTCGATCGTAATATTAAGATTTATTTTTATTTCTAAAGCTACTAGGGTGGCAAACAGCTGATGCCATAGCATTTATCGTAGCACTTACGGCGTAGCCAATGCTACGTCGTGTAGTATATTGCGTATTACGTAGCGTAAGCTACGGATATGAAATGAGCCTACAGTATTCCATAGGTATACCACTTACTATCGACACAGCCGAAATATTTCAAGACGCCTTTCACGCTTATCCCGCTCGCGTGCCCGTCTGTGTCCCGGCCCTAACTCGAACGGAATGGCTGGCTCGCTCTTGTCACAATATTTGCGGGTCGGTGCCGCATTGCGCCGTAGCGCGTCACAGGCGAAATTTTTCGAGGTTTTATGTAAAATTTAGATAAGCCCGCATGCGCTGCGAGAACTGGATGCACTGGCTTGCGAAGCAAGTTTGAGTATTAAAGTTATACTGCTAACAGTGTTGGCGGGTGTGGACGCCGCATGGAGACGTCTTACTTTTTGTGAGACCGTTGAGACAAACCAGCACATAGCTGTAACTAGTGGTTATATGTATAATTTGGCGTTTAGGTTTTATGAAAGTATTATCTATTTATGTAGGTACTTATCTAAATCTGAAATTATTTTAACCAACCCTCGAAAACTGCGTTGCTGATAGACACACATATACACAGTATTTCATTGCACTTGACCTCATCTCATCTTATGGGAAGCGACAAACGAAGATGTGGTTTGCTTGCCTAGAAGATATCCATTCACTGTTGATATGAACACTAATGTTATAATTTGTCGGGAAACAGTAACGTGGGCAGAGTTACATCACCCTTTTTGTGGCTTCGGATAGAACGCTGTGCAATATATGAAAAAATCAGACAGTTTACTTTCATTACAACATTTTCGTAATGGATCTGAACTGATTCCGAGAAAAATATTCCGTCACACGGGATAAACATAAACTTAGAATACTCGGACAGAACTCGGATGGCTAAATATAAATAAACCGTTATAGGAATAGTATGAATGAACGGCTGAGTGAAATGAATGAAAACAGTTTACACATGTGTTAGATTTTCCTTTGTATTATAACATGGGGTTCTTCAAACGACACGTCTACAGATACCTCAAAGGCCGGCACCGCATTCGCTCCCCTTAGTTGCAGATGTCCTGGACGACGGTGGCCGCTTTCCATCAGGTGGACTATCCGTCGGTGTGCGTCCCAAGGCACAATAAAAAAAACACATTTAAAATGACACAATAGGTACTTATAATTCTATCTACCTCGGACGGCATTTTCTTCGATTCAGGTAGGATGCAATGCGTATAAGACGATCTTAACTATACGGGCTAGTAGGTCTAATTTGGTAGTTTTGGGAATATAAAGGAAAAGAGAGGAATAAAATTCAAATAGTTTATTTTTGTAATCTGAATTACATAAATGCGTCTTTCTAAGCATGTTTTGTAAAACCTATTGTTCAATCTTTTATTCTACGTAATTTCATCATCTTGGCGTTAATATCCCGCATGTGGTCTCGCACACTAGGGCCCGGGGTGCGCCTTGATTCAGAATTTGGCAGATTAGGTACTTACAGTGGAGTGACCGCCATTTGACCCCCGTGACCCTTCTATCAGGGGAACCTGACCAGGTTGGATAATGGTCACACATTAGTCGCCTGAATGTGCAGGTTTCATCACGATGTTTTCCCCCACCGTAAGAGCATCGGTTAGTATTCAACTAATATACATAACTCAGAAAAGAGTCATATGGTACACGGCGGCAGTGGGATTCGAACCCGGTACCTCTCGCTTACAAGTCGGATACCGTTACCACTAGGCCACCGAAGCTCGTAATTTCATCTATAAAGCTTTAACTGTAGAGGCAAGAACTGCGGACGCCAGCTTTTTTCTATCTGGCGGGACAAGAAGGATTTCACATGTCATCGTTCGGCGGCGGGCCGTAAGGTTTTATGTTCCATTTTCTTTGAGCACCAGATTACAGTGAATTTTAAATTCCACTTATGTACTTCGATTGATGGACCACAAAAACGTAGTGAACATAAAAGAATACAAGTATACTTATTGCTATAAAATAACTACTGCGAGACATCGCCAGCGCTGAACGTGCTTTGATGTTTGCGAAACTCTACGCCAACGAAATGAAGTTGTTATGGTAGAAATGCGACATTACGCGACTTGACCGAGTGCCTAACAAGTACATCTGGTATGAGAGCATCGTAGATAAGATCGCAGATGCTCGCCTAGACTGATTTGGTCCTACCCTCATCCTACCCTACTCCAACGTACCCCAAAAGTATCTAAAAAAATTTACTAAAATGTAGTAAAACAAAATTGAGCCTTAAGTAAAATAAAATGACCTTTTGTTGACTTACAAGGGTGGTAACCGCGGTCTCAGGCACCAGGTTGGTGCTAGAACTACGGAAGTTGCACCGTCTCGCAGTCGCGGCATGGACTGACGATTGGGAACGAGGAAATCACGACAAAAATCGTTGGCATTTTAAGGGTATGTTCCGGGTTTCCTACCGCGTTCCTTTGACCATTATGCAACTGTGTCGAAATATCGGTCTACTCGTCAACAAAGGTAGGCGGTAGGAAACCCGGAACATACCCTTAAAATGTGTAATAATAACCGCGATAGTTTAAAACATTATGTTAAAAATTGTTGGCTCGGAAAAAATATATGACTTTTTCAAACCAAACCAAACTTACAGACATATCACAAGTCACCAACGGCAGGTTACATTCAGAGATGTTTCAGAAAAACGTGCATAAATTGATAAATCGAGATGAATTCACACTTTTAATTCACTGACGACTCAAAGTAACTGCCAAAGCCATATTTGTATAAAAGACTCTGACAGCCGTACTGTTTAAAGTCGACGACATCCCATCTACTTTGGTCCAATAGTAGCTGATATCTACGACTACGTACGTCCGCTACCAAGAACTCTACTTTATTGTTGCCACTGTCAATAAATTTGTGTGTGCGACTGAAATACGGGCCTCTGTTTACGCTACACTCGTTTCAAAAAAATATCGCGGCGAAATATGCTGGTTCCCTACCAGTATGAGTTGTTCATTCATTTGCCTAGATACCGGGCGTGAGGGCACTCGACTCGCTTTACTGTGTGCAATATGTTTTTGTTGAGGATTATATTTATGAATGTTAAAGGAATTTTGAACGAATGGCATTGAAAGGGGATTTACACCTGTTTTTACAAACAGTACTTGTCTAAGTGAAGTAGCGTTACTTTGAGTTCACTTAGCGGCTCTTTCATTGGTCTATGATTAGTTTTGCTATCTTTTATTTTGACGGACGCATAGCGCCAATCAATATTGTTACTTGGAACCAAATAAATTGGACATTGTGGCATAGAAGGAGCGTCGACCAATAGAGAATGTACACTGTCACTCTGGCACAATTTCCTACTAAAAACTCAATGTCAAACAAAAAGCTAGAACATTAGGTGACCATAGCCACCAAAATTTACAATAACAATGGTTATCGCGCGGCATTTCACAACTTTTAGCCATCTGTTTATAGCCGTAGAATTGCATTGATTGTAGACACGCACACATTAAGAAAGGGAGCAAAATATAGATTGTAACTTCAGGTGCGAGTAGGATTCTTCTATGATCTATGTCCTCCTTCTTCTATGCTTGGAACCCTGTACATTAGCGCGCGCTCATATTATCGTTTCTCAATACGGGTATTAAGTTAAAGCTTTAGTCTGTCAGTTTGCTGTAGAATTTGATTTAGGCTTTCGATGGGCTGATATGATTTATATTTGGTTTTATATTGATAAGATTTCTTAATTAGATAAGACCAATTAGATTGGTTTTCTGTTTCCATTTCTATTTATAATCTCCCTCACCTCCTTCCTCACTGACAACCACGTACACAGTTCCATAGACTCCGAGTGAAAAACCTTTACAACCTAACCTACCCTAATACCGTTCATGTAAACGGAGGCAAGGATAAAAGTTGGTTCAGAATATTAAATGTCCCACGTACTTTGCTGAGTGAGTAGAGCATGGAACGTATAAATAGTAATACTAGTCTTGACGATGGCAAGTCGTAAATATAGGTTTTCTTGGAGGACTTGTGTACCTTGCTTATTTATATGAGAGAGGACTTACTGTGAGAATTCAGATTTCAGTCAGAAGTATGTGTTTATTCCATTTTCATGAGAGAAATTGCCGCCATATACAACAGTACTTTTTATATTAGGCTAGAAAGGCATTTGACTGCTATCTCACCTAATGGTAAGTGACGATGCGGTCGAAGATGATGATGTCTGGGAACAGCCTATTCACTCTAACCTTGAAGGCGTCTAGATTATAATGATCAGGGTATACGGCTCGTGCGGATAGCAGGAAGATCCACGATATAAGGATGAATCGTTCGAACATGTCGAATCCAACATAAATACAGTCGCATAACTTGTTGCCATTTAATCGCTGATTTGAAGTTAATTTCGCAAGGAGATAGATGACAACCTTGGAATGGATACCTATAGGCGTCTATATATATATATCTCTTAAATTCTATATAGCTTTTTTGTAAATTCAATTTTGAATTCTTTGGATGTATATTTGGGCGAAATAAAGATTTGTCTAGGTTTATGTCTGTATGCAATTTTTATCTGGAAATTCACTGGAATTGCCGTGGTAACATGGCAAAACCGGGTGAAGTCACGGGCAAAAGCTACTTCATAGTATTATAAGGATTTATTGGAAACAAGGCTTGTATGTAGGTACCAATTTAGATAAAAAGATACTCCCCTGTAGTGAAATTCAAACTTGAGCACTGAATACTCGAAAATGTTCCGGTTTGAAGTAAACATTCTTGGATTGTTTTTACACACTTTACTTAATTAAATACCACTATTTGAACAAACAGGATTTACTGGCTAATTCGTATAATTTATCTAATAGCCTACTATCTGTGACAAGCTCTCACCATTAATTAAAACCAAAAATAGAAGAGATTTGATAGGTCTACATAGAAATACACACAAATACACACAAACAATGATATTGTTACCAATTGTTACTTTGTGAGGATGTTTGAATGAATATTTGTTACTCGTTTTTGTTTTTTAAAATAAATAACTTATTGTGACTACAATTAATGTATGGATTTCCTACATTCTATTCTATATACACTAAATTTACTATTTGTGTCATAAAAAGCTAACTTAAAATATTTATTAAATAATATGCTATGAATCCTTGTTATTTAGATTACATCATCATCATCATCATCATCACAGCCCGTAAACAGTCCACTGCAGGACTAAGGGCCTTTCCCACGAAAGGGGAGGTTATTGCCGTAATCTCCACGCTTGGCCGGCGGGTTGGAGATCGCAGTATTATAAATATAACAATGGAAAACGCTGCTGCCCATTTTCCAGGCTACGGAGACTTAGATTTATTTCTCTAAATATTAGTCGCCTTGTACGACACCCACGAGTGTAAGGGGTTGGTGCTATTCTACTCTGCCGGACACCACACGGCCTAGATTACATGTCCCTTTAGATTACATGTTCTTTCATAACATGATATAGGTACTTATTATAAAGTTAAAGAGAGAAATCTGTTATTGGCTTTACTAGAAGTACATATATTAGACATAAATTATCAAAACTCAATCATTGCCTGAATAAATCAAGAATTTTATTTTATTTATATTTCAATAAATTTATTTATTTATTTAGGTAATTACGCAGACTAAAAAATACAAAGTATTTCGTAATCTAATGTAAATGTTTGTTAACCTTACTGAGTAATTGCATGATAAAATTAAAACTATTTAAGAATTTTTAATATTATAGATCTAGACAGAAAACCATTAGAACTATTGAGCTTAGCTTGTCCTAAATTAGTTCAGTCATGCATCATAATTATGCTTATACGATTAAAGGACGGTTTGGTTTCTCCACAATTGAATCGTATCTAGAGGTATTTGTGGCACAATAGCCTGATTGTGAAATCGCCTGACGGAGCACCATGATGAACAGGAAAAAGGAAATTAAATAAATTACCCAGCATTCGTTATCTCGAAGCTAATAAATAATAATGTTACTCATAATCGCTTGTGATCTGCTATCTGATCTATCGCGTGCGGTGTGAATTTAACAAAATATGTCGCTATGAACGCGAAGACGAAGCTATCGTTGAGACAAACCTCAGAGAGGTTTACCAATGTGTTCGGATTGTAATGCTTTTGTGAATAAATAATAATAATTATTATTACATGTTCATAAGAAACATAGCCATACAAGTGTTTGGGGCAGTAGTGTTGTTGAGTGTGTTGGTAGCTTGTTATGTTTAGTTTCTTGTTCTCTCTATCTCTCCTGTTATATTATCTATAAATCTCGGTTTGTGAATGTTTGGTATTCTAATTTAAATTTAATTTTACGTTCAGTATATTTTATGTTCTTTACTCTTCCTGTTTGTTGCACCGCCTTGTAATTTCTGTTAATTGCTCTCTGGTTGACTGGTAGAAAAAGCTGCGTAGCTTTAAGTCCGCCTTTGTACTGTAATGTGCATGAATTTTTAAATAAATAAAAATAAAATAATGGCCGCCAAATATAATTGTCCCTTTTTTATGTTAGACTAGCCAGGCATTTAACCGCCATCTCACCTGATGGTAAGTGACCATGCGGCCGAAGATGGAGACTGCCTATCCAGGAACAGCATATTCACTTTAGCCTTGAAGGCGTCTAGATTATAATGATCAGATAACACATTCGCAGGCAAGGATAAATCGTTCGACTGGACCGCGTCCCTTTGCTTAAATACAGGCGCTTAACTTAGTGTTGCCATGGTCTAGTACGAATTTTTTGCATGTGTCGCTGATTTTTACACAATTTGCAACCTTGGAAAGGCTACCAATACGCTATTTTTACCCCGTAATTCACATTCGCAATGAGCGCGGAGATAGCAATATTTCCTTCCTTACAATATAAAGGCGTGAAAAATGTACCTGTATTCTGTATTCCATACAGCATAAGATATTCTACATTCGTGTTCTGGGGCTCAGTCGTACGGGACGCCTTTGTTTCAGCTTTCATCCTTGGCAGCTTTTGAATCCGCTTTGCTCTTTACAAAAGTGCTGCGAAGCCCTTACACTTTACAAGCGTATTTTTATATTTTCCTACGCAATTAACTTGAAAAGGTATTGAATGGAATGGTTCCATTTTTATTTTAAGTACTTAAAATAACACTGTCAATCACATAATTATATATATAGCCCTGTCTTTTTTTTTGGCGTTAATGTCCCGGTTGTGCTCTCAAGCACGAGGGCCCGGGTTCCGCCTTGACCATGATCCAGGATTTGGCGATCAGGTTATTACAGTGGAGCGACTACCATCTGACCTCCGTGACCCTGCTACCAGGGCTATTTGACCAGATTGGATCATCGTTACATAGTCCTGTAAGTACTTTTACCCAATACTTTACATACATACCTACACATATAATTCCCAAATTTCATAAACAAGAATGGTTTTATTTTACTTAGGCATATTCGACATGTCCGCCGAAACTTTCGGCGAAACTTTTGCCGGGAATTTGATCAACCGTCTACACTCTCGCCTATTAGGGATGTGGTGGGTGTCAAAACGCGTCGACATTATATCGATTCATCGATGTAATATCGCTAATCTGCTGTAAACAGCTGATGGTAGCTGCTCTAATTACCTCTAATTAATAATTAATTAATTGTTAATTAATTCTGTAATTACCTGATCTACTGATATCCTGGATCATGGTCAAGTGTACCCCGAACATGTTGCGGGAAAAAGCGCTAGGAATATAAATATAAAATCTATCGAATCGAGACGACAACAAACTATCTCTACTTAGTCTATGAAATAGGCGAGACATGCCAAACATGCACGGGACTACACGAATATAGGCGAATACTCCCTCTTCATTCTCGTGTTTCCGCAGAACTGTCCACATGTGGAGTGTGCTTTACAATTACATTTAAGGATATTGCGAACAAAACGGTATAATTACATGAAATAAGAAACGGTACAATTACATAGTAATGTTTTTTTTATACCACCAATGTGGCAAACTAGCTTACGGCCTGCCTGATGGTAAGCAGTCACCGCAGCCTATGGACGTTTGCAATACCAGGGACATCACCCACGCGTTGCCGATCCCGCAAAAACCTTTAGTAATTATACCGCTCTCATTGAATTTGGATGCAATATTAACACCGTTTTAGGCCTTTTTGATTGGAAATAAATCAGGGTTCGTATGAAGCGGGCCTATAACCACCGGATTAAAAAAAAAATATTTTGAACAGAAGCGTAGATATAATTATACCATTTTGTTCGATAGCTCGTTTGATATTTTATTTTTGGATGAGTTCGATTTGTGATGCCGTAGGTATCCCTTTTCTTTGATATCCAATCAACCGTACAGTCTGAAAGTACTTACCTTTCCTCCAAGAAATTAACAAAGAACCGTCGAGAAGTTTCGACTGATGTTAAATGTTGCGGCATGCCCGTGCAAATATCAGGGGCACCCTTCTGGGATATATTTAACTTACAAACGGACCCCAATTGTACAGACCGTTACTTAATCATTATAACTTCTAAAGCAATTAAAACAGAACTTGAACTAGATGTTTGCCTCGAGTTTTTGGGAGTTTCAATAGAATTAAAATAAGTTAAGCTAAACAGGTCTGACGAAAATTTGAAATATTGGATTTGGAGGCCGGTTAAGGTATTAAAGGCAAGTGGAAATTTCAGTAATAAATTATTTCCAATCTAAGACCCCACTGTAAAATTTAAGCTGTATGTCTAAGTAAATTAAAGCGCCGAAACCTATTGGACAAGTTAAATTCCTACCTTAATTTAAACATAAACAAAATGAGTAAGAGCGGCTTGCATCAAATTCTTAATCGCATTTAAGCCTAAGAGAAACACAATACTTCATACAAAATGACGTAAAACGCCATTGTTTAATATAACAAAAAAATCTTGCAAGCCAGGCTATAACTAATTGTCCAGTAATCTATTATATTTAAGTTAACGTTTATTACCTATCACATTATTACTTAAACAGATGAAGCATATAAGCCCTACAAAACGGCCCAAATTCGCTCACTAACATGTTCTAAATTCATTCATATAACAATAATTGAATTAAAATATATTTTGATCACGTCGGGATGCGCCCGCAATTTTGGCTGAAACTAAACTTTGAAGTCGGAAAGGACTTGTTTGCATAATTGGTCTGGAGTTGTACGCTTCTTGAATTCCCTGTGAAGTGAGCATTCCTGTAAATTTTATTATGAAGTTGGTCTCGGTTGTACTAAGACTTGCTATAGAGAAGGTTGCACTATTGAGAGGTTTTAGAGTACATTTTCCATTCATCACGAGGGCATGCGGTCTTGTATGTACCGTCTTTATTGTGCGCTTCAATAGGTCCTCTACATCGTCCTAATTGGAATCCAAACATTGTACCATTGCAAGAAGGTAAGGCATCTGAGGAAACAATGAGATTTGATAGAAACAGACGTGTGGGCTTTATCACTATTATTAGATATTATCCGCAATTTTCATCCTTATAAAGGCGCCGGGAAGGAAGCTAAACAGATCCTTATTTCCGCAGAGTAACGCCTGATTCAATAAAGTAAATGTCTGCACATTTCTCCCGACCCTTATAATATAGGTACCTAATTATTCTTCCTTTTCCTGCTTGAATCAAAGATACGTCTGTTTTTCTCGTTTCCCGTACATCTGTTTTTCTTCTTGATAAACTCTCTCTTATGATTAACCTTGTAATTATCGCAATTAATATTCGTATTGTACGAATCGTATAGTCACATGTCAAATGCTCCCATATAAATTACTCTCAGTCACTAGTTTGGCAAATTCAGAGGAACTTTGATCATGTATTTACTGAGAAGCGAGCGTTCACCTCAAACTTAAACTCTTGCGAAAATTACTAAATATAATTTTGAAGCCATACATCAATTTAAATGAACATTACACCGCATGTTATTAACCCGATCATACGTCGGCAGTATGATTATTTATGTATAGACAATTTTAAATAAATCGTGCTACTAAATTTGTATTAAATATGAGAATTGGACGGTACGCATTAATGCCTATGTTTTTTTTATTTATGTCACGAAGGCAAACTAGCCTTAATCATTAATTAAATATCAAATCCAAATGCCTTTGTGTTGTCGCTTTGATTATATTAATGGCTAAACTATTATGTACTATTCTAGAACATTTAGATTAGATTCACTCGTTTGTTTGATAGTAGATATGTTACGATTATCTACTTTATATTTGCTTGAAAGCAAAACAAGGGAGATATATTACGTTCTTATTCGCTTCCATAAGAACATAGCATATCTCCCTTTTTGGTGTAATCAACCGTCACGTCAAAGATATAAATTTGTCACAATTCAAGTATATGGCTGTGACGCCATACTGTTGGGGGATTTATATCGTGATATAAGTTTGGATTTTCGGCGTAGAGCGTCGGTGGCCTAGTGCTCAGGTTTCCGACTCGTTAGCGAGAGGTACCGGGTTCAAACCCCATTGCGGCCATATACCAAAGACTCTTTTCTGAGTTCTTACATTAGTTGAAAACTAACCGATGCGCCGCGAGGAAAAACCTGCACATATATTCATATATAGAAATTTCTTTTTAGAAATAAGCAGCGGCTGTTGTGTCTTTTGTTCTGTAATATTTCTCTGTATATCAATATTGTGTACAATAAACAGTTAAATAAATAAATATATACTATGATCCAAACTGGACAGGTTCCCCTCTAAACAGGGTCACGTAGGTCAGATAGCAAATCCTGGATCATGGTCAAGGAGGTCCCTGGGCCCTCGTGTGCTAGAGCACAACTGGGACATTAACGCCAAAGATGATTATTTATATTGTATTTCAGTTTGGATTAGAGACATTAGTCAGCACAAGTGCACATCTACGACGCTATCTAAGCAACTAAGGCCAGCGTCAACGCACAACTGTTCGGGACATTGAATACCAATTATCCTTCGCCTTCAAATTCAATGCAAATAGGCCAAGATCCCAGAACAAACACGAACCATCACGTAGTGACATGTAAACAGGGAGCTAGCAATCTGGGTTTGAGAAGGGAGGCCCGAGATACAAGTTCTAGATTGTATCTGACTATATTGTTTGACAATGATTTGCAACTAGACTAACAAAAAGACGTTTCTATCTTGAATTCAATACTAGTAGTATAAATAATAGTCCGGTAAAATAATGGTGAAAAGCGGTTAGTAGAGTGCGTGAGCGGAATCGAAACCTTCATGAAGTGGTTCAGGGGAGAATAAACATACTGACATTCCTTGTCAAGGAGTCAACGAAGGTCCCATTATTTGGTTCTGTCTTTAAGAGGAGTGTTTGCCGAGTGCACTCCATATAATCGTAGTTTAAGAATTTTGTAGACGTGATCGAGAAACCAATATCTGTTTTTGTGCTTGTGTTATTTGTCAGATTTTCGTTTAAATATATAGTTTCAAAGTTACACAGAATTTAAGATTGCTATACGAAAAAATAAACATTTTAAACGTACAACACATGATTACGTGCCATCAGTTACAGTCACCCGCTTACTCGTTTTCCTTTCTATGTTATAAAATGTATAAATAAATATTTATGTTTATTTTGTTCTTCACAAACAGCCCTAATGATATTACACATTCGATTTGTAAAATAACTGATACAATAAAATAATGTACATCTGAAAATTGGTGCCTAAAATAGACAGGAGTCTGTGTTTTAGGTCATCAGAACCCTGGTGTACTTCCCCCGTTTGGTACATGTATTCACTTATAGAAGGTAGCGATTGTGCATCTAATTAATAACCATCAGCTAGAGCTAAATGGTGTAGATATAGTTATTAAAGGCTATATGTATGTGTTTCTTGTGTAAAGTGAGTGTTTGTAAAGAAAAAATTCTTGTCCACAGTTTCGACACCCGCGTCCCGGAGACGACGGCGCATTGGACAGACGAAGGGTTCAAGGACAGGACCAGGTGGTACAACCTGCCTAAGTCGGAGCTACGGGTACAAGGCGTACAGTCGCGCGACAGAGCGACTTACAGATGTCGGGTCGACTATCAAGTGTCGCCGACTAGGAACTCTCGGGTCGCGCTCGATGTTATCGGTAAGTAAAGCTATTTTCGGTCTTACAAACTATTTGACTGACATAGTTATACATACTTTATTAACAACCAAATCAAGGGCTTATTGAGCCAATGATAGACGCACAAGCTACACAATCGTATTATAAAGTTTGCGACGATGTTCAACTTGATGTTCGGTGACACATGAGAGGTTTACTGATAATGTGACGCGATGTCGTCAGTAACAGAAGCTTATTATTATTAGTTTCAAGGTTGTTATAAGCTTGCAAAACCAGTGCGTGCTATCTGTCATGACCTATGGTGCCAAGACGTGGACACTTGCAGTACGATGTACTCACCAGTTCAAAGTCGCTCAGCGTGATATGGAACGTGCTATGCTCGGTGTCTCCCTGAAGGACAATATTTGCAAGTTCGCAACGAAGTAATCCGACTGAGAACCAAAGTTACTGACATAGCGCACAGAATTAGAAGGCTGAAGTGGCAGTGGGGTAACTACTGGGGTTAACGTGTTCTTGAGTGGAGACCGCGACTCACCAAGCGTAGTATGAGACGCCCTCCGGCCTGATGGAGGAGTGACTTCGGGTGGATGCTCTCGAGCATCACCGGAAAGCGATCGAGTTTCTTATGAAAAATTACTTATGAAAAGAGAACGATTTTAGTCAGAGAAATGTATATGGAACGCAAAGCTCGCTCGAGACGAGACAAAATTTTAAACCCGGCTGGATTGCTGACGATGGCGTTGGGCGTTTTTAAAGAGGGTGGCATACGGGTAATTCAGGCCTGAGAGCCATAAGCGTCTACCACTCACTTAAAGTGTATTCTCGTAGTAGTAAGCGGTGATGTGATTAAATATGCCTTTCTAGAAACAACCTATTCGCTAAAGCTTTGAAGGTTGTTCGGTTGATGTCGGTTGATGTTTTAAACTCAAATTATAGTTAGGTTATTTTAATATTATATCAATTAAAAAATATATATATATATATATATATGAAATCTACCGCACGACGCACTATGATATTCTTTGTGTCCAAGAAACCCATCCAGATGAAACACGAAGCCGACCAGACATCTGCACATAAGAGGAGCAGACAGCCACCGATAGTAGAGTGAGGACCGCGAGACTTTGCGCCTGGTTGAACTAGATTTGACGGAACTAAAAAGCCAATGATTAAAAAACAAAAATCGACAGGCGCGCCGTCACCCGTCAGCAACGTTTCGTGGCCGTTAGTCTACAGTCATTAATTACTAGCTCTGTCATATAAGTTTGACAGCGATAGTACTCATATTAGTGAAGTTTTGGTCCAGTATATAATACCTAGTGTTTGTCAATGACGCGCTAAGAAAATGAAAAAAGTAATACTTTAACCTACTTGTAAAGTAGGCTAGCATCTGACTCTCAAAGTTTCACAGCGGTTATTTTTACTAAGTTATAAGGCAATATTAAAATCTACTCGTCTGCGCTGTTTCAAGTTTTGGAATGTTAAGAAATGGGCAAAATATTGAACTTTATATAAGTCTGAAGTATAAATAAGTCCCGTCTAATATAATAATAAATAATACAGTATATATTATACTGTATTATTCCAAGTAAGTATTGAAGAAGGTACAAGCACATAAAGGAAACCCACGTATACGTGCTTGCCTCCCGTAAACGAACGCATTTCTTCTACAAAACCTTACGATATTAGAAAGTTAAGGTAAAATAAAAACACATTGATTATCGAAAGGAAAGAGACTTAACGAACAACAATGCTAATTACCTAATCCCAGTCAATTTGTATTAATATTAATAAAAAATACAGGTAACTACGCATGTGTTAAAGAATAAACGTATAATATATAGCAAAGACAATCTATTTTACCACAATAACCGGAATTACCAATCAATACAAGATGGAAATTTATTTGTGTGCAAGTAAATGGGAACGGCAATAAAGTTAAATCGCACGCCCTCGCCGATACCCGGGCAAATATACCGTACACATTTTTGCATTAAGTGCACCAATTTAATAAAATAACCATAAACTTCATAAGGTAATTTATCTCGTAATTTACCGAGCGAAGTGATCCTGAAGTGTTTCTGTTTAACTGAAGCCATTACGTTGATTGCGAGTGCATAAATAAAGTTATAAATTCATTTCATTTTCGTAACAAACGTATGGGACGTTCTTGAGACGAATATCTAAATGGTTATGAATAAGGAATGGAACAATTTGCCCGCGAGTGTGTTTCCTGATGATTTTAATCTGGGAGTTTTCAAGGCTAGAGGCTAATAGCGGCCTTTAAGGGCCTCATTTATTAACAGCCCCCCTGTAGTCTCTGGTCATATCGAGTGACCTGCCTTCATAGACCAATTACGTCTACACACTAAAGAGATATTTAACTGACGGCAAAGGCCTGCTGCGACGTCTGCGACTACACACTAGCAGTTGGGAGCGCATGCAGGAAGCACATTTTGGTGGTTCTTGTGCTGTGGGATACTCCTTGATGGAAGATCTTTGTTAACCTCGCGTCAAGACACTATTTGGTGCCTCCTGAACTAACGAATGACGTGATAATTGCAGGGCCTACGTTCGGTTAGCCCCAAAGTGCAAAACGGTCACTATTCCAGTTCCGGCATCGGCGTCCGTTGCTTAACTTTTCTTATCGATCTCGCAAGCAGCCTGCTACTAGACTAAGATAAGAAATTATGCAGTGCTTGTGGAATGCAAGTCTTTTTTAATAGTAAGTACTTAAGTAGGTATTTATTAAAAAAAAGATAAGCCTAAACTGGAAAAATCCGAATAGCCTGGTCCGCCTAAAGGATAATTACTAAGGGAAAAAGATATGCATTCTACAATCACTGTATAATTTCTTATCTTAGGCTTATTACATTACATTTGAATTTTAAGGCTAAACTGTAATTAGTAAGTCAGACAGACAAGTAACAGGCAACAAAGGCAGCGGGTCACGCATTTCTCTTTATTCCGGCACCGAATTAAGGGGGAAAATTGTTTAGCAAAGAAAAGATTCCTCCCGAAAGATAATCTACATTAATAAGCGCGTCTCAGAATAAATTCCCAGCTCCCATTCTCTCAAGGCATCACGGAGCGCACTTTAAAAAAGGGAAAGGAGTTTAAATTCGCACCTAATCTTCACCTAGTATCAGCTCTCCCCTTTCGCGTTTTAATAAAATAATTCCGAGGCGAAACACTAAGGTAACAGTACCTAGCGAAAGCCATGAAAGTCGCCGCCGAAACTCTGCGATCTCGATAAAAACCCGCGCGATCGTAAACTTGACCCTCCCTTATCCGGCTGGAATCAACACGGAAAGTTCTGGGAACTCCGTGCAAGACCAGGGATGATTTACGTTCGGCCCGCTGACAGTAAAAATGTGGGTCAGTTTGGAAATTAAAATTTTATGGAGACATTGAGGGCATCTCGAGGGGTGCCCCGAGATGGGATAATGCGGGAGCGGATAAACTCTGCGTTGCTTTCTATCTCTCTTATGGCTGTTTTGACCTTCATAAAATTTGTTGAGAGTTTGAATAGTCTTTTTTTGCTCCAATTGTATATGAATGAACATGTGGATACTAAATTATTATATTAAGTTAGTCTAGTAATCAAATTTTAATTTGTTTTCACTTTCTATATCTTAGTTTACTACATGTCGTATCAGAAAACTTGTTTTACCAGTCGACGCCGCTTGAAATTTTCTAACGATTGGTAAAAAACGTATTTTCACAAAAAAATGTAGATAGTTGGTTTTTGTTGTAAGAAGGCAAAATATCGTTTATACCACTACGGTAATGCTGAGGTGACTGTTACCGTAGCCTAATATGGATATTTCTTTAAATATCCGTAGAAAGTTTTCAGAATTGGCGGTCGTTTGTTGACAATTAACTATTACCGTATGAAATTTTCAGCGCATGACACCGAGCTATTATCCAAAATAAATATTTCGAGCGCTAAAACGTAGTATGTTTTTTGCTGGGGACCCTGAGACTGGTTGAACAGTCTCCAAAGGCGAATGCCAATCCGTATATTATTAAAAAAAAATCATAGCGTTAACGTCCCGGTTGTGCTCTCGCGCACGAGGGCTTGGAGTTCGCTTTGACCATGATCCGAGATTTAGCAGATCAGGTAATCAGTGGAGCGACTCCCATCTGTCCTCCGCGACCCTATAACCAGGGGAATCGGACCAAATTGGATCATGGTAACACATTCAGTCGCCTGAATGTGCAATGTTTCATCACAATGTTTTTTACCTCACCGTAAGAACATCGGTTACAATTCAACTAATGTACATAACTCAGAAAAGAGTCATTGGTGAATAACAATTTTATTTATTAAAAAGCATTTTCATACATAAGAAAAATAGCATGCAAACACCTTACTATTATTATTAAAGCCATAATAATCGCGTTTAGTAAAATCAACTTCCTGGTAATACTATATTTTACTTTGGACTTTATTAAATCGCATAGTTCTAGAATTAAAACAATACATGTATAAAAGTGTTCTATTACTGTTGGCACTAAAGCAACATGCCCTAGAATTATGGCATAATTACGAACACGCCAAGGCCGACAATCGTGATGCTGGGGTGGCCTAAATACGTATGTATAATTATGAACTGAACAAATAATACGTGTTTGTAAAGGCGGAGTTCCACAGCGCGTGATTTGGCAGACTGACGCGGACCGACGCACCGTGGAAAGGGTGTCGTCCGTGGTAGCGCAGAAATGTCACACACGTTTTAGTATTTCCTAAGGAGTTCTGAGAAAACAATATTTTCACTCACTCAATCATCATTCACTTGGGGCATCGTTTATGATATGACGACCGTATGATATCCATCTAATCATTTGTAAGGACTCTTTAAAAAAGGGGGCTATTTTTTAAATTTTCGTCTATTTTAATTTTATTTTCGCGATTGCCAATACATTTTGACATTTTTTTTCTCTGGTGAATTTGTTTTGTAATTAAGACATAGACATAATTATAGTGTTTATTTGGCAATTTCTACAATATAAATAAACAAAATATTTCTTACTAACTTAAGTTAGGTTAAATGTTGTAGTGTCATGAAAAACTAGAGCTCAGCTCAGCTTATGCTGTAGACAGTGAGACTACAGCTTCCTATATATAGTATGTATATAGTATAAAGGGATTGATCGATGTACAACACAAACGCAATTCTACCTATTCGCGATTCTACACAATATGGATTCCGCACAACTGACATTCAACACATTATTTATTCCACACAGTCTTCAATTATACACAAACGCGTTTCTTCCTATTCGCGATTCTACACAATTTAATTCTACACAACTGATGCGATTCACCAGATTCGCTATTCCACATATTCGATACATATTTTAAATTTTCTCGTCATCTTGGCGTTAATGTGCCGGTTGTCCTCTCGCTCACGAGAGCCCAGGGTCTGCATTGACCATGATCCAGGATTGGCAGATCAAGTAATTACAGTGGAGCGACTGCCATCTGACCTGCTACCATGGAAACCTGAACAAATTGGATCATGGTTACTTACACATTTGGTCTCCTGAATGAGCAGGTTTCATCATGATGTTTGCCCTCACCCTAAGAGCATCGGTTAGTATTCAACTAATGTACATATATCAGAAAAAGTCATTGGTACATGGCGGCAGTGCGATTCAAACCCGGTCCCTCTCGCTTACGTCTAGGCCACTAGACCACCCATGCTTTTAAGGGCAGGCGGCCCGTTAGTGTATTGTTGATTTACACTGACAGACTAAATTGGAACGCGTTGCTCGTAAAAGTCTCATAATAACTCTGATCCAACCAGCCTGGTCAACGCTGTGTACCCTGGACTATCATTCACACATTCGTCAACGCTGGGCATCATGAGAATGGTTGTATTGTAACCTCAGCTAGAACTAGACCAGGGTCTAAGTTTAGTGGACCTAGTAAATATTGACCAAGGTCAACTCTGGTCATCAAACCTGGTCAACGCTGGGCACCCTGAGACTGGTTGTATACCCAAGCTTTGAATTAGACCAGGACCTTGTAACGGTTGACCAAGGTCTACCCCAGTCAACCAACAAAGCATTGGACTAGGTTTGTTAAATAAGGTTGACCTTGGCCAACCATGACCGGTTCTATTAAACTTAGGTCCAGGTCTAAGTCAGCCAGTCCCTAACCCCAGTGTTGTGGAATAGCGAATCTGTTGAATGGCAGCATTTGTGTGGAATTAATATTGTGTAGAATCGCGAACAGGAAGAAATGCGTTTGTGTATAATTGAAGACTGTGTGGAATAAATAATGTGTTGAATGTCAGTTGTGCGGAATCCATATTGTGTAGAATCGCGAATAGGTATAATTGCGTTTGTGTTGTACATCGATCAATCCGTATAAAGAAGTGCCAATGCATTTGAACGTACGAATAAATGATTTAGTCGTATCTATCATATATTAGAAGTAGATTATAGCTATTTCGCCGTCATCAGTCTCCGATGAAACGAGCAAGTATAGAACGAAACTATCCTATCAGTAAACATACGTACATGAATCATTTAGCTTTTTCTATTGCGTACTGTGTGGTAGTGTCCGACCGAAGTTAATTTTTTGGCTAAAGCCGAAGCCGAGGGCTTTAACAAATTTGGTTTAGATTGATTACAAGCTACAATACATTATTTTAACGTGACATGTATTTAAATTGCTTTATTATTGATAAATAAATAGCAACAAATAATATCTGACTTTAAAACTATAGGTTTTAAGACTTTCGTAGTTATTCACTACACTTTTACTACACATATTGTCGGCGACTTCAAACAGCGGCACCAGTCAACTCGTGACCATGATGCATGCAACTGCGTCGAAATATCGAGGTAAAACAATACTAACCGTGGTAACAAACCCGACAATATGTGTTGTGAAAGACACTAAAACTTTAATATATGTACTGTAGGTATAATAAAAATGGCAATTTTTGTCATCTCTAGAAGTTAATCGAATATAAAAGAGATGACAAAAAAATTAACGTGAACGTGAAAACGTGAACGCACTACGTTCGAACGCTAATGCCGATCGCCACTTAAGTATTTCCACTTGGAACCCTGTGCTTTCGTACGCACAGTGAGACCTTAAAGTTACGTTTCTGAACTTAGGTATTACTGTATAGGGTAGAGGATATCTCTCCGCAAACTAAGTGTATGTGGGAGAAAGTTTCTTGAGCTCAGTAAGCCACGTAAAATCGGCGGTAGCGTTGAGTATTTCAACACCGCATTGGCAGGTGCCAAGTGTGGAAATTATGTCAAAACTTTCTTGTTCTCTGGGCTCTTGTGTCACATCAACACATCTAGTCATGATACGATAGTTATAAGTACTTACCATCCTAGTCCTACCATTAACTACACAAAAAATATGAAAAACATGGAGAAGGTAATTCTAGAGCACTGAGGTAGTGAGGTGGGGCTGTCTGCTCGTTGGTCACTGAGTAGCACAAAAAAAGTTGTCTTTTACGGTCCGTCCTTGCTGGTGATGCTGATGTTCATAGGCGGCGGTGACCACTTTCTATCAGGTGGCCCGCTTGCCTGTTCGCCTGCCGTATGACATAAAAAAATATTTTCACAACTTTTTTTTTTCGACAATAGTTTTACAAATCAAATGAAATCCTTGAAACGATATCGGGTCAGGTAAAATCGTTGTCAAATATTGCAGATATGAATTAAAGGGATTTATCAATATTTTTGTGATTAATTAATAACATAACATATTCTACTCATCATCTATTCTATTCTCATTTTTATCCACCGTGAAAAAAATTTTTTTTTGGCATGTGGTGTTAGTTTGTAAGTTTGACGTGTGCATGAATCTGTATATCTATGTCGTAGATTAGGTCAGACTCTAGCAGGGGAGAGCTCCATCAGAAGGTATTTTCGGGATAGTGGTATTGAAATAAGAATTAGAAGAACAGTTTAACAGTGTATTGAGGTAATAAAGCATGATTACAATAAAAATAGCAAACAATGAAAGAATACGGTGAATTTAGGATAATTTCAGTAGCAGATAATAATGTTGGACTACCGAACCCGTGGGTCACTGGAAGGACCCATGGCCATCCCGCGAGGCCGAAACGCAAGGTGCGCCAGGGAATCTATTCACGTGCGCCCTTGTACAAATTATAATTTAGTAGTCCGTTCTGTACTCACACTCTCCTTTATGGAGTACGGCTATGTGATGTGAGGCAATAAATAAAGACTTCTTCTTTCTTAAATGGATAAGCAGCTAGCTACACGTCTTGACTCGTCGATGTTCTAATGGGAAGTGTTCGTTGCGACCGCGCGCCGAATGACGTCTTCATAGTATTTTTAGCTATCCGCAAGGTGGCGCTTCCATTGACGTTGCGTTTCTTAGCCAAATGATGACTAGGCTAGAGAGAGGTAGGGCATAGCGGGGTATCTCGTTCGAATTGGAGCCGCCCGACTGGGGAAGTACCTCCACCTTACAGAATATCGCAGCTAAATAATACTCTTTTAAATAGTATTGTGTTTCTGCCGGTGAGTAAGGTTTCCAGTGCTCCATGGGGTGGGGATTTGGGGAACCGTGGCTTTGGCAGTGGAGTGGCATTTGCTTTTTGCTGCCAGAGCAACGTGTTATAGAGGTGGGCAACGCATTAGCGATACTCTTGGTGTTGCTAATGTCTATAGGCAGTGGTGATCACTTTCCATCAAGTGGCCCGCTTGCCTGTTTGCCTACCGTATGACATAAAAAAAAAAAAAAAAAAAAAAGGCTCATGACCCTCTCCTACATCTATATATTTGTGGCTTTGTGTATCTGTCTGTGGCATCGTAGCTCCGGAAAGGATGGAACGATTTGGATGCGGTTTGGATTTGGAGATGGTTCTAGCTTTGATTTATTAAAATTGGTTATGTAGTTTAGAAAATATTTGAGCATAAGTAAACTTGGTCGGGGGTTATCCGACTTTTTCTGTCGGTTAGGTTATTTATTTTCATATTCAAGGCTAGCCACTTGTCCTAAAAATTATATAGATTTTTTTTTTGTTAATGTCTACAGTGGGACAGAAATGGCTAAAAATAATAAATAAATAATAAACGTATACAATACAAGACAACTATTTTACTATTATCGCTATCGTTTCGAAGATTTCATTGGATTTGTTAAATTATACCATGCAGGTAGAAATGGTAGAAAGAATGGCCCCTTAGTGTAAATACGAGTATTAAATGGAAAACGAAAACTCAACTCCTAATTGACTGTTATTGGCTGTTGATGATCATGATGAATAAGAACAATCGCAAACACGCGATGAAACCAATTCCAGTAACAGTCAAACTAACAAAAGGGAAGTTAGGGATCACAACACTGACACTACTTCCGAGGTGTAAAATAACACGAAAAAACGTGGCGTCAATTTACAAAAATGCGTGGAATTCACGGCAAGGTCACTTACGTGAGTCGATCGCGATAGGGCAAAGCTCCCCAACTAAACTTCCGACGGTATTATCCCGGACAAAATCTACACGGAAAGGTTTGAAATTGAAGTAACTACGAGTTTGGCGGGCTAAAGGAAAGGTGAGCCAGTTGCGGCCACCTCATTCTTGATCAATGGAAACGTTTCGGTTACTGTTCCACTCAACGCAAACAGTTCGCATTTGCATATTGTTCTGGAGTTTCTGTAAATCTCCCTGATAAATATTCTGTTACATTGGGTCAAAATTGTTCCGTCTCGGAAGGCTGTTGATATTGAAAAATCTTCGCAATCTTGTTAGACCGTCGCGTCCTTCGGACCTCTTAGATGCGTCGTAATGATAAAAACCTATGTTTCTAAATAAAATTAGTCTTAATTTATAAGGAAACCATGTTCAATACCCACAAAGGAGATGTCTAAGGTATTTTATGGTTAACTGTTTAATGAAGTCTTAGCAAGATTATCATCTTCTTGCAATAACGCCTTTCTTTGTTCAGTTAATAGAATCAATTCGCACGGTGCGTTGCAAAAATCTAGTAATCACGTACCTCCTATCAATTTATTCTCTAACGTATTTGGGCCAGGATTTATCAAGATAAAAGACCCAAGAGGTAGGTGGGCCATCCCTAAATGTTCTATCCTGTGAAATCAACACAGAGAAGTTTTACGGGGTTAGGGAAACTTTTCTTTTTGTTAGGGGGGACAACTTTTTTATTGACAAGAATAAAAACAGGTCGGTAACGTCTGCTGTCAGCTGCATTGTCCCCGGGGCTAACGTTTTACTTTAATGATGATTAAGTTTTAAATTAAATGCTTTCTTTCCCCTCTGATGTCTCGTATTGTCAAAGAAAATACACCGTCCTGCTTTGCTAATAATGGAATAAGGAGCCTTTATCTTTATTTTATACTTCCAGCTGCCGTGTTAATTATTTAAGTCTCATATTAAACGCGAGGAAAAACTTGCTTGCCGTTTGACGTTGGCTCTTACTCAATTGATAAAGGCTGTAATGAAATAGCTTGATTAAAAATGTCGTTCGCTTAATGGACGTGGAGTCCATTAGTAAATGGGTGACTATCATTCCTAGAAAATGAGGGAAAAGTTTACATACGAGTTCTAATAATGTAAAAAAAAAATTGTATACATGTGCCCCATTCACTTACATATTCAATGACCGTTAATATGATTACTATTTACTCAATTTTTTTGTTTGTGGATAGTAAATAATTTGTAAATGCCAGTTTTGGTCCCAGTAGTTCCATTCCTAATTCCATGATTGGATTTAGTGGGAAAAAATACTTTCATAATATTTACGGGTTAGCTCAGTCATAACATTCATTCATTCCATTGAACCAGCACTATATTTAGGATAATAATTACAAATTGAGTAAGTAGGTTTTACTTTGTGTTTATCATGATTGTTCAGTTACTGATAATTTTACATTAAAAATATCGTATTACCTAATTATCTATTTACAAATCTAAATTGTTAAAAAAATATCGATACAGGGAGAAAAACAAAGTAAAATAGCAAATAAAGATAAACTGAAAAGGACGAAACAAGACGACCTATTTTTGTCTTTCATCTTTTTATGTTACACTAGGTGGGCATTTGACTGACACCTCACCTAAGGGTGAGTGACGACGAGGCCGAAAATAAGATATTGTTGAACTCGAAGGCATAAGATTTTGTTCCTTGTCGGGATGGAACCTTGACAAAGTAAACCAGATAGAAGGTTGATTTACTTATTTGACAAAGTCTGCTTGACAAGGATTCATATCATTCTGATTTGTCTTAGAGCTGTCATTTCGACTTTGACAAGAATGTTCCGTTGTTCCATCTTCATTATGACTGTCGAGAAACAGGCTCTTACCTGCCCTTGAATGTAAGAGTCCAGATTGTAGTGTGCAGGAAGACGTTAACATTGTATAGAATAGAATAGAATTGTCTTTATTGTTAAACTGTGTAAGTATACAGGTATGCAGATGTTATTACATAAGTAGTTCCAACAGCTTGTCCATTACGGACGTACAATACTTATAGAATTATATAAAATTGAATATACATGTCAACATTCCAATCTAATGTCAAGACATATATTTATCTCCATCATTTAAAACATTAAGCAACAATGTCTCATAAATAAAAAATTCAAATTGTCAATATTGTAATTTCAGATGTCAAAATTGTAAATAAAATCATTGGAAGGTATAAGTAATAAATAATAATGTCCCATTAAATTCAGATAGCAATTAAAATAAACTAGTAAATAAATCAATTTCCATTAATCATTAGTTACATCTCTGTACATCCAAAATTCCTCCAATTTATAAAATGCTTTATCGAGCAAAAATTTTCTTAAGTTTTGATTTTAATTTATTTCCGTGCAACGATTTTATGTTTAAAGACTTTAATTCCAATTACATAAGGACTTTTTCCAATAATAGCGCTAGTTGTTTGTACAGAGTGTATATCGTACTTATATTGAATACGCACGTTCTCCTTAATTTCCCTTATGTAAGTAAAGTAATTTTTATGATTTCTAATAAATACACATATTTCTAGCAAGTAAATACACGTCAGTGTGAGAATTCTCTTCTCCTTAAACAGTTTTCTCAATGATTCGTTTCGTTTCGTTTCTCAGTGATTAGTTTTATAGCGTTTCTTTACATTCATGTAGCTTACGCATTGAATGGTCAAGCAACAGGAGTCGATGTAGCTGGAGTATTTTATTATAATTAATCATCATCGTCGTGGCCGAGCGGTTAGAATATCCGACTCGTAAGCCAGAGGTCCCGAATCCCGCTCCGGCCATGTACCAATGACTGTTTTCTGAGTTATGTAAATTTTTTTTATGTACATTAGTTTAATACTAACCGATGCTCTTACGGTGAGGGAAAACATCGTGATGAAACCTGCACATTCAGGCAACTGGATGTGTAAACATGATCCAATCTGGTCAGGTTCCCCTGATAGCAGGGTCATGGAGGTCAGATGGCAGTCGCTCCACTGTAACTACCTGACCTGCCAAATCCTGGATCATGCTCAAGGTGGACCCCGGGCTCTCGTGCACGAGAGCACAACCGGGACATTAACGCCAAGATGATGATCATCATCGTCATCTTGGCGTTGATGTCCCCGTTGTACTCTCGAGAACCAGGGCCCGGGGTCCGGGTTATTATTCAGGTTAAATGTAGATATTGCATATTGCATCTACGTTAACCTTTTCAGCGCAAATACCCTACCAACGGCTAATCCCACAGTCGCAGAGATAAACCTGTATTTAGAAAGTTGACTATGAGGGTTCAGAGAGCTAACGAGCGCACAGCGTTACAACTTACAAAACTTAAACCAATCGGCACTATGCGTCCGTCAAAATGAACGAAATTGACTATCCGTAGAATTAGCGTCGTTTGTAGCGAACTTGGTGAGAATCATATTGAATAGAATGCTGGAATACAGTCATGCTTCAAATTTGAAACGCAATCATATGAAAAACGAATTATTCTAATTAGCTGACAATGCGATTTTGAAATGTGTTTATTTTGTGTAGCTAATCTAATCGGGACACCTACTTCAATTTTCTTTGATGACATTTCCAGAAGGTTTATCTCAGGCGCTCTTACTAGCAGCGATAAGACACAATCTCCGCGTATACTTTTCCTCCCTATTTTTAAACGGGTGGCATTCTCATTTCTGCCGCTCCGCACTTGGGCATACGAAACAATGAGCGGGCGGCAGCTGTTCATTTCGGTAAGCGATAGCGGCGCTGCACCGAACGGGCGGCTTCGCACGATTGCTGGGATCCTCTGAATACTCATATTGCAAAGTCTTTGTTTCGAGTCAACGAAAACATTTTCATTTCCTCGGCCACATTCGAACGCCGTCCGTATAGTTTGTTTATCCGCAATTTGGGGGTATTTGGCAAACGTTCGGCGCCCACCGCCCGCTATCCACCGCGTTCTGATTTCGTTTAGATTGTGAATACATTTCAGTGGAATCGCTTGTAAACACTGTTATTTAGACAAATATACCGTTCGGTGTACGGATTTATCGGGATGCCATGACTAATTTGATTGCTTTGCTTGGATAATAATGGATAATGGAACGTATTTATTAGATTGAGTTTGATCTGGCTGATTTGATTTAATGTACCGATATATCATCGATTCTAACCAAATTAAATTCAGAAACACTTCGTGTTGCATACTAGGTACATTCGTTTAGTTGACCTAAATTGATACCGTTGAGAACAATAGTGACATATATAGTATATACTACCTGAATGTCCTCGATACGATCACACAATAATGCTCAACCTAAACTACTGCTTTTCCGAGCAAATTCCCCCGAACACCTTAATAAATCTGCTCTTTTTTCCAGAGCTCCCGAGTAAGCCGGTGATCTTTGATGAATACGGCAAAGAAATATCCGGGATCGCAGGACCTTACAACGAAGGGGGAGATTTCAAACTTATTTGCTCCGTAAATGGAGGTAAGTACATGAATTTGTACAGCCAATTTCCTATATATACGAGGTTATTGGGCATGTTGGTAGCCTTTGCATGTGGTACATCAATACTCGATTACTTTCTCGATTTTGTTTTTTATTTAAATGTTTTATTAACATTACTCTATTCGAGATAGATAACATCAATTCTACACTTTCTCATTCTCGGGTTTGTTACCACGGTTAGTATTGTTTTTACCTCGATATTTCGACGCAGTTGCATGCAACAAACCCGATAATATGTGCGATGAAAGTGTAGTGAATAACCATGAAACTCTAAAAACCTATGTCAGTTCTAGTTTCTTCAGTATACTTCAGATATCTATAGAACAGCCAAATCTAATGAAAGTACTGCGCTCTGTAAAGTCATCCAGCTTTATGATGAAAATAATTTGATTGGCGTAACTGTCGTCAAGGAGAGAGATATTGTGTTCTCCAGATGGGTGTACGTCAATCAAGTTGATGCAGCTGTGTCGTTTCTTTTGATACGTTGTTTTCTCAGCATCATAATCTAGCTGTTTTCCTGTTATGAGTTTTTCCGGGCCTTGTATTTTTAATAAATTCCTTTTTTCTAAAAAGAGAAGCGAGCTGGTGTAGAAATTTCATGTGCACGTTCGCAGGCAAGCAAAAAACAATGTCTAAAGCTAAAATAGGTCGTCTAAAGCGACTCTATCGAGATTGATATAAGCGATAAGGCGTATTCATTGATTATTTTTACTTACTAGTAATGTAAACGTAATCAATGTTTTTAAATTATATGTACCTAAATTAGGTGTAAAATCTAAAGTTTTTGAATTGTAACTCGGCTAAATTCTATCCTAACTGAACTATATTAATCATTTACTGCCAGATTTTCACTTTCTTATCAGAATCTTAAGAATTATCCTAGATTATTTCCAAATAATATTTTAGCCCAGTATGTTTCAACCTAAAAAAAGAAAATAGATGCAAATAAATGTCCTTTATAATTTTGATGTTTTGTTCAGGTAACCCGACGCCAGCAGTGAAATGGCTCCAAGGTGACACAGTCATATCGAGTCTTGGAGCTGGAGAGCTGCAACCTTCCGGGCCAACCAGGTCATTGACTCTGGTCATCAGAAACGCTACAAGAGCGCATTTATCAGCAGTGTACACGTGCATTGCCAATAACACATATCTATCTACTCCACTAAGGGCTTCAGTGAAAGTAGATCTATATTGTGAGTATATATATGACTCTTAATTACTTTCATTGTTTGTTTGGCTTCCAAATGCTATTGTATGATTGAGATCCAATTTTATTGTTGGGTTTCTAAACTTTACGCTTAACGGTTTATAGATCGCAGTCTCGAAAATACTCAATAGCAAATGACCACTGTTCCTTCTCTGTTTGACACGATTGTGTAAAAAATACCTAAACAAAACCTATTTTCTAAAGAAGCTGTCAGATATCACGTACATTACCGTTACTACTTCCCTTTACCATGTAATATACGTCCCATTACTTTATCCAATTTCAGTATAACCAAACCATTTCGGTACATCAATAATATAGATACAAGAGGCGACACCAAAAATGTTCTTCTTTTTCTATCACTAAGTTTATTTATATGTGTAGGTACAAGATATATCACTCAATTCACTTCGTTCCCTTGTTCCCCTTTCACCTTGATGTAGCTTTTGTTTTTATATTGAAATATTCATGTGCGCCGCAAATGGATTTTTAGAGAATTTCTGCTTCTCGACCATGTAACCGAGCATCTGTAGAATTGAATCGAGTTTCTAGTTTAACAAATAGCGAGCGTCCATTGCCCGAAGGTATTGCATGGAGTTCGCAGTTATTGTTATTGTTATTAAGTTTGAAATTTGTTTCTACACAAAAGTAAATAAATGCCGGTGAACTTTGTAATAGGCTTGCTAGTGAGAGTTAGATCTCTATTTAGTATGACTTAAACTCGATTTAGACCAAAGCTACAGAATATGGATAGATGCTAACGTAACATATGCACAATATATAAGATTTTAACAATATAAAAGTGCCATGTATTAAACTTGCATTAAGTGTGCGGTGACCGGTAGAGTAGAATAGCACCAACCCCTTACACTCGTGGGTGTCGTACAAGGCGACTAACGTTTTGAGGCAAAATATCTAGTCTCCATAAACTGGAAAATGGGCAGCAGCGTTTTTCATTGTTATGTTTGCAACACTGCGATCTCCAACCCGCCTGCCAAGCGTGGAGATTATGGCAATAACCTCCCCTTTTGCGGGAGAGGCCCAAAGTCCTGTAGTGGACTGTTATGGGCTGTGATTATGAAGTGTGCAAATATTACGTACCTATATCTGAACGAACTATGTATTCAACGCCTAACTTTAAATTCTACAAAATCCTTTGTACCTCTGAAAGAGTTCTCAGACAATAATTTCAGATCTTCAGGAAGATCATTATATAGAGTAATATGAATCAACAATGTTTCTCTTATATACCTATCTCTTCATAAGTTGTAGGTTGATACAACCTGTTCATAATCCTTGGCCTAGTTTGTCTTTGTCTAACTTCCTTTAGGGACTTAAAGTAGTCGGGGTTGGATTCAACAAAAACACAAACACAAAGGTTTCGATGTCGTAACGGTTTGTAAACACTGCTGTAGGAAGCTCGTTGCTAAGCGTGTTCATGCTATTGTGAAAATCATATGGTGGATGGTCGACCGTCACTTACGAACCACGGTGATGAAGTGGTTCGCCGAGAATTTTGAATTTGTCCGGCAGTGCTTCGGTGCTCCAAACCGTAGTGCGGTGACGGGATTGAGTGACCGCCTATATGAATTTAAAGAATATATTATGAGGTAAAATATAGCTTTCCTCGTAAAGCCAGATTATTAAGCCGAAAGGTGAGACTGTAGACTTGTAGTCAACATAGAAGTAGCTGTTACTGAAGATTGGGCCTAGCTTGCGATATCACTCGCCTCACGATTTATTGCCATTTTGACATGTTATCTATATCTTTGTACACTTATAAAAGGGACTGCACAAAACAGATTTGATCAGAGGGCCTATCGGCTATCTCAGTGGACAACTGAATTTGACATAAAAAAATCTGACACTACTGTAATTTGGTAGACGCTATTGGCAGTTTTCAACGTAGAGGACGTGGTGTAGAATTATCTAGTGTCAAATATAGTTGTCAACTGAGTTAGCCAATAGCCCCGCTGGTCGGTCCATCGCATGGGTAATCTCCCGCGCGGTCAGGACCCTTCACCAAAGTGAAATACCGACATGAAATAGTTGAAGGCAATATGCGGGTTTATATTATAGAAGAATCTATATGTACAGACAGATCACTTTAAACTAACTCAGCTCTTGAATATCAATTTAATATTAAGCGTAAACTACCTACAATACCGAACAAAACCAATCAATGAAGTCTACTCAATGTCTAGAAAGTTCCCTTCGACAAATATATTCAGCTTAACTACTTCCTAACATCAACAGTGGCTAGTGGCTTACTTTTTGTTTCCAATGCTCCTGATCTCGTTAAACTTTAAATTAGTTCCTTCGACGCTTAGACGGTAACGGAAACGCTTGATATCGAATAAATTCCTAACTACATTGTTGAGAATGTTCAGTAAACTCGGTAAGCTAAATGTAAATAAGGTTGGTAGCCTGCATTTCAATTTCCAATTTCAAATTTTATGGTTGCTTACACACTTGGTTTCGAAAATATTCGACGTTCAATTTGAGTTGATGGTTTGTGTTAATAAAATAAAAGATGAAGTGTAAGTTGCATTCATGGCTTTAGTTACACTATATCACACCAAAAGGGTTATCAATGTTTATCCACTACGTAATAATATCCAAAATCTACTCTATTGGTATATTGTCGCCAGAGATAAAGGAAATGGTTGTCAATGCACAGCGGACCTATTGTACACATTACATTGTTTACTAACCGGACATCTTATCTCTACACTGCACCTTGCTTAATTGCTATGTCCGAGGGTAAGCAATGGTATACGAAAGTGAACCTTATTTTTATAACCATAAAGAGATGACAAAATTATGTCATCGAGGTGATTCTTATTTATTGGTTAACAATTTCAGAACATTTTAATTTTTTTAAGTCGATGTCGCTAACAATCGAATGCGGCACAGAGTAGTGACTGTGAAGCCAATGTGGACTCACACCTCCTCCATAGTAAACTTCTATATTATCCATAGAGAAAATATTTACTAACGTAATAGAGCAGCCATCACAAACAAACATATTGTACCAACCTGTCACGCGCGGGAGGTGCGGGGGGAGGCTGCTAAGTCATAGAATGACCGATGAAATGTTATCATTTTCTTTATTTTTGGCCCTCGAATGGTTCGTACAGTTTTTAATGCACAAGGTGGTGTTTTTTTGAATATCCAATCCACTGTCAGATTGGTCCGCGTCGCGCAATGTCTCAGAACTGACTGCGGCGACTGTTGTCCATGGACCGCAAAGCGTGGTTCAAAGAAAATACTTGCGGTATCTCCTCTATTACTTTAGTAAATATTTTCTCTATGATATTATCAGTTTCTTTTTTTTCTGGAACTATGGTCGCTCTTCGGCTTTGTCTGACATTGTCTGATAGTATCTGACTTTCCTTTATACATTCCTGTCCCTGTCCCCCTATGGTCTAATTTAAAACGTTACTGTCATTCCTTCTTACTTACCTATCCTGCCCTGTCTGACATTTAAAAAATATGTTCAAAATACCTTCACGGGATGCCAGTCGGCTCACCTTATTCAACCTCTTTGCGTTTCTGAAGTTTCACTAGACTTACAGCACGAAACGGTCACCCATCAAGTTCCCGGACTTTGAGCATAGCATAACCTTGGTTATCGGTCTCGCAAGCACGTTGCTTCTGTCGTTTTCACCCGTTTTATCTAAACTCTAATTAAACATTACCTAACTAGGTAACTCTTATCTTTAGAAATCTCCTTAGCCAATTGGTCCATTCCACTAAACCTCTAGACAATATTTATGTATGGATTCTCATTGTAATGTTGGTAAACTGTTGAGTGCCACAAACTTATCTGAACCAGTGACGGGATCGCTGTTGTTGACAAACAAAGTGACTTTTCAATAACTAGTTCCAGTTTTAGCCACTGGGCCAGATAAGTTAGCTGTATAAAACGCAACTGTAATTTTAGGTGATGCCTAAGCACTAACTAAGGGACTAAGCACCACCTAATCCAGTTCCTAACTTTAAGTGTTACGGCGATAGTTATTTCCTAGCGGTTGGTGAAACATATTTTCGTCATATGTTATTTCCATGAATTTGGGCATCATATTTAGGCGATTCCAATGTTTAGTAAAAACAAGCATTTTTTTTATTAGACTAGCTAGGCAATTGACCGCTAACCACCTGGTGATAAGTGACGATACGGCCGAAGATGGAACATGCCTGTCTAGGAACAGCCCATTCTGTCTACGTGTAATAAATGTCATCTTTCTTTCTTTCTTTCATTCACTATAGCCTTGAAGGGGCCCAGATTTTAATGATCAGGGAACACACTTGTAGGAAATTGTTCCATTCCTTAGCCATTCTAAAGGTTAGGTTGAACTAAAGCGGCTCATGCTGGAAGATCCTGGCCATAAGGATGAATTCATCTCCTACGTAATAAAGAAATTCTCAATTATTGTTCCCAGTGAGGCCGCTCACCGTCGAGATCTTATCGCGGGAGCAGCCACTGTCGGTGGGCACCAAAGCCGAGCTCTGGTGTCGGTCCGCGGGCGCGCGCCCACCCGCCATCGTCACTTGGTGGCTGGGCGACAAGCAACTCAAGTCTGTTACAAAGCAACGGGTTTGTACCGAATTGTGAGATATTTCTTACTCTTCTAAGTTATTGACGGCAACGTCTGTTTGTGCTAACGCTGTCTGGATGTCTGGTGACACAATGAACTTTGATGTTGAAGGTAGATAGATAAACATTACAATTCCGGCAGCCATATAAGTGGTCTATAGAAGTTTTGTTATTTGTCATAAAACTAGAAGGTTGATTTTCCTTAGCACTATTATTTTAGGCTCACTTTTAGTGATTTTGGTGACACGGGATATTTTTTCAAAACTGATAGACCACTTTTTTTTAACTTTAATGATTTTCACTCATTCAGTGAACTCACACTGAAAATGTAACTAGAACACTAAAAATCAAAAGAAACGTCTAAGTATCTGATAACTAAACCGTCAATAAGCAAGAAGAAACATCAAAGCCGTTCAAATGTTAACGTGAATACTTTTTCCAGGAGTTGGAGGACGTGAATGAAACACAATCACTACTCCAATGGACCCCGCAGAAAGAGTACAACGGACAGTTCCTCACGTGCAAAGCTGAACATTCCAAGTTCAATAAATCCACTATTGAGAGCAAACTGCGTTTAAACGTCTATTGTGAGTTAATAAGCCCCAAGAGCCCTTTAAAGAGCCTTTGTGTGAAACGACTTGGAAAGATTGTTGCCAGGTGTAGATAAAATGTGAATGGAAGAGTTTGTTGTGTAGAGAATTGCATCACTACAATTTTTCTTTTGAGATATCTTTAGATACTTTGCTTGAATACAACAATCTGATCAAGTCGAAAAATTTAAGGTTATTTTTAGGACAATAATTCTTTCTTGCACCAACCCGGTTAGGGGCTAACCTTGTTAAATATTTAATTTTTTAACCCACCTAGGTATATGTGCGACGGTTTAATCAACTACTGTGCGTGGCCGAGTTCATATCCATCAGGCACGACCTCTTAAATAATTCGAGTAGCAATTATTGAAGGGTCGATACATCGCCATCTCACTCAGTTACAATTCGAGCAAATGAGATAGCGATGTACAATCCGTTCGAGTTAGACGGTCGGGCCCGATGGACATGGACTCGCGCGCGCTCTGTAACTCTGGGTCTCTCTCGCTTCTGAGTGTTGTCTATTCATTTCAACTTTGATGTAAAGGAATAGACAACACTCAGAAGCGAAAGAGAGAAGCACACATCAATTATTCACCATTAATTCGCTGGGTTAATTTCTACTGGAATTTAATAAGCTGCAAGTTAAAAATTCAATACATTTACCCATAGTTAGTAAGCCCCGAGTAAATTATTTAACCCAGATTTTTGGCACAAGTGGGCAGGTGGTACGAATCCGAAAAATTCTCCACGCAAAGTCCCGTTTCTAAGACAGATTTCGCATAAAACAAGCGAGTTCTGACAGAGTTTTCTATATTCTGTCAAGTGTAGATTGTCGCATGGTTAAAAAATTAAATAATTTTGATAAAAGGTATGTGGGCTTGTTTTCCATGTTATTGTATAGAAAAAGTTTATTCTCAAAGGTTCCTCATGTACCATAATTTCCAAATTCTTCTATTGCCTACAATGTCTTTCTTCTATTGCTTATTTGTAAAATGATTAATTAAAATCACACTTTACCCTAGTTCCACCAAAATTTCAATAAAGGATGCACAACTCGAAAATAAGTGTGCTTGCTTCAAAAATTTATCTGGGAATATTCTGAGTCAGTGTGTAAGCTTTGTACCCTTCTTGGTTAACTAACAATGACATTATTGTTCCAATAGACGTGCCGGTGGCTTCGATCCATCTCGGCTCAAAGATGAACCCGAACGATATAGAGGAAGGTGATGACGTTTACTTCGGCTGCGAGGTCGATGCCAATCCGCCGGCTTACAAAGTGATATGGGAGCACAACGTGAGTCAAACCTTTGTTCTGTGTTGTATTTTTAGAATAGCTTTGATGAAGCATTTTTAGGGACAATTTCTCACGGTGCGTCTGTCACCGACATTGATATCTAAGCATTGAGTGCTGGGTGTCGTGTTGATTGAATTGTAGCGTGTTTTGCCCTTTTTTCGCATTCGGGTACTATTTTAAGAATCTTATCTTTCCATATTCATTATATTATGTGGAGATCTTTGGGGGAGGCCTATGTTCAGCAGTGGGCGTATTTCGGCTAAATTATATTAATTGGCCAATGTACTTATGAGTTCTTTAAATATACTAACGAAGGAAAGTAGGATACTATTGAAAGATAATTAGTCTTCTTGCCCTTCTTATTTGAAACTTAAATGAAAAAAAAACTAGCTATAAAACATCGGAACGCTACTCGTATTAAAATTCAATATTCAAATATTAATCATTCAATTATGTTCTTCGCTGACCGTAAAAAGATAATTTTTAAATGAGATTCAATCTTCGTGAACCCGATAAAACGTGAAGTGATAATAAAACCGCAACAAAAAACGTAGGTACTTGTACGTAGGTTTTTGTAGTATTTCTTTCACATTTTGTTCTTACATCTAAAAACATTATGTACATAACAGTCGCTTATTATTTAATACCTTCTTTGTCAAATGTCTCACGTTGGCATTATCAATAATCTAGTGGAAACAAAACATAATACCAGAAGAGGGCACTTCCAAGAAGGGTCGTGATTTTTCATCGCTTTCGTTTCTGAACGCTCGATTTAAAATAGGAACGGTCTCAGTAAAAGCAATAAATGGCACGGAATTCTGGGAAAAAGCCTGTAATAGCTGGGCATGTCAATAACAACTGCGTTAGACTGATTCGTGGCGGTACCGACAGTTTTTATAGTGAACGCGACTGGAAAGACTGAACGAAAAACCGTATTCCACACGTAAATGCACTAACTAGTTGCAATAGTGAATTCGTGAGTTGAAAGCGAACGGGCAAGTTTATTACTAATTCCAAAAATGTAGCAAACTGTTTATTCCATAAACTCTATAATAGTTAGCTTGCCTAGTTTACACTTAACAGTTCTTGTTATTTAAGAAAAACTTTAAAGTATATTTTTAGCCAAACGTTGGCTTTGACAGGCCCCAATAACCAGATGCCAACACGACGAAATTGAATTTTAGCAAATCAGTTTAGACCAGTTTCGAGTATTGCCAACGGAATGACATTTGCCAATTGCTTAGTTGAGTGTTTGAATGTGTTTCGATTTACTCTCGAGTTGTTTAGAAGCTTCAATTTTAGGATAATAATTTTAAACTTTCAAATCTAATTAAATTCTTAATAAGAACAGCTAAATATTATTATAATGACGGTGATGATTGTTAGTGGCATGCCGCGAAATGTTGCGTTGAAATTGTATAATGAAGAGTTTTATGCTAAGGTTCTGATAGAAAGAGTGATAGCAAAGACGAATTAGAGAATATGGAAAGGATGGGGTAGTATGGACCAAGTCTTCTCTTTGAGATGCATAACTGAGAATTTCCTGGCTAATGACCAGACAATGTTTCGCGCCTTCGTAGATCTGGAGATGGTTTACGATCGAGTGGAGAGAAGTATGCTATGGAATGTGCTATTCAAATTCGGATTGGAGGGCCGTCTCACACGTGCACTACTATCACTATATTTATTTATTTATTTACCATAAATTTACAGCGTTACAGTACTTACAAAATACTAATACACTGCAAATATCAATAAATATACAAAACCTTAAATTAAATACATAATCAAATTAAAGAACTAAGATACAGTCACTCATCCATCAACTCACTAAACCTCAGACATGCATTTCGCGCTTCCATACATCGACTCACAAATATGTCACACTCTGGTGCTGATGCCTGAAAAGCGTTAAGCATGTCCATGCTGCGAAGAAGGGGAGAGTGCGCACGTGCCACGGTCCGCGAGGCCGAAGTCGCGAGGAGTTTACCTGGACGTGCTCTCAGTTGCATCCTCGGCTTAATCGGAACACCCAGTCTTACAACTTGCGAGACAAGTGCAGGACAGTCCGCCTCGCCACGCAAGATACGACACACCTCAACGAGTAAGCTGAAGTTACGCCTTACTTCCAGGGAGTTGAAGCCAAGAGTACCCACCAAGAACTTAGTGGGGTAGAAAAAGGGATAATATCCATAATTTTTTTTATAGAGAAAACGTAAAAATGTTTTTTGTATTTTCTCCAGAAGGAGGCTCTCATATGGGTTCCAAATAATCGATGCTGATTCGAGTTTGCTCCGCACCAGCGCCGAGTATATGAGTTTTATCACGTTAGGATCGCTAAATTCGCGGGAATTCCTTATTACGAACCCTAGTCTTTTAAAACACTCGGATGCGAGTTTCTTCATGTGATCATGGAAGTTGAGAGTTGGATCAAAAACTACTCCCAGGTCCTTAACTATATGAGAATCTAGTGCATGTGTTTGGATCAATTGTAGTAACTCCGACTGGTTATGCATCTCTAAAGGTGTTAGGCAGGGATGTGTGGCCTCAACATGGCTCCGTAATTTCTTTATGCAGTGAGTGATTGTGGGCTGCGATTGGTAATGTCCCATATTAAATGCATTTTGTACGCCGATGATCAAGTATTACTTGCATCGTCGGAAAGCGGCCTTGCAAATGTTGTTGAATATTATGAGTGAACCGTTCGAAAGGAAATGCATGAAAGTGAATGTAAAGTGTACGAAGTGGCGAGAATAAAAGATGGATAAAAAGAATTGTTAATATATGCGAGGCTTGAGCCTTGTGTCAGGACAGAGCAAAGTAGCAGTTCATAGTCTCTGTCTATCCCACCTGTAAGACAGAGACGTGAGCTTTATGTTTGTATGTATGTAAGTGTTTTTTACATTAAACTCAAATCGGAGACATTTCAAAGAAGGTCAAGTTCCCTTAACCGCCAAGCATGTGAGAAGGTTCTTGAATTTAGAAGAGCGAGTGAGAGATTTGTCGGGACTGTAGCATAATGTTGTATAGGTATGTATGTGTGAATATGGCAAGCATTTCACCACCATCTCGTTTGATGGTATGGAATAGGTATAGTTATTGACTTGGCCACAAACTAAAATAAGAGAACATTTTCTGAACTTTCATTGCTTATAATTTAGACTTTGTTCAAATTGTGCAAAAATTAGCACCATTAGCTTGGGAGTTCATATGAACAAAAGATCATTTGTAAGCGTTATAGAAGTCTTTGTTTGTAAGGTTAAAAAAGTAGGGTATGTTATCGGACGAAATGGTCAATTAACTCTGGATTTATGGCAACCATTATGGCTCGGAACACACGTTACTCTGATGCGCTTATGGTTTTTTTAAACATGGACCATTGTTTAACACATATATCGTGTAGCTGGACCCCATGTTATGTTACTTCCTGCTGCATTTAAATAAAAAAATATTGTGGTTGCAAAACTGCACGTAATATTATGTGTTCGGTCAATCCTCATTATAATGCGCTGATTTATGAGTTAGAGATATGTTCGAAGTATCTTTACGAGACAGGATCACAAATAAACATATCCATAGGTATCGGCGTCCAGAATTGCAGCAGCAATGAGCAGGGCACATAGCTCAGAACCGTGGGCCGATGGGGCGGGAAGGTTCTCGAATGGCAACCGCGTACCGGCATTCGCAATGTAGCATTGCCGCATGCGAGGTGGACGAACACCCTGGTACGTCGTAGAGTGCCGATGGATACAATTGGCCCAACGTCTGTCTGTCGCCCATAACATCTATGGATGAAAACATTGTGGCCTGGCGAGAGAAACTTATTAGGCAGTAATACTCATTAGATACACCTCAAGGGGACTCCCCAGGCTTCATAGAGTCCTACCATCGTCAAAGTTAAGTTGGGTTACCACCAGTCAAGTCAAGTAAGTTAGTGCACCGCATCCGATCATCCAGACCTCGCACAAGTGCACACAAGAAGAAGCCAATGTAACATAACAAAACTCGTCGTGTGCTTCCCTACACTCTTCAAAGGGTTCGAAACAACATACTGTTATAACACCTCCGATAAATGAATTAAACAGAAATAAACTGTGGAAATTCACAATCGTTTTAGCTACGAAACGACCGAGTCATGTTTGGAACTGGCGTAACTATTCTGTCATAGAGGTACGCGCCACTAGAGTGAAAAGTTGCGCTCACGGCGTAGTTTCTGATGAACGTCATTTAGTAGTAATACATGCAAAATTCCTTCCACAGGGCGTAGTATTACAACACAACCCGCCAGGCGTCATACTGACTGGCAACACCAACCTGGCTCTAAGAAACGTATCACGACACCAAGCTGGGAAGTACACATGTACAGCGTCAAACGTCGAAGGCGATGGGAAGTCTTCCTTGTTGCAAATGCAAATTGTTTGTGAGTACATTTTAGATTTATTTATTTTATTTATTTAAAATCTTTATCGCACATAAAATACAATTGGTGGGCTTAAAACTAACAGTAAAACCGTAGACCACGCAGGTAGTGGATATGTAGATGCTTCATAAATAATTATATTATTATAAGTACAAAATTAATTAAAGCTCTATGTACTGCATTCAGACTCACTTCTAAGTAAATTGGTAAAAACCAATACAGATACAGATACATACGGTTCCCCTTAGTATCATGAATTGGAAGTTACCCTTAATAATCTGGCAACGACTAAGATATAAGCCTCATGCCTGTAATTGTGCCATCTACCGTAACCTTCAAACCGGAATACAATGCAAACATTATTCCTTGGCGGGAGAAATAAAATACGAAACTGCGCTAAAGCTTTCCGGTAAAACGAAGGTGGAAAGCGAACAGTGACAATATGAGGGTAAAACACCCACCAAGGCCAATCGAAACTATGCTGTTCCTTCATACACGTACATAAATATAACCTGAAAAATACCTGCCGATAAACTGGCAACCTAACGTCGATGGTCCAATATATTTGGCTTGGGTTGACTAAGTTTATCGTCGCCTATGAATCTTCTGACCCATCGGCTGAGTCTTAGTTTCTGGGTTGTGTTTAAGACACAAGTTTCATAAGTAGCTCGTAGAACAACGATTAGGTTTAAGTTTTTGCGGCTGCGCGTGGGTGATACTCAACGTGTATATAAGCGTAGTGTATACCCCTGGTATTGCAAACGCCCATAGGCTACTGTGACTACTAACCATCAGGCAGGCCGTAAGCTTGTTTGTCTTGCCACCGTAGTGTTACAAAAACTAAAATAACTATCAAAATATGAATATAATAAAAAGTATAAACTGTTGGCAAATTAAATATTTACAAATATGCTTCATTATACTGGCTACGTGTTCTTCACCGAAACACGACAATGCTATATATTCTTTGGCGGCAGATAAATAGATAAGGTGATGCTAGATATTGTCCAGATTCAACAGGCCTAATAGAGTTCTCCAATGCTGTCTAGCTAATCTTTAAAGTTACCAGTCAACTGTTATTTGAAAAGTCAATAAAATCTAAACTTAGCTAAGACACATTATTTGGAAAACCAAACAGTGTATTTCCTAAGGGGAGTTAATTCGGCACTCACGACACATACAAGGGTTGCGATGGTGACACGTCACCCTGGCTACCCTTACTATGGTACTCACTATTTAATTTGGACGTCGTGGGTGGTTTAGTTGGTCGTCTTCTTCTTCTTCGTCTAGTCAATGTTCGAAAACCCTTTTTATTTATTTATTATCTAGATCTAGCTGGATTCCTCCCTAGTGCAGATGCTCCATGGTTTGGTATGTAGCTCCACAGTCGCATCGCTGCTGTGTCTGGTCGATGAAGCCACACTTAGCCAGAGAGACTTTGCAGCGGCCGACCTGCGTCCGTAAACGGTTAAGTGACTTCCAAGTTGGCCACTGTAGCTCGTGTCCTGGTGGCAGCGGGAGTTCCAAGCAGAGTAGGCTTGAGGCAGTCCGTTATGATACGACATGACTCGTTTAAGGCCTAGTCGACTTTCTTCGCATGGGCGGATCGGTGCCACACTGGGCACGCATGTTCACCTGCCGAGTATGAAAGCGAGAGGCCCGTCGTCCGGAGGACGTGCGGATCAGCTCCCCAGGTGCAGGATATTAAACGCCGTAGCAGATTATTTTGTGCACAAACTTTTTGCCTTGCATTGCGACAGTGCGCTTTGTAAGTCAGGGATCTGTCTAGCGTTTCACCAATGTAACGTGGGTGCGGGCAGTGCTCGATGTTAACGCCTCGCCACGATCGTTTGAGAGCTTGGTTTGCATCTCGGTTGCGCAGATGGAACGCACATGATTGGGTTTTTTACGATTTCGTTGGTTAACATGTCGGTGCCAACAGAGTTCTAGGGTTCGATTCCCGGCCAAGCACAAATTGAAATGATGAATTTTAAATTCTATTACATATCGTATAGTATGTATTTAAAAAAAGTATAAAAGTAGTTTATCAGTTATCTAATCACCATAATAGCTTTGCTTACTTTATGACTAGATGGCGCTGTGTGAATTAATCCAAGCATATTTATTTATAGTTCTTACAAAAGCCATCGTGCGATTTGTAATTTGTATGTCTGGTTTTCGGCAAAGAAGAAAGCTAATCTCTTTAACTCCGTTCACAAGCCGATTAAAGTCTGAGAGCCAGATAATCTGAGACCATCAAATACAGAAGTGTTATCTAAGTATTCTAAACACCGCAATATTATACTAAGAAAATTGGTGTAGTCAATCCCTCTAATACCTACTCAAACCCATCCCTTATTTTATTTTGACTTAGTTTTGAATACTAGCAACAATGCTGGCATTGTTGTGTTACGGTTTTAAGGATAAGGTTACCACTTTCATGCGGTGTTCTGGTTAGAAGGATAAGGTAGCCAGCGCAATTACAGGCATAAGTCATTTCATCTTAGTCCTCACAGTGACAATGCACCTGCGGATGTACATTTTTGTTGCCTGCAACCTAAATGTATGAATAATAATGTATAATGTTTTAAGTGACAGTTACCGCTTAGTTATAAATAAATAACAATAAATAAATGTGCTTAGACAAATTCACACACCGCCATCCAGCCCCAAAGTAAGCAAAGCTTCTGTTATGCGTATTCGATAAAAATCATCTTAGCGTTAATGTCCCGGTTGTGCTCTCGAGGACGAGGGCCCGGGGTCCGCCTTGACCATGATCCAGGATTTGGCGATCAAGTAATTACAGTGGAGCGACTACCATCTGACCTCCGTGACCCTGATACCAGAAGAACCTGACCAGGTTGGATCATGGTTACAAATTAAGTTGCCTGAATTTGAAGGTTTCATCGCGATGTTTTCCCTCACCGTAAGAGCATCGGTTAGAATTCAACTAATGTACATAAGTCAGAAAAGTGTCATTGGTACATGGCTGCAGCGGGATGTTATGTGTATTAGGTAACTGATAAAATGCTTTTTTTAAATACATACCTGTTATACATACTACATGGCTGTGTGGTGTCCGGCAGAGTAGAATAGCACCAACCCCTTACGCTCATGGGTGTCGTACAAGGCGACTTATGTTTTCGAGGCAAAAGTTCAAGAGTCTCCGTAGTCTGGAAAATGGGCAGCAGCATTTTCCATTGTTATATTTAAACACTGCGATCTCCAACCCGCCTGCCAAGCGTGGAGATTATGGCAATAACCTCCCCTTTCGTGGAAGAGGCCCTAAGTCCTGCAGTGGACTGTTATGGGATATGATGATACATACTACACCCAGACCCGTAACAGAAATTAAAAACATCATTTTATTTTCTGCTCGGCTAGGAATCGAATCCGGGACCTCTGCGTCGACTGGCATATTAACCAACTAAACCACTCAGGTCGTCGTTTCAGTTACTAGTTAATTCTAAAATATAAAGCACAATTTCAACGCGCAAACGAATATTCCTCGAAATCTCATGGTACCGGTAGTGGACAAATTTTCATTATTCATTCCCCAAACGGGTGTGACGTAACTTGGGCCGTCTCTTCGGAACTGAGAAAGGTTAGCTTTCGAGGTCAAACTAGTTATCAGTGAATAGACTAGGTATGTCAGAAGCACCATCTTTGTATTAAGATTTTGTAAATTCGATTAGTTTCTATATTGTCACTATGTGTTGCTTAAATTGCGTACGTGGGATAAGTATGACCTTTATTATCAGATGGTAGGGCTTTGTCAAGCCTGAGGAGTCCACCTGGGCTCACCCACACAACACCCACTGCCCCTTTTTGTATCTTTGTGTTCCGGTTTAAAGGTTAACGTAGCCAGCGCAATTACAGGCATGAGGCATTTCATCTTCGTCCTAGTGACAACGCATCTGTGGTTCTGCATTTTTGTTGCCTACTAACTAAATGCAACGTGCACAATGCAATCGTAGATGTTGTAGGCGACAGTTACAACTTACTATCAGCTGGGCCGTCTATTCGTTTCTCACTGCGTGGAAAATAAATACTGTCACAAAGAGCAAAATATTGGCAGGTACATAATGTATTACATGGGCACAGATTAAAGTGCCATCACTTCTCAAATCCATCCCCCATTTCTCTATGGCATTTATATTCAATTTTGCATTCAATTGCGCAAAAAACAAAAGGCTATGACTGCATAAATATTGCAGAGGCTTAATACTCGCTTCGGCGTACGGCATGGATGATAATTTATGATATTATAGTGATTCTCACTTTGTGCGCGACCTGTCAGTATATTTTATAAATAAGAGTTGAATATTAATACAACCGAAGAGTGGTCCAACAAATATAGAGCATTAACGAGAATTATCAAAGTTTATATAACGTTGTCGTTGGATAGTTCAACTAAAATTTATATTCAAGCCCAAACAGTGACTGCCACTGATGAATCTCTCAGCGGTCATGTCTCTTCATTGTCTTCTCTTCTTCATTGTTATTGTCATTACTGGCTCTTTTCTGAGTTATTGTATCAAATTTTCAGGCTACGGCCTTCGTAATCTGCTTCATTTTTGGTCCACGCGGCCAAAATTAGTTTTTAAAATAAACTTTGATGTCAACTAAATTATGTAACAACTAGCCGTTCCAAGCGACCCGCGCACAGTTCAGTTCAGAACATTCACGTGGGACCCAATTATTTTCCTGGGATAAAAGTATCCTATGTTACAACTTTCAAAATCGGTTAAGTAGTTTTTAAGTAGAGTCTTTTCTTTTTAAACTATTAAGTATGATGGAAATAAAATAATAGATGAAAAACAAAAGACGTAACTAGAGAAAAAAAAGCAAACTGAATTGTTTTAAAAGTAAGGGAATTGAAATAATTAATGCCACCAATAAACGAATGATAGCTACGATCAAAGCGACTTAGATATTCTTGGGAATGCCGTCATTTGTTCAGAATATCGCTTTGAAATGCCAAAGGCGTATGTATTTCAAGGTCTTGCGTTTTAATGAGGAGACCAAAAAAAGAATTTATTTCTTGTGTATCATATAATGGTGTGTTGTGAAATGTATACTTTATATTTTACGTTGAAATTAACACACGATTTGTGTCTGAAACACGTTGTCAAATGCGAATTAGTAAATCTTAGTCGTTATTACAGTAGAGCAACTACCATCTGACCTCCATGACCCTGCTACTAGGGGTACCTGACCAGATTGAATCATGGAAGCATTCAGTCACCCTTGTGTAGGTTTCATCTCGATGTTTTCCCTCACCATCAACAGCATCGGTGAACAGTCAACTAATGCACATACCTTAGAAAAGAGTCATTCGATACATAAACGCTTTTCGTTTTTACTAAATCTGATTAATTACTTTTCCGACTCATTTTATGACATGAAATATTCATTTATGTATAAAGATTTTTCTTCGGTTAGAAAATCACAATTTCGGCGTTAATTCATCAAAGCAATAAGCAACCTCGAAACTCCAACAATCATCAATCAAGTTCTAACCACGGTTCATACTTTACTTTCGTACGAAGTCCCTCGTAATAAGACTTATACATTTTTTCCATCCCGACTGAGCTTAACACCACTCTATCAAGCCTTCCCCTGACCTTAATATCTCTATTTTCAACTTTTTGTCTCGACGAAACTTAACCTGTCCCCTTCTCTCGCACAGATAAGCCCATATGTCGGAAGAGGGAAATCAAGTTGATAGGTGCAGCCCTACAAGAGCCCTCGAGGGTAGAGTGCGAAGTGGATGCCTTCCCTCCCCCTGACACCTTCGAGTGGACTCTCAACAACTCCGCTGGATCCATCAAGATCATTCCTGTGAGTACGCAACACATTTGATAACATAACACATGCTTATATGAGTATTACGATGCATGAAATTTTATCTTATGTTTTCGATATAAAATACCTACTATGTTCATTAAAAAGCCGTGAAATGGATATTAATGCGATCAATAACTCCTACCTAACAATGACTTGCAAAATAAATAGTAGCATCTAATTTATGATATAAATTCCTGTTTCGCATATTTTTATAAAATAAAAAAAGGTCACGAAACTTTTTATACGCCTTCTGTATAATTTGCTTTTTGTTAGATAGGAGAAATTCGTATATCGTCGTCGTAATACAATATTTTAAAGGTACTAAAACATTTTGTAAATCACTATCACCACATATTATAAAACAAAGACACACGCAGTGTCTGTCTGTCGGTCCGTCTGCTCGCGATAAATCCTAAAACTACTGAACGGATTTATCAATGGACAGAGTGATTCATGAGAAAGATTTAGGTGTATAATTTGTTAAGGTTACCCGTGCGATGCCAGGACGGGTCGCTAATTTTTGATAAATTTTAATCCGTGGCTCAGCTACTGATGATCTCATGACTTTTATAATAACAGTTATAAGAATCATGAGATCAGCAGCTGCAGACCGTAACAGAATATATTATGGTAATATCAAAGGAATATTCACAAGTATCTGCTTCAATTAGCAGTAAGTACGGGCTTATCTATACTACATATAATAAAACAGTAAAAAAAGTGTGTCTGTACATTGAATATATTTACAAAAAATAATTTAGGGCTATGAAGAATTTTTTAAATTGTTGTTTATTTGTTTGTCTGTTTGTACACGCTAATCTCCGGAACTACTGAACGGATTTGAATTAAACTTTTTTGTTGTGTAGCTATTAAGCCTGAGCAACATATAAGGTATAATGGATTTTAGAACCGGATATAGAACCATGATTGACCAGCTAAACTATAAAAAATATGGAAATGTCGCTGCATGGAATTTGATGGAGGTTTCACAGTTTGGTAGTTTGGGGTCCAACTTAAAATCTAAGCCATGTTTCATCTAATTCGGTTGGGTAGAACCAGAGATACAGCTTTACCTCTCCGTAGTACTCGCTTTCATACATTAGGCAGGTCATTTAAAATGGTCGACGGGAAATAGATAAACTGCCCTAAAAACGATTTCCACGCAGACGACTTCGCTAACAGAAGCTAGTTTATAATAATCCAAATGTAATAGGCTTTCTTTGGAAGCATGATTTTCTTGAAGGCTTTCTTGGAAGCAGAAGAATGATTAAATTTCCTATGGACACCCACTTATAACGAAGTGCCTTCGCCTTTCCACGGCGCTGTTTAAGATCAAATTTCCTATTTAATTAGCTTTTATATTTCTCGATAATTGTTGACCTTTTACTTTAGCATCACGTTTCTATTAGGACCCTCCGACCACGCTCGACCCTACATAGAATTAAAATTTCACCCATCCCGTATTTGAGATCTAGATGCCATCGGCATACTTTATTTAAAACGGCCCGTCCTATCCACACACCTACATATTCGTAACAATCAAAGCCTTTGGTGTCTACATACAATCTCATGTTGACCCTTCAGGGGTCTTGCTCGACCCGAATTCCCGGACACTCGATATTGGACCGTAGTTACATGCTGTCAAGGGTCACAATAACGTGCACACACATTTACTGGAGTTACCCAATAATCGTCCCGGCGTTTGTATTATTTGCTTAGCTGTGATACAACCGAACACGTAGACAATATCCGCTTTACATATTGGATTTAAATATGGGTGCCTTTTGTCGCAGAGGCGTGCCGACGGATCTAATTGCTTTTAGAATGGTCCGAATCGTTGATAAGCGCCATTATGTTGGCACCACTGAGTGCTACCCTTCTCGCGTTGACAGCCACTATTTGGATAAAACTCAGTACGCAACGACAATATTTTCGGTAACATACTTCGGGCGTGGTGGTTAATCGATATTTCTGGTGGAAGGATTGGACATAACATTATACCTTTTCGGATATTAGAGGGTAGGTAGAGACAACATTGTATCATTTGCTGCGGCCATGTAAACCTCTTTCAAAGATTGTACTGTATTTTATAATAACAGGAAGACTCTTAACTTTATTAAGTTTTTCTGGGTTTTTAACCGTTAAAGCTCGTAGATAATATGGATTTAGAATCAGCGTTATGTCCTGACATCTTCTAATAATAAATTGTTAGAACGTTCTTTAAGGTTATTAAGCTAGCACCATATTCTTAACACGGTTAAGAATGACGATTAACGTTTTTTTGTATGTAGGTTTTTGTTTAAGTATCAACTTAAATGCTTTTAAGAATTCGGTGAAAGCCGATAGATAATATGTTTACCTTAATTTCGTACCAACAGCAACAGACAAGCCAATCATGAAGCCCGCTTTCCACAAACTCCAGCCAAATGTATACTTTCTTTTTTACACACAAATTTACAGTTCTTTCTCACCAACAGGAGCGATTCACTGTGGACGGCAAAGAAGGAAAGTCGGTGTTAACATATTCGCCGACATCCGACACCGACTACGGAACCTTGTCGTGCCGGGCAACAAATCTAGCTGGGCAACAAGTGTCGCCATGTGTCTACACACTGCTGCCCGCTACTAGGCCTGACCCGCCTAGTAATTGTACCGTGTACAATCTCACAGACGATTCGTTGGACCTTATGTGTCTCGCAGGTAATTTCAACTGTATTGCAATGAATATAAAGCATAATTTTGAACCGAATTAGTGCCGGAAAAAGCAACACATACACCGCTGCTGATTCTGCATAAAATTTTATATTTTTTTCTCTCGCCATCAATTAAACCAATTACCCATAGGTATTTAAAAAAATGTAACAAGTGTTATATCTAATTTATTTTATTGCAATTTCTGATTTTCTGATTACAATAAATCGGTAGGTATAGTTAAATCTAAACCCCGACCTAACGTCAGTAAAAATATTGTAATTTATCTATATGTAAGTTTGTGTGACTTTTAGTCAGTCTTATTGAATTCCTTAGGGAATTTGGTCTTGTAGTCCTTATCCTTCCTTATCCTTACATATTGTAAAATTGAGTCGCTTTTCCCTTCTATTTGTCTGTATTTATGATCTTCCTTCAGGTTTTTTTGAAAAGCCGAGAAAACCCGTGCGATACCGGGGCGGATCACTAGTTTCGTATAAATTTATTATAATTTATTAATTAGCAATGCTTTTAATTATACATTACACTAGATTCATTTTAAATATTACCCACATAGTTAAAATAACAAGCGTCATAAATTAAAAGCAGATCTAAAAAAGTTATACAAAGGATTCGTTCCAGCTTTTCTTTCAGTTCAGTTATTTTCATCTTCACAAAAATACAATAAGAATTCTGCAAGATTTTTCTTGTTGAAAGTTTTCTCGGCTGCAATAATATTGCGGGCGTACCGAATATATATTTTACGATGATTTGTATCTCTGTGTCTGGCCCATTGTATAAATAGCTGGCGCAAATTATATTCTAATCATTTTCTAGCTGGGATCCTGTCATGTTATGAATATCATTATTTTTCTTTTCATGTCTATAGCTATTTTCTTCGAACAAATTGATTTGCATTAACAATCTCAAGTTACATTAGAGTAAAATAAATTAGATGAGACTTATGTATTGTGGTAGATATAATGTTCTAATTTTTACATAATTGAGACTTTTTTGTTATTATTTCGCGTTTAAATCGATTGCGTCTTTGTTTCCTACGACCTTCAGAAGATCGTTCGGCTATCATGTGAGGGTCCCACGTATCACGTGTTGTCGGTACGTGATCGCTACTCGAGAACCTTTTCCCTCATCAGCTATCGGTTCTGCGAGCTTTCTGGCCTGCCCATTGCCATTATTGTTCAGTTGGTTGGTTGGTCTGCCATGCAATAGTTTGGGTAGTTAGTTACTGCCCCGCAGTAGTTTATCAGTTATCTATATATAGCACATATAACACGAGCTTTGCTAGATGGCGCTGTGTGAATTTATTTATTTATTTATTCCAAAACCTATTTCAGTGATCTTAGTTCTGCTAAGCCTTAGGCTGAAAAAAACTAATAGCTATAAACTTTTCAGGATACGAGGGCGGGTTGCAATGCATATACGTGGCCGAAGTATGGGCCAATGAAGGTCTTGTGGTGAACTCCACTAATGGCCAAACGCTATGGAGACTCAGAAGACTAGGAGCGAAGAGACAGCTGAAGGTTGTGGTCTACGCTGCCAACGCTAGGGGCAGATCTGAACACGTCAAGTTCACAGTTGAGACAGCCCCTCGACTAGCTCCGAGAACTGGTAAGAGTATAGTGCTTACTTGTGTTATTTGGTAGGATCTGGATTTGTTACTCTTAAATACAATACATAGACACTTACGCTCGTATCCAACAAAAGTAGGCAGAGACTATTGAGTGCCACTAGACGATCCTCCTGATATACCTCTTTTGCCTCTTCCATGTTCATACATCTTCTCAATCAACATATCTTTGTGGTCTTTCAGACAGCTGCTTTAAAAAGTAAATGTGTAGTTCGGCGTCCCTCACTAGATGGCGCTGCTTAGACAGGATTCTCAAGTATTGAATTTCGTAACCAAAGTTACTTGGGAAGGTGTTTCGTGAATAGGTACTTAGATTACTAAATAAAAGGTACTAACCTCTTCTGAGGAGAAAGCGCAAAATGTCTGCTTTTTATAAATCTAAAGGTGGTTTCGATTCATTTTTGAGAATCGTGTCTTATCAACGCCATCTATTTTAATTATTTGAACTGTTTTTTTTTTAAATCGGCTCTTGGAAAATCTCCCATTATGAGTGACCTTTAGGATTTAATCTTCATACCTAAGTACATACTCATACACACTTGCACGTGCATTTCATACAATTGAAGAGTGAATATTGGGTGTAACAATGAACGATCCTGACACACCTCTACCTTTTCACACATTGATACATCTTGTCGTACAATTACCGGTTGAGGGTACTCCTGACTTGCCCTTTTTGGAGATTTTATTTGATCAGTATACGTTCCCCTCCAGTGCCCTTCCCAGGGACTTCCTCGCATTCGCACGTTATGTACGTTTCGTATGTCGCCTTTCAACATGTTGATAGCCTAATTAAAAATGTGGTTTTATAAATGTAATTTCACCTGGATGAGTTTATTGACGCTATTTTAATATTGTCTTCAATTAAATCACTTATTTCATCATCTCAGTCGATACAGGTGATAAATGTTGCGTCTATATGTGTTCGCCTTTCGCTATAAAAAACATCATTTTAACAATATAGAAAAAAAAAAATTATTAGAGCAGCAAATAATCTTCATATGTTATTTGTTTCAAACTATCGCGTTTATTATCAAACATTTTAACGGTATGTTCCGGGTATCCTGTCCCATACCTTAGTCTACGAGCCCGATATTTCCACGCAGTACGCACAATATTATAATTTGTACCACATAATAATATGAAATATTCAACGAGAACCTTTAACTTGGCATCTGTTGCTATTCAAAATGTTCATACAACTCCTCGATACACCCAGACCCCCGTTGTTTGAATCAATTCCGTTCCACGGCTTGCGGACAGAATCTTGAGCCGAAGTAGCGTGGTTATTTGCTTTGCTGTCCCTAGTTTTGCTACCGTGGGCCATTTACCGCTCACAAGCTCCCAGTAAGGCGGTCACGTAATGCGGACACAGTGATAATAGGCAAAATTCTTTGGGAATAACACTCCAGAGCATCCCGCAGTGGTGATTGGACGTTGTTAGATGCGCAGCTTGTTTTATGAGCAAACATCTTGTGGAATAATGTTTGACTGTTTGGGAAAGTCGTGTGTTGAAATAATAGTAGATAATGGTGGATTAAACATTTTTACACTCCGCGAGCAATGTTCCTCAGCCAAATTTTATATTGACTAGTTTGAAGGATAAGATATCACAATTAGAGCCATGCGATTGAATGTACGTCAAAAAAGACGCTGCAAAAGATTTGGGAGATCAGGTAATTAAAGTAGAGTGACTGCCGACTGATCTCTGTGTACCACGACCAGATTGGATCATGATTACATGTTTTGACGATGTATTTCCTCAACGTACGAGCATGAGTTAAATTTCAACTAATGTACATAACTCAGAAAAGTTATAGGTACATAGCGTCACTGGATATCGAACTCCGCTTTTCGACGCATTCTCCTCCATTTCGCCCGGTCTCTCGCGTCGTAAGCCATTGGCTCTCGCATCCCACTCGACGATGTCAATCGCTTCTTGGGCCTTCCGCTGGACCTCTTTCCTTTTCCACGTATGCCTGGGGCTTACGAAACACACCTCTACACAACTCGGTACCACACAAAATGCAATTTAGATACCAAATCTGCCACCAAATAATTTTAAACAACAAATTGAATTTCATAATCCTACATGTGTGAATAAGAACAATCTATTCCCTCACAATTCCCCATCAGAGCTGCCTACTGTTTGCAGCCGGGCTGGCCGCTCCATCAAATACTGTGGAACAAAAAATCCACGGACGCGCATTCACTGGATTAAAACCTAATTGCACGTCGAACCCACACAGCACTCAAACAAAACGTGAAATTAGTTTTATAACGCCCCAACGCGTTTTTGTTCTGATAGAGAGCTTTTGTTTTCTGTGAAATTTCCACGACCGCTAATCCTTTCATATCAGAACTTCAGTTTGCTCGAGAGATTCTGCGCCGAGATAGGGTTTTTCTTTTCGTTTGTTTGGTGTAAGTAATCAGGATCAATCAAATAAAATATGAGAATTTATATTTAAAAAGTCCTCAAACATTGCATTTGCGATGCTACATTTTTCTTTGATGTCCCGCAAGAGTGGCAGAGATTCAAGCTGATATCCTGACACACCGCTTTTCTCTTCCTCATTCATACGCCTTCTCGTGTATATACACGCCGGTTTGGGGTACTAATTAATTGCGATTTTTCGGTAAAGGTAATTTATTAACCCGATTTTGTGTCTGTTATGATTTTTTCCTATATTATGTACAGAGCGCGCGCCAGTTCATGCCCATCGGGCCTGTTTCTAACTCGAACGGATTATACATCGCCTTCTCACGCGCTCTAACCGCAACCAAGTGAGATGGCGATATATCGAGCCTATAATAATTGCTACTCGAATGACATGCCTGATGGACATGAATTCGCGCGCGCTCAGTACAATTACCTACGAAAGAGATCTGTCAGGACCGTAGCAAGTGGAACGTCGTGGTCTTTGCCTGCCCCTACTCGAAATAGGCGGGACTTTCTATGTATGTATTACCTACAAGAATTTAGGTTCATCTTCATGATAATTTCTCTCTTCCAACAGAGGCGCACGAGGCCTGGGAAGTGAACTGGGCACTGGGCGGCGTGCTGGGCGCCGCCATCACCGTGGCGTTCATCTTCTGCCTCGCCTTCATAGCGACGAGGTTACGGCACAGAGCGAGAGACTATGAAGGTATTTATTACGGATTAGCGACCCGCCCTGGTTTCGCACGGGCGTTTTCGGGTTTTCCCTATTATATTATGTACTACACATATAAACTTTCCGATCGCAATCAGTGAATGCCCCGTTAAAATAACCTGACCAGAATGGATCATAGTTACACATCCTGTCGCCTGAATGTGCAGGTTTTATCACGATGTTTTTCCTTACCGTAACAGAAAAGAATCCTTGGTACATGGCCGCAGTGGAATTATAACCCGGTACCTCTCGCTTACAATTCAGATACCTTAACCACTCAGCCACCGACGCTCCATCACGCGCATCTTCAACATATTAGTATAGATGGATCATTAATCCCCCAGAGCCTGTTTTAAGTATTTATTTTTACCACGACATATATGCATGAAGCTACACTCCCGAGGGCCCATCCAGATAACTACTACCAACATTCACCGGGCTTATTTCAAAAACTCTCTCCGCCGGAAATTCACCGGCACAACAAAACTTTCAGCAATTCCGTGCAAATGCGATCCCATTATGGTTCCCAATTACAACAGATCGTGTTGGTACTGCTTCGATTCCGTTTAGACCATTGGCCCTGTAAACATGCATGTCGGGGGCGGATCACAGTTACTTACGAAGATTTGGGCCTCAACCGTATTTGTATCAGGTCGATTGAGTTTAGGTGGTATCGATTTGATTGGTATCTTGGGCCTTATAATAAAATCATCTTCGCATTAATGTCCTGGTTGTGCTTGAGTGATTGAGGGCGCGGAGTCCGCCTTGACCATGATCCAGGATTTGGCAGATCCTTACAATAATAGCGTAAAATGTGTTACGAGGTAATGTCGTAATATTCTATATCCGTCATAATAATATCCGTCAGTAACTTAGTTTCTTAATAATAAAAAATTACATATTGCATGCTCCCATCAATTCCAAATTAATGAAAAACGTTACCTAACTTTCTAATCACGTGCCTTTAAAGTGCCTTTAGTAGGTGTAAAACTATGTAACTGAGGCTGCGGCCGTACATAAGAACATGATATCATGTATAACAAAGACATAATAAGTATTTATTGAACACCTTAAAGTACTACAATACAACAAATTTAATAAATACAACCGTGCTTAACAATAAAACCTTAAAATAACTGCCTACAGATAAAAATGTGACCCAGTTCCCCCGGAATGTGGAAAGGTGCCCAGAAGGCTGGCCGCGTTGCCGCGCTGGGTAGCGTGGCTTACACGCTGACCCAAGAAGAGGCCAGCCATCTGGTCATTCGTAATTTCGACATTATATTAGTAATGTGCGCCTGGTCCCTACGACCCAAGGATTTCTACGCCAAATGGCGCAAATGTGGAACCGCCACCGAGAGTAGCATATAACATAATTATTACTTGATTTAAACTAGATGCCCGATTTCAAATTGATATTGGTTTGGTATAAATTGTGAAACTGCACGCCGCATGGGTACGTCGCGATCGCGTTTCACCAACTTGAGAAATTAGGGCACCTATACCGTATCGATTAAATTGTTGCGAGCGCAGTATATTACGTGCAAAGTGGAAGCATTGGGAGAAACAATTGAGAGAAGTGCAGCAATCCTCACTCAGTTGCATTTAAAACATAAAATCACTCTACCAAAGAATGGAGAGCGTTCTGAGTCTCTTGTTGCTATTCTATAAGATAAATTGTTTTACATTTGCCGTGAAATGTATTGCCGTGGCATTAGTAGCCAGCCAAAGTGGGTTCCGTGCTAAGAAATGGATCGAGATAGGTGCTAGGACGTGTACGAGTGCGGTTAGAAGGGCGAAATGATGTTGGCTATGTAACTATTCTACTAGAGAATTGGATTATGGTTGAATAAAATAGAACTTATCAAAATGTAACCCAGTTAGTCGTTTAGTGATACCTTAAAATTTCTCAAATAGATGTTCTAGGTTGGTATTTACTTGTTTGTAACTGGAGAAATAAATTAAAATTATGATTCCTTATAATATCCGTTCTTAACTTCAACTGATCGGTATATTTCAAAGTCTTCATCGTTCGTGGAAATGGTAATTAAAATATAGAATTCACCATCGAGTTGTTTGATGTTTTAGGAGTACCGGGCATTCTGTCATTGCTCGAAGGTGTTGTAAATTATTTGGTTATACGTTTTAGTAGAATAGTATTTGTTATACATTACACAGCGTATGTTAGTTTGTCTACCTGTAACCATAGCTCCCAAAAAATGGATCGGTTTTGATAATCTTATTAATCAAACACTAGTTTAGCCGTGACCATTTTAGTATCATTATAGAAATAAGTAAGTTGTAGGAATGTCAGATAACGAACGCCTTTCTGGGTCTGATGGCGCTGTGTTAATTTGTCCACGATTATTTATTTATTTATTACTTATTTATTTTTTAGCTGTGATTAATCGAAATCAGTTCCTTATAGATTAACCGATTCTCTTACGGTGATAGAAAATGTCGTTAGGAAATGGCGGCTGAATGTGTAAACATTATCCAATCTGATCAGGTTCTCTTTTAGCAAGGTCACAGAGGTCAGATGGCGCCTGCGCGTTCATGCCCATCGGGCACGACCGCTTAAACAACTCGCGCGCGCTCATTAGTTACCTGATCTGCCAAATCCTCGATCAATGGTGAAAGCCGACCCCAAAACTTTCACGCGCAAGAACATTTTTTTTTTGTTTATGTCTTACGGTAGGCAAACCGGCAAGCGGGCCACCTGATGGAAAGTGGTCACCGCTGCCTAAAGACATTAGCAACACCAAGAGTATCGCCAATGCGTGGCCAACCTCTATAACACGTTGCTCTGGAATCAAAAAGGCAAATGCCACTCCACTGCCAAAGCCACGGTTTCTCAAATCCCCACCCCATGGAGCACTGGAAACCTTACTCATCGGCAGAAACACAATACTATTTAAAAGAGTATTATTTAGCTGCGATATTCTGAACATAAATTGGATATTGACGCGAAGATTATTATAAATCTGTTTCTTAGTTTATTTATTTATTTATAACAATTTATTTCTTTTTTTACAGTTTAATAAATTAATATAAGTAATAATAATAACATTCCTAACAGTTCCAAATAACAATGTACTAATTTAACTTTACCCTCGCTCTAGTTACGCTGCCGTCAACCAAGAATCAAAAAGGGAGTCTGCCGAAGCGAAACTCCCCGCACAACCAGGACGACAGGAACCCAGACCTGATACCTCTAAGTAAAGGTAAATATTTCCTTTATTTCGCCCCCACACGGACATTGTGTCAACCGATGTTAATCTACCACACATATTTGCACAACGTCCACACTCTACTGTCAAAATGTCAAATGTTATTTTTTGTTTCTCCGGCGGGATGGCTATTGGTTCTAGGTAAAGGTCATGCTCTATCTAAGCAGGCTTGTTTGTGTAGCGGTCGTTGTAGTAACGAAATGCAATATTTATATTTCAAATATTGATAGGTACTTTAAAAGGTTCGTTCATACAAGGTATAAAGAAGCGCCGTACCAATTTAGAGATGTTCAACATGGAATCTCAGTAGCTGAGTCATAGCTTGTGTCTTATAGTTTTAAAATTAGTTCTATTGCGTTCGCTAACTTAGTAATTTTAATGGCAACTTATATATTTAAAGCAATAATCTAAAAATTACAAGATGTCGCGCGCGAGTTCTAGATGACGACAGCCGACCCCGTTGTACGTAAATGTCGTAGTTTTTCATTATCATCATCATCATCATTATATCAGCCGGAAGACGGCCACTGCTGGGTATAGGCCTCCCCAGATATCTCCACAAAGGCTGGTCTTGTATTTTCCGCATTAAGCTTTTACCTGCGATCTCTACCAAATCAATGGCCACCTTGTGCGAGGGCTACCCACGCTGCGTTTTCCGGTACGTGGTCGCCTCGAAAACTTTCCTGCCCCTTCGGCCTACTGTTCTGCGAGCTATACTTTCCGGCATTATTTTACATTTATGCTGCATATTCTGTAGGAAAAAAGCTCTTCGATCGACAAATCGAAAAACGATATACCTCATCCTGCACCTAAGAACTTATTGCACCCATTACCCTCGGTTTCTTTTCATGGCTACGGATCCGATACGTATTAAATTGTTTTTTTTTTTACATCGGCCGTACCGCTGGCCGTTTGCCAAAGTAAAATAAAGTCACGGAAGTCGCTAGTTCAATCCGTATGGCTGTCCAGTTGGTATACTTGTTAGAAGTGCCAATAGACACGCTTAGGTAGGCAAGCTGCAGGTTGTTATCATTGGGAACATTAATGTGACATTTGGCATTAATGTTACGTTGTTTTAAAAATTGGCTCCTGCCCCGTGGTATGGCATTTTTATATTAAAAATAAACTAAAGATATCATAACATTACTCTGACTACCCCTACGAGAAATGTCAAGTATTTATCTATATAAAAACCTAACTGGTACGCCCTTACGTCAGGTACATGCATGGGGAAACTAATGAAGAAAATAAAGACTAAATGGCAATGTTTATTCACAAAGTTTTTCTATATACGGCATTATTTTTCAAAAAAAAAATCTAAACTAAAACTAATACTAGGGCCCTGTGTTGCAATATAAAAACAAATATTTAGATACACTCGTATCGTATAATTTCAGAAAAAAAAAATCGCTCCAATATTTATAATTGTACTTGTACAATTATAAATACAATATGTATAATTGTATTGTTGTTTTATGTGGCTGCAGGGTATCTTTATAAACAAATATTAAATTTTAATGTTAAACTTTATACAATATTTCAATTTGATAAAAGGGACATTAAGCAGTATTTTTAAGATTGGTAATGTTACCAATCTTACAAATTCTGCATAATATCCATTGTTTTACGCAAGGAAAACGTACTTAACTAAAAGTTAAGCATACCGAACAGTCTATAAAACCTTACAAATTCAAATTTAACCTAAAAGAAATATTTACATGACGGAAATAAATTTAATAATGCTAATACTAAATAATAAAATAATATTTACAAATAAAAAACTTTCTCGAAATCCCTTGTTAAAGGAATCGTTCCCAAAAGGATGGCCGTATTGTCTAAAATATACCTAAAATACCTGAAAGTAATGAAAGAATAGGAATATGCTTTGGAAAAATGCTGCAACGCGGTGAAGTAACACTTAGGTAATAATAAGTAATACTTAGGACAGTATACTGGATCTCGCTGACTCACAACTTGTGTTAAATAAATCACACGCAATTTTGAGAAGCATTGTCAAATCAGCTATATCACTACGCAAGAGAGGTGAGATAGCGGTCAAATGATTGGCCAGTTTACTTAAAAAATAATAAAAACAGAGAGGACCCACAGTACAGAGAAAGATTCTGGTAACACATTTTTTGTGATTCTCGGGGGTAGCCTTACAAATTTCTTTTCATTAGTTTTTTTCAGGCTTTGCAAGTAATTCATTTTGAGCATACATTTTTGCGTTAATTTTTAATGACTTGCACGAGTAAGCTTTGATATTTAATCTATCGTCTATTCACTGAATTTCTCCTTAAATTTCTTTTTCCATAGACCTAATTACTGCAGGTATTAAAAATTTAAGAAACCTTAACAATTTAGTTTTGTTGCGACATTTAAAAAATATGATCGATCAATATACCTATAATTTCATTAATTACTTAATTAAGGTGCCGATTCAGGATTAAGTAATAATTTGTTTTGGCTTTTAGTCGACGTAATGGATGCATAGTAAAATACTTAATTAGTCAACTTTATGTTGATAGAATAAAGTACAAGCCTGTAAGCTATTGATGAATTATTTTACAGTAAGCTCTAGTAAAAACTGTATAATTACAGTTCTGTTACAAAGTTTTGTTTTTAAATAAAAAGATTCTCATTAGAAGCAACGATGAAAGTGGTTTATTCCAGAAAAGGAGCTTTAATAAATATCTGTATACAAAGGTTACCTGGAAGAAGTCGCTTGCAACAATAACGCCGTCTTTGCCCACTTTCATAATTTTAATTGGTATAACATTTGTGGGCAATAAAGAGTTTATCTATCTATTTGATATAATGGAATCATGAATTCGCGTAACAATACCTACTTAGATGGTTATCAAAGCAAATAGGTCTAGGTGGTTCCAGAAGAACGTTCAAAGTAAAGCTTGACCGGAGACAGAGGTGACCTGTCAATGGTGGCGCTAGTTCTACGTTTTATGTGGCAACACCGGAAGGAAGTAGTATTCTGTGACAAAATTCGAATGTCGCCAACAACCGGACATGGACAAAAAGGAACGCGACGGAAAAATAAACTATCATGTCCCGATTGTGAAATTAGAATAACGACGTTTCGGAAAAAGACCTAGCCCTCCTTCATGGAATTATGATTCTTGTCAAATAAGTCAACATTTGACGTAGTAGATATTGACACCAAACTTTGACAGTATAAACCGACAAATATTAAATGATGTACAATAACGAATACAGCTTATTATGGATATAGACTACTCAATAGCGTCAAGTTATATCACCTCTATATAGTTTATTATTGCCAGTGAACTAAATTTACTATTAACTTCAGGTTACTATCAAAGTAACCTGAAGTCGTGGTACCCCTATAATATATTCCCTCACATAGACTTACCATATTGTTCCTTGGGGATATTTACTTAAACTAAAGGTACCTATGAAAATATTTTCACAGGGCATTAATAAAATCTCCTAAGGCTACCATCTACGAAGGCTAACTACGGTACTACCTTCAATCATTGTAACCTATACTTTATTACATGGCTGATATTAAATAGATATTTAGTTCAGCTAGTTTTAATAGAAACCATCGAGCCCTCAGCCCGATGACCGCGCGAAACTTCCATTGTTGACAACTTGGGTGACAAGATAATGTTAAAGCGATTGAAACTTTAGCACTCGGTGCTAAGCATGAAACTTCTGTACTTACTGATTTCAAAGGGGTTCGGAACAAGTGCTAAATGTTATACAGCACTTATAAAGTTCCCGTTACAAGGACAAAGCGCAGCCGTATGCATGCAAGTACGCTAGCACAGATGGTCTCCGGGCTCAACTGTGGAATAATGCGAAAACTTTCATATCTGAAATTTGCTGCAGGTTTGAATTTGGATTTGCGGGCTCAACTCGAAGGCGGTATTAGAAAGACCGAGTGTTACACTTTTGTGCTCGCTTAGTGAATTGTTTGGGTGTAGTTGGTCGTGTTTAGGATGTGTGTTTCGACTAATAGAAAAAGCCTAACAACTGAGCGCGATAGTAAAAATAATGACTGTTATGGTTATTAGGTTAGTTGTCTCTTCTTCAGTATTGATTCCCCGTAGGCTACATGTTAGTTCCATTTAAGCCATTATTATTTAATATTTTGATGACCTGAGTGGTTTAATTATTGCCGGTCTTCCACGCAAGCGATCCCGGGTTCGATTCCTGGCCGAGCAAAAATTGCAATGATGAATTTCAATTTCTGTTACGAGTCTGAGTGTTAATTAGTATATCTATCTTTTACATAAATACTTTATCAGTTGTTTAGCACCCAATATACAATCTTAGGTACACGCTTAGATTATTAAACAAAACGCTTGAAAAAAATTATAAACTTAGGTACTTTGGGGCTAGAGAATACGGAGGCTGAAGTGTTTTTCCAAGCATATTTATATGTTTTTTTTTTCATGGTTTCTTATTAAAACGTAGCTGTTGACTAGGTGACATTTAAGACGCTGCGTCATTGTTTCGTTTGACTACACTTGTGCGATATCACACGAGTGTCGGTCGATATACCTAGTCATCCAAAATAACTTGAGTTTGTATATAGCTATGGGTGTAAATGATTAATCGCCGACAAAAAATGAGTGGTGTTAGAAGTTGGACGTGTATATCTATCGATCTGTGTCTATGGATGGACCAATTTGGACTGATTTAGATTTTTCAATGTTCAAGCCAGTTTAATCGCGAGGGTACTTAGCTTTGTTTCATTAAAATCGATTCGGTAGTTTAGAAAGCATTTGAGTATTATGTAAACTTGGTCTAGGGCATAGAGAAAATATTTACTAACGTAATAGAGCAGCCATCACAAACAAAAATATTGTACCAACCTGTCACGTGCGGGAGGTGCGGGGGGAGGCTGCTAAGTCATAGAATGACCGATGAAATGTTATCATTTTCTTTATCTTTGGCCCTCGAATGGTTCGTACAGTTTTTAATGCATAAGATGGCGTTTTTTTGAATATCCAAGCCACTGTCAGATTGGGCCGCGTCGCGCAATGTCTCAGAACTGACTGCGGCCACTGTTGTCCATGGACCGCAAAGCGTTGTTCAAAGAAAATACTTGCGGTGTCTCCTCTATTACGTTAGTAAATATTTTCTCTATGGTCTAGGGCTAACCGACTTTTTCTGATGGTTAGGTTAGGTTAGGTTAGGTTAGGTTAGGTTAGGCGGGTAATGTTATCAAGCAAAAGATCTAGAGTCTCCGTAGGCTGGAAAATGGACAGCAGCGTTTTCCATTGTTATATTTAAACACTGCGATCTCCAACCCGCCTGCCAAGCGTGGAGATTATGGCAACAACCTCCCCTTTCGTGGGTGAGGCCCTAAGTCTTGCAGTGGACTGTAGAGTGATGATGAGTACAGTTATCGGGTTTGTTACCACGGTTACTATTGTTTTTACGTCGATATTTTGACGCAGTTGTCTGCGTGATCGTCACAAGTAGACTGTAATATCGAGGTAAAAACAATACTAACCGTGGTAACAAACCCGATAAATATGTAGTGAAAGTGTAGTGGATAACCATGAAAGTCCTAAAACCTAGGTTATTCCAAATAACGAAACCCAATCATCTGCACTCATGTGTATAAAATGCGAAATATAGTGCATGGACTAAGATAGCACGAAATGCATTCCAACCCGATCGGCCTCTTCACTATCCGGTGTTTTGTTTCCGTCGATACTTCGACACTCGGCTTTAAAACTTTCCTTATTACTACTGGGCAAACTATCCTTTCGCCTAAGAGCCTTTTTTAGTTTCCACTCGAAAGAATTAGTGAGCAAAGTTACCGGGCGATCCACTTCTTTTATATTTTTTATTACTGGAAATCGATACTGTTGAAATTTGCTTAACGGTTCGCAGCTGAGGGAATCTTCTACATTTTTTGCGTTCGCTCTAAATGCTGTTAACTAGGTATTTTTCTTTTAAGTACTGGGAGCTCTTTAAATGTTTTAGCAGTAATTTGAATATTGTAAGAGCGTTTGAGTTTATGGGCTGGTTTATTTTTAGACTAATAGACTCTAGAATTGGATTTAACTTTTAAATTATAAATAAATAAAGCGTACTCGAATAATAGTGTCGTTGAGAATTTTTACCGCTTATTTTGTTACAAAGCGGCTTTTGTTGTCCTCTCTAAAGTTAGCCATTCTAAGAAATTATAAAATAATGTTAACTTACGCAAATGATATTAGACCTCAAAGGGGCACCGCATCCGTTCTGCTTAGGTTGCAGGGACCGTCCGTCCTTGTGCCTCTCTGGACAATAAAAAAGGTTCATTTTCATCATCAAAGCCCATAACAGTCTACTACAGGAGCCACTACACAAAGGTCCTCTCCCACGAAGGAAGAGAAGGAGGAGGTTATTGCTATAATCTCCATGCTTGGCCGACGGGTTGGAGATCACAGTATTATAAATATAACAATGGAAAACGCTGCTGCCCATTTTCCAGCCTACTGAGACTCTAGATCTTATGTCTCGAAAACATTAGTCGCCCTGTACGACACCCACGAGTGTAAGGGGTTGGTACTATTCTACTCTGACGGACACCTCTCGGGAAAAAAAGAATGTCCTGTCCTAAAAAGCCTACCGATTTAACATTCTACCATCTGTGAAAGCTGTTGTTATGTCTATAAATTCAATAAATAACTAAACAATAGGTAATATTAATAAATTGTACCTTGACGGGGGTTTTGTTACCTTGCGACGACCTGAGTGGTTCAGTGGTCGACATGCCGGTCTGCCACGGAAGAGGTCCCGGGTTCGATTCCCGGCCGGGCAGAAATTCAAATTATGAATTTCAATTTCTGTTACGGGTCTGGGTGTTCTATGTATAATAAGTATGTATTTATAAAGTATATAAGTAGTTTATCAGTTATCTAGCACCCATAACACAAGCTTTGCTTACTTTGGGGCTAGATGGCGTTGTGTGAATTTGTTCACGATTATTTATTTATTTATTATTATTTTGAGGAAGAAATAACAATTAGAATCACATTACCTATCGCAAAATTCACGAGTTTTTCAGATAATTTCCAGAGAATTATTAAAACTAAGTTTATTGAGATGATTTGTGAAAATTATTGAATATTTTAATTTAAACCCTCCATTCCGAACATTGCCGATGGCAGTGTAGTGTATAATAACAGAAAGTTGTAAAACTTGAAGTTATAATAGTACTAAGAAGCCATTACGCGACGGCTCGCTGTATAGAATCAATCAATAAAGTGAAGTTGTGTTAAACATCGATTCTTAGAAAACCACTCGCATGATAATCGTAGTTCGCTAAAGTCACTACACCTAATGGTAGGCGTTATTTTTCCATGAATAGTGATATTAGAATAGACATTTTACCAGAATATAAAAATGTGGAAACAAAATTATATTTTTATCCATAGTTACATAGTGACTTTGAGCAGATAACACCCTCGTAATATATTTATTTAGATATCATTAACAAAAGCCGTTGAACTAAAAAAAACTCACTATAGTTCGTGCCAAATAGATTGATAATAGCGTGTCTTGATCTCTCGGTCACCAACTGGCATTATTTTATGAAAAATACATGAAAACTGACCTAAACTTTTCTTTTTCGTTACATTCTAACGAACACGACTATATAAAGCTTTACAGCTATCGCTTTGATCGCTTACAAATTGGTTCTGACCGAAAGATCAATTTCCCCATTGCCAATCCATTTGGTACCAATTATGCACACCATCTAAATTAACAACATAACGACAACACCAACCATACATCATTACTCGACACCATACACGTCAAATAGTTCCTGTCACGACTGCCCCTAATTTGTAATTGTTTTCTGTCTCATCTTCAAAAACGGCCAGCGTTCTTAATACCTTCACACAGCTTCTCAAGCGATATGTCAAATGGGGTGACAAAAATAATAGGACACTTCACGGACTGGGCTAAAATGGGAAGGTTTAAGCCTATGTTTGTCATGCTACTTGACAAGCCACATAAACGTGAGTGACAGGCATTACATGACAGAACTTTACCTATACACGCACTAACAAAGCTAATGCCTAACCCTCCTAACCCCTAGGAGTGTCGGACTGCCAGCCTGACCCGCCGCAATACTCCTTGGTGGTCGCCACTCCAGAGCCGAAGAACTCTAACAGCGCGCACAGCTTACGCACGCACTCGCCGAGTTCGCCACTGTCGTCGCAGGCGCAGTACAACGACTCCCAGGTAGGATGATATTGCTGGTGTGCTGGAAGGAGAAAGTTTGTGTCGTTTTCTACGTGGTTACTTAGGTAGATGGGCTGGTAATTGGGGTATGTTTAGGGATTAATGAAAATGTTGTGAAGTAAATGTTGAAATCGATAATGGAACTTCTTCACTGGGTCACAATGTAGCATCATAGCAGAGTTGCATACCTTGCATAAGATTAGGAAATCAAGGCTATTGATCCACTACCGAGAGAAGAGAGGTGTGTCATTCATTATCTAGCAATCTAGTTTGTTAAATAGGGATCTTAGGAGAGAGATCCCATTTTTCCAATCAAACTAGGGAATCTAACAGAAGTGTTTTATATTAATTTGTCACAAAGTTACTTGCAGCATCGCTGTTATTGGCGTTGACAAAAAGACATATTTATACTGGCTATACCATACAAGTCAATTCAAAATGGCGTCATTTAGTTTCAGTTTTGGCCACCGGAACAGATACGTTTGTCACATTTTAATATTATTAAACGCTCCTTTTTAGATCCCCAGATGGCTTAGGATGCGTTTGGGCACCGCGCGCGAGTAGCGGTGCGATACTTTAAGAATCATCCTTGACCGCAACGATGAAAATGTAGGAAGTTCTGTCGGATGGTAACAATATTTAAATGAAAATTTACGCTTTGGTTGACAACCTGGCCACTATCTAACACGTTTCATCGTTGCGCTCACGTATGTTGTCTTAGAGAATAATATAGCTGCGCGCAAGCGGCGTGCACGTCTTCAAATTTCGCGATTTGAAAATTGAGACATGAGGTCTTTTGTCAAAATAAAGCCCTATCATTGGCTGGAATAGGTTCGTTATTTATAGCAGTTGTTTCTGTCCAATAGCACGATAGTATTTTGACAACAGATCTTACGCCTCATTAGAGCCATTTGAAATTGTGATAACCAACCTAACCCAACCCACCTCATTGTTACGTATGATGGAATGAAACGCGCCCCTCGTGCGCTGGTGCAGCCACTGCCTCCACGCGGCACGTGAATCATTGCTGCAACTGCGTTGGTTCACGACATTTGGTCGCACCCTAATGATTCTTCGAAAGACCCTAATGACCCTTGAATCTGAAAGCGGGCAATGAGGTAACGGTGTGACAATGAGTGACGTAAGGACTATAAATAGAATCTGCTATGCCGAAATCGAAAAAGTTCAATAATACAAATCTATGCCAGTGAATGAATGTACCGATCCCATCCCACCGCCCACACAGGCCTGCTCCTACTGACTGTGAGATATGTCATTAGTTATCTATTTTCTCTCTATAGAAATCTGAAACGTGCCGAACGTGTTTCAATGAAATAAAGTGAAAATAACTATCCAATAAACTTTAGCTTTCTATTGAACACCGCATGGAAATCTATTCAGCTATCTACCATGGTAACTGCGTGGCAGCACTTTGCCATGCTGTGTTTTTTATTTAGCCTAGCGCGACTTCCTTCGCTTCCTACCCTGCCCTTACCCGTCCCTGCTCTACCCTACCCCTGCCGTATCCCCTACCTTTTAAATTCCATCCAAAATATGTTATGAGCATCGTCTAAACAGAAGGATTTGGTAATATATGTTTACCCCTCTAATTTCTCTGCTAGACGTCAATCTTATAACTCTTCGCGTCGGTGTTTAAAAAGAGTTATAAAGGCTAGTTTTATAAGCAGTTAAGCAGTTTAATGCACGTGTGAGATGTAAAACTACAATTTGTTGCAGAGTGAGTCTGGCCGGAGCGCTATCAACATTAATGGGACGCTAAAATCGCACCGAGAAGTCGTTACGACTAGAACACCACTACTGGCATCACATCAAGAGAGTTGCGTCTAATAACTTTATTTAGTTAAGCGTCTAGATTAATTGGAAAATAAAAAATATAATTAAAAATCCCATAACGTCAACTTGGATTGTAAAACTCACAATGTACAGGGTGTTTTTTGGGTTTAGGATTTTTTTTGACAATAAAAATATAAATGAGCCTTCGTAGACCCTCTGTTACAGTTGGTGTCTATGATGGTCCGAAAAAACGTTTTTAGATTACTATCGAAATGAGGAATAATCTCCCAGCCACAGTATTTCTTTTGGACATTGACATGGTATCTCTCAAAAGGTATACCTATTACAGCCCTTATTACAAATGTAGAGGTTGGGCAATACATTGATGATAACTCTGATTGCACTAATGTCCTTACGCGTCTGACCACTTTCCATCAAGTAGCCCACATGCCTGTTCGTCTACCATTTATAACATAAAAATATGTTATTTTTCATATTTAGTTCTGAAGAACGACAATTTAAAAATGCAAATTAAAGTACAATCAGTATAGACTTTGTTCTAATAATATTTGTGTATCATTAAAAAAGACACCCTGTATTGAGTACAGGCCCCTTCCACTAGCGTAAGAAAGAGAATGAAGTCAATTTTTTTGACATAAATAAAGCGTAAAGTTAAATAATTCAATTATATCATTAGGAGTGTAGAGATGGCTGCCAGAGAAAACGTCCAAATTTATTAAATTTCAAAAAATATTAGGATTGAAAAAAATTTTTGCCCTTGTAAAGGTACCTTTTGTAAATATCCATAATCTTACCTATAGTTTGACCATCGGTCAGCTTATACGCTTGCCACCAAAATATTACAGACAATTATTATAGTACTAGTGGACACGGCGCGACTTCATTCACGTGGCGTCCTATCCTTATCTTCCCATTTTTTCTTGCGTATAAACCTTCCAGTCGAATCACTTGAAAACCGTTGATTAAAATATTGATTAAAATCCGTTTCGTAGCTTAAAATATCTGAGCGTACATAGATACAGACGGCGGGAAGAAGCTACTTTCTTTCATACTATGTAAAATTTCCATTTTATTATTTAAATAATTTGCGTTGTCATTCAACAAGAACGTTAATATTCCGTAGATTATAGAAGGAGAGTTGATAACGAGGTCCTGTTCCTAAGATCCTTTACTATTTTTGCATAATGTTCTAAGGCAGCCATTAACTTAGGAGTCAAAGGGGCTAGATAAGGTAAATTGAACTTCGAGACAATGACTGATAATGATCATATTATTGTAAATAAGGAAAATGTTAAGAGAAATACTCAAAACGTCTTGTTTAAAACTAATAATGTTTAAATAATTGACTCTAAGAGGGAAAAGATATCGGAGGCTGTAAGCTAGATCATGTATAGTTTAATTCCTAGTTAAAGAGTAAATTGTAAATTAATATTTGTTCCATCACCCATTTTGAAGAGTTAATTTTGGAATTTGTCTATTTTTTAAATCATTACACCTACCATAGTAAAAGTAAACGATGTATATTGTACAAAATTAAAGGATTAGGTTTAAGATGTGTAAATGTAACTATATTCGTAGTTCGTGAAGAATAGATTGAGAAAAAAGGGCATTAAGTTACTCTCGGTGTCGGACAAATTTATAAGTGCTCAAAGTCATTGCTGTAATTATTTAAAAAGTCATATTCGTAAAAAAATGCAATATATGTATATCTTTCATAATCATTATCATCCTAGAGATCAATCAAGATTTACAATATTTCTCATAATTATATTATAGATATAATTCATGAAATAGTACAGTGATGGATATTATATTGTTGATCCCCACTGCCATTATTAGTATTTAAAAACAAAAATTCAGAAATTCAGACGAATTACTGTTTAAAGCATTTACAGCAATTCCTGTGACCATTTACAAATTGTTATCGATCGAAAGGTCAATGTCTAATAATCTCGTCCATTTGCCACGAATTATACCTATTCATAATTTATTGTCACGAAGTAATAGAAAATTGTTATTATTATTACCTAATTTCATTACTAGAAGAAATGAAGATAACTTGTTATTAATTTAAAAGATTAGTGGAGGATTAAAATAACTAAATATTTTTATTTATATTTTAACTTCTTAATATGTGTCTAAAATTGAAATTATTGTTTTCAATACGTTAATTTTCTCTGATTGTCGGTACTGTTATTGTTCGTTCTTTTGTTTCAAAATTGTTATTAAAACAAGAATTGGTTGTATAAATTTTAAAAAAAATTGCTCATAATTAAAATAAAGTTTAAATATTACTATGCACGAAAAATTACTTGTGTATATGATCTTAACAATTATTGAGGTGATTTTAAAAAAGCGACGAGCATTTTTTATTACATGTGATTCAATAAAATAATAAAACAGTTGCTTCGACTTTTATTTTGCAAAGACCAATTAGCCAGAAACGAATTGCTATGTACCTAACGCTTTATCAGAAGCTACTTTATACAAACATTCTAGGTTTTACAGTAATTAAATATCGTTACGAATGTTATTGTGTGCTCTAAGTTACTAATAACATTGCCAACAAAAACAAGCTATAAAAGTTCTCTTCTGATATTTTTAGGGTTGAAGAGAGCTTATTTGACCTACTTTTGAAAATAAATAAATATTCGTGTACAAATTCACACAGCGCCATTTAGCCCCAAACTAAGCAAAGCTTGTACTATGGGTGCTAGATAACTGATATACTTCTTAAATACTTTTTAAATACATACTTATTATACATAGAACACCCAAACCCGAAACAGAAATTAAAATTCATCATTTCAATTTCTGCCCGGCCGGGAATCAAACCCGCGACCTCTTGCGTGGCAGACCGGCATGTTGACCACTGAACCACTCAGGTCGTATCTACTAATAAACCAGGTGGACTCATAATCACAGCCCATAACAGTCCACTGCCGAATTTAGAGCCTCTCCCACAAAAGGGGAGGCTATGACCATTATCTCCACGCTTGGCGGGTTGGAGATCGCAGTGTTATAAATATAACAATGAAAAACGCTTGATCGTGAATAATGGAAGAATCGGCGGGAGAATTTGCCGAGCAGTGAGATGATTGAGGCTAATATAATATAATAATAATGAAAAACGCTACTGCCCATTTTTCAGCCTACGGAGAATAGATTTTTGGCCTCGAAAACATTAGTTGCTTTGTACACCACCTACGAGTGTAAGTCTACTTTGCCGGACACCACACGGCCAAGTGGACTAGTTCTTAAATTACCCATATAGTTAAATTATAACAATTTTTTTACAATATCTGCAAAAATCTGACTCTAAAACGATTTAGTAACCATCGCTTTGCAAATATATTATACAAGAAGCACAAAATTACCGATATAAAAGAGATGTGTCGTCTGAAAGTAAGCTATACTTATTCCATTTTAGAGTTGTAAAAAGCGGAGCAGCAGGGCGATGAAGAATATCAAAATAATATGATATGCCGTAACAATTGAACGGAAGCGGAACAGGAAGAAGCGCCTAAATCTCTTTTCAGCTTTTCACAATCGATGACAAACAAGCATCAGCCTACCTGAGCCTCGAGTCCGTTAACTTAATTTTTTTTTTCTTTTTTATATTAAGACAAGACAGGCATTTGACCGCCATCTCACCTGTTGGTAAGTGACGATGCGGTTGAAAATGAAGCATGCCCGTCTTGGAACAGCCTATACACTCTAGCCTATCGGGTAAAGGCATCCAGATTACATTGATCAGGGAACACACTCGCAGGTAACGCGTTCCATTCCTTAGCCGTACGCATTATAAAGGTCGAGCCAAAGTGACTAGTGCGGGTAGCTGGAAGATCCACGACATAAGGATGAAGCGCTCGCCCGGATCGCGTCTCCCGATGGCGGAAAGGGGCCGGCGGAATGAGGTCGTGCAGCTGCTTCGCACACTCTCCGAAATGTAACCTGTAGAAGACCGACAGACGCACAACCCTACGCCGATGTTCGAGGCTCTACAGCCTAGCCGTAATCAACCGCGGGTCACAAATTATCTTCATTGCACGTTTTCTCACCGAATTCAAAGCCGCCAGTTGACATTTGGCTAATCCATTCCAGACTACTACTAATGATTTGATCGAATTGTAATTGGATCGCAATTGCAGCTTTACGCGTTTTTGATGTTCTGCTAGAATTACAATTTGATCGAACTAAATAAATTAGTGGACTAGATGCCTTCCCTCATGGGAGAGGTAGGGACAGTCAACAGCACATTGACCTGCCAAAAACCAGTATAATATGAGCTAGCGTCTCATTAAAAGTGCATAGCAATGTTAGCTTCTTGTAAACTGGTGTTTGATAGGTCGATATGCGGTCTTCTATACCTCTTTCCCTTGACGTCTACAGTTCTAAGAATTTGAATGAATAGTTAGTATTTTGCAAATTTTTATTTAACTTGCAATATATGTATGTTTGGCGTAAATCTTGAAAGCCTAAATAAACCCACATTCCAGTGTTCAATTGAGCTGAAATTTGGTATAGGGTAACTTGGATGACAATGCTTTAATATGGTACCATGGAGCTGGTCTGACGATGATGACGGAAGGTGGCCTTAGGAACTACTAAACGCAACAAGATATCCCCATCGTGTTTGGGCTCTTTGGAATGGTCTTGATGAGTAGTACTTATACCGCGCGATAAAAGCTTGTTTTGAAAAAATATTTTCATTTGAAAACTTATTCATAGCCAAGTAGGGAGGTACTTGACGGCCATCTCACTTAAGATAAGTGAGGATGTCACGTACATAACTCAGAAATGGCAGCACTAGGGTTTGAACCCGGTACCTTTCGTTTATGAATCGGACTCCTTTATCATAGGCCACCGCCACTCTTTAGAAATGACGCATGACTATCAATGATTTTGGGCAAATGACTATATCCAGATAATACTATTACAGATTTATGACTAGCCTTTCGATTTATTTCAAGTTCAATAGCTTTTTTGTTAAATTTTTTTGTTTCAAACAATCAGATATCACAATTGCAGTACAGTTTTAAAAACATTTAGTTTTAGTAGTACTATTGCATCTATCCTATAGTAGGTAATACGATTAATCATACATTTCTAAGTAGCTTTAATTATTTAACAGTGAGCAGCTCTTGCTTTAGTTAAGAAAGTAAGCAGGCGCTAATTTCGTCAGTACTTACCTTCAGTCCATATTAAATATTTAACACTTTGTGTTGTGACTTCGTGATGGAACTCCATTACATTATTATGAATTAAATCACCATTTGTACACTAGTACAAAATCATTGCCTGATGATAGTGATTCTAAAACGGTTGCAATTTAATAAAAAATTGTATAATAAAGTGGAACTAGTGTTCAAAAGGTCATTTAATTCATAGTTTCTGGTTGGCTCCTCTTTACGTTGCATTCAGTATGATTACTAATTTACATGATGATACTTAATTGTTTATCTTTCTCTTAAAGTAGATAAAATACAGCAAATATATGTCTATCTCAAAGGGCAGCAACACATTTGTGATCTGTAATGAAAAAATATACCTATTTTTCGTATCTTTCCCACGAATCGAGTTATGGACGGCCGGCCACGTCTTTTTTGGTCACTGGACTAACCAAACTACCATCACAAAATTTATCGGCTTACGACCCAGGTGGCACACATCCCACATAATCTCCGTTTAGATATATGTAAATGGATTTTCCCCACGTAAACAAAAAAAAAAATAATAAAAAAGGTGGCACCCGATTAAAAGAGAATTTTTCTCTAACATTTTCGAAAAACTACTCGAACTTTTGTAAAATGGTTTCGAGATTTCTATGCGATTTTTATTTAGGTGTCCTAAATTGACGCCTTAAGATATTCCTAAGCATTTAGGAGTGTTATCATTAGATCAAATTTCAACTCGCAATCTTGATATTATCGAAAATAGCTCGAAGTTGAAGTTGTCGTAGGTAATTTGCATTTTTTGGAAAGTGTTTTAATATTACGGCACTACCAAAACATCAACACTACCTTGAGTATCGTTGATTACTCCGTAACACCCTGCACAAATTACTAGCACAAACACAATTCAAACTTCAATCTCTGACCTAGTTGAGGAACTTTGAAGAGATTCTGCACAGGGTAAGCATGGCTTCGTTCAGATTGTTCCGGAAAGCGGAGTAGCTTTCTCCAGTCAGTACCACTATTTTAAAACCAATCAACTTTTGAAACGTTATTTAGCGCTTTCAGAACTACGAACAATATCCGCGTTGTCGAGGTATTCTGAATCAAAGGAATTTTACAGTTGGTTTTTATTTGTTACTTTTGTTGGTGAAACAAGGGTACGCTAACCGAGGTTGATGGCCTAAGTGGTCTAGTTGGTTAACATGCTGCCACGCAGATATCCCGGGTTCTATTCCCGACCGAGTAGAAATTTAATTTCTGTTACGGGTCTGGGTGTGTATGTAGGTATATTCATTATTTATTTAACAAAAAGAAGTGTATACATAGTTTATCAATTATCTAACACCCATAACACAAACTTTGCTAACTTTGGGGCTAAATGGCGCTGTATGAATTTGTCAACGATATTATTATTTTTAAAGGTCACTCCAATTACTGTCCGGCCGGGATACGAACCCGGACCCTCTGCTTGAGCACTACATCACTCAATACGTCTGAACCATTCATATTATTACACATTGTATTTGATAATGTACAGTAGGTATGTCAACTATACAATAAACTTACAATAGGTGCCAACCCCTTTAATCGTAGTCTGTATCTTCGATAGCACGCAAAGGCTCTCCATAATTACCATAATTTTCTCCCCTATCTTGATGTCCTATTGTCATTGTAGTAATGGTCCTCTTTGTCGCTTAGGAAGGTATTGGGTTGATTACCAAGCACCTGACATTATCAATTAATGTCAATCTATGATTAGAACTGGGATGATTCCACCGACCGGCTTATGTGCAGCTTTGTAATTGATATCTACGGCTTGTCTCTCGGTAATCATAATATATTAAATATTAATATTTATAAGCAGATGTCTGAATTTGTCTTAGCTGACTTAAATTTCTTTTTAATATTACTTTCATGAACTTTTTTATATTTTTAGGATTCTAAAGTTTTTATCCAAGTCAGTCTGTCATAAGCACAGATAAATAATACTTTAATTATTTTCATTAGAAACAAAATTACACAATTTAACAAAAGGTTAAATAGTTACAGTAGAGCTTGAGAGTATGTTTTTACTTAATACTACTTATCGCTTGGGAGACAACTTTTTGAAAAACAATTAGTTTTTTACAACCTTTTATTTAACTTGCAATGTTTAGAGCGTCGGTGGCCGAGCGTTAGAGTTTCTGACTCGTAAGCCAGAGGTCCTGTTTTCTGAGTTATGTACATTAGTTGAATACTAACCGATGCTCTTACGGTGAGGGAAAACATCGTGATGAAACCTGCATATTTAGGCGACTGGATGTATAACCATGATCCAATCTGGTCAGGTTCACCTGGTAGCAGGGTCTTGGAGGTCAGATGGCAGTCGCTCCACTGTAATTACCTTACCTGCTAAATCCTGGATCATGGTCACGGCGGACCCCAGGCCCTCGTGCGCGAGAGCACAACCGGAGACATTAAAGCCAAGTTGATCATTTATTTTTTTATTTAATTTGCAATGTTTGTAAATAAGTAACAGTATTTTCGGGACAAATCTTGCAAGACTAATTTCTTGATCCACTTCCCAGTGTTCAATTGTGCTGAAATTGGGTATAGCTATGTAATTTGGATGACAATGCATTAAAATGGAACCATGGAGCTGGTCTGATGATGGAGTCAGAAGGTGATCTTAGGAACTGATGAACGCAACAAGATAACCCCATTGTATTTGAGCTCTTGGGAAAGCTGTTGATGAGTATTATACCCCTGGATGATTTTCAAGCTCTGATGATGATGACGGAATGTGGCCATAGGAACTACTAAACGCAATAAGATAACCCCATCGTGTTTAGGCTCTTGGGAATGGTCTAGATGCGTATCATAACCCAATGGAATTTAATAAAAAGCTGCGCGATAAAAGCTTATTATAAAAAAATGTTTTTACTCGAGAAATTATTTAAAAATTTTTTTCTTAGAAATACTAGCTTTTGCCCTTGACCGGCATGAAAATAACTTTTATGACAGATTAGCTTATGACCGCCTTACCATTTTAAATGACCTCCGTATTTTATGAATGCTAGTACTACGGGAATGTCAAGCTGTATATCTGGTTCTACCTACACTAATTAGATCAAACACGGCTTAGATTTTACCCTGGTTTTCGAACTACAAAACTACCAAAACCGAATCAAAATACGTACTTTGCGTGATGCGCGAAAAGTCAAACAAATATTAAAAAAAAAAAATTTTTTACCTATTCATAGTTACGCAACTACGGACTAAAACTTTAAGCTTAACACACACATGCGTAACTTTTTTTTGGCAAGGCATATAAAGTGTATAAAAATGGTACCTAATTGTTCAGAAAAGCCACCTGAATATTGCAGGTTCTACGATTTTTCCATCTATCCTCAATAGACCTTTCACGAAATTAACCTATACTCGATTGCACAATACAACCCTGCATTCTACGTTTGCATTTTAAATGCAAATTTTTGCAAATAATCCAACATGCTCCATGGAAATAAGAATATTTGTGGCGCGCACACGCTGGGGTGAAGTAAATGTGGAGAGTGCTCCGTGGAATAGATACCTGATACATAAATAAGGTTATAGTAAGTACGTTATGTTCACTTTAGTTGCATTGTCGGTCTACTCTAATACTGTACTATCAGGTTTCGTTTCACAGCCCGGAAGAAATTTTAATGATGAATTGTATAGGCTTTTGTGATTATTCACTACACTTTACTACACATATTATCGGGTTTGTTACCACGGTTTTGTTGTCGAAATATCGAGCCAAAAAAATACTAACCGTAGTAATAAACCCGATAATTTGTATAGTAAAAGTGATGAATTTAAACCCATTTCTGCTCTTTATGTGGGCTGTGTGTATGTGTATGTGCTATTTGGAGAACCTACTATATTGGAAATTTATAGAGTGCTAATTGGTAATTATCATCACATCAGCAACAGTGCGTAATAATACAGCCATTATGTCCAACGCAGTTATGTTAAAATCGAGCCTCCAAATTATTGTAGGGTATTGCCGGAACTTTCACATTTGGCAGCCAACTCGCCTGCCAGACACTGCTTGTAAAGATCGCAATGGAAACGTAGATACAATACTCTAATTAAAAATTTGAGTAAGTAAAACACGGATAAAAGTCGGATAACCCCAGACAAATTTTACTTTACTACAATATTTTGTAAACTACTGAACCGATTTTAAATAAATAAAGCTAAGAACCTTAAGGCTTAAGGCTTACAAACTGAAAAAACCGCAACCAAATCGGTTAATCCGTTTAGAAGCTGCGATGCCACAGAGACACACATACACACATCCGAATCGTGCTATCATATAACGTGGACACCAACAGTCGTTCTACTGTAATTACATGATCTGCCAAATCCTGGATCATGGTCAAGGCGGATCCCAGGCCTTCGCGCGCGAAGGCCCGGCAAGGCAATCATTATTATTATCAAAGTGATTCCTGGCATTACTTTCAGTGCTTCTACTTATCAGAATCGCAGTACGCAGCAGCGGGTCAGCCAGCTTCGACCCAGATAGATGCACGCTATTTGTCTATTTACATGAACCAAGCCAAGAATGGATTGCGCCCACGGAAGCCCGGGCACGGGATTGACTTAACTTGGGCTTGCTTAGTCCGATTTATTTTCAGTAGATAAGTATTTATGCATCGCATTACCTACATAACAGCTAAGGGAAAACATCGCGATGAAACTTACACATTCAGGCGACTGAATATGTAACCATGATCCAATCTGGTCAGGTTCTCTTGGTAGCAGGATCACGGAGGTCAGGTGGCAGTAGCTCTAATGTAATTACCTGTTCAGATGATTATGATGATGGGTACCAAAGACAATTTCCTCCTTAGGTACTTTTAAAATAAATCCAATGCTTTGTGGTGCAAAAACTACTGTTTAGATGTTGATATAATAACATATGGGAAAGGCAATGGAAAGGGCTATGTTTGGGCTAGTCTCATTGTGTGATCGAGTCAAAAATCCCAAAGTGTAAGGTTACACAATGTTAGGAAAATGACGTAAGCAAGCTCAGCTAATATTTAGCAGTGTGGAAAAAACAAGAAAATTCAGTGTGTGGTTCTTTTCTATCCGTCCAGTGTAAACGTGTTAACTAAGTACAGAAACGTAAAAGAACACTATAGTAGATGAAATAAACTAGGTAAAAAGCAAAAGTTTAAAAGTCTCAAATATCTAACCATAGTCCTGGCAGGATCACAAAATCTTCATGGCTCTATTATAAAATAGAGATGGTCGATATTTATCGCTGCATTCCGAGGACTGTCCGGGTATCAGGGTGTGCAAAATTTACGTTGAAAATACTGTTGCAGTATCTTGAAATACAGTGTCATAAGCTTTTTGTTTTTATAAATTTTAACCGTGGCAAACGAATCAAGTTTTCTAGGTAGGAGTCTGTCAAGCCTGCCTGGGTAAGTACCACCGCCTTATCTATTTCTGCCGACAAGCAACAATGCTTGCATTGTTGTGTTCCAGTTTGAAGGATCAGGTAGTCAGTGCAATTACAGGCATGAGGCATTTCATCTTAGTCCTGACAGGGACGACGCTCCTGCGGTTCTGCACTTTTGTTGCCTGCAACCTGAATGCATGAATCGTAGGTGTTATGGGCGATCTGGTACGTCATATATTTGTTTGTCACTGCGTAGTCTAAAAAAACTCAGAATATTTTGTAAATTCTCACCAAAAATATGGGAAAAAATATCACAGACGGTGATATTTTTGATTTTCACTCAACTAGACTACGTATCCAGCGAGATCGGCGCACCAAGAACGGTTCAGAGTATTATTTTATACGTAGGGTCCTCGAAAAAACATGAGAATACAACGAGTATCTAATCATAATTTGAAACCTGCAAATTAAGGCAACGGAATTGTTATTTTGATTATTATTTTATTTGATCTAATCATAATATTTCGAAGCCAAAGTTATCTTGGCGTTAATGTCTCGGTTGTGCTCTCGCGCACGAGGGCCCAGGGTTCGCCTTGAGTCTATGATCCAGGATTTGGCAGATCAGGTGGACAGTAAAGCGACTGCCATCTGGACTCCGTGACCTTATTAACAGGGGAACCTGACCACATTGGCAGTCATGGTAAATCCCATTTCGAAGCATTTTGCTTTTATTTGACTTTGACTACCCACATTTGTATTCGTCAAGCATAGATATTCCAATTCTCAGGCCATTAAATTGGGAATGACTTTCCAAATGACTGAGGTGGTCAATAAAATCGATTCTCCATTATTTGCTTTTATGGCAATTCACTTTTATGACGCACGTAAACGATCTAACCGCTGTGTTTGAGCCAAAAGCTGTGATTTGTAATCTGTATTGAGCTATTTAAAATTTTCACTGGTTTTAATATGCATACCACCGACCATAAATTGAAGCCATCAATTTAATAGTCTCAAATTATAGTGTTGATTTTATAACCAACCAGTAAACGTATTCATAATAATGTATCATCATTTTCTTTTATGCTGTGATAGTTTGTTTTCATCAAAATAAATTGCTACCATAAAAAGTGTCCTTACTAAACATTCATTTATTTTAGGTCAAATAGAATTCATGATATATAATGTACATAATTAAAGTATAATTTTTTTTTTGGTGAAACCTTGTCGGAAAACTGGACCGTAACGAAAACACAAAATATACAATTTAAAAATTAATGATAATGTTGTTACCAAAAACTCGGAGGTTGTGAAGGCTTTCCATGAATTTCTTACAGACATTCCAGTGTCGACTACAGAAGCATTAAATGCAGGTCTTGCTCTCATAGATTTTAAGTTCGAAGATGTAACACCTCAAGCTATGTTGGTCGGAGTTGGTATTAGAGTGCACCAGCCCATAAGGAGTACTCCATATGACGACGAACATGTGCTTTGTACAGCAATAGTCAATACATCGGTGTCAAACACTGTTAGGCATTATTAAGTACCCAAGTCATTTGAAGCCAGCTTGGATTTACCTTCCAAATGATCTCTAAATTCGCTTCGTTCGGTCGACGCCGAGGTTACCAATACTCTTTGAGATGGTAAGGGGAACGTTCTGGAACTGTGGCACTACCAAATCAACCAACTGGCCGCTTTAGATTTATCAGAAAACCATGCAAAGAAGAACTTCTGACCCGTAATCGGTAGTAGCTAAGCTGCAGCCCCTAGAGCATCGGTGTAAGGTTGCGCGTCTGTCGGTTTTCTACAGGTTGCATTTCGGAGAGTGTGCGAAGTACACCTCATTCCACCGGCGCCTTTCCGCCTTCGGGAAACGTGATAAGGGCATACGCTTCATCCCTATGTCGTGGATCATCCAACTATCTGCACGAGCCGCTTTGTGATGTGTACGGCTAAGAAATGGAACACGTTGCCTGCAAGTGTGTTCTCTAATCATTATAATCTGGACGCCTTCAAGGCTAGAGGGAATAGGCTGTTCCTAGACAGTTATGCTCCATCTTGAGCCGCATCGTCACTTACCACGTACCTTACTTACGTACAGGTGAGATAGCCCAATTAGATTAGGTTAGGCCAAAGGAACCCTAAACCGACGGGCATAATTCAAAAAGGTCATGAATGTGGAAAAAGCGAGAGAGATGTATTAGGGCCATAATTACGGCATATTAAGGGCCGTATTCAAGGATAGCCTGTTGCTAGACAGGAATGCGCTTCACTCGCGCAGTCACTTACTACAAGGTGAGTTGGCAGTCAAATGACTGGCTAGTAAAATTAAAAAAAAGTATGTATAACAATTAGCAGCACTTTTTTTTTTATTACTTTACCAGCCAGGCATTTGACCGCCACCTCACCTGGTGGTATGTCCACTGCAGGCCGTTTTCCATAGATCGTCTCCCCATAATGCTGGGTGAGACATCATACATTTTACCCAATTGTGGTATTCATTCGAGAACACATCTACCCCATCGGTTTACAACTGTTTAAGGAGTTATAACAACATCATCATCATCATCATATCAGCCAGAAGACGCCCACTGCTGGGCATAGGCCTCCCCCAGAGATCTCCACAAAGACCGGTCCTGTGCTTTCCGCATCCAGCTGGTACCTGCGATCCTTACCAGGTCGTCGGTCCACCTTGTAGGAGGCCTACCCACGCTGCGTCTACCGGTACGTGGTCGCCACTCGAGAACTTTACTGCCCCATCGGCCATCTGTTCTTCGAGCTATGTGCCCTGCCCACTGCCACTTCAGTCTGGCAATCCTTAGAGCTATGTCGGTGACCTTGGTTCGCTTGCGGATCTCCTCATTTCTGACTCGATCGCGCAAAGAAACTCCGAGCATAGCTCTTTCCATTGCCCTTTGGGCAACAGTGAGCTTTCTTATAAGGCCCATAGTGAGTGGCCACGTTTCAGATCCGTAAGTCATCACTGGCAACACACATTGGTCAAAGACCTTCGTCTTGAGACACTGCGGTAATTGGGACGAAAATATGTGGCGTAGCTTCCCGAACGCTGCCCAACCGAGTTGGATTCGTCGATTGACCTCTTTCTCGAAATTGGACCTACCTAGCCGGACTATTTGTCCTAGGTATGTATAGTCGTCAACAACTTCAAGTGGAGTGCCTCCAACTGTCACTGGAGTAGGCACAACATGGACATTCGACATAATTTTCGTCTTGTCCATGTTCATTTTAAGACCTACTTGTTGAGAGGCACTACAGAGGTCATCGAGCATTTTGCCCAGGTCTTCCAGGGTTTCAGCCATGACTACGATATCGTCAGCAAATCTGAGGTGCGTGAGGTACTCGCCGTTAATATTGATGCCAAGTCCGTCCCAGTCCAGAAGCCTAAAGATATCCTCCAGTGCAGCGGTGAACAACTTCGGTGATATGACATCACCTTGTCTAACACCTCGCTGCAGCTGAATAGGTTCTGTGGTCTTGTCCTGGAGACGAACTGACATAGTGGCGTTTTCGTACAAACACTTCAGTGCTTCGATATATCGATAGTCAATTTGGCACCGCTGTAGAGACTGGAGCACCGCCCAAGTTTCGATCGAATCGAAGGCTTTCTCATAGTCCACAAACGCCAAGCATAATGGCCGGTTATACTCTTCGGTCTTCTGTACAACCTGCCGCAGCGTATGTATGTGGTCTATGGTACTAAAACCTTTTCGGAATCCGGCTTGTTCGGGAGGCTGGAAGTCATCAAACCTGCGTGCGAGACGATTCGTAATGACTCTCGAAAACAGCTTATAGACATGGGTCAGCAGCGATATTGGTCTGAAGTTCTTCAAGAGAGCCTTATCACCTTTCTTGAAGAACAATATGACTATGCTTCTGTGCCATGCTTCCGGCGTTTTGCCCTCGAGGATGACGGAATTGAACAGCTTCTGAAGGGTCTTAAGCACAGGTTTGCCACCAGCTTTCAGAAGCTCAGCCGTAATTCCATCATCACCCGGCGCCTTGTTGTTCTTAAGCTGTTTGAGAGCCATACTAATCTCGTACAGACTGATGTCCGGGATATCTTCGGTGTAGTGTCGGGTCAACTTGGCTCTGGGGTCTTTTGCCATACTGGTAACAGATGCCCGTGTTGTCGTGTATAACTGTCCATAGAACCTCTCGACTTCCCTCAAAACCTCGGACTTAGTCGAAATAACTCTGCCGTCATCCGTTTTCAGTCTCGTCAACTGGCTCTGTCCAATCGACAGATCTCTCGCAAAGACTTTAGAGCCTTTGTTCCGCTCGATCGCCGCCTCAATATTGGTAGTATTGAAGCGGCGTATGTCGCGAGTCAGAGACTTGGAGATCTGTCGATTAAGTCGCCTAAATTGAGAGACATCATCAGGGGATTGCAGAGTCATTCCGCGTCTTTCTTCGATGAGTTTGAGGGTATCGTCAGAGATTTTGTTTGTTCTGTTTCTGTTGTTATAACAACGGTTTAAAGAAATTAGTTAAACACTAACCGATGCTCTTATGGTGAAGGAAAACATCGTGATTAAATCTGCTAATTCAGGCGACTGAATGTGTAACCATCATTCAATCTGGTCAGGTTCCCCTGTTAACAAGGTCACGGAGGTAAGATGGCAGTCCCTTCACTGTAATTACAGATCTGTCAAATCCTTGATCATGGTCAGACGAACCTTGGACGCTCGCGCGTGTAAGTACAACCGGGATATTGACGCCAAGATGAGAGACAGACAGAGAACAACGGTGACGGGATGGGACTGTGATTTAATAATCGTAATGGTGGTAAAGTTGTTGTATTTCAAAATTGGAATCTATTGAAATTCTTTGACACTTTTCTACTAATTCTCTATACTACATTGATTTACAAGTACATCTAATTTTAGTGATTCAATATTAAGAACAATTGTACCAGCTTCAATATACGAAAAACATAAAAAAGCTGGTGTTGCAACCTAAACAATAGCACCCTTCGGGAATGACTCGCCGGCAATACCGGCCGATCACCGGCCGATCATCCATCACACATTTAAGTTTTAATCAACGCCGATCAAGGAAAAATTCTCGCCATAAATAACGTAACAAGAAAGCGTTGATATCTGGGGCATTGTGCGGATGATGCAGGTCGGCGCACAAAGCGTCTGTCCCTGGGCCACGTCAGGAGTAAAAGCGAGAAGGACCATTTGTTACGTATTCAATGCGAACGATCCAGGGCTATTTATCTCACACCCATTTGTGGGCTGGGAGTTGGCGGTGCGCTGCGAGGTGTGCTAAAGTGCTAGACTCTCTTTGGATCTAGTTGCAATAGTATTGAGGGTTGAATAAATGAACTTATATGCACCAAGCCATCTTAGTCCTTCACAACAATATACATAGAGCTGTGGATGTTTGATACGTTCTGGTTTGCGCATCGACGGGTGCTGGGCTGTGAACCCTGTGGCAATGCAGCGTCAATGCACTCACGTACAAAGTGTGTATCAAGGAGAGTGTATTCGCTATCTAGAAAGACAACTCTTTTTGACTTTTAAGTAGGTTTAGGAATTTTTTAAGCCTGGTTTCAACATTCTATTCTACCGCCACAAATCCTGTATAACCTATATCCACAGTGATAACTCTAAAGTAATAAGGTATACTAAACAAGCATTTATTATCTCAATTAACGACCTGAGTGGTGCAGTTGTTAACATGCAGGTATTCCACGCAAGTTGGCCGTGTGGTGTCCAACTGAGTAGAATAGCACCAACCCCTTACACTCGTGGGTGTCGTAAAAGGCGACTAATGTTTTCGAGGCAACAGATCTAGAGTCTCCGGAGGCTGGGAAATGGGCAGCAGCGTTGTCCTTTGTTATGTTTATAACACTGCAATCTCTAACCCGCCTGCCAAGCGTGAAGATTATGGCAATAACCTCCCCTTTCGTGGGAGAGGCCCTATGACTTGCAGTGGACTGTTATGGGCTGCGATGATGATTCCACGCAAGAGGTCCCCGGCTTCGATTTCCGGCCGGGTAAAACTTGAAATGATGAATGTATTATATCGAGCACCCATAACACTATCTTCGCTTATTTTGTGTCTAGATGACGCTGTGTGATTTGTCCAATCATTTTTTTTTCCCATTTATGGTAAGTGAGTATGTGCCATGTGCAATGGCCATGATAAAGTCAAAAGCAAAGAGTTCCAATTCTTTGTCGTAACCATTAACAACGTCAAGCCAAAGCGGTTAGTGCGTGGAACTTTATTTACCCAAAGTACTACGAATTTAAACACTCAGTCGAACAATTAACAAAATACCACTATTTGTGGTGTTTGTAAAATACACAACACGTGTATATTAAATTAAGTTGGCCAGCTCCCAGCCTACCCACAAACCATTGACTGGCTGGTCGTCTATCAATTTGGAATTTCTGCCTATCCATCAGACGTTAATTCGGTGTTTAGCCCACGCAACCTGTATAGTGTTGTATATAGATAGCAATGCTGAACTAGGTTGGATTGTGAGTTTGTGGTATAATAAGACTGACAATACAGCAACGGTTTTAGTAAGAAGGGGTGCACCTTTATTCCTAGTTGCACACAGAAGAGAGATGTGCACACTAGTTATAATCTATATTACCCATAGATACTAGTAGATACTAATATTATAAAGAGGAAAAGTACATTATCCCTGAGTACCATAGAGTTAATCCCGGAAAATAATAGAATCCCGCGGGATAGGTGAATGAACGAGCAGGTGAAAACCACGGGGAACTACTAGCCAGTATTATTAATAAAGAAGTATCTCGAAAAGCCACTATAAATCCAATCGTTTTCGTGACAAAAACCATTGTTCTGATTCACAAAAAATCATAAATTGTAAGCCAAACAGTAGTATTTAAACCGACGGCCTGTAATTAACTCGCTTCATGTTTATTGGCCAACTGTCCGCTATTGTGCAGTTGAGCCATCCGTCATGACGAGTGTCTGCGGTCGATCCGTCTATCTATGATTGGATGTTTAGTGAGCGTGAACTGGGATTGTGTAGTTTGCTGTACAAATATACAGCTCATTGGAGTGTAGTGTTGTAATAGATTTGGTACGAAAACGTTAGGCTAAGTAGTGAAATTTCGTGAAATAACGTGGATATACAGGATGTTACATAATATATGTATGAAGCCGTGAACCGGATGGAGTGCTAAACAATAAGTACATAATTCCACGTACGACAGAAATAATTGTACCTATCGTTTTAATATGTTTAGCACTCCATCCAGTTCACGGCTTCATACATATATTATGTAACACCCTGTATATCGGATATTTCAACGTCATTTCACGATATTTCATACGTAGGCAAAAGTTTTTGTACTAAATCTATTACCAGCACTACACTAAAATATGAAACGTGATTCTGAAAAAAAAATCTAGACGTGGGCGTTAATGCACTGCATTCGATCCGTAATATACATAATCCGAGGTAGCTTATGTCAACGCTAGATTAAAATCATCTAGGTGTCAATATCCCGGTGCTTTCACCTTGGAGGGCCCGGTATCCATCTTGATCTTATCAAGGATTTGGCAAAACAGGTGACCCTGGTTTTCTGCCCACCGCAAGTTCGTGTTCACCTCAACAGCATCAATCATTGGTGGTGGTGGCATCGGGGAGAGAACTAGGTACCGAGACGTACCGACTGGACTCGTAAGCAAGAGCTTACGAGTCGGACCCACTAGCCATTAGGCTACCGACACGCGACGCTCCTTTATATCCAAGACAGCTTACGGACTAGATATCCTAATCCTATTCGATAAACACACCTACATGTCGAATCCCAGAGACAATCAAGTGCTTCAAGCCACGACCATGGCATGCCCCTTTTGCGTCTTCCATATTCAGTTATTGCACATGTCATTTTGCGTGTTAGTCATTTTGCGTGTTAGACATTTCGCGATTGGTCATTTTGCGTATTTATGATTGTTTTATCTTTGGTCATTATGTATATTTGTCAAAGTGCATATTATATAGGCATAGGATATACAGGTACATTTACGCCTGTAAGCCAGACCTGTCTTTTTGGAGGAATAACTTTATTTGGCCTGTATGTCCTTCTCGACGTTCTGTTCAGTTTTTGTATACAGATATGAACGCGGGTCAGACACAATGCGTAAGTGCTCTGCAACAAACTTCACATACCAAATGAAATCACCCCAAAACATGTCTGCTCCCATCCCGTCCGAAAAAGAAAAGCGACGCAATTTACAGTAAAAGAAGCGCTCAAAGCTGCAAAAGGGACCTTCATAATTCTCTTTGTCCTATGTCCACTCAGAGAGTATGCACAATCAAATAAGATGCCACCTGTTTATGTTGATGGGGTCCACTGTGTATTTTCTTTTCTCTCACTAGTGATGGGCAAATGAGAATAATTCATTAAATTTTTTTTATCAGCCTGCGAGGCATGTGACCGCCATGTCAACTGGTGAGTGACAATGCGGCGAGTTAGAGATTGCAGTGTCGTAAATATAAAAATGTAAAACGCTGCTACCCATTTTCCAGCCTAGCCTGCGTAGACTCGGAAACTTTTGCCTCGTTAACATTAGTCGCCTTGTACGACACACAACGAGTGTAAGAGGTCGGTGCTATTCTACTCTGCCCGATACCTCACAGCTTAACGGATACCACACACAACACATCAGCGTTGCTCCCTTCAAAATTAGTTCGAAGGAGACATTCGCTCTTTTCATTAAAGAAAGAATTCATTCGTAAATGATTTGTTGGAATGAAAAAATCTTCTTTTTATTAAGTACGAATAATTGCGGATAGTCACTACTCTTACTTAATCACTTAATTCTTAATCACTACACTACTTAATCATTCCAATAATTCAAACAAAAAGTCACACCTTTTTACCATAAGGGTAGGCAGACACCTTAATCGAATAACTAGATTGTTATTTTTCGTCCATCGTCACTATCTTACACGCACGGATATCCACTGTTGCGGCGGGTAACGCCCACACAGAGAATATAGTACCCACACGAATGAAATCCTTCGTTTGAATGATATGTTCGAATATAAAAATGCGTTCGCATTACGAATAATTGTCGAATAGTACTAAATCATTTGAATAATGCATGCTGATATACATATTAATATTCATTTATTCGTAGTAATAATCATACATCGTCATTTAAAATAGTTAGTTAAAGGCTAAAATACAATTCATTAAAATGATCAAAAATCTAAAACAGTATTCAATTATCATAATTCGTAATCGTCAAGAATTTAATGAATATTATAATATCAAATAATAATTATGCCACATGTTAAATTAAATAATTATAAGAAAATTACAAATGCTTCAAAGATGTCAAATATGAAATGTCAAATACAATGTTCGAAAACTATATTTCCAATATTAATTAATCTAAATGTCAAATATAATGTTAAATGAAATCAATAGTCGCATACAATATTGCGTGTCAAAGAAAGAAAGATTTTTTATAGTAATCATTTAATTGAATGCAATAATCATTGCATTCAATTAAATGACTAGAAGTAGGTGATATCGATCTAATAATGGAGAGGGACTAAAGGCTTCGCTCATCTAAAAACTCATATATAGAGTAGTAAGCTTTTTTTATCAGTGTTGATCCATAACGCAATGGTTTTTCCCGTAGGGCTCATTTAAAAATGAGTATTTTTAATCTATTTCTTTCCCTTTGCTGATGTAAATTTCATTACATACATTCATAACGTCACGCCTTTTCCCCGTAAGAAAAGCCAGACACCGTATTCGAATAACCGATTGTTATTTTTTTAACAATCGCCCATCACTACACACGCACGGATATCCACTTTTACGGCAGGTAACACCCACGCAGAGATTAAAGTAATAACAGAAGGGAATACACCATTTAGGAAAATTAGGACTCGTGCCCTCTTTCCTAATTCGGTTTTGTTATGGCCGCGTGCGGTTTACCCCTAGATTTGGCCCTACTAACAGTTTCCGAAGAGCATGGGTGGGCGGTAGTGGAATAACCCATTGATGTTGATAATAAGTTCAATGCCTTAATACTATCTTTCTATTTTGTAACATTAAACATGGTATAGTACAATGATAATAATAATAGTACAATGATAAAAATGATTAGTAATGCTATGTAGTGTAGTAGAGTGGCAAACGTTTTTTCAAAAATCTTTGATTGCGCTTTTATTTCCTCTTAAAAATAAAGCATACATTTTGCTATATTCAGTATTGATAGTAATTTTCCTCTAGTTGGCATTCAAAGTATCCACTTTGTATAACTAGTTCCGTTACAGACAAACAAACAATAATTTTGTCTAAGTAACGTTACTGCTGTGTGATAGGGCCTATCGTCACCCAAAGTATCATGACGACTAAACTATGATGAACTGAGTGGTTCAGTTGGTTAACATTATGTAAAATTCATTCGTTCTGTCACGCAGAGATCCCTGGTTCGATTCCTGGCCTTGCAGAAATTGAAATGATGAATTTTGATTTCTGTTACGGGTCTCAGTGTAAAATATATAATAAGTGTATATTTAAAAATACACCAGTAGTTTATCAGTTGTCAGACACCCATTACACAAGCTTTGCTTACTTTGGGGCAAGATGGCGCTGTGTGAATTGTCCAAGAAAAACAATTCGTGCGTCCTCGCGCTCTATAAATAAATAAATAATAAAACAAATAAATAAATAATAAAATAAATAAATAAATATTCGTGGACAAACACAGCGCCATCTAGCCCCAAACTAAGCAAAGCTTGTGCTATGGGTGCTAGATAACTGATATACTACTTCAATACTTTTTTAAATACCTACTTATTTTACATAGAACACCCAGACCCGTAACAGAAATTAAAATTCAACGTTTCAATTTCTGTCCGGCCGGGAATCGAACCCGGGACCTCTTGCGTGGCAGTCCGGCGTGTTGATCATTGAACCACTCAGGTCGTCAAATAACCCATAGTAACTAATAAAATAGTCGTATCATTAAGAATTCAGACCGTTCAAAAGCGATAATCTCACATCCCACTTAATCTCACGCTTGATGGAATCATCAGAGGATATAATGTAGGCGCTATAAGAGATAGGCGGATCAAGTCCCTTTTGAAGTTGTATCCAAAATTAGAAACGTATTGTTGGATGATCCTTGAATATTAGCAAATACCTCACCACAGTTACCAAAGGTAAATCAAGTATATATTTTATGTAATCCAAAGTACTAACCCTTTGTGTTCAAAGCCTGAAAGGTTGCATATTTATTTGTATGTTTGTAGCGGGAATTACGCAAGAAAGAATATTTACAAATCAACTAAAAATTATTGACCTAGTCATTAATATTATGTTACTTTTCTATTGGATTTATATTATATTTTATTGCTCAAAATGTAGAGAATTGATTCTGTGACACTAATATTTGTATGCGGCGGATCACAGCTGTCTCTACTACTAGATACAATGTCTAATATCATAATGTTTCTGTGTTTCACAAATAAGAATAAATGATGTGAAATAAAACTTAAACTTAGTTTAATAATTCTTTGGATTTCTGCCGCAGGAATTGCGCAAGAAGTTCAGTATGATAAAAGTTACAGGGAACCACCACCTGATGGAAAGCGGTCACTGACGTCCGTAACATCTACGATTCATGCACCTGGGTTTTATGAACAAAAATGCAGAAAAAAACGCAAGTGAGCTCTACGAACACTAAAATAAATATCTCTTGCCTTTTGAAATTACGAAAAACACAGCCGAAGGATGCAAGAGAACCCAAAAATTGTCTTAATAAATAATTTAAGTACTTTATAAAAATGTCATTTTATATATTTATTTTTTTTACTTATTTACTTTACTTTTACTACTGACTAGCCAGGCATTTGACCGTCACCTCACCTGGTGGTAAGTGATGATGCGGCCGATGATGGAGCATGCCTTTCAAGGAACAGCCTATTTACTCTAGTCTTGAAGGCATCCAGATTATATTGATCAAGGAACACACTCGCAGGCAACGCATTCCACTCCTTATCCGTACGCATTATAAAAGTCGAGCCAAAGTGGCTCGACTTTTTACTATATTAGACTAAGTTCCTACTACCTAACTTAATTAACGTGACAGTTAGTCGATGTGAGATCCAAAAGTGACGGGCTTATTCGAGGCGGCTGGGCCGTTGCCCTGCACATTGTGCTGTCCATGCATCTCGTGCTGGTCAAACTCCACAGCAAGTAACTGCTGACTCAATGCCCTAGTTTTAGGAGATCGACGCAGTGACGCCGATGCGCGCTTCCGTAGGTATGTGGTATCGTAACAAACTGTGCTCGCACAATACTGTAAGTAAATAAATTATATGTCAAAGCTATTCAGTGTTTTCAGTGTAGCGTGTGAACGTTTCGACGAAGCGTGATTCTGCGGATTTTCACGCACGGCGGATGACCATGGACGGCCACGTGTTTAGTGCCAGAAACTTATCTGATCCGGTGGCCGAAATTGTAACTAAGTGTCGCCATTTTTAACTCACAACAAAAAACAAGGGTGCTATAAGTTTGTCGTGTGTATCAAATACATTCCAAAATGAAGCGCCGCTATTTTTCCACAGTTCCAGTTTTGGCCACCGGTTCAGTGAAGTTTGAGGCACTGAACCGTATTAACAGTGCGGCCAACTTATCTATTCAGTTGACGGCGTCACTAGTGGCGAAAAAGTAGACGTTTCAAACTGTCATTTTAGTACATTAATTCTATAGTGCCGATTTTGTCTACTGAACGGATAATAGTTCGTTCCAATGTAGCTGCGTGACAATCGAGTATTCACGGATGCGATCGGGTACGTGGGTACAACGCCAGAGCATTGTGTATGACCACCTTAAGAACCATATTCCTGTAACAAGATTATATACTATTCATAAAATAAAAAACCTGGATGTCAACGATAAGTTCTTGGGGCCTCAGGAACAGACAATGCCCCTTCTATTAGCAAACTCATTTTTGGCTATAGATACACCAAATATCCTGTATCTATGTCATCATCACAGCCCGTAACAGTCCACTGCAGAACTTAGGGCCTCTCCCACGAAAGGGGAGGTCATTGCCATAATCTCCACGCTTGGCAGGCGGGTTGGAGATCGCAGTGTTTAAATATGACAATGGAAAATGCTGCTGCCCATTTTCCAGACTACGGAGACTCTTGATCTTTTGCCTCGAAAACATTAGTCGCTTCGTACGACACCCATGAGTGTAAGGGGTTGTTGCTATTCTACTCTGCCGGACACCACTCGACCCTGTATCTATCTAATTGTAAGTAACTTCGACAACTTTGATACAAAGAGTATTGCTTACCATCAAGCAGAACGCAAGCATTTACCACCTCACTGCTATGCAAGAAAAAAATGTAGTCATTCAGAGCAAAATGAGTCCTCAAAGTTGAAGGCTTATTAACTCGGACGTGTTACGATCAGAGCACCCGACTCGGTAACAATGGTAAGGTAAACAATGCGAGGGTGATCCTGCAATAGTGCGGTAGGCAACAAATGGCGATGATAAAGTTTGCCACGATATTACACGAGACACTTGTCGCAGAATTGCCCTTGTTCAACACTGGTTATCGGTTTGTTTGTTGGGGAACCAAGAAATCGTTATCGACACAGATTAAGGAGTATCTTGACTCATTATTGTCTATGGAATCGGTAAACATTTAATGGTACCATAGAGAAAAAAATTTATCTAAGTTAGTAAGTAAGTTTCAATTCGAGACAAAATGTCACACATCTTAAAAACACACACACTAATGCAAATGCAGGGACGAAACAAGGCAGCCTATCTGCGATGTTATATTTTGCTACGAATTTCCAGTCGTAACGAATATAAACAAATCTGACTTGTGAGTATATTTCGCTTCGGATGATTTTGTCATTTTTTTAAACTTGTTCTTATAATTTTATATTGACACTAGCTGACCCGGCGCGACTTCGTTCGCGTAGCGTTCTAACCCTACACCTACCCTACACCTACCCTACACCTACCCTACACCTACCCTACACCTACCGTACACTTACCCTACACCTACCCTACACCTACCCTACACCTACCCTACACCTACCCTACACCTACCCCTACCCTACACCTACCCTACACCTACCCTACACCTACCCTACACCTACCCTACACCTACCCTACACCTACATCGGTCATCAAAATCGGTCAAGCCGTTTCGGAGGAGTATGGCAACGAAAACTGTGACACGAGAATTTTATATATTAAAGAAGATTATAACAAAAGGTAAGGTGTCTAGTGAATCAAACCCACGCCCTGATACCTACCACCGTATTTTTGATCCCTCGATCCTACATACCGTGAATCGGCAGTGCTTGCTTTTGCATGAAGGAGGGTTTTGAGGATTTTGACCGGTATAAATTTTTATTTGTTGTCACATAACTTCTAAACTAAGTAGGTACCTACTTACTTATCGTTAGAAGTATCTCTATTATCCACAGGACTTCACAATAAATTGAACATGATGCCCTCTAGAGGACATAGTCATAATAATAATAATGAAAAGAATAATAATAATAATTAATACATTAAACAGGCAGCATATTCTTTATTTTCAGTAAAAATTCGATAATGATGAATTCGATTCAGATAATGATGATACACCAGGACTAAAGGGACCTGCATCTACTTATTATCTTGTTCTTCAAAATGTTTACAACGCAACACTTCCAATTTGCAACCCAGACATTGCCATGTCTGGTCTTTAGGAAACCTAGAAAAACAAAAAAATGAAAATAAACGTAAATACGCGATTAATCCGTTAAGTTGTTTCATAAAATGCCAGAACATTAAAAATGTCATTTAGGCACATTTTTGGTATGAAACCCTAATTTATACATATAAAATTGAGGACAGCTATTTACAAGATTTGAGTATTAAAATTTTATACTGATCCGACCTAAATACTAAATCCGCTAACAGGTTAGCATCAAATATTTTCGATCACTGAAATATTGCTCAATTTGCCAATAATTTTAAATCTATCATTAATGGCATGTTGTTTTAAGGTAATGCATTTCAATTATTGTAAATTCACACTATTACGATGCATATTTTTGTCACAATTCTAAAATTAATTCCTGATCGCCGCGACCACGAATGAAATTAAGTGTATTTCCATAATTTGCGCTTTCACATTAATGTACACTAAATTAAACCGTCTTTTAAATGGTTTAATTTAAATTTTATTAAGAAATTATAAAATGTACACCGATGTTTCAAAAGAAACGTCAGGTCGTTGTTAGCTTGAGCAGCATGTCGAACGTTCAAAACATTGCGCGCGTCATTTTCTTAGAGCTTATATGAATAGACGGAAAAACATAATAATAATAAAACATAATAATTGTAAAGTGAGCGAACAGGAAATATTTCCGAACTCCACGCCAACGAAATGAAAATGCTGCGCTGGATGTGCGGAGTTACGCGGCTCGATCGAGTACGTAATGAATACATCCGTGGCCGTCTTGGCGTGAGGGATATCGCGGACAAGATCGACAAGGCTCGCCTGCGCGGGTTTGGTCACGTGTTGTGTAAGCCTCAAGGATACCTGGGAAATAGGTGTCTGAACATGCCGGTATCGGTTTCGGTTAGAAGCGTCTTCATTGTCCACTGGTTGGCCTATGTAACTTCACAAAAAATTGAATTTTTTATTTTTTTATTAGCAGTAGGCTTGCATTTGACCTCAACTCACCTGATGGAAAGCGACGATGAGGTCGAAGATGTAGCATGCTCGCGTAGAAGATACCTATTCACACTTGATTGAATATAATGCCCTCTAAAGGACATAAAAAAAATTAAAAGGATAAGTACATTAATATATCGACCAGGCAGCATATTCTATATTTTCACTAAAAATTCAAATAATGATGGTGCACCAGGACAAAAGGGACTTGCATCAACTTATTATCTTTTTCTTCAAAATGTTTACTACACAGCACTTCCAATTTGCAACCAAGATATCACCGTGTCTGATCTTTATGAAACCTAGAAAAACAAATTAATGTAAATAAACGTAAATACGCGATTAATCCATTAATTTATACAAAAAAATGTTAATGTTTATGTACATTTTTGGTATGTAACTCTAATATTCTTAAAATTGTGAACCGCTATTTACAAGATTTGAGTATTAAAATTCTATACAATGAATACTAAATCCGACCCTGTTAGCATCAAAATATTTTCGTACACCAAAATATTGCTCAATTTGCCAATAATTTTAAATTTGTTTTTAATGGCACGTTGTTTTAAGGTACAGCATTTCAATTATTGCAAATTCACACTGTTACGATGCATATTTTTGTCACATATTCAAAAATTGATTCCCGATCGTCGCGACCACGAATGCTTACTTACCGATGAAAAGAATCCATATGTATTTCCATACTTTGCGCTTTCATATAAATGTGCACTAAATTACACTGTCTTTTAAATGGTTTGATTTTAATTTCATTAGAAAATTATAAAAGGAGACTGGGTAAGTATGTAGGGGAAGTGGACTACGGCCAAATAACAGCATCGGTATGGTATTTACATTTAGCACCCTCAAATACATCCTTGTAGAGAAGGGCATCAAAATCTGACCGGCAATTCTAAAAAAAACATTTTGTATCGGAAGTGCCCTTTACTATGAAGCGATGGAGTTATCGTTACAGTATATGGGTTAAACACCTTCAACTCTATTCTCTAACAAACTCTAACAAAATCGGTCCCGGCAGTTTAGAGAAAAAAGCATTCTTTTGTCACAGTTGTATGACAAGTGCCGTATTCTCGAAACTGCCAAGACCGATCTTGATATCGTGCGGCATGAGAACAGAGTTGAAGGTGCTCAAGTTATACTCCGTAACCATGTCGCTGCTGGTACAAAGAATACGTCACTTGTCATACAACTGTGCGAAAGACATGCTCATGCTGAAGGTGCTCAACTTATATCAGTAACCATGTACGGTAACAAAATACGGTACCTGTCATACAAATGTGACAAATGAATGCTTTTTCTAAACTGCCGGGATCGATTTTGATGTCGTTCGGCATAAGAACATCGCTGAAGGTCTTGAACCTATACTCCTGTATTTTGTGAATTTCTTCACCATTATTTTCTTTCTTTCTTTCTTTTCTTTCTTTCCTTTTTAATCGCTCGACGGTGTTACAAGTTTGATGTGTGTATCTGTGGATATGTCTATCTGTGTATCTCCTGAACGGAAGAACCGATTTCGATGCGGTTTTCTTTATTTTAACGAAATAAAACTAAGATAGTCCTAAACTACCAGAGCTTGAAACAAATGGAACAAAACTAAAACGTAACTTGTTTAAATTGGCTTTCAAATAGAGAAGTAGGTAGTAGTAGGGCTTTCAAGAGAGGTAGGGCATAGCGGGGTATCCCGTTCGAATTAGAGCCGCCTGACTGGGGAAGTACCTCCACCTTACAGAATACCGCAGCTAAACAATACTCTTTTAAATAGTATTGTGTTTCTGCCGGTAAGTAAGGTTTCCAGTGCTACATGGGGTGGGGATTTAGGGAACCGTGGCTTTGGCAGTGGAGGAGCCTTTCCCTGCTGCCAAAGCAACGTGTTATAGAGGTGGGCAACGCATTAGCGATACTCTTGGTTTGGCTAAAGTCTATAGGCATCTAGGTGGCCCGGTTGCCTGTTTGCCTACTGTATGGCATAAAAACAAAAACAAAAAAGAGAAGACAAGAGCCGCGGTCCGGCTCTGCCTAGCATTGTCGGGCACGGTCCGGTCGTGGTTGGCGCGGGGTGAGTTTGCTGCGGCCATACCTCAGGCGGTCAGCGTGTCACTGTGTGTTCCTTCCTACTTTCCAACCCCCCTTCTTTTTGACGATTGAAAGAGATATTTAATATCCTAATAAATAAATAAAAATTGAACGTTTGACTAACCGCATCAAAATCGGGCCATCTGTTCGGGAGCTGCGATGCTACAGACACAAAGCCAGAGACGTCAAACCATTAACACTCCACGTTTTTCGTCGGAATTAAAAAATACAGACACCTCGACGGGGAGGACGTTTCTTTATTTTGTGACTGAATATTAAAGGGAAGTAATTTGCAAAGTACAGAGTTTATGGTTTTGTCATCTATGGCCTTTTTCGGTGATGTTGAAATAAAGTAGATGTAAATTTTTAAAGACAGGTATAAATTTTAGCGCCTATGAATATTCCATCGATCTAGATAGACCTATACCATTGGGTATATATGTTTAATAAATATTTATAACGTCCATACGACGACCAACTTTAAGGTGCTATAAAAATGTTTATTGCTACTATCAACTTGAAGTTTTATTAATAGCAAATACCGTGTCGTAAATGGTACTGCTGTCTATTTCATATATTTATTTATTAACTTTATAAAGTACTAATCAATGAATGTTGTTTTTGTTTATTTATATTGTAAGGTATGTATAAAGAGGATTATTAGTGTCTTAAGATTGCAAATTACACAGGATTTTTAATTATCTTTACCAGAGTCTAAACGATTTACTGGCGTTTTCGGGAGTACAGTGCAAGCGCTATGGTTATTAAGAAAATAAAACCTGCACATTCAGGCAACTGAATGTGTAACCATGATCCAATCTGGTCAGGTTATCCTGATTACATGGTCAGAGTCGGATCATGGTGAAGGCGGACCTAGGCCCTCACACGCGATAGCACAACCGGTATATTAACGCTAAGATGACTATTTCATAAACAGCAACACATTAGTGTTTTGAGATTACACATTAGCTAAGGATTTTCAATTATCGCTACCAGATTCGAGTCTCTTCTATTGAAAAGTGAGTTCGGGACCGCGGTGCAAACGCTACGCTTTTCCAGAAACTTGCCGTAGACGAATAGTCTATGAAATGATTTCACTACAGTGGTATTCTCGAGCCGGTACGACATTGGGGCCTTCAAGAAATGAGCCTACACCTTTTTCAAAGACTCTAGCTCCTACCTAGGTTCATAGCTCATATGATGCGGGAAATAGTACAATCGCAGCGCGTTTACTAAAAATTAGAAAATATATATATACAGGGCGTCCCAAGACTATGAGACATGAAGGGAAAGTACCTTAAACATCGTAGATAGGATATTTTGCTGAAGTCCTCTACTTTATGTTATTTTTAATTACTTAATAATACTGCAATACTACTTAATAATACTCAATAATACTGTTAATTTAATAATACTGCATTCAAAGATATTCTAAAAATTACTTGCTTCATCTGGGAATCGAACGTTGTTCCTTTCTTTTTAAATATTGTGTTACTTAAGAGGAATTATTATTTTCTGGCCATTCTTTCGATTGGCATCATAAAAATAGGGGTGATTTTTTTTTACATTTAAGTCGGTTTGATTTTCAGACGAAGCATGTAATTTTTAAAATATCTTTGAATGCAGTATTAATAACTTTTAAAAATAATATAAAGTCTTCTTTCAACATAATAACCTATCTACGATATTTAAGGTACTTTCCCTTCATGTCTCATAGTCTTGGGACGGCCTGTATACCAATCGTCTCCCGAGAATGTTCGGTCTCACGGTCCCGAGTGGAAGACCTTGGTCAACCTTTTTTTTTGTCATTCGGTAGGCAAAAAAGCCAAACGGCCATTGCGGGTCACCGCTACCTACAGACATTATTGCTTGGTGGCAATTTTATTTTTTATTTATTTATTTATTCATTTATTTCAGGCAACTGAGGCCCATATCTATAAATACACACACAACATAAATACAAAAAAAAACTGATACAAAATACAGACTAAAATAAAAACTATACCTAAATACAAAATAATATAAATTGTAAACTAATACCAACACCAACGGTATCTCCAATACGTTGCCCACCTTAATAATTCATTGCTCTGGGAGCGAAAAGGCAAATTCCAAAGCCAAAAGCACGGTTCCCCAAATCCGCATGGAGCACTGGAAACGTTACTCACCGGCAAACCTTAAAGAAAAGTTTATGCGCTTAACAAAGTGATTACAAACAGCTCTCTACGAGATGATACGGCGTCTACCATGCATATATCGGATGCAATCTTCCGTACGCATCCGATACGAATATTAAAACTTAATGTCCGATAGAAAAGAAGTAAATATGAAATTACAATGAAACTTTTTAATGCAACCGATATGGCTTGGACATAGGTATCAACATAGGACATAGGTTACACAATAAAAATTATGTTCTTTTTATTTTCAAATGGCATTTTCTTTCTTTTACTTTTACGTACGATTTGTGCGAGTTTTCTCTGTTTCATACTGGCAGGTCTGTTTTAGCTGGTAAGTGTACCAATTTCTGCTTTGGACAGGTTGAACGAGAAAATGGATAGTGTTTTTCTAGCAATCTAGGCTTTTTACCTTTATTTTTTCACTGAGAAACGCGTAAGTAAAGATTTGTACTGCAGTTTTTAAAGCTATGTTAGTTATTGTTGTTTTAAACGAATATATAAATACAGATTAACAATTACTGTAACCTTCGAAAGATTTTGGTGTGGAAAAGCAACTTTTCTTTGAATATTATTACACCGGTATTTAGAAACGTTACTTTGAGGTCTCACACTGCCAGCGAACGCACAATGTTCCAAGTAACTCCACGGTTCCAACCGACAATACTTAAGTTGCTATGGGCACGTCCGTCAAAATGAACGAAATTGACCAATCATAGAACTATTTGAGAGAGAAGAGCGTCGGTGGCCGAGCGGTTAGAGTATACGACTCGTAAGCCAGAGGTCCCGGGTTCGAATCCCGCTCCGGCCATGTACCAATGACTGTTTTCTGAGTTACGTACATTAGTTGAATACTAACCGATGCTCTTACGGTGAGGGAAACATCGTGATGAAACCTGCACATTCAGGCGACTGGATGTGTAACCATGATCCAATCTGGTCAGGTTCCCCTGGTAGCAGGGTCATGGAGGTCAGATGGCAGTCGCTCCACTGTACCTGACCTGCCAAATCCTGGATCATGGTCAAGGCGGACCCCGGGCCCTCGTGCGCGAGAGCACAACCGGGACATTAACGCCAAGATGATGATGATTTAGAACTATTTGAGAGAGTTTTAACGCTACTTTACATAGACAAGTATTGTTTGATACAAATACGTATACGCAGAGACAGGTATATCTTTTATTGAACTCCACTTTATCGAACCAGTAAGTATCCTCAGCACAATATCCTCCCTTTTTGGACCCTACACAGTACACACTCAATAAACTAGCAAAAAAGATTCGAATATACTGAGCACTGAACAGATCGTATGAAATCGAATATAATGTCGCTTCATTTCGCAACTTCCCCCAGAGATACGAAACTCTCCGCGAGCCAATTGAACTGGGGAAAAATATGAAAACTTACTGGATTGTTTGCTTTGCTAAAATCTTCTTTCCGTAGTTTTATCATTGCACACTCGTATGTGCGTTGTGTTGGCTTGAAAAATTAGTTTTAAATTGTGTTATTTATCCTCTGAATATACTGTTTTTGCTGTTTTGGTATCTTGAAAAGGGTAACGTTCAAATTTACAACCTGTTGTTCTTTAAATCAAATTATAGACTATTTCTACACAGTATAAAACAAAGTCGCTCTACGCCGTCCGTCCCTATGTATCTATGTACGCTTAGATCTTTTAAATGCGGGCTTCAACAATAGATAGAGTGATTCATGAGGAAGGTTTATAGGCAAGAAAAAACAGGTAGGTATGAGTAAAGAACGTGTACGCGAACGAAGTCGCTAGAAATGTCAGTGACTGCCATAGCAACTGTTCTACATCGAAGCTAATTTAGTTTAACAGTTTAACATTACAATCACCAATTATATTCACTTACCTACAGGCCAAAATACGCCCTGAAGCTAGTAATTTTAGATCGAACTTCTGTTTCGATTTTCATACAGTGGCTAAGCTTCGGTCCATCATCGTCAACAGCCTCCGTCGACGTAGTTTCAGCCTATTGATGGACTTGAACCTCTTTCTTATTACTGACGGGTTTTTACACGGTTGGCTGGTGGGATCACAGACCAAAGAAAATATGCGGCCTTCGATGGTCGCAAATGCTGAAACAATCGCAAAAGCGATGCAACAAACAGCACCCTTCGCTTTACCAGCAAAGCCAACAAAGTAGGTACACGCCATAAAGGCTCGACTAACCCGGCGACATGAAGGATCGTCGAGCATTACCACGGGTGCGATATTGAGGGTGATCGCATATTGGAGAAGTTGGTGGCACGTGCGCCCAGCCAGCGGCCGCGACTTATTGGCAAGTGTCGTTATCGTTCGCTATCGATCCCTTTGCTCGCTTAGCTGTGGCGCTATGGTGCGATGCAGTGCTTGCTACACGTCGATCAGTGGATTTTATAACCGATTTACTGTCAAGTGTTTAGCAGAGTAGATAAATATAGTGATGTAAACAGATCGCCTCGATCGATTGCAAGTAGATCGAAATTGAATCGGTCTCTATTTTTTTATGTCAAGTGCAACGCTCGCGCCCTATTAACCCTGGCGCAGCACTTGACACTTGATTTGAATATGAAAAAAGATAATTTGGCTCAAAATTGCACGTAATTGTTGACATTGCTCGTCGATACCGAAAGAGAAATGGGACTGGACTCGGTATAGTGTAAACAGTCGCTCGCCACGTGAGTAATGCACATCAAATAGTTCGGATTGGTTCGGTTATGAGTAATTTAAACAACAAGCTGAAACCGCCGCGTCGGCCGATACCTGAACATAAGTATTTAAATGTTGCAGGTGAGTTGAGTGATTTTGTATAGGTATGTCATCTCAATATTTGGTGAGTTTTACATATAAATATTAATAACCATAGTACCTACATTATGCGACAATCCCTAAGTGCCTATTTTAAATACTTTTTGACACAATCCGCGCGCAATCAGAATGGGACGTAAGATTTTGTCGTAAAATGTAAGAAGTCGAAATGGCAGTTCATTAAATTTCGACAGGTTCCATAAATAATGGGTTCCTACATAAATGCAGCTCATTCCAGGACGGGCGCCTACGAGGTCAGTCAAATCCTGTGGGCTTGGCTTTCGCCGACGGCAGAAAAAAGGCGTCGCTGGCGGTTGAGCGCCCACAGGCTCGATCTTCTGGCTTCGGCGGCATGAAAAACAATGGATCACGACCTAGAGCTTGACCTCGTAGGTGAAGGGAAGAGACCATACGTCACTGTCAGCTGTGAGCTCACCGAACTCGCGTTTGTAGGGCCCAGCTAGCCAGAGGCGTGAAGAAAGAAGAAACCATGGACACATTGTCCCACCCATCGACCCATCCGAATTTGTGGGCGGCGTAGTAAACCGCTGAAAGGGGCAACCGGGCCCCGATACAGCTACCCCATCCCCTTGAAGTGACGGGAATAAAATTCGAATGAAATAGATACTCCTTCCCAAATTCAGAATCTAGAAATATTTTGTTTGACTTTTTAATGTTGCTCTGTAGGAAAACGGGCAAGCGTGTCACCTGATGAAAAGTGGTCACCGCCGCTATGGATATCAGCAACACCAAATACGTCACCAATTCGTTGCTTACCTTATAATGAGACCACTGAATATATATCTTGAAGGATCCCATGTCATAATAATATTGTCCATTGTTATTCGAGTTACGAAAACAGTCACATGCGGCTGTCCTAAGAAACTAAATAGATTTCAGAATACATTATAGCGTCGTAATTCTGAAACAATGTTATTATTCGCAACAAAATTTAATTACTCCCTAAGCTAAAGTACGTACTCAAGCTGATTATATTATTTTTACACCCCACACTCGTGATCTTGTTACCTTTGGAGTTAGTGTTTGTATTATGTGCGTCTGGAATATTGTTGGAGACTTCCTTGTTATTACTTGACCCAACTAACATAAATTGTTGGATCACCCCCGACCAAATTAACATATACTCAAAACGTTCCCTATAATCTATAAGGTCTCTCTTCTATAGGCCTGCTGGAAGAGATTTCTTATTAGAAATAAGTAGTGCCTGTTGTGTCGTCTTTAATTTTGTAATTTCTGTATACTTTATATTGTGTGCATTAAATTGTTAAATAAATAAATAAATAAATAACGTTTTTTAACTACTGAACCAATTTTATTAAACGAAAGGCTTGGTTAAAATAAACCCAGAGTCGCCAGAAATTTTATACATGCCGTTATAATATTCATAATATTTACATCAAACATATATAATAGTTTACTGCAATATCGATGTGGTATATTAAATATTTTGTTTTTAAATGACACTCAATTCAATCAATTGCTTTTCGTTAATCTCGCTATAACTCTAAAACGGCTAGCCCGATTTGAATAATTCTTCTCTTTCGTTTGTTTTGTTGGTTATAATGCCTGCATTAGTATGTAAAGGCCCCTACATACCCTTTTTTACTTTGAGTTTGGTAGGTACGATTCTCATACAGTAAAAATAAGGCTGATTTTTTTAAAACATAATGTGTTAACTATAGTGAACCCATTTTTATTCATTTCGTTGCTGGCGATTCTGGGTTTTTTGTCTATGACTTTTTAGCCAAGCCATTAACCATCTCCATGAAACTCGCTATCAAACAGAGAAAATCGCATCCTAATCGGTTTATCCGTTCGCATGGTACGATGTCACAGACATACACACCGATACACAGAGACACAGATACACACGTCAAACTTAACACCCCACTTTTTTCATTAGAAGTTAAAACAGGTGTACTTTGTTTTTGTATAAGCTAAATGACGACGTAAAAAATAGACATTGAATCGACAAGTAGAACTAAGGGCTCGGACCACAGGCAATGAATGGAATACTAATAAGCCACATTTTAAACATAAGAATTTAAAGTAACATGAGCGCGTTGAAGTCGAAGTGGGCCGGCCGTGTCTAGCCGAAGTAATGGTCGATGGGGCCGTCTCGTGTTGGAGTGGAGACCGCGGTTTGGCAAGTGTGGGACGCCCTGTGGCACGATGGACCGACGACTTAAAAAGGTGGCGGGCAGTGGATGGATGCGGATTGTCCAAGACCGGGAAAAATGTAGCTCCCTCCCAAAGAGCGCCTACGTTCAGTGATAGACTGATCAATCAAGGAAATGAAAATGAAAGAAGTATTTATTAAATTAAGATTACGTAATTAATATATTTTTAAAAGCCAAAAATCTAACGGAAACCAAATGGAAAGCTAAGCGAGCTCATCCAGGTAGGGGGTGACGCATGCAGACCGATCAGCGCGTACGAGGGCTTACTCCGGCGAGACACCGAAATAATACTTTTAAATTGTTTTGTACATGGGAGAGTATTTTAACTTTTATATTTAAACTACCAGAAGTCGGGATTGACCGCTGGGGATTATATTATTGTGTGTATGGTATTACGAGCCGGTGTGTTATGTAACGTGAGCGTCGGTTAAGGAGTTCGACTCGTAAGCGAGAGGCCACGGGTTCGAATCCCAGTGCCGTCATATACCATTGACTCTTTTCTAAGTTAAGAGCATCGGTTGATCACTAACCGATGCTCCTAATGGTGAGGGAAAACATCGTTCCCCTCGCTCTGAGTTCTAAGTGTACCTCTAAATAAGACCTTCGTACCTCAGAATTTGAACCTTCTTAAAAAGCCCACACAGGCGACTGAATATGTAACCATGATCCAATCTGGTCAGATCGTGGTCAAGGCGGTCAGACGGCAGTTCATCATCACAGCCCGTAACAGTACACTGCAGGACTTAGGGCCTCTCCCACGAAAGGGGAGGTTATTGCCATAATCTCCACGCTTGGCAGGCGGGTTGGAGATCGCAGTGTTTAAATATAGCAATGGAAAAAGCTGCTGCCCATTTTCCAGACTACGGAGACTTGATCTTTTGCCTCGAAAACATTAGTCGCCTTCTACGACACCCATGAGTGTAAGGGGTCGGTGCTATTCTACTCTGCCGGACACCGCACGGCCAGACGGCAGTTACTCCACCGTAATATACCTGATTTACCAATTCCTGGATCACGGTTAAGGCTGACCCTGCGCCCTCGCATGCGAGAACACAACCGGGTCATCAACGCCAAGATTATTATTATTTATACCAACCGACGTGTTAACTAATCAACATTAGTTTACGCAATATTTAAATAATTACCAACATTTCGAGTTTACTTAAAGTGTTAGGAGCTAAGGCTCATGAATAGCGGAGTAAAATATTACAATATCCATAAAATTAAACTCGCAGGAGTAATAATTCGCATAAACCGCTTGGAGCTTACGTTCGTAAACATCTACACCACGCCCATGTAAGAGTACGGCGTATACATAAATTGAATTGAATTCGGAACCACGAGGCAGGTAACGATAATATCCGAGATAATACAAGCTCAAAGGTTGCGTAATAGTTATATGTGCGATAACATACGCTTTAATGGGGAGTAAAAGGTTTTCGCTGGCTTCCACTGCCGATATTGGTAGTTGGTTTTATTGGTACTTGTTCTAGTTTTTGTTGGGAACAGACCTAGAATGAAGTACCGGGTGGCCAACTGAGAGGTATACAATCATTTTTCGGCGCCGACAGTTATCCAGTAACCATTATTTTGTGTAGATACGCCAAATTCTATATGGACCGTTTTTTGGTTGAGCAACGTGTTTTAATTATAAAACGTTCTACTCAAATTAAGATTCTATTGCGGATACGCTGAGAAAATTCCAAGAGTTTTCGGTAGAAATCATTTACCTTCGCGGTTAACAATAACTCGTATGATGAATAAATTTGAGCAAAATGGTATTGTTATAAATAAAGCTCCTCATCGTGAAAGAATTCATTCGGAGCAGAGTAATGAAATAGTCCGTGAAAGTGTAGACGAAGATCGGACATTGTCTACCAGACAACGTTCTTAACATCTGGAAATGAGGAGGTACTCTCTACAGACTATTCTGAAGGGTGTGTTCCATATAAGGTTCAGATAACTCAACCCAGGGACCATGAACGCCGTCGTAACTTCAGTAATTTTGTGCTTACGAAGTTGGGAAACGATGCAGACTCATAAAAAATCTTTATAAGTGATAAAGCTGGCTTCGACCTCAGTGGATTTGTTAATAATCAAAATCTAGTTCACTGGGTTTGACAGCTACTGATGTTTTCTGTAGGTTATCTAAAGGGACGTGTCTATGCTGACAATCCGAGGAATATGCATCATTTAAACATCCGAGACGCAGTCAGTGGTATAACGTCGCAAGTGCGTGATAATGTGATGAGAAACGAGATTAAAAGAGCTATCATTCGTCGTGCTGCTAGAGGTGGACATTTGGCAAATATCATTCAAATAAAGTATTAAAAAAGAAATTAGTAACTTTCAATTTATTTAAAAGAAATTGTATAGAATAAGTTGTATACCTCTTAACTGGCCACCCTGTACTTATTTGTTGTTGCTGACCTACAATATCAGTTGGTAGCGGTCGTCATAAGCCTCATCGAAGGGCCTTTAGGCGACTCCGATGACTGAATGAGCCACAAAAATACGGTGATAGAAATGTTTGGAACGTTTGCAGATAGATTAAGCGGAAATCGGTCCATATCGATTCGGGAGCCACTGCGCAATAGACTATTAATAAGTAAATAAGGCGGAAGCTAAGTTTTGACACACATGATGACACCTACCAACAACTTACAATACCTATTAGTTTTAGTGTCAAAAACTTCCTTGATTAATTTATTATTGACTAGATGTGCCCGCGTCTTTGTTCGCGTGGACTAGAAGATGGTATGTCTGATATTAATCAACACTGTGGTCTGTGATGAGGCACTGTTATAAAAACAGAGCTTTTTACTTTAGATTTGAAAACTTCCAGGTTCAGAAATCAGAAATCAGAATCAGAAATCAGAAATCATTTATTGTATAACTGTAGTGTACATTGTAGGTGATATTTGATTTATAACAGAACTATAACAGTTTACCCAAATTTGGGTGTACAATAGTATATTATAATATTACAATTTCCATTACTATTAAACTAATAATGTCATAACAATATTTAGATTATGTCAATTCAATTACAAGTAATAATGTCATCATAATATCCAATTATTGTCACAGATTGAAAAATTCACTTAAACTATAAAATTCTCTGTCAATTAACCATGCCTTTAATTTAGTTTTGAATGCGTTGCCATCAAGCATTTTAATGTCGAGAGGCAAACGATTGAAAATTCTTACAGCAGACACAAAAACACTTTTAAACATTACTGAGCCATTTGACTTAGGGATACAATAATCATGGCTGTAATTGCTACGTAAGTTGCTTCGATGTGCTGATTTTTTAACAAAATATTCATTATTATTTTTCAAAAATACACATATTTCTAATATGTAAATACCAGTCAATGTTAGTAGATTATTTTTCTTAAATATATTGCGCAGAGATTCCCTTTTATATATATTAAAAATAAACTTGATACATTTCTTCGGTAATATAAAAGTGGATTGGGCATTTACAGAGTTACCCCAAAAGATAACTCCATAGGTAAGTGAAGGATAAACGGTACCATAATATGCGCTCTTAGCGACCTCAGTCGATGCTACGGCTGCTAAGATTGATAAGGCATAACAGCTACTTGATAGTCTTCTGTTGAGAGCACTTATATGTGCTTTCCAATTAAGATTAGTGTCAATGGTCAAGCCAAGAAAATTTGTATCAGTCACTTCTTCAATAACTTGTCCATTGCTTACAACATTTAAACGATTAGTATTCTTATTGTAATTTTTAAATGTCAGTGTTTTAGTTTTAGCTATATTTATTTTTAAGTTAATAGATGCTAACCAAACCTTTATCTTGTCTAATGTATCACTGATCTCTCGTTAAAATTCAGAGTGACTTAAGTTTTCACTCGACACAAAAATTGAGGCGTCGTCGGCATAAAGCAAACATAAGTGATTGACAATCCTAGGAAGTTCATTAATGTAAATGAGAAAAAATAGAGGACCGAGGATACTTCCCTGAGGAACTCCTAATAAAACAGTTTCAAAGTCAGAATTAATTTGCGCAATGGTTTTGGATTCTTTGTTGTAGGCGTCAATGACTACGGATTGCTGTCTTTTATACATGTAGGACTCCATTAATTTTAGAACATTCCCTCTGATTCCAATATGTTCCAGCTGTTTAAAGAGCACGCCATGATCCACGCAGTCAAATGCCTTTGAGAGGTCAATAAAAAGCCCGGCACAGAGTACTTTATTGGACATATTTGTACAAATCTGTTTAAGAAGATTGAAAGTTGCCAAAGTTGTATTACGGCCTTTGCGGAACCCATACTGATCTTTACTTAATATATTATTTTTATCTAAAAAGCCAACTAACCTATTATATATAACTTTCTCAAATATTTTAGAGAAACTCGACAAAAGTGCAATTGGTCTATAGTTACTCATGTCGGTTTTTGGGCCTTTTTTATGCAATGGTTTAATCATCGCTATTTTGAGGTTATCAGGGAAACAGCCTGACTCAAATGATAAATTAATTATATAGACTAAAGGTTCTACTATATAATCAATGCAAGCCTTAATTAATGGCATTGGAATACCGTCATAACCAAAAGATTTTTTATTTTTAAAACTTCTTACAACTTTTTTCAATTCGCATGAATCTACTGGAGTCAAAAACATGCTTGAACAGTTTTTGTTCGTGCTGGGTTTGAAGTTATTTTTATGTGCATAGTCAGGTTTATTAAGGTTAACAAAATAATCATTTAATTTTTGCGCTATGCAAGCTGGGTCCGATATTACTTGATTTCCATTATTTATATGGTCAATTGTATTTTTAATATTATTTGTTTGTGTCGTATTTTGTTTTATAAGGTTCCATGTGGCTTTACATTTATTAGAACTCTTCCTTATATAATTGATGTTAGATATTCTTTTTGAGCATTTTGTGACTGATTTCATCACCGCACAATACTTTTTATATTTTGTTAGGTAGCTGAGACAACCCTTTCTTTGACTCTCAGTATACATTTTTCTCTTTATTTTACTGGATACAAATATGCCTTTAGTTTTCCACGACGGTTTCCGTTTATAGGTTACTCTGATTTTTTGTTCAGGTATACACAATTTGAATATTAAGCAGAAAAGGTCTATAAATTCTTTATATGCTTTATTTGGATCCGTTTGTAAGAATACACTAGTAAAATTTACTTGTGATAGATATTTTATGAATATTTCTAAGTACTTATTCGTATTCCTCCTGTAAATAAACCAAAAACGCTCCCGAAAACCCAAAGTACACTTGATTGATATAATTTGCCCTGTATGATCGGACAGTCCAGTATTCAGAACTTCAGTACTATATGACCCTATATTAGTTATTATATTGTCAATACATGTTTCCGAGTGAGAAGTAATTCTAGTTGGCTGGTTAATAGTAGCTTTCAGTTTAAAAGATTCTAGAGTGTTCAGAAACGTTTCAGACCTCGGTTTTTTTTCCAAAATATTGACATTGAAGTCACCTAATAAAATTAACTTCTTTGATTTGTGGGTATTCTTGATAGTCAATTGATGAAATAATAATTCGGCATTGTTTATAAATAGGTCAAAATTACCGTCTGGAGTTCGGTACATACACACAATAACGCAACCCAAATCCTGAAGTTCAATCGCGCAGCATTTAAAATGTTTTTCAATCGACATTTTAGCGACCCACTGTAGTTCCCGATACGCAATCGAATTTTGTACATAAATTGCAACTCCGCCTCTCGATCTGTTTTGCCTACAATAGAAAGCCCCTAATTTGTATCCACATATCTGTAAGATGTTCGCTTCTTCTTCCTTAAGAAATACCTCGCTAAAACAGCACACGTGAAGCTCTTTCTCTTTTGATAATATTTCAATTTGGTCAATTTTTGATTTTATGCCTTGTATGTTATGATGAAAGATATTCAAACGCGTGCCCCGGTTCCCTACTTCCTCAGTTGGTACGAAAAAACGTGCTAGGTTTAGGTTTTGTAAAATAGTCTGAAATCTTTTTTTGAGTTAAATTATCAGGGCATTTAGCAAGCGAGTTATTCATTAAAACAGTAGATTTGTCACCGATATTATTTGCGTTTTTACTTATAGAGTCATGTTTACTGCTACCCAAATTATTACTGACCCACTTCCTAATACTATTAACTCCCTCATTTAGGTGTTTGAAAAAAGTACGCAATCCGGAATCACTCAGAAAACCTGTAACACCATTGAATACTGTTTCATTAAGATGTAAGTACGAGTTTGTGTCAAATATGTATGCATACCCATGCGCAGTAACGTCATTATAAAGTAAGGTGTTGAAGGTATCTATACGTGAATTGTACAAATAATTAACATTAAAGTGACTCAGTTTATAAGTGGGCAAACATATTAACACATTAGTATAACTAAACTTAAGCAATGTTTCTCGAGTAAGTTGAATCAATTCCTTATAGTTTTTAGTGACTTTAAAATCTTCTTCGCCGATAAAGATGACACAGAAATCGTTAATAGTAAAAGTCCTCAGCTCTGAGTCCAGCCCATGAAGCAAGTCCTTCAGTCCCCTATCTGGCATCAAATAGTGACATAACTGATAACAATTATGTGTCTGTAGTGTCTCTTTAGCGATAGACAAGACACTATTTCGTTTATTGGTACTAATTATATTTATTCTATTGTCATAATTAGTGTAATTCCTGGGTTTTGGAGTACTACATACGTATCGCGGCTTATTCTGATCTTCTAAAGGCTCTTTAAGTTCATTGTCTATTGAATAGGTGCCTTTGCCTTGTTCAAAATTAAGCCTTGTCCTAGTTGATATCTTAACTGTTTAACTTGGTGTCCTTTTTTTTGTTGTCGATCTGCAAATTACCTTTAGATGTTCCACTCTACTATCGAAACCGACCATCTGTTTTTTTAGGGCACAATTTTCCGATAGAAGATTAAGAAGTTCTTTTTCAGCTGAGTTTAGTTGTCCTATTAAAGCGGTTATGGTTTTTTCCAGCTTTTCGATTTTCGCTTCTAACAGGCTCACCCTTAAATCAGGGCAGCTTCTTTGCAACGCTGGGTTCATTGATTGAGAGTCAGAATCCTCCAAATCCGATTCATCTCCGATAGATAGAGAATAAAAAGAGTTCTGAACCGAAATATTTGGCTTATATTTCCTTCGCTCTGTTACGTAGTTCTGAGGTGTTGTCAATAAGGCAGCATTATTAATACAGTCCGAGCATCTCCAGCTAAGTCTTTTATCTTTTTCCATTAAGTAAAATCGTTTTTCAGATACAGTAACACATGGTTCCAGATGATACGATTTCTTGCATATTGAGCACGTTAGAAGACGGCTATTAGTTATGGAGCTGTTACATTTTGAGCACAATTTATCCATAGTTGATTACGCGTCACGTTACGCAAACAAAACAAAAAAAAAAAAAAAATAATAATAATAGTGTCCCAAGGCAGGATCGAACCGGTGACTTCGTCGCTGCTACGACACACAAAAAAAGGAAAAAAATATATCCTAAGGCGGAATCGAACCAAAGCCTCCGTCGCCGCAACTCTCGTTGCTTGGTACCACTAGACCAAATGTACTATTACGCAGTTGACGAAATTAGCAATCTAATGGTGCAAGTATTAGAACGTGTAGTTGTTTAGCCGAGTTCAAAGTTCACTACTACCTACGTTATTATAAATATGATGACGGTTAAATCACTATATAACACGTAAGTTATCACTGTTTTTAATATTCAGTTCTTGATTTATTTTATATTGTTGTAATAGAGTCACTTAGTTTTGGTAGCACTTTTAAGTTCTGATAAAGTTTAAGTTGATTTAACACTATATAAGACAGTTTCTTTAGCGTTGTATAACTTCACAAATTTCCGTGTATTTCTCCCACCAACAATAATTGATCGTATTTGTGATAGTAATAAACTGATATTTAAACTCCAAACTGCAAATTATTGGCTTCTTATATTTTTAATAAAATTAACATAGCAATGTTTGTTTACACCGTACAGCGCCCTCTGGCGGAACCTTCATTTAGACCTATTTATTCCTAGATTTAGACCGATTTTTTTCTTTAGATTTGAAAACTCCCAGGTTGTATTTATTCCTAGATTCCGACCGAACCTAGTCCAGGCACCCTAAGTAGCGTGGTCCAATTTCACGCAGAGCTTGTCCAATCGGGGCGCGGCGACCCATGTTCCGGTCGCCAACACCACGCTTCTATTACTGATAGGTCATTCAATATGAAATTGCCATTGGTTTTCGCTCATATATAAAAGCTAAAAATTTTTTTTTGTTACCTAGTAATAATAATAATTGATTTAAAAACAAAGTATGTGTAAATGCAACGTAGTTACTAAAAATAATTAAAAAACACTTTAAAATTGTTTTTTTATCATTCCGGGGGGCAGCCATGTGGAAGAGTTTTTTATTTTGAAGATTATTTCAAAAGGTCACTGTAAATATTTTGTTTGGATATAAAAAACATTAGTTATCCTTAAGTAATTTTCATTTATTTTACAAGATATAAAAAAAATACGATTGTAAACTACAATTTCAGGTTTACGTGCCAAAAGGGGACGGCTACGGTCGTCCACTGCCTAACTCGTCCATTAGAAAACCACTCGTGCATGCATTTAAAAGTATAACTACAGAGGCAGGCACCCATGCCCTTCGTTGGCCAAATAACAGCGATTAGCGTTTTTTTCGTGTATAAGTATTTTTAACACCATGATCGCCAAAGGATTTCTTCAACGAAATGAGAGTAATGCTTAAATTAATGATTCCATTTAAGACTACGTCGATAGTTTGCCATTTAACACGTTGAAAGTCAGGTGTGCATAAAGCATGCAGGAGCGACCGGTTTTTCTATTGTTATAAATTTCTTGGCGATCAACTAATGAAACTCATTACTCGCATAAAAAACTATACTCACTTGTAGAATAAACAAATTCTTACTTCACAATATATATCAAAAGGAATTGAATTTGATGGTTGCCCAGATAATGTCACTATATTCTATTCAAACTTCTCATTGGCCTCAAACTCAATAAGGTATAATCATTATTCGCTTACTCCTCTAAGATTACACTATGGGGAATAGCTATTTTGTCTTAGAACAAATTTTCCGATAACAGCGTACCCGGAGTCTGGTCTCAAATTCCCTGTTTACCCATTGTGTGTCTTAGAACATTGTTTCTACAGTCACTTCAGTAAATACGGCGCTCAAAGCTGAATACAGCTGACTCAGAGGTTACTTAGCCTCGGTCGTATGTTCAGGCTTTGCCGCTGAGGACGAGTAGGTATCAAATATTTAGACTCGGCATACATTTTGTTCGTTGATTTACTTCAGAATATTACGAATAACGGCTATATAGGGATCGTCATCATACGAAATGTGAACCAAACTTTAAAAGTTCATTCAGGGTTGATATTTTTTTTTTTTTTACAAATTCACACAGCACCATCTAGCTCCAAACTAAGCAAAGCTTGTACTATGGGTACTAGCTAACTGATATACTACTTATATACATTTTTAAATACATACTTATTATACATAGAACACCCAGACTCGTAATAGAAATTAAAATTCATCATTTAAATTTCTGCCCGGCCGGGAATCGAACCCGGGACCTCTTGCGTGGCAGACCGGCATGTTGACCATTGAACCACTCAGGTCGTCGAAGATATAGAGGGAAGAAAACGATTAAGTAAAGTAAGGGTTGAAAGATAGTTTTTCGTTTTTCGCCATTATGGCTTGGGCGTTCGCTAAAAATGGATTTTTGAAATTTCACACGAGGTCGGGTTTTACATGAATGTTGTATGGAAAATGAACGGGAAAACGAAAACAGTACTCCATGCAGGTGAAGTTGCGGGCAAGATAAGCGAAACTCAAGCAAAATTAGTGACCCATGGTGTAAATACGCATCTGTTCTTATATTTTACGGATTGAAGAAGTATGCAAAAGTGGTTTATTTTCATCAATGGGAAATTGGTTTGAGATAAAGGGTAAACCTAGTATAGATAAACATATTTCTTCCTAATGATTTTCATATGTTTCTCCTTTGAAATGAACGCTTTCCTCGTCGTCCCAACGGGTATTCCATAAAAATTGTATCACGACAGGTGTGTACTTTTGTTCCTAAAGTGAAAAAGTTCGAAAAAATTGTAACATCGTTGTGAAGATCCATCCGGCTAAAATATAAATATATATGGTTAATCTTCCCCCTCTATGACGTCATTGACCGCGGAAGCGCGCACTGAAAATGAAGTGTACGGGTGCCGTTCAGTACAACTCTTGCTAGCATCAAAACAACTTGTTGGATTTGAGCAAAAAAAAAACTAGTTAAAAATAGACATTTTAAAGAAAAAAATATGTTATTGACTTATTAAAACATATTAGCACATAGAAATGGCGAGACCGAAACCTACAAAGAAAACAATAGTAATAATTAAGAGAGATAGTGTAGAGACAACGACTTCATCGTTTAAGAAAGAAAGAAGCCCAAAAGAACCACCAGTTCGAATCAGCCGAGCGGCGAATCTGGAAGTTGACTATTTTTACTTCGCAGACATCCACATCATCCGATGGACGAATCGAATTTATGAAAACATAGCAAAAGTAGCCTGACTTCTAGCCACCCCATTTTTTTTAAATTTTATTCCTACCTTCTACATTTTACTCTTCCGTGTTCTTGACAAGTAAAAGTATAAGATAAATCCCTCAAAAACATTTCATAGAAAATTGGTTCGCCAAGCCTCGCTAGCTCATAACGTACATTTTAGTCAGAAAGTAGGTATAGATTTAAAAATATATCTTTCAGTGACAATAAACAACTGAAAAATAAGAAACCTGCAAACATGAGAATTCGTCCTGGATGGACACTTGTTATTGAGTAGAATAAAAAAAGATAAAAAAAATTAGTTGTTGTCAACTCGTTTGTCAAGGTGTACACAATATACACAATCAGTTGATCGCTTTATTTCTTAACGGGAACTGGAGTAAACTAGTCGTCAAAATTGATAATTACTGGGCCAGAACTGATGATCATTATGACTATACATACCTCTAGGAAAGAAATACACGTTAATTTCACTAAAGCAACCAGCTTGTATACCAATGACAGTCGTAACTTTTTTACACAGCTTGGGCAACGTCATCCGTCGGTTTATGACAAATTCAAATTGTCAGCATCAATCGCTGTCGAGTGGAGATAAAAAATCGGGCAAGTACGAGTACTCGCGCTTGAGGGTTCCCAACTAACAAAATATAAAACATTTCTTTTAGCTTTAGGGGACTATTTGGGCACTAAAAATCTCTTTTAAATTAAATCAAAAATAAAAGTTATTACTTTATAATTAAAGGTGACTCAAAATGTATATGACAGGAAAAACGCAGATTTCAAACAGCAAATTAAAAATATAATAACAAACAAAAGAAGCATATTGTGATAAATTCATGAATTTCGGATATTTTTCCTTTCGGTACTTTACCCTACTTTATGATTTTAATGAGAGATATTTTTATTCTAGATATCAAAATAATATTAAAGTTGAGAAATATATTTGCATTCGCTACTTGTATAGTTTTAAAAACATTCATCATTTAACAAATTCATATTTCTTTTTTTTCTATAGCGATACTTAAAAATCAAGGTCTACGATATATTGGTTTATTTTTTACATGTGGTAACAAAATAAACGTAGACAGCACCCTCTGTAAGCTATTAGTAGCAACATTTAAAAAATAAATGTCATTCTTTGCCAGCAAGTTAATGTGTTTTAAAAGTTTATGGGCTATAATTCTAATTATCAGTAATTTAAGTGTATTTAAAGTAATTACAGTTGAAAATAGTGTTAAACATTAAAGAAAAATATGGCTGTAAACTATATTCAGAGTGTTCTAAAGCTAAAAGGCAGAGAAAATTACGATGAATGGAGTTTTGCTGCGGAGAATTTGTTGGTGCTCGAAAACATGGTTGATTGTAAAACCAGAGATCGGCAAAGAAATCAAAGCTGCAGATGACGCAAAAACCAAGGCGAAGCTAATTTTGACTATCGATCCTGGATTGTACGTGCATATTAAGGAAACAACAACTTCCCAAAAATTATGGGCAAAATTGAGAACCATGTTTGTTGATACAGGTTTCTCTAGGAAAATAACCTTATTGCGACATTTAATCTCGCTGAGACAAGAAAACTGCGAATCAATGACTACGTATGCAACGCAGGTAGTCGAGACGAGTCATTGGCAGGTTTGCCAGAAAAATTTTCGCCCATGATAATGGCGATCGAAAACTCGGGCATAAGAATCACCGCAGACACAATAAAATCGAAGTAAATGGATATGGAGGTTTCAATTTCAAATGTCAACATGGATTCCAGTGGCGCTACATTCGCTGCGAAATGTATCAGAAATTAAAGACCAAACATGGCGGTACGTTTACGTCAAAAATGACAGGTGAAAAAACTGTGACATGTTATAAATGTAAACAAGCAGGACATTTTAGAAACCAGTGTCCAAAATTGCAGAAATAAAGCAATCAAACGCATTTAGTGTGGTATTCCTTAGCGTAGAATATAGTAAAAGCGAGTGGTACGTTAATTCCGGCGCAAGTGCACATATGACAGCCAACGAAGCCTGGATAAACAATTCAAAAAGCACACCAAGTTTATCCGAAATCACCGTAGCGAACGACATGAGAGTGCCAATTTTGTGTTCTGGAGACGTGCAGATATCGACTGATTGTAACTACGACATCACAGTTAAAAATGTACTATGCATGCCGAGCTTAACCACCAACTTATTGTCGGTAGGTGAACTCATAAAAAATGAAAACAAGGTGATATTTGATTCCAATCACTGTTATATTCGCAACAAAAACAATGAGTTGGTGGGCTACAGCAGAATTATGCAATGGAGTGTTCAAGCTAAATATAAAAGTAGCAGATTGTGTACTGGCAGCACCAGCAGTAGCAAGTGCACAACTTTAGCATAGGCGGTTATTTAACTAAACAATTAAACATTAACAGTAGTGATTTAAATAAAATTAAGAATGGTATTGTGGATGGATTGTCCTACCTAGCAACAAGGCACAGCAGTGACAAGGTGACGTTCAAATGTGTGACCTATTGCGAACGTAAACAAACAAGGTTGCCATTTTCGCATGTGGGACAGAGGAGTACAGACACACTACAGATAATACATGCCGATGTATGTGGTGCTATGGAAACACAATCCATCAATGGCAGTAAGTCTTTTTCTATTATTTGTAGACGACTACAGTCGCATGACTTTTTTGAGTGAATGAATTGAGAAGACAACTGCATGTACACAAGAGCAAAATGGTGTTTGTGAGAGAGCAAACAGAACTGTAGTTGAAAATGCAAGATGTCTACTATTTGACGCAAAGCTTGAAAAGAAATGGGCTGAAGCGGTAAATACAGCAGTATATCTCAAGAATCGATCGACAACTACAAGTTTAGTAAATAAAACACCATTTGAAATGTGGTACAGAATGAAATCAGACTTATACGTCATATACGTATGTTTGGAAGTACTGTAATGGTTCACATTCCCAAAGAAAAATTTTTAAAATGGGATAGGAAATCCGAGCAGTATATTCTTGTTGAATTTTCAGAAACTTCAAAAGGTTATAGTGTATATGACATCCGAAAAGATATTATCACTGTAAAGAGAGATGTTATAGTGATGGAAGAAAAAAATAAAACAATGGGAAACTATGAAAAAGACAATAATATCTGGATGCTAGATGAAGAAAATTTGAAAGAGAACCTATCAACCCATGACACAACCGAGACAAATTTGGAAAACAGAGATTCAGTAGGGGACTTTTCAGTTAGTGAATCTCTGCATGATTCGAGTTTAATTACTTCCCTATATACAGATCCCGATATTGAAAGTAATGATGACACCTTAACTAGATTAGAATTTGAAACAGATAATTTAAGTAGTCTGTTGCAACAACAAGTTTCATCAATTGAGGAAAACAAGGGATCCAGGAAAATCCCAGAACGGTATGGTTACAGTAACTTGAGTGTCTCCAGTCCTTGTATAGGACTTGAACATATTGTTTTCTCAGAAGCGCTGAATGGAGCAGAAGCTGAGCAGTGGAGAATGGCCATGTGAGGAGTTGAAATCGTTTGAAGAGAATGATGCATGGGAGATTGTTGATGTGCCGTGTAATGGATCGATTGTGAAATGTAAGTGGGTGTTAAATTAAAAACTTAATGTGGAAGATAAAGTGCGGAATCGTGCTCGACTTTTGGCAAAAGGTTTTACACAACAACGTAGCATTGACTATGAGAACACCTTTTCTCCTGTAATGAAACATTCCACATTGAAGATGTTATTTGCGCTTAGTGTGCAATGGGACATGGACATAACTCACCTGGATGTGACAACGGCTTTTTTGAATGGACATTTAAAAGATAATATTTACGTCGATTCTTAAAGGTTTTTTAAATAAAAGTAAGGGAAAGGTTTCAAGACTTAATAGAGGAATCGATGGATTAAAACAATCTTCTCTCGTTTGATATAAAAAAGTTAAAGATTTTTTGTGTAAATTAGGTTTTAAAATGAGTAAATTTGAGCCTTGTTTATTTACTAAAAATAGTGGTAATGTTAAAATTATTGTAACTGTGTATGTTGACGATTTTTTAATTTTCTCAAATTGTACTAAAGAAACTGAAAAACAAAAAACTGTATTAAGTTCTGAATTTAAATTAAAAGATTTATGGTATGAGAATTAATGTGAATAAGAAGTGTAATACAATAACAGTAGATCAACATGAATACATAGAACAATATGATGGATTATAGTACTATAGACACTCCTATTGAACATAAATTAAACATTGATTAATCAGAAAAAAGTGAAACACACATTCCTTATGACTATTTTGACTAGTCCTGATATATCATACGCTTTGAGTTATATTAGTCAGTTTAACAATGGTTATAATGAACATCATTTTAATTATGCTAAGCGTGTACTGAAATATTTAAATAAAAGAAAAAATTATTGTTTAAAGTATAGCAAAGAAAATGTGGAATTAAAAGGTTTGTTGATGCTGAGTGGGCTAGTGATAGTCTGGACAGAAAGTGATAGTCTGGACAGAAAGTCATATACTGGGTTCTGCTTTACTTTGAATGGTTCTGTGATTTCATGGCAGAGTAGAAAACAGAAGACTGTTTCCTCATCTAGTGCCGAGGCAGAATATGTTGCACTGTCTGAGGCATCTAGAGAAGCTGTTAATTCAAGAAACTTATTGTATGAAATTACTGCTAAATAATGTATTACTAAATTACAGTGCATTGAAATTGGCAACAAGTCATCAGTCACATAACAAGTCAAAGCATATTGATGTGAGGTTGAATTATGTTAGAGATGCAATTAAAAATAAATTAATTGAAATTGAATACACTTCAACTCAAGAAATGCCTGCTGACTTGCTTACCAAAGGTCTGTTGTCATCTATACATTATAAGTTCACTAAGATACTCAAAATTATAGATAAAAAATGGTTTAATTGTAGTAGAGTCTTGTTTATTTTGTTAAGTAGGGATATTGGTTTATTTTTTACATGTGGTATTAAAATATACGTAGACAGCGCCCTCTGTAAGCTATGTAAGCTGTAGCAACATTTAAAAAATAAATGTCATTCATTGCTAGCAAGTTAATGTGTTTTAAAACGGTAAGCACCTTTTTACAGTTTTTTTTTTTTTTATATTCGTGTACAAATAACACAGCGCCATCTAGCCCCAAACTAAGCAAAGCTTGTGCTATGGGTGCTATATAACTGATATACTACTTAAATACTTTTAAATACATACTTATTATACATAGAACACCCAGACCCGTAACAGATTATAATTTTAATGCGAAGCAATAGTTTTTTACAGTTGAATAAGGTCACCGAACTTAGTATTTCATATTCATTTCAACTTGATACGCATACCTGTTTCTAAGAAAATGCGTATCGACAGACGGGCAACAAAGTGATCCTATAAAGGTTCCGTTTCTTTACGGAACCCTAAAAAAAACTTTATTCCTCCCCGGGAATCAGGCACCTGCTTTATTTGCACGGCCGTGACTGATGTAACTCTGAGTGGTCATTTGTCAGACACCCTATATTGGAACAGCTGTAACAACTCACGACGCCGTTGTAAAGTGACACGTCATTTTTGTTGTAATGACTGTTTGAGGCCTAATTTTTTAAAATCATTGCAAAATGGGGATAAAAACAAACCAAAACTTAGACCAAAATCGTATTTCGTACAAAATCACAATTAACTTCTTAAACTTGCGTCAAGTCATAAAGAGGTAGGGCGATGCTTTAGAGGAAATAATAGAAAAAATTAATATGTTATAATATGAAAAGCGAGTAATTAAGCAATTTAAACTACGATATTTGCATGGTTGTATTCCAATTAGAATGTAGCCACTACAACTACAGGGACGAGTATCATGTTAGTCTCGCAGTGACGTGCGGTTCTGCATTTTTGTGAAACCTAATTGCATGAATCAGTCTACTAGTGCTGTTTGCTAGCTATTATTTAATATTCGTGGACAAATTCACACAGCGCCATCTAGCCCCAAACTAAGCAAAGCTTGTACTATGGGTGCTAGATAACTGATGTACGACTTAAATACTTTTTTAAATACATACTTATTATACATAGAACACCCAGACCCGTAACAGAAATTATAATTCATCATTTCAATTTCTGAACGGCCGGGAATCGAACCCACGAACCACTTGCGTGGCAGACCGTGGCAGAGAATGATGACAATTGAACCACTCAGGTCGTCAAAAAAGTTATTTGATAGTTTAGACTAGTAATCGCCTAAATAAAATAACAAGGCGCCGAGTGCCGACGTTCCTTTATATCTATGCCTTACGATATCAATACGCTGTTTTGAGTCAGGAGTGATGAACCACGGTATTGATGCAGGGTGCTGAGTATAACCTTTGCTTCCATTCTTCTTTATCAGTACACAACAAACTACTTTTGTGCAAACAAGTCCTAATGCCACTATGGACTTATGGTATTCAGCTATGGGAACTGTACCAAACAAAGCAGCACACAGATGATACAACGCTTTCAAAACAAAGTACTGAGGGACATTGTAAATGCGCCCTGGTATATTAGAAACAATGATCTTCACCGGGACCTCAATGTGGATCTTGTTGCAACTATAATTAAAAAACACGCCGAAGCCCATGAAAGAAGGCTTCATCATCATGTGAATGTCGAGGCTATCCAGCTCCTTGACAACACGAACATAGGGCGAAGACTAAAAAGGACAAAACCTTTTGAGTTAGTGTAGTGAATATTAGTGATAAGTAGTGCGATGAGTGCTTACTGCAAAGAACACATTAACAATGTGTCTTCTCCTTAAGACAATAAGAAAATGTGTTAATGGACACATTCTTATATTATTCTAACCTAGCAAATTATGTTAAATTTAAATTACTTATTAGTCTTTAGGCTAGATTGTAATTGCAATGCTCTACCTACTTGTCAGATAGGTAACTCACCTTAGTGAAAATAATTAAAAAAATTCTTTACTATCGCGTTTGCGTTTACGTGAAACTCAGTATGAAAAAATATATAGTGCCATCTAATGGTACGTAAATGAAGTTTTTTCTTTATACAAATTTCGACGTAGCGTAAACGCTATAGTAAAGTAAAATCAAAGAAAAACTTACACCCAGCCCCCAGAATGCGTATAATTTTTATGCTTGTCTGTGACTGCCGGTGGTGACCTGCACGTTTCATAGAGCCCACTTGATGGGAAGGAGTAACCTTAACATCTAGGATAGGATTTTTAATAACATAACACTGAGCTACATATGCACGTGTTGGATAAGCTCCAGGGATACGTCAAATATAGGTGCCTGAACCTGCCGGTATCAGAAAAGAGGCTCAAAAAGGGATTGGCATCGCTGAGTCCGATGCGAAGACCTCAAGGATGCCGAAGACCGGGCAAAGTGGAAAACAATGAGTAGGAAAACGGACCGTGGAAGAAGCCACGATAAGCGCTAGGACGATGATGATGATGATGACAACACTGAGCTACATTTATACATTAATTAAAATCACAATAGAAATCCTCTAGCCATTGTATCAAAACATTGATTGAGTACGTAAGGCACACCACGAATTAGTTAGCTACAATCCCTGCTCCATCTAATCCGCAGGCTTGTATAATAAGATCCGTTATGCAATACACCGACTCTATTGTCACCGTCCAATACAGGTAATCTCGTAGCTAGATGGCCTACGCATTCACGTTATAAATGCCTCACGTGTACCGCAAATCGGATTGGCTCCAAAGTGGCTGAGGATTACGTATTCCCTCTATCATATACTAGAGCTAAGCTAGGCTTAGGTCTTACGCCAATGCTATTACTAGTTTGGAATAGTTGAAAATAAACATAAACTTTTGAGTGCGGCATTGCGGGTTTTTCCGCAGTAGTATGTCAGTCATTGACAGTGCCGTATTTTCAAATGATTTTTTACATTATATTGTTACTATAGACGTCCCTATTATGCTAATATAATAAATTGCAGTGGCAGTGGTGACCACTTTTCAGCAGGTGGCCCGCTTGCCTGTTTGCCTACTGTATGAAATAAAAAATAAAAAATATATTTTACTCAAGTATTAAAAGAGCCCATTCCATCTATTATTCCGATTACGTAGCTATAGGTACGAATTTCAGCCACGAAATGGGATGAAAGGTATCACTTATTGAATTTGAGAATTACCTAATAAGAGATCGCGGTGTTATAAATAAAACAATGGAAAAGTTTCTGCCCATTTTCCAACCTACGCAGAATCTAGATCTTTTGTCTCGAAAACAAACGTTTGTAACGCCTTGTACGTCACCTACGAGTGTAAAGGTTGCTATCCTACTCTGCCAGACACCACATGGCCTAAAAAATATGTATTGTTTTAACTGCACTCCAAATGACTGGTCCAAACCCCTAAGTCCGCTATTGTACTGTAATATGCATTCAGTATGAATAAGTAAACAAATTTCATAAAACGTAACGGAAAATATGCTCAAAAGTTTGAACCCCACACATTATCCTCGCCTACCTCTTCCTCGCTAAGTGTCAGAACATAAAATTTTCAATTACTGCCTAGCGAGAACCTATGGTACTCTGCACGGCTGACCGTAATATTAACGACAAGCCACTGGAGTCGTTAATAATCGGTATAAAGTTGCTTCTAGTCTTTAGAATAAAATTTGCGCAGCACTCTACCGTGCGGAGTTGCGCGGTGACACAAAAATATTTTCCCTGGGTCTCTGCCGCTATGCGCTGCAATGCGTATTTCAGTTTATGTTAAGTTGAGCAAGAAGCTGCTTTATCAGTTTTTACAAAACTTCCTGTCTTTTTTTAATAGTACTAAGGTGGCAAACAAGCTAAGGGTTTGCCTCATGGTAAGCAGTCACCGCAGCCAATGGACGTATGCAATACCAGTGGCATCACCCGCGCGTTGGTGACCTCGTAAGAACTTTTTCACCCCTGTCTTGTCTAACTGAAATGTTACATACCTAATTTATTATTTATTCCAATAGAACTTTAAGAGTGAATGATACTATCTTAGACACCTATACAAACTACTGAAACCAAATGAAAATTTGAAGTCTACATAAACTGTGAAAATTTGAAAAAAAAAACGAATTATTGCAATCTAAGACTGAGTTTCATAGTGTTAGGGATATTTATTCGGTGGCGCGGATAACGGCTTACATTACGTAAATTATTAGCATTGATTGGCCATTGGATAAGAAGAACATTGCGCACAGACATGCGCTGATTGACTAAACATTCAACAACACAAATGAGCTTTGTCTAACTCTGAAATGGATAGTTTTACCATAGCCTACGATCGCAATCAACACCGTTCTATAGTCGGTCTACCCACTAATCGATAGAACATCCATGAGCGGAAGGGGTTGCACATAGCCAAATGCCCTTACACCTGCAAACATTTGCTAACAAATCATTTTTTTGTTGCTTAGGGAGGCATACGGACGGTCGGTCCACCTAATGGAAAGCGGTCACCGTCGTTCAGAACATCTGCAAACTATGTAGAGCGGATGGGGTGCCGGTCTTCGGAAGTCGCCAGAAGAGGACACCCGTGAGCAGAAGGGTTTGATGCAATTCCGCCACTAACCACACAACCAAATTCACGTACGCCTTATTAGTATTTGGACATAACAAGTATTTTTAGAAACATTCACTAACAAGTCGCTAGAGGCGAAATTCCTTGAACGAAAGACGTTGATGCAATTCCGCCACTTATCTTACAGCCAAATGTCCGCACACCTGCATAAGGACATCACAGGTATTTTAAGAAACACTTGCTAATTCTCGACTCCGCCAAGCTCGCTAATTCAAAGGAATTATGCCGACGTCGGCGAAAGTAATTACGTAATAGACTTCTTAGAAACGCAAGGTGAACGTTTCCAGAAGCTAATGGTTCGGAAAAGCGAGTGGGGTACGCTTGGAATAAATGACGGTTACGTTTACTGGGGTGATTTTGAAGCAAACTCTCCTTTGGTAAACGAAAACATTTTCGGCGGCACCTGGTGCTATGTGATGATGAGGACTATTTTTTTTTATGTCGTACGGCGGGCAAACAGGCAAGCAAGGCACGAGGTATCGATAATGAGTTGACCACGCCAGCTTGTCACGTTGCTCTAGCAGCAAAAAGCAAAATGCTAATCCGGTGCCAAAGTCACGGTTCCCTAAATCTCTACCTCATGGAGCACTGGAAACCTTTCTCACTGGCAGGAACACAATACTATTTAAAATTGTATTGTTTGGCAGCAATTTTCTGTACGGTGGAGGTAGTTCCTTGGTCGGGCGGCATAAATACGAAAGGGATACTCCGCTATTACTTACCTCTTTTAAAATCGTCTCGTTATTGTGGTGCGTATGCCAATTGCTTATTGAGAAAGACATCCGCAGATAAGGACTTCCACTCTCTATATGTTCACATTATGAAAGTGGACGTAAATATTGTATCATATTTATGATTGTGCTTGTAGATAAAATATTCCGTCAATGTAGGATAACACGCCAATATTGAGGCGCAAGCTACTTAAAATCTTGTTAGGAAATTATTTTAATCAACCCTTGTTAGTGAATGTTGGCGGATTTCATGAGCATCCTATAACATCTGCGTAAACTTTATCACGATCGTATTCTTTGTCGTATATTGTTAATTATATTACGTAAATTATTTAATACTAAGTGCTGAAGAACAGATGGCCGATGGGGCAGTGAAGTTCTCGAGTGGCGACCACGTACCGGAAGACGCAGTGTGGGGAGGCCTCCTACAAGGTGGACCGACGACCTGGTAAGGATCCAACCAGCTGGATGCGAAGGGCATAGATCCAGCCTTTGTGGAGATCTCTATGGGAGGCTTATGCAAAGCAGTGGGTGTCTTTCGGCTGTATTTGATGCATCTAAGCTTCCTATTTTTATTTGTTGTGTATAGGTAGACGTACATTTTATACGTAAGTATAGAGATTAATTAAAAAAACATTGATTTTCATAATTAAAAAAACATTAATAATGTTGAAATTATTTGATACTTGTCTTTAATATTTTTTCTGGCCATACAAATTGCTAATATAGAAGAATTTTAGTATCGAATTAATTATTCTAATCGTCTATAACAACTTCTGGTAGTCAGGAAGTCATCAAGACCCTTTCGAATTCTATTGTCTAACTTCAAAATGCTACTTGGAAGTCACCATTTTACAGGCTGGAATTAGGACTTTTCTTTTATACTTTTCCACCATATTCAAAATTAGTGATGTACACCGTAGTGACTCTTATAGTAAATAGTATAAACAGTTAATATTATATTTCAATGGTAACGTCTACGTCTTGCGCAGACGGCAAATTACGTGCGTATGAAATATCTAGACATGCCGCTCCCGCCAGGCATGGGAGGGAGAGCCGGCTTAAGAAGCAATGGCTTGACGTCGTTAGGGACTCACCACCCACACGACAGGAACAAACTCACCACCAATGATGCCTAAGATGGGCCTAGTGGTCTAAAAGAAGTAATAAGGTGGTCTTTGGCTTTGTTTCGTAGAATTACTCTAACAAAATTATTAGGAAGATGTCATTTATTTTTAAAAAGTTGAAGAACATCCATAAAGAAAAAAAAAATCGAGTAAAGGAAATGTATACATCATCAGTAGATGTATTAGACTTTATTTATGTCGACCTATAGAAGAATGATGTAAAATTTTCTAAGAGGGAAATTCCACTACCGATAACACGGCATGGCGACCCTACAAAGTACACCGGCACAGGTGGTGACCCTATTGTCAGCGCTGCCCTTTGTCTCCATACAAAAGGGCGCCGTAAAATAAAGTCTAAAAATCAGAGCTCGTTTAATTAAAACAACCCTTCTGTTCTATTCTTTGTCTACCGCCATTATAATGTTTATTATTATTAGAATTATTATTACATTGTCCGAAGCCTTCTTGTCAGGGTACGGTTCCAATATTGTTGGGCATCATCCATTTTTGGAGAGCCATTTGAGATTAATCAATATTTTTTGTGATAATAAAATTATTTAAAACGTATTTGTTCAATTTTTATAAATCGTTGTGTTAATTTATTTATTGAGGAAACTCGGATATATCAAGTACCTACGCGAACCAGAGCAATCCGCACTAAAATTGATTGGTACATTGGAGCCAGAGGGAATTCAGTACGGCCATTAAGTAATTAGGGATATATCTTCTGGATTTTAAATCCGGTTTACGACTCACTAATTTTTGCAACATTGGAAGCTAAAGTAATTGATCGGCTGATTTCACTAGGAATGGACACTTGTCCTGTACACGGCATGGGTACGTTTACCAGCATAATATGTATTAATTAGATTTTTTCAATAAACTTATTTGTATTTTTAATTTGTATTTAATTCGCGGGTGGTAAATATAATTCCGTTTTAATGCTTTCTGCTGTGCTCCACACCGCTGCCAGTGTGGCGTTGCTGTTGGTCGGCTCGGTCACCACGGCTTATCATGTGTCAGGAGTGCTGGACGATTTCCCCGCCACTCTAGCCTCAACTATATCATTCGTCGAGCCTTTACTAGCGCCAAATGTGGGGCCGTATTAGAACCTAGTGGCCTCATGCGCGACGACGGCAAAAGGCCCGATGGAATGACCCTGGTTCCGTGGAAGTTGGAAGGCCTTTGGTGTGAGACGCTAATTACATTGACACCCTTGCGCCTTCACACCTTTCTAGAACACAGGATAGGGCTGGAGCGGCGGCGAAATACGCTAAAGCCCTCAAAAGGCTCAAATATTGTATTCTCGACAGTGGTTATTTATTTGAGCCTTTTGGGGTAGAAACACTGGGTCCGTGGGGACTGGGAGCTCATAGAATTTTTAAAGATGTCTCAGCATGACTCGTCAAAGCAATTGTGACCAAAATGCTGGCTTTTATTTAGCACAGCGTTTGAGCCTTGCCATTCAACATGGCAATGCCGACAGCATTTTGGGCACCTTGCCTAGTGGCAGCGGTTTATTAGATTAGTTTCTAAATTATTTTTAGTTTAAGATAAATTTTGTCTTAGATTAACCTAGTTTTAGTTAGTTAAGTTTAGTATAAAATTGGTATAGATGTTAATATAAAGGCTCACCTTTATAAAAATGGATAATATATTGTTTATATAAGTTTAATTTAGATTTAGAAATGTAACATGTTCTATGAAAGTATTATGAGTATTGTGATTCAAATTATCCAATATTCCAATCAAAATGGAACTAAATCTTGTCGAAGTCTTCATAGCATTACGTTGAGGCTGGTTCGGTTTGGTTCAACGTCATGAAAATGAAAATGAAAATAAAAATAAAATTGAAAACGAAAATAAAAATGAAATTGAAAATGTAAAAGTATTTGTTGAATTAGGATTACGTTAATTAATCTCTTTTCAAAAGTCAAAAATCTCGTTACATGGCCCTACTTAGTTTTATTTGTAAATTTATAATTATTTTCGATGTGTATTTGGGCCAAATAAAGATTTAATCTGTGCCTATGTTAATATAGTTAAATATAATTTAACATCAATTCAAGGACATTTCGACCAGGTTCCATCCCCTTCTAAACGCTAACGCTAATTCGCAAGAGAGCTGGATAACGAATCCGCTAATTTACTAATGAAGCGATCGAATTGTAATTGGCAATTCCAATCGCAGTTTGACAAGTTTTTGTTATTCTGCTACTGTTACTAATGCCTTGATTGAATAGTAATCGGATTGCAATCGCAGCTCAATGGCAGATTTACGCATTTTTTTAGGTTCATCTACAATTAACTACCTGCTTTCAAATTACATTTCGATCGAACATTAGCGAACTCGAGACCTTGTCATTTCGTTTAAATCGACAAGATTCCATCAGCGACCGCTAATTCTTTTTCTTTTTATAACAAACAAATCAGGCATTTGACCGCCATCTCACCTGTTGGTAAGTGACGATGCGGCCGAAGATGAAGCAAGCCCGTCTTGGAACAGCCTATTCACTCTAGCCTTGAAGGCATCCAGATTATATTGATCAGGGAACACACTCGCAGGCAACGCGTTCCATTCCTTAGCCGTACGCATTATAAAGGTCGAGCCAAAGCGACTCGTGCGGGTAGCTGGAAGATCCACAACATAAGGATGAAGCTCCATGAAGTTCCATCCCAATCTGAAAGCGAGCGCTAATTCGCAAGTGAGCTGCCATTTTATTTACTTCGCTGTCGCTGTGTTTGCATTTTCTATACTTCCTTATTGTTCCGTCCTATTTTTATTTCGGGCGGATTATTCCTGGAAATAGAAAAAAAAACCCTTTCAAGCGATTTAGTTAAAAGTGGTGAACACCTATATAAATTAAGACAGCTTAAGTTTGTCGTACCTTGCTCGTTTGTGACTGAAGCTGGATTAATACTCGCTCTCTACTATATTATTTGTGTTAACAATGCATCCGAGTCGATTTTCGAGAAAATTCAGAACCATAGTTCGACAGTTTAATTCTTCCTTCCTTTCTTCGTTGGATCAGCGATCCGACGTGGATCTTGGCCTCTGACATAAGAATTCGCCATTGGTCCCTACCTGTAATTTAATTCTAGTCAGTGTAATTTTGTGATCAACTGACTTCAAACGTTGTAGGTCAAAGCCTAATCACAGCTGAAGTCACAATGTATATTTTGTTTCCTTTTTTTAATCGTACATATAACTTGTCCAAAAGGGACGGTTATAAATTGTCAAATACCCCTACATAACCACTGCAATTGTAAAATTTGGTGGCCTTGGTCAATGATAAATGTGATGCTTAAGCCTTTTAAGCACCTTTTTGTAGCTTTTTTATCACAATTAGATATTTGTATGGAGTTGTGATAGAGTGACAGTGTATTTTCTCTATAGGTCGGGGCTCTATCTATGCTTTTCGTCCAAAATCTTTGTTGTATGTTGACACTTTAGACCACTTTCTATCAGGTGGTCCGCATGCCATTTTGTCTGCCGTATTTCAAAAAATGATAGTTTTCTCACAAATGACAGCTCTACTTTTTAACTTTATAGTTTTAAATTTGATTTTACACTAAGTTTCTACTATTTACAAAGTGTAGGTATAGCCTGAATATGCCGGCGATGGGATATACGTACATAAAATCGACCAAACCAGTCTTACGGAGCGACGAGTGCATTTTATTTCCGTCACTAAAGCGTGAATACGCCATTTTATTCTGCGTAAAATTGAAAGACACGTTCGACGTTTGACGTCGCCATCAGTGGCGAATAGAAACCCATTTCGAGCAAGATTTTTAAATAAGGTATTTCATATTTACTTTTCAATTTTATAAAATGAACAATTAACCTTCAAAATTGGTATTAAACTATTTGATTCCTTATGGTTACTGCTCATGGAGTTCATGATACCGATCTGCAACCCACCTATCAAGCGTGAAGATTTCGCAAAACCCTCAAGTTATGTGAAGTAGGCTAACTTTTGGAATGATGATGACATTATGACACTTGCGTATACAGTCCAAGTTCTTAAATAAGGATTGTTTTTACCACCACCGTTCAAACATACGCTGATTCGAGAACGAGAAAAAATACAAATTAAAGCAAAGTAAATGAAATCAAAACATGCTTATAATTTCTTCCTGTTAAAAAAAATCATATCCTCAGAAAATAACAGTTACGCAAAGTTACTGTATCTGACAATAAGAGACAGGAACACCAAATCACGATAACGCGATTGAACTTGTAACGTAACTTTGACCTTGACGAAACACAATCACGATCACAAACGACCTCACCGCTTCCAACTGACACCGAATTATAAATTCCCCATCGCTCAATTAGCTTTCACGTTCTATTTCGGTTGCGCCCACACTAATGCGTCCCTCGTCGATAATTATTCAGAAAAATGGCTAACACACATTAACAGCACCTTTACGTGAATAAATTTAATTTGGAACGCAACTCCCGGGGGCTCAGGGTACGCGTTAACGGTTTTTGGGGCGTGTGCTGCGTCATAACGTGTATGGTGCCTCAGTACGATTGGGAATAAGGTAATTTTGGATGCCCGTCCATTAGATTGGACCTTTCGCTCCTCTGTTGTTGTTGATATTTATGATTTTTAATATTGTGTGGTCTTTTAGAAACGAAGGAAATTCTATTTCTGGCCGTTATTCTAAATATTGACCATGTGAAGTCCGTTAGACTAGAATTATACACACTTCGACTAGGTGTCGTAAAGCGCGAGTTAATGTCTAAACCACAAAATATTTTTGACACTGAGATCTCCAACCCGTTTGCCAAGCGTGGAGGCTATGGAAAAGCCATCCACGGATGTGGAGAAGGCTCAAGTCCAGCAGCGGATTGTTATGGACTGTTCACGTGTGATATGTATATTATACAGTGGAAAAAATTGTGGGCTTGTATGTTAGGGATAATCTCCGAAACGTGGAGCTGATTTCAGTCACAGTATACAAAACAATCAGTAGGTCATCTTCATAGAAACGGCTTTAATGTGCCTTTCACTTTCGCCTTTTAATTTAGTTATTCGTATACCATTAAATACGAGTATTTTAGACGGTGTTTTAGCCGGTAGGAGAACGCCTATTCGCCAGAGCCTCTCCGTCTGTCAGCACCAAGGCCTCCCAGGAATCTAACCACATGACCTCATTAATATGACACAAAGTAACCATGTCGAGATAAGGATTCAAGTGATCGCGACTGAAAATTAAAGATAAATTCTATTAGATATGTACGGCCGGTCATAAAAGTGGTACCAAAATGTGGCTTAGGGTGAGCCTAGGATATTACTGCAAGAGTAAATCATACATAGACATGATAGACATTGATTTATTGATAAAATAATTTACAGGTCATTAAATTAATTGCGCTTATACTAATTCCTTCAAATTAACAATCGTGATCGTATCTAATCCAATGTTAACAAATGTCATAAAAATAATTATAGCAATCCATCAATAATTAAATAAAGTAAAGGTTATTAAACAATAACCTGTGATGAGAATTAATGATATTTATATTCATTTCATAAATTAGTGCAGTCCGTAGTCCAACAACATTGACAATGACTGCTACTAGCGAGGTAAGGCTAGTTGTAGGTTAGTCAGTAGTTAGCATAGTTGAAAGGTAATTCCCAAAATTGAATTCTATTAGTTTATAAATTTACATTTCTTGGTTTTTCTCGATCCCCTGATTGCAGCTACCGTTACTGACCTGTTGGACTATATATATGTCGCAGCCATATGGTTAAATTAGCCGGTTAACTAAACGGCTAGCTTTTTATCAATAATTTAGTTGAAAATTTGCCAGTTTCATAAGATTTTAAAGTGATGTTGAAAGAACGATATTGCCTCGAGTTTACGCAGCTCTTCCACACATTGTTTCAATGCTAACCTACCCACAATAACTTTAAAGTATAATAATAGTTTGCATTAGGTTTCTATTCGGTTAGTTTAGGTTAGCATTATGACAATGAAAGGAAGAGCTCCGTAAACTCGAGGCAATATGGTTCATTTGACTTTACTTTCAAAGTTAATGAACTTTGCCAATTTTCAATTAAATAACTGCTTTAATATCTAGCCGTTTAATTAACCGGCTAATTTAACCATTTGGCTGCGACATATATATAACGACAGGCGGGTGAAAGAAGTTAGTGCCAAGATGACAAGTGACAGGACTTAATGCTAGAAGGAAACCTATGTATGAAAACTTGAATAATTTCAAAACAGTATAAAACAAATATTATATCAATTAACAATAAACACGGTATTATCCCTTACCGTAAGAGCACCGGTTAATGTTCAACTAATGTAAATGATTGAAGTAGTTTACTTTGTCTTAAATCACGCAATGTCAAACCGAAATTCATTAGGCGTGACTGGCCTAAGTCTCTAAAGTTCGTAGAAATCGAAACCCTTTTCAATTACTTTTTATATCTAGTTACAGTTAGTTAACGAAAATGTCCTTCTAACTAGATTTAATTATAAGGCTGTAATTTTTAAAAAAGCTCTATGAAAATACGTTTTCATAATATGACCGTCAAAACTAGATACATAATTGAATTCATTATATACTAGAAGGTGTGCGGCTGCGGTATTTTGTTTTAAAATCGAATAAAACCCGAATTAATCACCGTATTATAATCATCATCCGAGCAGTCAATCCCGTTTTATGCCAGAGTCCGCTCCTTTCCTGCTCTTTGTTCTCCACTTTGCCCGATCTTCAGCATCCTCATATCTTAAGACGATAGCTCTCACATTCGACTCGACGATGTTACTGCATCGCTTGTTTGGTCTCCCGCGGTATCTCATACCAGATACCGATAAGTTTAGGCACCTATTTAAAATGTATCCCTGGAGCATAAGCAAAACGTGACCAAACCAACGCAGGCAAGCCTCTTCAACTCAATTCTCGATACCATAATTAAAATCAGGATTTAAAGAACAATGGTGAGGATTTCTTTTTTTGAAAATAATATCATCAGAATGTGTTCTATCGTCTTGGATTTACATACATTAATAGAAATTTCTCGATTTTTACGAAACACTCAAAACGATGCAAAATATAGTATGATTCTTTTTACAAGCTTAAGCAGTTCCACTTATTATGACTGACGCGTTCTGTTATATCTATTTAAATTTCTAATTATTTTATTTTAATAGAACATTTATTATTTATGAGTCAATATCTACAAACAAAACAAGTTTTCCATATTATATATAGTTTTCTTTTCCGAATTAATATCAAGAATCAGCCAGAAACCAGACACAAGATGTCTAACAATAATTTATTCGATACAATTTAGTAATTATTTATCAATTACATCACAGAAATAAGTTTAGTTGCTAGATAGCAACTCATTGTAGTCATATCTCGTACATAACAAAAAAATAATTGATCCAATTTATTATTTCTTCATAAATCACCATTTATTATAACAGAAATAAGGTGGCAACTACTCAGACATATTTCTCTTAAATACATGTACTAATGAGCGACGTTGTTATTATGAAATACAACATGATTATATTCAAGACAAACATTAGAGCTCCGACAGTGACGAGTGTTCTCAGATTTGGATACATCTGAATTATTATAATACAAGAACCATAATACATTATGACACAAAGACTGTAATCAACTAGGGTAGGTATCGTCAGAAGTTTCTTTGTGAATATTTCGTAGCAGATTCGTAGCTCTTGACGTAGACGCGTAGACTTTCGTAGAGCTATTACGTCTCAAGGTAATTCAATTATTTTCGTCAATGATTTTTATCTTAGTCATTTCGAAGTCTGCCAATTTGAATAAAGTCTGAACAAATGTAGGTATAATAATATACTCTGTTGTTTCTTCATATTATTTTATTAGTAACTAGATTTTACCACAGACTGCGTACGTGTTTTGCTTCATTTTAGTTCTCTGATATTATAATAAATCAAATAAAATATTTGATAAGGAGACCTCCTTCATCAAATATTGTTATGTATATATTTTTAACACCTACTATTATTGGAATGAGTAACTATGTTACGCTGCAAGACTAAATAAATTATCCAATGAAAAAGAAATCATAACAAGCTTTTATTGTGCGTTATAGTACCTTCTCATCAAGACCATTCTTAAAAGCCCAAACACGATGGGGTCTTATTGCGTTCATTACTTCCTATGACCACCTTTCAACTCCATCATCAGACCAGCTCCAAGGTACCATATTAACGCGTTCTCATGCAAGTTACATAGGTATACCAAATTTCAGCTCAATCGGATACTAACCAATGGTCGAAACACATCACAGCCCATTACAGTCCACTGCAGGACTAAGGGCCTCTCCCACGAAAGGGGAGGTTTTTGCCAAAATCTCCACGCTTGGCAGGCGGGTTGGATATCGCAGTATTATAAATATAACAATGGAAAACGCTGCTGCCCATTTTCCCAGCCTACGGAGACTCTTAGATCTTTTACCTCGAAAACATTAGTCGCCTTGTACGACACCCGCGGGTGTAAGGGCTTGGTGCTATTCTACTCTGCCGGACACCACACGGCCAATGGTCGAAAAATTGTTTGCAAATTTTGACGGACAACTTACATACATACGAACAGTGCAAGTTAAATACAAGCTTGTAAAAAACCTTTGTAAAAAGAATTAAGAATTTACATAGAGGCATTTACAAACCATAGAAACGAATGTACTAACCTATGCTAACTATTTCTAAGCCTGGCGTTCATATCTCGCAACTAACTCCATTCCAAATTCAGGACACAGCCTGACACCTCTACAAATACAACTGTTTAACAATATACTAAGAGGAGTTAGCAAACAAGCTTGCTACGCAACGTTGCTAGTTAGTTCAGAGCAAATTGAATAGATGGCGCTGTGTTAACTTTTGTTCGTTTTCAGGGGCGGACGATGAGAACTCATGCAATATTGAGTACTAGTGGACCGGGCGCGACTTTGTTCACGTACACCTTTTTTACTTCTGCGTACTCTTTTTTTTCTTGCGTATAAACTTTCCTTTTGAGTCACTCTATCTTCTGTAGAAAACTCCATTAAAATCTGTTAGGTAGTTTAAAAGGTCTAAGCGTATATAAATACAGAAGGCGGGAAGCGACTTTGTTTGATACTATGTGTAGATGTAGTCTTGACTTACCTATAAGATTTTCTATCTATTTAGATCCTATTAATTCTACGAAACCAAAGTTTGTAAAGATGGATATGTGTTTGTTACTTTTTCACACAAAAGCTACAGAACTGATTTTGGTGAAATTTTGCAGTAATATTTTTTTTAGCAGCCCTCCTTATTCAAAGCTGTAACATCTACGATTTAATTTAACAAATAAGCAGAACCGCGTGCGTTGTCACTGTAAGGTCTAAGATGAAATGCCTCATGCCTGTAGTTGGGTTGGCATCCTTACCTTGAAACTGAAACACAGTAATTTTACACTGTAATTAAATTGATATAGAAATAGATATTGGTGTCTACAGACCCAGGCCCACTAAGGATATAGTGAGTCTGCGTCTCATGATAAATTGTAACATGAATATTACTTATCCCCATACCGAATGTAGTAAGTTGCTTTTATTCTACGCAGTGACAAACTATTTTTATTCTACGCCGATGATGAACCCACCTGATAATACGCGGTAATAGTCGCCAATAACATCTACGATTCATGGATTTAGGTTGCAGGCAACAAAAACGCAGAACCGCCGATGCGTTGTCACTGTGAGGACTAAGATGAAATGCTACTTCAGCCTTCATACCAGTACACTACAATGCAATCATTAATTATTAACTGGTTTACCTCAATTTTTCACCTGGTACAATCAGCTGCAGAGAGAATTAACCCCCCTACTATATATTGTACATGTATGCCATTTATGTCTATTGTAGCCGACTGTTCCATATTTTGATCACATTAGACTAGCATGTTATAACATAAATAAATAATAATCATCTTGGCGAGGGCCCGGGGTCCGCCTTGACCATGATCCAGGATTCGGCAGGTCAGGTAGTTACAGTGGAGCGACTGCCATCTGACCTCCATGACCCTGCTACCTGGGGAACCTGACCAGATTGGATCATGGTTACACATCCAGTCGCCTGAATGTGCAGGTTTCATCACGATGTTTTCCCTCACCGTAAGAGCATCGGTTAGTATTTAACTATGTACATAACTCAGAAAACAGTCATTAGTACATTGCCGGAGCAGGATTCGAACCCGGGACCTCTGGCTTACGAGTTGCATACTCTAACCGCTCGGCCACCGACGCTCTTCTGACATCAATCATACAAGTAAACATTTCTTTGAAATGTCTTATTATTGCTTGACAAAGAAAGGCACCAAATGTTTGTTTATAATGTTTTTTATTACTGCTGGCTGTCTACGATGCCCTATTGTATACTGTAATATTCTACTCTGCCGTAGGTAGTATGTAGCGTGTGGTGTATCCCATGCTTGACATTAACAGCCAATAACAGTCCACTGCTAAACTTGGGCCTCCTCCACAGCTGTGGAGGGCTTTGCCATAATTTCCATGTGGGCAGGCGGGTTGGAATCTCAGTATCCAATACATACGTCAGAATATGCGGTTGCCCATTTTCTCGGAAATAAGAAAGTCTAAGGCTATGCGACATATATTAGTCACCTTTTACGACATTAGGCATTACACACCGTAGGCATCACATTCTCAGCAACAAAAAATCGGTACCGATACGTCTCGAACTTTGCTACTATTTTACTATTCCATGGTGCTCCCCGTTTTCACTTTGGTTCTTGGTCTACCGCATCCGAATCTATGATTTGACGTCACCATACTAAGAATTAAATATCATTTATTTCAAGTTTCACAGACTCATATTCTAATTACATTTCATTAATAATTATAGTTTATAATAATAAATACATTCAGCATTACAACGTCACTTTAGAACTAATTCATGTCATAATCATAAAACAAAAATAAAACATAGGTATATATGTCAGATAAACTTATACAAATGTCAGCCTTTAAATAATATGTATTGCATGTCAAAAATATTGAGATCAATTTATGTATAAGTAGGTACAGAATCAGTAACAATGTCAAAATAAAATCAAATTATGGATATGAAAATGTCAGAATTAATTTAAAACTGCAATGTACCTAATTGATAGGCTTGAACTAATCCATTGCTAGGTCGGTTTATATAATATTTTACAACTATGACAGTCCACCGTGGATCTTGTATTAGTAGATATATGTTCAACGCGTCAAGAGGGTACTTACTTTTTTTTTTTTAATCTTTGACAAATTCACACAGCGCCATCTAGCCCCAAAGTAAGCAAAGCTTGTGTTATGGGTGCTAGGTAACTGATAAACTACTTATATACTTTTTAAATACATACTAATTATACATAGAACACCCAGACCCGTAACATAAATTAAAATTCATCATTTCAATTTCTGCCCGGCCGGGAATCGAACCCGTGACCTCTTGCGTGGCAGACCGGCATGTTGACTATTGAACCACTCAGGTCGTCACGCTCACTTACGCTCTTTTACTTTTTGTTTAATACATGCTTACTAATTAATTTGTAGAAGGAAAACCTTGCAGGGTTTATCTGACGCCATGGAATAGTTTTTCTTTTTTTATACCACTAGGGTGGCAAATATGCTTATGGCCTGCCTGATGGTAAGCAGTCACCGTAGCTTATGTACGTTTGCAAGACAAGGGGTATCACCCACGTGTCTTGAAATATTTTTAACGGTATATTTTTAATTGTTTTGCATTAATTGAGTACATCAAGTAGCCGGCTTAAAACTTTAATTTTAGTTAATATAAGGTTTTCGTTGTTTTTGTTCATCAGAACAAAATATATATTTACAATTTAAACAAAATAATTTAAAATAAATTTATTCACACATTATATCAACTAACATAAAACAAATATGTACAATAAAAATGAAAAGAAATTAACTAATATAAAATATGTAAAAAATTTATGCCGTGTGGAAGCGTACCCAAGATGCTGGCAGTATCACCTCTCTGAATAGCAATGCTTATTCTTTGTGCGATAATTTAAAATAGTTTTAATTGTAAATAAATATTTTGTTATACTCATTTACTCATTTATAAGTTAGCAGGTATGAGATAGATCGACATTCTGGATTATATGATCATTTTAGATACAAGATACTTAGCACTCCCATTAATAGTCCGAAGGAAAACCGATATCCTTTCTTTTCATGTAATTCGTATTATTTACTTCCGTAAGATTTGAGAACTTTATGTTTTCAAAAAGGTTTTATTTTACAGAAATTCCAACCTAGATGTATAGCCATAGAAGATGTCTTTGTTTAGCGAGACGCGTTATATTTAAAATATCTGTAATATTCAATTGAATCTATCGCGCCATCATACCGGTATTCCCGAATTAAATTGACCGGCAATGAATATTGACAGAAATCCTATTATCATTACGATTGCCTAACAATAAAATGTTTTACCAAAATTCGGACGGCAATTAATTCCGGAAGCCGGTCATAACTGGATTCAACTGGTTATAACTCATTCGGATACAGATAAGCGACTAATTTGATAGAGATTAGCGATGTAGCGTTTTGTGGTGTGGAATAAACTAGCGCTCGTGATTTATTCGCTTTTCGGGTACATTATAGTGGCTATAATTAACTTTCTGGTATTTACGTTGATGAAGTACAGTTTCCGGGATTATAATAATTATGGTGGACCTGTTATTGTTTTGAAATTTGGAATTTAATTGAAGCCCTTTGTGTTATTCGGCTTGATGAAGTGGCTTTGTTTTAGATCTGCAATATCCAGTGGCATATGTTTTTATCTGAATCTATTGAAAAGTATGTCAAATATTGCTACCACCTTACAAATAATTCCTTTGTTTTTTATTTAATTACTTTTCACATATCTCCATGTCGTACGTAATAAAATCTTGCAAGCATAATTTCACGCAATTCCCGACTTTCGTTTTAGTAACAATGCAATATTATGATACAATCGAGTTGATCTGATGATAGAGACCGGAGATGGTCATAGGAGCTTTTAAACTACACACGATAAGACCATCGAGTTTGGGCCCGTTTGATTAGTCTTAACAAGTGCTCTGTCTGATCATAGACAACATCATGGAAAAAATATTTTTCATTTGAGAACTTGTTTTTAGTTCGCACAGAACTGGAACAAAACTGATATCTGCCTACTCCTCACACTTTTAGTGTAAAGAGCTATGATGTTAAAAGTATAGGTATGTACGAAATATATATCTATATTTTAAAATTTCGTTTAATTTAGCCTATTGCCTCTCATTTAACTCACTCGAGCGCCATCTAACTAAAATGAAGGTGCAAAAAATGACATTAATAATGATGAAGATTCTCCTGATAGTGGCCCAAGACCTGATAGTGGCACCGGGGTATCTTTTAACCCTCGCCGTTAGTATGGCGCGTGTATTTATGTATCTGTCCCTGACATTGTACTTTCCGAACGGATGTTCCAATTTCGATATCGATTTCTTTATTTGAAAAGATTAATCCAGATAGTTCTTAGCTTAGATTCAGTAAAATCAGTTTAGTAGTATGGGAAATAAATAAAAAATATCTTGGAGTTAATGTTCCGGTTGTGCTCTCGAGCGCGAGAGCCCTGGGTCCGCCTTGACCTTGAGCCAGGGTTTGGCGATCAGATAATTACAGTGGAACGACTATCTGACCTCCGTGACCTTACTACCAGGGGAACCTGAGCATATTGGATCATGGTTACAAATTCAGTTGCCTGAATTTGCAGGTTTCATCCCTTACAGTAAGAGCATAAGTTAAAATTCAACTAATGTACATAACTCAGGAAAGAGTCATTGGCAGCGGGATTCGAACCCGGTATCTCTCGATTACGAGTCGGATCGTTAAACAATAGTGATTTTGTTAGGCTATTCAAAAATATGTCGGTTAGTTTATCCTAACACAGTCGTCAATACATATACACAAAACATACATTATACGATACGTTATGGATTCTTTTATCACTGGTTCCTTTTTAAATCTTTGAATGTACATATCGTATCACGAGTTTGTGTAAAAAAGGTCATTTATTTATTTATTTATTTCCCAGTTTTTCGGCGATAACAGACGTCAAAGTGTAACAAACCCGTTTCTCGGTGATATTTTTAAAACTTTGAGCGATCTTAATCAGTCTAAGTTACAGTGGCAATGTATAAAACGAGCACAAGACCCACAGTGCTATTCACAAAGACGAATGGGCTGGAGCATTCAGCTATTTGTGTCGATAAATCTATCTGGAAACTATGTGGGCACTATAAATTCAGCTCGGTTGTAGCCATATTTTTAGACTGAAATCGGGTGGATGCTTTTTGTGCAATGCAAGCAGTTCATAGGTTAGATTTGATTAAAATTTGCCGGTGAATTGGGTGGATTGTGAACGCTTGAAGGTGATTTCAATATTGTTGTATTGTAGTGTTTCCTTTGGACTATGACATGGATCGTTCAAGAGGTATATTAGGGCTCTCCTTAGTGGTGGGCTACGCATTGGCAGCGCCCCTGGTGTTGCTGATGTCCATAGGCGGAGGTAACCACTGTCTATCAGGCGGCCCGCATGCCTGTTTGTCTGCCGTATTATATAAACATCAAAATTGACGGTACTGGCCTAATGGCAGCGTGCTTACGAGACCGATAACCAAGGCTAAGCAAGTCCGGGAACTGGGTGGGTGACCGTTTCGTACTTTTAGGCTAGCCAAACTTCAGTACCGCAACGAGCTCGCCACTCATTAGCTGTGCCTTCCTAAACCGCTGGCGAAAAGAGGTTGATCACGGTATTCCGTTGGGTCCCCGAGACTACTTGTAAAGCCTTGGAAACCGATTATCAATCTGTGAACGTGTAACATCGTAAGGATACTGATGTGCCGGTGGTCAAGCCGGGATATTGATGCCAAGATGACGAAAAACATTCTGAAATTATCCGACTCCATGACCCCTGCAGACCATTAATAAATGAGCAGCAACCATTTCTGTCGAGTCTTTTCAACATTGCGATTAGTATCTCTATATCATTTCCTAAAAAGAAAATAAGTTTGCTTTACAGCAACTCTAACTTTAAATAATTTTACTCGTAAACTATTAGGGCACATATTTTTGAAGTATGCATTAATTGAGTACACGTTATGTACTATTATGTAATGAATTTAAACACAGCGAAACAGACAGTAGGGAGCCAGGGAGCACGACGTATCTACAACCCGCTTGCCGAGCGTGGAGTGTAAATCAAACCGCTCTACGAATGCGCGGAGGAGACGCGAGCAGTAGCGTATGATGTTGGATACCAAGTTTGTCTCCTTCGTCATTAAAATACGTACAAATTTATTGCTAAGGGAGACCCACTGTCAAACGAAAAACGGCCACCCTCGACGGATATCTGCAACCTAATGGGACCGTAATCACAAACATTGCCTGACAAGCCTTGTCGGTTCAATGTAAAATCATTGTTATCCAACCCTATCCATCATTCCGATTTCTTATCCTTCTCCTTCACTGTCCATGCAGCGAGACTATGGAACTCACTGCCACATAATGTGCGTGACAGTCAGTCACTGACTATATTTAAAAAGAGAGTCAAGGAATATTATCTTTCCCTGTCTAGTCTATAACTAATATATTTATGTATTTATATATTCAATTATTGTGCACGTCGTATCTGCGTTACTTTAGTCTAACATCTCTTTTCTGTAGGCCTGCTGGAAGAAATTTCTTTTTAGAAATAAGCAGCGCCTGTTGTGTCTTTTGTTCTGTTATATTTCTCTGTATATCATTATTGTGTACAATAAACAGTTAAATAAATTAATAAATGATTATTTAATTAATCACTATCACCAGTATTCACAAACAATATTTGTCCAAGTAGGCAAAGTTGCAAAGTCAGACACTTCTAACTGCGGCTGTTTGCTAAGTGAACGCACTGCGTTCAATATGATTGGTCGGTTTTGTCAGTTATTACGAACGCATAGTACCGATTGCCAGTCAAGTACCCTGTGCGTTGTAATCTTGTAATGTTTTTTAATACGTCTGTAACTTTAGTTTCAAATACACTTTAGAATTTCTTCTAGAAACTGGGTATAATTTGCTGGTTCACATTTTCGTGCCACAAAATATAGAAGCAGGAAAAGGCAAAGCTAGCAACGCAGTAGTAAAGTCTGTGACAAATATGGCTACCTGTTTAAGTTGAGAATTACTCGCCTAGGTCACCTACATACCGGCTCGGGGGAATATGTTTATGTATTCCTATATAAAGTTGAACTAAATAAAACTAGGAGATGCTATGGAAATTTTTACCTTATTTTATAAGAATAAGGTAAAAATAGTTAGGCGTGTTATGATGGTATATGCAAATGCGTGAGTTATATAGGTTTTCAGACTTTCGTGGTTATTTACTACACTTTTACTACACATATTATACTAACAGTGGTAACAAGCCTGATAAAATATGTAGTGAAAGTGTTTGATTATCACTGAAAATACCGAAATCACCATATGTATGCCTAAACATTAGAGGAGTTCCTCCAATCCCTTATGGATCCCATCATCATGGATTTTGATAATAATGGCACCAAAATGGTAGTACCTATGTCCTTTTAAATAAAAACAGAATTTCCGAAACCGGTTTATAAATGACGGAGGTCTGCAGTAAAAACATTTAAAAAAGGAACATACTATCAAATTAAAAGCCTCCTGTTTAATTGAATTTGGTTAAAAAACATTTCATTCATTCAGATATACATATTTGCACTCTTACTAAAGTACATTCACAATTTGGATGTTAAAACATTACAATTCTTATTAGACTCTCCGATAGGTAGTTTAGTAATCTTATAGTTTCATAAAGGGCTACAAAGGATCTCCGATGTTAGATGTTCGCAAGAAAACATCGTAAAAGAGGACTTAAAAAGGTGGCAAGCTCTCGACCTCGGCAAGTGATCAATCCATCGGTCCCCTCTCAACTAGCAATAACAGCGTTTAAAGGAGGCAGTGATTTATTAGAGATGTCCAACGATTAGCATCACTGAGGGTTCCGAAGCTCGTTCGGAGCGTTTCAATTACTGGATACTAAGGCATCCCACTGAATAATGCATACGGACCCTGATTGAAACGTTCCCCACCGTGTTTGGTCTTAATTTTTGGACAGTGTTCTAGTTTATTTATGTACACATTTACATTGGGTGGCCTGGTTTTGGCGTGGAGATTTACGTCTTCGGGCTATGTTGTTGGTGATGTAGTGAAGAGTACGGTATGAAATCGGGTCAGGAATTTGTTAAAGTGATGAATATAACGCGATTAATCACTTTTACAATTTTTACTTAGCGCCACAACAACAAAACAAGAACAGTACAAGAACAAAAGTGCATTACCATTTCGGGAATATTTTTTTTGCAGCAACTTCATCATACTTTTTATTTGGTGTATCGTTAACCAAAATGAGTTTCATGGAAAGTGGCCACCGTCGTCTAGGACATCAGCAATCTAAGGGAAGCGGTGCCAGCCTTTGAGTTTCCTGTAGACATGCTTTTTGTAGTTGTCCCTTAGATGACCAAAGAACTCGTCTGGCCTCATATTTTATTTATTAAATAAAAAAAATTCAAGAATGCATCAAAAACCTTTCGACAACCCCACACGAATATGATTCTTAAGGTAGCCATGAACTCCTGTTCGCATACTGTACTCTTGTACAACATCAAACATAACAGCGAATATTCCAAAACATGCCGAAGAAACGCTCTAAAGCCCGGGTGAGCTCCGAGGCGAGGATTTGTTAACAGAAACAGGAAGTTCTGTTTGTCGCCGCCGCCCCGCATCCGGCGCCGCATCCGGTTCCTGCCGCGTGTCTCCGAGACCCATGCATGGAGGCTCTATCTTGCGGCTTTCCCTCGGCTGTTTGAATTTAAAATATTGGACGTACCAGGGTTTAAATAAAAAATGTAGAACTTGCGCCACGGTGGGAAATAGATATGTCCTTAATTTATTCGTGAATTGGATTCAAAATTTTCCAATGCATACTGAAGCAAATAGTTTTATGGGAGCGATATAAAAAAGCATGTTAGAACCTCGTAATATCTTTTAAATCAATAAAAAAACGACTTACCTACACACCTCAGACATACAGTTACTTAATCAACACCTTCTCAACCATTGCTTCTGCCTTCTGCCGCGTGTCTCCGAGACCCATGCATGGAGGCTCTATCTTGAGGCTTTTCCTCGGCTGTTTGAATTTACAATATTGGACTTACCAGGTTTACAGGGTTTAAATTAAAAATGTAGAACTTGCTCCACGGTGGGAAATGGATATTTTTATTTTATTTATTAAAAACTTTATTGCACAAATTACAGCAATTGGCGGGACTTAAAGCCATTGAAGCTTAAGGATATGTCCTTAATTTATTCGTGAATTGTATTATCCAATTCCAAAATTATCCAATGCATACTGTAGCTAATAGTTTTATGGCAGCGATGCAAAAAAGCTTAATATCTTTTAAATCAATAAAAAAATCGATTCACCTTAGACTTACAATGATTTGGTCAACACTTTCTCCAAAATTGCTTCTGCCTTCTGCCGCGTGTCTCCGAGACCCATGCATGGAGGCTCTATCTTGAGGCTTTTCCTCGGCTGTTTGAATTTAAAATATTGGACTTAAAAGGTTTACAGGGTGAAAATTAAAAATGTAGAACTACACTTGGTGAAGGTTTCTGGGGTTTAATTAAAAATGTGGAACTTGCGACTTAGTGGCGGTTTCAGGAAGTATAATAATATAGAACCTGAATTAAAATTTTCACGATACGTGCTGAAGCTTGGTTGGGATTTGGTACCGTTTTGGTGCGATGCAAAAGACGACGTAAAGACCTCGTTTGGTTAAACGTTATCATTAAAAATCGACGTAATTCACGAGGCTCAGGCATTCCCTCGTTCGTTTGACACGGATATAGAAAAAATTACACGCTTTAGCATTCAAGGTATTCTAGGCTTTTTATATTAACAATTTGACTAAAAGCGTCGTCTAAAAGCGTTAAGGACTCGTATGTACCAATGACTCTCTTCAGAGAAATGTGCATTAGCTGAACACTTACCGATGCTCTCACATTGAAGGAAAACGTCGTGATGAAACCTGCACACTCAGGCGACTGTAACCATGATTTAATCTGGTCTGGTCCCTGTTAACTGGGTTACAGAGGTCAGACGTTAGGATCTCTACTATAATTACAGGATCTACCAAATCCTGGACCATTGTTAAGGTAGACCCCTGGCTCTCGAGCACGAAAGTACAACCGGAACATTAACGTCAATATTAAATTATTTTTATTATTTGATTTTATTATTTTTAATAAGACTTGTTTTCCATCTATTCTGCCTTATATAAAGTGTACCTAACCATAGATGTACCTACGTGAAGAGTTAGAGATATTATAATAACTATTTAGAGATATATAGCTAATCCACTACAAGTCTGGAAGCGTAACATACAAACACTCACGCCAACCCACACCGATCACGTCAATATTCGTATACTTTTCCGCACACCAGACTAATTGAAGAAAAACGTCCAATTATAAAAAAAAGAGACTGTTTCCTAATGAATACCTGAGCCCAGCCATCGCAATTATTCCATCAATTCGCATTCCTCACGAGGGTAGCTAAAACATTTCTAATTACCGGAATACCATCGCGTTTGATGGGGCGTAAAGCAACGTCCCGTGGGACGGCTATGGGTGTAAATTGTAAAACGTGGATCGCTCAAATATTTACAGAACGCTTGGCTGGACGCGAGTGATCGCGAGCACCGCTACCGGAAACATAGGCGCTGCCGTTATGTGCTTATGCGACGCGTTTTTTAGATAATAATATATCATAATCATCATCAACATCATATCGGCAGAAAGACGCTCACTGCTGCGCATAGGCCACCCCCAGAGACCTCCACAAAGGCTGGTCCTGTGCCTTCTGCATTCAGCTGCTAATTTTGATATTTACCAGGTCGTCGATCCACCTTGTGAGAGTCGCTACTCTAGAACTTTACTGCTCCATCGGCCATAATATGTTCTTTGAGCTATGTGCCCTACCCACTGCCACATAAGCCTGGCAATCCTTCGGGTTAAGTTCAACCCTACTTTGCTTGCGGTTCTTTATATTTCTAAATATTTCGCACTGTCATCGAGTGCCAATCGGCTCCCAAGACTGTTAAACCAATCTTAGAGTTCCCGGATGATTTGAGATAGGACTTGAATTTGATTTTTCCTCCCATACCGTAGCTATAGTTGAATGGGAATGGGAAATTAATTTACCCTTCTCTAGCTTGCTACCGAGTTGAAAAGCTTTTTGACATTTAGAAGTTTAATTTCATAGCTAGCTGTGTAATGGAAAAGAAAATGACCATAAAGACAATAATAAGAATTTAAAAACATCAAAAGGATCAAAAGGCTAAAAAGTTCCCTAATCGTTGCTGGCTACTAAAAGGAAAGTTTGTTTCCTTCTAGCCTTTTTATTGTGTTCGACGTTGTCAATTTAAATCCTGGTAAGGCCAATATTTTTAATTCAAACAGAGGGAAAGCCGCAAAATAAAGCCTCCACATGCATAGGTCTCTGTGGCACGAGGCAGGAGGCGAAAGCAATAGCGTATGTAAATGTGGTTGTTCTCTAGCGTACGAGGGCGCGGGGTCCGCCTTGACCATGTGCCAGAATTTGGCAGACCAGGTAATTACCGTGGAGCCACTGCCATCTGATGTCTTTACTCCTCTTTTTAGGTCACTTTGTTCTGTCTTCGGCACCCCCCCTTCGTAAGTCGCGTCTTTCGCTTTTGATTCAGAGGGATTTCTATCTATTGATTGGGTTATTTCTTTATACAAGACAAATTCTTGTTATGTTATATTCTATTCAGAATTCAGTTTTATGTATTTAAAAACTTAATTGCACAGATTACAGCAATGGCGGACTTAAAGCCATTAAGGCTTTGTACACTGTGGTGCTTACAGTCAACCAGCAGACCATGCAGAGAGTTTTGAAGTTTTGTTGGTATGCATTTAGAAAATTCCATTTACTACAGGTAACGAAAAGGTTGCAGTTTAAGTAGCAATCCCTTCCCGTACATTTCTGTCACTTCAAGTATGAGCAGAATCTAAACTGTTGGAATTATTTAACAGGACTCGTTTCGCAACGCCTTCGGCTTGAACATAAGGCAGAACATGTTTTGGCAGTTTGTTTTACATGGCAGTTAAAATATATTTATGGGATTAAGTTGCTGTTTATTCGTATAGTGTGTTATTCGTCCTACTGTGTTTTTTTGTAAATATTCAGTAATTACTTATGAAATTCGCGTTTCTTCTTGGCAACTAAATATTTGTTTAAATATTTTAATTGTACATAACATATCAAAATTAATAATTGATTTCGAAAATACAGAATACTACATGATAGTATGTCCCTAAAATTGAATAAAAAACATTTACTTACTCATTTTTCTGAATGGGTTTCAAAATGCCACTTTTCATTTGTCGTCAATTTAGCTTCCTTAACCAAATGTAATTTTATGGAAAGAGTATCAAAATGAAATGGTATGCAACAGTTAGCTTAATCTTGTGTGGTTATACCTACAAAGTTTAATCGTAGTCGAATTGGCCATTTCCAAGAAATTGAATAATTTACTTGTATTTAAATTCCGGGTTAAGTCATTTTCGCCATTCAAAATGCAAATTTAATTTACGCTAATGCGGTGACTGCTTACAATCAGGCAGGTCGTCAACTTGTTTGCCACCTTAATAATATAAAAAAATTGAAGAAATGTTGAATGGTTGAACACGATTAATGTCATCCCATGTCCCTTTACTTCAGTGGCGGAAGCTCAAGTCAAGATGAGCTGTCAACACTGCGTTTTTCATTTTGAAGAAGCGAAGGAATGTTGTAATTTATCTACATAGGTGACTAGAAAAGTTTGGATATACACATTTTTTTTAAAAGCGATCGCTATTATTAAGCTTTTTTGAAACAAAATTTCTTTATATTTCGAATTCTGAAAGCCATTCGGTCAAAAAAGAAAGAAACACTTTTCCTCGCTGGAAGTATTTGTCAAAGTGCGTCCGAAGAATGCGAACATGAGTATTTTAGTACATAAATAAATTTAATGTTATAGTAGTGGACCCGGCGCAACTTCGTTCGCGTACACCTACTTCATCCCAACCAACCCTTTTTTTCTAGCTTATATACCTTCCTCTTGAATCACTAAGTCTATTGTTGAAAACTGCATTAAAATCCGTTGTGTAGTTCAAAAGATCTAAGCGTACATAGATACCTACATAAATACACAGGGACAGACGGCGGGAAGCGACTTTGTTTTATACTACCTATGTATGATTTTAAAGTTGATGTAAATGAGACTGAGTATCATGGTGTTAGTGTTATCCGCTTTTGGAAACCTCTCATACGTGTCAGACTAACTAGGACTCTATAATAAAAGTACTCATATAAAATCTTCCCGCAGCTTATTCCAAATCTTACGCAGCGCACCCATAAAAAGGTAAATGCATTCGCCAATAAAATACACCAACTACAGCTCACAAAGTAAAGACGTCCACCCAAACCGGGATGGAGTGTAAGAATTCGCCAATATCGATCTTAAACTATGCTATTATAGCGTCGAAACTCGGTAGCACCCTTAGGTAGCACCTTCCCCCGGCCCCTTGGACGCGTTAACATAAGTTTCTTGTCATATTTTTGTTACAATATCGATACATATTTTTATGAGGGATCAGCCATGTCATGATACAGGCAATAAAGTTGCTCCTCCAATAAGTTTGGTCGTGCGATTTTATGACATGCGTCCGGTCGATCGTATTTCCTTCTCGCTAGTTTGAAAGTGTGCGAGGGTCGGGTTCGTATTAAAATGGGGCCTTAAATATTAAATGTTTTAGACGCAGATGGGGGTTTGAGGATTTTTCTCCATTACGTATGTGTTGTAGAAGTGGATTTCGCGGTGGCGTAGTGGTTAAAGGATCTGAGTCGTTAGCGAGAGATCTTGGGTTCAAATCCCAGGGCTTTCTCCATGTAATCCCCATTACGTAGAAAATGTAAGTCATTATTAATTTGTCATATCATTCATAAATCATTTTCTAAAAAAGGAGGTAGGACCCCTACATTTTGGCGACACTCAGCGGATACCTCATTTCTAGTGCCAAGAAAAAGTGTTTCATTTCTGTACCAATTTTGCCGCCAAACTATCATTTTTTACCTCATTTTATCTACACTAGATATCAATCGATCACTTGTTAGGCCTCCGGTGAGGCTTTTTAGGCACCTAATTCCAACGCATTCCCGTTTCGTGGCTACGAAAGGACCTATTCTATTAAGTGAAGCAGTGAAATTCCAAAAAAATATTCCCATTTGGGAGCTGGCTCCAGAATGGAATTTTTCTTTTCCATTATTAAACGAGTATGAGCTATGAAATGATACGAAAGTGGAACCTCTGGGAGGACCTTGGCTAAAAAGATGGCGATAATATTACGCACTTCATTAGCAGACTTATTATCCGAAAGCAATTTCTGCTAGACAACCTATTTACCCGTGTGGTGTAGCGTATGCTGCTCGACAAACTTTGGATTGGATAAATACGTGCGGAACTAGCATGAATAACGTCTACTTAGAATGTGTTTTTGGGTCAAGTAAGAAGTCGTCTACTATCCTTTATTAACTTTTAAAATTCACTAATACACGACTATGGAAAAAAGAGCGGGAAAGTGCAAGTTGTCCTCGCCTACGAAGGATTTCGTACCACTACTATTGTGCAGTGGTACGAAATCCCAAATTAATTGTTATGATTACCAAAAGAGAACTAGCGACGAAGTTCCGTTTCTGATTATCATTATGAATACACTAAGTTTAAAAAGTATTAGACAGTTGTTGAGGGTTATATACATACAACTTAATACTTCTAAATACAGAAATACATTACTCTATGAGTTTAGTCACCACGTACGAATCACTTCCCAAATGTAAAATGTTTATAAAATTATCTACTTCCCAAAAGGTCAACTTTTATGTCTCAAATCTTCCACTTTGGTAAACTAGACAGGCGTTTGACCGCCAGCTCACCTGATAGGAAGAGACGATGCAGCCGAAGGTTTTTTTTTATACTACAAAGATGGCAAACAAGCTTGCGGCCTGCCTGATGGTAAGCAGTCACCGCAGTCTATGGACGTTTGCAATACCAGGGGCATCACCCACGCGTTGCCGACCCCGTAAAAGGTGGAGCACGCCTGTCTAGAAACAGCCTATTCACTCTGGTGTTGACGGAGTCAAGGAATAATGTGTGGGTTGTGTGTGTGTTTGTTTAGTTCTACGGTGTCTTCCTTTTACTAGCAACAGACGTTCCGTTTTGGCTGGAGCCGACAAACCGTCAGTTGCAATCTTTACGCAGTATAAAATAAAGTGGCTTCTGCGTAAAGATTGCAACTAACGCTTGGTCGGCTTCAGCCAAAACGGAACGTCTAGTTTTATCCCTAAAGTCGAAGGGGCTGTTGCTGCCAGACACCGATCGACTGATTGGGAAAACGAAGCATGCTACCCACGCCATATAACTAAAAATACTTTCTTGCGGTAGCGTGTGTTTCGCAATTATGTTGTTCACGTTCCAGACAAGGGATTATTAACTGTAAGTGGTAGGTTGGCTCCCAATGAAATATTGCACGTGGATGGATATTCATTTACGCAGTAAAATGGCTTATGGAGCTAAAATGGCGGGGGAGGTGCACTCAAATTTTAAATATGAATATGGAAATTGTGGTACGTAATTCTAAAGGGAATGGTATCTTTTTAAATAGAGGGAGGCAAACGAAAAAACGGTAATGGTAAGTGGTCACTTTGGACACCTGCTACAATAGGATCACGAACACCCTTGAGAGGTGGCGTGAGGGCCATATTTATTTATACACACATACAAATATTAATGAAATGATAATATAATTATAGATAATAAACTAATGCATACAATAAAACTTTTACTTAATATCTACATTTCAGTTCCTTTCTACTTCTTTCAAAGTCGTTTCGGCGGCACCGGAAATCCTAGGTCTCTATAATATACTTATGCCTACGATCGGACACTGTCCGGCCGTTGTCGGCGTGGGGTGGGTGTGCTCCTAGGGCGGCCAACATATGTCACTATGTGTTTCTTTCCTACTTGCTTATCCCCTCCTCAGGGCACCTCCCCATGAACAAACTACTGCATACCATCGGAGCTACAGACAGTCCCCTGTGCAGGGGATGTTTAGCAGCTGAGAAAACGACAGCTCACGTGGTCCTGGAGTGTGAGGAGCTAAAGGACTACAGAGCTAAAGCCTCAATAGGAACATATCCTTTCGATAAGTCTGTGAACGTCCCAAGAGACTAATAGACTTCTGGAAGGGAAGGAGCTGGGCTGGCTACAATAGCCGGCTCTCAGTCACGTATAAAGGACCGAATTTGACTCCAAGTACGGAAAATGGGAGCCCCTAACCTAAACCTACACCTAATCCCCAACTCTTTGACGATTAAAAGACATCTTTTTTTTTTTTTTTTTTTTTTTATGTCATACGGTAGGCAAACAGGCAAGCGGGCCACCTGATGGAAAGTGGTCACCACTGCCTATAGACATTAGCAACACCAAGAGTATCGCTAATGCGTTGCCCACCTCTATAACACGTTGCTCTGGCAGCAAAAAGCAAATGCCACTCCACTGCCAAAGCCACGGTTCCCCAAATCCCCACCCCATGGAGCACTGGAAACCTTACTCACCGGCAGAAACACAATACTATTTAAAAGAGTATTATTTAGCTGCGATATTCTGTAAGGTGGAGGTACTTCCCCAGTCGGGCGGCTCCAATTCGAACGAGATACCCCGCTATGCCCTACCTCTCTTGTCCTACTCAATAAATAAATTTTATATTTTGAGAAAGGTGTAGTCCGGGAACTAAATGGTTGACAGTTTCATATTTTGAACGTTAATTGAACTTCAACACCGCAACAAGCTTGCCAGTTATTAGGTGTGGCTGCTAATACTATTGACGAAGCGAGGTTGACCAAGGTCTTCCGCTGCGGAACCTGCGACTGGTTAAACAGTCTCAAGAGCCGATGGACACTCCGTGATGGTAAAATATTTTTGTTTACCCACAACGAAGTTTACACGCGGACGCAGTCATAACTAAATGCTCGTTTGGTAAATATAGAAGTTATTAAAATGGTAGACGTGTTTTCAAAGCGCTTCAGCTCTCATGGGAAATTATGGCATTATTGAAGTGTGGTTGGAATCCAAACGTACGCCGCCGCGACGCGTTGTATATCTTCTTCGTTAATCAACATTATTACGTTTGGGAAAGAGCTACGAATACACATGTGAGTTGGAAATAAAGAAATTAAAAATTTAGAGATAAAATCTAAAAAGTTGATTAAGTAAAAATAATACAATTGTTGTTGTGACATGGTGTGATGTAACATCTAATGGTTAAGTTTGTTGGCTGTAATTACAGTGGAGCAACTGCCATCTGATCTCCATGACCCTACCAGTACAACAATTACAAATTAGACAAAAAGATTTGATTTCTCATGAATTGGCAGTGCCGAAACATCGAAAACTATTCACTGATAAAATAAAAATATAGATTTAACAGCTTACAGTAATCCAACTTTAACTTCAGTTTTCAAAACACATTTGTAAAAACCTGTACCAACACCATTTCATCTACATCGATAAATTAAACAATGAATTTCCTAGCTTGTATGCCGTCGTCTTTCAAGAGCCCTTCTGACTTTGAAGTAGTGGGGAGAGCTCTTACCGACAATAGCTTTTAGGTTCCATGTATAGTATATTTAGGGCCCGTTATATGTCTCCGCTTACCGACAGGTACAGGGTTGGAATCCTTCTGTGGCCATATACCAATTACTCTTTTTGAAGTCATGTATATTAGTTGAATTACTACTAATTACTTACTGACTGAATGTGTAATCATTATCAAATCTGGTCAGGTTCCCCTGGTAGCTGGGTCACGAACTGTAATTACCTATAAATAAAACCTGATCAGCCAAATCCTGGATATTGGTACAGGCGGAACCCGAGCTTGAAAGTACAACCGGGACATTAACGCTAAGATTATGATTATGATACGTTACAAATCGCTCCGCTTACAAATCGCGTACGCGTCGTGTCCGCTTTTGTCACGCTGTGACTACACGGGCGCGAGACGATGACTAGGCGAGCGCGACACGGCCAGTGCGGTGACTAAGCGGGCGCTGCGCGAATGTTTACAAATAATTAATAATATTAAATTATCGCAAGAATACCTACTTGCTGAGGTCGGCAAGAGCATTTAATGATTTATCTCTTGATGAGCGCTTTGACTTATTTTGTAGTAACATACCACTGGTTAAGGGTATCATGGCCAAGAGCTTTTTCTCTACATATTAAGTTAATTAACTTTAGCATTGTATTGTTTTATTTGATTTGTTTTACTATATACATTGTTATGCATTGTATTGTTAGCCTCTCACCGATTTGCGTTACGCTGTAATATTTTATAAGACTTTTTTCTGTGTACTTGTGAAATTTAATTGTGGTGTCTCCTTATTGGCTATTCGATGTAATGCTATTGTATATTTTTTTTGTTGCACGCTGTGAGACATCCAAATAAAATAATAAAATAAGCTTTCTGTCATTAGTATAAAAACCAAAAATTTCGTAAACATTTGTGACAAATCGTGCAGCAATCGCGTATATACGTCTGTATGGGCTCTTGCTATGCGTCACGGAATACCATTGGCCTACGCGCGGTTATCACAGAAGTCTACGCTGCATAGGACTCTGATTTTCGCACATCTCCCTCGGATCTACATAAAAGACTATAATTTTATGACGACACTTAACCTCCTTGAAATAAAGGTTAAGTACCGTCTCAAAATTATGGTCCTTCCAAGTCTATCGATTCAAGTAGCTGTCTGGAATGTGTAAACAATAACAAGAGTATCGAAAGTTGCCGATACGTTACCAGACAGCGCAAGTATAATCAACGACGTCGAGCTTGAATAGGTTTGCTGCTAAAGCGTTTCTGAAGGGTTGTTTGATTTAGTCGAAAGTCGAACTTGAAAACTCAAATCAAAATTGTGGTGACCATTATTTTGAAGAGAATTTCGTATAAAAAAAAATGACGCTCCTGGGAGCATGGTTTGGCTCTTTTAACTCTTTGCTAACGAATTTACGCAGACGACAGCTAGTGTTCCATTAAATAAGTTTGGCCTGAGAAGTATAATATAGAACCTCTGACTCATGAGACTAGTCCAGGCTCAGCCTAGCCAGCGCGGACGAGCTAAAAGCTACCAGCAAAATAGGCATGAGTTTTTTTGAGATATATTTCTTTTACGCCCCGTAGAATGAAAATTATCCCATTATCATCGTTACTAATAACACAGTTTAGAGTTTTGTTTGGCAAAAGTATTGTATTCTCTAAGGCAAACCCCTTCAGGGATCTTATTATGTAACGTAGGTGTACGTGAGAGAAACTTTGTTCTACTCACCATCTTAAGGAACAAATATGTTGAAACTTCAAAGTGTGCAAAGTAAGTAGTTGGTTTCTCGGGGCTGGTGCCTAGACGTATTGACGTCTGCACATAACTACCGACAAAAACTTGTTCTGTACTTCATAATGGGGGTACACGTCTATCAAGAAAGAACAAACTGACGAAACGTTTGCCCGCCGGCTGAGAAACTTTTTATTGGACAATGTATTTTCTATTCAGGAAATGAATTCCTTACATATAAAGAAGATTAAATTGTATTTCATTGACATTCAATGTGATTATTACATGTATAAAATACAATTATTTTACTTTTGACATATGAATAATTGTTGCAGTTATTAGTATTATTGACATTTGATGACATATCACATTCATTTTCTTATTGACATTGATGTAGATATTTTTGTTATTGTAATTTAATCTTAAAATTTGAATTTCTTATTTGTATTTTTGACATTTGATTGTGTTATTTACCAATATGGACATTTCATTTACCTCCTGGGTAATTTATTAATAAGAGGAAATTTTTATCTTTATTTTTATATAAAACTTCGGATTATTAATTTATTTAGACATTTATGGATTTTTAAATCAGTTTCACAATTGTGTATTTTTTTATAATATTGTATTTATTTTGACGATCTCTTTTATCTATGATGATAAATGCAATATTATTATGTAAACTGTATAAGAGTAATAAATAAATATAAATCTAAATCTATACTCTTACTAGGCAGTTGTTTCTGACAATATTAACTTTATTTATAGAAGGAAATCTCTGAAAAAACTTCAATCAACTAAATTGGAATTCTACGACCAGAATACTTTCCACCCTTACGTCAAAGATTACCAGCTATCTGTACGAATCGCTTTGACTAAGGAATGGAATGCTGTGTTCCTCAAGCAGTAGGTACAATCTGGACTCCTAGAAGGTTAAAGTGTAGAAGGCTCCTAGAAGGCTGTTTCTAGATATGCATGTTCGATCGCATCCATGAAGGTATAGATAAAAATGGAGTCCACACTAGGAACAACGGCTTGAGTCAAATACCTACATAACTCTATCTTACTCTCTGTGGTCGGACTTCTCTTTTTAGTGTATTGCCATGTATTGCCGTGTTTGTAAATTAAAATGAAGGATACCCTATTTAGAAAGAGAGGGCCTGCCCACAGAGAGCGAAATGGAAACATAGATATGCTTCAAGTAGGTATTCGAAGTGTGGTCTCCATACCTTTTATCTATAACTTCATGATCGCATCGCCACTTAGTTACCATCACGCGATACCGCGATCAAATATTATATTATAATAGCCATCTTGGGGGCGCGAGCGCCTGAGATATGCCTTGACCGTGATCCAGGATTTGGCATCATCATCATTACACATTCAGTCACCTAAATGTTGCCTAGTACCTATAATGTGCTCACAAACATTTTAATGTTATTCACCTACCGCAATAATTTAAACTTTTCGCTCAGTTAATACAATGATGACACAGAAAAGTTTAGTATTTTAGCGCATGCATTTTTATTATTAAAATAATTTCCCTATTCTCCCCTAGGCGACCTGTAGCTTTTCTGTTGGAAATAACAGGCCATTAGCGAAGCATAACTCAAATTGTTTACGCGACTTTCCGGGCGTAATATTTAAAGTTTACGTCTTTAAAAGTCAACGCTCGGAACATTTACGATTCGGTCTGAGAAATGGATTTAAAATTTATTTTAGTTAAGGAATTCGCTAATTAAATTATTGAGAAATATGGTCACGGAAGAAATAAGTTGCAAATTTTAATTGCTAACGAATTAGTTACACGTCTTTCGGATACTTGATACTCTCAATCCTAACTTCATAACTTTTTTTTGTTATGAAATACGGCAAACAAGCCACCTTATTGAAAGAAGTCGCCGCCGGAGCCGCCTATGTACATTAGCAACACCAGGGGCGCTACCAATGCGTTGTCCGCCTCTAAGAAGACCTCTTATATACATCTTTAACGATCCCATGTCATAGTCCAAAGGAAATATTGTGGCTTTGAGCTCATTCCTCATCCCAATCGTGCAAGCGAGAAACGTTCTGTCGAATCCTCTATCTATCCTAATCCTATCCTAACTAATTATCTACACATACATCCTACTAATTATAAATGCTAAAGTAACTTAGTCTGTTACAATTTTACGGCCAAACTACTGAACCGATTTTAACGGAAACGTAAATTCATTATTAGGCGACTGTGATATAAAGGTGTAGTCCAAGCGGACGAAGTCGCGTCGGACAGCTATTAAAAACTATATTTCTCTCTTTATAATTAGAGTAGCTTTGTATGGGGAGTCGGTGGCCTAATGGTTATGGGGCCCGACTAGTAAGCGAACTAGGGTTCGAACCCCACTGCCGCCATGTAGCAATGACTCTTTTCTAAGTTATGTACATTAGTTGATCACTAACCGATGCTCTTACGGTGACGGAAAACATCGTGATGAAACCTGCACATTCAGGCGACTGAATATGTAACCATGATCCAATGTGGTCACAGGGTCACAGAGGTCAGATGGCAGTCGCTCCACTGTGACTACCTGATCACCTAAATCCCGGATCGTTTTCAAGGAGGACACCGGGCTTCGCGCGCTGTAGCACACCCGGGACATTAACGTGAAGAAGATCATTTTTTTATTAAACTTGGCTTGTATGTATGACACTTTCGGGCATTTATTATTATGCCGGGGAGTGTTATGGGTAATTTTCTATCAAAATCCACGCAGACGAATCCTCCAGTGAAGTAGCACGGCAACAGCAGATAAATTCGCAGGGCAAAACTAGTTTCACTATTACAGTGATTAATTATCCTTTGTTGGTTGTACATGAGCATTTTTATTTGAAACAGAATTTAAAAGTATTGTAGTCTTAACACTTTCAAGCCTATTACCGCCATCTAGTTGAACAATGAAGAAGTACAAATGACGTAAAACTTTTAACTAGATGTCCTTAGCAGCGCTGAATAGAACACAGAATTTCATGTTTTCTAAAGAGGACTAATAAATTGGAATACATAATTTTCATTCATTCGAATTTTCATTATAATTAAACACGGCACAATTTCCGGGTTTAGCTTAGTTAAATTATAAGCTTTGAAGGTATTAATTTTATTAGTAATCCAATTAATGAGGCATTTCATTTAGACAAAAACAAATTATCTTACGTTTTGGTCCTTCGAGCAAAGTGAAGTGTGTTTTTATAGAAAAAGTTTTTTTTTTTATATTATACAAGACTGGCATTTGACCACCATCTCACCTGTTGGTAAGTTACGATGCGATAACTACGGTGCGACGGTGGAGGAACTAAGCTGTCTTTTCTTAAGTACAGTTTTCCTATGTTAGTAGTGTGTTAGGTAAGTAATAAAAGCTTTAATTCGACCGTGATTCTTAATATTTATGTCGGAATCTTGAGAGCTAGTGCGTTAGTGGCTAGCGGAACGGCCTCGTAAGTGAAGTGCCGAGTTCGATACCCAGTGCCGCTACTTTCTAAGTCATCTTTTTCTAAGTCATGTACTTAATGTGTTCAGTAAGCGATGCTCTTACGGCGAGAGAAAACATCGTGAGGACACGTGTGATGGTGGTCAAATCTGGTCAGGTTCCTCGGTTATCAGGATCACGGAGGTCAGGAGGTGGCAGTGGCCCTACTATTAAAATTAAAATTTATTCATTTCGAAGTGGTCCACAATTGTCAAGGTATATTATTACTGCAAAATTCACAATTTCTGATTAAATTAAAATGTCAAGTTAAAGAAATATCTAAGTTCTTTAACTTGACTTGAATACGACAACTCATATTTATTTTAAAAATGTCCAGATAATAAAACTGCAATGTCACAAAATTAACTACAAACTAAGATTAAGTTATAGACGAGGTACATTTCAAATATTGTTTCAAATGCTAAAATCATACTTTATTTGCCTGAACCACGGTCAAAGGCAGACGTCGCGCCCTCGCACCCGAGAGTGCAACTTGAATATGGACGCTAGACTGATTAGTTATGCATCTTCTGTCAAGTCAATAATCTGAGCTAGAGTTTGTAAGTGGCTCATCTTTCACTGCATCCGAGTGTCTAAATAACATCACACACAGATGAGATAGGTACTTACATAGTATATAACAAAGTCGCTTCCCGCCCCGTCTGTCCCTATGTATCCGTGTATGTTTAGATATTTTAAACTACGTACGCAACGAATTTCAATGCAGTTTTCATGGTAGTTAGATAAAGTGATTCAATAGGAAGGTTTATTAGCAAGAAAAAATGGTGGGTAGGAGTATGGTAGGAGGTAATTGTACGCGAACGAAGTCGCGCCGTATTCACTAGTTTACAAATAAACGTAACACACAAAGCCATGAAAAAGCTATTTGCCCAACGCAGCTGTAATAACAGCTTTTATGGAGCTAAAATTAAACAGGGTTATGAGAATATCTTTGCCACCTGCAGCAGACAGCGTGCCGACGCAGTTGCATATTTGAAAGGGGATGTTTAGAGAGTGTTAGCGTGGCGAGATTAGGCGCCACAAGGGTGTTTTCTTTATTAAATTGAGCGACAAACCAGCAGAATTCCTACCTGGTGGAAAGTGGTACGTGGTGCTTATATCATCAACAATACATTTCATTCTGTAGGTGCTTTTCCGGTCAAGCGGCTCCATTTCGAATGGGATCACCAATCTGGGGGTGTCCTACCTAGGTTTCAAGTAACAAACCGAACCCCCGACCCGACCAAGTTCATTACAAACCCGATTTTAATGCAACAAAGCCAAGAACCATGTCAATTAAACTGGCTTTCAAATAAAGACAACTGCTTTGGAATCGGTCCATCCATTCGGGAGCTACTATGCACATCTTCACACATATACAGAACCACCGATAGAGAGATACTCCGCTCTGTCTACGTCGGAGGTTAAAAATACAGTAGAGCTTGTCTAAGCTGAAATGACACGCCCTACTACATAATTAGTTAATTTCGATGTGTGAGTGCAAATATTAAAAAACGACACTTCATCTGTGTGGGAGCGTCGACTGCTCTAATCGAACGACGCGTGCTCCTACGTTTGAGTCTCACCGGCAACTGAATGACCAATTACAACGGCATTTGTATATGTATTGCGTCCATATTTTAAATTTGCTTGTGTGCGTTAATGCGATAGTGGGGCGCGTCATTTCAGCTTAGACAAGCTTTACCACAGATGCATTGTCACGGTGTGTACCAAATATGCCTCATGCATCTAAGTCCAATGAGTACCTTATCCTCCAAACCGGAACAAATAATATAAGCGATGATACCAATGTACGCGGAGACCTCAGCCTTGACTGAGTTTAATAATCATCTTGGCTCAATATCTCGGTTGTGCTCCCGCACTCGTTAGTCCTGGGTCAGGCTTGACCATAATCCAGTATTTGGCTGATCAGGTGATTATAATAGAGCGACTAGCGTTTGACCTCTGTGACCTCTGTGGATCATAATTACACATCCGCACGATGTTTTCCTTTTTAGTAAGGGCGCATCGGTTAGTGTTCAACAAATTTACATAAATCAGAAAAGTCACTAGTACATGGCGGAACTGGTTATCAAACATAATACAGCTCGCTTACGAGTCAACACCCTCAACGACTAGGCCACCGACATTCTCAGCGGATATATACGGATATTCATTTGTAATTGTAATGAACCTCAACCGGTCGAGTTTGGTGTGTTCAGACATTTACATCACTCTGTCCCTACTCCGGTCTGCAAGTTTCTGTTTTAATAAAGTTTAGAGCTGTGTATTTGCATTTTTAATGGACTCCCGGGCGGCTTGTTTCGTTGGGCGCCGCCGGTGTTGTTTTAACCAGTTATTGGTAGTTTGATGTGGATAGTTTTGCGTTCGGTTGCGTCGAAATTGTTGTTTACATCGTTTTAATAGTGGGAAAACAAATTATAATTATAATTCTTTTTTTTTTCTCATTTTAACATATAGGTATTGGAATAGTACCTCTTCTACGCACTGCTGTATTTATATCATAAAATATTATAATTCGCAGAGACAAAATAATCTACAGGACTCCTCCAATGACCGTCATCACCAGTTATATTTTTACACACGCCGTGTAACTAAACAGACGTTCAACGCTTGTTGATCAGTACTTTTTTATTAGTGAGACGGTTATCCCTACCTACCCTTTTTTCTTACTTATAAACCTTCTTCTTGAATCACTATATCTTTTATTGAAAACCGCAATAAATTCGTTGCGTAGTTCAAAAGATCTACGCGTACATAGGTACACAGGGACAGACGGCGGGAAGCGACTTGGTATAGATAGAAGTAGGATTGAACTCGCAATATGGGAGAATTACATTTAGTCATCTCCAGAACGCAGCTCAGATCCGGCAGTCTAGTCTGGAATCGATTTCGACGGAATTAGAATCAATTCCACTCGATGCCTCCTCGTTCCTAGTACCTAATCCTGTTACACCTACCGTTTTATGAATTGATGTGCATGTGAGAGGTGAGCCATGTTTTATTAGGTTTCTTGTTGTTTTTATGTTACACGGCAGACAAACAGGCAAGCGGGCCACCTAATATAGAGTGATCACAGCAACACCAGGGGCGCTACCAATGCGTTGTCCGCTTCTAAGGAGACCTCTAATATACCTCGTTTACGATCCCATGTCATAGTCCAAACGAAAGACTGTGGCTGGAGCTTATTCCGCATCCGAATCGTGCGGGTGAGAAACGTTCTTTGGAATCTTAGCGTGGACACCACTAGATAATGGGGATGAGTACCCAATCCGCGGCTGGTTGGCGATTGCGGAATTGTGCCGTTGGCATTAGATCAAATAGTTCCTCAGAACATTCCCCATTGCCAGAACACACACAAGGAGCCAAAGTCCCTTAGGACAGCCAGTGGTTTTAACCAACTTGTTAGTTTTGCTAAAAACCCATAGACAGCGGTAACTACTTTCCGAGATGGCCCACTTGTTAGTCTGCCGATTGGCATTAAAAATGTAGCTGTTTATTTATTTAACAGTTTATTCTACATAAGATAACAAATACAGAAAGTACAGTTACGTCACAACAGGCACTACTTATCTCTAAAAGAAATCTCTTCCAGTAGGCCTACAACCGGCTAGGCCTAGGCTGTTGTACTTGTGCAACGAAAAGAAAAAAGTATAATAGGAATTTCGTGTGTTATTTTAAGAATAGAAAAGCCGTTGTTGGAGTTCATAAGCTCTCGTAAATTCTTATTTTAAAATAAATAATCATCTTGGTGTTAAAGTCCCGGTTGTGCTCACGTGTTCGAGGGCCCCGGATGCTCCTTGACCATGGTTAAGGATTTGGCAGATCAGATAATTATAGTGGAACGACTGCCATCTGCCCTCCGTAACCCTGCTACCAGGGTAACCTGACAAGATTGGATCACGGTTACAATGTGCAAGTTTTTATCACGATGTTTTCTCTCACCGTAAGAGCATCGGTTAGAATTGAACTAATGTACATAACTCAGAAAAGAGACATTGGCACAGGGCCGCAATGGGATTTGAACATGGTACCTCTCGCTTACGAGTCGAATACCTTAACTCGGCCACCAAGGCTCGTTAGTTCAAATTTTTATCTTGCTTTATTTTCGAATATGCCTAGTTTCCGTGGGAAGTACATTGAATATCGATATCAGTTATAGCCAAATTGTGTGTGCTTTTCTGGAATATAAGCTACAATAAGTTGGTATAAGTATTCTGTGTTACAACAGTTAATATTTTATGAAAATAACTTTAGTAATTATTGCGGAAAAATAATCCATCTTAACAAATTTGGGCATCTATCTTATCTGTATATTATACTGAAAGTCTGTATATTATACTGAAAGTTATAAATAACAAATCATCTTACGAACTTACTGAGTAGTGTTCCTTACGTTCTAGCTTTATTTTCAACGGTCTTTTGTATTTCACCATCTTGAACAACCGGTAACAATCCTTCGGACTTGAATCTCCTCCGCGTTAAAGGAGATTTTACCATTTTGTTTTTACATTTTGACAGTGTAGTATTCGGCAAAGTAGAATAGCACCAACCCCTTACATCCCGTGGGTGTTGTGCATGCAACCAATTTTTCGAGGCAAAACATGTATGCAATGTAAAATGGGCAGCAGCGTTTTCCATTGTTGTATTTATAACACTGCGATCTCCAGCCTGCCTGCCAAGCGTGGAGATTAAGACAATATCTACCCTTTCGTGGGACCCTTAGTCCTGCAGTGGGCTGTTATGGGCTGTAATGTTGATAATTATTTAAATAATTACATTAAACCTTTTTCGCGAAGCTAGCTTAGCTACATCTTTAGAAATAGTGCGCAGTAAAAGCGGAACTACATATTCCCTTTCCCCATTATAAGTGCACCCTTGCATGCAGGTAAGTGCCATCAGACATGAGCTATGTGAGTAGTCCTTGGTTACAACCCACCTGTGGTTCAGAATTCATGTTTGTTACACATGATTACCGTATATATATCGTATAAGTAGGTAACATCAACTTTTTATGGTTTTAATTCACAAAGTTTGTAAGGAGGAGTTGTCAAGTCTTTTGGTTCACTTGATAAACCTATCTTTTGAGAAAGGAGTTTCTCCCGAGTTATTAAAAATATCTGTAGTAAAGCCTTTGCATAAAAAAAGTAACAGACTAGACATAAATAGCTACAGGCCAATTACGTTAATTCCTGTAATATCAAAAATTTTTGAAAAGGTAATGCGTGGGAGAATGATGGGTTTTATCATTAAAAATAAAATATTAGTGGAGGAACAGTTTGGTTTCCAATAGCACAAGTCCACAATTTCGGCAGGGTATAACTTGATTAATAAAATTTTAGAAAATATAGATGATAAGAGATTAACGACCGTTTTATTTTTAGATATGTCAAAGGCTTTTGATTGTGTTTCACACCGATTGCTTTTACAGAAATTGAAGCAATATGGCTTCAGAGGTACTACTTTGAGGTCGCTGAAATCATATTTGGATAACAGATCACAATGTGTTGAAACTGTAGCCATAAATCAACAAAATACACTGAAGCATTACAGATCAAGGTTTAGAATAAACGAATACGGGGTTCCACAAGGAAGCGTGCTCGGACCGCTCTTATTTTTGATATACATTAATGATTTTGCACGTATAATCAGACACCCGTGTACTGTGATGGGACGCTAATAATTCAAATTCATAAAACATAACCCTCTTTCTGTCGCAGTCGGGTAAAAACCATTGACGCCGTTCGAACGGCTAAGAGGCTAAACATTAACATGTGGCACTTACTTAAAATTCCGAAAACCAAAACCAATTTGTCACACGATATTATGTTAGTTTGAGTGAGCAATAAATTCTCAAAAAGGTCGAGTTTAATCACAAGGGTCACACTTGAAAGTGTGAAAAAAATAAAAGTTCGCATACTAAAATGTCCAATAAATTCACGCTGAGATATCGATATAAAAACAATACCGAGAAAACGAACAAGCTAGCCTAAGAATAAAAAACTGTCATAAAAACAAAGGTTTCACATATTATACATTTAAATAAATCTGTGTCCTAAGTCTTACGACTTAGGGATGCTTTTCAAATATGATATTACGCGGCAAACCCTTGACCAATTTCAGGTACGAGTCCAGGCCGTTGACGCTACCAAAAATGGTGGCCAACTTAAATGCGCCATAGCTATTGGCTGATCTGAAGAGACGCAATCGCGGGAAGCGACGGGATTGGCAGATTGCACTCCCGCCACGAGGGATGATGCGCAGGCGTCGATTGCCATCCATAACAACCAAAACACCAAACAACACAAGCAAAGAAGAACCTTATGTTAATTAGCGTAGATATTAAGATTGTAATTAGTAATTCATCTCTATTATAATTAAGTCAGCGAGACAAATCACGGGGTAGAGGGATGGGACTTCTTATTTCGGAGCGGAGCGAGGCGGCTGGACGAGCAGTAGAGCATTCATTGAGATCAGACCTTAAAGTCTAATAATGTAAAATTATATTAAACTTTGATGTACTAATAAATTAGAGTCAGTGTATATTAGCAGCGGCGACAAAAGTTAAGTTGATACCTCTTATGTTTATGTATATGGTTTAGGTATTAATTGAATCGATCTGATAAATATCATCTATAAATTTCATCAATTTTCATTTGTATTTTCACTAGTAGAGATTTTATTAACATAGTTTAACTTAAACAAGATGGAAAGTAAAAGTTACCTAATCAATTGCCACTTACATCCAATTTTAACTGTAATTATTCACTATGAATTATCTCTAGAGATAATTAGACCACGGTAATATTTGAACAAAATATACCGAAGCCTATGTCTATCATCATCAAATCAAGTAATTAATGTGTCTGATATATCTCTATACGAGATCATTATGTGCTATTATAAAAGCCTATGTATATGTATGTATTGTGTGTACGTTAACGTTCATTATCACGTTAACTAGTCCCTGCGTGAAATACTCGTAATGTGGTATTATTTGAATAAAATTATACAAAACCTACCTGTGTCTAATCTGCGACGCTTAGGAGTTTGTAATGAACTTACATTGAAATCATCATCAATAACGAATACTCCAAGATATATATTGTTTGAGTATATTCTACATAAATGTATGATTAACTATTATTTATTTATAGAACTGAAATAGGTGTTCAGACCCCAATTTATTGACGAAAAGTTCTTTAAGATGACTTAATGGACTAGTCAATACCATCTAATGGCTTAAACCCACGGTTTATTCATAATGTTATTAGACCAAAAGGCGTATGGGCGTCCCAGCTTATACGACTAGTCTAATTAACGAATATACCTATAATATATATTATTATTAGGCCAAAAGGCGTGTGAGTTGATCAATCCCCACATGACTAGCCTAATACTGACTACCTGTTGGTAACGCGCAGCGTTAATGAGTCGAATACTTCACTGATAAGTTAGCATTTATATCGACTAATTGTTTCACATTAATTGACTTAATTAAGCTTATGTTTGATTATATGTTTTAACTATGCAAACCAAGTATGACGCTTTGACTTTCAATTATGTGAATGTAATGATTTGATTTGAACAAACAATTGTTTAAACGATACTAATTAATTAATTAATCATAATTAGACTTAATTGGGCGAAAATGGTTTTTGCAATACTGACCTGACGTTTTCCATTTTCGATAGGTATTGGCCCTAGGAATCGAATGGTCAGAATCACGAATTTCTCTATTGTCAGAAATTCTTGGTTAAAATCATAAAATAGTTTCAATCGTAGAGTCACAATTAAGTAAATAAACGTATATCTATACTTTAAACTCTACCTGTGACTTTAATTCATATTCCCGCACACTTTGACTTATTTTCAATAAATTACTTTCTAAGTTGGGTTTCTAAATCACCTAGCATTGTGTCAAGTAACTTCTTTCCGAACTAATGGTACTTAAATGCCTTAAATAAACTCATTTGCTTTAGAGGAATTCAATAAGACAAATCCACGTAAGTTCTTGCAATTTAACGCATGGCATTCGAGTTTTGATAATTAGATTAAACCAATAATTTTTTGTTGGTTCACCCTAGTTGGTGCTATATTCAGTAAGATTGGGACACCACAGTTGTTGCGATCCTTCATCTCGTAAAACGTAGGGAAAAGCTGTCCAAAGGATCCTAAATTGATACAAAGCAAATATACAGGGGCCCCATTTTCGGATGAAGAGTGGAGATGATTTGAATATATGTATATGATAACCTTACGGGGTTACAAAGAATGACAGCGGTATATCAAGGAATATACCTAGTTATCTTGCCAGGCCAAGGCAAGCTTAGGGAACCTTGGGGATCAAGAAAGCATCGACACCCTCCATCGTGGCAACCCTTTGGAGCACGTGAAAGGAGGCAGGAACACATTAAAAGGTCCTAGTCTGGACAAAGGTTCAGCTAGGGGACTGGCTCCTTTGTGACCCACTTCAGGGGGCTCAACTTGCTGTCTTATATTAAATTATACTTTTATTATATCACTCGAATCATTGCCATGGACGTAGCGGAGTTTTATTGCAAGTTTCTGTCATCTCATCTTACATAAACACTAGAGAGCAATTAACATCACATTTTAAGGCATTTATAAACCAATCATCAAACCCGAATCTCATAAAGTTAAATAGACTGTCGTTGACGGTCTTTGTTCACCCATTTTATATTGGACTCACACACGACGGTGAGACCGCTTAATATTATGCGCGAGGCGTAGACCACGCTAGGTTTGTGACACGTAATAAGTGTCTAGATCGACCCAGGATCGTTTCATCTAACTATACATTTAACATCTGGAACACCTCATCGGGTGACCGTTGCTCCAGATAGCTTCATTCATAGGCGCAGGACCATCTCATCTGCTGCCGATTGCCCAGGATCTAGGTATTGTGTCTCAACTAAGCAGACACATCTAGATAAAAGAACCTTAAAAATAACACAACGTAGACAAATTAATTACCAAATTCATTTCATTCTTATATATGACGATCACTATTCTTTACAGTATTTATAATAAAATACACATTTCATTACAAACCTCTGTTGAGCAACGATAAACTGAGGACAATTGGTTAAGTACCAATACAATCGTAAAACAAAAACCTAGGTAGCACTCATTTCACTAATATGTTTGGTCTAAACGGCTGGGAGAGGAGTTAAGTTAATCTATTTACTTATAAATAACTAAAAACGCTATACTTGGTTTGTGAAAATTGTTTATTGCCATTTTATATTTGTGAGTTTATTGTGTGATTCCACAGGGCGAAACTTGTTCGTTTTCAAAACATTAAAATAATAGTAAATTACGCGTTGAATAACAATATTTCAAAACGAATATAACTTAGATTAGCTACGAAATTGCGTAAGTCTTTCTCATAAAATACAAAAATAATAGTAATGTTGCTTACGCTACCTACTGCGCATCTTAGTAGGGAATAGAGTTGATAAGATACATGTGTTTAGGATACTTAGTTGGAAAATAGTGTCATAAATATGAGTTTCACTAAAATGTAGTTCGCGATAGGTAAAAGACATGTTTTAAGTGAGCTAGGGCTAAGAATGTTAGAGATGGTTAAATGTGTTCATATTATATGCAACCACGATCGGAAAGCGAGCTTATTCATAGTTCTGCTAGATCGTAAATATGTAATCGCTATAATTCAAACGCAAATAGAATACATTTTTACATGCTGCATCGCATACAGTCCACCACAGGACTTTAACCTCCATCACATTAGAAGAGAGTTTTGCAATAGTCTCTACGCTTGTCAGGTGTATTGGAGATCGCAGTGTTTGAAATACACTATACTTATATTATCATATAGAATTCCTAGTTCTCATGCGTTGTTTGAATATATAGATGCCCACTTAAAATATTTGATGCACATGGCTAATATAGACATTATATTAATAAATAATTAAGAGCAAAGTACAAACGGCCAGCAAGACCGAACGGAAATGCCAATGTAATATAAAAAAATAATACAGATGTTGCGACGGGACTTTAACATTGTTTCTGGTTCTATGAATGAAGAACCCTACAATTAAGGAATTCGTAAACTATTGTTGCACAAGTAGGAATGCCAGTAAAAACTTAAACCAGCGTACAAAACAATTGCGCACAGATGTTTAGAAAGTGCGTCCCAAACCTGCACCCGATCGGTGCAGTAAACGCGGCAACATGACAAAAAAAAGGCCGAGTTTTGTGGAGTAATTCGAAATCCTATAACGCTTTTGAATGTTATCGGTTTAATAAATACCACGATAATACTGAGTACCTATAAGCGAAATGGAAGGTACTTTCAATTTTGAATTAATTGTGTTTTAAAAACCAATTACTGTCAGGAATTAGTGTAGGTCTAGGTAGTCTTAGGAGGTAGGGTGTAAACATGTAGGAAGTAGGAGCTTAGGCCTATATCAGTATTATTAGGATATAGACAGATGAGAACTAAAGATACATTTCAAAAGATGTGTATTGTTTATTCACAATGGAATATGTAGATTCAAATGGACTCGAAAAACGATGTCTAAAAAATGTAACTAAGTGTTACAGTTACTTGTAAGTAGTAAAATAAATAAATCTAATTTACTATCAGGTAGATCAATTGTAAGCTCACTAGGATCAGAAATAATGAAATATATCAGTGTGCCGAAGTCGAATGTCGGGTGTGCAAAACGTGTTGCAAAAACACCCAATTATAACAAAAGTACCATCAGGTATTTCCCAAAAATAAACCGCCATTGAGACTGAGCATTATAAAGCGTCAACGACGCGATGAAATATTTTGTATACATCACAAAATAACAATGTATGGATTGGTGAGAAAATGCGCTATGACATGGCGAGTAATAATATTGGGAATACTTCATTTTATGGGGAACAAACATTTTACTAAACCCACAATTACGTAATAAACGTAATTCATTCATCAAATTATGATGTGTACAGTGTGATCGGAATGACCATGTGACTTATATCTCAATTCCTCAATTCAAAGAAGTGAGTATCTACGTAGCTTACCAAATGAAAAAGTGTAATGCTGCGGTATTTAGAAGACATATCATTGCTTTAGGTAGGTTTGACTAGAAATTATACAACTAGGTAGTTTCGACTAATTTATTGTTTAGGTTAGATAGGGCACCGTAGGTTAGGCAGCTATAATTTAAAACTAGGTTTCAATACTAGGTAGGTAACTGTACAGATTGGGCGTCTTAATTTATCTAGATTTAGGTGTATTTTTTTTAGATAGGTAGCGATGAACGTTAGTTACTTAGTTTAGATTAGGTGGAATGTTTTAGGTGAACAATAAGTATAGTAAAGGTAGAATCAGATTAGTTTGATGTAGATAGATTATGTTAGGTATATCCACATTCAATAGGTTAGGTTAGGTCAAATGGCTTAGGTTAATCATACTTGCTAGGTAGGGTTAAATACGGTAGTATAGACAGGCTAGGTTATGTATATTAGTTTTAGGTAGTCTAGGATAGGTCGATTTACTTAGGTGAACTTAGGGTATGTAGGTAAGCTGAAAAGTGTTAGGATAAGTAGGAAGCGGTTAATCATTTTATATTACTTCGTACAAATAAAAATCTGAACTTAAAAACAAATGGTTAAATAAGATAATAAAACCATTCCGTTTGCTACGATGTAGAAGTCTAGTGATCTAGATCCAACAGAGAATGTATTTTAGTCGCGTAGCATGGGAGAGGGAATTTTTTTTTACAATGGGATACATGTGAATATAATGAACTAAACATTGTATTAAAGTTATAATATTAAATTGAATAATAGAAAAGAACGAAATCTTAAAGGTAAACATATCTTGGGATACGTTTCGTTCGCAGAATGGAATCATTGATTAATTATTTGGTTATGAATTCAATTATCCCATCTTATAAGTTGAGTATTGTGTACAAAGTCAGGAGAACTATCGATTCCTAACTTTCTACAGGGAGAGGTATGTGATGGGACGCTAATAATTCAAATTCATAAAACATAACCCTCTTTCTGTCGCAGTCGGGTAAAAACCATTGACGCCGTTCGAACGGCTAAGAGGCTAAACATTAACATGTGGCACTTACTTAAAATTCCGAAAACCAAAACCAATTTGTCACACGATATTATGTTAGTTTGAGTGAGCAATAAATTCTCAAAAAGGTCGAGTTTAATCACAAGGGTCACACTTGAAAGTGTGAAAAAAATAAAAGTTCGCATACTAAAATGTCCAATAAATTCACGCTGAGATATCGATATAAAAACAATACCGAGAAAACGAACAAGCTAGCCTAAGAATAAAAAACTGTCATAAAAACAAAGGTTTCACATATTATACATTTAAATAAATCTGTGTCCTAAGTCTTACGACTTAGGGATGCTTTTCAAATATGATATTACGCGGCAAACCCTTGACCAATTTCAGGTACGAGTCCAGGCCGTTGACGCTACCAAAAATGGTGGCCAACTTAAATGCGCCATAGCTATTGGCTGATCTGAAGAGACGCAATCGCGGGAAGCGACGGGATTGGCAGATTGCACTCCCGCCACGAGGGATGATGCGCAGGCGTCGATTGCCATCCATAACAACCAAAACACCAAACAACACAAGCAAAGAAGAACCTTATGTTAATTAGCGTAGATATTAAGATTGTAATTAGTAATTCATCTCTATTATAATTAAGTCAGCGAGACAAATCACGGGGTAGAGGGATGGGACTTCTTATTTCGGAGCGGAGCGAGGCGGCTGGACGAGCAGTAGAGCATTCATTGAGATCAGACCTTAAAGTCTAATAATGTAAAATTATATTAAACTTTGATGTACTAATAAATTAGAGTCAGTGTATATTAGCAGCGGCGACAAAAGTTAAGTTGATACCTCTTATGTTTATGTATATGGTTTAGGTATTAATTGAATCGATCTGATAAATATCATCTATAAATTTCATCAATTTTCATTTGTATTTTCACTAGTAGAGATTTTATTAACATAGTTTAACTTAAACAAGATGGAAAGTAAAAGTTACCTAATCAATTGCCACTTACATCCAATTTTAACTGTAATTATTCACTATGAATTATCTCTAGAGATAATTAGACCACGGTAATATTTGAACAAAATATACCGAAGCCTATGTCTATCATCATCAAATCAAGTAATTAATGTGTCTGATATATCTCTATACGAGATCATTATGTGCTATTATAAAAGCCTATGTATATGTATGTATTGTGTGTACGTTAACGTTCATTATCACGTTAACTAGTCCCTGCGTGAAATACTCGTAATGTGGTATTATTTGAATAAAATTATACAAAACCTACCTGTGTCTAATCTGCGACGCTTAGGAGTTTGTAATGAACTTACATTGAAATCATCATCAATAACGAATACTCCAAGATATATATTGTTTGAGTATATTCTACATAAATGTATGATTAACTATTATTTATTTATAGAACTGAAATAGGTGTTCAGACCCCAATTTATTGACGAAAAGTTCTTTAAGATGACTTAATGGACTAGTCAATACCATCTAATGGCTTAAACCCACGGTTTATTCATAATGTTATTAGACCAAAAGGCGTATGGGCGTCCCAGCTTATACGACTAGTCTAATTAACGAATATACCTATAATATATATTATTATTAGGCCAAAAGGCGTGTGAGTTGATCAATCCCCACATGACTAGCCTAATACTGACTACCTGTTGGTAACGCGCAGCGTTAATGAGTCGAATACTTCACTGATAAGTTAGCATTTATATCGACTAATTGTTTCACATTAATTGACTTAATTAAGCTTATGTTTGATTATATGTTTTAACTATGCAAACCAAGTATGACGCTTTGACTTTCAATTATGTGAATGTAATGATTTGATTTGAACAAACAATTGTTTAAACGATACTAATTAATTAATTAATCATAATTAGACTTAATTGGGCGAAAATGGTTTTTGCAATACTGACCTGACGTTTTCCATTTTCGATAGGTATTGGCCCTAGGAATCGAATGGTCAGAATCACGAATTTCTCTATTGTCAGAAATTCTTGGTTAAAATCATAAAATAGTTTCAATCGTAGAGTCACAATTAAGTAAATAAACGTATATCTATACTTTAAACTCTACCTGTGACTTTAATTCATATTCCCGCACACTTTGACTTATTTTCAATAAATTACTTTCTAAGTTGGGTTTCTAAATCACCTAGCATTGTGTCAAGTAACTTCTTTCCGAACTAATGGTACTTAAATGCCTTAAATAAACTCATTTGCTTTAGAGGAATTCAATAAGACAAATCCACGTAAGTTCTTGCAATTTAACGCATGGCATTCGAGTTTTGATAATTAGATTGAACCAATAATTTTTTGTTGGTTCACCCTAGTTGGTGCTATATTCAGTAAGATTGGGACACCACAGTTGTTGCGATCCTTCATCTCGTAAAACGTAGGGAAAAGCTGTCCAAAGGATCCTAAATTGATACAAAGCAAATATACAGGGGCCCCATTTTCGGATGAAGAGTGGAGATGATTTGAATATATGTATATGATAACCTTACGGGGTTACAAAGAATGACAGCGGTATATCAAGGAATATACCTAGTTATCTTGCCAGGCCAAGGCAAGCTTAGGGAACCTTGGGGATCAAGAAAGCATCGACACCCTCCATCGTGGCAACCCTTTGGAGCACGTGAAAGGAGGCAGGAACACATTAAAAGGTCCTAGTCTGGACAAAGGTTCAGCTAGGGGACTGGCTCCTTTGTGACCCACTTCAGGGGGCTCAACTTGCTGTCTTATATTAAATTATACTTTTATTATATCACTCGAATCATTGCCATGGACGTAGCGGAGTTTTATTGCAAGTTTCTGTCATCTCATCTTACATAAACACTAGAGAGCAATTAACATCACATTTTAAGGCATTTATAAACCAATCATCAAACCCGAATCTCATAAAGTTAAATAGACTGTCGTTGACGGTCTTTGTTCACCCATTTTATATTGGACTCACACACGACGGTGAGACCGCTTAATATTATGCGCGAGGCGTAGACCACGCTAGGTTTGTGACACGTAATAAGTGTCTAGATCGACCCAGGATCGTTTCATCTAACTATACATTTAACATCTGGAACACCTCATCGGGTGACCGTTGCTCCAGATAGCTTCATTCATAGGCGCAGGACCATCTCAGTACTATTTACGCTGATGACATTTCCATAATATTGACATCAAAAAATTATAAAACTCATATTGACGATTACATTCTTGACATTAATAATACCATAAAATTTATTATTAACTAGCTTCATAATAATAATTTACAAATTAATATTAATAAAACGACATATATTCAATTTTGCAATTATAATAGTATTCAATATAAACTTGACATAAAATATAATGAGTTAAATCACTTTTTGTACACTAGTTCCACTTTATTATACAATTTTATTAAATTGCAACCGGTTTCGAATTACTATAAGCAAAGATAAGTAAAGTTAAACAACGCACGCAGCAGAGTTCGGAAAGTGGAAGTGTGACTATTTCGTACAGTCGTGCTTCAGCACCGCAACGAGCTTGTCACTCGTTAAGTGTGCCTACTAATGCCGTTGGCGAAGCGAAGTTGACCAAGATCTTTCGCTGGCAACTCTTGGGAGGTATTAGGAGGTTTAGGAGGCACACCTAATGAGCTGTGAGCTCGTTTCGGTGCTGACGTTCGATTGGCCTCTAAGCAACGGTCACCCATCTAGTTTTCGAAATCGACGTGCGTTGTTTTTATTATAGTTTTCCATTTACCGTGCGGAGTATACACGTAGTAGCACGAACCCCTTACACTCGTGGGTATCTTAAAAGGCACCTATAATTTTTGAGACAACTTCTAGTCTCCGTAGGCTGGAAAATGAGCAGCAGCGTTTTCCATTATTGTATTTATAACACTGCAATTTTCAACCCTCCTGTCAAGCGTGGAGATTATTATACCTTCCCACTTATGGGAAAGGCCCTAAGTCCTTCAGTGGACTGTTATGGGCTGTGACGATGAGTTTTCTAATTACCTTAAAATGCCATGATAAAACATTTCTACCTAAACATACATAAAGCATTATCAAAGACCTAAAAACAATTCGAAAGCGCCCTAAATATACGACGAAAACCTTTGCCGAATGATATAAAAAGGGAATATATTTCGCAACGACGAATTTAAAGGCGTATTCACACGAGATATTCGGGGGTTGGTCACAATATAGGTACGCCGGAATAGTCGGGTCCCTTTTAACAGGTGTGCCGACCAAAAAGGGCAGATGAAATCCAATCTTGGTGGTCGTTCGTCCAGATTTGATGACTTAGGCGCCTGCCAAATCTGTGGGTTGGGAGAACCCGAATTTAATACAGACGGGTATATACTTTGCGTTGGTATTCGGATGGCTCGTGTGTCAGTACAGTTGCGTTTTTCTCTTTCATTTTGTTTGTCTACACGTGTAAGTCAGCAAGTGAGAAGATTACTGGTGATTAACCTGTTGTGTTTTTATAGGTACTTTACTCGAAATGAAGTAAAATAAAGTAAAACTCATTAAACATAATCATGGAAAGAATGAACAAGTAAAACAGAAATAAATCGACAGTAAAAAGATACACTCTAATCTCGTACACCTGTCAGCGCCGAACCGTCCGAATCTGAAAAAACCCAAGAAATTCTAGACGAATTCGAGTGACGTCATCAAATTCGGCATGTAGTACTGCTTCTTTCTATTTACAGTGCGACAGGTGTAAAGAAAATGGAAATGATTCTTTCGGTGAGGTCGACTCTTTCGATGTTGTCGATTCTTTCTGCGCGGATGGATTGATATTGACGCAAATATGTATATTTTGACAGCTCTGTTGTATGGCGGTAAGGGCAAGTTTAAAAAAAACTTTTCATGCTAAGGGTTAATTTGCTATGTTCAACTTATCTACCAATTTCTGATGTCTTGCCGGAAGGTCAAGCACTAATTACGCTCTTACATACACTCACACTTTACACTAAAAAACACACACACGCACTCACACTATACACTAAAAAAACAAACACACACACATCCCTTATATGCCACACACATATGCCTTTCACAACTAAAATACACCTTATAGCCCTAGCTCATGGTTATTTATCAGATCCACAACCACTTCCTTCTCTAAGTGAAGATATGTACCCAACTGAGGAAGTACACCTGTGACCTAAAACACAGAGACCCGTCTATTTTAGGCACCAGTCATACCTTACATGTCATGTACCTTCTTTTATAGTCCTGGTTATTTTACCGTAGGTCTGTTTGTGTAATGAAATTGTATGTAATATTTGTAAATAACTGTTTGTTTCCTGAAGAAACAAAGAAATAAATAATAAACAAATAGAAAGTATGATATTACACTAACGTTGAGGTTTTTTAATTGTGTTGTGATATGAAAAATAACTAATTTTGACACCATTCGTTATGACGTATGACATTTTTTTTAATTTGACTGACAAGGCGTTTAACCACCATCTCACCTGGTGCTAAGTGACGATGCGGCCGAAGATTGAGCATGCCTGTTTAGGAACAGCCTATTCACTCTAGCCTTGAAGGCGTGAAGATTATAGTTATCACTGGACTAAAACTTGATACGTAACTTTGTAAAACAACAAAACGCTATCCAAAACCCTATTCTACCCTAAAAACTTCCTCGAATAACTAAAGCAATTGCATTTACGCGCTGCTTTCCACACACTTCCACTGTTGAATTCACTCTATATTTATATATGCTCATCTAATATCATAATGAGTATCAAGCACTTTGCAGACTGCCAATATATGGAAGTGCTTGCGATACCATCGAGGCTAATGCTCTCAATATTGGCACTTGGCATCAATGGCGAGTGCAATACTAAGTTTCTAATCCTATTTAAACGTCCATATCGAATGGTGTAGACAGAAACAATAGTATTTACACGTAGGAGAAATAAAGACGTAAAGAGTTTTGTATTGTATTGTATGGTTCTAACATAGGTACTGTTAGATGAATTAAACTCAGAAGTATGGTGATAAAGTATGTGTATTGAATAAAAACATAACATACAGTTGTTTACTCTTCGATCACCAGAATAATAGAAGAACCAGATACAACGTTACACGTGCTTTTATTTTACAGTGTTGCCATTTTGAGCAACTCCGAATAGGACAATCCATTTGTTTTCTACAGAAAGGAGTGCGCTTTACTTTACTTGATATTTGTGATTGGCAACACCAATCACAAATGTCAAGTTTGACAGTTTATTGTTTATTTATTAAAGTCAAGTAGATTCAAAATTTCATCAATTTAAATACAATAGTAAGGCCCGGATTATATCAAGCGTCGGCGACGCACCTTGCGTCGCCGACGCAACCTGCGTCGCCGACGCACCATGCGTCGCCGACGCAGGTTGCGTCGGGCTGTCAAACGCTAGACTTCAACAGTTTAAACGCACTGCTTTGACTAAAATCGGGCAGAGCGAGAGTCACCATCGATAGTCCTGTGTCCCTTTCTAGTGTTGCCACCATTGTTGATGCAAATTCCGAATTACTTTTACTATTTGGCGCGGACACCGACCTCAGGGCCAGACAGAGCCGGACCGGGTGCAATCTGAAGTTTATATTTTCACCAGGGTCCAGCCCAAGCTAACCCTGCTACTCGGAAACTATTAGCCCTAGAACACTAGTTCCTAGAGTGAAATGATAGCATTCCTCGAGATCATCATTTCGTATGACAGCTGTTAATGTTAAGTATTTTATAAATCGGTACACATTGGTCCTAAAACACTAGCTTCTAGAGAGAAATGATAGTACTTGTTGAGATCTACATTTCGAATGACAGCTGTCAATGTTAAATCTTTTATAAATCGGTACACATTGGTCCTAAAACACTAGCTTCTAGAGAGAAATGATAGTACTTGTTGAGATCTACATTTCGAATGACAGCTGTCAACGTTAAATCTTTTATAAATCGGTACCCATTGGTCCTAAAACACTAGTTTCCAGAGAGAAATGATAGTACTTGTTGAGATCTACATTTCGAATGAAAGCTGTCAAAGTTTAAACTGAAATAACTCCTAAACTATTGGTGCTATAACACTCGTTCCTAAAGAAAAATGATAGTGTTCGCCGAGATCTACATTTTGAATGACAGCTGTCAATGTTAAATCTTTTATAAATCGGTATCCATTGGTCCTAAAACACTAGTTTCTAGAGAGAAATGATAGTACTTGTTGAGATCTACATTTCGAATGACAGCTGTCAAAGTTTGAACTGAAATAACGCCTAAACTATTGGTGCTATAACACTCGTTCCTAAAGAAAAATGATAGTGTTCGCCGAGATCTACATTTCGCATGACAGCTGTCAAACTTAGAACTGTTGTAACTCGGAAACGATTGGTCTTAGAACACTAGTTCCTTGAGCAATACGATAGTACTCATCGAGATCTACATTTTGGATAACAGTTCTAAGTTTTACAGCTGTCATACGAAATGTAGATCTCGACAAGTACTATCATATTTCTTTAGAAACTAGTGTTCTAGAACCAATGGGTTCCGAGTTATAACACATTTAAGTTTGACAGCTGTCACCCGAAATGTAGATATCGACGAGTACTATCACTTCTCTTTAGAAACTAGTGTCGTAGGATAAATGGTTACCGAACTCTTTTATCTGTTTTGTGGAACAAAAAGTCGTAGGTTAATAATTATGTCGACTCGACGTTTGTCGGAGAAACGTTCAGTCATAGCCTCCTTCATTTTACAAGCCATGCGCAGAAGTTTGACAACGTCGCATTTTTTAATTTTAGTGAACCTGAAAATTACTGTAAAACTTTCTTCGCGGTCGTCGTCGTTTAATGTTATTAGTTATTTAAGTGATTAAATATATGCAATAGTTAGATAATATGAAACTGGATAGATTACTGAACTATTTACCTATCTATTTACTTGCAATAGTATTATGCTACTATTATAAATGCGAAATACAATATGTATAATGCATGTTTGGTTTTGTATGTAATGGATGTTTGTTACTCCTTCACGCAAAAACTACTGAACGGATTTAAATGCAATTTGGCAGTTATATAGAATATAGCTTAGAATAGCACGTTTGCTATAACTTTTCCCGAAATTTAATGTGATTCCCGGAAACGGGTACGGAACGTTATAACAGAATTTAATGAGGACGCAGTCGCGGCCAAAAGCTATTATGAAATGAAATAATCTATGCCAGCCAAAATATTGCCAAATTTATTCACTATTAGGTATAATACATTTTAAACATTCTTATTTAAGTATCTAAGTATATGAAAACTAACTACTTACTTACCTATTGTACCTATCTACTTTTTCAACGGTCACATCATCGTCGACAATCAAATGTAACACATGGAATGCGAAATAAAGAAATTTAAATTGAAAGATCGTGGTTTAAAGTAGTTGTAATAACTTTCACACTGCGAAAATGTTTGCTGCACGCGAAGGATCCTTCGATGGGACTCCAGCATGCTTGGGGAATAGCAGAAGTCCATTTGTTTAATAGAATTACATCTTTTGGAAAGCAAAACTTCGGCACAGCTTCTTGCTCATTTTTAAGGATTAATCATAATTATACTTGCATTTTTCAAATGCTACAACGCCTTTGCATCTATTAGAGAATGATTACGATTATAAAACAGAATTTGATTTATGAAATAAGTAAAAAACGAACAACAAAAATAGTGAAGGGTTGTTTTTTAAAAATCGTATTTATCCTATTTTGGCGCAATTATGAATATTTTTGCTTTTATTTACCTTCTTATATGGTCCATACAAACGCGTTTATTTACAGTTTCACCAATATATTTTTAATTTATCATCATAAAATTCATAATTTTCCCGCACATTGACATGTAAACAATGAGTAAATCGGTTTACAGCGACGTTGTCGTTCCGTGCTACAGCATGGCTTGTAAGATAAAGGAGGCTATGGTTCAGTAGATCAAAAGGTATTTTGACAACTACTTTTCGGATTGTACGGATTACCTGATAATAATACCAAATTTACGGTAAATATATTTCTCCAATAATGGCAACACCAAACACAACACTTGTCAATTTAGAATGACGGTGATTATGCCAATAACATTGTGTTTACACTGTTAGAAAGGGACAAAGGACTATCGATGGTGACTCTCGCTCTGCCCGGTTTTAGTCAAAGCAGTGCGCAGTGGGTAGTAAGTCCATGGTTTAAACAGGTATAAACATTCAGATGTCAATAGTCTAAAGGTCTATATGCACTTGTGCTGCAAAACGCAGAGACAGGTTTGATGATGGCGTGCACCGTCCATACGAGTGGGTAGCACCACCTGCACCGCATTCAGCCGAACCGGTGCGATGCATAATAAATAATAATAATGTTCCGGTGAATCATGTGTTACATGCTGAACATGGTTCGATTTTGATAATATGAATATTTCAGCTTTCAGACATAGGTGTATGAGATTTAAAAAGTAATACTGTCTTAGCGACACAGGGCTAGGACAGGGCGAGGACGCGTCGCAGACACGACTTGAAACATACAGAAAAGACGAGGCAAGGGCGCGCCGCGGGCGAGAGCAGGGGTGCGGGCGGGGCGCGGGAGCCGGGCCTCGCCCGCAGCGCTTGCTGTCCTTGTCTTGCCTACGCTCTTGACTTATCCGCGACGGCGCCGCGTCCTTGCCCTGTCTTTTCTGTATGTTTTAAGTCGCGTCCGCGTCCCGTCTGTGCCCTGTCCGCGACGTGTCTGAGTCTTTTCTGTGTGGCCGCTCGCTTAGGTATGTGTTTGTTGACGCAATTGATTTCATACAAGGAAGAACGCTTTATCGCAAATGGTTACGTGTATGAATAAAAAAAGTCATTTATCTTCGAACTGTGACGAACTGTTTCTTAGACTAACATATGGGGTCGGCTTAAAAAAATAATATGACATACAAACTCTATTTAAAACCTTGTCCTGCCTAACACTACACATCTTTGACTGAAGTAACGCGCAATATCGCGTCGCAGCAGTGCGTTCAGAATAGACGTTGCAGTGCAGTTGCCGTGCCGCTGCCGCGTCGCGCAGCGTAAGTGCGTGTTCACCTTTATTAGCACTTTTGAATCCGCGACCCTAAGAAGATATGCTGTACATCCATTTAACACAGAAAGACATTTGTATGGCCAATTTCATACCCATTTTAACAGACTCAGAAAGTACCTATTGTATATCCGCTTTTATAAAAGCTACAGAAAGTACACAATTAGAAAAGATAACCTAAATCTACAAATAAAAAAAATTCTCAACACAAAAAACTGTAGAATATTATCGATGAAAAACCAACCATCTGAACATGTTACCTAATGCTGTCTGTTTGTCAATGCGTTTGTGCGCGCTTATCTCAGGAACGGCTTAAATGATTTAAGTGCAGTTTCAATAATGTATAATTGTTGTAAGCTTCACTTAAATGTAGTGTTTGTGAAATGTTTTATTTAGATAAAAAAGTAAATTAATAAAGATATATCAATTTAAACTCATTTTGTTCTATAAAAATGCTGTTTTGTTAAATTGGCTGAAACTTTAGGCATCTAAGTAGATGTTGACTGAAAATTTAAATATAAACAAAAAACGACTGTTTCAGAGATTTTGACTTTTCCGATATAAGTTGATCTCAGCTCTATATTATCAATCAAAAATATTAAATAAATATACTTGAACAATTCACACAGCGCCATCTTGCCTCAAAGTAAGCAAAGCTTGTGTTATGGATGCTAGATAACTAAACTTACTTACATATTTTTTAAATACATACTCATGATAAGTACATATAACACCTAGACCCAGATAACATATATTAAAATTCATCATTTCTGAATCGAACCCAGGATCTCTGGGTGGCAGACAGAAACAGGATTTAACTTAGTGATGCTGATGTTTTAGGCGTTTCAAATCCACTTAAACAGAAGTCAGTCAGATCAAGGGGGATGAGGTTATGTAGAAGACTACCATAGGCCAGCGCCAGCGTATACTCCTTTAAGATCTAAACTTTTTAGTGAACCTGGCCTACTAGCGCAGTCTTATAACCAGTTACAATGAGTGCCTTTTATGCTTTTTGCGGAATTTGACCCCATAGAAACTATGTAACATATTCAGCAAAATAAATCTGAACAGTAAAATATAACCATGAAAGTCATTACCTGTGGAACCAGTGTAGAACCAGTTCACCTGATATCCTTTTAAGTTTGTCACAGATTTAAGTGTGATTATTTTCATGGGGAATATTCTTGCATATGATAGAATGAGTTGAAGATGAGTATTTAACGCGAACAAAGTCGCGGGCAACCGCTAGTAATTAAGTTGGATATTTTTGCAAACTTTTTACTTTGCAATACTCAATGGTAGGTGCCACAAACTTACCCGACACGGTGACGGCGTCGCTGTTGTTGACAAACAAAATGACATTTTTAAATGGCGACACTTAGTTCAGCTTTTAGCCACCGGGCCAGATAAGTTTGTGGCGAAATTTTAGTGACAATGACTTGTCACTTAAAGCTTCCCCCAAACAGGGGCGATCTGTAGTTCTTAAAGGGAACACAGCAGAAAACCCACGACGCGTTCTGCAAGCGGGTGGCCGCGACATCCCCCTTCGCTGCACAGGTCATACATGTGATTATTATTATGATAGGCCAGTGCATTGACTATCTTTCGGAGGTTGGGCATACCTCTGACCGGTGTGACTTGGGTGTAGTTTATTATTATTAAGTATAATTATTTTCTTTTTTTTGTCAATGGCTTGATCTAGAGGCGACTGTTAACTATAAATCTGAGGGCGATAGCTGCCAGCCGGATGCGGAAGCACAGGACAGGATGTTGTGGAGATCTCGGAAGGCGGCATATGCTCAACATGGGTGTCTTTTGGCTGATATGATGAACGTCTGTACGCGGGCGCATTCAGTCCAATAGTACGCGACCGCATCGCCCACGCCTGTGTGGGGTCAGGGTCTATTATGGATAGCCCATAGAGTTACTATACGAGGTATATAACTCTATGGATATATCTTGTGATATCCAGTCTCCCAGTCTCTATCCAAACTCATTTTGCAGTATATAAACTCCTTGTCTTGTTGATATAAAAACCCTGCTTTAGTGCGGGCACAGACCTATGGAAAAGGTCAGGGACGGGCCCAACCGGCACACCTACCGGGCCGGACATTCTTAAAATTTTCTTAGTCGTTATCAAGCGCTTGCCGGGAAAGGTTAACGGGTAGAAATAGATGACGAATTAATGTGCATCGCCTTACTGCTTGGCGCTGAAAACCTACAAAAAAGGGAAAGATGGTAGGTTGGATGAGGAGAGGAAAAAAATTCGGGTAGGCAGTATCAGTCTACTGAACTACTGTACCTACTCGTCCATATCTACATTTCGAATGACGGCTGTTAAACTTAAAGCCGTTATAACTCTGATTCTATTGGTCTTAGAACACTAGTCTCTAAAAAGAATTATATCACTCGTCGAGATACACATTTAAAGTAACTGTTGCAAATTGAAAACTGTTATAACTTGAGAACCATAGGTCCTAGAAGAATAGTTTCTATAGAAAAATGATATTAGGTACTCGTCAAAATCTACGTTTTGTGAGAGAGACGTTAAATTTAAAACTGTCATTCGAAATGTAGAATTCGACGAGTACTATCATATATCTTTAGGGACTAGTGTTCCAGGACCAATAGTTTCCGAATAGAAAGAGTCACCTTGGGGCTGGACCCAGTTCAAGCCTCAGGCTAAACAGAGCCAACTTGACCCGGGTCCAATTCATGTATTCACGAAGACTGATGACAGTAGACTGATACGTATTTTTTTCTCGTCTTCATCTAACATTAAACTTCACATCAACATATCTATTTACTTCTTGCCACGCAACGTCTTTGAGATTACGGTTGTGATAATCCTTGTTTTTTATGTTTCAACATAGAAATTTTTGCCCTGCCAAAGTAATGGACTCAGGGTCAACCATAGAGGAATATACCTTTCCCAGGTATACCAATCTCTTTGGTAATTACAGATCCGCCCCAATGTCCACGACGATTCCACGAATGGGCCCGGCCCGGAAAGCTTACGGTCTGTATATGCCGATTATAAGAAGATTATATGCAAGGACGGTTCGGACGTTTCAGGACGGTTGAAAGTTTTAACCGGGTGCGCTCTCCGGGCGTCTATAAGTGTGTGACGGCTAGTACATTTTCGATGAAAATAATATGGCCTTCACGTTAAACCCGGCCCGGCCCTGATCGGCAGGTCTGGCCCGGCCCGACCCTGACCGGTAGGTCTGTGCCCGGCCTTAGAATTCTTGACGCATCTTGTCAACTTAAAATTATATGAACTTCTAATGCGCGCGCCGACGCAACCTGCGTTTTACCTGCGTCGCCGACGCAACCTGCGTTTTACCTGCGTCGGCGCGCGCATTTGAAAATTGAGCTTAACGAAAGATGCGTCGCCGACGCAGGCAGCGTCGATAACGCAGGTTGCGTCGGCGACGCAGGTAAAACGCAGGTTGCGTCGGCGCGCGCATTAGAAGTTCATACAATTTTGAGTTGACAGCATAACGCAAGTTGCGTCGCCGACGCAACGTGCGTCGCCGACGCTTGATATAATCCGCGCCTAAAGCAATTGTAAGTATCGGATTAGCTGTTAAAATTATACAGTTCATCGTCAAACATCAGTGAAGATATTTGTTAAGGCTTGTCTTATTTTTATAACACTAACAGGTACGTCATATTACTTTCTTTGAAATGTCACGCAATGTCGAACGACGAGGGGGACAATAATCCATATATGGTTGACGTCCCCACCATTTAGTACTCTGCGTTTTGCATCCACTTTTCTTATACGCGCTGCAAAGGACTGGAACTCTGCCTGTGTCACTGTTGGAGGTCTTGAAGTCAAGAGTAAATAGGTATCTTCTGGGCCCGCGGGCTAAATTTTCGACCTCACCGTCGCTTTCCATCAGGTCAGTTGAGGACAAATATAAGCCTTTGATAATTATAAAAAAACGCTATTGTCTTAATTGGACACCGAAAATTAATGTAAAATAGTACGTTAAAGTAAAGTATATATACACTATTACCACTGACTACATAAAGGGCTACAGTGAACTAACATATTATTGCTGATTTAATCTGAAATTAATAAGTTATTGAAAATGAACAAATTGCATGAATTTGTGTACATAATATGTAAACATAAATTATGTAACTTAACTTAAATTTGCTTTGTCAAATTGAGAAAATAATATTATACCGTTACACGTGGTGCGACACGCGAGACTCTTCAACCAGTCTCAAGCTCCTCAGTGTACCGATTCTGGTGTGCAATGCAGTTGTTATTATGTTGCAATATAACTGTGATGTTACTATAACTACGTCGAGGTATCGAGTCAGTCCCAGCATCATCCCAGTTAAATTGCAGTTCAATAATTGTTCGACCTTTGACGTTTTCGTTGACAGAGTTGAAGGCAGTTTGACAACTAAGAAAGATGCAACTTTCTTAGCAATTTATTTATTTATTGGAGTACCAACAGCCATATAAAACCATAATGCAACTAAAGTACCAGAAAACGAATTGTGGAAAAGTTCGAACTCATGAAAGTTGCAACTCAACATCGCACGTTTGACATGCGGTGCAATTGTAATGTTACTGCAACTGAGACGATTTCCGTACCAGAATCGAAGCCCTGGGGAGACCTTGTTGAACCTCGCATGGCCTACACTATTAGGAGGCACACCTAACGAGATGGCGAGCTCGTTGCTGTGCTGAAGTTCGACTAAGTATGCAACGGTCACCCATCCAGTTTTTAGACTGCGAACGTTGCTTAACCTTAGTTATCGGTCTCACAAGCACGCTGCCACTAAATCAATGCCGATTCTTGTCGTATGAATAAACGAATGTGTCAAATTGAGAAAGGGAGTACACATAAACGTGCATTGTGTGAACACATCGTGTGACCCTGGTTACACTCACTTTTTTACTTTAGAACTTTAATTGACCGCAATAATAGCTTAAACACCGTAGCTTTCGCACGCGATTTTTCACGTGCAAAGTTGATAAAAGGTGTAGGTATTAACCATACTGACCCCGTTCAGCCTTGGCCGGATTCTATGAAAACAAAGACGTAGAACGGGGTCACTTTGCAAGGTAACATTTCAGTTGCAGATCGAACAACATATCGCCCGCTGGTCGTGCGACTGTATTGATGCGGTTGCGCTTCGCAAAACATGTGAAAGTAGACAGAGTTGGAATGATTGTAGAATATCTACTTTACACATTGTCCAAGATGACGCCTACGTATGAACTACCTGGAGAGGTTTGCCTAGGATAGCACAACATGGAGTTCTTCAAGAAAGGGGTGAAAAGTTTTTTACGGGGTCGGCACCGCGTGGGTGATTTCGCTGGTATTGCAAACGTCCATAGGCTGCGGTGAGTGCTTACCATCAGGCAAGATGTAAGCGTGTTTGCCACATTTGTTGTATAAAAAAGTGGTATATTGTAGACTAGTGGTATGCGTACTTGTTAGTCTCGCGTGATTGATCAGCCTATCGCCGTTCACTGCTGAACATAGGCCTCGCCAGAAGCGCCATTTTATCCGGTCTTTTGGCGCGCATACGTTACGGACTACGCGGGTGCGGCACGACGACTGTTCGGGTGCGACACGATTACTGTGCAGGTGCGATGCGGGCGCTGCGCGTTTGTTTTCAAGTAATATAATAATCATTCTGTACCAAAACGTGATACCAAACACGTGTAAAACTGCAATTGAGCTGTGTTGCTTTTCAATTATAATTGTACTGTGCGGGTTCTAAATAGTCAGTTAATTAATTGTTTGACTGTAGGTACCTTCACCTAGCCTTTCGCAAATCGCAACACCACCTGGCCGAAGCGGCCCTTGACCCCAAACATACATACCAGAACTTACACTGAAACTAACAAAATTAAACACTACACCACAAAAAGCAAGCGCCCACAGTAAATTAACAGCGTCAGCGATAAAGTTAGGTAATGTACGTCAAAACCACCACAATTATAATGCGAACTCTTTTATTCCGATGTAAATAACATCGCATAATTCCCGGCACTCCCTTTGTGGGCGTTTGAAAAAAAAATTCTGTCGACATCTGCAAATAAGGAAATTATGAAGCCGCGGCAAAAAGCCGCCGTTCAAGTCTTTGTTCCTCCGACACCTTTTGTTTTAAACCCGTTGGGATTTAATTGAAAATATTAAATAGGCGAGGTCTTGTATTTTTGCGGATTCGAATTGGGAGTTAGAGGAGGTCACGTGACGTCGCGAGGGTTCTTTTAAGGCACATTGCTTTGCTTACCTGCTTAATTCCGCCGTTGCCGGTCCCAAGCCCGGATGAAAAAGGAAGAGGGTTGGTCAGGAGGGACTAGTCCTACCATAAAACGTCAACACCGAGTCTCAGGCGGTGGTATCTATTCTGAAAGACCATGGCCACCCAGCGCACATGAAGCGGTATCTAGTGACCAAGAGGACTAAATCCCCTCTGAAATACTAGGGCGGAAGGACGTGGGAACCCACAGTGCTCACTTTTTTCCCAAGAAAACCTCTTAAAGCATGAGTATAGCAAATAAGAAATACGATTCGTTGGACGATCCGGCTAACACCCGGCGCTATCCGGTACCCGGGCCGGGTGGTGTCAAATTGGCTACCGAAGCTCCTAATGTTGGAGATTGTATTATCAGCCGTAGCCTACCCACTTCTAATAAGACGAGCGATCTATACGAGCACATCATCGTATTGGCACCTGGAATGTAAGAGGCTTACTGAAACCAGGTTAGCTTAGTATAGTCGAGAAGGAGATGGAAGAGCACCGCCTCAATATCCTGGGAAAGAGCAAGACGCACATGCGTGGCAATGGGCATTTTAGAACAACTGCCGACAACTACGTGTATTTCCTCGGGGTCGGAAGATTCGAGCGCACATGGAGTTAGAATCCTGATACTACCCAGGATGAACAATCATGTTCTTGGCTACAACCCGGTGTCGGACCGCATTATCTCGCTGAAGCTAAACACCAAACCCGTAATTCTGAATATCGTTCAAATTTATGCTCCCACTGCACAGTCATCTGAGGAGGAGCTAGACAGTTTCTATGAGAGTCTGGAAACAACGCTAGATACGATACCGAACCGCGAAATGACGATGATACTGGGAGATTGAAACGCAAAAGTTGGCAATACTGAGGCTGATGATCACTTGCGTGAAACGGTGGGGAGATTCGGGTTAGGTATTAGGAACGAGCGAGGGGAGAGGCTGATAGAGTTTTGCACAGGCAGGCAGCTGATTATAGCCAATACTTGTTTCCAGCACCATCCTAGGCGCCTATACACATGGAAATCTGCTGGCGACAGATATAGGAATCAAATCGACTATATTCTGCTCAACTCACGCTTGAGATCTTCTTTTCGCAACGTGAGGACCTTCCCCGGAGCTGAATGTGATTCGGACCACAATCTACTTATAGCCAGTTTTGTGCTTCGTCTAAAAACACCTAGAAAGCGAATTTCGAACAACCGTAGGCAGTTAAATTTGACTGAGAAAGATCTTTATCAACGAGAAGTCGAAAGAAAGCTAAAGAACGCACCCTCAACCGAGCTATCATCTGCGGATACTTGCTGGAATCACTTGAAGGGTGTGGTTAATGCTACTTTAATTAATGTTAATTACCGCACCCTAGCCCTCATATCCCACGCGAGCAAAATCCTGTTATATATAATAAACAATCGCATTCTGGAGTGACAGATTCCGCAGGAATATGCAGGGTTTGTGAAAGGGAGGAGTACGCGTGAGCAAATATTAACTGTTAGACAACTAGTTGAGAAAGCCTATGAATCCAGATAGTGGACAATTTTATTTATCTCGGCTCTAACATCAGCAATAATGGTTCCTGCGAGGTGGATGTTCGAAAACGTATAGGAATGGCCGAGAACGCCATGTCTCAGCTTCATAGAACTTGGAAGGACAGGAAAATCTCGCTGGAGACGAAGACAAAGCTCGTTTGCACATTGGTTTTTTCAATATTTCTTTATGGAGCTGAGACATGGACTTTAAGAAAAGCGGATTGCAATCGCGTTGATGCCTTCAAAATGTGGTGCTGGAGAAGAATGCTGCGAATTCCATTGACGGCACATCGGACCAACTCGTTTATTCTAAAGCAGCTAAACGTAAAAGATAGGCTTTCCACCACCTGCCTTAGAAGAGTGCAGGAATATTTCGGTCATATTGCCAGAAAGGACGGGGAGAACCTCGAAATACTGATGATCACAGGAAAGGTAGATGGAAAAAGACCTAGAGGTCGTAGCCCAATGCGTTGGTCCGATCAGATCCGCACCACAGTACATACTACATTCCACGAGGCTCTGCACTGTGCTGGGGACAGGGGAAGATGGTGTGCCTTTGTCCGTGACAGGATTATGGGGGAGAGAGGTCACGACCCTCAGATATGAGGAATACGAACGGAGGAGGAGGGGCTTTGCTCACCAAAACTACCGCTTACTGCTACACTAACCTATCCTAATGTGTAGAAGTTTTTTTATTTTTGTTTATTTATTTAAAACGTTATGCACAAAATAGTACAAAGGTACTACGTGGGGTACAAGCTTTGCAGCTTTATGTACTCCGAAAACTAGTAATAAAAATGGCAGGCAGTGCATTAAAATATACAATAAAGTATAGTCGTTGCATGTAAGCAATATTTCATTGAGTAGGTTCCTTTGATATGGACGTTGTACGCCGTAATGAACCCTTTTAAAAAAATACCCCTTAAAAATAACCCTTTATGACAAAATATTGCGTTTACAATAATGAGATTTGATTGCGACGTCATAATCAAGTATGGAACACCCAATCACACCAATATTTATGTATGTGGGTGGTCTGATTATCGAAAAAATTTATCGTTTTAAAGTTGTATGGGCTTTAAATATTTCAATACAAGGCCATTCCGAACGCTGTAGCCGTCGCCAAATACTGGGCGGATAAAGTATAAGTCAGAGTTTAGTCCATGGACGCGATAAGAAGAAGAATACAAATCATAAATCCCGGTTAGCTTTGAAACGACATATTTAAACGAAAATCTGACAAATCACAGACTATAGATTGGTATTATATGTGAGATGTTGGTTTCTATATATGAGATATTGGTTTCTTAATCACCTTTAAAAAATGTATTAGTTTTGGTTAGTTATTCATAAGTACTATGTCTAGCATAAACTGAACAAATGATTTTGACTATTGACTATGGTATGAAAATTAAGATCAATCTTCGTTTGTATGGTGCCCAATCTTTCCGTATTCAACATATAAATGGAAGCTTCTACTCAACATGTTTATATACAACAGTATCAGCTCACCAAATTGAAATCAACCGAGCCACAGCCGTAGGTTACCTTGCATTTCAAAGCGGTGTTATCCGGAGATTAGAACATGACTCATGTTGTCACCTATCAATGTCAATGAGAATCAAGCCGATGAGATTATCTTGTCTCGTCTTGCTACGTTACGGTCAAAGTACGTAATACGTATACATAACATGTTTAGTGACAATCTCGTTGCACTAATTAGCTTTAATAGTAGTGATACAGTAGAATGGGAGGGTGTCCTAATGACTTGCGGTTCCGACTCGTAAGCGAGAGAAACTGGGTTCGATCCCCAATGAGTATCCTTGATTTTTTTTTAGTTATCTAGGTACTGTAGTTGCATACTCATCGCTACTTTTACGGTGAAGGAAAACATCGGGATGAACCTGAACCTCCCACAGTCAAATGGCAGTTGCTCCACTGTAAGATTTGCCAAATCCTGGATCATGGTCGGCATGGCGGACCCCTGACACTCGCGCGCGAGGTCTAGATTATTAATGTATTATCTTGCACCCCTCAATAACTTTTTGTTTACGGATTTAAGCGCGCGGTTGTTTTATGCGCAGATCGCAGCGTCAGACGAATGCGATCAACGGATGCGTTTACCGCGTCTGCGTTCCAAAACAAGGTACCCTTTTTTTTACGGCAAACGCATGTGCTAAACGCTGCTGCGAGCGCATTGTCATTTTTTCTACGTGTGAGCTACATAGTGCAATATTGTTTCATAGGTTTGACGCTCCGTTCGCAGCGATATTTAAATTGTTTGCGAATATGCGCAAGCGCTAACCGCTTGCGTTGAACGGACACGTTTCACGCAATAAACAAGGATACTCTTTGTATAAACTATGAAGATAAAATATTTTTATATGTGCGTGTGACGCATTGTGTCTCACGCTGCGCTTGCCGCTGCGTTAACCGCGTAAAACAATGGTCTATGATTTGAAATGATCTGTGTCTATCGCATTGCGTGTAACGTAGCGTTTATCGCATAAAACAACCGCGCGTTTTAGAGTAACACCTCTTTTTGGTATGATGATACTTACACATGTCAAATAACACCTCCTTTTAGTGTAGTAAATAACTCGAGTCTGGGAGTCTGTTTTTTAGGTCCCGAATCTACATCACACCTCTCGACTCATTATGACATAGACTCTACTCCTCGATGTATTATAAGCACATCGTATTTCGATGAATCGAGTCTTTTTGTGCACTCGAGTCTGTTCAAGTAACGAGTCTTGGTCGACTATTTAAGTATCTACTGATGAGTGACGTGGTGTGGTGTGTTAAACTATAGTAGGTATAATTTGTTGTGGTGTCTTATTTATTTATTTATTTGCATGCTACATGGTAATACAATGATAGTAAAACTTAAGACGAACAAACATGTAGCACCCCGTAGGGGCAACGCAAAATTTTGAGAGGGCTTACTTATAGATAACAGGTAATGGTGTTAGTTGTTTAGTTTATATTTCTGAAATTATATTTTATTCTAAGTTAGTGGTTAGTCTCCTAAGAACAATATTCTAATTATTCCATTTCCATAATATCGCAATATTGCAAGCCCAGCATTAGAGTCCATTAAGCAATCTCTCAAGCACACTGAGGGAAATCAACCTTTAATATTATTTGTCGTATCTATTTATCAGCAAGAAATTCATTAATATTATAATAACATTTTTTTATTAGAAATATTTTTAGTTGTTTTGTGAACGAAGCTGTTGTCTCCAATATTTTAATTTCATTTGGAATGATGTTATAAATTTTTATAGTCATTATATGTGCACTGGAGGAATATATTTTTAACGTAGAGAAAGTGAATTTGTTTTGGTGTCTATTATTTCTTTTATTTGGCTTGCGAATAAGTTGCGGCACTCGAGAGATTGAGTAGTAGTCACTCCTAGTTAAGTTTTCGAACTCGATTTTGTACAAAACTCGAGTAGTAAGACTCGAGTGCTTTCTAGACTTGAATTCTCTGATGACTCGCGCTCGAGTAGGCTCTACACGTGTCAGTGTTTCACTCACTGATCCCTGCATAATTGAGTCAAGTTTATAATTTCAGACTTCTGAAATCGTGTGTTTTGCAACACTACCTCCTTGAGAACGTCGATGGGTTGAAATACACATAAAAAATAGTGCCGAAAATATTTTAAAATCTGCAGGTTTATATTTCCTTATACATTTTCTTTTTAAATTTTTGCCTAATCTGGAATACCTAAAACGGTTTTTGAACATTCTTAGAATAAAAATGACAAAGTAAATTAATTTTTAATTTACCACTTTTTCAGTGGAAACCTGCTTAGTGCTTCCGCAGTACTTCCGATTAAATAATTCACTCAATATTAATTCGATTCTAGGGACCTTGCCTTACATACCTATTATTATAATAAAACGAAACAACTACTGAATGACGCAGCTAACTTATTAATGTAAAAAACATGTTAAGAAGTCGTATGTAGGTATACTTTGTTCACGATAAGAAAACAGTTAAACGTAACGTGAGTGCAATATGCAAATAAGCTACCCCACAAAACTTATTTGCTCACATGGCAAAAGTAGCGAAAGAAAAAACACTGAGTTCAAAACGTACACGAGACTTTTTTCGTTATCCGTCTGTATTTTCAACCCCACCTACAAACGGTTTTTGACTGCGAACGCAAATATTTAATCCTAAATTCCGTAACCGAACTCTTTGACAAATTGTGGCTACATAAAGGAGTGGTGACGTCTCTTTGTGAGCCAGTAGAATAAATCTATTCAGTGGTATCTCTTCGACTATCTGGCAATACTGGAATGGACTGGGCAAATGCGACAAGCGACGAAATTGAATTTGTGCTGTGGCTAACGGACACGACAGAGCTAGGTCCCAGAGGGCCTTGCGGGAGCGGTTAGGACTCGAAATTCAACCATTTGAATAGAGTGTCTGGCGGAGTGCATATTTTTGGTGGAACCTCATAATTGGAAACGTGTTCTATAATTAAATTTGGAATCGTTCTAATGGAATGCTAATGCGATTTTGCCGTCAGTCGCCGAATATAATAGTTGGCTATCAAAATGAGAAACGTGATATGTATAGTATGATAAGCACATTAATATTATGATGGAAGCTAATTCAAACTCTGTGGTAGCTTAAAATTCTTCGAGATTTAAATTTATTTAAACGTAATACATACTTACCAAAGAGATTGGAATATTAGCGACCTTCATGGTTAAAGACTGGCAAGAAGGTCGCTAACATTCCAATCTCTTTGGTACTGACCATAATTATAAAATGTATCTCCACTATTATAATTGAAATTGTACAGTTCAAAGTAATTTACTATTTACATACCAAATTTTATAATCTGTCTTTACGTATATTATACCTAGATAGAATAAGCTTGTATTCTGGGTAAATTCCAAAACTACTATACCTTGGTGGAAGCTACACTAATCTCGGTGTAGGGTTTGACTTCTAATAAATAATAGGATCCCGCGGGATAATAAAATGTTTACAAAGATCAGCATTGTGCCGTGGAAAACCGCGGGTAACTGCTAGTATAATACGATAAGACGAAAAATAACTCCATATTATTACCCTACCCGTAACCCAACTTACAGCCCGTGTACAACCACACGGCACCACAACACGGGTCATTTACAATATTTTTTGGTGAAAAACAAAATAAATCACATCGTACCCGGGCCTGGTTAAAATTGTGGCTAATATATGTCCCACCGCCTGTACCCAGGAATAAAACATGATACGGTTCTTGTTTTATATTGAACACAGCGAGGGTGAATTTTGATGTTTTTTTGTAATGTTCTCTTCTTTTTAATTAACGGTTAGGTATCCATAACATTGTGTTGAAACAATAGCAAGGGGATTGTGAGTAGGTAGTTGTATTATTCTAAGAAGGTATGATTTAGAGGTTTACGATATAATCTTATAGTGTGGATTTTCCAACTATCCGCACAAACCGCTGTACTTCACTACATAGTATAAAACAAAGTCGCTTTCTCTGTCCCTATGTCCCTTTGTATGCTTAAATCTTTGAAACTACGCAACGGATTTTGATGCGGTTTTCAACAATACATAGAGCGATTCACGAGGAAGGTTTATAAGCAAGAAAAAAGGGTAAGTAGGGGTAAAGCAGGTGTCCGCGAACGAAGTCGCGCCGGGTCCACTAGTATCAGATAAATGACGATAATACTTACTCGACTTACGACTTTAGAGGACGACCCAGAAAAACATTCACTGATCAGATCAGTAATGTTCTCAAAAAAGCTGTGGTCCGAAGTGGTAAGAATAAAAGAAGACGTATGAAAAGAGTTGTGGATATATGCGAGGCTAGGGAATTGTGTCAGGACAGAGCAAAGTGGCGGTCCATAGTCTCTGCCTACCCCACCTGTGGGACACAGGCGTGAGCTTTATGTATCTATGTATGTATGACGATAATACGTGTAACTTGAAATTAACGTGTAAATTACCTACCTGTAATTACAAATTGGAAATTATATGTACTTATTGTGAGATGACCTATGACATTAATTATTATACCTACTTTACTGACTGTAATGCTTATAATATGAACGATGGTTTGAAATAAATGTTTATTTATTTATTAATACGGCTAAGTAATAGGACTGTTGCCTACGAGTATCTTTCCTGGTCTTTACCTGGGCGCTTTCAAGGCTAGAGTGAATAGACTGTTCGTAGACAGACATTATCATCAATGCACTATCAATATAGTGCATGTAGGTACCTATAGTGCGCTATCCAGCCCAAAAACCACACACTTATTCACCATTTACTGCTCACTTTAAAAATATTCCGTTCCTTTTCACACCCACACAATTTGAAATCGCAGAGTTCCATGCAATATTCTTAGCGTAATTCGAACGGGCTGAGCGTAGCTCTGTTCTCGTAGTTGCCTGTTCTCAGCTTCTAATCTTGGATTATAAAACACGCAATATGGCGGACTTGCGCTCAAAGTCGCAGCTACAGCTAGGCTTATGATAATAAATACGGTTTTAGGTGGCTCTGCTAAGCTGCAGGCTACGTGCTCGAAGATCGCCGAGCAAACTTTGGACTGTAAAGTTTTATTGAGTGTGTAGTGCTGGGTTGGGATTCTGGAGGAATGTTGGTATAGAGGTATAATGGGATACTTTTTTGGGATTAAGAAACGTGTTTTCGATTGGAGTCGATGATTGGACAAACTAAGAGGGCAGGATTCGAATTGAGTTCGTAAAAATATGTATCGAGTTTATGCTAAAATGGCGGCGATTGCCAGCTTTGGCACGGTGAACGTGTCACATTGTGTTTGTTTGCCCTACTTTCTTATCCCCTCCTTTTTGACGATTGAAAGAGATATTTAATGTTCTTATTGATTAGGACAGTAAATATGACTTTTGAAATTTTGAGTTTGAGGATGATTTTGATTGTTATATACAAATCACTTCGTCTAAATATGAAGGTACGAAATATATATTAAAATTGGTTAGGTTCTTTTCTACGAGACAATTAAAACTTGATAGATTAGAAATAAATAGTCGTCTTGATGTCAATATTCCAATTTTGCTCTCGCGCGCGAGCATCCGGGGTCCTCTGTGACCATAATCAGGATTTGGCAGATCACAGTAGAGTGACTGTCATCTCACCTCCGTGATCCTGTATACAGAGGAACCTGACCAGATTATATTACAGTTCTTTATTCATTGCCTGAATGTTTCTCACGATGTTTTCCCTCACCATAATTGATACAAGGCGGCACTAGTGATCTCGGTCTCTCGCTTACAAGATCGACAAACTATCCATTATACCAATGACGCTCTCCTAATGGTTACCTTAATAATATTGTTTAATGGTTTAAAGTTTGACAAACATATAAACGCAATATAGGTTTTAATACTCTCGTGGTTATTCTCTACATTTTCACTACGGGTTGTATTATCGGGTTTATTACCAAGTTAGTATTGTTTTTACATCGATATTTCGACGCATTTGCATGAGTCATGGTCCTCCTCCACTTCTCGAGTATACGAGACTCCTCGTACTCGTAACCATGACGCATGCAAAAAACATGACAGAATACAAACCATGGTAAAAAACCCGATAACATGTGTAGTGAAAGTGTAAATGCATTGCAGTTGCGGATGACTACATTTAAAAACAAAATACTACAAACATCTTTATACTTCACGTTTATGTAGAAACTTACCTTGTGATTCAGCAAACAATATACTAACAGTACTAACCCATTAAAAAGACAAACTTACAAACTCTCCTCCTATTCTTCAGAGTTACAAACAAGTTTCAATAAATCCCGCCATTAAAGTAACCAGTGCTTATTTTCTTCAAGGTGCTCCTAAATCTCGGAGTCTCTCGCTTATGGCTCCCTGGTTAGCAGTAAAATCTCGATGAGAAAATAAACAATGTGTCTTCTAGAAACTAAACTCTAAACCCTGTTTATATATATATATGTATCCGTAAAGGACAGGTTTTGATCGAATGTTGTCTAAGTTTTGAACTGCGAGTTATTGCTCCGGTTGTGCTCCCACGCACGAGGGCCGCCTTGATCATGATCCAGGATTTGGCAGATCAGGTGATTACAGTGGACCGACTGCTAACTGACCCCCGTGACCCTGCTACCAGAGGAACCTGACCAGATTAGATAATGGATACACATTCAGTCGCCTGTATGTGCAAGTTTCATAACGATGTTTTCCCTCACCGTAAGAGTATCTGTTAGTCATCAACAAATGTATAGTAACTACATAAATCAATAAGTTTAAGTAAAGATTTTATTTACAGTAACGATAATGAATACTATAAAGATTTTATAAATCGTACTTAAATTAAAAAGGGCTGAAAATGTTTTCAATTATTTTCAACGTCAAAATGCCCTCGCTATAAAAACATAGGTATCGTATACCTCTGTTCCTAGGTCTCGTATACTCGTAGGTCGTACTTGTAGACCTGGCGCGAATTCGTTCGAGTACATCTTTACCCCTACCTACCCTATTTTTCTTGCCTATAAACATTTCTTTTAAGTTAACACTTTGAGTTGTGACTTCTTGATGGAACTCCATTATTAAGAATTAAAACACTTTTTGTACATCAGTTCCACTTTATTTTTTAAAGAACATAAAGACTTAACTAGAAAATGACCTGCTTCGCCAAAAGGTACAAAAGGTACATATACAATTCTGAAGTACTCATGTAACAAATAAAAGTCAAAACTGCCAGTAAAACAGTACCAAAAGAGCACGTATGCCATATCACGTACTTCATTTAGGCTGGGACCGAAACAACCCAGCTGAGAATAACCTAGGCTTACTACGACCGTCTAACTGGAAGGTCAACAACACATTTTGTCCACAGCCCGCTTTACGACCATATCAAAATCCATTGAATTATTTATTTCTATGCAACTTTGGACTGAAATGAAACCGGCCGGCTTTATTGGTCCCATGCTCGTAATAAAACGGGCTTCCATAATAGCACGGAACAGGGCTACCTAACTTTCGGATTAGATTTTTCTATACACGGTCATTTCTGATTCAAGTACCATTATTCAGTGTTCCATTATGTAGAACAAACTTTCGGCGATTACGTTGGACATTTTTGTAAGAACTAGGAAGGAAAATATATATGCTTAAATACATAGATAAGCTTGGGAGCGCAATCAGGACATAACACTAAGATGATGATGATGATGATGACATAGGTATGCTTGGGCAAATTTACATAATGCCATGTAGCCCCAAAGTAAGCAAAGCTTGTGTTATGGGTGTTAGATAACAGATAACCTACTTAGGTATATACTTTGTTTTAATACATTTTTAGTATACCTACTACACCCAGACACAAGTTTCATTCATTCAATTTCTGCTCGGCCGGGAATCGAACCCAAGACATTTGCGTTGCAGACTGGCATATTAACCAACTGAACAAAGGCCGTCAAAAAATTTTTTTGTAAAAAGTTAGACTTGAGCTCTGTAAACTCACTCGGAAGGTGATTTTGCATTGAAGAGGCTGCAAAGCAGCAAGGTTGCTGTCTATAGCAATTCGCGGTCTATAACAACATAACTCCTTGAAGCGCACTCATATCAGACGCCAGCCTCTTGAACTGAAGTTCGAATAATTGCGTCTCAACCTAGAGACCACCTTTAAATAAAGATAAATATGCAACATAAACTTACATTTCTACCTCCAGCCAGTCAGCCGCCAGCCTCTTGAACTGAAGTTCGAATCATTGCGTCTCAAGCTAGAAATCACCTTTAAATAAAGTAAAGTATGCAACATAAACTTACATTTCTCAATAAATAACGACATACCCACCTCATGTTACTAAATCCCTTGGCAGGCAGAACTTTGGTGGAGAAAGTTTGTACTCGTGAAGTGGCAGTGCTTCGGCACACTCACCGACGAAGTATGCCTTCTGAAATAGAATGCGCCGATGATCCAAACTTTGCAGCTTTGTGACGTCATCTATAAGTAAGGCGGTTTGGTAGACTGGGCCCAAAGTTTCTGACTGATAGTTGGCCAAGACTCCCCATGAGTGACAGCAATACTGCACTACCGAACTTGAAGAACTTGCTCAAGCTTTCTATATTAGATGCGGTGCTGAATTTTTATACAATTCAGCAGCTCATTTAATATAGAAATTGTAACCAACTGTCGCCTGTAATTTTAGGTTTCCATTCGTTAATATAGAAATTATACACTTTTAACAAGATTAACGAATATGAAAGCGTAAAGTATTACGTTAAGATGAGAGTCTAATGACATTCAACACTATCTATAAAGAGTATAAAACAAAGTCGCTTACCGCCTGCTGTTTCTATGTAGGTATGTATCTATGTACGCTTAGATCTTCAAAACTACGCAATTTAAAAGAAGATTGAAGAGAAAGGTTAATAGCACTATAGTACGCGAACGAAGTCGCGCCGAGTCCACTATTAAGGAGGCAAAGGCTAGGCCGATAGCACAATTTTTTCATATTTTTAAGAAAAGTTATTACTGCAAGTGGGCCGTACTATATTCTACTATGTATTTTTATCATGCAATCTCGAACCCACCTGCTACACCTAAGCCTCAATTAACACCGCAAAGACGAAATAATTTTATTTAGATTTTGCTTCAGCGTTTATGAAAACTACTAGCGCTATTTATCGCCAGCTTTCACAAACCCTTGGATTTATGATCTGTCCATGGATTTTGAATTTTGACTTGTTACAACGTCGCGAGAGGTAATGTGTTCGATCCCCGTAAGTTTTACTTATAGGGAAAACATCGTGAGGAAACCTTCACATTCAGGTGACTGAGGTGTAAACACAATCCAATCGTGAGATCAGATGGCGTCGCTCCACTTAAATTTCCTGGTCTGTCAAATCCTAGATCATGGTCAATGCGGGCCCCGGGCCTCGCGAGAGCACAACCTTGCTTGGTTTGCTTTTGCTTTGCTTGTTACTGTTTCCATGTTTTTTTAATTGTAATTTTTTTGTTTCAATGGACTGTTGGTGTTGCAGATAGTAACGTAACCTTCTCTATAGACCTACCGTATGTCCAGGCCTACCTATTTCGGTCGTAGACTTCAGGGTAAGCAGGTTTAAATAATGAGAGTGGACTGTAGTTTTCAATGAAATTACTGAGTGGCTGCTGATCCTCGTAAGAGGTAGGTGGATAATGAAGACGTTTAAAGAATACGATTGACAATAGGGTTAAGCAAAGGTCAATGTACAGCCAAAGTTTGTGTACAGATAAAATTAAAAAGGACATTATTAATATAAATTAAGAGATATACTCTATCTAGATATATCTGAACACCATATACATCCTGAAATTCTATTTAGGGAATTTGGCAACTAACAAACACGTCATTGCGACCCGGTAGCCCTGTCGCTGGGGTGTGGCTTAGCAGGATTAAAGCTGTATTTATGGCGGTCCGCGCATCGATTCCCATGACGATAACATGTAATTCGACTGTGTTTTGAGATCATAGAGAACAGGAGATACGATGTTTTCGATTTAACTGTTTCAATTTTAATTCACAACCTATAGAAGGGATGGGATGGAGTGACGGTCAAATGCTCTTACTTTATTTTCTCATGTCCCAGCGTCACACCCGTATCTCGGCGAAAAAGTTACCCCTAAATCCCATCGACCCGGCATACTGTCCTCGAGTTTTAAGACATATTTCAATGGGTATAGAGATGATATTTGTATATTTTCTTTAAAAAATGTTTTATAATATTTGATAATATTATTATTTATTTCAGGTTTTATTAGGTATTTCAGGTTCATTCAAAATAGACCAGTCTAGTCGACCTTTGGGAAAATGGGATACATTTGTGCCGGGGGTATTGGGATGTGAGAAGTTAAAAAATTTGCAAAAACAATATAAAATGGTTAATACCATTAAGTGTTTGTATGTATGTCTATGGCATCGGAGCTCTTGATGCTCAGTACAGAATCTTAAACTGGAGCAACCCAATTTTGATGACGGCCCTCACGAGGCGGACGGCCTTGATAAGATCCTTTGGAGCATATGGATGTATGAGGAAAAAGTCGATCGGTGTTGAAGTCGTGGGTGTAGGCTCTGTCAAGCAGTAAGCGTCCTACGGCTGGGATGACGATCATAATATGATTATAAGATACTGACGCGTAGATGTCTCTTCGACACGTACCTAAAGTTCGTCATAAACCAATTTTCCGTCGCTGTTAACAAACCATCAATCGCACTGAAAAATGTACAAAGTAAAAATCAAAAGATTAAATGTGAATTCATGCTATGGAATACTAATTGTGCTTCATTTTTGTAAGCAAATAATCATATTACACGATGTATAAATTACCAATAATCATTATTTCAAATTTTCCATTTCTTCACATCAATAGAAAATTAGTTGAAACAGACCGTACACACATACGCACATGCACCTATATCGACTACATTTATGATCAGAAAAAATATTCTAATACGATATCTGTTACTTTGTACCATCCAACCTTTGGTCCGTTTTGTCCAATAGCGATGCGATCCCATATGCTGCCCCCATTAGTACCGGGTTAACACTTAGCACGTAATGGTTTCTGTATATTAAAATCTATCGACGTTGCTTCACATTGCTCTACATTTTAGTTGCTCTATAGGCAACGCATTAGCGATACTCTTGGTGTTGCGAATGTCTATAGGCAGTGGTGACCACTTTCCATCAGGTGGCCCGCTTGCCTGTTTGCCTACCGTATGACATAAAAAAAAAAAAAAATTGTATTTAGTTGTATTTTGACGACCTGAGTTGTACAGTTGGTTAACATGCCGGTCGCCACGTAGAGGTCCTGGGTTCGATTCCCGGCCGAGCAGAAATTGAAGTAATGAATTTTAATTTCTGTTACGGGTTTGTGTGTAGGAAGTATAATACCTAAGTATGTATTTAAAGAAAAGTATATTTGTAGTTATCAGTTATCTAACACCCATAACACAAACTTTGCTTACTTTGGGGCTAGATGAAGCTGTGTAAAAAATTTGTTCAAGCATTTAACTATTTAATTTGTAATGATTTTTATAAAGAGGATATAACATTAATTTATCTACACTCATAGCGTAATGTTCCAATTTCATATTCGAAAACAGTTGTTTAAGGATACACTTTTTTCACGCCAGTCCATAATAGTTGTTTATACAACTGTCATATAAAAGGGGGTATTAAAACATGTGTGTCTGTTTATCATACGAGACGTAGCCGAGAATGATAATAGTTTGACACGAGTGTTTTAATACCTAATTATATGCAGTGTCATACACTACTTTATCTACACTCATATTTTTATGTTAAAATATCGTACCTATAATTTTCTCAACTTTGCTGGAAGTAAGCTGCGAGTCAGTTCTGTTGTATCTACGCGTCGAGGATATCAAGCGGCGGAAAATTCACTTAATTACTTTCACATTTATCTATTTATTTGCTTCAAACAAGAAAAACCATTCACAAACACAAATTACAACAATTAGAAAAAATATTCTGTTTAGCGGGAAAATAATTACACAGAAAATAAACAGGAAAATTTGAATTTTGAATTTGAATTTGTCAAAGACATCTAAGTATTCAGCCTACATTTCGCCGTGTCCCGGCGCCCGACAAAAAATTAAAAAATATAAGTGTTGCATAATGATTAAAAAGTTATTTTACGATACAGCTGTAATGAAATGCTGTATCGAAAAATGATTTTTCATAATTTTTTTTGATTCGAGGATGCTGAAGACCGAACGTAGTGGCAGAAGAAAAGTAGGAAAGCTGACCCTGGATGGACGGTAAGACAACGATGATGATGACGATAATTGACAGTCATTTTCTCTGTTACTTATCTATTACTCCTAACATTTTCATATAGGCTGTGAGGGTCTGAAGGTTATCCGACGTCATCGAGTACAAGAAAATTTCCATTAGACGTTCAGGAGACCCACAAAATGTAGCTTCGCACGTACAAAACATGTGTAGCGACATCTATCGCCCCACTAGGGAAACTTAACGATACTCACATTACGAGTACACGAACACAAGGTTGGCAAGCATCCGCACATAGATGGCGCTAACCGTCCTGCATCGCGCTAGAAAAATGTGCCAACTTCCACGGCATATATACAACTTCCGACGATCAACTGTTGGGCCCTTGGTCCCCTGGTCACAACACCCGGCCAGGTGGGTAATTACCCTTTTCTACCTTCTCACCATCTTCGCTTGCCAACATTGGCGGCTATCTTATTACCCTTCACCGCTAAACATGGATTTTATTAAATTTTTGTTTTTCAAATTCGACTTTACGCACCGATAGTACTGACACATCCTCTTATGTGTACAAATACACAAATCTGTAATTCAAAAAACACTGGTTGGCCTCATATCCTCTTAGCAGTTTCGCTTTTCAGCCACATCATAATCACCAAGAAGGAAAGTGACTTTAAATCTAATATATTTTCATTAAGTTTGTACGACGGATGGTAATTTATTGACCGGGTTGTGTCCACACAGTAGAGTAGAATACAGCACTAACAACTTTCATTGCCCTCCTGGGTGTACAGTCAACAGCATCGACCTACTAGTAGAACTAGTATAAGACTAAAGCTTGTATAAGATAAGCTAGCGTCCCTATAGACGTGCATAGCAACGTTAGCTCATTTTATACTGGATTTTGTTAGGTCGATAAGGCTGTCTTCTGTACAGTGCGACAAATGTCTTAGCGGCAGATTGGCTTGCATTTTCTGTTATATTTAAGAGGAGTGTTTCCTGAGCGCGCTCCAAAGAATCATAATTCAAATAATTCAAAACAATAATTCTCCAAAAAGTCATATTATCTATATTACGCTACCAAAGCCAATGAAATTTTGTTGGCGTGATCCAGAAATCAATATTTATGGTGGCGGTTTGTCATATTTTTGTAAAATATATTATTTATAAGTAGAACTTTTTAACAAGGGTTTTAAATATGTATAGTAATCTTAAAGCCCGACGTAATTTTGAAACGATATATTTCAACGAAATATTTGACAATCCCCAAGCATAAATATTGGTATCTGGAGCACAGATATCGAGATACCTACCTATTTATTTCTGGATCATGTCTACAAAATTTCATTGGCTTTGAAAGCGTAATTTTTTTTTCCACTCCTCACTTCCAACTCGTTTATAGAATTGGAACCATTCAATAAAACATTTCAAAATAATAATAATGATATTTATTTTCTCACATACAGTGTTAAATGTTACAGTTTACAGTTCAAGATTGTGAGACTGGAGCCTAAACTAGACTTTCATCTGTATCATAGGTCTCCAGAGAATATTGAAAATATGTTCAAACTTAGTTTGTATGGAGTGAGCTCGAGAAGCACTCCCCCTAAAATTGCGATACTTAGCCTGTCAACCCAGCTTGTAGGTTACGAAAACCAAACAAGGGCAGAACCTTCTACTAGTTTGAAGGAGGCTCAAGAGCATCAGTAGAATTTGGTAAGGTTTATTTCTAGGCCTAATTAGCGTTGGTGGCCTAATGGTTAAGGGGTTCGACTTGTAAACAAGAAATACCAAGTTCGAACCCCAGTGCCGCCTTGTACCAATTTCTCTTTTCTGAGTTATGTTCATTAGCTGAACACTGCTAACTGATACCCGGTGCTACGGTGAGGTAAAATATCAATAAAATAAAATAAAATCATATAATTTTTATTCAGTTTGGGTTTTACAACACTTATGAATGTCAATATACAATCAATATAAATACAATGGCATCGTCGACCCGAGTTAGTCACTTAACTGGTACCATGCGGAAAAAAATACTCCTAGAGACTGGAACGTACCAGGTATGACAGTGGTCGTTGGCCAGTGTGACCCGACCATATACAGTTCATGGTCTATGGACACGGCTGTGGTTCTGTCACTGTCCAATGTCACTTTGACGTCAACGCGTCACCGCGTGCGTGCCGTGTTACAAATAAACAATACACAGAGCAAAACAAATAAATGCAAAGGAAAAACATAAGGAGTCACATAGAAAAACACAATACACCGTAAAATAACCATTGGAACCAAAACATAACCGTGATATACTTTGGGCCGGATCGTAATGAAACCTGCACGTACCAGCGACTGGATAACTTATTCCCGGTCATAATGTGTAACCATAACCCAATCTGGTCATGTTCCCCTGTTAATAGGGCCACGGAGGTCAGATGTCTAATACTGGATCATGGCCAAGGCAGACCGCGGACCTCCGCGCTTCAGCGCTCAATCGGGACGTTAACGCCAATGTGATTATTATTTTATATTTCCATTCGTATTAATATTACAAACGTCACACCAATTCTTAAATAAGAATGATGGGAGAATAAGATAAAATTACTTTTATTACACATAAACTCATGACACGATAGGTTTCGTTTAAAAATTATAAAAAGGAAAAGTGACAATGATGAGGAAACAATGACAGAAGCATTATAAAATTTCAAATGCCACAACTCGCTGGTGAAAGTAGCCGAAGCACCAGCCAGCAATAATATAATTGAAAAGAATAAAAAATACAACAAAGAAGACGGCTTCCTTGGAGCTGTCTCTTCGGGGAACACCTTATAAAAGGTAATAAAGAGTCGAGTCCCATTTCGATCGTAATCGCTTCTCTTCCCCGGATAATGACGTCATAAAACGAATAAATTGTGCCCATAATCGAGCGATACAGTCATTATAAATTACGCCCACTCCCAAATATAGGTCCGGTGGCGTTAGCTCGCAAAAAGTATTTTTTGAAATTCGATGCGTGAATGCCTGAAAAAAGTATGCGGTTGAAGGGTTCTGTGGGTCCGCTTTGGGTACTCGATTCTCGTCGAATATATTTTTCGTTGGTGATTTGATTTCGAGACATGTTTGTAAAAAAAATTCCGAGTAGGTACATATCTATGCCTATACGTTCTCTCGCGCGCAAGAGCACAAAGAATATGTTGTTTTATACCAAAAAGGTGGCAAACAAGGAGCGTCGGTGGCTAGGTGGTTAAGGTATCCGACTCGTAAGCGAGAGGTACCGGGTTCGAATCCCACTGCGGCCATGTACCAATGACTCTATTCTGAGTTATGTAAGTTGAATGTTAACCGATGCTGTTGCGGTTGGGGAAAATATCATGAGGAAACCTGCACATTCAGGTGATCGAATGAGTAATCGTGACCCAATCTGGTCAGGTTGCTACTGGTCCTGCTACCAATGACCCTTTTCTGTGTTAGTTTCGTTAGCTGAACACTACAAACCTGCTCTTACGGAGAGGGAAACCATCGTGATTAAACCTGCACGTACCAGCGACTTACTCATTTATTCCCGGTTGTAACGTGTAACTATCCAATCTGGTCATGTTTCCCTGTTAAACTGGGCCACGGAGGTCAGATCGCAGTCGCTCCACTGTAATTACCTGATCTGCAAAATCCTGGATCATGGTCAGTGCCGACCCTGGACCCTCGTAAGCACATTCATTAATGCCAAGATGAATATTTTATTTTATAAGGTCGCAAACCAGCTTACGGCCTGCCTGATGGTAAGCAGTCACTGCAGCCATGGACGTTTGCAATACCAGGGGCAACACCCACGCGCTGCCGACCCCGTAAAAACCTTATCTGGAAAATCTTCATGTTGTATTTATTCTCTGCAGGGAAAACCACTCCAGGATGTTCGTGCCACGATGATTTCTTAACTTAGACCGTATGGAGTGCGTAAACATTTTATTATCACAAAATTTTATAATTATCCGTCGTCTCCGTATGACAATATGTACAAATATACATTGCATCAGCTGCATATATTTCTACATATTATTTTAATAAACACAACATATTATAAAACAGCTAGTGGACTTCTTTCGCCTACACCTACATTACCCCTACAAAACCTTTTTTCTGGCTTATAAACCTTCCTCTTGAATGGCTCTATCTATTGTTGAAAACCGCATTAATATCCGTTGCGTAGTTTAAAATATCTAAGCGTACATAGATACATATATACATATACATACATAGGGACAGACGGCGGGAAGCGACTTTGTTTTATTCTACGTAAAGAAGTCCCAAGCCACATCTGTCTATTCGCGATAAACTCAAAAATCACTTACCAGATTTTCATGCGATTTCGACAATAGATAGAGTGATTCAAGAGGAAGGTTTATTGGGTAGGACAACACGCAAACGTAGTCGTGGAAAGCCAGCTAGTAGTATATATGCTTGGACAATTCACACAGTGCCATATAGCCCCAAAGTAAGCAAAGCTTGTGTTATGGGTACCAGAAAACTAATAAACTATTTAAATCTATATTTTAGAATATATACTATTTAAACATAATACACAAACAATATATAATTACAAACTAAAACTACCTAGAAATAAAACCTTAAAATTACTTAAATAGGTAAAAAATTTGTCCCAAGTCCCCTGAATGCGGAGTAATACATATTACACTCAATCCCGTAACAGAAATTAAAATTCTTCGTTTCAATTTCTGCAAGGTCGGGATTCGAACCCGGGACCTCCGCGTGGCAGAACGGCATGTTGACCAACTGAATCACGTAGGTCGTCGGGTGTTGTCGTAAAACTGGTAAACTACTTACGCTAATAATTACCTAAACCACACGTTCCCGTTGCCACAAAAATATAATAAAAAGACTCCAACGTAGAAACGCACGAGTCACACCTCATTTACGTTACTTCACCAAAAACATTGCCGCTCATAAAGCACCGCCCAAAGAACCACATTCCGTTGATGCATTTGCATTAACCCAACCCAACCCGCTGTATACAAAAAACGCCAACTACAATAAACTCACTATGCCCACCTCTTTGTCACCACTAAAAGCATAAACTTGTCGACCGTTGCCTCCGAAACAAATGGGTGGACTTTTCAAAGTAACCCCTATACGCCACTCTGCTATACCATAACTTCGCAACATTTCGGTGTGTTATTTCCCTCAGAGGGATCTTTTAATTACTCTCTGGCCCGCCATGTATCATAAATTCTAATGGAGTACGCTCCTATACCCGCCGCTCCTAACACCACAGCTACAAATTGCATTTTAGAATTTGAGCGCAGGGCAGATGGGCGATAGCGATTCAAATAATTATCAAGCTCATTTTTCATTTGGAGAACTAATTGCTTCACGTTACGACCTCTAGTAACTTTGCCTTGGAATTTGTACAATTCTTCTTTTCAATAGTCACGAACTCGTTTTCTCTAGACCTAACTTGATGTTGATTTATGGCTGCGTCAGTTACTGAATAATAGTCTAGTTGGACTTACTCGTTATGCTAGTTTACTACTTTGATCATATCTAGAGGTAGAACAGCATAGCTCCTACACCGCAACCAGTATAATAGGAGCTAACATTACTATACGCGTCTATAGAGACGCTAGCTCATCTTATGCTGTCTTTTGTGCTTTATAAAGAGCTGCACACACATGATAATCATCAATGACCGTTTATGAAAGAATGAATGTGAAGGTTGCTTGAGGACAAATATATTAGCTATAAACAATGCCATAGTTTTTCCCCGTCACAATCAATCACTATACATACGACACTACTACCACATGATTTCAGCACATGCCTGTTTTGAACGTTTTTAGGAGTCCAAATATCTGAATTTACTCGGAATCGAATTCGATTCCCGGACGAGGGCAGGGCGAAGATAGGATAGTATTATTATATTTACGTAATGTATTCGGTTATTATCACACATTTTAAAATGTTTGTTTGCGAGTTTATACCGATTACCTTGGTAGAGCTCGTCTAGTCTAAGATGACGCGCCCCACTACTTAGTTGATTTCGATGTGTGAGTGCAAATATTGATAACGACACTTCATCTGTGTGGGAGCCAATGAACGACGCGTGCTGCTACGTTTGAATATCACCGGCAACTGAATAACCAATTACAACGGCATTTGTATATGTATTGCGTCCATATTTTAAACTTGCTTGTGTGCGTTAATGCGATAGTCGGGCGCGTCATTTTAGATTAGAGGAGCTCTACCGCGTATTATATTTGTAAACATGTGGTTCAATAAACTTTTCCATTAGTATTTTATCCCCCCTGTTGAAAGTCTCGTACCCCGAAACAAACTTCTGTGGCAACCTGAAAGATGTTTAAAAGGCTACGAACCCAGGAGACCCGGCTGCGAACCCAGGTGTGTCGATACAAAGAGGATCTTTATAGGTGGGGTATCTATATAAATGACAGTTGGACCAGCTTGTTTCATGCTTTGTGAATCCTAAAACTTGCACAATGGAAGACTTGGTCGAGGCCAGTTCAAACGCCGAAGACTGGGAGAATAAAGTAAAAGTTGGAGTTAAGTCAATTGACAGGTGAAGAAGACTGCTTTGATTGTTAATTTCTTTCTTCGTACATGGATGTGGGTGTAAACATGCTTTTCTTGTGCTTCATTAGCCACAGTATATGGAGAAGTCATGGAGCTATAAACTAGACTCCACATTCGACAAGTACAAGCATTGGCGCCATTGGCGCTAAGTCTACTGAAGAACGTCACAAGAAAATATATAACGTGAGAAGATAGAAAATCACGATTAAACGCCTTTCAAAAAGATTCCAATAATTGCTCAAATATTCCAAAAAACGAACTCGAATCCAATAAACACTACGTCGCGAAGCCTCTACTAAAGAATTGAAGTGCCATTACTAGCATCAGCGAAAACGCCCTCAAAGAGATCCCACCTATAATTAAAGCTAACGAACTCAACAAAATCACGGGCACACCGGGCAAAATGCAAAGCGGGGTTGTTTAAAAAAGAAAATGGGGCAATTTCGGCAACGCAATCTCATAAAATTATTTAAACGCTCCGCAATAAAAAGCGGCCATACAACGCGGCTATAAAGGCTCTTAATTGCGTGTGGCCGCGGCACGGAGCCGGATATTTCTTTGCGTCAAACAATGAGAGGGTCTCAGAGACCTCGGAGACCTCAGGACCACATTAGTATTTGGAAACATTACGAATATTCGCGACTCTGTACAATTAATGACAATAAATACTTCACATCACACTTCACTTCAAATCATACCGTGGTGTGATTGGACGTCAGAGACCTCAGAGACCACATTCGTATATGGAAACATTACGAATATTCGCGACTCTGTACAATGACAATTAATTAATTAAATATTTTTATTCAGTTTACGACAATAAACACTTGCCGTGGTGTGATTGGACGTCAAATACCCTTAGAGACCACATTAGTATTTGGAAACATAATGAATATTCGCGACTCTGCACAATGACAATGAACACTTGCCGTAGTGTGATTAGACGTCAGAGACCTCGGAGACCACATTCGTATTTGGAAACATTACGAATATTCGCATACAATTAAAACTTGCCATGGTGTGAGTGGACGTCTGCCGCCTTTAGACGCATAATGACCAATGTCTGTGTACAATGAATAACAATGAATACTTGCCGTGATGTGATTGGACGTCAGAGACCTCAGAGACCACATTCGTATTTGGAAACATTACGAATATTCGCGATTCTGTACAATGACAATGAACACTTGCCGTGCTGTGATTGGACGTCAGAGACCTCAGAGACCACATTCGTATTTGGAAACATTACGAATATTCGCGACTCTGTACAATGACAATTAATCAATTAAATATTTTTATTTAGTTTACGACAATAAACACTTGCCGTGGTGTGATTGGACGTTAAATACCCTTAGAGACCACATTAGTATTTGGAAGCATAATGAATATTCGCGACTCTGCACAATGACAATGAACACTTGCCGTAGTGTGATTAGACGTCAGAGACCTCGGAGACCACATTCGTATTTGGAAACATTACGAATATTCGCATACAATAAAAACTTGCCGTGTTGTGACTGGACGTCTGCCGCCTTTAGACGCATAATGACCAATGTCTGTGTACAATGAATAACAATGAATACTTGCCGTGATGTGATTGGACGTCAGAGACCTCCGAGACCACATTCGTATTTGGTAACATTACGAATATTCGCGATTCTGTACAATGACAATGAACACTTTCCGTGCTGTGATTGGACGTCAAAGACCTCGGAGACCACATTCGTATTTGGAAATATTACGAATATTCGCATACAATAAAAACATGCCGTGGTGACGTCTGCCACCTTTAGACGCATAATGACCAACGTCTGTGGAAAATGACGGAGACAGATCTATGGTGTTTACCTCTGTACCTTGAGACACGTACACACGCACACGCTTATAGCATAAAATAATATTAGAACAATGAAGATTATATTAACACAACGAATAGCATACTGTCCATATATAGACGGATGATAACTATTGACATAACCGCACTCTCCGGCTGTCGGGAATCGACCGACCAGATCGACTGACTTATGAATGATTGACTGACTGACCGACTGAACGAATGATCACCGGAGTGTATAGGTACACTACAGCATCATTACGGGAAATGACCAATACTCAAGTTGACCAATCTCAATTATGGATATTGACCAATCGTGGGATTGCATCCGGAGATAGGCCGTCGTACAAGGTCGCTGTAGACTTCTTCCTGGACACGCCGCGTATGGCAGTCGCGCACTTTTCGCTCTATGTTTGTTTAGGGCCTACTTACTACGAATACGGAGGATCAGATTCTTATCATCTAAGCCTCAGGGGCCCTGCCAACTCTTTACGTTATCATTTTCGATAGCTTTATGACCTTATCCCGCTCGCTCCTGCGACGCGCGAGCAAGCGTGATGGCAATTCATAAATCATAGCATTCCAGTTAAATGGCAGGGCCGCTGTCTCTCACGGTATTCTTCCGTTTTCGCAATGCCCAGACTTAATCGCAATTTTTATTTTTAATTCAATCCTGACTGTTGCACTATTAGGTTTGTTTTCACGAATTATGTATGCTGACCCCTAAGCAAGAGGTAGTGGGTTAGAATCCTACTGCGGCCATTTACCAATGACGCTTTTCTGAGTTATGTACAATTTATTTATTTATTTATTTATTAAACCATTTATTGTACACAAGATTGTTACAAAAAGTACGTTACATGATATATTAGACACAACAGGCCAACTTATTTCTATAAAGAAATTTCTTCCAGCAGGCCTACAGCAGAGAGATCGTGATAATTAAATGCAGTAAAGACGTGAGTAGTCTGAGTAGTTGAATATTAACCGATTATCTTGCGGTGAGCGTAAATATGGTGATGAAACCAGCACATTTAGGTTATTGAATATATAACCATGATTCAATCTGGTCAGGTTCCCCTGGTAAGCAGGTCACGGAGCTCAAATGGCAGTCGCTCCACGGTAACTATCTGATCTGCCAAAGTCAATATAAATAGTATAAAGTATCTTTATTATTAATATATGTATGTATGTATAGTATAATATATGTTTATTCTATCTTGATGTAGTTAGTATTGTATTTAGGTAAGTTACTATCATCACGCTTTATAAAGCACCTACTTACTCACTTTCTGCATTGTCTACTGGTTGACTGGAAGATAAAGCCTTAATGGCTTTAAGTCCGCCAATTGTAATATTGTGCAATAAAGTTTTAAATAAATAAATAAATAAATCTGCCAAAACCTGGATCATGGTCAAGGCGGACTCCGGGCTCCCGTGCGCGAGAGCATAAGTGGGACATTAACGCCAAGATGATCATTTTTTAAGTAGTACTGATAATCATTTTTAGAAGTACTTACCTACACAATCTACAAAAGCGGTACGTTGTCCAGTTGATAAAACTGAATGTTTAGCTGCTTAATAGTTTTCTTTTTATTCATTTATTACAAGAAACTTGCTTAATGTTGTCCCTACGATATGTGTGGGGTCACCCCATATGATAAAACGAGCGTGCTAACAATACGTTTGTAAACTTTTTTTTTTATGAATAATTAGGCATAAGCTGAAGGATAAAGGATATACTATAGTGACTAGGATTGAAAGAGGTATGCTGAGATGGTTCGGACGCGTGAAGAGGAGGGGAAAGACAGCTTACGATAGATATCTATCATATGATTTTGAATGAAAGGATCGGTAGAGGGCGCCCAAGAAAGACATATACTGTAAAAGAAATTATCTTCTACAAAAAAGACAGGTTAGGAATACGCTCAACAGGCGTAAAATGTATGAGAAGATGTATGAATGTGGATGAAGCAAAAGAGTTAAATCAGGATCGTAGCTTCTAGTACTCGATAGCCTCTGCCCCTATGGGGTACGGGCTCGAGAGTGTATATTATTATAATAAATAAATAAACATGCATTGACAATTCACACAGCGCCATCTAGCCCCAAAGTAAGCAAGGCTTGTGTTATGGGTGCTATATAACTGATAAACTACTTATTTACTTTTTTAAACACATAATTTTTATTCTTAAAACACCCAGACACGTAATAGAAGTTTATCATTTAAATTTCTGCTCGGCCGGGAATCTAACTCGGGAACTCTGCGTGGCAGACCGGATGGATGTTAACCAACTGAACCACTCAGGTCGCCATTGCCGCACGTCGCAAAATTTCACACAGCCAATTTCACACTTACCTACAACAACTCGCTTAACATTTCTAAAGCCACCTAGCAATTTCAAACCTAACATGAATCAAAATATTACTGAATAAGTAGTCCAAATAGTCCAAGAGTCAGACTACTGAGCAGTGATTTTCTATTGTGAAATTCCTGTAATATTGCAAATGGATCGGACGGGACTATTTTACGATCCATTTGGCACAGTTAACAGCCTGCATGCTGAGGCAAACTTTAAACTTACTTATTTCTATGAATAAGCGTATTCTGGTCCATGTGACAGGTAATATTATATAAATAATTAGCTTGTGTTTAGCTTGTATTTGTCGAAAGGTTAATATAGAGTGTTATTGTTATCTTCGTGAAACAGTTAAGTCCACATTTGGCAACTACTGCAATTATATAAACTAGTTGTAACAATATCATTAATTATAAGTATAACATGTTAAAACTAGGGTAGATTCAATTAAAATTTATGGTGAATATTGTAGTATCTCAGTTATATAAATTAAGACATCCGTGTGTGGATGACTTTATTATTTAATGTTTTAGTTTTAGTACTTTTGTTCTAGTTCTGTAAAAAAATTAGGACATATATATTTCTATTTTTGCCATACTGCGATATACAAACGCGCGGAGGCTATCGTGGAAAATATTTCAGTAGAAAAATAGTAGTTTAGATTAAGAGTAAAGAATATAATCCTGTCGTAATATAAATGTTTAAGAATTTCCTTGTTTTTAAGAAGCAGGATAAAAAAGCAGACACGTTAAATAAAAACTTCAAAAATATTCAAAATAATCTTCAAAGTATTTAACAAAATAGTCAAACTTAATAGCAAAATAAAGGTAAAATCAAAAACCAATACCAAACAAAAACTACCACCGTTGCTGTAGAAAAGTTTCGTTGAACATAATTCAACGAAAATGGAAAATAGTAAATGGTTGCCTGCAAACAAACTGAAATGTTTGAAATGTCAAATAAAATATAATTTAAACCTGTAAAATTCAAGTGTGTAAGTACATCATTTTTTGTAGGCAGCGTTCCATATATCATATCAGCTGTTTTATATCGTTTTTTATTTACAAACAAATATATTGATAGGACGCCATATTTTGACATAAAAGTATCCATGACGACGCAGCTGTCTACCCCTTCGTCGTCAAGGTTTCATGACAGAAACCTGTGCGTCATCAACAAATAAGGAAATGTATAAACATATTTGTTCGCATTTCGTGCTTGATTGGTGCTCTCAGTGTTTTGGTATAGTGTTTTTATATATTAATTAGGTTAAGTGATATAGTTGTTTGTGAATGCAGGCCTCATCATCGTTAGATAGTGCATCACTGGAGCATGCATGTGATTTGTGTGGCCGCTATTTCAAAACCATACGTGTACATACACACCATTCAGCATTACACCGTGAGTCTTCTGTTCCGCCTTCCATCCCTCAGTCAGCCCTACTCGTCCCCACAAATTCCAAACAAGACCCTACTCAACTTGCAGGTAATTCACCATTACATATTGTTCTAAGCCAACTTAAAAACTCCACGCCTCTCGGTTAAAGAATTCCAAGAGGTGCAAGGATCTCCGTCGCGAACAGCCTTTCCGAAATTATATCAAAATGCATAAGCAGCAATAGCTTCGTTGACTGGAAAAAGTTACTTACATTTTCATTTGTTACATTACATACAAAATTGGACAATTCTGGAAAAAATTAAAAACAACTGCTCATTCACTAACTCAAATCATTCCTCTGCATGCAATAGTAACCGTAATAACCCAAACTTCTTTAATGTCTATCGAAAGGTGGAAACTAAAGTAAGCGACGGAGATCTTAAAGGCGCTGCTCGACTTTTATTCTCCAGTGACGTACTGTCTCCTGACACACCTGCCACCCTCGCTGCGTTGGCTAGCAAGCATCCCCCAGCTCTTAATGTACTACCGTCAATAGATCCCCAACTGCCCCAGAAGTGGTTGCGATTGCGATTGGTTTTTCAAAACTGGGTCAGCCGCAGGCTTAGACGGGATATCACCATAACATTTAAAAGATCTCACCTCAAATTCTATAGGGGACTCGGGCCTTAGTCTATTCCAATCTATCACAAATCTAGTAAATTTCATGCTCACCAGTAAAGTAAATTCATTGATCACTCCTATAATGTACGGCGCCAATCTCATAGCTCTTTGCAAGAAGGACGGCGAAGTCAGGCCAATCGCTGTGGGTTCAACCTTCAGGCGATTGGTGTCAAAAGTTTGCGTTCGGCACTCTTTCAAAAAGTTGAAACAAATTTTCGAACCCATTCAGTTAGCTTTCTGGACGAAGGGCGGATGTGAAGCTGCCGTCCACGCCCCGCGGACCTTTCTGAATGGCCCTGACCACAACGATGTTATCGTTAAAATCGATGTCAAGAATGCATTTAATTCAGTAAATAGGGACACTTTGTTGAAAGAAATTAAAACAAACTTGCCAGAAATGTATAATTAACTCTACCAGTGCTACTCCAGCTCTACAAAATTAATGCATAAAAATAATGAAATTTCTCCCGCTATCGGCTCTCAACAGGGTGACCCTCTCGGGCCAGCCATCTTCAGCCTTGCCATTGACCCCGTAGTCCAAAGTCTGGCATCTAAATTTAAAGTTTGGTACTTAGATGATGGGACTCTCTCTTCGTCTTAGCTGATCTCGCCAACGTAATTCAGAATATTCAAACAAAGGGTCTCGAACTGAATTTAGATAAATGTCCCATCAGTCCCATGTCCCTTGTTCATATCAGATAATATCCCTTTCAGAGATATCATAACCATTACCATATTAATTTCAACATTCTGGCCTCCAACATCACAATGATTTTCAAGACATCACTTAGTCTCCTAGGGTCACCCATCTTTGACGACTCTATAACACCCCTAGTACAGCATTCGATTTCTAAATTCAACTCATATTCGGACCGCCTAATTAAAATCAACACACATTCGGCTATTTTTATTTTGATATTTTTCCTCTTTTTACCCAAATTTACTTACCTTATACGGTGTTGTCCTCTCTGGAAATTCAAAAACTTAACAGATTCCATTAACAACCTGGTAAAAGGTCAATTAGAATCTATTTTAAATGTCAACCTTTCCGAGCAGTCCTTCCGAGCAGATTCAAGCCTCTCTGTCTATCCGTTTTGGGGGCTTGGGTATCCGCAAAATTTCAATCTTTACCAGCTTTTTTATCTTCAATCCACAGCACGTCCAACCTCATAGGAAATTCTAAGTGTCTGGGCAAGGCTACAAACGTTTGGCTTACGGCTGTCCCGAGTCCTAATTCACCATTATGCCCTAAAAGTAAAAAAAACTGGGATGATATTCAATCCAAATTTATACGTTCGATTCTGTTTAGTAACTGCACTGACTCTACCCGCGCCAGGTAGGAAGCTGTGTCCAGGTCTGGAGTCTGGCCAGTGGCTCCAGGCCTACCTGTCGGCCAATACCGGCACTTTTTTGGATAACTCCACTTTTCGTCTGGCCGTGGCTCTCCGGTTCGGTGCTGAGGTCTGCACCCTTCATAAATGCCCGTATGGAGTGGACGGGACGTCGACCACCTGGGACACCACGGTCTATCCTGCCAAAAAAGCGCAGGCTGCTTTTCACGCCATGCAGCTTTGAACGACATTTGCGCCGCTCTCTCGCTACCGTCAATGTGCAGGCTATTTTAGAGTCCAACGGTATCGCACGTGACGATGGTAAGAGACCGGACGGAATGTCGCTCATTCCTTGGAAGATGTGTCGGGCCTTAATGTGGGATGCAACGTGTGTCGACACTCTGGCACCCTCCCATCTGCCATTTACTTCTAAAAAGGTTGCTGCTACGGCTGAAACAGTTAAAAGGCAAAAAAAAATTGAAATACCGGGGTATCGGCACCCAATACAATTTTGTTGCATTTAGTGTCAAGACCCTGGGTCCGTGGGGCCCCGGGGCGCTCTCTTTGTACAGAGAACTTGCGAAGAAATTGGTCGACACCACAGGTGACCGAAGAGCTGGCAGCTACCTTGCACAAAGAATAAGCATTGCTATTCAGAGAGGTAATGCTGCCAGCATCTTGGGTACGCTTCCACACGGTCCAAATTTTTTACATATTTTAAGTTAGGTTATTTCTTTTTCTTTTTATTGTACATATTAATTATTATGTTAGTTGATATTCAACTAAAACTTTCATATACTCAAAATGCTTGTTATTCGGTTCCCTTTCAAATTGATTCGGCAAGTATTTGTTACAAAGGGGCGGCTTTCAAATTAACGAGGGACATCGTTAACGCCTCTCCTTTGAATTCGAAAAATATTCCCTCCCTATTATAATTGACGGAGATCTGAAGAATTGTCGATAAAAAAATATTTATTAAGTACGTTTTTAACTTTAATAAAAAGAGTCGCCGGTCTGGCTGACACTCAATGCGAGTAATGAATTATTTTTAAGAGTGTTTGTTTTATTATCAACAAGTGACAGAATTTACTTGGATAGATCGATATTTTTCATATATATTGTCAACTTTGCTGGGTTTCTGCTAAGTTACTAATGCCTGGATTAAAATTGCAACTCAATGGCAGCTTGACACGTTTTTGGTATTTTCTTACTGTTACTAATGAAATTACGATGATTGAATTGAATTGTAATTGGATTACCATCGTGGCTCAACGTGTATTTGGTATTTTGCTACAATTAAAACTGCTGTTGAGCTTCTATTACGATCCAATTCTAACTCAATGTGAGCCATGTAGCAGAGCTGAGAGCATTAGCAGACTCGACGCAACTTCACAACTTATATTTGAGCATACCTGTTTGCTAAGTAAACTATAGACTATTGGCCTAGAGCCATCAAGTAGTAGGGTTAGCATATTCCGTAGGGTTTCCCAGAAACTGCACTCACAGAGATCGCGGTGTTGAAAATGTACAGTCCTACAAACATACATTTTTATTTTATTTGCATGTCTGTGAAAATATTATATTTATTATATGTTTGTATAATTTTATAAATTTTTCATTCTACATGACGGATCCGGTCAATAGTACGAAATCATGTGATCAATAATACGGAATCATGACGAAGAAAACGGAAGTGGGAGTGCGCCCTCTGGTGGGGCGTGCTGACAGAGTCTCGACGGCACGACTCGGGCGGAGGGCCAATCTTGGCGCGTCCGCCGCCGAGGAGTGACGCGTCTTAAAACTGTCTCCACATTTCGTTTAAAGAAAGTGTTATTTACGTTTGATTATAAAGTAATTTTAAAATCACCTTTGAAATAAGAAAGTAAATTACCTCAATTGTCTACATTGTAATACTGCTCTGATTTCAAGTGAAATTATAAGTGATGTGCAAAAATGAATTGGAATAAATATACAGTGGAGTAAATGTGAACCTTTTCTTCAATTTATCTGGACGAATACGATCTAATACTGATATCACCACCCTGATGACAATGATTCTGATACACGCCTTTCCTTCACGCAACGACATATATAAAAAAAGCTGTAGTACAAATAATACCCTAAAATTTTACTTGTCTATTTATTTATTAGTTAATATTACAGTTTTATAGCATTTAAATACACTTAAAATACATAATTGTTGAAATGCCAATGACAAAACTGAATTTTATCTATGATTTTTTTTTGTCTATGAAGAACGGTTTTCTTCCACTAAGGTAATAGTCGCCTTTACCACATAACTTTATTTATCTATCCATAGTATTGTCAAAAGCTATTTCTTTATAAAGAATTTGCCATAAAATAACGCGCTAGCCAAAATATGACGTCCATCGAAATTGATGACATTTAAGTCGGGGAACAGACTATACGACGTCCGAAAGTCTAAACGATTGGTTCTATTTTCCCTGTGTCTGACATCACATGGCCAAGCAATTATATTCAATAGGGTCTTATCTACTCAAGTTTAACATAAATAAACATGTCAATAAGTCAGATAAATATTATGTATAAAACCGAACTCTCAAATTGAATAATTGGCTCATAATTTGCGAATTGGTCGGAACCCTTTAAGCGAGGCAGGTCATTTTCTTGAAAAGTCATGTACGTTCCAAGACATTTTCTGAGTTAGTCATTTTCTCAGTAGGTAAATTTGGAGAGATGTCATTTTCACGTTTAGTCATATTTATTTATTGGGACAGCTTTGAGCGAATTGTCTCATTGCACAACGTAAAGCGATTCAAATTAGGTAATTCAGTGCTAGGGAAATGCATACGCATTGCATTACAAACTCCAACAGTTTCAGAGCAAACGAAGCAAACGTCTTCGCCATAAATTCAATATACTATACGGAGAAGTCGAATTCCGATCTAATACGACTAATAACTTATGAAGTTACATACAAGTAGTACGGGCTTGTTTGCTGAACTCGAGCATATAGCTAACGTTACTTATTTTAAGCCTTGATATAGCGACTTCGTTTGGCGCATAGTTTAATAAAAAGAAGTACAATCGAAAATCGAACCGAATAAACCGTGATAATATGGAGAGGCAGTCAAAGTATGTAGATGAATGTACATAATAAACACAAAAACATATAAAGTATGCATGTTTTGTGGTTATATACATGTAATCCACTGATCTTACCACTATAGTCCACTGATAGGACAATAAAAACACCGCATTCTAACGTCAAATAGTAACTTTCAGCCCCACGAAGAGTAATACGACAGTAAAATTTACTTGGTACCATCGAATTGTATCTGTAATAGTGCTCAACGACATTTTGTTTTATTTGTAGCGTAGTACCAAAAACGCGTAAAAATACAATTAAGTTGCGATAGCGATCCGATTACAATTCAATCTAGTTATTAGTAATAGTAGCAGAATACCAAAAACGTATCCAACTGCCATTGAGCATTGTGATCCAATTATAATTCGAGCGAGCCTTTTGTAAATTAGCGGATTCTAGGCCCACCTCGATATTGAGGCACAGAGCATACATGTGCCGGCGCACATAACGATCATAAAAAATGCGAAAGTCATAATATTTAAAAATTTGCCATCTGCTTTCTTAACAGTTTGTGATGGTATTTGTTTGTTGTTTTGATACAGCAACGCGTAAAAACGCGTCGCAGTGAGCGATCTCCAAACTTGAGACACCTCAAGAATAATAATCATGGCTTTAATCCCGGTTGTGCTGGAACATGATCCAAGATTTGGCAGATCAGACAATTACAGTGGAGCGACTGCCATCTGACCTCCATGCCCTGCTACCAGGCGAATCTGAGATTGGATCATGGTTATATTCAATCGGCTGAATGTGCAGGTTTCATACCGGGTTTTCCTCACTCTAGGAGTCTCTGTAATCATTCAACTAATGTACATAACTCAGAAAAGAGCTATTGGTACATGGCCGCAGTGGGTTCCAACCTCGTACCCATCGCTTACGAATCGCTAACCACCTGGAAACCGACGCTCCACCTCAAAATTAGCAATAGCTAGGCCGAAATGTAGCAGATCACACATCCTAACACAGAGGCTGCGATAAAACACCGCATTCTAAGGAAATCGAAGAGTAATTCCTGCGAGGGAAGGAGAGAACAGCCCGATATTGCGGTGCGGCGCAAACGTGTGCCGGCGCGCATGACGATCGTAAAAAATGCGAATGGCATATTGAAATATTTGCCAGGACCCTTTTCCCCCGTTTTTCCTCGGGCTCTGTGTAACGCGAGTATAAATCTAGCTGGCAGCCAGTTACTGCTTCGATTTGTGTGTTTATGGTTTATTATGTTTGGCTTTTTAAGGGTCCGCCTTATTGTGTAGACTGTGCCCTTAGGGGCATAATAAACATTATTTAATATAAATGGCCATATAAATCTACACTGCCAGCCATCCTTATAAAGTTTTCCACATATATCAATAGAACAGAAAAATATTTAAATAATCACTATCAATGTCCAACCAATTTGAAAATGAAGGAGGAGAAACATTTTCTTTAGATACAGCAGTTTCTCAGCTTGATAAGCGTTCTCACAAAGAATTCACTTTATTTTCATTGTTCCACCATTACTGAACTAAAATAACTGACAGAAAAGGTCGGATAACCGACCAAGTTTACGTATACTCAAATATTTTCTAAACCAATAAACAGATTTTGCTGAAACAAAGCTAAGAACCATCTTGATTAAACTGGCTTTACAGAATTTGGGAGTTACGATGCCACAGGCACACATACAGATACACAGAGCTCGTTTTTGGTCGGTGGTCAAAAGTAATCAGGGCCCTGTCTTGTCTCACTAGAGTCGGTACCAAGGCATCGCTTCCATTTAACCATATCAACTCAGAATTTACTCCTTTCTCATGTATGAACATTCAGATTTCGATAAGCAGTTTTCCAATAGGTATCTAAAGCATTCCTTATCACTCGCTAGATGGCGCCCCAACAATTTTGGTAATCACAGATCTTGTACTGGTATCAATACATTTTACAAAAAAAAAACATCAATTTGATTGAGTCATTTCATTTCATGGCCGCTAGGATCAAGAATTACCGTAATTCAAATATAAAAGGTTTGTATTAAAATGGAACATAGTGCCTACTTACATAAATATTTTTTTTACATTTCTTTCAACCTTCAAAAGCTATGTTTATATTAATAAACATTTTATTTTTAAGTTTACTATTGGTTGGCTGCATGAAATCCTTGCCACCATCATACAGATTAAAAAAGATTACCGAAATTGCAAGAGCGCCATCTATTGAAGCTTCTTTGAAACCGACTGACCTTTTTGATACCTACTAGAAAACTCCTCATTCCTTTAGCCTGTTGGACGCATAATATAAATAAAAATTTAAATAAATGTTTTTGAACCATCGCTGAAAGGGTTTGGCCAGAGAAACAAATTTTTATTTATTTAGACTAGCTAGGCATTTGGCCATCTCACCAGCTATGTTATTCTCTAAGACAACATCCGTGAGCTTAACGATGAAACTTGACAAATCGTACCCAGGTTGCCAAGCAACGTAAAATTTTCTATTGAAATATTGTTATCATCCGACAAAATATCCTGCATTTCATCGTAGCAATCAAGGATGCTTCTCAAAGAATCGCAGCAAGTCTAGTGCGGCCGATGAAGCCTACTCATTCTAGTTATGAACGCATTCGGATTATAATGACCAAGAAACACGCTCTCTGACAACGTGTCCCATTCCTTAGCCGTACGCATTATAAAGGTTAAACCAAAGCGGCTCGTGCGGATAGCTGGAATATCCACAACATAAGGATGAAGCGTTCGCCCGGATCGCGTCTCCCTATGGCGAAAAAGGGCCAGCGGAATAAAATATATTTTATTATAGTTATTAGTAGGATTATACTAGTGGTGTTGCCTTTGCCGCAGCGGATATTAGATTCACTAAACAACACCCTTCGGCCAATATGAACCAACGATACCCTAAAAAAAGGAACGTGGATTTTTCTCAATATTTCTTATTCTTGCCAAGTGTCCACTCCAGACATAGTTTCAAGTGTCTTCAGGGACAAAAGATGCTTGCACGGTCGAACGTTGAAGTGGGCTCTCTAAGTGTATCTCATGGTCATATTTACTGGTGATGCACCTCGGTTGTAAGAGACAGCAAAAAATATAATTACTACATATTATTGAACAAACTCCCACACCGCGTCTGTCTGATTGTTCGCGATAAAAATAAAAACTACTGAAGGGATCATCATAGGTTTTTCATTAATACACAGAGTAAATCATGAGTAAGGTTTAGTTGTAGAATTGCTACCCGTGTGCTAAATATACGAATCTGCCTGTCTAGCCATCTTTGACAGCTCCGCTTGCGTGATGCGTGTATGGTAGAAAATTGACAGGTCGAAGTTCGATTATTTCTACCAACATCTACATTTACTCTGATTGTGTAGGATCATCCGCAAATCCGCGTCCTTTGTACACCGAAAGTACGTGAATTGTCTATGGACCAAGAATTTCTACCACAAACAGCTTATGTCAGATAACTTTAGCTTAGGTCAAATAACGTTAGCTTATGTCAAATCCCATGCATATTTCTACCACAAACGATTGTAGATTAACGAAACCTTTTGCGGCAATTGGTGACACATTGTTTGTTGCATAGAAGGTAGGTAGCTAGTTAGTTATAGGTAGGTGTACACAACATACTAATACCGTACGAAGCCGAGGCGGGTCGCTAGTATACTTTATACCCTTAGGTTGCAGATGTCCTGGACGGCGGTAGCCGCTTTACATCAGGTAGACCGTCCGTTATAATAATAATAATAAATAAATAATCGTGGACAAATTCACATAGCGCCATCTAGCCCCAAACTAAGCAAAGCTTGTACTATGGGTGCTAGCTAACTGATATACTACTTATATACTTTTTTTAAATACATACTTATTATACATAGAACACCCAGACCCGTAACAGAAATTAAAATTCATCATTTCAATTTCTGTCCGGCCGGGAATCGAACCCGGGACCTCTTGCGTGGTTGACTGGCATGTTGACCACTGATCCACTCAGGTCGTCATTCCTTCCTAGGTCGTTATACCTTCCTAGGCAATAAAAAAATAGATAGACCAACTCCCATAGATTTATTTATGTTTGTAATTTTTTTAATCATATTTTTAAATAGTAATTGTATTTATAGTATTCGATTTAATTTAATCTCATAATTATTTCTTTCACTTATGTCAATGTTTTCCTGTTAGCACCTACTCATTCACTCTCTGGATGGTCTGCTGGTTGACTGTTAGACAAAGCCTCAATGGCTTCTAGTCCGCCAATTGCTGTAATTTGTGCAATAAAGTTAAAAAAAAAACATTCCAGGCCCAGGACTCATTGCGAAACTAGTAATTACACCTTCAGGCGTTCCGTACTTAGAGGCTAGTCAAACTTCAGCATCGCTACGAGCTCACCGCTCGTTAGGTATGTCTTCTAATACCGTGGGTGAAGCAAGGTTGACCAAGGTCTTCTGCGGGTGACCAGGAATCGTGTTGCACAGTATAGAACCCCTTGACGGTATTTATACATAGACATAGATGTATATTTATTTTGTGGAAAAACACATTGAAAAAACTTAATACTAAAAAAATAAGTACATAATAAGGAAGCAGGACGATGCGTCATCGTACCAAATTGGAGCAGCCTCAGCATTCAGAAATGGCAGCAGTTAATCACAGCGCTGGTTTTCAGACTGACGACTGACTGAACGACTCTCGATTTCTTTTGTAATCGTACAGTGCACTAACCAGTGCACGGTCTACCCGAACCACATCTCCATAAACGTTAAACAAGAATTATTACGTGGGTAAAATGATAATGGTATTTCCCGGGCGACTGTTGCAAGGAGATATAGCTGCTTAATGGCCGCTCGGCAAAAACAGCGTGGTAGTGGCATAGTCAGAGTCAGATGAAACACAATGACTAAATTACACAACATTTCTGTGAGGCTATATTATTTTGCTGATGGTAAATGTATTTAATTTTGGTAGGATTTAAAAATCGGAGGCTTGAATTAGAGGATATTGGATGTGTATTTGGGGATGGGTGTGGTACTAATTTTGAATTTATCCCAACGATAACCAATATTTTTGGGTGCCTTTATTTCAGACACTAATGTCAATGGGCTCTAAAGCAGCGGTCGGCAACCCGACTCTCCTACTTGCGGCCTGCGACTGATTTCCACCTATTACCTATTTATTTCGTTTTTAATCGTTTACAAAGTGATTGTTACGAAAGATGTGGCATTTATAATGTACTAAAGCAAAAAAAAAGAAAATCATTATTTGAGTGGACAACAAATGTATCTCTTTAAATCGTCAAATAGAATAGTGATAGAAAAGTAGGCAAGAAACACACAGTGACATACCAACCGCTCTAGAGCCGTAGCACACTCACCCCACGCTGACAATGGCGATGGGATGTCTTTTTTTTTTAATGTTAATTAGCAGACAAACAGGCAAGCGGGCCACCTGATGGAAAGTGGTCACCGCCGCCTATGGACATCAGCAACACCAGGGGAGTCACCGATGCGTTGCCCGCCTCTAAAGAGACCTCTAATATACCTCTTGAACGATCCCATGTCATAGTCCAAAGGAAACACTGACGGATAGCACAGCCGGGCAGCGCCCGACAAGTCCATTACAACCATGTCAGTTTTTTCGATACGCAAAGTATACAAAAAAATTTGTTCGCTACGCTCGTTGGTTGATTTGTTTTTACAATCACGCAATATATACAAAAATGTTAAAACTGCCGAACTCGTTGCGCTCTAGCTCAATTTAGATACTTAACTGACTTTTATCGCGCTATCTTTTCAGTCAGCTAAAATAGAAAAAAGTTCGAGGTCGTTACGCTCGCTCAATCATTTATTTACTTTATCGTTATAACCTTTTCAGTGGCCCTAGCACAAGTGTGTCCGCGACAAAGCTCGCGCCGCGGGAGAGCGTTTGTCTCTTTCTCTCAATACTAAGACGAAAGAGATAGCAATACCTATGTCGCGCTTTTTCTCGCTTATCGCGCCCGAGAGCAACTTGTGCTAGGCCTACAGATATAATTTTAGCTCACTGCGCTACGTCATTAATCACTTATCTAAATTTACTTCTGTTACCACCATGCAATTTTATTTAACTGAAAAGGTTCACTCAGCAATCACCAAAGTTCTAAAGTGCGGTCCCACCTTTACTCTATTTTTCCACTATGATCATGACCTGTAAAAAGGTTGCCGTAGTCCTCCGAAGAATTTAAAACAATACTATAACTATAGTATAGGTACATCATAATTCGATTCCCGACCGGGCAGAAATTGAAATGATGATTTTAATTTCTGTTACGGGTCCGGGTATTATATTATGTATACGTTTGTATTTACAAAAACACATATAAGCAGTTTATCAGTTTTCTGGCACCCATACCACAAGCTTTGCTTACTTTGGGACTAAATAGCCCTGTGTGAATTGTCCAAGAATATTTATTTATTTTTACTATCAACCTGCCCTTATCCTACTAAGCGAAGTCGGTACAATATGTGTCAAAACCATCCAACACAATCAAACAAAATACAAATACCTAATGTAGAACCAATACTAAAGCAGCAGTTCTTGCACTGTGATTATAGTATCGAAGTTTCAATTGCACAAGTTTGCGCAATTTGGCGTTCACTATCGCGCGGCAGCAAACACTGGCTAGTAAGCTAATTGTTTTGGCTACCCGCCTTTTTATCACACTTGCCACGCCAGGATAATACGATAAACTTTTACCACGTACCCGCTTTGAGTTCATTTGGGAGCGGTGAATGCAATACCGTCATTTTTATACGCCAATACAATTATCTCTTGTCTGCCAAAACCAACTGGTTTTTAATATTTTTTATAAGGCTTTGTTGTCTCAGTGCAGGGTGACAGTCTCCCTAGCCACTTGCGTTGCTAATTTTAACCACCAAATGGAAAACAGAGGGGAGTTACAAGTTAGTAAGTCTGGCTGTGGTATTATAGCTCCCGAACGGATGAACCAATTTGGATGCGGATACTCCTTTATGAAAGCCAGTTTAATCGAGATGGTTCTTAGCTTTGTTTCATTAAAATCGGTTTAGTAGTTTAAATAATCTTTGAGAATATGTATAACTTTCACACACACACAGGCTATCGTGATTGGTAGCCAGCATTTCATAAATAAATTGAAGAACGTCGATCTACCTGAATTGTCATTTGATGGCACGGTCATCAAGTTCAGCGAGACCGTTAAGAACCTAGGCGTCATATTCGATCAAACGCTGTCTTGGTCGACCCATATTAGCGAGGTCAGCCGTAAGGTCTTCGCTTCGTTCCATTCGCTGAAAAGACTACAAAATTTCTTACCTTTTGAAACCAAATTATTGCTGGTAACGAGTCTCATTCTCCCGCTCTTGGACTATGGTGATGTAGCTTGCTTAGATCCCACTGAAGAACTTTTGTCCAGATTGGAGAGGCTGCAGAACCTTTGCATTCGCTATGTGTTTGGGTTGCGGAAATTTGACCACGTATCAGAATTTAGAAGCAAATTGAATTGGCTTCCGATACGGCGCCGCAGAGATAGTCATACTCTGGCGGTACTTTACCAGGTACTTTATAACTCTAATGGTTTAGCTTCCGTCCGTCCGCCGATCCTCGACTGCGCCCCCGCCGAGAGCTTCAGCTGGATATTCCTTCGTATAATTCGGCTAGTTACGGGAGATCGTTCAAGATTTATGCGGCTCGCTTGTGGAACGCGCTACCTGAAGATATTCAACTCGCCCGCACACCTGGCTCCTTCAAGGATCTTGTGAAGAAATTTTTCTTAAAACTTGATGAATGAGCTTTATTTATTTATATATCTGTCGTCATATTATATAGGTTTATTTATAATATTTTGATTATTTATGTATATTTGGAATTGTTAATTTATGTACTGGTATTAGTATTTGATTAGTAATTAGTAATTAATATAGTCTGCCTATATTTACATCCTCATATGTATATATGGGGTTAAATTCTTTAAAGTTAATTGTTTTTACTCTTAATTGCCTTCACCGCTCATTAAAGGTCTTCTCGGCTTATCAAAGGTTAGCTGGAAGAAATCCCGTTGTGGGATAAGCTCGCCCTTGCATTATAAACTGTATTTTTATTTCCTGTAATGTTATAAATTGATGCAATAAAGAGATTACATACATACATACATACTTTCCTCCGCTTATAAACGGAGTCCAGATCGTCCTGTCAGGGCTACCATGCTCAACAAATAAAAAAAAATACCGTTGTACTGTACAATGACGTTGACTCTGAGAAACAGTTTGACATTTTGCCCACAGCCACGTTTAATACCTCACCGTGAGGCATGCAGTTGATGCAACAGCGAGCAAGCGGCGCGTTGGAACGGCACATTTGCGAGATTTAAACGCAATATTCTGTAATACCGTGTGTGCCGTGTGGTGTCCGGCAGAGTAGAATAGCACCAACCCCTTACACTCGTGGGTGTCGTACAAGGCGACTAATGTTTTCGAGGCAAAAGATCTAAGCGCCTCCGTAGACTGGAAAATGGGCAGCAGCATTTACCATTGTTATATTATAACACTGCGATCTCCAACCCGCCTGCCAAGCGTGGAGATTATGGCAATAAGCTCCCTTTTTGTGGGAGAGGCCCTGGGTCCTGCAGTGGACTGTTATGGGCTGTGATGATGATTCTGTAATACAACACGCTACTATCAACGTTAACATTTGTTTTGCGTCAGAGATATATAATTTATCCTAAAGATAACGTTAGTATAGATATTCAACGCTATAGATATACAAGTAAATTGAAAATTGTGAAATCTACGCAACAAATTCAAAACGTTGGTTGCAATATAATCCTATTGTAGACTAAAGTAATACGATTAAACACTACAAAAAAATTGTTCAAACTAGTATGAAAATGTTAGCTTTCATATTTAAATTGCCGCTAGGTTATCCGACCGGCTGGCGTCAATAACTGTTGGCTATTATTCAGAACGATAAACTATGAAAAGCCGTGTTTATACATTGAATATATTTCAGAAAAAATTGTCGATACTGATACGGTTCCACTTCTCCTGCCCACTAGACGTGCATTCCATGTAAGGTCATCGTTGGCGATCTCTGTCTGCTACTCCGAGTTCTATTTCTACTCCTTCATAGTAACTATGACAATTGTTCATGCTGCAACATGTGGAAAAGTGCGTGATAGACAATTTCACAAAAAACAACCTATGAAAAAAATAGCACCAAACAATTATCATAAAATCGATTCAAAATGACGCCTATCACAATTATGTGGCTCCAACCCATCAGGTGGCGGTGCCAACTCACAAATTTCCATTCAAAAACATTTTTTAATGAATTTGGCTGAAATCCCAACTCATTTCCGTAACTGCGGGGCGCGGGTCGGCGCAGGCACTAACTTGACAAATTAGTCCATGCTTTATGGTGCGGTGAACTACATTTTGCAGAGTGCACAATTCGCCATCTTGTTTGGATGTAGGACTGTACGTTATTACTATCGTGTTAACTGGTCTAAAAATTGGTTATTTTCAAAGGTTTTTAAATCAAATTAAGTACTTTAGCTTCGCTGTCATCATCTCAGCCGCAGAGTCGTTATACCGTAATTACCAGATCTGCCAAATCCTGGGTTATTTGACGACAAGATGATTATTTTAATTTTTCTCAGCCGCAGGGCGTCCATTGCTGAACATAGGTCACCCCTCACAGATCGAGCTTGCATCAAATGAAGTCACCTAAAATTTCGTCATCTTGTTTATTGATCCATTTTAAAGACAACTGTAGAGAAATAAGGCTAAATACCAAGTATATGTGACTGGCAACTGAATGTGTAACCATGATCCAATTTGATCAGGTCAAATTTATAGGGTCAAGTGAGATGGCAGGTACTCTACTATAATTAGCTGATCTACCAAATCCTGGATCATGGTCAACGACCGAGCAAAAAAGATTTTCTCAGCCGTGAAGGTAATTAACTTTCCAATCTTTTTGGTACAGGCGAACTTCGGGCCCTTGCGCGCGAGAGCACAACCGGGACATTAACGCCAAGATGACCACTAGGTATGTCTCAGGGACTCTTTATTAAGTCTTTGTTCCTTTGTGTTTGAAAATGCTTTGCTTATTTCGTTACACATAATTCATTATTGACATTCAACGATCTCTTGAGAGCAAAGCAATCCATCCCCAATCGATTAGAAGGCCAAAAATACGCCTTACCTTTGATTAAAAGAAACGGAATCTCACAACAAAGAGACGAAGACCTTCACGTTGTAAATGAAACAATACAAATTCGCTGTACATTATCCATTTTGGGTACAAAGATTTTTTCCTTGTCCTTCCTTCTTCTTGTTTGGATAATAAACAAGCGAAATAATTTGAATTCGTTTTTGTCATTAAAAGAGATGTCGAGATCAAAGGTGGGGATAACTGTTCAAAGGAAGTTACTGAGTTTGGTAGGTAATTGATTCCGAAACACGGATTGGGAATGAGTATTTCCATGACAGGACGTTTCACTGAGGAGTTTTTTAGCTCGTTAAATGATTACCTTTCCCGACTGTTTTGTCTTTTTGTTAGAAAACGTTATGCAGGTTATTTGCCTGGTACGAGTACGTTCATCGTCTTTTGATAAAAGTTTTAATTTGTACGCGTAATATTATTTTACATTCAGAATCACGTAAAAGAAATGTATGACAGCGTTAAGATGGAGCGGACTATCCCAACACAGACAAATAATACTTGTCCACTGGGAGTGTTCAACCTGATGTACCCACTACTAATGTTGATTTAAGAAATAAATTATATATTATTTATATTTATTCATTAATATCCTATAATTATATCATAATTACAGCTCATACAGTCCACTGCAGGAGTAAGGGCCTCTACCACGAAAGTGGAGGTTATTGCCATATACTCCACGCTCGGCAGGCGGTTGGAGATCGCAGTGTTATAAATATAACAATGGAAAACGCTGCTGCCCATCTTTTGCCTCGAAAACATTAGTCGCCTTGTACGACACCCACGAGTGTAAGGGGTTGGAGCCATTCTACTCTGCCGGACACCACACGGCTTATAATAACAAGCAATTAGCTGTCGTTGTATCCCTACCCTACTTTTACACTAATTAATAAAGACAAACAAATAATTCGATATTGGTTGCAAATGGTATAACTTACGACACAAACAAATTGAACTAAATTCGGGTTACAAGTCAGCCGAATGTATATTAAACACACAGCGTTGGAAATAACTACCGAACTACAACTTGCATGAGGTAGAGCAGATGTAGAATCATGCTCCTAAATTAAAGCCAGAGGAAATGGAGGCAAAACAATTCCAATTTGTCACAGGTCGATAGTGAGTCAGCGATGCGACGGTTCATTCCCAACTACTCCTTAGTCCTAAGCTCGAATTAATAAACCGATCGGAGATCGAACTCAGTTTATACTCTCTCAGAAAGTTTATTGATACTGTCTCAAGGCCCATAATAAACCCGTCTCAATGTTGAACTCAGGTGATACTCGCTCAAGATCTTAGAGAAGTGCTTTCAAAGCTAGTTAGTCCATGGTATTTTTTTTTTCGTTTAGGTGCGTTATTATTACCATTCTGGGGTCCGCTTTCCTGCTCTTCGTTCGCCATTTTGCCCGATCTTCGGCATCCTCATGTCGTAAGCCATCATTAGCTCTCGCTTTTAGTTTGGCGATTTCAATCCATCGCTTCTTGTGTCTACCGTGCCGGTACCTCTTTCCTGATATTGGAAAGTAGGGGGCGTACCTTTCATTTATTAGTATATATTTGTCTTACGACAATACCACAGACAAATTCGGACTGACAGCGCTCGCGATCACACACAAAATTCGCGTGTGGACACACAGAGTAAAAATTCGCCCATCACGCGTTCTCAGCAGTCAATACTGCACCATGACAGAAGGACAAATAGATTTATAAAGAATACAATAATTATTCCGTCACCTCAATACTCTGTAAGATTATGGAGCGTGCACTGAATAATAAACTTCTAGCTTATTTGAAGTGTTAATGCCATACGAATAAATAAATAAATCTTGAAGAACCAGTACGGATTCCGTGGTGGTCGGTCGACTGGGATCTTCTGGTGTATCCTTCAGAAGCGAAACCATTACGAAGCGTAAGTTTTAGTATTTCAAACTCATCCTACTGTACCCTATACATACAATTTAAACACTTTATTGTTTCACAAAATACATGTAAGAATTAACCTATATATTAAGACCGACTGACCTGGATGCCTAAGATACAAGTAAACCATTTAACCTAAGATACAAGTAACCAATGACACTTAGTTTAGGTGTCCAAACTATCAATAACTAGAATTAAGTACCTATTATTATTTGTGCAAGAGTTGTAAATATGTAGCCTTAATTTTATTTGTACCCATTTACTATAAGTAGGTATGTTGTAATTTTTAATTTACTTGTAATTTTTAATTAATTTTATTTGAATAAATAAATTTGTTTGATTGTTTGTTTAAAGCACGGCTAGGCCATTGCTGTGTATCTCTAAGACCTTTAACAATTTTTTACACGCAGGCCTTCTAAGCAAGCTTCCCTCATATGGTATTCTTGTTGACTTTGACTATCTAACTGGACAACCAATCCGTTAAGTTATCGATGATATATAAAAAATAATAAAGTAACCTAACACTACCCTAACCCTAACACTTTGCCCGCTTGCCTGTGTGTCTGACGTATAACATAAAAAATACTAAAGTAGTAACAGGAGCAAACCGCCTGACGTTTCCACGCTTCGAACACTAAGTTTTGCAATTAAAATTAATCACTGAAACAGAGTGTTGTCCGTTTTTGCCCCACACGTACTCGCTGCACCATAATTTGCGTTGGCGCCGCAAACTTGTGCGATTACTGAATCGTAATGCAGATAGTGGTGGTGGCGAATATTAGATGATGTTGTTGGGTCGGTCTGTTCGATTTTCTGTACAAGTAAGAAAACGTATGTATGTATGTATGTATGTAAACTCTTTATTGCAACAACATAGTACATTTCAAAAGGAAACACTTACAAAGCAAAGGCGAACTTATCCCACAACGGGATCTCTTCCAGCTAACCTTAGACAAGCCGAAAGGAGCTTTAGCGAGCGGTAGAGGCAATAAGAGTACCTTACCTACTTTAAAAATAACCCGAGTTACCAGAGAACCTTAATTTAAATATATTAAACGAGACCAGTAAAATAAGTTTTATTAAGTAAGTAAGTACATAAATAAGTAATCCATAAATATACATACCCGTAAACATATATCCATATAACAAATATATACATATATAAACATACACATAAATATATACATGAAGCTCAAACATCAAATTCTGAGGAAATGCTTCTTCAGAAGTTCCCTGAAGGAAACAGGTGAGCGTGCGTCCTGTATCTCCTCAGGCAGCGAGTTCCACAGCTGTGCCGCATACACTCTGAAAGATTTCCCATACCCAGCTGAATGATATGAGTAAATCTCCAGCTGTCGCTCCCTACGGGGGCGCAGACGGGGGTCAGCAGATGGCCGAAAACTAAACCACTCGCGCAAGTACTCAGGGGCAGAGGGATTGATTAGTACTTGGTATAAAAGACCCAGAATGTGACAATCCCTGCGTCGTCGGATGGGGAGCCAGTTCAACTTCGCTCTGAATTCGGACACGTGATCAAATTTCCGCAACCCAAAAATATACCGAATGCAAAGATTCTGCAAACGCTCCAATCGGGACAACAGCTCCTCGGTCGGGTCCAAATAGGCAACATCACCATAGTCCAGCAGCGGGAGAATGAGGGAGGTCACGAGTAGCACTTTAGTGTCATGGGGTAGGAAATTTTGTAACCTCTTGAGAGAATGAAAGGATGCAAAGACTCTGCGGCTAACCTCGCCGATGTGGGTAGACCATGATAGGGTTTGGTCGAATAAGACCCCCAAGTTCTTGACCGATTCGCTGAACACAATGACGGTCCCATTAAAAGTCAAATTAGGCAAGCTCACACTTTTCAATTTGGTGATAAAGTGTTGACTACCAATCACAATTACTTGTGACTTTGAGGCATTCACTCTAAGACCATACTCACCAGCCCAACGCTCTATTTTGCACAGGTCATCGTTCAGCAACCGCGCAGCCTCAGCCAAACCGGAAAGAGGCGCCGATCTATACAGCTGTAGATCATCTGCATAGAGATGATGGGAAGAAGACAAACAAGAGGTGATACTATTAATAAATATAGAAAAAAGGACAGGAGACAGAATGGCCCCTTGAGGTACACCAGCCGTTATGGGATGCCAATCGGACCGGCTGTCACCAATCTTGACCAACTGCGCACGATCCTGGAGGTACGACCGAAACCAAGCGAGTGTCTGAGGGGTCATATTCAAAGTTCTCAGCACGGCCATCAAAATATCGTAATCGACGGTGTTGAAGGCGCAACTGAAATCGAGAAGAACGAGCATCGTAAGCTCCTTGTTCTCGATGTTACGCCGAATGTCGTCGGTTATTTTTACGAGTGCTGTGGCGGTGCTATGCCCAGAACGGAACCCCGATTGGTGCTAGCTTAGGAGATTGAATCTTGACAAGTGCGCGCACAGCCTACGCTGTACAAATTTCTCGATAATTTTGGAAAGAATTGGCAGAATGGAGATAGGCCGAAATTCAGCGAAAGAGGAGGGATTTGACTTTTTGGGAAGAGGAAGAACGTGTGCCTTCTTCCAACAGGAAGGGAACACACCAGAAGATAGAGAGACATTAATTATGTGAGCAAGAAATGGAGCCAAGAAGTCTTTAATAGGCCAGATCATGTCCATGCTCACTCCATCATCCCCAGTAGTTCTCGATTTAATAGTATTCAGAAGCTGCAACACTTCCTGGGACGAGATCTCCCCGATCTCCAATGGGTCGCCTCCAATTACCGGGTTGCCGGCAAGATCAGCGAGGGTGCGACTTTTAACGCATGGGTCCATTGAACCTGATGATGAGCAAAAGTGTACATTTAGTTTATTAAGATCCATGTCTGCCGAGCCACTGAGCTTATCTTCACCGACTCCCAAAGAACGAAGGAATCTCCAGAGCTTTGAAGGTGGACATCCATCGATGGTTTGGTGGATGTGCTTCCTTTTAGCATTTCGGCACTCCCTGTTACAGACATTTCGAAGAGCGATATAGGAGTCTTTATTATAAGAGGTAGGATTATGCCGATGCCTCAACTTAGCTCCATCCCTTCTAGCCATGAGAGCCTTGATATCCGGTGTAAGCCAGGGTGCCGGATGGTGTTTAACTCTCACCGCTTGGATAGGGGCATGCTTGTCATAAATTTCTAATATAATCAAATTGAAAGCCCGCACTTTAGCGTCCACATCTTCCGCCGAAATAACCGAGCTCCAGTCCGCACCCCTAACATCCAACAAAAGAGCCTCATGATCTACATTGGCAAATTTACGTAAAAGGAGAACTTTGTGCCTCTTCTTCGGAGGCCGGATTTTAAAAGAGCCAAAGATCAGATCATGGGCAGAGAAGGCGGGAGCACTGAACTGCCCATGCGCGTCAACCACCTGCGGAGAGGAGGTAATCACTAGATCGAGGAGCGAAGGCGGACCATTATGGGGAAAGTGAGTAGGCCCAAGGGGCAAGGAATGAAGATCGAGAGAATTTAACAAAGAGAGGAGATTTTTAGAGCGAGCATCATTCCTTGCCAGACAGGTATTAAAGTCCCCCATAATGATCGTGTGGTCGAATTGAGGACGCAACTCGGCTAGCGTATTTTCAAGGCCGTCAAAGTAATTTACATGGCAGTCGGGGCTATAGAATACACCTAGAAGAATTTTGATATGGTGTAAGGATACTTCTAAGAAAAGGTGCTCAGCAGTATTATGCACCGAGGGAGACTGCGAGACGATTTTACAGGGAATATCGCCACGCAGATAAATTGCTACACCCCCACCAGCCACCACCTTCTCTCTGCCGCCCACAACCCTCGTGTACGCTCTATCGTTTCGGATCAATCTGAAACCCGGGAGAGGATACAATGTAGAAGCCAATGATGGTTTAAGAAATGATTCCGAGATTAGCAAAGCGTGAATATTCTGATTCGCGAATGTGGCTGATAGATCTGAATAGTGAGCTGCTACACTTTGTGCATTGATATGGAGTACATTAAAATTTTTGCGAAAAAGCGACAAGGAAGCTTCCAGATTAACACTCAATGAAGGCCCAACGAACTGATCGCCGCTACCTATACCCAAATGCGAATCATCTGACGAAGACATTATGGAAAAGAAATCATCCTCTGAGTCGATACCTAATGAATGAGACATATAGAGCTTATAATAAATAATATACCTACCAAATAAAATTTAAATATTATCTAAATATTAAATTCTTAATTCAAATTATAAATGGATATCCAATTACTCCAATCGGATCATCGCCGGTAACTCACTTCACGCAACACAATAATACAGTGACACAGGTATAGAAAATAAAAAAAATAATAGTAAATGCAATGAGAAGAAATGAATCATACATATTTTCTAGCCAATTATCCATATAAATAAATTATTCTTTAAAAATAATATCGAGTCCAACATAAAGCAATGTAAAAAAAAAAACAAAAGTAGCTAAGCCCGGATAAAATGAGAAAAAAAAGTTTACAGCACAAACTAAAAAAGAAATACTACTAATTTCGAAAATACGACTCTGTGGCAGTATGTGCTTACAGTTCTTAGCTAATGAGAGAACAACAAACGAAGTAAGATGTCATTGTCATCTGTCAATGTCATGACCGCCTTAAACGCCTCGGTTCGGTTATCCAAATCAAAACAAATTCAAAAATGTGGTTTATTGATAGTCTACCTACGTGAAATACATATTAAAATGACCGTGATTTGAGAATAAAGCGAAAGCAAACATGGTTCAACCACCCACACATCACTTGTGAGAAAATAAAAAAAATTGCCGTAAAGATGCACACTAAGACAAAATGAGTTGGTTGTTAAAGTTCATAACAGAACACAAAAGGCAAGTAACTGATGTATCTACTAGACCAAAACAAAGCAATATTATAGACTCAAAACATACCAATAGTAGCAGAATCTTAAAATTACTTTTTCATTGTAGGTTTCAGCGGAACCGTCCTGCGGCTTCGGGTACTAGAATTTGATGGCTTAGACTTCCCCGCGCTGGAGATTCCCGATGCCGCACCCGACTTTTCTGTAACTGCCTGGGAAGCCGCCGCCGCACCTGACTTTTCCGTGACAGCAGTGGATATGGTCTCACTCGGCTTGACATTGACATTCTTCATCAAAAATGACTGCAATTCACGCATCGAGACCACCCTCATGCGTGAACCATCCGCCCCAACCACGACCACCTTGCCATCACTGGTCCAGCACCGATCAATCCCCAGAGCCTTACGTGCCGCCAAGAAGACAGCATGTCTAGCACTAGTCAAAAATTCTGACAGTGTCAAGCCGCTACCCTTGAGGTTCTTCTTTGATAACCAGACATTGTTTCGTGATTCCAAGTCGTTGAAGCGAACTAAAATTGGACGAGGCCTATCAGGCTCAATGTTCTTCCCAAGCCTGATGCACGCGAAGATAGAAGGGATCTTCACTAACTGAAGTGAATCTGTACAGAGGCTCCCCACACGCTTAGAGAGGTCCTCCTTTTCCTCCTCCGGTAGACCATGAAGTAAAAGGACATTGGCACGAGATCTCATTTCTATGTTATCCAAGGCATGTAACACAAATTCCATTTGCTTATGCAAACTGGACACCGTTCTCCACATTAAGATTTTGAACTCGTGGAAGTCTTTAGACAAAGAAGGCAAATCAGTACCTTGTGATGGAGGTGGTGGCGAAGACTGTGCGGATAGCGTCTCTTCAAAAGCAGCCATCTTTTGATTGAAGAATTGAGTAGTTTCCTCCAGATTTCTCCGCAGCTGAGTAATGTTGTCCATGATGTGTGCAAATTAATGAAAAAGTGTTTATGTTGTGAAAATGAATACCGGCAATGATGTATGTGACTTTAATTAATACATTAAAGGGCACAGTAAGTATTAATTACTTTGTAATATAATATTAAAACTTTTATAAATTGCAGAGCACAAAAACGCGTATTATCTTTTTCACTCCTACCGCCCAAAAAAAAAAGTATTACAATAGTCAAATAATTGAGCGCATAGGCGTAGGTAGGGGGAGCCGGGTGGGCCGTGCCCACCCCAGAATGGTCTGGTGCCCACCCCAGGATGGGGTACTGGCTGTACATTGGCGATTGACTCGGCTTCATCGGCCACCTCAAGGGCCAGGAAAATAGGCCCCCCCTGGAAAATAGGCCTAGATACGCTTATGATTGAGCGGGACATCGATGATAATGTAAGGAGGCGTAAGCGTGTTTAATTATTGAATTCTTTTCGACGCATCTACACATTCATAGTATAAATAAAACTAAGTCGCTTCCCGCCGTCTGTATCTATGTACACTTACATATTTTAAACTACGCAACGGATTTTAACGCGGTTATCAACAATGGATAGATTGATTCGCGGGGAAAGGTTATAAGCAAAAAAAGGGTAGGTAGGGGGGTAAAGTAGGTGTACGCGAACGAAGTCGCGCCGGGTCCACTAGTAAATTCATAACCACAAATCGCCTTTTATTTTACCATGCACGTGCAAGTGTACTGGTCACCCATCTACTTACCGCTATCGGCTTGCATTGCTTAATTTTTTTGCAAGGCTCGTAAGCACACTGCCACTAGAATGAAGACGCTTCGAGAAATCGAGCTCAATCTTAATGCGATACAGTATAATTAGAATGACGTTGGTGTGAACTGTAGTCCTTATCGAAGGTCTTCAATCAATACTCAATACACAATATATTTATTGCATTCCATAAGTTACAGAAAGCTGTTATAATAATATCTGTTAAATAAAATTTAGCTAACATTATTCTTATAATATAGTTATCTATGGACCTTGTCAAAGCACAGCAACACAAGAGAGAGATGCTACCCTTTCATAGTCAGCGTACTGTGACATACTCGTATTAATTGTCTAGTCTATTTTCCGTTAAGAAATGCTTCTACAGAGTAGTAGCACTCGTATGTTGGTAGGACATTTAATAGGAGATAGCTAGTTGCTGATATTCGTGGTATGTAATCGGTGTAATTACAATATTACAGGCGTCCGTGTCGCAAACTCGAGTAATTATGGCTGTGAGGCATCACACCGTAGTAGTTAACTACGAATATTAGATGAGATTGCTGACGTGTTTGTGGTATTGATTGGTCATCAGTAAACTATCTGTCAAATAAAGCTACACAGAAGGTTAAGGTTAGGTAGTATTGTGTTCCTGCCGGTGAGTAAAGTTGCCAGTATGGGGTGTTTGGGGTATCGTGATGAAACTCCAGAAACGAGTGTTTAAGAACATGATGTAAAAAATCATTTTGTCCCTGTAAACTATTATTTTTTTCATATGTTAAAATATGTGTCTTCCGTTAAATCGACGCAGACGCAATCCAAAACTGCGGTAGAAATTAATCTCAATAGAATACCTGCTATGAAAGACCTCCATCACACCCAATCCAATACAGCTCAGGAATCCGCAGTCTTAACTCTTTATTACACAATAAGTTACGCCGGCCCCTTATCCGGGTCGGGACAGATCTCCTGTGTGCCGTAACCCTTGCATTAGGAGCCAATACTTATCTTTTTGCTGTGAAACTGTGACGTCACCGTAATCGAAACTGGTACGTGTGCCGTCGAACGGCCGCCGTGGGAGCTCGAGGGGTTAACTTTGCTGGAAGCGGCAGGGTAGCGGATGGTGTACCGGCCATTCCGTGGGCGACCCAGAATTTCCGGTGCCGCCGAACGACGTTAAGTGCCAGTTAGGTTTAAAGATATTAATAAATTATATTTTTATATATTAGTTTACAATTTATATTATTTTGTATTTAGGTATAGTTTTTATCTTAGTCATTATTTTGTATCAGTTTATTTTGTATTTATGTTGTGTGTGTTGTGGGCCTCAGTTGCCTGAAATAAATGAAAAAATAAATAAATAAAATAAAATAAACCGTAACCAGGAACACTTAGTGTCATTTTACTGGAAATAATCTATACTAATACTATACGAGGAAGAATCTGATTGTTTGTCGGTTTGTTTGTATATTTGTTTATAATGGGTACTCAAAAACTACTTAAGCAATTTTAAAAATTATTTCACGTACTTATAGAAAGCGATCAGCTATCAGCGATTAACTTAGGCTATATTTTATTTGGTTTCAGGTGTAGGGTAGGTGTAGGATAGGGGCAGAACACCATGTGAACGAAGTCGCGCCGGGCCCACTAGTAAACTATACAGGTGTAAAAAGACCGCTGGCATTAATTGAAACCTCATATTCTACCCATGAAACTAAACAACTTTTCCCAAGAAACATACCCGCGGAAACTCATAGTTTAGGCAGAAATCGCGATTCTTTAAAAAAAAGTTGTATTTTTGTACTAAAAAATATCAAGTATCGATAACAAAGTTCAAAATTAAGTTGAAATAAATGCACTTTAAGTAAAAGCACGCAATGTAAAGGATGCAGGCTGGCCGGCCGCGCGGGGTCAGTGGCGACTGGTCACGTGGGCGAGCGAGAGGCGTGCGCCGGACGATGTACATTGCGCGTCGCAATTAATTATTATTTTAGGTAGCAAAATTATGAAGTCATTTCCGCGGATATGTTTCTTGGAGAAAGTTGTTCAGTTTCATGGGTAGAATATGGGGTTTCAAGTAATGCTAGCGGTCTTTTTATACCCTGTATACAGGAGGAGGAATGAGAAATAAATGTAACTCGATTCTATATTGAGTAGTTTATAATCTTTAACGCCGCCATCGTTATAGTACACCTAAAATTTATCGGTTTAAATCGTCGGATTTTGGCGCCAATGTTACTATGTTAAATGCGTTAAGGAAGAAGAAGAGCGCTAGGTCTTTTTCTGTGAAGTCAGTGTCCTGATTTCACAATGATGACATGATAGTTTATTTCTCCAACACGTCCCTATTGCCAATGTCGCAGTGTTTACGCGATTTGGATTCTGTCACACAATACTACAAGATATGCTTCCGGTGTTGCTACATAAAACGTACTACATATAACTACAAAGAACTAGCGCCCCAATTGACAAGTCATCTCAGATCTTTGTCGATCATTACTGGTACATAACTCGTAGACGTCTTTGTCGCTTCCGGATATGATAAGGCAGCGGCGTGATGCTTTTCGATGTTTTGACCAGGAAACCGTGTTTTAATATTCTTACAGACAACGCTTTGCTGTGTCTGAATCTGCGAATTCTGTGGCCCAGCTGCGGAACGTGAGCACGTGGACTAACTTAGACATAGACATAGACATTGATTTATTGATAAAATAATTTACAGGTCATTTAAATTAATTGCGCTTATACATATTCATAATAATTCCTTCAAATTAACAATCGTGATCGTATCTAATCCAATCTTAACAAATGTCATAAAAGTAATTATCAATAATTAAATGTAAATAATAATAATTCCGAAGTCATTAGTCATTAATTACACACATTTAAACACACATGATCTACGCACTATATCGCAAAACTATCGGGACAGTTTCAGAGGGAAGCTGTCACCAAAATATCGTAGCGTCATATCGTGGACGTGCACGTTACAACGTTGTAAACGGGAAAACAGTCTTCATATATTTCCACACAATTTACTTTTCCGTGTTATCGTTATTCCGAGGACGTCCACGATAATATCGTCATTTAACAAATTATAAAAGCGCCATTCTGTCGTTTCCAGCACCTTTACAAGCTTCACAGAGGCGGCCTCACACAGGGAGGTACTCGGGTTGTGCGAATAAATTCCCCAAATCCCTAGTACGACCGCTGCTGATATACACCGGGCCCTAATGCACCAATATGTCGCTGGGGCTTAGAACACTGTAACCGGCTCGGTGGCGATTAGCACACAGTGTTCAGAGGCAGTTTGAGAGCGAATATCGGACATGATTTTTGGGAGTCTGGACTAGGACTGACTATAGGCCGGACTGGGTTAGTTTTAGGAAAGTAATTATTCTAAATTGGTGACACGTACTTAAACTTAGTTAAGTTGGTTCGCATTTTCCTAATTCTGGTTATCTACGATACGGTAGATAACGATATTTTAGATTTAGATTTACTGAACGAATTTTTATGCGCTTTTCACAAATGAACAAAGTGATTCGTGAGGAAGATTTAGGTGTTTAGTTTGTTAAGTTTATTACCCGTATGAAGCCGGGCTTTTCTCTAGTTAATAATAATATACCGCCACGGGTTGCCCATCAGTCTGAAGGTCCTCGCTTCTCCAACTGTAACGAATGACAAGCTCGTTGCTGTGCTGAACTTCGATTAGCCTCAAAGTACGAAACTAGTCGAATTACCGGTATCGATGCTTCATTATAAATAAATACATAGTAATCATCTTATCGTTAATGTTCCGGTTGTGCTATCCATGTGTGGATCCAGGTTTTGGCAGATCAGATAATTACGTGAAGCAACTGCCCTCCGTGGCCCTGCTACCAGGGAAACCTGACCAGATAGTATCATGGTTACACATTCGACTGTACAGTTTTCATCACGAAGTTTTTCCTCACCATTTCCGTTTTTCAGCATCATGTTTACCTAACGTACATAACTCAGAAGAGAGTAATTGGTAACACTGAGGTTCGATCCCGCCTAAGAACTAGAATTTCAGCATTGTAATACGTATGGCGACTCAACTCTCTCACAGTCTGTCATAGCTATAGAAATCACAATCTTCCTCCTTACGAAATGAGGTGTTTCTTTTTGGATGGTGCTTTATTATGATATAGTCGAATGTAATACCTACGGCGTAAACTAAATGTAAAACATTATTTTCTAGGAAATGTTCGTCTGTACCACAAAATTTTATTACGGAGAAACGTCCACAATAAACAAAATAATTTTAAACTTAAAATAAATGTTACTCACATTCCTTTTTTGACATTCAATATTTAATATTTATTTTCATAAGTTGTACATACAATGGTATACATTACTTGAGTTATATAAATTACATTATCTGCTACACTTGCAGTGTTAAAATGATGCACAGACTTTAAATTAATACATGGAGCGTTGAGAATATTCGAAATGAAAATCTTGTGAAAATTAAATTTTGAAAGGTAATTTAAATGATTTTCTAGATACACTGATAGTTTTGCGCAACTCATTAATAAAACAATTTACATGTATAATATAATAATATAATTACTGCTTTTGAAATATTCTGTTATATTTTATATTATTTTAAACACTTTTTCATTCAATTACAATTTATTTTACATTCCATTCGGTCAAACTATTTCTGAAAACATGAGGACCATTGGTGTGAGGGCGTGTTTACGTCCTTAACTGCGCGCGGGTATAACTTCAGGGAACAGCTACTCAATTATAAACATGTCAACGGTGTTCACATGCCTATTTTTACTTACCACGCATTATGCGAGGATTTGGGCGAGAAAGATTGGCAACATTAACATAAGCGCCAACAACATCTGAAACGTACCAAAACCCGCGAAGAGGACATCGTCATATAAAAGTGCAATACATGCAAACGATTTCACTAAACGTCCCACACGATAATGGGGCAAATTCGTCGAATCTCGTCAAACTTGGAATTCAGGCGACACGTCGTAAAAGCAGGTTCGCCCCGAATTAGCATAAAAGACGCCGCCCCATTAGCCGTCTGACTCCCGTATTCGACTTGGGCGTTACTTTCGTGTGAAATTATTGCGGTCCAAATTATCAACTCATCGTTTAGGTGCGGGTTGAGTTTAATGGTATAGCACATTTATGAGGGCGCGGGACGTTTGAAGTGTTGCTTGGTCGAGATTCTTTTGCTGTTGGCTTTTGAGTTGGTGGGTTTAGGCTTGGTACCACCATAACTTCAAACAACTAAACATTAACTTTAATATTAACCACTACTCTAATCATGGTTGTGCTTTCGCGCACGAGGGTCCGGGGTCCGTCCTGTGGCAGATCAGATACAGATAACAGTGGAGAGACTGCTATCTGACCTCCGTGACCCTGCTACTAGGGGAACCTGACCAGATTGGTTCGTGGTTATACATTCAGTCGCCTGAATGTGCAGATTTCATGACGATTTTCCCTCACAGTAAAGGCATTGGTTAGTATTCAACTAATAAAACAAGAATAGAGTCAATGGCCGCAGCGGGATTCAAACCCGGTACCTCTCGCGTACGAGTCGGTTACTGTAACCATTTGGCCGCCGAGGCTACTAATAAAAAATGATCATCCATAATTTGTAAAATCATAAATAAAACACAACATTATTATGATACGACTGTCCTAAATTCGTAATTATAAGCTCACAAACGTAACTTACTCACGTGGTACAATTGCAGATTGATTAAAATACAAAAACTCTCGGCTCACGACAGTTAACCCTTTAATAAAAAATGTGTTATGTACAATACATAATAAATTAGGTAGTTCATATTATATGTTTTCATAAAATCTGTTCGAATATAAATCCAACAACCCCACAGCCCAACGGCTCTTAATCTGTCGTTTTTATTCCCTCATTAAGGCTATTTTCGTTTTGATTTATAACGTTATTAATCAAGCTGAAATATCAGTGTGGTCCAATTATCTGTTGTTTTATTTAATGCCCTTGTTTTATCCTCTATACCCTTTTTCTTTGATGTACTTATAGAATTTTCCGTAACAGTGATGCTGTACTTATTATTATTTTTGAAATTTATACATACAGTAAATTTAAAAAATAATTACTAATACTTACTTAGTATTGTAGTATTTATTTATTTAACTTAGTGAAAAACGTGCGGACAGCCCACCACCCATGTCATCTTCGCGTTAATGTCCCGGTTGTCCCGGGGTCTGCCTTGACCATCTCCGTGACCCTGCTACAAGGGGAATCTGAAAAATCTGAATGTGCTGGTTTAATCAAGATCTTTTCCCTCAGCGCAGAAGCGTCGGTTAGCCTTCAACTAATGTACATAACTGAAAAAAGGGTCATTGGGGACATGGTCGCAGTGGGGATTCGAACCCAGTACCTCTCGCTTAATAGTCGGGTACCATAACCACCCGGCCACTGACGCTCAAGGAAATAGCCCATTCTATCTAGTTATATAACATTTACGATATCCATCGCATACAGATCTTGCTGAAAAGCTTTGGGGTAGTTGAATTAGATGAAAATAAGAAGTTATAAAGTTGCTAACGTGACACTGGCGCGCTCGGACGTCACCTATTAGTTACGTCAACATTAGCGTCGTCTGTGTCTTTATTATTGTGCAAGAGATACAATTATTATACTTAAAATTTTCACTTTATGTCATGGCGACCAATGACAAAAAGCGTGATTGATACCTATGTTCTCCAGAAGCTACGTTCGTGGAAAAATAAGGTTGACATCAAGAACGTTTCTCGCTCGTACGATTCGGATATGGAATGAGCTCCCAGCCACAATGTTTCCTTTGGACTATGACATGGGATCGTTCAAGAGGAATATTAGAGGTCCTCTTCAGAGGCGGGCAACGCATTGGTGACTCTCCTGGTGTTCCTGATGTCCATAGGCGGCGGTGACCACTTTCCATCAGGTGGCCCGCTTGCCTGTTTGTCTTCCGTATAACATAAAATAAGGACGAGCTGAGCCTTCAGCAATCCTATGAAAGACATCAAGCAGGCGAAGGAGATGTCCCGGGATCCCGTCAAGAGGCTATTCGCAGCGTGCCGAGGTGAGCGAAGAAGGACCACCTGGACATCTCCGCATTTACAAAAAGAGCGATCCCTCTTTGCTCCTTACCTAACCTTGTTCGCTCACACTTCTTGCCCTGAATCCACGATTTTATTGATTAAATAAATAAATGACGTTAATCACACATCAACTCATAACATGATAGGTACAATCAAAGACTAAACTAAGGAAACACTAACATTATAAGAATCTATAATGTGTCACTACCTAAGTCTTGGGAAGACGTGACGTCTCCAAAAACAGGCGTCAAGAACGAAAATGGACCCAAACTACTTCCAAAAGGCTTTCTGTCCCCAACACCATACATTTCCACCATTTCATAAAACATAATAATTTCTTACAGCTGCAACGGATAAAACGCAACCGACAAACTCATAGCAAATTTAACAGAAACTATAAATATTCTTTCAGCGAAAATAACTCATTCTCCACCGGGGCGCAAAATGCGAGCTATTCACAGCAATAAGAGTACGCGTGGATGCAAAATTGTGAAAGGAACATATTTCACGGTGAACTGTAAAAGTTCTGCACAATGTGCGCGATTCAAAGGGGCTGTGTTACCGGCTGAGAATCACAATTTTTCATCGTTACTCCCTTACTCCCGAAGGTCTTGCTGGAGCATTCAAATCTGTGCTTGTAAACCGCACCTGTAATATCTGTACTGATAGTGCTAATAGGTAGTCATGAGTCCTCATAATGACGATGCACCTGCGGTTCTGCATTTTTGTTGCATGCTACTTAAAATGCTTTTAAACTATCGCAACTTACACATTTTAACAAACAAAGGTCAACCAAGGCACGCGATAGGAATTCCAGAACATATCTTTAAAATGCTACCTAAATGCATGAATCGTAGATGTTATGGGTGACAGTCACCGCTTACCATCAGGTGGGCTGGCTGCTCGTTTATCATTCTGTAGAATGAAAAAAAACAGAAAGCTACCATGTTTACACGCAGCTGATACTCAATTATTTATCAAACTACTCAATTCAATTTCAAAAACTGATAAAAATATGAAACGAAAGTAATCCCAAAGTACTGACCCAATTTTTTTTAAACAAAGCTTCAAGAACCGTCTCAATTGATTTCATATGAAATATGTGTGTGTCACCGTAGCACCCGAACGGATGGACCGATATCGATGCAGTTTTAAATGTTTGTTATCAGTTGATAACAAACATTAAAAACTGCATCGATATCGGTCCATACACACACATATTTCATATTTCATTTATTCTTTACAGTAGAATAAAATAGAATAGAATATGGTTTATTTAGTACTTCATGCACACACAGACAACTTAAACTTAGAAACTACTTAAATAAAAACATTCGCATAGAGGTAGACTGATTAATTAATTTACTATGTAGGTTTAATGAAGTAGTACAGCATAATGAAGCCGCATGTGTGTGCTGCAGCACAAAAAGTTATGGCTCAGCACAGTGTTACCAGGGCTTCGATTCTGGTACGGAAATCGTCTCAGTTGCAGTAACATTACAAGTGCATCGCATGTCAAACGTGTGATTGTTATTCAAATGACAGATGTTGAGTTGCAACTTTCATGAGTTTGAACTTTTCCATAATTCGTTTTCTGGTACTTTAGTTGCATTAAGGTTTTATATGGCTGTTGGTACTCCAATAAATAAATAAATTACTGAGTTGCATCTTTCTTAGTTGTCAAACTGCCTTCAATTCTGTCAACGAAAACGTGTGAAAGGTCGAACAATGATTTAACTGCAATTTAACTGGGATGATGCTGAGATTGACTTGATACCTCGACGTAGTTATAGTAACATCACAGTTACATTGCAACATAATAACAACTGCATTGCACACCAGAATCGGTACCCTGGGATAGCAACACACTGGTATTCTGCCATAACCCGAGTAGGTACACGATAAACTAAAATTTATGAAATAGTGATATGGTTTGATAGTGATTTTGTATTGATGAGTTGTTCCTGCAAAAAGCGTGTGTAACTGCAAAAAAATATAAATAATAGAGTAATTAATAATTATTATTGTCTTAAATAAAATAAATAAAGAGTTTTCAAATAAGAAAATGATACTTAAAGCACATCTTATCCTTTACGAGAAAAAGGTGAGATGTTATGTATGTAGGTAATGTAAATTATGTACTAAACGTGGACATCTCCGACAGGGATGACAAATGAAAATACAAGGAAACCAAGCATGTTCCACTACTGCAGGAAGTGCTCGGGAATACCCTACTTTTGTATTCCCAAAAGATGACGTTAGTAGTGTATTTTAAAGGTATACTTTGTACCTTCTTATAGGAGCTGGGACGTTGTTCCAACACTTCGTTGCAGTAAAGATATACACGTCAAAAGTATGGCACTCTCACCTCTTTGCATTGAAGGTTACAAACAACGCAAGTTGTCCTAAATTATACCACAAACCATCCAATAGCTTAAGGCTTACGTTTACACACACAACAAAACTACATTTGACTCCGAGGCATTCACTTCAATTTTCTACAAGGTTACCCCTTTCCAAACTCTGAATCAGGACGGCGCGACTCCTTGGCTAAATAAATAAGCCGCCACCATCTGAAGAACTAAGATAACAACTTCGGGAGCGGAGTTAAACACCCGAACGGCAAACTAAGTCAGCAAGTTAATTGACGAGGCACTCGGACAAACTTTGGAATATTAATATTTGTCAAGGACAATTGGTGTACAAATTTCGCATCACGAAATGGAATGCTAGGACTAATTCTGATGTGATTTGATTGAATAATATTTGCATAGTGAATAACTTTCGTTTTGTGGTAGGTGTGAGTGGGAATTTGATTATTTTACTTCGCCATTTAACAGCGTCGCTTTTGTTGGCAGTAGAAATTAATTGGTCATAAACTGAATAGCTCAGATAAGTCGATATAGTCGGAGCTGCGATGTCATAGACAGATTCACACAGTTGTGTCAATGGTCAATTTCGTTAATTTTGACGGATGTACATAGCCGAACGCCACTCAAGAAAATGAACCGCATTTGCACGTACTGTGAGACTTCCCTTACCACCTTCCTCACCTGCACCTTAAAAATCAACCATAAAACCTTTTAATACTGGTAAGTAAGCTACTTTCTCTAAACGGGATAGCCATAGAGAATCTGATGTGCACAAAAGCATACCTATATCCACATTATGCCTAATAATTTTTCATCAAAATCTCAATTTCAGCCTCATTATAGGCATACAGGAAGTTTTCGCACCCCTTAAAAGCAATTGTCTGCATCTTAAAATATCCCTTCCAGACCAGAATCTCTTATCCTCGCTAAAATATTAGACACCTATTACAGACTCTAACATTTAGATTAACGGACGGTGGAATATGTGAGCTTTAGTCTTAGAGCTCGCTAGGAATATGGTGTTAAGATTTAGCGAATATTGAAAAGAATTAGAAGGCTTAATTTATACTGATATATATTACCTAAGACATATGTTTACTTTATAGTTATGTTTAGTTTTATATTTTGACATTGTAATAATCTGTTATGACACAATTGTAATGCATTTGAATTACCGAAGTATAATAATTATTTCAACCTAAGGAATGGTGATTCAAAGGTGTTAACGACAGGGTTTCAGAGGTGGAGCATTGGTATTATTGACATATTCTGCTTTCATACAGAAGAAAGGGTGCACATGATAGTTTTCACAGAAGAGATTTTAATATCTCTTGAGTCTTGACTTGAAAAGAATAGGTGCTTCTGCTGAAATTTTTTATCTCGATTAATTACCAAACCATACCATTTCATGTAAAATCTTTATCAAGTATGGTAAAGGAGGTCCGGACAACCCAGACTATATGACCAAATAACGTTGAGCTATATGTCATTAGAAAGGATTTTTTATTTTCTACAACTTTTATTATCGCGACAATTCTCGAACCGATGTGAGAAAAAAGTTATGACTTTCCAATGACGTATGGCTAAACGTTATCGGTCATATAGGCTGGGATCCATACATTTCTGCAGGTCTTCCTTTGAACATAAACTAAAAGTATTCATCAATATTTTAAGAATAACAACGGGTATCTTTTTAGAAATTGAGAATCTACTATTTTGTCCGTTCTCTATTTTATGGAAATATCTGCCTATTAATCGCAATATTGATAGATGCTTAAAGAAATATCAATGGCATAGTGGTTAAGAGGTCCTAATCATAACCGAGAGGTACTCAGTTCGTTCGTACTGTATAGGTAGTTGCAAACGGAATTTAATACGTTACCTAAAATTATGTAAGCACCTCGATGTCACTACCTTGACGGTACACTTCATCGAAGGGTCGTTCCTCGAAACCGATGTACCGATGTAGAAACCTTTCGATATAAAGTCCATCCCATCGAGATAACGATCTATCGAGTAGTTTTCAGTCCTCTGGCACCCATACTGGCACGCAAGCTTTGCTTACTTTGGGGTTGGATGGCGCTGTGTGAATTGTCCAATCATATTTATTTATGAATAACGTCATTCAAGCGGAAGTAGATATATCACGACTGCATTGCTACAAAAAGTCACAGCGTGCCATTTCTCTTATCTAGTAGATACCAGAAATGCATACAAGCTTTCCTAAGTTTGGGACAGTTGCGCTTTGTTGTGTTATTTACTATGAAATCATGGTTTTTAAATCTAATGAAATAATAACGTTAATAATTTCATTTCGCTTATGTACTGTTAGATATACTGTTACTATAATGCGAAGGATTAGTCTCTGGATTGTACACAAAATTAAGTGCATGAAGTCCGATTCTTTCATTACGTTAATTGTTCTATGAATATTTATGGAAACTTTTAATGGAAACTATATTTACTAACTACCTACATATTTTATGTCAACTGTTTACTAAGTAAAAATACATTAGTCGCTCGTGACCTAACTACAGAATTATATCAGCCTGTATCATCCCACTGCTTGGGAAAGGCCTTCCGTTTATGCTTTTATACTATCCATTATTGCTATTTGCTATTGCTTGCCATTCGTTTATTAATTTCAACTTGATACCGCCATGCCTTTTTGAGAAGAAGGATCTTGACAGATGGACGGACGGAAAGACAACGAAATGATCCTATAAGGGGCCTGTTTTTTCTTTTGAAGTAAAGAATCCTAAAAATTAAGTTTACAAGCTTCACAGTTTCTTTAAATTTCTTAACAGATCCGCATTTACTATATTAATTGTCAAGAATTAAGGAATGGTGTGGAATCGGATTTCATACTATATTCAGAGGGTCCGGAGGAGCGTCGGTGGCTGAGTGGTTAAGGTATCCGACTCGTGTGCGAATCCCACTGATGCCAGTGACTAATGACTCTTTTCTGAGTTATGTACATTAGTTGAACGCTAACCGATGCTCCTACGGTGATGGGAATACATCGTTAGGCGACTGAATGTGTAACCATGATTTAATCCACCACTGCAATTACTTGATCTGCCAAATCCTGGATCATGGTCAAGGCGGACCTCGGGACCTCGCGCGCGAGAGCCCAACCAGGACAAAAACGCCAAGATGATTATTAATATTCAATAGGTTCGGTAACTCTACGTATCATCATCACAGCCCATATCAGTCCACTGCAGAACTAAGGGTCTCTCCCACGAAAGGGGAGGTTATTCCCATAATCTCCACGCTTGGCAGGTGGGTTGGAGATTGCAGTTTTATAATATAACAATGGAAAACGCTGCTGCCCATTTTCCAGTCTACGGAGACGCTTAGAACTTTTGCCTCGAAAACATTAGTTGCCTTGTACGACACACACGAGTATGAGGGGTTGGTTCTATTTTACTCTGCCGGACACCACACGGCCAAACTCTACGTATACCTATTGACAAAGGAATGCATTGTCTACGTAGATTAAGCGCGGTAACTATTCGTAACAGGTTATCTCAATACGGATGGACACAGCCGAGGAGGGAATAAACGGCTACTCCCTCAATTCCCGGCCACCTCAGATCAATACGATTAATATATTTACTAACGACCCGACCGGCTGCTCGCTGATTTACTCGGCTTTTCTTTACTATAATATTTTTATTTTATACAGCTAAACCTTTCAGAAGAAATTCTCTAACTGGCGGTGGAAACCGTATCAAAATCCGTTGCGTGGCTTAGGAGGAGTTGGCTTGTATAGGTACAGATGGGCGCGTAAAGCGACTTTATTTTATATTGTGTGTTATAATAATTATATCCTTTGAACGGTATAGTAACGGCTGTCACCATCGTCTTTTTTGTCAAAAGCGTCTGTGAATATGGCAAGTGTGTCGGACTCGTAAGTCCCAGGTACCGGATTCGAACTCCAGTGCCGCAACAAATGACTTTATCTGAGATATGTACAATGTACATTAGTTGAACACTAATTGATGCTCTTGCGGCGAGGAAAAACATCGTGAGGATACCTATATATTCAGGCAACTATTGTGCGTGCAACCGTCAGGTTTCCCAGTTAACAGGGTCACGGAGGTTGCTCTAATAATACGACGAAAATACGTCCCTAATTGTTGTGTCGTAATTTCGTCATCTAATACTTGTTAACATTTTAGCTTAATAAAACAAAGTCCTATGCAACGTCTGTCTGTCTGTCTATTAACAATAAACTCAAAAACTACTGCACGCATTTTCGTGCGGTTTTGACCAATAGAGCGATTCTAGAAGAAGGTTTAGGTAACTATGTATAGTTTGTTAAGTTTACGAATCCGGAGCGGGTCGCTAGTGTAACTAAATTATAAATAAATCCAGTTCTATCGTGCCAATTATGCACGAAACTAGGGTCGCTAGTTAACTATAAAGTGTCTGATATTCCACCTTCACCCAACATCGCTCCTACACACGTTCTAAAAATCGACGATTGCTATTTATCTGGTACCAAAGTTTCCTCTATCTGTGGGTGGGTGATCAATCTCTTAGTGCATAAACTTCGTCGAGTTCCAGTGCCAGTTTCATTGCAGTTACGTAACCACTGGTGCCTTTTAATTTAAATCGGTTTAATGTTTGACTTTTTTGCCGAATGTTAACACTAAGTAAGGTTATGATTAAGTAAAAACTCTTTATTGCACACATCAGAAGTAAAACTATGACAAAAACTTACTACGAGGTCTCATAGTGCATCCGAATTCACAATTAAACGCCACTCGTTCACTTTATCAGACGAGCACTTTGACAACGCATAGTAACGTCACTTTACTTACTACCATTCAACCTCCAAGAGGTTCTTGATAGTGTTTAGAAAAAGGTAGGCGACGCAATACCTATATTGCGTAGCTTCCTACGAGGCAAAATGGAGGAGGGAAACATTCACATTCAGGCGAATGAATGTGTAACCATGATTCAATCTGGTCAGGTTCCCCTGGTAGGGTCACGGAGGCCAGATGGCATACGCTCCACTGTAATTATCTGATCTGCCAAGTCAGACCCCATACCCTTGTGCGCGAGAGCACAACTGGGACATTAACTTTATTTAAATACTGATACTTCTGATATAAAAAAACTTTTCCTTTGCGTAAAATTCGCTATGTCTGAGTAATACTTTCCTACGTAGGGAAAGATAATTTTATTTAAGTTAGGTAGTGACAAACGAGCAGCCCTTCTGATGATAAGTGGTATTTGACATCCAAACTGAAATACTTACATTATGTTATTAACAAGTCATGGTTCATTCCACACACAGCCCACATCTCATTCTCAGCCCGTGGGCGGGCTCAAATTAACACCATCAAATATGATCCAACCCAACGTACATTAACTTAATCCAAACATAACGTCATACCTTTTTCCCGTAGATGTAGGCAGAGACTACATTGATATACTTACTACGGTTGGCTGGAATAAATCCCATTGTAGGATAAGCCCGCCTTTGCCATGAAAAATTTTACTTTTGTAACACCGTTACTTATTTTTAAGCAATAAAGAGTTTACTACATACTGCCTGACAATGCTCGTCAGTTAGTACACTTACACTGATAAATATTATCATTCAACACCCACCGGTATTTTCGTATTACACACCGTATATACACAGCACTGTGTGCAAACATCCCTTACAGCGGGATCATATTAATTGTGCACACAGATGCAAGCGTGGCTTGCTGCAGTGAGTCAACATTCATTTGCTGGAGAACGCTTAACTGCCAGTGCAGTTTTAATAGACTCGGCACCGGAGGACCGTCCAATATTCATGTAGCTACGGACTAAAATTAAAACGGTGGCTTTTGCAGCATTGTCGATTGAGGATCGTTGGTTTCGTTCGTTCATTTTGACTGCCTTCTGGTGAGAAGTGACGATGCTGAAGATGGAGTCTGTCTAGAAACAGCCTATTTACTCAAGCCTTGAAGATGACCAGAGTATGACGTTCAGGGAAAAACAAAATATTTGTGACCAAATATAGAGAGGCATGCAAAATAGGTCAAACAATATTTAACATAAATCAACTTCAATCCAAGAACTCGAAGAAACTAGCCAAGTGGCAAGTATACAAATACTTTTTAAATCTATTATAAATTTTAATTTTTTGCATGTGAGTTGCTCTTTTATATTTCTTCTTAGGTATCTCAATGTATACGTAAATAGCTATAGAATCACATTTTTTCTCTTGATCTTGATGCAACCTCATGGACGAGTCTGTTTGGAATTCCTAGGACTTCTATAGTAAACGTCTTTTGCTCTAGGATTTAATTTTACGTCGTCTTCATAAACTCAATATTTAAATAGAGGTCTACATAGTTTACGTAGTTTACTCTACAAATAGTACGAATAGGTACTTCCATGTCTTTTGAGCAATAAATGCATCGGTTACCTCAAATTATTAACTACATGTGGAGTACAGGCTCCACACAATATTGCCACAGCTGCATTACATTCACAGGCGCGTTTCCCATTCCCTAGCCGCATTAGACTGTCTATGATTGACGTGAATTGAATTGCACGGATTGGCAAGTATTGATTTCTGCTCCCTTTTAGATTTTATTTCAGAGAATACGGTAACCATGTTTTATTTGATAAACTTGGGTTAATAGGGCCACAAATGTCAAAAACTCTATTTTTGAATCGCTCGCCCTAATCGAGCGGTTTTTGATTTTGTTTTACGACATGAAAAGATCAATATTTTTTAAATCACATTGATAACACCCAAATAGTATGGTTCCAAAATAGGAAAAATCAGCATTATGCATCAAAATATCGAATTTTTCATGCAGAAATTCATAATAGAAAACCGTTCGTATCGAGACGAGCGATTCAAAAATATTACGCCAGATAGCAGTCGTGCAAATCCAGGATCATGGTCTTGACGGATCCCGGGCCCCGCGCACGAGTTCACAACCGGAATATTGACGCTAAGACGATTTATTTAAAGTTAAACAACTTTAATTATTTTCGACACATTATTTCGATTATTTTCTGTATTCAGGTACACAATGATTACAGATCGAAGTGTTTCTCCGGAAACAGCAATGTCATTACGCGATGTCCCTCATTTCCCGAAATACACCTGAAATAGACAAACGGAAAACCAATTCCATTGGAACACATACGCATGCACGGTTTCCCATTCCGCAAATCTAATGAATCTTCGATGGCGGCATTTCAAGCTTTTTCCCTTAGTCTATTGTCCACCATAGACAATGGCGCTGGTGGACTTGTTTTTGTTTCGCGGCGCATTGTCGCTATGCCTTATCTTCTGGTCCGGTGGCATACTTTGCAAAATGTAATGAAAAACTTGTAGCTTCGAGACGGGCAATCGTGATTGTCAAGCAAGCTCCTTTTAGCAAAAATATATTGGATCAAGGATCAAATGTCGTGCCTATGTTGTGCTGTAGCTGCAATGGAAAATTTTCTTAGTGGTTTTGTACTGATGCTCTTGTACTGTACGTGCACTTGCGATTGAACGTCTCGGAAGCTGATTGGACTGGGCCTCGAGTCCGTTGATTTGCTTGGCTATTTACTGTTACAGTTACAATATAATTGGATTACAATCGCAGCTCAATGGCAGTTTTAACTGTAGCAGAATACCAAAAACGCGTCAAACTGCCATTGAGCTGCGATTACAATCTACAATTCAATCGAGCCATTATAACAGTAACAGTAAATAATCATAGAACCAATTTTTTTTAATCTGTTGATCAAGGTCACCAAGGTGCAACCTCGTGGACGAGTCTGTCTTGATATCTGGTATTTCTAGGGATACGCTACGATCCCGCTGATTTTCTTGTCTCCATTGAATTGTAATTGTATTGCCATTGAGCTGAGATTCCGATCCAATAATTCAATCAAGCCATTAGTAACAGTGGCAGACTACCAAAAACGTGTCAAATCGCCATTGAGCTACAATTACAATCCAATCGAGCTATATATAAAATAGTTAATTAGTGGACTTGAAGCCCTGCTTATCAAAGTCGCGATTGTTAAGTGCATTTAGAGAGTTCAATCGCAATTGTTTTATGCCTCACTGCACTAAACTCAGGCGGCGCTTAAGTTGATGCCTTTAGATATTCCTATGAAGAAACGATCTGAAACGGTCCACGATGTTCCACGAGCATCGGTTACTGTACAACTTAAACATCGTCAGCGTGATTAAGCCTACAGGGACATTCAGGCGACTGAATGTGTTGAATGTGTAACCGTGATACGATGATGTCAGGTGCGCGTGTTAACAGGCTCTCGGAGATCAGAAGGCAGTCGCTCTATAATAATAATAGTATATCGTTTATTTCAGGCAACACAAAGCATCTGTATGGGTATACAAATACGCCCATATTCTGTTAGTATCAGATTAAATCTAAGTGTTAATTAGATTAGTTAGAATTAAGGTTTTTGGTGTTAGAGAAAGACTTTTTTTATTTTTTTTATTAATGTTAATAATTGTAATTTAAAATGTAAATAAAATGTAATAAAGTGTTAATAACGTATAATATAATTTTTTAACATTTCCTTTATTTACCTGTTACTTTTGTTACCTGATCTGCCAAATCCTGGATCGCTTGCAAGTGTACACCAAACCTGATACGAAAATAAACACTAGGTAGGTATTCCTTTTTTTAATTATCGTCAGCTTGGCCTCTGTAACCAGGATGTAATTTCAAGGCGTATTCTTATTATAGGTACACTAGCTTTTTGTCGCGACTTCGTCCGCGTAAAATTAGATTATAACGTCCCAGCGACTTTATTTTTGGACCACTCGCCTCGAACGGCTTCAAATTTTTTTTTATACCACTAATGTGGCAGACAAGCTTACGGCCCGCCTGATGGTAAGCAGTCACCGCAGCCTATGGACGTTTACAATACCAGGGGCATCACCCACGCGTTGCCGACCTCGTAAATGCCTTTTAATCTTTTTTTAACTATTTCTGGCATGAAAAATTCAACATTTTGATACAAGACGCTGATTTTTCCTATTGTTAATGGTTAACTTTCGGTGTTGCCAATATAATAAGAATAATGTTGAATATTTATGCCGATAGCCAAAATTTAAAACAGTTCAATTCGGGGCGAGAGATAAAAAATAAGGCAGATTGAATTTTGGGATAAATTATAGCCTGCGTACTATCTGGGCTATAAGCCTTATTTCTGCAAAATTTCATCAAAATCCGTTTGGTTGTTTTTGCGTGAAAGAGAAAAAAAGGCACTTTCATTAAGTACTTAAACACGGACACTATTCCACAGCGGACAGAAAGACCTTTTGACCTGAACTCGAAGGCGAACTTTGTACAACTCCATAACGGCTACTAAGTATAAGTAGTCCTATTATTAGCCCGGGATACCCACCTCCAGTGTGGTCCGAACATAATCTGCCAGTTTCTACAAATCGTTAATGGAGGGTAAATAGGTCGGCAACGCGCCCAGAGCGAATGGACGGGGCGTACAAACCAATTACCAAAATGGGTCTCACGGGCCTCGATGCCTAGAGACGCGACGGCCAATGAATTGGGAATAGAAAGGAATATAACTGCTACTTCTAGTGTTACTAACTGTAATTGTGTTACCGGTTGGTGGGCCATTAATATAGTTAGTGCCGCAAGAGCTAAACCCCAAGTCCGATATTTTACGAATGGCTTGGGATCTCGATAGGAAATTTTACGTTTTTGGTACTCTGCTACTAATTTTAGACATTCCATTGGGCTGTATTACACTTTTTGCTAGTCTAATTGTAACTCTATGGACAAAGCCATTGTCTTTTAGTAGATCTTAGAATGCAACACCATTAACTATACCACTATAAAACTGAGGGCCGAGTCTATCGATACAAGTTTTTACCAATACCAATACCCATTTTTTCTCGCTAACCGCTAACCTAGACTCGCAATTGAGTTCAATTGAATATCAATAATTTTATTTAGCAGACTTTGACCCCGGTTTGACGCCAGGATGATGATAATGATGATTATGACATTAACGGACAATAACATTCACTGCTGGACCCGAACCTTCTCCAGATTAGTGGATATGCTCAATAGAAAATAATGCTGCCCATGTTATGGTTTACAGAGGTTGCAGTGCTTCTACAACATTAGTCGCCTTTTACGACACCCGGCAATGAATCACGTCGTCTTCCGGTCACCATACTGTCAGTAATGCAGCGGGGAAGTTCGTGCCTAGATAACATAATATTATGTTAGCCCATTCGGTGCTTGTCCTTTTCTGTTCAGCCTGATTTGATAATTACTGTATATTCACCTGTCAACTGTCGCCTACCACGACTGTCGCTAAAAGTGTCGCAATCTACCATTTAAAGTATGATGTCCGTCGCTTAATTGGCGCACGCACAGAGTTTCGTGGTGCGAGCCCCACAGCGGTGGTCAAGCAAGAGGCTCGTCGGGTGAACCGACGTGGTAGTAGATTTTTTTATAGTCTTAGTAGGCACACGGTGAGACGTCCCTCCTGATGGGAAGTGGTGACCGTGGTTTACGGTTTCGACATCTGCATCCTAAGGAGCTTCCCTTGTTGTATCGGGTTTTGAGACTGGAGTAGCCTATTGAAGAACCTCAAATTGTACTGCAAAGGAAATACTTGCACGTAACATAATAATCTCTATAATTTACGAAAATCCTAGCCATTAAAATAAGGTACCTACTTAGTTTGTTGTTTTATAGTATCGGTTATCGATTCGAGAGGAAATCAGTAGTACGTGATCATCTACTGCTGGTACTTGGGCCTTCTAGAAAGAGCCGTGCCTTCTAGAGAGTTATCTTCTAAAAACAGACAACATTAGATAAACTACACTCTTTACTGTTTTCTAATCGTTAAGAAATCTAAATGCGAAAATAATGTCTAGTCCACACCATAACATTATATTATAATTTCGATGGTAATTTAGAAAATAAATGCTGTTTTTAACCGTGTTCCCCTTTTAACATCCTGTGTTTATACTTAATAGAATCGCGTACACTAAATTGAACCATTTTTTTCATACTAAACAACCACTTTAAACACCACGTGTTTGTTATAGCTTATGGCTGAATCGCTACTATAAATTACCCTACCGTTATCACTTGAATATGAATGAAGTTTTATTTCCGTTAGTCATAAAGGAAGAATTCATTATAGGCCCCCTATACAGTTATAATGCATTTCCCTCGCCACTTTTTTTCCAGTCGGTCCATTAAAAGCACGCAAAGGGACGAGGTGAAAATAAACGTTTTCGTGAGGTATTAAACTGAGGGAAGGGCACATCAATTACATATGCACACAGCACGGTCGGCAGTGCACGCAACGGTGCTACGCAGACCGTGGACTAATTCGAGCAAAACTGCCTCGAGCGAGATATTACCGGTTCTATCCGACCAGACTCGGTTATTACAAGATCCGACCGGTCAGCGAGCGGAATTTTCGGAGCGTTTTTGCGCTCCACCGCCCCAACGTTTGAAGAACGCTTGATCACATTTCGATTTTAGATTGATTGCGAATTCAGTCAACGGTAGCAAATAGAAAGGTTGAAAAAAATAGAATCGGATCCGTATGTTAGTGTTCGGAAAGTTAGGCGGGCTTTCACCTGGCTTTGAATGGAATTTGATTTCATTCACCTCGAAACATTTTTCATCGAGCTTCGTGTTCACCAAGAATTACATGGCGAGTTTCGAAAGTAATTCGGCGCGGATTTTATTTATTCATTCCGAACGTTATGATAGAGATCTCGGCACATTTTATCCTTTAAAACGTCTTATCTGTTTCAATTCCGACAAACTTTCAGTTAAATGGGTCTCCGACAAAAAAACTCTAAACAAAAGCTAGCGTTTCCTTCTGAAAGAGGAAAAAGCGGACAAAGAACCTCAAAACGCTCCGTCCATTGTCTCAGAGATTACGCTTTTCACTTTACCGTAACCAAAGACATAAACAAGGAAAAACTCATCACGGTCCATGATGTCCTTCCATTTAATTCCCCTACCTTCGGATCCCACAATAAAGGGGCTAGGTCTAATAAAAATTCTTATCACGAAGCTCAATAGCTCGGCCAGTCGAGTAGACAATCTCAGCCGCTATTTCCTTTGGCTCTCTTCGTGTGGATGTGCTATTTATGTATCGAGCTATCCATACTCATGAGAGTAATGTCTGGCTTGTTGGTAACTACCGGAATATAGAATTTATTGTCTCTTCTCGACTTAAGTGCATATGGGCCATGACTGACTATACATTTCTGAGGGTCTTCAAACAAAGCCGTTGCCGGCTCGGTTATGGCCTGCGCTGCGCATACATACCTACTCATTGTTGATTGTTTCTCTATGGTTAATGTGAATTTCAATAAGTGTATCTTGAATGTACTTACAACGAATAAAAATTTGAAACTTGAAACTAATATATTTGAGAATTTTAACATTAACATACGACAATTTCTAGATGTAGTAGATGTATTTTGGGAAAAGATTTTGTTTATTCAGTCTTACTTCTTACAGCGTCGGCTGAGTATCCACTCGTAAGCGAGAGGAACCGGGTTCGAATCCTGCTGCGGTCATGTACCAATGACTCTTTTCTGAGTTATGTACATTAGTTGAACACTAACCGATGCTCTTACGGTGAGGGAAAACATCGTGATGAAACCTGGAAATTCAGGCAACTGAATTTGTAACCATGATCCAATCTGGTCAGGTTCCCCTGGTAGCAAGCAGTGTTGGGCATGAACAATTGATATTTTAATCATCATATTAATTGATTGAAAAATTAATTGCAATTAATTTAATCACAATTGATTTAATTGCAATTAATCTGTTATTTGCGTATTGCAATTAATTTATTTAAATAAACTCACGTTAATTGCAAGAGACAATTAAAACTAACAATTAACAATCACAGATTTATATTGTTATGCGGCCCGATCGGGCCGCTCGAGGGCTGAGAGGTAAGAGTAGGACGCGAGAGAAACAAAATAATATGTAAACGCATTATTATGTTGAAAGCTATTTGCGGAAAGAATTTTCTATTCTTAAGTACTAGTATATATATTCTGTGTGGCTATCATGAAGAACGATTTAGCATGGCCATTAAGGTCAAGCTTGTGAAAGCCCTACCCTGTGCCACTCCTTAATCTTATAATATTACTATTTACATTATTTAAATTTAAGTTTAATTTTTAAAAGTTTAATTAAAGTTTAATTACAAGAACCGTTAACAATTGATTAATTGTTAATTGCAACGTCACAATTAACAATTAATCAATTGTTAATTGCAACGTCACAGTTAACAATTAATCAATTGTTAATTGATATTTCACAATTAACAATTAATCAATTGTTATTTTTAATTGTAACTTGCAATTAAATTTTGCCCAACACTGGTAGCAAGGTCACAGAGGTCAGATGGTAGTCGCTCCACTGTAATTACCTGATCGCCAAATCTTGAATCACGGTCAAGGCGAACCCCGGGCCCTTGTTCTTGAAAGCACAACCGGGACATTAACGCCAAGATGATTATTTTTTAACTTTACTTCTTACAGGTTACTCGTCAGAAAAATACTATTTGAGTTTGCTATTTAAGCAAAAATTTTATTTCTCCAAGAAAATTACACATATCTGCTTAAATTTACGATATGTCAAGAAGTCTTTGAAAAACCACCGAAATTACAATGAAATTAGGTAAATAATGTAGTATTATTCCAGAAGATTATGTTTATTTACATGAAGTTTTAAACAAAACTGAATTGTTTTATACAAATAAAAGTGAATGACATAGTAAAAGATAACAAACAATTTAAAAAAAAAGTCGTAATTCAAAGTAAGTACCCTAAAAATCACTCACATAAGTTGTAGTTATACTTTTATGTACAATTAGTTCTTAAAAATATATTAACTAAAGTCATTTCATCTTTTGACGATTATTGGAATAATTTTATTTTTATCTATATTTACATTTTATAAGTCGCTCTATTCAAAGTTTACTTACAGTACACAATAATAAATTTCATAGCATCACAGTGAATTCATTTATAATTTCAATAATAATATGTTATTTATATAATTACACTTATTTTACGGAAACAAGTAATTACATTTAAATATTCTCTGTCCATTCAAGGTTAGGTTAGGTTAGGTTAGGGTATCTAATTTAACGCACAAAATAAGATATTCAGATAAAACACATGAGGTTTATAAACACTTTTAATTTCTTATTTTTTTCTTAAATAAGTAAAAAATAAAATAATTTTTAAGTGAGATACAGTAAGGAAAGCCCTTATATCAGTACAAGTATGAATTATTTTAAATTTATTGTCTATGTTTCCTTTTGAAACTGATTTATTTTTCTAATGAACATTTTATAAACATGCAGTTTTTTTGTTAAATATGTAAGTTTTGAGCTTGAATTTCTTTTTGTAACCCTCTATGCGTTAGACAGTAAATAATTTAGAAATTAATTTCTTTAAGACAGTTTTTTCAGGAAGCATACTAAAGAATATTCTACTAAAGAAGGACACTTAGTTCGGGTGCAAAATAACTCACTAAAATTATGTTAGTCTTCGGAGGAAGTAAATTCAGTCGTAACACTTTTCAAAGAAAAATAATAAACTCGAGTTTAAAACATCTTAAATAACATTAAATGTAACATTCGATATTTAATTAAATAACATACATATTTACAATGAATAATTAGTGTACATCATAAAATATAATGTCCTGAAGGAGAACGCGAAAGCAAACATAAAAATTGTATTTGCTATTCTATTCTAATGAAATGTTATAATTATGGCAAAACAGTAGGTAGGTTGAAAAGCTTCTACTTGTGATTTCCTATCTTCCCTATCTTTCGATGAAAGTATTGTCGAAGTAAGCCTGTATTGGTAAAAGCGAACATAATTATCGACCTATTTCTATTAAACATATATTTATCACACAACTTATAAAAACATGGCTAATGTATTTGCTCATTACTATTTCATTAACATCATGCTTGAATATTTATTTTATGCTAATTAAATCGTCGTAATTATTGTTTATTCATTCGTTTGAATTAAATGAACTTAATATTTTTAAATTACTATATCATTAATGCTATGCATAATCAATTCAGTATTAAATATTCTACCTAATTGAAAGCACAACTTTTTGAAAACTCGCTCTGTTTACAGCATTTTTAGACAACAATATAGACATATACTATAAAGCAAAGGATATTGATGATCTCACATTTATTGCAATATATCTGCATCTTATCTGCAACTGCGAAAAGGTCATTGGAAAATCAACCGTAACACCACACATTTACGTTGCTTTCACGCTCACCCTTTGCAGGACTATGTAAAACGTAGTATAAATACAATTAGACTACACGCAACTCTCCCTTGCGTTGGCTAGAAGTGGTGTTCGCGTCGTGACCACTTCTCTTCGTCGCGACAGAGTGCCACTGGTCACACTTCGCCTGTCTTCGGCCAGCGTCCCGATGCTCTGCAATTGGTGTTATGGTTTGAAATATGAAATTACAGGTTCTTGTGTGATTTATTTACTGTATTTCTTATTCGTTTAAAGCGTTTCGTATTTCAGCAGGCATACGTGACCTGGGCCCCTAAGTCTTCTAATTTACGAAGAGACAGATCTCCATAGGGTCTAGAATCCGCTAATTTACTAAGGCTCGATTTAATTGTCATTGGATTGCAATCGCAGCGCAATATCAGTTTGCATGTTTTTGGTACCTACTCTGCTACTGTTACTGTCACTAAAAGCTTTATTGAATTGTAATTGGATAGCTGTTCAATGGAACTTTGACGTATTTTTGGTATTCTGCTACAGTTAAAACTGCCATTGAGCTGCGATTGCAAGCTAATTACAATGCAATCCCGCCTTAGTAAAATAGTGAGCTTGAGGCCCAGGAAATTTTACACATTTTTGGTATTCTTTTACTAATTGACCAACGGTTTTCCATTGAAATTCCATTGAACTATTTCCAAGTCTGATTGTAACTCGGTTTTGGATTAAAACGGCAGTCTCTTGGTAGATTGTAGAAGGCAACATCAATAACTGAGAGTAAATTTTTTTATTTTTTATTTACCATAAATTTACAGTATATTTACTAATATACTGCAAATATCCTAAGACACAAAATATTTTAAAAATATTAAATTAAAAACTAAAAAACATCATTAAAATTAAATCCAAATCAATTTAAAAATCATGATTGATTGATATTACCACACTACTGATAAGGGTGTTTGCAAAATACCCAACTCGTCACAATCGTAATGGAGTCCCAATTGAATTTATTTTAAATAGCATCTGAGTTTAATAAAATTAGCTGACTTAGACTCCTTTATTTTCACTGAGTCGGATCGAAAGTGTGCGTGAGCGCCCCAATGATCTTCGCAAGAAATTACAGGCATGAGGAATTTCATCTTTCCTCATAGTGACACCTGCAGTTCTGCATTTTTGTTTCCTGCAACCTAAATGAATGAATCGTAGAAGTATCAGGTAGGCTACAGTTACCGCTTACCATCAGGTGGGCTATATTCGTTTGTCACTGAAGAAGAAAACCTCGTTATTATTACCTGAGCATCTGACGCTGGGGTGTTGGGAGTATGCGGCGTGGCCGACCTCACTTCGTGGTTCTGCAGACTGTGGGCGCTTCTGGATGCCCCCACTGGTGGGGACACTACTGCCCCGTAAGGTGGCGGCTCGGGTGGCCGCTCCAAGTCTCTCGTGCAGTTGTAATCTGAACAGCGTTGGAGCATATATTTCACGGGGTCCTTACCGTGAGTTAAGTTGCCGGATATGCGTGACAAAATGACGTTACCGGTACGTCAGTGGCACGTAAATTATAATAATTATGACGTGGGTTAAAAATTAGAGTTAAGTACAGAAGATATTCCTAATAGTACACACAAAGGAGACGTTTTTTTCTCAAAATTTATGCTAAGACTATAGCGCTATTTTAGGAAACGGTAATAACTGTATTAACCTTCTACCCACAGAGCAAAAAAATAATAATTTGCCAATGAAGGTAGCTAACTTTCCATTATTTTTGCTTCTACCTAATAAAGTTATTTCTCCAAAAATGTTATTTTTTATCCAACCCTAACTTAAAAAAAAAAAAAAATATCTGTTTTTGAAGACAATGTCACTCTATCATACAAGTCAACAAATACAACATAATATAAATTAATAAACACATGAATAACCCAAAAAATATCACCTTGACATCCCTAGTCTTTTACAAATGCTCGTACGTAATTCTATGAAACATTTAAAAAAAGTTTATAGATCTCTATGTTCCACAGCAACAGTATTATCCTGAATGGTTTCACAAAAGCAGCGAATTATGCAAATAGCATTAGAAAAGAAACTAGACTAGATTACCTTTGCCGAGAGGCACGACGTCTGGATTCTTATCGTCAGGCTGTATTGGCGAATGGTTTGTACTTTGCATTGAATTTTTATACGCCTTCACTGATTGCATGGGAGCTGTAACAAAAGAAAAACAATTTTACCGACCAAATAAATGGCATTTCACTTCTTATTTTTGAAAGTGGATATTTCATACAGACTGTAGAGCGCTGACAGTTCTGACCGAGTGGTCAACGACTTCTTTGCCTGGTCTTGCGGATATCGCACAAGGAGACCAATGTGATACGAGTCCAATCAGCTACTTCCTCCGTAGACCAGAAAATGAACGATATGAACGTTTAAAATTCCTAATTAAACATAGAGGGCCATAGCGAGCTTGGATGTCTAACTCCCATATATTAAATATCTTGTCAGCCAGCCGCATTTCTTAAAAAAAAACACGAAAATCTTAAGCTTATTAGCTAACTTTGTCTTTTAAATAATTTATATTTAGTTTTTTAATATTTTTGTAACATTATATTCATTTGCATAATAAATATGAGGCCATAATATGTAGTATCCGGTGTTAGCCTAATAAAAGGCACAATACCGGTGTTATTAAGGCTAACGATGACAGCTGAACGTATAATTAATTATTTACGAGGCACAAAAAAGAGAAATTACATTGTTCATTTTATACCAAAGTTGCCTCCATTATCAGCTACATAATTCTACACATTACAATTCATAATTTATTCAATATCACAAAACAAGTTTTCGAACAATTCTGAAACTAAAACCTAAACAATCGACTGGTTACGAAAGCAATCAGACTTTTCCGAGGTTTATGCTCGGTATGATTGACAATGAAACAACATGGATAGACCTAGATTGTTCTAATATCGGTACAATCACGTCACGTTTAAACCGACACGCGATTCTCGAGTTAGGTCCTGAACACCAGGCACAGACCTGGCACTGGTACAATAACGTTTATTAGTCCGCGTAAGAAATGTTTCGTTTTGCCTGATTAGAGTTTCTGGTAGGAATTAGCATCGGTTTAGTAAACTTTGTTGGTAATATATATTGACATGCTTCAAAAGTTTTACATCGGATAAATCTATGGTGGGATCTCTGTATAGTCGCGCTTATAAGCCTGCCGCTGTCGCGCTGCCTGGCATTGTCGAACACGGTCCGGTCGTGGTTGGCGTAGGGTGGGTTTGACTGCGGCCGTAGGGTGGTCAGCGTGTCACTGTGTGTTTACTTCCTACTTTCCTACCCCTCCTCCTTTTTGACGATTTAAAGAGATATTTAATGTCCTAATCAATAAAGAAGTTTTGAATTTTAAGTGAATTACAGATTTTAGAAAAAAATATTATGTAGCTGGATACAGGATACAGGATATTTGATGCATTGTTAAAAAAATGGAATTGATTAAAATAACCATCCCTCATCCATCATCTACTAGCCGCCCCTGAGGCAGCAATAAGTAATTCTTAAACAACATGTTTCATTTTAAATTTAATAAATGGAAAAAGTGTAATGTCGAATTAAAAAATTCGATACTCTATTCCATACTTTGTCTTTTAATTAAAACTAAAATATAATTTTGATAAACAGCAGCAATTTCGTAAATTTTATTTTTAATTTAGTACGTTTTAATGTAGGTATTCAGGTTACAATAAATTAATTTAGTACGTTTTAATGTATACAGGTTACATTAAATTTAAAAGTAGTTGCACATAATGTTAACATTTTTTAAGTCAAAATACCATTGGGACTTTTGAAAGGAAAACTGACAAAGTGATTTTGAATTGTAATCAAAATAACTACAAGCAACGTTGATATTATTTTAATTTTGAATTTTCTACTTTATTCCATTTCGAACAGTAATGTGTCATGCTATAAAACATTTTAACAGCTGCACAGGAATATGAATTTTAAGGTAGTAACGCACTTATGAGCGCGACCGTTCAATGTAACTTTTATTACTTCATGTAAGAAATGCTTTACCAGATAAGCATTTTTAGTAGAAATAATAATTAGCATCGGTTTAGTCATCTTTTGTTGAAATGCTTTAATCAGATATATCTATATCTAGTAGTTCCTCGATTCCTATAGAATGTCTGTCATGCTAGACGTGTAGCTATGAAGCTAAGTAACCAGGTGCTCCATCTTCGGCCGCATCGCCACTTACCACCAAGTAAGATGGCGGTCAGATGGCTGGCTTGCACAAGCGGGAAAAGTCGTCACATAGATCTCTTTTATCTTATTATTGATAGAAAGAAACAAAGGCTATCTCGCGGCGCGAGCTATGTCGCTGGCACACGTGTCGACTCAGAACGGCTAGGTATATAAATGCGTCATTTCATAAATCAGTTCTAGATACTCTTAGAAAGATATTTGTCGTGAACTGTGTCAATATCGAAACGGACAATATATTTTACTGACAAAGGAATAAGCTTTAAATGATTTTATTTATTCAGGTCAATCTTGACTGTTATTTCTTCGCTTACCTACTTCTGATGCTAACTTTATCGAAATATCGGAGTTCATTCACTTCTAGAGAAAAGAAAGGACCAATGACATAAATCCGTATAATTTCAATACCAATGACACCATCTGTTAGGTATTTATTTTTCGTTGACAAATTTTTTTACATGTGGCGTAACTAAATCTTTCAGCACCTCATTCTGAAGCATCGCCTTCAAACTTAAGGAGCACTTTCTATATAGTGCCTTCCAATACCTAGCAGCTCCACAGACGAAGTAGGTATATTACAAAGGCATAGGATTCAAAGGGAAAAGGAATTCCTTACGCCAAAGTAAGCCACATTCTCTGCTAGATTTCAATATAAATCTCGGAAATGCAATGAAATCCCGGTTTGGAGCGCTCAAAAATTCCGGTCACTCGATGGAATGTGCCGCCAGTTTGCATTGAAGCAGTTCACGAGAATTGTGGTGAGAGGAATGCACCAGCTGTTTTAGGCGAGAGATCTTTTCGCAATTTTCTTCCGAGTACTCCTTAAACGGTTTCGTTAATGATTATCATTTTAAAGTTGTGGGGTCCAACTCGAAAGTGGGTACCGGATTTGAACCTCAGTACCGCTATGTACCAGTGACTTATTACTGGGTTATGCACATTTTTTTAAAATTAGAGTTGCCAGGCAATTGACCGCTATCTCACCTGGTGGTAAGTGACGATACGGCCGAATATGGAGCATGCCTGTCTAGAACAGAACTCTAGTCGTGAAGGCGTCCAGATTATAAAGATTAGAAAACCAATACGCAGACAACGTGTTCCATTCCTTTCGGCACATTCGGCTTGTTTTTAACTTTTTAACAACTTTTTTTTAATATAGTAAATAAGAAGATATGAGAACACGCGAGGCACGACGTGAGGCGCGAGCTCAATGTTTGCACTCAAGCCTCGGTTTTCGCCTCACACGTCGCCTCGCGCCTCGTACGAGAGTGGGAACTAGCTATAAACACACTATAGCGACTCCATCGGCGCAGTCACGAGTCCACACCCCGTCCGCGCCCTGTCGCCTCTGTTTATGGCGCCATTTATTACCATGCAATGGTCAAGCGAAGGACAATCCATGTCTACGTATAATTATGTTGTCCCCAGTGTGAATTGCACCCAAAAGCCACCATGAGAACGGTTACGCACAGCACGATTCGAATGCGTACCTAATCGACAAATCTCGGAAACTCACCGACTAAGTTTACATTACTCAAATCTTTACCATTGAACCGATTTTAATGAGACACAGCTAAGAACCACCCGGATTAACCTGGAATTCCACATGAAAGAAATGCATTGACATTATTCTAACCATTACGATGTCACACAGATACACACGGGACACTTACAACACCCCACTTTTTGTATTGAGGGATGAAATACAGATATACTCGTACGTCAAGTTTTCGTTTCCGTTTTTCTTTCCATGCCATTTAAACTTGACGAGTAATAGAAAACACGGACATAACTCGGATATCTAGAACGTAAGGCGTCGGCGTGCAACTTACAGCACAGTAGGCCTAGCACAAGTTGCTCTCGCGCGCGATATGCGAGGAAAAGCGCGACATACGTATTGCTGTCTGTTTCGTCTTAGTATTGAGAGAAAGAGACTAACGCTCTCTCGCGGCGCGAGCTTGTCGCGGACACACTTGTGCTAGGGCCAGAGATTGCGAGATTCGCACTACTGAAGTTACATTTTTAACCTCCGACGTTAACAGGGGAGTGTTATACGTTTGACGTGTGTATCTGTGGCTTTGTGTATCTATGTGTCTGTAGCATCGTAGCTCCCGAACGGATGGACCGATTTGGGTGCGGTTTTCACTATTTGAATTTGTGTGGAGTTTGATCGAGATGGTCTAAGGACCATTGTTTCATTAAAAGCGGTTCGATAGTATAGAAAATATTCGAGATAAGTAAACTTGGTAGGGGTTATCCGACGTTTTATTTATTTATTTATTAAAACTTTATGCACTAAAGGTACATTTTCCTCGGTTACGTTATGCTCAAAGTACGAAACGGTCATCCATCCATCTATGTCCAGTGTCCAGCATTCAGCCTGCATTTTTTTTTATTCAGTAGGCAAACCTGATGGAAAGTGGTCACCACTATATACATTAGCAACGCCAAGAGTATTGCCAATGCGTTGCCTACCTCTATTACACGTTGCTTTGGCAGCAAAAAGGCAAATGCTCCTCTACTGCCAAAGCCACGGTTCCCCAAATCCCCACCCCATGGAGCACTGGAGACCTTGCTCACCGGCAAAAACACAATCATATTTAAAAGAGTATTGTTTAGCTGCGGTATTCTGCAAGGCGAGGTACTTCCCCAGTCGGGCGGCTCCAATTCAAACGGGATACCCCGCTATGCCCTATCTTTCTTAAATTTGTTTTCAGTCTCGCAAGCTCGCCACAGACCAGGGCCGCTCCCCGCCATATTTATTACACGCGTTCTCCATACCGTGGTATTACCACGATGCAAATTGCTTTCCCACCAGAGACAACGATAACGCAAGTAAAAGTCCAAGTTTAGCAATTCCGACTCCCAATCGTATAGTCTATTTGACGCAATAGTGTTAGCACACGCGACCTGTGACGTACGGCCTCACTGTGGAAACGTGAAGTTCCACTTTAAGGAATTACCGTTCCGAATGGATTCGAGCGTTTAGTTTTTATGAGACTCCCCGACGATGGATGGTTTCGTGTGCATTGATTGGTGGCTATTTTGTTCTCTTATGTAGAATGCTGAATAGTGGTTAAGGTATCCGACTCGTGAGCGAGAGGTACCGGGGTCGAATCCCACTGCGGCCATGTGCCAATTACTTTTTCTAATTTATATACATTGATGTTCTACGGTGACGGACAACATCGTGACGAACCCTGCACATTCAGGCGACTGAATGTGTAACCATGATCATGATCCAATCTGGTCAGGTTCCTCTTGTAGCAGGGTCATGGAGGTCAGATGGCAGTCGCTCCACTGTGATTATCAATCTGCCAAATCCTGGAATATGGTCAAGCCAGGCCTTAGACCCACGAGCGCGAGAGCACAACCGCAACATTAACGCCAGGGTGATTATTTTTTTTATTCACCTGTCCAAGTATTATTCCCCAAGTTGCAGTAAATTTGTCGTCTATTCTTACCTTCATACTGCATTGGTCTATGGTGCCTCCGTCGCGCCAACACCGCTATAGCAATGACGACGATCAGCGTCCCGACAATGCCAGCAATGATGCCGAGCGCCCAACTGGTGTCCATGTGAACGGCGTTCGCTGTCTTTGCTTCTAAAACAAAATTGAGAAATTAAGCTTTTTTAAGCTACGCATTGACAAACATGCAGACAGTTCATCTTATCGTCATCACAGCCCGTAACAGTTCACTGCAGGACTTAGGGCCTCACCCACGAAAGGAGAGGTTATTGCCATAATCTACACGCTTGGCAGGCGGGTTGCAGATCGCAGTGTTTAAATATAACAATGGAAAATGCTGCTGCCCATTTTTCAGACTACGGAGACTTTTGATCTTTTACCTCGAAAACATTAGTCGCCTTGTACGACACCCATGAGCGTAAGGGGTTGGTGCTATTCTACTCTGCTGGTCACCACACGGCCAATCACGGTTCATCTAATGGTAGGCGGTAACTAGCGCTTATGACATCTGAGATTCATGTGTTTAGGTTGCAGGCAATAAAAATACAAAACCGCCGGTGCGTTGCCACTGTAAGGACTAAGATGAAATGCCATTGCGCTGTCGTCCTTGTCCTTCAAACCAGAATACAACAATGCAACCGTTATTGCTGGGCGGCATTATTTAGTACAGCCACGAAGCTAAGCTAAGGAGTAAGCGATCTCAATTTTGTTTAAAGTTTGTTGCGTTGCAATATCGTCAGACAAAGAGAGCGTCGGTGGATTAATGGGTCCTCGTAACCGAGAGGGTTCGATCCCCTGTGCCGCCATGTACCAATGAATATTTTTGAGTTATGTCTCTCGGTGAGAGACAACACCGAGAGGAAACCTGAACATTCACACGAATGTGTAACTACGATTGAATATGGTCAGGTTCCCCTAGGCACAGAGGTCCGGTAGTAGTCGCTCTACTGTATTATAAATACCTGATCAGCCAAATCAAGTGAAGGTAAATTATAATAGTGAATCCCCGAGACCTACGTGAAACTGGGACAGGTCGCTAGTACATTATAAACTACACACACAATCACAATCTTACGCATGATCAAACAAACTTAAGTACAAAAATGCAGTCACCATAACTTAACCGCCAGAAAGATCTGTACGAGCTTGCAATTATTTTATATTCACTATTGTATTTTTGAATGCTGACATGTAAATTTTTATTTTTTTGTAGTAAATAAATATATAATCTGTCCAGACTTGTCTTATTTGGTTAAGTAAATTATGTATTTAAATGGATAATGTGCAGAAGTATTCGTTAAAGTTCACATTCTATGTGTTTCTTGTATAATTCTCGACATCTATATACGTAGCGTGATTGATGAGGCAAGTCGTGATTTTGGGCATTATTTGTTCACCAAATAAGACAAGTCTGTTTTTTACGGATAATAAATCTAAAGAGTAGCATAACCGCCTACCAATTTCACATTCATTAAAATATCTTATAAACTACTGAACCGCTTTTAATGAAACAAAACCATAAACTATCTCTATTCAACTAAATTTCATATAAAGAAAAGAAAACTACATCAAAATCGATCCATCCGTTCGGTAGCTACGATGCCACAGAGACACACAGCTCGACAGATACATAGACACACATTAAACTCATAACACTCCTCTTTTGTCGCCTTAGGTTAACATTTACCTGTATGCAAAGCCAGCCTTGACAGCGTATGCACCCTCAAAGTGGTCACTTCGGACCGTCCTCTTGCATTGTGGGCGTAGAAAACAAGCTTCAACAGTTTTCCAGAGCCCAGTCCTTTTAACTTCCACACTGGGGCTGGTGTTGTGACGTTCGCCAGCAGAGTCCCGACCTCCCAAGCTTCTACGTTGTACGATGTATGGAGACCACCGTCGTAACCTTGAAGAAAATGCAAGTGTTATATTATGACGCTCATAGCTTGGAAACGCGGGAAGGCGCTGGTGTGGAAAATTACATATGTGTACACTCTGGCCCATGTAGCCGCCGCCTACATGGTGCTGGGGCTGCGGTTTGTATTGCTGTGCACTGAAGCGAAGTAAATATCCTAGCCCAGGATTTCATATTTAAGCCGTTTGGGGTCGAGACATTGGGACCATGAGGCCCTAGCGCTAAAAAGTGTTTCCTGAACTATCTAAACAACTGATTGATATTACAGGTGACCGGAGAGCTGGCTTGTTTGTCACAGAGAATAAGCACTGCTATACAACGAGGCAACGCAGCCAGCTTTTACGCATAATTCCGGGGGGTAGCAGCGGTTTGGACGATATTTTTAATTTTCTATGTTTATGTATAATGCTTTTTATGAGTATTTTCCTTTTTCATTGTAAATACCCATTCTTCTTGTCTGTTTAAAGAATAAATAAACCGATTGTAGAAACTATTAATTAAACATTAACTAACACGCAAGTTGGAACCACTGGCAAACCGAAGGGACTTTGGCTCCCTGTGTGTGTTCTATCGGCTGTACAATGGGGAGTGTTCCGAGGAACTTTTCGATCTGGTGCCCACAGCGCAATTCCGCCATCGCACCACCCACCGTGGGCTGGGTACTCATCCTCACTACGTAGACCCTCTGTTGGTCACGACGGGAAGGTTCGAAAGAACGTTTCTCGCTCGTACGATTCGGATGTGGAATGAGCTCCCAGCCACAGTGTTCCCTTTGGACTATGACATGGGATCGTTCAAGAGGTATATTAGAGGTCTCTTCAGAGGCGGGCAACGCATCAGTGGCTTCCCTGGTGTTGCTGATGTCCATAGGCGGCGGTGACCACTTTCCATCAGGTGGCCCGCTTGCCTGTTTGTCTGCCGTATAACATAAAAAAAAAAACTGTTTTTATAATATCCGAACTTATTTAATAATTAATGAATGCATATGAAATACGAGTAGCTATGTAGGTTAGAGAATACGGTGTCACTCTTCATAGCAACTAAATGTTGAAACGGACAATACTACTAAAATTAGTTTCAATTTTGCCGCGTGACAACTAAAATTAGGAAGACTACAAAACTGGAGTAGAAATTGGTTACCTGCTGCGTAAGCCGTAATAAAAATAGTTGGTATTGAACCATGGTACTGATACGCCTTCGAATCGAATGCCGTCATATGCATTCTTAAAATGAGTGCTGACTTCATAATCATAAGCTATTTTTTTTGCGGTGGGAATTAGATCAATGGAACATTATTTATTTCACACACTAGTATGATGATTACTGTTATTATACTTCAATATTATATTATAGCAATAGGTCATGTGGTCGCCGGCAGAGTATACCGTTTACATACAAGTAGCATACATGAAGCCACCGAACAGCCTACGCTTAGGCGACGTCTCGTAGCACATGCTACGCCGTAGCTCAGCTCTACAGCATATACCACAGCGGGATTGCTAGTACGACGTATAATGTATAACTGTAGACTGTGAGAGCGCTGTAGGTTATAAGTCACTTTTCTTTTGGTGACTTCAATTTGGTTGAAAAGCGAAACTGCCAAGATGGTGTGAGGCAGATTTTTTAGCTTCGAAAACCTATATAAGAGGATAAATAAGGACTGTCGCTAAGAAAATCGGAGTTTGGTCCAAAAAAAATGGTGCTAGGTTGTGTACGGGCTGAACAACGTTTTGTAGGTCTCCTCAACCTCTACTATCGCAACAATGTTGAATTTTTTTGTACTTGATTACATACAATAACCTACGGCACCTTTACAGTCTAAAACTACTTTCAACACTGCGATCTTCAAAGGGCCTGACGAGCGCGGAGTAAAGTTAAATCGTTCACATATTTGGAGTTGCATAAACTTCAATAATGGACTATAAGCTTAGCTCTAGTTAGTCTACAACGTAATCAACTTGTTAATAAATGATTTCAGAATTAATGCTACTCCTGCATTATATTAAAACGCAAAACAGTGGAGTCAGCCTTGGTAAATTAATAGCAGTAGTTGTTTGCTCGATCCGATAACGAAAGCAAAAGCTTACGTTGAAGTCGATTTGCATATTTTTAATAAAAGTTAGAATCATGTTAGAATTCTAATCAACCAATGAGCACGAAAACAATTTGTCGTCTCTTTGTTATGTCACGGCAAGTAAGTTAAGATGCATATTTTTTTACATACTAATTATTAATAGTTTGCATATTAAATACTGCAAAGTTATATTTTAGCGACGATTAAGTATGTGAAAAAAAATAATTATCCTAACATATTATGGCTTTTCTTAATACCCACACGTTTACTTAACGCTAATAAGAAATCGTTCATTTCTGCATTATTGAACCCATAAAAAGTTACATAATAATTGCATTCAATTCAAATCATAATTTAATAAGTACAGTAAGATGTTCCGTTTGAACTGATCTTTGAAGATGGTTAATAAAATGTTCACCCCTTACATAACATCACGCCTATTTGCCGAGGTGTATTTAGATACCAATGACCAGCGTCGGTGACCGAGGGGTTAGAGTATACGACTCGTAAGCCAGAGGTCCCGGGTTTGAATCCCGCTCCAGCCATGTACCAATGACTGTTTTCTGAGTTATTTACATTAGTTGAATACTAACCGATGCTCTTACTGTGAGGGAAAACATCGTGATGAAACCTGCACATTCAGGCGACTGGATACACATCCAGTACCTGACCAGAGGGGAACCTGAGGGGGACCAGAGGGGAACCTGACCAGATTGGATCATGGTTACACAACCATGATCCAATCTGGTCAGGTTCCCTTGGTAGCAGGGTCATGGAGGTCAGATGGCAATCGCTCCACTTGTATTACCTGACCTGCCAAATCCTGGATCATGGTAAAGGCGGACCCTGGGCCCTCGTGCGCGAGAGCATAACCGGGACATTAACGCCAAGATGATAATTTTTATTATTTAGAGACCAAATTGTTCCACTTGCTACGGTCCTGTCCTTATCAACTCTTATTCTATAATCTGAAGGTTTTATACAAATTTTAGGGACAAATACGCGGCAACTGTTCCACGTGCCACTTGCCGCTCGATTAGCTTCCAAAACTTGCGTCAGTTGCCTCGCAGAGAAAAGACGGGATGCTATATTTAGTCGTCAAATATTCTTCTTATATTCTTTGTTGAATAGATGGGTTTTGTGCTATTCTGTACTGCCTAGACAATGATATCCTATTGTGTTCTAAAAAAGAATAACATAAACTTTGACTGCGCGCATTTTGTTCTTTCTTAGACTGGTCTCATATAGTCGTTTTCCTAATCAGATTTAATATCCCAGCTATCTATACGATATTTATAATGCGTATAGCTAAAGAATGGCGCGCTCGCCTCTTTCAAGGCCAGAATGAATAGGCTGTTTCTGTCTGATGTTTACGGCCAGGTAAATAAATACAGTTTCTAAGATCTACCAACCCATCCATTATCATCCTGGCGTCAAATCCCGGTTTCGCTCTCGCTCGACACGCGAGTGCCCGGAGTCTGCCCTCCTACTCCTCTTGGTGCACTTTGCTTGGTCTTCAGCATCCTTGGTACTGAGTTTGTTGACACGCATATAATTCTTAACGACGCCAAGCCATTCATTCTTGGACCTGCCTTTCTTTGGCCAATAATTTGCCGGTCTACGCAAGACGGGGCCATACCATCTAAAGCGGCACTCTTGAAGCTTAACTGCAAAATATACCAGTGTATAGTGTACTTACCAGCAAGACACCGTAGCTCAGCAGAATCGTCGGTCAAGTTCAATGAAGAGCAGTTATAAGGCGGGTCGGGCCTAACTGCTGGGAGAACAGTATATCTGCAAGGTTCTAGCTGCTGACCAGCTAAGTTTGTAGCCCTGCAAGCTAGTGAGCCGTAGTCCCCTTCTGTAGCCGGGATGTATGTGAGTATCGATTTTCCTCGTGAATCGATTGTGAATTTTCCCTGTGGAGCGAGATATTTAGTTTGATTATTTTTGTAGAAGTGGTTTGTCCCCTGGTATTGCAGGTGTCCAGAGGTTACGGTAAGTGCTTACCATCAGGGAGGCTTATAGTATAGTAGAACTATCCGAAAATATAGTTTGAGGTGGAACTAATTAGAACAGTAATTCTTAGTGGTTCTTATTGTAAATGATAGGTAGGCAATACACTTCTAATCAACATACTAAAAATGTACACCCGTGCCTATGGTGCTTTTGGTATGAGAGGCTTGGAAGGTTCCGTTTATTTTTGGTTTTTCGTAAATATCTCGAAAACCGTAAATTTTTAAAAAGTAACATATCGTAAACACGAGCAACACACTTTTCTAAGAAAATTGTATGAAATAAACAGTAGGTATTTTTATGTGACGTATCTACTAATGTTTAAGCGAAAAAATAATTTCAATAATAATAATAAAGATAAAAACTTATAATATTAATAGTTTTAGGTTTTTTAGTAAGGGTATATTCCATATTAGTAATGTAAAAAACATAAATTGAAGACAAAAGAGAATAATAATGGGCGCAATTCGTTTCAATTTGTAATTTCACTGGCTAGGCAGCTGAAATGCCTAATAAATAAGTTAATAACTTTTGATTGAGTCCTTAAAAGCAGTATTTATACAAACTCATGTTGAAAACATAATGATCTAAATTGTATTGAGATACAAGATACTCAAACTAACACCAACATTATCAGAGCACAAATAGCATAAACTTCTAAAACTATAGAATCACAAAAGGCCCATTAATTCACTTAATAGCTAATCGGTAGCCACACGAATCTAGCTGCTGTTTCATTGCAATTATAGTCAATTATATAGCCCATTGATTAGTGAGAATGGTTGATTCACGCAACCAACACAAAGGCAAATTGGATAGTCAAAGGGGCCTCCACATCGCAAATACGCATGGAGGTAGATTCCTCCATATTCGAGAGCACTCCGCATTCCTGTTCCTGCGATGCCTATCGACTCATTTGTATTGACGTCAAGTAGTCATTTCATTTCATTTGTATCGACTTCAAGTAGTCTAGCTAACTCCACGACTTATGTCGAAAAGGATTTCTCCTCCTTAGTGGGAGTAGAAAGTAAGTTGCTCGGTACAAAGTGGAAAATTCACGTTGAGCACCAACCGTTCATCTTTTAGTGGATACAAAGCGTTCCTTTTCGGCAACTTGGATCTTTACAATGTTAGGACGTAAATATAATATAAAGATGTAAAAACCATTGTTAGTCAATTCATTTTCATGGTATACGAAATTTTAAAGTGCCGTCCAACAAAATTATGGTATCATTTTCGACAGCATGCTTCTGAAAAATTTTTATTACGACCATCCCTTGAAACTTGAACCTAGTTGTTCTTGAAACCTGAAAATGTACCTTTTCTATAATTACAGTTGAATTCTATGAATGAAGCGTTCTATCAAACTAATTACTTTTCAGTTTTCAGTTAGCACTTTCTAAATTTTTGGTAATTTTTGGTTGTCCATTTTTACGAATTTACATTTTAATTATTAATAATGACGATATATAATAGAGATATTAATTGGTTAAGTATATTAATCATGCGTAACTTGTACATCATACTCACAGGCTCCACCTCTACGGTTCCCATGGAGTTATTGAGTGTCCACTGGAAGTTCTTTGGTGGCGGGAACGCATCCACCTCGCACGTGACTTTCGCCGCTTCGTTGATGGCTGCACCCACTATTGCTGTGCTCGAGTGGACGCATACTGGTTTGTCTGTGGAAGGGAATACGTTTTGTAGAGTTGTAAAGGATATATTATTATACTAGTCAAATAAATGAACTAGTGAGCCTCAAGCATCGGCGTGGGGTTGCGCGTATGTCGGTTTTTTACACGTTGCGTTTCGGAGAGTGTGCAAAACAGTTGCACGACCTGATTCCGCCGACCCCGTGCTGCCATCAGCGAACGCAAACTGCAATTATGCGTACAGTTAAAGATTGGAACTTTGCTTGCGAGTGTGTTCCCTAATCATTATAATCTAAACGCCTTCAAAGCTAAAGTGAATAGGCTGTTCCTAGACAGACACGCTCCATCTTCAGCCTTATCGTCACTTACCATCAGGTGTGCTGGTCTAATAAAAAATAAGCTTCTACGATAGAGCAGCTCAGGAGTACCCTTAATAGTGTAACTGTATGAGAAAATGTTTGGATGTGGAAGATGTAGGTACAAAAGAGATGTGTCAGGATCGTAACATGTGGCATTCAATAGTCTTTGCCTTCCATATGGGACATGAGCGTGAGAGAGTACGTATCTAGGTATATATGTACAGGCGGCTCCATATATTGGCCGAGTGAACACGAATGAAGACAAGCGCTAAAATATGCAGGCTGATTTGTATTACCTCGCCTTCGCTTGTCAACGTTGGTCTCTAGGCCAAAAGGAACCAAGTGCCAACGCAATAGGGTTCACTTTGAGACAGCAGCATTCACCTCCAACAAATTTGCCTTCGCTCCCGTGGCGCTAAGCCCCACCACGGTGACAATAAAATGACTTTGTGTCGTAGTGGTGATCTCGTTCATATTCCATAGAAAAATTGAAAATAGTACTTTTTAAGATACAGGTTTGCAAAGAGGCGTGATTAAAACTCGCGCTTACTAGCATCGTATTATATTTATAGAGAAAATACCGAAATCTAAAATACAACGACCTATAATTATGAAGAATTTTTCTTTTAAAAAATAACCTAGTCTTGTCCCTGGTCACATTTGTTACAAATCACTTTAAATTGGACACGAACTGGTGTAACAGCCTTAGCCCTTTGGCTACAGTTCTGTGTTACCTAAAATTCGTCCGTACAACATTTCCATCAAGCGGGTTGTATTTGTAAAAACGTATTTACCATTTAGTCTAACAAAAACAAATCACGACTACGCCCCGCGGCTAAATACAACTCCTCGCAGCTCATAAAAACTCTATTTAAGTTTCAAAAACGTTTGTTTCCTTCAACTTCTCCGTCACACTACTAGCAAAACTTCTTCCGGCAGCGATAAAACTCGAGTGGCGTTTCAAACTCATTTGAATTACACGTCAACCTGGCAGAGGCGAGTGGCATAAATCTGCGCTATAAAGTGAGACAGCGTACTTTGGTCGCCACAAATCATGTCCAGTACCTGTCCAGTATTTGCATTTGCCCGCACATTCCATCAATTCGAAGCGACACCCAATCCGTTGCTTCACACACCATCGGTGTCGCAAATTGAATGCGCTAGTGACGCTCTAGGCTCTGCCTCTGTCTAGATCGGGGTGAGAATTTCAACAATTTGATCGAATTGCGATGCAACGAGGGTTTTGGCGATATCAAAATTCACCCGACGACGCTCTTTGCAGATGGTTAAGTTGGAGTTTGGGTGTCTTATAAAATGGCCTGGATCATTATATATATTTAGGCTACTAAATCACATTACATTGCAAGCGGACGATCGGACATATTGAATTGATAGCTGTCAATTCAATAGTTAATGTTAGTTCTCTTTTGCGGTGGGCCAGTGCCAGCCGCGTGTTCCTGCATACGCATAATACATTGTAATAACAGGCAGTAAGGTCCATTGTCTAAAAACGGCCGAGGTATTGGACAGAAACAACTACTGTTATCGCAATTCGGGCGAACGTTTCATCTTTATGTCGGGGATATTCCGTGCAAACTGTTTTGGTTTTTATCTTTATAATGCACACATACCTACCTACATAGTTCAAGTTCAAGTTCAAGTTTATTTATTGGTAACCATTGTTACATGTCAAAATTGATTGATACACAATTGATTACACTATTGTCATACAAATAAAATACACAATTGATATAAAAAACATGTCAGAATTTACACAAAAATTCATAATTATTGTCATTCGTTATATAATTGTCAATACATGCCATCATAATTTTGCTTATGTCAAAAGAATAATTGTTTACAATTAGTATAAAGATAATAAATAATACATAAAAAATATATGAATTTCGGGATAAAATCCTTCAAAGAATAAATATTCATTCTACATAGCCACTGTTTGGATAAGCACTACGTGTAGCACTTGGCGTTGTACATAACCTTGCTTATGGCATTAAATTCAGTGTTGCCACTTGATGGTTTATTAATAAAACTGGTGATTTGCATTTAAAAAATTATTTCATTTTCGCAGCAGCGGTAGAATTTTTTTTCTAAATCCAGTTTCCAATGATTGAATATTGGTTTGCCATTTGAATTACACTAGTACCATAAGTTTTACTGTAACACTTTTCATCATTTTCTTTTTATACAAAACTGCAACTACAAGGACTACTTCTTGTTCCGATTCAGAAACACCTATCCAGATATATCAAAACATTGTTCGTCCCATTCCGAAAAAAGGAGTTTTCATCTAAAAACGCAGTAATCAAATTCCGAAATCTCGAAATCGAAACATTATTAACGCCATACGCATGACGATGTGCAAGGCGATATACAACGCCAAGTGTAACGCGTAGTAAGCACTACAGCCCAGAGATGTGGGCCGTGCATAATTAATGGAACTCGTTGCCTGCGAGTGCGTTCCCTGAAAATTATAATGTGAACGCCTTCAAGGCTAGATATATAGTCTGTTCCTAAATATGCATGTTCCAATTTCGGCTGCATCGTCATTTACGTCAATACGTTAGCTAGATTTTTTATAAAAAAAAGTCTGACGAGCGATTCTAACCAAAGACTTTATTTTAACATCAGATTTCACATCTCAGTTTCGTTACTTATTAGATTTTGGAATCGCAAAACAAACGCGTCAAATGTGTTTGAGATTATTAATACCTTTTCATCACTAATACGCGACAATCAACTCTCTTGGTCAAACTTTTATTACAATTGAAACCGAGTCAGCCGAACTGTGCTACAAATCCAAAAAAATACTGCTGAACTTTTCTTCGTGTAAGTGTAAAAATAAAAATATTTTTATGCTACAGTAATTACTAACAGATTCCCTGCGGCATTCATTCGTACAGAGTACGAGTTTTAATTTGCACTCACGATAACAAATTTAAATCTTAAAAAAAACTGACTCCGTTTTTTGTCCATACTTTAAATCGTGTGAAAGTATCAAGTTGGTTTTAGGCCTAACCTAGGTCAAAAGAAAGAAGTGGTAACAGGAAATTTCCCAACGCAAGCCCCACTCAGATAAACTAATGATACTAAAAGACGTGAAAATTAAAACACTTACCAGTTAAGACCTCACATCATCACAGCCCATTACATTCCACTGCAGGACTGAAGGCCTCTCCCACTAAAGGGGAGGTTATTACCATAATCTCCACGCTTGGCAGGCGGGTTGGAGTTCGCAGTGTTTAAATATAACAATGTAAAATGCTGCTGCCCATTTTCCAAACTACGGAGACTCTTGATCTTTTGCCTCGATAACATTAGTCGCCTTGTACGACACCCACGAGTGTAAGGGGTTGGTGCTATTCTACTCTGCCGGACACCACACGGCACTGCCGGACACCACACGGCACAGGACTACACTATGGTATGGTACTACAAGACCTCACAGTAACAAAGTATTTCTCAAATACCAGTAACATATCTAGACCAGTAACACTTCTATGAGATGCGGTGATCATTTACCATCAGGCTTGCTCGTTTGCGTCCCATTAGCTTAAAAAATCCCTCTAGCAGATACAAAACAGCTCTACGCTTTAGTTTCATGAATACTAAACGTTATGAATCATAAATGTTTTAGGCGACAGTGGGCTGTATAAAAAGAGAGTGACGAGTGTGTAATTTATAATGCCGCAAAAGGTATTTTAGTAAGAGGTTAATATATCTACCGTCAATGTTATACTCGTACCTACTTGACGAAATGTAAATTAAAAATTTACCTAGCAGTAGGAACTTAAAAGCCATACGATAAATAAATAAATAGTAAAATATATTACCTGCATTAAAATAGCCAGATCGGTTATTAGTACCTATGTACTTCCGTTTAACGAAAATATCAGCCACTAGATATTTTCGTTAAACTATAGAAACCAAAAGAGATTCGCTCACAAAAAGCGAACAAAATGAACTTCTAACAGCCGTTGACACCGTTGGGAAACTACATACAATACGTACGTAGTTTATTTAGTTTAAAATATGGAACAAATTAAAGAAAGGAGAGGCCACTAACGGAAATTTATCCTAGAGTATTATTTATATATTATAAAAACACTGGATTACCCCCTTCCAACACAAAACCACTCTCAATAACCTAACCGACAGAAAATGTTAGATAATCCGTGACTAAGTTTACTTAAAATCTAATATTTTTCAAACTACTAAATCGATTTTAATTAAACAAAGCGAAGAACCATCTCGAATAAATTGGATTTTGAATAGAGGAAACCGTATCTAAATCGGTTCATCCGTTCGGGAGCTACGTGTAAGTTATAACACGCCGTCGCATTAAACACAGAAACACACGTGTAAGTTATAACACTCCTCTTTTCCATCCATCCTCCATCACCCGTCCTCTTTTCCATCGAGTGTTTCGTCGGGTTAAAAAAGAAAAACCCAGCCACCCACAGACAATCCCAGCCAAAACCAACCCAGTATTTCTCTGCAGCTCATCACTAAGCCCCTCGTGTAACTGTGTACGTACGACGCATAACTCGTAAACGCTTGCTATGCATCGACTTGGATTCTCAATAACATTCGCTGGATAGCGGGAATATACTGCATAATCATGACTGGCTTGACTTTGTGGCACATACGTGCGGGGATGTGGAGAAAGCTTCGTTAGCGAATGCGCGATGTGTGCCGCAGTTTGCGCTATTGACTTGAGAAGCGACGCTTGCAAAGTGCTGTGCACGGAATATTAGCCACGTAATGTGAGGCGCCGAAGAACTCGTGTGGTCCATGGTGCTGTTGCAACAATGCTTTAGTAATTAGAGAATAACAACAAAAGGACTTAACTGACAGAAAAAGTCGGATAACCCCTACCAAGTATACTTCAAGTTGAATATTTTCTAAACTATAAAACCAATTTTAATAGAAAAAGCTAAGAACCAATAAAATCGCATCCGAATTGGTCCGCTCGTCTGGGAGCCCTTTTTTGACAAAAAATCTGTGACAAAATTAAATGTCAATTTAGAGGATAATAATAATATATAATTAATATTTGGAATCCTTAGACTATAGCGCCAGTTAGTACCTACCTATATAAAAATAAATCATAAACATATCGTTAATAAAACTGTAAATTAAACAACCATAATCAGAATACGTGTAAGCCCTCCAAACATCCAATTAAACTTAATTGAACAGAAATAAATGGAACGCGTATTTATTATTGTACATAAAAGTCGTATTTAAATAAACACTTAATCACGATCCAAAAACGAATGGCAAGGGTTCATCCCGTGATATATTGTTGGAGTTTAACGAATTGCATTTATAACATTGTTTGTAAAATCGACGCGAGCAAAAGATTTTACTGGCGGCGAAATGTTAATTTTATCAATCAAGTACTGATGTTTCAGAGTGAAGGGATACCAATAATTATTTAACATTGAAAATGATTTTTACATTTTCTAGCCATTTATAGGTCCGGCCTACAATTACAGGTGGACCGATGGACTTACTAAGTTGGCACACTAGCTTACGGCAAATTATAAAAAAGCCACGAGGTCAACCACGACGTCCAGGGGTCCGCCTTGATCATGATCCAGGATTTGGCAGATCAGGTAATTGCAATGGAGCTACGGCCATCTAACCTCCGTGACCCTGGTACCAAGGGAACCTGACCAGATTGGACCATGGTTATACATTCCGTCGCCTGTATGTTCATCTTTCATCACGATGTTTTCCCTCACCGTAGGAGCATTGGTTAGTATTCAACTAATGTACATAACTCAGAAAAGAGTGATTGGTACATGGCACAGTGGGATTCTTACGAAACGGATACTGTAACCTCTCGGCCACCGACGCTCTAAGCTTACGGCCTATTACTGCTATAGAAGGCCACTGCTGGATATAGGCCTCCCTCAATGAGCACCAATGTACCCTATCAGCATCCACAGCCTTTCGAAAAAGGAAGAACTCTATATCGCACCCTACAGAGACCTCATTTCTTTAGAAGAAAGTTCCTTAGAATCCGCCTATCTCGCGACCAACAATTATGACACATGTCACCGGATATCATACATTGTGCACCTATATTAAAACAAGTTCAAATGTTTTCAAACTTTTTTTCATAGCAAGCTTCATCATCATCATCATCAGCCAGAAGACGCCCACTGCTGGGCATAGGCCTCCCCCAGAGATCTCCACAAAGACCGGTCCAGTGCTTTCCGCATCCAGCTGGTACCTGCGATCCTTACCAGGTCGTCGGTCCACCTTGTAGGAGGCCTACCCACGCTGCGTCTACCGGTACGTGGTCGCCACTCGAGAACTTTACTGCCCCATCGGCCATCTGTTCTTCGAGCTATGTGCCCTGCCCACTGCCACTTCAGTCTGGCAATCCTTAGAGATATGTCGGTGACCTTGGTTCGCTTGCGGATCTCCTCATTTCTGACTCGATCGCGCAAAGAAACTCCGAGCATAGCTCTTTCCATTGCCCTTTGGGTAACAGTGAGCTTTCTTATACGGCCCATAGTGAGTGGCCACGTTTCAGATCCGTAAGTCATCACTGGCAACACACATTGGTCACAGACCTTCGTCTTGAGACACTGCGGTAATTAGGACGAAAATATGTGGCGTAGCTTCCCGAACGCTGCCCAACCGAGTTGGATTCGTCGATTGACCTCTTTCTCGAAATTGGACCTACCTAGCCGGACTATTTGTCCTAGGTATGTATAGTCGTCAACAACTTCAAGTGGAGTGCCTCCAACTGTCACTGGAGTAGGCACAACATGGACATTCGACATAATTTTCGTCTTGTCCATGTTCATTTTAAGACCTACTTGTTGAGAGGCACTACCGAGGTCATCGAGCATTTTGCCCAAGTCTTCCAGGGTTTCAGCCATGACTACGATATCGTCAGCAAATCTGAGGTGCGTGAGGTACTCGCCGTTAATATTGATGCCAAGTCCGTCCCAGTCCAGAAGCCTAAAGATATCCTCCAGTGCAGCGGTAAACAACTTCGGAGATATGACATCACCTTGTCTAACACCTCGCTGCAGCTGAATAGGTTCTGTGGTCTTGTCCTGGAGACGAACTGACATAGTGGCGTTTTTGTACAAACACTTCAATTCTTCGATATATCGATAGTCAATTTGGCACCGCTGTAGAGACTGGAGCACCGCCCAAGTTTCGATCGAATCGAAGGCTTTCTCATAGTCCACAAACGCCAAGCATAATGGCCGGTTATACTCTTCGGTCTTCTGTACAACCTGCCGCAGCGTATATATGTCTATGGTACTAAAACCTTTTCGGAATCCGGCTTGTTCGGGAGGCTGGAAGTCATCAAACCTGCGTGCGAGACGATTCGTAATGACTCTCGAAAACAGCTTATAGACATGGGTCAGTAGCGATATTGGTCTGAAGTTCTTCAAGAGAGCCTTATCACCTTTCTTGAAGAACAATATGACTATGCTTCTGTGCCATGCTTCCGGCGTTTTGCCCTCGAGGATGACGGAATTGAACAGCTTCTGAAGGGTCTTAAGCACAGGTTTGCCACCAGCTTTCAGAAGCTCAGCCGTAATTCCATCATCACCCGGCGCCTTGTTGTTCTTAAGCTGTTTGAGAGCCATACTAATCTCGTACAGGCTGATGTCCGGGATATCTTCGGTGTAGTGTCGGGTCAACTTGGCTCTGGGGTCTTTTGCCATACTGGTAACAGGTGCCCGTGTTGTCGTGTATAACTGTCCATAGAACCTCTCGACTTCCCTAAAAACCACGGACTTGGTCGAAACAACTCTGCCGTCATCCGTTTTCAGTCTCGTCAACTGGCTCTGTCCAATCGACAAATCTCTCGCAAACCTAAAACGCGGACCTTTGTTCCGCTCGATCGCCGCCTCAATATTGGTAGTATTGAAGCGGCGTATGTCGCGAGTCAGAGACTTGAAGATCTGTCGATTAAGTCGCCTAAATTGAGAGACATCATCAGGGGATTGCAGAGTCATTCCGCGTCTTTCTTCGATTAGTTTGAGGGTAACGTCAGAGATTTTGTTTGTTCTGTTTGTACGGCAGGCCTTATAAAACTTTGACCCAACCGTATAGACAGTTTCCACGAACCTGTTATTATAGTCGTCCACGTCGACGCACTCTCCTAGGCACTCGAAGCGATTTTGTAATTCGAGTTGAAAGCTCTCGGGGTTTTGGATTTGGATGGGTTAATGCAAGCTTTTATCGCGCAATATAAGCTTCTTTATTATTAGTCAGAGTATTTGTCAAGACTAATCAAACGAGCCCAAACTCGATGGGTTTACTATGCGTAGTTTAGGAGTCCCAATGGCTATCTTACGTCTCCATCATCAGATCAGCTCGATGGTATCTTAACATTGCATTGTCACGGAACTTACATGAGTATGCAAAATTTCAGCTCAATCGGAAACCGGGAAAGGAGTCAAATTTAACTTGCAACATTTTATTACGAATAGGGGAACGTGAAACTAAACAAAAGCTTGTTATGTACAAAACATAAAAATAGCTTAACAAAAACATTTCATTGTTTAACCAAATACAAGCAGTTGGCATCCATTTTATTCGCAAACCAAAATAATGTACGACTAGGTGTGCGCTTAATAACTTAACCCTCATAAAAGACACCCACACGACCGGGCGTATTTTACGATTATTATCTTGTCATCCATATTGCAATGTGAATTAGTATTGTGTAGGTATTTCAATGGATGTGAGCGTAATGGTGAGGTATGCCTTTACGGCACTATCCAAGAACGAGGTGGCCAGAATACACATATGAGACCGTTTATGTGTCAACAAAATAACTCGTTTAGTTCACTAGGTGACACATATTATCTCTATACGATACAAGACTGTAAATAATTCAAAACGGCTAGTTTGGGATTTGTAATGTGTACACAAACATGCAGAAACCACAAAGCAGAAAATACTCGAGAGATACTGCTACTCATTTTCTGGTTTACACAGATAATATATACTTTGCCTCTTTAATTAATCGCTTTTTACGACACCTGTCTATGAATAGGCACTATAATATTTTACTCTTTACAATATTCTGCATTCAAACCGTTCATGGCTACAAATCATACTTTAAAATGCTCAAAAGAGGGATTACTGTCTCTTACAGTATAGGGAAACCTAGTTTATGAAGCAGGAAATCAATATGTTGCTAATACATTTTTAGTGCCTGTTTAGTTTAGTAATAACGAGATTTATTGCCATTTTTTGTCGAATTATTTAGCTAATATACCTTTACTATTTATTATTATTATTTATTACTCTGCCGGTAGTAACCGGTCGAATAAAACAAATGCCTTCAACAAAGTGAATGAGTAAAACAAATTAAATAAGTTAAACAAACTCGTTTCCAAAACGGCCTAAAAACTTCACTATCCCGCCATCCCTATACCGAAGCAAGCACTTTTAACCCTTATCACGGTCCCGCGTAACAGGAAGTGTTCCTGTCCGAGGCAACTATAAAAGAAAAATTACAAAGATACCCGCACATACACGCACATAACGCGGGTAGTTCTATCAGAGCTATTAACCACCCACTTGGGAACGTGCAACAAAGAGGCCTCGACATGGAAGATAAATTACCAAGAACAGTGTACCTGTACAGTGAGCGACGCAGCTCGGACTTTAGAGGATTTTAATAGTTAATGTAACAGTTGGATGAAATACTTTTAATATTATCTGTACGACTTGTACGTAGAATTCCTACCGTCACATGGATGCGGGTAGGCGTTCCACCTTTACTAAGAATTGTCAGTTTGTTGTTGATCCGGAACTTCACGGCACACAACGGATACATCCGACGATAAATCATCAGTCTTAAAGTTATTTATGTTGCAGACCGCTGGGTTCAACGATGCCGAAAATTTATATCCGTCTCCCGATTGAAAGTTTTATACCTATTAATTTCAGTCACTTCCCGAACCATACGAAGATATTATTCCCGGTCGGTGAAGAACTCTAGGCGCATGTAGTTCTATCCAGTGGAGGGTGTAATGAATCGAAAAAGGTACGTCGTGTGTGAGTCCCGATTAAGATAATAATATGACTTGTAAGTGTCTAAAAGTGCCCCTTACTTTTCTTGTAAAGGGGGATAAATACTAGACTGTAAGCAAAATGAAATTTCGCACTGTCCCGGTATCCTCCTCTCCTACACGTTCTGTAAAAAGAGTTTATTTCTGCCAGGGAATTTTACAGGTAGATTTATAAGACATAATAATTATGCATACTTTTTATCCAGCCAACCACCTCCACCTGTAAGTTACGATGCGGCCTAAGATGAATCAGGCCTGTTTAGGAACAGCCCATTCACTCAAGCCTTCTTACGTTAGTCGGTAGACTAACCAAAATTATACACCTTCTTTCCGTACTTGATACGCTATTATTACACTTCATTCTAACTTGACTACCAACCTTCCTCTAAATAAAATTTCCAGGTCACACACAAGACCTCCAATGTAAAATGCATACACAAACTTTCTTGTATAGGCAGTAAATACTGGCCTTCTACTAATGGCCTTCGGTATTGTTAACTTTAAACAATGGTTAACTTGTAGTCATCTTGCACATTCAGTGAATTCGAACCTCTTGTGTTGAACAAATGGTCTGTTTCCATGTTTAACGATAATGCCGGCCATTGTATTGAAAATGCGAGAATGTCTTGTGTCCCGGAAGGCACTGGGAATGTTTCGGAGTTTGAATTTGAGGAGTTTTGGAAGCTGTGTTGTGGAGGTTCAGAACTTGGATTATCTTCGAAACAGTAATATTAATTTTTAAGGTATGTTTATGGCTGTGTAACGTTTGTTTATATTTTGTTGTGACGGGACTATTTATTTTTGTTGATGGTGACATAAAAGTAATTTTATTATTACAACAATTTTCAAGATTAAAATCATACAGATCGTATGATTTTAATCTTGAAAATCATTTATTCCCGATCGTACTGGCTGTGGCGTTACCCAGTGGTATCAATTTAAAATCAAAATATACCATTTGCGATGAAACGTGCTTTTGTCATAATAGGCCTTATTTTAAATCCTATAAGTGCGAAGTTTTTTTTTTATATCCTGTGACAGCACATGGATAGACTTTAATCTTTCATCATCAAACACCCAATCCCATCTACACCCGCTAAAACAAAAATCACAATACACTACTACTTGTCACTAAGATTACAAATAAATACTCACAAATGACTTGCAGCGTAACGGGCGCTGATTTCCCGTCGCCTTCCACGTTAGACGCGGTGCACACGTATTTCCCGGCTTGTTCCCTGGACACTCCCTGCAGCGCTAAATGAGCTGAGCCGGCTATGACGCCGGCACGCTGGTTGTGTGTCATTATTTGACCCTGAAAACAAAAAATTAATTTAGTTCCTGGTATAGTTGACAGTGGCACCAATCCCTCCAACTTTCGGGCGTCGAAAAAGGCGAATACCTAAGAACAATAAGATAGAATAAGAGTCCATCCATCCAAGAAGTCCATTAGGTGGACTCTCTGTTCTATAAAATTGCGATAATTTGTTGAAAACTTTTTTGAAGTAATTTATAAGACTTACTTGGCCACAGCCATGATATGGTAATGTCTCTTGCAGAACAATAAATTGGCCACAATAAATTGGTGGTGCCGCCACCTGAAAGAATAGCACCACCCCATCTCTTCCCGTGGGTGTCGTAAGAGGCGACAAGGGACAAATCTAAAAGATGGGCAGCAGAATCTTTCTGGGTAGATTTACATCAACTGCACTGCGATCTCCAACCCGCCTGCCAAGCGTGGAGATTATGGCAATGACCTCCCCTTTCGTGGGAGAGGCCCGAAGTCCTGCAGTGGACTGTTATGGGCTGTGATGGTGGTGGTGGTGGATGATGGTGATTAGGCTGCAGCCAGCTATTTATTAGAAACTTTTTTAAATGTCACTTACATTGTGTTCCCAAACCACTTTGTAGGCTGGTGGGTTGGCGCGGACCACGCACTCGAAGTAAACGTCGTCGCCTTCTTCTATGTCGTTGGGGTTCAATTTTGAACCCAATTGCAGTACTACAATTGGTACGTCTGTGGACAAAGTAAAAAAAAAATTGCACATCACACTCACATTTTTAAAGAGCAAACACTGCATTTGATCCGAATTTGATTAAATTGTATCCGAGGTATGAATCTACCGATGTCTATTATCTACCGCCGACTACCTGTACTATAATAATAATCATATTTGCGTTAATGTCCCGGTTGTGCTCTCGCGTGCGAGATCCGAGGTCCGCCTTGACCATGATCCAGGATTTGACAGATCAGATAATTACAGTGAAGCGACTGCCATCTAACCTCCGTGACCCTGAACCTGACCAGATTGGATCATAGTTACACATTCAGTCGCCTGAATGTGCAGGTATCTTCACGATGTTTTCCCTCACCGTAAGCGTATCGGTTAGAATTCAACTAATGTATATAACTCAGGAAAGTGTCATTGGTACATGGCCGCAGTGGGACCTGTACTATTTCTTTCTTTCTTTCAAATTGGAAAATCTTGAATTAACTCACAACAACATAATTATGGAGCTATCGTGTCTAATTACTACTAACACACCTACCTATATATCTAAAACAGCCACCTCCGTCCTTGGCATGTGTCCAGGCACATCCTAAAGTTAATAAGTATCTTCCAGTCTCATTATTTATTTCCTATTTTTTATTAATAAGATCTCCAGTATTACATTAATTTCCCTGAGGAAGCGCCGAGGTGTGCACTGGCAATATTGACTTGGGCTTTGACCGGCGGTGGTATTGTATAACCGTATTTTAAGTGTAATTTAAGTAGGATCGGAAAGATAAAATATTTTACGGTTTTAGTAAATTTTGTTACTTTTTACGGATTCTGATATCGGTGCTAGATCAGCCTATAGGTACGAAGTTCTTATTTATAAACCAGATTTAATAAGAACTTAACCTAACATCACCATAATATAAGTTTGCAATTTGCAAAAAAGGCAAACAGGCCATCTGATTGACATCAGCAACTACAGGGACGCCTCTAAAAATATCTCTAATATATCTCTTCAATTATATCATGTCATAGTCCTACTATCCGGCTAATTATTTTATACCTAAGTACAGGATAACAGGATAACCCGGGTCCAGTATTTAGGTGCATCGGATTTAGTCGATTTCTATGTTAAGTGAAAACGGGCATGAATCACGCCCTTCGGCGATCTCATAGGTTATCTCTGTAAGAAATTAACCATTAATGTTCTTCTTAAGAAGCAAGGAGTTTCGTTCGTCATTGGTCTGGACAACTTTTCCGTCGACAGATCCCCAATCCCGAATCCACGTGATCACCGACGGAATCCCGTACGCAACCGGCATTAAACTGCATCGGAACTCCTTTGCAAACACGAAATCCGAACCGTAATCCACCGTACGGGTATTCGGAATTTACATGCCCCGCAATGTTTCATTGAGCACTGCAAAGCACGATGCGTTAAACTACACACCGGTTTGTTTCGAATACAGAGCCGTTTTATGTTTGACTGAACTAACAAACGGGTTGATCTAAAAGGAAATTCCAACGGAACCCGCTAACAGCTCAATAGTTATTTAGCTATCACGCCGTTATAGTGCGATGGATGTTCCGATCCAATGAGGACGGCGTTGTACAATACAAGAGCATAGTATTCGTATAGAAAACCATTCAATGTTAAATTATGGTCTGTTATTTCGCGCCTGAAACACAGGGTATCATATTATCCTAGCTCAGGCAAAAAATATGCTTTTTTTTTATCTTTTACGTGTTAAAATGTATTACAGAATAGTTAATAAAACTTGTGCATGCAATAAGTGCATGACCTCCTTAAGAATTATACTCTGCAGTTTCTATAAAGATTTTACAACATTTACGAATACATTTTTTTATAAAAATATAAAATATATCCTAGAGTCAAAGACAAGTTATTTAGGCCTAAGAAACATCTAATGCCCTCTTCATTTAGCAAACTTATTTTGGCTTAAGATGCACCAAATATCCTGTATGTTGGTATAGTTGAAGTTACATGATGCAAGATTGTGAAATTCTCTGCCTTATGAAGTACGTGAAAGTTCCTCTATCACGATGTTTAAGAAGCGCGTTAAGGATCATTATCTCTCTCTATCTGTCTAATATTGTGTATTAATATATGTATGTATTTATTTTATATTAAATCTTCATGCACAAAATAGTACAAAGGCGGACTTAAAGCTAAAATAGCCTTATCTACCAGTCAACCAGGAGTGTATTGTATATAGGTATCTATATATGTATATATTTTGTTAGGTATATGGTACATATGTACAAATTTATCGATAGTATAGTCTATTTTTAATAATTAAATATTTATGTATTATGCACGTCTTAAACTGCTTCCAGTCATCACGTTCTCTTTGCTGTAGGCCTGCTGGAAGAAATTTTATTTTTAGATATAAGTAGTGCCTTTTCAATCACAAATCTTTCAAATCACAAAGACAGCTAGCTTTTCGAGTCCACGAAGGTAGCTAACTTTTCGATCTCTGTGGTTACAATAAAACTTATTTGAGTATTATACAGGGGGACTTTAAATTCACGATAAAAACTACTTTTACTATAAAACCAACTAGCAAATCGCAAAACAATTCCACAGAATCATAACATTGGTAATTAAATTAATGAAATGTAAAGTTAATGAGAAACGCCATCATCGTTCATCTAGCAATATTATAGTAATGTATACAATATTTTGGCCGAAATGGTTTTCAATTTAGTATGAAATATTTATAATTTTAATTTATTGCAATTTTCAATTTTTAATGAGAACGTGATATGGGTGCATGGCGACCGGGAAAAACCCGTTGCACATCTCCTTATGGCACAGGTAACGAAGTTTCTTGTATGCTGTATTATGACCTAATGTACTGTGCCATGTGTGAGGTAGATGATGTAATAAACGATTTTTATTTATTTATTTATTTAAATACTAAGCTGATTTTTTTCACGACTTCCGGTTTACTATGGACATAGTAAAAGTTGTTGCATATGGTACCCCTTGGTATCATGAATTTGATGTCACTCTGTATAGATACTTAGTTATAAAGTAATAATAGGAATATCCCCAGTATTCATTGTTATGCGGATGACAGTACGGGAGATGTTAGTTATACTGGCCGAGCGAATGTCTCTCGTTCCGAGGTGTCGGAGAGCCGAATTAGACTTGTGTCGAGTATCGAACATTCCTTTGAGCAAGTTGCTCAGTGGGGCAGACTAAACCTAGTTCAATTCAACCCCTCGAAGACACAGGTCTGCGCATTTTCAAGAGGTATATTAGAGGTCTCTTCAGAGGCATGTAACGCATTGGTGACTCCCCTGGTGTTGCTGACTTTCCATCAGATGACCCGTTTGCCTGATTATCTGCCGTATTACATAAAAAAAGTTAAACATGTGTTTTTTTTTTTTTTATAATAATTGTAAATTGTAATTTAAACTGTAAATAAATGATTCCCTTTTAAAAAAAATAGTAGAATAAATAAAAGAAATACATACAATGTAAGTTGAGTCTCATGCTGTTCTCGATCGTGGACCGGTCCAGCTTGATGTGGCTTGCTCTGCAGGTCAGCATCAGTCTGTCGTGCTCCATCCTTGGCGTCCATTTCAACACCGAAACCGTCTCGTTTCGGTCGTCGGAGTTCTGGTTTGAGAGAAATAAATCAAATGAGAAGGCTAGTCAAATTGTAATAAGTCAAACTCTTATGCTCGGTTTACATTGATCAAGTGGCTAGCGAACTTGACAAGTACAGTGTGCAAGAACAGTGTTGTAACCCGATCGGACAGTAGTACGTTCGTACAGCGTAATGTACTCGTACTGCACGCGCTACTGTTCTTGGCCAATGTAAATCGGGCTTTTAATATTGACGGTCCCCCGCGGCTGACACCCGCGCGCAGGTTGGATCTCTCAAAACATTTAACTATTTCGTAGCACCCAATTATTTTCCCGGAATTAAATGTAGCCTATGCCAATCAAGAATAATGTCGCTTTCTATTTGTATTAGTAAATAATTTTCAAAATCGGTTTAGTAGTTTCGGAGATTACCCCCAACATACAAACTCACAAACATATAAACTTTCCTCTTCAAAATATTAGTAGGTATAGAAATATAGATTTAACATTTGTAATCTGTTTGAATATTTTGGTGAAAAGAAAAAAATTAAGTAAAGCATCAACATTGACTCAATTGACACAATTGAGCCAATAACTGTTTCTTCCATGTTCACATAGTTATCCACTCGGGAAAGTCATGTGAAATTGACACATGACAACAAAATTATCGATCTTTTAATCTACCAACAAAAATATAATAAAACTTAGTGGTCAGCTAAGTGATTGTATGAGTGTACCTCCTAAGTAAAGATATACAACTAGTTAGTACAGAACACAGCTGTAATAATACATATCGATTATTATAGTTTCGGCTTAGTATTTGACGGCCTGAGTGGTTCAGTTGGTTAACATGCCGTCTGCCACGCCGAAGTCCCGGGTTCGATTCCCGATCGGTCAGAAATTGAAATGATGAATTTTAACTTCTGTAACGGGTCCAGGTGTTAAATCCATAATAAGTATGTATTTAAAACTATATCAGTAGTTTATCATTAGTTCATAACACAAACTTTGCTAGCTTTTTTTTTATACCACTAAGGTGGCAAACAAGCTTACGGCCTGCCTGCCTGGGCTAGATAGCGCTGTGTAAATTGTCCAAGCATATTTATATTTATTTAGTATTTACACACATGTATTTCCATACCTTTTGCTCTGTCGTCGCTGTTAGCTGTTTGTCATCAAGCCACCACGTGATCACTGCTGGTGGTCTTGCTCCGACAGCTCTGCAGGCCAGTTCAGCCATTTGACCGACGGATAGAGGTTGCTCTCTCTCCACTATCTCCACCAGTAGAGGCCGCACTGGATAAAAGATACAAGACTTCATTGATAAGGAATTAGGTAAAGTCTAGCGAGAGGTACCGGGGTCGAACCCCAAAACCGCCATGTTAAAATAATTATTACTTTTTTTTATTCCGCTACGGTGGCAAACGAGCTTGCGGCCTGATGGTAAGCAGTCACCGCAGCCTATGGACGTTTGCAATACCAGGGGCATCACCCACGCGTTGCCGACCCCGTAAAAACCTTTTAACCCCTTACTTTTTTTCTTAATTTTCTGTACATAACATTAGTTCAGCCCGAAGAGATGCTGATAATATCGTGATGAAACCTGTACATTCAGGCGACTGAATGTGCAATAATAATCCAAACTGGTCAGGTTCCCCTGGTAGCAGGGTCATGGAGGCCAGATGGCAATTGCTTCACTGTAATTATCTACCAAATCCTGGATCATGGCCAAGGCGGATCCTGGTCCCTCGTGCGAGAGAGCACAACCGGTACATTAACACCAAGATGATTATTTTATTTAGGTAGAGTTATTTTTTTTTGGGAGCACGGTCTCGATAAGTCAGAGGCTTGATTATTTAGTTTACTATTCTGTCAGTCTTTTTAATAATAATTTATAACATTAACCTAACCTACTTCTAGGCTTAATCGTCTATCAACCTACATTAAATACTACTTCCAAAAACTTCCTGGCTTTAGGTACGTACATAAAATTGGCATTATGTGAAACTGACACTTTAGGGAATCAGAAAACAGATCGACAGCTTTTGAATAGCAAACCAGGTGCAAAATTGCAGTTCTAATGCAGTTCGAAAATGTCTTCCGGCTGTGCAGGCCGCGCGCAGGAACATTGCATTGCAATTGATAGGAGAATAGAAAGAGAGTTTACTTAAAGTTTTATTATTAAATTGTTAACACGTTGAGCGCCAGATGCGTCTGTAGGAAATACAAACAATAACTTTTCTATTGTTTCAAATTCGGTTCCAATTTCTTGGCACTTAACCGATTAAACTTGTCTACTTTTCACGGCCTGTTTTAACGAACCATTGTTTGGCAGATCGTCCAAAATATCTGTAATTTAAAATACATTTACGCTCTTTCATATTGAAAGACTCATCCACAGTAAACATCCGTGAAAGTATTGTTAAAATGAAGAACCACAAATACCATGTTACAAATAAATTACTTTGAACTTTAAACTTTCTTTATTCCGGAACACATTCTTTGTTGTTCCTATGTCACTCCACGAAGCGTGACGCCACCTGACTTTTCACTACAATGTTAAAAACACCACCCTAGTATTATAAGCGATCAAAATTACTGTATTGTATATCTAACTTTTTATGTATAGCTAATTAAATTTCCGATGTCAATACGGAAGAGACTAAAACCGCGCCGAAACCTGTCATTTGTACAACATTTTTTCGTGGGACGGCCCACTATCGAATACAAATACAAATTATTTATTGGTAACAGTAATACAGATATAAACAGATAATTAATGATACAAGTTCGTATTACAGTTTCATAAAAGTTTTCAAGATGTCACGAATTAAATTATCTGTTACACAGATACATTACAGGTATCTTGGTCCATACCCATTCGGGGCCGAAATAGTGATAAAAAATACGCGGTGAAAGCCACAAACTGTACTGAGCCTTCATAACGCAGCATTACGCTGGCGACAAACGTTCGTTCGCTGTTATTGCAAAACTAAATCCACGTGAATCCGAGCGATTAACCTAGATCAAACGGTGCGCTTTTCTGAGTTGGCTTATCTCCGGCCCAGGTCGAAAACCTCAGCAGGATTTGTGGGTATTCTCCCGAGACGGCCCTGTATACGTTACGTTTTATAATAATCTGGGGTAGTGTTACGGATTTAGTTGTGTGCTCCCGAGAATACAGATGTTTTTGTAAGGCTTGTTGGACATTTCTTTGGGATTGTTTGCGGGTGCCTTAAGCCTATGCTGGGAAATATATATATTTTTTTAATACAGGTATTTGTAGCATGGTTATCTAGATAGTGATTGTAACCAACATTTGGCTAATGTACGATAAAATTTCATGTATTTTTTTATGTATTTAACTGCTGTAAAACTGTGAAATGAACTAATTTTAAAATAAATATTTTTATTCTGACAAGAAAATAAAATTATATCGTTTGCGATTCGGATCTCTGTGAATAAGTCCTATGATATTTACGAAACTGAAGTATCAACTTACACTTGGTAATTATGTAGCTTCCTATTAATGACAGAATTTTCAAAATCGGTTCAGTACTTACATCCGTCTCACACAGGATTCCACCTACTTGACTGGTGATCAGCATTATGCGTCCGTCAAAATGGACAAAATTGACCATCCATAGAGATGTATTTATCGCAGTGCGATTACTTAGCAAAGAGCCGTTGTCACAAGTGTCTTCCTTTTTCTGGTAACGTTACTTTACTTAGACAAGTATTGTTTGTGAATATTGGTGTTAGTTTCGAAAATCATACTTATAAACACAAACAGAAAACATTTTCACTTTATAATACTTGTACTTATTAGAGCAGATTCTGCATAACTACTGACATAAGAAAAAATCATGACGATACCCTCAAACTCATCGAAGAAAGACGCGAAATGACTCTGCAATCCCCTGATGATGTCTCTCAATTTAGGCGACTTAATCGACAGATCTCCAAGTCTCTGACTCGCGACATACGCCGCTTCAATACTACCAATATTGAGGCGGCGATCGAGCGGAACAAAGGCTCTAAAGTCTTTGCGAGAGATCTGTCGATTGAACAGAGCCAGTTGACGAGACTGAAAACGGATGACGGCAGAGTTGTTTCGACCAAGTCCGAGGTTTTGAGGGAAGTCGAGAGGTTCTATGGACAGTTATACACGACAACACGGGCACCTGTTACCAGTATGGCAAAAGACCCCAGAGCCAAGTTGACCCGACACTACACCGAAGATATCCCGGACATCAGCCTGTACGAGATTAGTATGGCTCTCAAACAGCTTAAGAACAACAAGGCGCCGGGTGATAATGGAATTACGGCTGAGCTTCTGAAAGCTGGTGGCAAACCTGTGCTTAAGTCCCTTCAGAAGCTGTTTAATTCCGTCATCCTCGAGGGCAAAACGCCGGAAGCATGGCACAGAAGCATAGTGATATTGTTCTTCAAGAAAGGTGATAAGGCTCTCTTGAAGAACTTCAGACCAATATCGCTACTGACCCATGTCTATAAGCTGTTTTCGAGAGTCATTACGAATCGTCTCGCACGCAGGTTTGATGACTTCCAGCCTCCCGAACAAGCCGGATTCCGAAAAGGTTTTAGTACCATAGACCACATACATACGCTGCGGCAGGTTGTACAGAAGACCGAAGAGTATAAGCGGCCATTATGCTTGGCGTTTGTGGACTATGAGAAAGCCTTCGATTCGATCGAAACTTGGACGGTGCTCCAGTCTCTACAGCGGTGCCAAATTGACTATCGATATATCGAAGCATTGAAGTGTTTGTACAAAAACGCCACTATGTCAGTTCGTCTCAAGGACAAGACCACAGAACCTATTCAGCTGCAGCGAGGTGTTAGACAAGGTGATGTCATATCTCCGAAGTTGTTTACCGCTGCACTGGAGGATATCTTTAGGCTTCTGGACTGGGACGGACTTGGCATCAATATTAACGGCGAGTACCTCACGCACCTCAGATTTGCTGACGATATCGTAGTCATGGCTGAAACCCTGGAAGACTTGGGCAAAATGCTCGATGACCTCTGTAGTGCCTCTCAACAAGTAGGTCTTAAAATGAACATGGACAAGACGAAAATTATGTCGAATGTCCATGTTGTGCCTACTTCAGTGACAGTTGGAGGCACTCCACTTGAAGTTGTTGACGACTATACATACCTAGGACAAATAGTCCGGCTAGGTAGGTCCAATTTCGAGAAAGAGGTCAATCGACGAATCCAACTCGGTTGGGCAGCGTTCGGGAAGCTACGCCACATATTTTCGTCCCAATTACCGCAGTGTCTCAAGACGAAGGTCTTTGACCAATGTGTGTTGCCAGTGATGACTTACGGAGCTGAAACGTGGCCACTCACTATGGACCTTATAAGAAAGCTCACTGTTACCCAAAGGGCAATGGAAAGAGCTATGCTCGGAGTTTCTTTGCGCGATCGAGTCAGAAATGAGGAGATCCGCAAGCGAACCAAGGTCACCGACATAGCTCTAAGGATTGCCAGACTGAAGTGGCAGTGGGCAGGGCACATAGCTCGAAGAACAGATGGCCGATGGGGCAGTAAAGTTCTCGAGTGGCGACCACGTACCGGTAGACGCAGCGTGGGTAGGCCTCCTACAAGGTGGACCGACGACCTGGTAAGGATCGCAGGTACCAGCTGGATGCGGAAAGCACAGGACCGGTCTTTGTGGAGATCTCTGGGGGAGGCCTATGCCCAGCAGTGGGCGTCTTCTGGCTGATGATGAATATTTGGGAGCTACGATGCCAAATGTACATGTACACAAATATACACACGATTAACTTATAACACCCCTGCTTTTGCATGGGGGTTATAAATAAATCATTAAAAGAACGCGATTGTCATTCCATTCATAATTGTCATCTTCATCTTCTGTCATAATTATGTGACATTATAGATTTGAATGAAATGACATGACTGTGACAATTTCGAACTTTTGCTCGAGTCTGACTAAAAAGTATAGCGATTTGCCAAATTCAAAGATTGATCGAAATAACAAAATAAGCATTCTGTTTTTAAATAATAAAGATGATCTTTTAGCTACTATCTTGTTGGATACAGACGGAGGTCTTCATTATTCAAAATCGGGTTGCTTACTTTTTGATTCCTATCAATCTTCTTATTTCTTAAGTCGATTTACTTTTTAGGCAGAATCTAATAATACTTTTTTCCCTTGTATAAGGTCAGACCAAAAAATTCGGCTCCTTATAGGTAAAGGAAAATAGCCAACTTCTTTCGCCTCTTGTTTCCGAACACACCTCTCAGATATGACGTCTAGCGCCGAATTCTTTTGTGTCACCTCACGCCGCTCAGTGGGCCCATTAGTTTTTATTTGTGTGTCGCATTGTCCTGCGAAGGCATACCTTGTTCGTTGCTTCGTGAGCAGGAAATTATTCTCCATTATATTTACTGACGTTCAGGGACAAACCGCTCGGAGCAAGATTACGGTCGGCACGGGATTGGAATTAGTTGACTCATTTATTGTCGTGCGGATGCGGTTATCAGGGATGTGGGAGATGTACTTACGCAATATCTGCTATGATCGATTCTATGGGTAGTGGAGAAAAATAGTATGTAGTATGGTGGGGAAAAGTAGTACGATTATTGTTATATATCATAATAAGTCGCCTTATTTTACGATTTGAATAGGTAGTCGTTTATACTTTGTTGTTTAGAGTTAATCGTCAATACTCCTTCCTCCTCTGGGGACATATACAAAACGATAGAAATAACAAATACTTAGAAATAACCTTATGCAACAAAAAGGTGGGACATGTCATTCCATCAGTCTCAAACCGACACTGACTATAATCGGACAGATATAATTTTTTTAACTTTTTAATCTGACTTTTAGCTTTCAGCTCGGTTTCTACCAATGTTGTAACCAATTTCTACCACATTAACTAAGCAATGTCTTCATTAAGTCCACATTAGTCACTTTTGGTGTTGGTTAAAATGCTTAAGAAACTTATTAACAAATTTTTAAATAAAATGTTATGTTTATTTTTTTATAAAAAACGCCGTCAATGTGTAACAATAGAGCTCAAAATAACTTTCGTCAGTAACAGCCCTACCTTCATTAATTCTACAAAATTAGACCAAAACGTTACAATGCCCCGCACGCTCCGGCTTTCCTTTTCAGGCTTTTAGTGGAGGATACATTTTTGTCATTACACTTTTGAACTGCTAATGCTCCTAATGGAAAGCATTAGTTGGTTTTATTTAATTTTCTTAGCATTCAGATTTGTATACCGATATAGTTCGGTCATGGCTGTTTCGTTATCATCATTCGACTGACGATTGATTGTAATTCGAAAATGATTGTCATACGATGGTTATGTGGCACGAGAACTGGCGTGGGAGCGTTATAAATGAACAGCATTAATCGTTTAGGATATTTGTTATTTCATTTATGACTGACTGGCTTTTTATAATTTCCGCTCAAATAGAAAAGTAAAATTTGTTTAAGAATATCTTTGAAAATTAGCATCATATGGATGTTTGAAATCTATTATTAGACAGAGCGGGTGATACAAAACCTTGACGTCTAGTGTAAGAGACTAGTGCTTGATATAGTAGGAAACAACACTATATCAAGCGCTGCCGTCCAAAGGCGTGCGTTCTCCAATAAGACTGATTATATGAGATTGCTTAATGATAAATAATTTTACAATAAATGTTTGGTGTCAATGCTGTCCGCGACCGTAGGCGAAGCCTACTTTGGGTTTCATGACTCTATATATATATATGAGATCGGAATGTAACATGTTACCCAGCTTGAATGTGCCCAGGTTCTGAACCTGGGCACATTCAAGCGTAGACAAAATAGGCTGTTTCTAATGTGCCGCATACTATTAAGCTAGAATATGCCAGCCTAGTAAAATGTAAAGAACTACCTATTCTCAAGACCGATGCTTTTGAAAACGTATAGTTAAGACCAATTATCGTGAAAACGTTTCCTGGAAATCTGTGCTATTTGAATAGGTATATCTAATATTAGATAAGTTTACTTATGTACTGGTATAAAATTAATTCAGAACTAAAACTAGAGAAGCGTTCGTCATCATCTCTTTATTCTTTACTTCGCTCGGTATTCGGTTGGTTCTCGCATCCAACCCGGCGACGTCAATCCATCGCTTCTTGGGTCGTCCGCGAAGCCTCTGTCCTAATACCGGCAGTCTTAGGCACCTATTATCCAGGTATTTCCTGGGACTTACGCAGCACGTCACCAAAGCAGCATGGGCGATCTTATCCGCGATGTGCCTCATGTCAAGGATGCCACGAATGTACTCGTTATAGGCACAGCCAAGTCGTGTAACGCCCCACATCCACTGCAGTATTTTCTTTTTGTTGGCGTGGAATTCGCGGATGTGGTTCGTCGGTGCCGACCATGTCTCGCAGCTATAGAGCCATGCAGGTCTAATTATTATTCTCTTGTGTATAAGCCCCTTAAGTTTGAGAGGGATTTTATACTCACAGGTTACTGGTTACAGGCAGGTTAAAGTGCAGAACCACAGGTGTGTTGTCACTATTAGAACTAAGGATTCATGCAATAGGTTGCAGGCAATAAAAATACAAAACCGCAAATGCGTTGTCACTGTGAGGACTAAGATCAAATGCCTCAAGCCTGTAATTGCGCTGCCTTATCCTTCAAACGGGAACAACAACGCAATCATTGTTGCGTGGCGGCAGAAATATACTCACCCAGGTAGACTCCTCAGGCTAGACAGAATGCTACCAACTGATAAACCATATACGGCTCAAGGGCACGACCCCAACGCTACGCCACTCCGGACGCTCGCTTTTACGCCTTAAGCGACCTGAATCGCCTGACCACAGCACCTAATTCGCCGTGACAATTACACGCCCCAAGCAAGTGTGACCGGCGCCTAATACACGGGCATTTGTCTAACTAACCGCGTCTAACATTATGAACGGTGACAAGGCACTACGTCATCCCGTACGTGCCCGCTGTGAGATATGAGTTGGCGGGAAAGTAGGCTGTGACGTCATCTCTCTGATAATGTAATAAAGTTGGCATGTTTACAGTGGCAGCTAGCACTGGAGTGTATTAGGTGTTTTTCCGATGCGAGGTTTTCGTTGAGGGGCTCTTTTATATTTTTCTGGTGTCATGGCGTAATTTTATCGCGAATGATTTGATTTTACCTATGTCACTACGATGATAATCCTAGCAGCCAATCATGGATAATGCCAGGGTCCGCTTTCTTTCTTTCATAAAGTCGTTTCGCCAGAGCCCCATCCATCGACCCATAGAGGACCCCGAATAATTGAGGGCTTAAGCACATTAGAGGATGATGTACAACCCCCCCCCCCCCCCCCCCTCCCTCTCTCAACTATCTACCTAGTTCTATTTTTCTCCGATCATCTATTTACTCGTGTGGATCGACAACAAAAGAGAACTCCGAGAACAGTTAGTGCTACCCAAACATTCAGAACGAATGCTGGGTGTGTAAGCATAGAGTTCTGAATACTTGAGTTTACACATAAAAGTAACAATATATTCATATGTTTTGGGGGTTTGTTTGGATTCGTTTTATGTAATTAAATATATTTTAAACACAAATCTAAAAAAAATATTTCGGCAACTTAAACATATCACAATATCCACTATCTGGAAACTCATTTTAAGCAAAATTTTGCTTGTATTAATTATAATTGGATGGTTATGACATAAACAGTACGGGTTTATAACTGAAGTATACTTAACCCATTTCAGCAACATAGTATTATCTAAATTATGCTCAATAATTCATAGCGTGTTAACCCATATTAAGGGGCAAAGGTGGAATGTGCATGTATGATGTGACATTACGCCCTTTGCTCCCAGGGATGATCTTAATTATTAATTTAATCTGACTACTATTACGAATAACCATATATACACAGACTCTGTGCAGGAGCAGTAACAAAGTAAATTCCAGGAGTATCAGAAACTATAAAATATTTCTTGCTTGAGAAATATTAATTTTAAGTTACAGATTTAAGTTCATGTTTTAACCCCCAAAGAAAAAACGGGGGTTTTATAAGTTGGACGTTTGAATCTGTGGCTATGTGGCGGTGTGTCTGTCTGTGGCATTGTAGCTCCCGTATGGATGGACCGATTTGGATGCGGTTTCCTCTATTTGAAAGCCAGTTAAATCGAATTACGTCGTAGCTTTGTTTAATTAAAATCGATTAAGTAGTTTGGCCGTGTGGTGTCCGGCAGAGACGAATAGCACCAACCCCTTACGCTCATGGGTGTCGTACTAGGCGTCTAATGTTTTCGAGGCAAAAGATCAAAAGTCTCCGTAGTCTGAAAAATAGGCAGCAGCATTTTCCATTGTTATATTTAAACACTGCGATCTCCAAGCCGCCTGCCAAGCGTGGAGATTATGGCAATAACTTCCCCTATCGTGGGAGAGGCCCTAAGTCCTGCAGTGGATTGTTACGGGCTGTGATGATGAAGTAGTTTAAGAAATAGTGACCCCTTAACGCTAAGGTGGTTATTAGTTGTGCCGACGAGTTGTGGGACGACCTGAGTTGTTCAATGGTCAACATGTCTGCCACGCTAGAGGTCCCGGGTTTGATTCCCGGCTGGGCAGAAATCGAAATGATGAATTTTAATTCCTGTTACGGGTCTGGGTATTCTATGTATAATAAGTATATATTTTAAAGGGTTTAAGTAGCATATCAGTTATCTAGCACCCATAGTACAAGCGTTGCTTAGTTTGGGGCTAAGTGGCGCTGTGTCCACGAATTTTTTATTTTAATTTATTTTGTTTACGAACGGCTTATCATGCCACAGACAGATACATACCTCTACAAATACACACGTCAAACGTTTACACCCCTCATTTTGTCGAGGTTTAAAAATACGATATGTCATACTCATTTACAGGCCGTTGAATATAGAACGGGACGTCAGGAAGTCCAAAAATACTTACAGTAAAGCTGTAACTGCACATTGACCCTCAGCGGTTGCACTAGGAGGGTGTTGTCGGCTGTGCATGTATATATTGCATCCAGATACTCTCTCGTGAGCTTCGGTATCGTCAAGTCCAGGGAGGTGATCGTCGACCCGTCTTCTAATGGGGCCAAGCGGGCCACGACTTTGTCGTCTCGCCACCACCGGACTCTCGGCATAGGTTTTCCTATCAAAAATAAAATATTGCTATTGTACATGTTACATTTCATGAATGACAAGAAGTGGATGATGAATAGAAGCGTAACACATGCTGAGATCCCTACCTAGTGGGATAATGGTAGGGGGATTATGGCTACATCCCGCCATCGGTAACCGTGATACGAAGCAACGCTTCATCCTTATGCCATGGATCTACCAGCATGCCGCACGAGCCGCTTTGGTTCCACCTTTATAATACGGGTAATGAATGGGACATGTTGCCTGCGAGTGTGTTCCCTGATGTAATCTGGACGCCTACAAGGCTAGAGTGAATAGGCTATTCCTAGACAGGCGTGCTCCATCTTCGGCTGCATCACCACTTATCACCAGGTGAAATGGCGATCAAATGCCTGGCTTGTCTAATTAACAAAAACACATGATTGATTTCTTTCTTAAATGCTATACCGTCACGTCCTTTTCCTGTAGGGCTAGGCAGATAACACATTGTTCCACTTGCTATGGTTCTGGCAAACCTCTCTTACTTTGTCCATATTCATCAATCTTCTTCATACATGTTTGTTGATTTCATATCTAGTATACAATTTTATCATTATTGGATTCAAGCGACCTCAGGCGGAGTTTAGAAAGTAGGCGCTTAGGTCTTTCTTAGCGAGTGTTACATAACCAGCCGGCTGGCTGCGCTGGTACTCTTGAGAGGTCTCCGCTTTCCTCCACCGTTAGCCCGGAGGGTGCCCTTTACCCGTTGCGGTAGGCGAAAAAACAAAAAAAAACAGGAACAAATTTACAAATAACTAATTTTTTATTGCCACGTACACGTAGGTACTCATATGTACAGTTAGCTACAATGTGAACGGACCCCTCTACCATACATTTAATGTGCGTCTAGGTACGTACGTGTACGTGTACAGGACAACTTCACACATTCCAAAATAAAAATAAACGACACGGAAATAAATAAAACCATCATCTGTACCACATAAATATGATGTGTCTACCAGTTTTACCTCCACTTACAACACAAGTGAGTTTGAGACTTGTGTCTTCAATGTAGGGGCCGGCGACGCCAACGACCTCCTTCTCCGACTGGTCGAAGATCTTTGGCTTCTCCGGCAGCTCTGAAAGAGACAGAAAACAGATTGTTAATACCACATATTATTAAAACAGTTTTAACATATATAAAACAGTTTCAAAAAGCTCGTCATCATTTACAATTACCACATCGTTCGATATCGCAGGGAATTCATTATCATACTTAACTAATTAAGGGTACCTATATCTTCAAGACACTATCTTTAAATGAGGTGGTCAAATATGTACAGTCGGCACACCCTACCATGCTGTTTACTCTTCAGATGACTGTATATAGAAGCCGAATATCATTTTTGGATGCCAATAGCAGACCCCGACGGATTTTTCGAGCGATTGTAAAATTTAGCGATTTTAACTAGATAAGATCTTTAACTTGTCGCACTACGCCTGGTCAACGACCTGGGTGTGATGGTGATCATCATGGAGTTAATGTACCGGTTGTGCTCTCGCGCACCAAGGTGTCCCGGGGTCCGCTTTGACCATGATCTAGTATTTGGCAGATCAGATAATTACAGTGGAGCGACTGCCATCTCACCTCCGTGACCTCAGGAACCTGACCAGATTTGATAATGGTTACACATTCAGTTGCCTAAATATGCAGGTTTCATCACGATATTTTCTCTCACCGTAAGAGCATCGGTTAGCATTCAACTAATGTACATAACTTAGAAAATAATCATTGGTACATGGCCGCAGTGGGATTCGAACCCGGTACCTCTTCCGAGGTCGAATATCTTAATCACTCGGCCACCAATGCTCTGTAGTGTAGACTGGTGTAGGCGGTTGTAAATAGGATTGTGTTGGATGAGAACAGCTGTAATCCCTGGTGAGGAAATTAAACGATGAAAAGCTGTAAAGGTCTTAATAAACACTCTTACAGTGTAAAAGGTTAAATAAATAAGAGTGCTTCGAGTACTTTATCTGGCTACATGGTATTTATAGAACTTTTAACGAATAGGGCATAGTCAGAGCCCTAGGGCAGAGGCTCCGCCCACCGATAAAGTGTGTTTTTTCATTGAAATATCAAATGTGAGAGCCAAAATTAAAATAAAATTGAACTATAATCCTTATAATCGAATTAAATGTGTGGATTTTGATTTTGAACAGAAATATATGGTAAATGTATGTATTTTTCTCAGAATTGAAACGTTATTTTTTATGTCTAAGATTGTTTGACTCGCAGAAACTCAACCTAGCATTAACATGTAATGGACGAGCAATATCTGTGCTCATTTCCACTTTCCTGTCTCCTCTATGTACAGTGCGCCCTAGCAATGTCTTAAATTTATTGTACACAAGAAAATTAAAGATATAGTACAAATTAGATATTAGACAACAGGCACTACTTATCTCTAAAAAGAAATCTCTTCCAGTAGGCCTACAAAAAGAGAGATATGTTCTTGAATTATTAAAAGTGTAACTAACACGACTTTCTTGTATATATATATAGATATGTATAGTGCGAGTACGGTGACAGTTATACAAGATTTTAACTTGTAATGTTTGTAACAAAGGTATATGTTAATTCGGGGCAAATCTTGCAAGCCTAGTTTGACCCACTTCTTGGTTCAATTGAGCTGAAATTTTGTATACCTATGTAACTTGGATGACAATGCATTAAATAATATGGTACCATGGAGCTGATCTGATGATGGAGTCGGAAAGTGGTCAATGGTCATGGGAACTAATGGATGCAACAAAATAACACATCGTGTTTGGGCTCTTTGAATACGCCTAGGTGATGTTCAAGGTCTGATGTTGATGACGGAAGTTGGCCTTTGGAACTACTGGACCCAGCAAGATACCCCCATCGTATTTGGGCTCTTTGGAATGGACTTGATAAGTACTATACCACGCGATAAAATCTTATTATAAAAAAAATCATTAGATAACTTATTCTTGTAATAACCGGAAAGCAGGTAACCTAACAGTCCTTACACCGTTTGTAGCAAGAATTTACGATAGCTACACTAATGAAGTCGCTGTAGAAGCTTGTACTCCTTTCGAGCGCGGGCCAGGCAGCGAGTCAATTAAGGCTTAAAACATACGTTTGCAAGAGCTTAGCTAGCTGAATTCGTGAGCATTCGGACCACAGATGAAAGATATAATTTATCTACGCTTCGAACCAAATGGGCTTTGTGGTGAGAGCCCTGGCATTTGGAGAGTGATTACAGAAGCCAGGCTGCAATTTGACGCTCACGTATTAGCGGTGGTAGTCACGTTGTCAAACAGCAACGAGATTACCGTGTATTGACTGATTGGGAGCGGAACAAAAATTTTCCACGGTGATTTAATACTGTTTATTTGCTAATATTGTGGGATTGTCGGAGGCTGAGTGGTTAAGGTATACAACTCGGAAGCAAGGAGGTGGGTTAGAAATTAGTTTCGAATCCCACTGCGGCCAATTACTCTTTTCTGAGTTATGTACATAAGTTGAATTCTAACCGATGATCTTACGGTGAGGGAAAACATCGTGATGAAACCGGCAAACCGGCTGAAAATGTAACCATGATCCAATCAGGTTCCCTTGGTGTCACGGAGGTCAGATTGCAGTCGTTCCTCTGTAATTATCTGATCTGACAAATCCTGGATCATGGTCAAGGCGAACACCGGGCCCTCGTACACGAAAGCACAACCGGGACATTATCGCCAAGATGATTTTTTAAATTTACTTATACTGTGATTACGTGGTTTTATCTGGGGGCAAGTCACTTTGGCAAACTGCAACAAGATCGCTGATTGTACTGACCATCCTATGACTGACCTGAGTTGAGGGAGGATACTAGAGCCATCGTTGTGGTTTTAGTGGCAAAGTAAAGTATTTGCCTCCTATAGAAACATTAAAAGGATGAAAAGTTAAAGCTGCATTTGTATCTATAAGTACTTCTAATAGATAAAGCTACAAAGAATTTGATTTGTGTTTGTGTACCGCTCTAGCTAGTTTAAGAATATCTGACTTTTTAATCGAAATGGAATGTAGGACGCATAGCTGCCAGTAAAATGTGGTGTATTCTATTTTTAACATGAAAATGTCCAGCAATGGCGGCGGACACAATGCATTATAAGCGTTTCGTATAAAAACCAGATTTATTTATTTATTCGAATGGCATTTTAAGTCGTATAACAATATGATTATAAAATAAATACATCGCTTAGTAATTTTCTCGCTCAAAACCACTTCGTCATCAAGTAATATAGGGCAATCAGAATTTTAATTAGGTATAGCAATGTTTGTGAAATTGTAAAGGCTTCTCTATAGAACATTTATGTTGGGACACATCGTATTAAATTGTTAATTAAACCATCGGCTCAAAATTTTGCAAATGGCGTCACAGCGAATGGATTTGTAAAGTCTGGTGGTACCTAATTTATATAATTAAAGTCTGAATATAATACAATTATAATACATGATATAGTTATGTGTGCTTTCACCAATATTTCACCACTCCCGAACGTGTACCGATTTCGGTGCGTTTCTTTTTTATTTATTACTTAGGTACTAGCTTGTACTATTCTAGGATATAAGCTACATTACTGACAAATTTCATCAAAATCCGTTTAGTAGTTTTTGCGTGAAGGAGTAACAGACGTCCATCCGTCAATTCATCCATCCTTACAAACTTTCCCATAATCATCATTATCATCATCATTATTTTGGCGTCTGTCATAACATCTACGATTTACGGATTTAGGTTGCAGGTAACACAACTGCAGAACTGCAGATGCGTTATCACAGTGAGAACTAATGTGAAATGTCTTATGCCTGTAATTGCGCTGGCTTCAAATCAAACCGGAATACAACAATGCAAGCGGCAGAACTAGGTAAGGTTGTGCTCACTCAGGCGGACTCCCCAGGCTTGACAGAGTCTATCATCACAGCCCGTAACAGTCCACTGCAGGACTTAGGGCCTCTCCCACAAAAGGGGAGGTTATTGCCATAATCTCCACGCTTGGCATGCGGGTTGGAGATCGCAGTGTTTAAATATAACAATGGAAAATGCTGCTGCCCATTTTCCAGACTACGGAGACTCTTGATCTTTTGCCTCGAAAACATTAGTCGCCTTGTACAACACCCATGAGCGTAAGGGGTTGGTGCTATTCTACTCTGCCGGACACCACCTGATAATATGACTCTCCACGCATGTGACTCTGCACGACGGGATTAAGCTAAGTTGAACATAATTGTCTGTCCCTACCTAATATCTCGATAGGCTTAACGGTACATTGAACACCTAATATTAAGGTTTTACTCAAAGAAACGTCCGCACGTACAGCTTCGGCTGCGGCCTGTAATTGTGTTACCCTACATTAAACTTCCCCCGATCGTATATTACTAAAATAAAGGGCTTCCCAGACATTCTATACGCAAATTACTCTGGGTTCGAAGTACTTAATCTTATCGTCGTTACCTATTACTATGATTTTTTGTGAGCCGCATTTCATTATTTTTTGGAAAGTTTATGATTGTTGTCGGTTCTAAGTGGAGTCGGTGACTATAAAAACTGGTTGTTAGCATTGACATGTTTTGCTTTCATATATTTAGATATAATATATATGGAATGGGCTAGGAAAATTGGACCAAGGAAAAACTCGTATTAAAAATAAAAGTATGTATACAGTATTGACGCATACTATATTTTAAAGATCTCTTGAAATCCATTATTATTTTTATTTGAGACAACAAAAATTCATTCTACAGTTTTCGAGATATTCAACATCAAAGTAGGTACTGCTGGGCCATAAAAGTTAAAGATGTGGATGAAGATGTGCAGAGATGAGACCATTACAAAGCGCTGCTACACATATCTGAGGCTTTGCATGCACGCAAAAACACGCAAAAAAACCGGCCTACAATAAAGATTTCGAGATATTCAACGTCAAGATATCGGTTGTTCACATACGTAAAAATCTTGAGTCGAATTCTTTTGTATGTTGGCCTCATGAACATATAGCATCGGCTTGCATAGATCTCTGGCCTGTGCACATATTGGTCCAAGCTACTATGCATTGTTCCCAATCTTTAACTTGCAATGTCTTAATACTAATTGACACATTGCAACTTCTTTGAAGTAAGTAAGATTCGTCAAATTCGGTCCAACTTGAATTTTCACCTTAAAAAGTTGTTAGTTATATTATGTTATTTGCTAGAAAGTTGCAAAGCTTGTGTCAGGAGGACCACTATTTATGAATGACAGACCTACTTAATTTTATCAAAGTGCAGCGGACAAGATTTGCACTAGGTAAAGAAAGTAACGCAAATTCGGCGTACGAGTTCGCCTGAGCGCCCTGACAGACTGCCCATGTCAGAGCGCCACAAACTCTGAACCGATGACGGCGTCGCTGTTGTTTGAATTGACATGACATTTCAAAGTAGCGACACTTAGTTCCACTTTCGGCCACCGCATCAGATAAGTTTGTGGCACTCTACTTTTATGCAAGCCCCTACACGAAAGAGTTATTACCCCAATAAAGTTGCAGCTGGACGATGGCCAAAACGCAACGTGTGGCCATTTGGTCGGCAAACTACCTAATACAGGCTCCGCTGCACCGAGCCGCGTCTTGCAGCCGTTATTAAAAATGGAGGCATTTTTGTGAGAGCATCCACGTGGAAAGCAAATTGTAGGTGGTTGAGAGTAGTATTGGACTATGAGGGCGCTGTGGGTTATCTTACGTCGTTGAGTACAAGAAAAATTGCACTTTGTAGTGATAGGAGACGTTTAGGAGACCCACAAAACGTTGGTATGTCAAACACACTGTACAAAAACAATTTTAAGTGACACAAACTTCGACTTTTTAGACACATTGAAGTCACTTTTCTCTTTTGTGACGAGAATGTGACTGAAAAGCGAAACTGTCAAGAGGATGTTAGGTACCCTAGTGTTTTGACGACCTGAGTGGTTCAGTGGTCAACGTCTGCCACGCAAGAGGTCCCGGGTTCGATTTCCGGCCGGGCAGTAATTGAAATGATGAATTTTAATTTCTGCTACGGGTCTAGGTGTTCTATGTATAATAAGTATGTATTTAAAAGTATTTAAGTAGTATATCAGTTATCTAGCACCCATAGTACAAGCTTTGCTTAGTTTGGGGCTAGATGGCGCTGTGTAAATTTGTACACGAATATTTATTTATTTATTTACTACGTCATATTTTTTGTTTTCCTTTAAATTGTTTATTTCTGTTATGTTGAAAGTAGTTCGTCGTTAAAATATATAATCAATAGCTTAGATAATCTGCTATTATTGAAGACGGTTTTGGCATACCTAATATCTACGTTTGGCAGGCTGGTTTCCGCGCCGTTGAAATTACACAATAGAAATAAGCGAAGATCTTAGTTGGACTATCCTTAGGCATTAGCCGCCGTTATTAATAGAAGGAATTTATGTTCTTTATAAAGCTATTCAGATTCAGAGTCTATATATAGTATAAAACAAAGTCGCTTCCGCCGTCTGTCTCTGTATATCTATTTACGCTTAGATCTCTTAAGCTTCGCAACGGATTTTAATGAAGCTTTCGACAGTACATATAGTGATTCAAGAGGTTTATAAGCATGAAAAGATATAGGTAGGTGGTAGGGCATAGCGGGGTATCCCGTTCGAATTGGAGCCGCCCGACTGTGGAAGCACCTCCACTTTACAGAATACCGCAGCTAAACAATACTCTTTTAAATAGTGTTGTGTTTCTGCCGGTGAGTAAGGTTTCCAGTGCTCCATGCGGTGGGGATTTAGGGAACCGTGGCTTTGGCAGTGGAGGGGAATTTGTCTTTTTGCTGCCAGAGCAACGTGTTATAGAGGTGGGCAACGCATTGGCGATTCTCTTGGTGTTGCTAATGTCTATAGGCAGTGGTGACCACTTTCCAGCAGGTGGCCAGCTTGCCTGTTTGCCTACTGTATAATATAAAAACAATGTATATATCTAGATAATGGTAGGTAGGGGTTAAATAGGTGTACGCGAACGAAGTCACGCCGGGTCCACTAGTTACCTATATATCTCAGGATTTCTGTATTATAATATAGGTATGCATGCGCTTCCTGCCGTCTGTCCCTATCTATCTACGTACGTTTATTTTTTTTTTATGTTATACGGCAGACAAACAGGCAAGCGGGCCACCTAATGGAAAGTGGTCACCGCCGCCTATGGACATCAGCAACACCAGGGGAGTCACTGATGCGTTGCCCTTATATCTTTTGTTGTTGTTATATCTTTTAAACTACACAACGGATTTCAATGCGGTTTTCAACAATAGATACCACTATAATATATTTTCTTCTTGTTGAATCACTATTCAAGAAGAAGGTTTATAAGTAAGAAAGTAAGGGCGGATAGGGGTAAAGAAGGTGTATGGAAGGTGTAGGGTAGGGTTAGGGGTAGGGTAGGGGTAGGACGCCAACCGAACGAAATCGCGGCGTGTCCACTACTTTAAATATATATGCCGCCTGTTCTAAATAAATAGGGAGAGACGGCAGAAAGCGACTTTGTTTCATACTATACAGGTGTACAAAGACCGCTAGCATTAATTGAAACCTCATATTCTATCCATGAAACTCAACAACTATCCCCAAGAAACATACCCGCGGAAATTCATAGTTTAGGCAAAAATCGACTCTTTTTAAAAAAAAGTTGTATTTTTGTACAAAAAAATATCAAGTATCGATAAATACATCGTTCACAATTAATTTAGATACTCAAAGTACAAATTTAAGTTGAAATAAATGCAATTAAAATAAAAGCGCGGAATGTAAAGCGTGCAGGCCGGCCGGCCGCACGACGTCAGTGGCCACTGATTAACATTGCGCGTCGCAATTAATTATTTATTTTAGGCAGTGAAATTATGAAGTCATTTCCGCGGGTATGTTTCTTGGGGAAAATTGTTCAGTTTCATGGGTAGAACATGGGGTTTCAATTAAAGCTACCGGTCTTTTTACACTCTGTATAATCCGTTCAAATAACATTTCCTCTGTATACGAAATACTGTAGGTACTATTTTGTTTTTTTGTTTTTGCCTTCGGATAAAAACTCTAACATCTAGGGCGTAAGCTGGCATAGCAACAGTACTGCTCCTACCTCGGCCAAGAATTCTCTCAGAATCAAATTGGACGCAGTGCGAAAACGCTCTAAGAATCAACAAGTCACTGCTGTCCATTAAAAGTACAGCAACACAGAGTATTTACCTTAGCTACGGGACTAAAATGAACCTTTTGTATTGGACCAACATCTCTGGAGAATAAATAAAGCCAGTACAAAGAGTAGGAACCGCGCCTAAACGCAGGGAGCAAACAGCGCTGTTTGCCCTGTCTATTAACTAAGTTAAAATTTATGATGGCAAATACAACAGTCACATCGTTGTACAAACTTACTGTAACGACTTGCCTACTCGTTTTGACAGGTTTATAGGTTGAGCGTTTAGTGGTTCTGCGAATGTTTGCCTCTGTGTTATCTGGAAATGATTGTGCTAGTATGTCGTTTTCATTAGAAATAACGTAACTAAAGCATTTTTTGTGCATTACGCTGATATCCAAACATATAATAAAACAGTAAAAAATATTTCTGTACATTGAATATATTTACAAAAAATAATTAGGGCGATGAAGAAATTTAAAAATTTAAATAGTAGTTTGGGGTCTTCCTTAAAATCTAAGCTTTGTTTCATCTGATTCGGTTATGTAGAACCAGAGATACAGCTTGACCTCTCCGTAGTACTAGCTTTCATATATTAGGGAGGTCATTTAAAATGGTCCCTCGGGAAAAAGATGAACTGCCCTAAATCTATTTTCACGAGAACGAAGTCGCGAGCAAAAGCTAGTATACAAATAAGATACCGTTAACCAGTCTCAGACTAACTAGCGGAAGATATTGCTCAACCTCGCTTTGCCAAAGGTATTAGGAGACACGCTTAACGAGTGGCTGGTAGGGCCGAAGTTCGGCTAACCACAAAGTACGAGACGGTCACCAATCTTGTTCCCGGACTCTGCGCAGCTTAAAGTTGGTTATCGGTTTTGCAATTACTCGGCCAAGGCGAAGGCCGACAGTTTTAGTTATCATCACAGCTCAATACAGTCCACTGCAGGACTAAGGGCCTCTCTCACGAAAGGGGTGGTTATTGCCTTGATCTCCACGCTTGGCAGGCGGGTTGGAGATCGCTGTGTTATAAATATAGGTATCAATGGAAAACGCTGCTGCCCATTTTCCAGCCTACGGAGATTCTTAGATCTTTTGCCTCGAATACATTAGTCGCCTTGTACGACACCCACAAGTGTAAGAGGTTGGTTCTATTCTACTCTGTCGGACATCACAAGGCAAATTTTACCACGGCCAAGGAGCTAGTTTTGATCGGGCAAATAAAACTAAAACGCATTTCTGAATTAAAAGATGTGAGTGCAAGGGGTTTGTGCAATATTTTTCTCTACTGGAAATAGCCAAAAACAATTTCAATTTATGGATTAAATTGTAAGTATATCGCAGTATTGGCAGTGTGCCAATAAACCACGGCTATTTGGCTAGCTCTCCTAAATGGACATCAATTCTAAACATCATTACGTAAGTTTTCGTTTACTCGTGTCAAATATTGTTCCGCAATGTGTTCAAATTTGTAAACTTTGTAAACTAGGTACTGCTTTTAAAATGACTGGATAGTAGTGTTCATTGGCTCAGGTTTATTTATGAATTATTAATTTATAATGTGGCATTGATATTAATATCAATTAACCACAGTTAAATTTAATATGAAATGGACTGGAAACATATAGAATAAACTAACCTATTTCATCGTTGACACTATAAGAAGAAGAATATGAAATTAAATTAATTACTTGTGATTTCATTTGTAATTTCGAGTGAATACAATAAAAAAATTAACACAAAATACCACAAAATTCATTACAAATCGACGTATATTAAATGTAATATAATCGCAATTGGTAAAATTACTATTATTATGCAAAATTAGACTATAATATTAATAGAAATAATTTCATGGAAGTAATTTATCGACAATTATTTAAAGTTCAGTATAAGAGTTTCATTATTTCATACAAATGTAAGTACATGATACTCTGATATAATAAAATCGTTTTAGGGCAGTTTTTCTTTTTCCCGAATGACCATTTTAAATGACCTGTTGAATCTGATCTGAGTATGACGGCTTGTACTATTGAGAGGTCAAGCTGTATCTCTGGGTTTACCCAACCAAATTAAATGAAATATGGCCCAGACTTTAAGTTGGAACCCTAAATACCAAACTGTAAAAGCTACATCATAATTCTATATTTCTTGTAATTTAATTGGTCTATTATAGTTCAAGGAATCCCGCTAATAAACTCGTGATACTACCAATACTCTAAAACAAGATTCAACATCGTAGCAAACTTTAGAAGTTCCAGCACAATGCTAAGACAGACATCAGCCATTCACAGCGCTGGATCGCAGACCCTGAATCTCAATACTACGAATTTGCAACTAACTGTAAACAACGTCACTTTATCATAGTTCCTGACCTTATTCCGAACCCGTCGAACGACAAGCGTAACTACCGGCAATTTTCTAGAAATATGCACATAACTGTATTGCACCACAATAAATACAAATTGCTAGCTGCATATTTGAGGGGCATTCAGTCTGGCGCCGTACAAGTTTGCATTCAGGCTCCAGTTCGGAATAGTCAGCTATAAATTTCAAATGAAACGGTCTCGGACTGGATGGAATATAGCCATGACAGTTGCTCCGAGTCTGAGATGGATTTCTGTATTTCTTAGCGGACTATTGGTTAGATGATTATTTATAGGGCATTTATATACAAATGTGAATTGGGTATGTTCGGTTCGGATCCGAGTAAAATAAGAATGAGTGTATGTGAGAATTTTAAAAAGACTGTGTGCTTTTTAACCAGAGAGATAAAAGCTATTTTTGTATTTGTCTGTAATAGACTGGGATTTTTTCGGTGGAGTCCAGTGATGAAATAACACACAACAGAAAATGTTTATCTCTTAGCTATACCTTTAGCATTAGCTGTAGATCTAATAACGTAGAGACATGTTATGCATATTTTATTCCTTTGGTATTTCCACATTAAAGATACCGCATTCAGCTTGTTTCTGCTATTTGGCAATGAAGTAATATAATCTCTACATGGATTATTAAAATAAACACTAATAATTGAAATTTTATTGTTTTATTTTAATAATCCCACTGATTCGTTTTGTACGCCGAAAGGCAGGTCGTAGCGGAACCTTTATATTGTAATGTACTCCAACAATATTTACCTGTGTACCACATATAAATACATTCATTCATAATACTTACTGACAGATTCACTGTCCACAGACCACATCACAATGCCGTCACAACTGTCAAGTGGTCTGTGGGCAGGACAGTGAACGACTTAAATAACATTAACAATTAAAAGTCGTCCACACCGCTCTGCCGCCCGAAATGGTGCCCAAAAAGCTAACTACGTTGCCTCGTGGATAGCGATGCTAATCCATTTCCAGAGGAAGGAGCTAGAGCTCTTTGATCACCAGTGGTGTTAGTGTTGTGGTATTTGGATAACATTTGAAAGTCCGCGATACGCGAAGGTTCAAAAGAACGTTTCTCGCTTGTACGATTCGGAAGTGTAATGACCTTGGACTACGACATGGGATCGTTCAAGAGGTATATTAGAGGTCTTTTGAGACGGGCAAGGCATCGTAAGCGCCCCTGGTGTTGCTAATATTCATAGGCGGCGGTGACCACTTCCCATCAGGTTACCCATTTGTCTGTTTCTCTGCCGTATAACATAAAAAATATATAGGTAGTTAACTTACCAATAACGTCGAGTACGATCTTGTGGTTCCTAGTCGGAACGGACTTGAAGTCCACCCGGCACCGGTACAGGGCCCGGTCCGTGGGCACCACGTGGCTGATCCGGAGCCCTGTTGGCGCCGCATCAGGTAGCCACTTCGCCCGCCCTGAGAGCACGTCGTCGGACCAGTGGGCCGATGGGTTCTGCACGCGACTGTCGAAGCTGTTGGCAAGGGAATATGGGTCAAAATACAGTGCAAATATTTTAGAGTAGATATATCGATGTAGGTTCCAGGTTGCAGAACTGGAGTAACATGGACAGAGCACATAGCTCGCAGAACCGATCACCGATGGGTGAGGTTCTCGAGTGGCGATCATGTACAGGGAAATCAAAGCGAGGCACCCTTCACGATAACTAAGTAGCTTCTTTGTTTAATTGAAGTCGGTTGAGCAGTTTATGAAGTAGGTATTATAGTATTATGTACAATTTGTCGGGAATTTTCCGACATTAGTCGGCTATGTTTTGTACAAGTGATCATCTTGGCGATAATTACTCAGTTGTGCTCTTGCGCGCGAGAGTCCGGGGTCCACCTTGACCATAGTCCTGGATTTGGTAGATCAGGTAATTACATTGGAGCAACTGCTTCCGTGACCCTGGTCGGATCATGGTTATACATTCAGTCGCCGTAGGTTTCATCACTATGTTTACCCTTACTGTAAAAGCGTCGGTTAGTGTTCAACTAACCTCAGAAAAGAGTCATTGATACATAACGGCACTGGGCTACGAACACGGCACCTCTGTGTACGAGTCGAACCCCTTATAACCCGGGTCACGAAAGAAGAGACTTGTCAAATGGCAGTGGAGGGGATTTCACGCAGGTAATCCTACACAGCGTAACTCGAACCACGTGACCCGCCAAGTCTCTTCTTATTTGACACTAGTTAGGTTACCTATTGGCCTAATCACCACCGACGCTCTCAATGAGCAGTTTTCCAGTAGGTATTGTCAGTTGATTTTAAAAAGCATCAATAGATGGCGCTCCTACAATTTTGGTAATCTTTTTTTAATCTGTATGATGGTAGCAGTGATTTCATGCAGCCAACTACTACTAAACTTAACTGTAATACATAACTGTTAAAGGTTGAACGAAATGTACAAAGAAATATTTATATAAGTTGGCACTTTGTTCCATTATTATTACAACCTCTAAAATGGTTGAAAACAATTGACAAATACAACATTATTCAATACAACGTACCCAGGGTACCGATTCTGGTGTGCAATGCAGTTGTTATTGTGTTGCAATGTAACTGTGATGTTACTATAACTACGTCGAGGTATCGAGTCAGTCCCAGCATCATCCCAGTTAAATTGCAGTTAAATTATTGTTCGACCTTTGACACGTTTTCGTGTTGTGGAATAGATCGAACTCATGAAAGTTGTAACTCAACATCTGTCATTTGAATAACAATCACATGAAAGTTGCAACTCAACATCTGTCATTTGAATAACAATCACACGTTTGACATGCGATGCAATTGTAATGTTACTGCAACAGAGACGATTTCCGTACCAGAATCGAAGCCCAGTGTTTATATCCTGTTTTTATTATCAATTACCAAAATTGTCGGAGCGCCATCTAGTGAGTAGTTAGGAATGCTTTAGATACCTATTGGAAAACTGCTCATTGTAGCAAAAAAGTGTACGACCCGCTAAATAGTAAAAAGTATTAGCTATTACATTATTTCGAACATAATCAATTAGATTTGTGTCTGATATAAACGTTAGATAATAAAAATGCCCACAGCTTCGCTGGAATACTATGTCGTAGTTACTTAATCCTCTTAGGATCGTATTCCTCATTATCTACTAAGAGTCCTAATTTGTCCCTTGTCCATTATCGGATGAAGTAACGTTATAGAGTATTTTTCTCTCTATGCCTATAGGTATTATAAAATAATTATATCTCAATATTTCTAATAGATCTTTCTATACATAATGATACTTCTAAACATAGTTATATCTACAGTATGGAGACAAAATATTTACAATTAGAAATAAAATTAAACACTAAAGGCCTTGCCACATACAAAGCTCGGCGCGAGCGCGGCGCGAGCGCGGTGCGATATTTGCTAGGCAACCATCTTTAGTTGCTCAGTCAGCGCTTTAGTTGCCTAGCAACTATAGCGCCGCGATTTAGTTGCCTAGCAACTATCGCGCCGCGCGATGGTTGCCTAGCAAATATCGCACCGCGCTCGCGCCGAGCTTTGTATGTGGCAAGGCCTTAATACTAAAATATTATATATTAAAAAAAATCATCCACACCGTTGTCCCGCGGAATGGTGCCCAGAAAGCTAGCTGCGTTGCCTCGTTGGATAGCTACCTCCTTCTAAACATATATTTGTATTTATAGATGTTTGCTACTCTTTCACATAAAAACTACTAGTTGACTTTCGATGAAATTTTGCAGTGGTAGAGTTTATGTCACAGTAGAAAGCCTTCATACAAAAACTACTGATTGAAGTTCGATGAAATTTCGCACTGTTGTAGCTTATGTCACAGTAGAAAGCTTTTACCCAAAAACTACTGATTGGAATTCGATGAAATTGCGCACTGTTGTAGCTTATGTCACAGTAGAAAGCTTTTACACAAAAACTACTGATTGGAATTCGATGAAATTTCGCACTGTTGTGGCTTATGTCACAGTAGAAAGCTTTTACACAAAAACAACTGATTGGATTTCGATGAAATTTCGCAGTGTTGCAGCTTTGTAGAAAGAACGCCTCCTTAATGTCCTAGAATAAAGGAACGGAAGCTTTTGCAAAGATATATAAAATATTACCCATAAATTCTACTTAAGAAGAGCCATAGTCGTTTACAAATTGTATTTTTTACCTCTATTAAACATTTACTTTAGGTAAATTATGTCATAGCCAAGAACAAAATGGCTGTCACTATAGTTACACCATGGACTTACTACCCAAAGGGACTGCGCACTGCTTTGACTAAAACCGGGCAGAGCGAGAGTCACGGTCCTGTCCTGTGTCTCATTCTAGTGTTGCCACCATTGTTGATGGAAATTCCGAAAAACTTTTATTATTTGGCGCGGACACCGACCTCAGGGCCAGGCAGAGCTGGACCGGGTGCAATCTGAAGGTCATGTTTTCACCAGGGTCTAGCCCAAGCTTACCCTGCTTCTCGGAAACTATTGGCCGTAGGACATTAGTTCCTAGAGTGAAATGATAGCACTCCTCGAGATCATCATTTCGTATGACAGCTGTCAAACTTTGAACTGAAATAACCCCTAAACTATTGGTGCTATAACACTCGTTCCTTTTTCGTTAAAGAAAAATGATAGTGTTCGTCGAGATCTACATTTCGCATGACAGCTGTCAAACTTAGAACTGTTGTAACTCGGAAACGTTTGGTCTTAGAACACTAGTTCCTAGAGCAATACGATAGTACTCATCGAGATCTACATTTCAGATGACAGTTCTAATTTTGACAGCTGTCATACGAAATGTAGATCTCGACAAGTACTACCATATCTCTTTAGAAACTAGTGTTCTAGAACCAATGGGTTCCGAGTTATAACACATTTAAGTTTTGACAGCTTTCACCCGAAATGTAGATATCGACGAGTACTATCACTTCTCTTTAGAAACTAGTGTTGTAGGATAAATCGTTACCAAACTCTTTTATCTGTTTTGTGGAACAAAAAGTCGTAGGTTAATAATTATGTCGACTCGACGTTTGTCGGAGAAACGTTCAGTAGATCAAAAGGTATTTTCACAACTACTTTTCGGATTGTACGGATTACCTCATAATAATACCAAATTCACGGTAAATATATTTCTCCAATAATGGCAACACCAAACATGACACTTGTCAATTTAGAATGACGGTGATTATGCCAATAACATTGTGTTTACACTGTTAGAAAGGGACAAAGGACTATCGATGGTGACTCTCGCTCTGCCCGGTTTTAGTCAAAGCAGTACGCAGTCCCTTTGGGTAGTAAGTCCATTAGTTACACTTACTAAGAACAAGTCACCATAACAAATGGGTACTCCTCATAGTTCTGACGTTTACGTCACGTTTGCGGCACGAGGTTTACCTCGTGCCGCTACATCGTAAATTAGAGTACGAACGAACTGGCAATGTCAAAGAACTCGGTCAAGAGCGACTCCCTTAAACAGCAAGCGATCCGTATGACGAATTACAAAGTCAATTGGGTAATTAGTTTTACTCTCCTAGGTAATGGTTTATTCAGCGCATAACAGTCCACTGCAGGACCAAGGGCCTCTCCCACAAAAGGGGAAGTTATTGCCATAATCTCCATTCTTAGCCTGCGGCGGCCGGCGGGTTGGAGATCGCAGTGTTATAAACATAGGAATGGAAAACGCTGCTGCCCATTTTCCAGCCTACAGGTTATATTGATCTTTTGCCTCGAAATCATTAGTCACCTTGTACTACACCCACGAGTGTAAGGGGTTGGTGTTATTCTACTCTGCCGGATACCACATGGCCATCTGCCGGACACCACACGGCCATTGTAACATGCTTTTTTAAAAGCGAAGTGATGCGCAACATAATATACCTAAGTTATACGAAAATTGACCTTTGAAATTTGAAATGGAAATGGAATTCTATGAACAATACATTCCACTTTGATCTTGCTCTCACGATTTGTTTCTGAATTTAGAGAATTGAATTTTGACAAATGTAATAAGCGCCTGTGCCTATAAAAGAAATAGAGAAACATGTGTCTAAACCTGCCGGTATCAGAAAAGAGATCCCGTGGGAGGAAGCGAAGACTAATATGTTTCTATCTGAATGAATAAGCTGATTAAGACGGGGTGACTGATGTATATCAGTGAGCGAGAGGTGAACATGTGATGACAGTGGATTTAGATGAATGAAGAAACGTAACCTGCTACGCCGGCCCCAAATCGAAGGGTGACCATGGAGATACCAGCGGATACAGATGAATGGAGAAAGTAAACCTGCTGTGCGGAACCCAAATGAATGGGTTAATAGCATGGGCAGGCAAATGATGATGACAACGTGAAATATTCATGTAGGTACCAAGGAAATCGGTAACTTGTAAAACATTTATGTACAACGAATGAAAATGAGATTAAATTAAATTCAAGGCTAAACGGATAATGGTTAAATAATGCCTTTTCCAAGGATACAGAATTTCAGGAAACTCTTTTCATCGAGTTGTATCCAAGCAATTCTGGCAAAATGTGGCCACGTTTTGAATCAGCCACCACGGTATTCCAAGAAAGGGGGCAATTAAACAAAATATTAGCGGAACAATTCATACGTCGACGACATTGAGGCATAAAGTCACCTTGGAAATTCGCCGGAAAGCACCTGCCCTGGCAACGTAACGACTTATAAATATTTCATAACAGACCCCTAGTCCGCTTATTACAGTGTAGCGAACGCAATAGATCAACTTCAAAGTCTACAGTAATAAATACACGACCGAGAGATCTTTATCTAGTCGTAACTAGCTCGTTTCGGAATTTCATAAGTATTTTACGGTATCTTACATCGTACGTGGTAAAATAATCATCGTTGCGTTAATGTCCCGGTTGTGCTCTTACGCACGAGGACCCGGAGTCCGCCTTGACCATGATCCAGGATTTGGCTGATCAAGTAATTACAGTGGAGCGACTACCATCTGACCTTCGTGACCCTGCTACCAGGGGAACTTGACGAGATTGGATCATGGTTACATTTAGTCGCCTGATTGTGCAGGTTTCATCACGATGTTTTCCCGCACCATAAGAGCATCGGTTTGCATTCAACTAATGTACATAACTCAGAAAAGAGTTATTGGTACATGGCCGCAGTGGGATTCGAACTCGGTACCTCTCGCTTTCGAGTCAGATACTCTAACCACTCGGCAACCGACGCTCAACCTCGTATGTAGTACTTACTGTTACCGACATTCAAAACCTCCACCAGCTTCATCCCTAATCAGCGCATAAACCAGAATAATAAATAGTATATTAAAATTCGCATAAAATAGAATATTAAAATTCTAATTGCGACCACTAGCGCCATCTTGTAGCACTTTATTGAATCACAGAGTCAATATTTTCCTTACTCATTCATTACTTTATTTATTTATTAAAGTTAATTACCAAAATTAATAATTTCGATAAATGTACACGTCTTTTATATGTTCTATTTACATGATATGTTAGTAACAGAAACGGTATTATTAAATTTGAAGTTGTTAAATTATTTCCGGCTAAATTACGATTGATGAGGGTATATTTTTTTCCAGTTTATAATTTGCTTTGATTGTGACACGTGTTATCAATCGAACTCTTGCTTTGTTACGTTGTAAATCTTGACAATTAAATAGTTATAATATCCGTTGGAAACGTATCAGCTTCTTATTTAACTCCCCTGAAACCACTTCTGTAACATTACTTACAACAACGTCTATAGAATGAATATTATATTTTCCCTTGAGAGTACAACGTAGAGTTCTTCAAGAAAGTAGTGAAAAGGTTTTGGCACGGTCGGCAGCGCGTGGGTGATGCCCCTGGTATTGCAAACGTCCATAAGCTGCGGTTACTGCTTACCATTAGGCAGACCGTTAGCTTGTTAGCCACCTTAGTGGTATAAAAAAATATTAGCTCTTCGATATCAGCATTTTATTAAATTTTTCTTTGTATTTCTCACATATAGATTTTGTTCTTGACTTTGATTATAAGGACCATTTTTATATTTCTCGTCTGTTTTCCATAAAAAATTTCCACTTTGTATTCTACTCCCAAAGCTGATCAACCAGTCTCAGGATCTTCAGATTCCTCAGCGGAGGACATTATCAACCTCGCTTTGCCAACGGTAGCTCGAAGACACACAGATGAAGTGCGCTGCACGGAGCACTGCACGATGTGGCAAAACTTGTTACACGCCGAGCAAATACAAATTGCAACACAACAAGTACATTGACAGATGGCGAAATGTCCCACTGTGCAAACTCATACAGAACTGACATTTCGGGCTTGGATTGAGGGTTTTGCCCCATCACGCAGTGCACCGCGCGGCGCGCTGCACAGTGGGTCATTTCGCCATCTGTTAATGTACTTGCATGCAAATTGCTCGGCGTGTAACAAGTTTTGCCACATCGTGCAGTGCGCCGCGCGGCACACTTCATCAGTGTATCTTCAAGCTTAGGAGGCACATCTAACGACGGCCGAGTGTGTTGCGATGTGAGCGTGGTGAGCTGAGCCCTAGTTTGGCATGACACTACAATATTTAACCTAATTTTATGTTAGTAAGAAATACTTTGTTTACTTATATTGTAGAAATTGACAAATAAATATTATGTCTATATCTATGTCCATTTACCGAGCGATGCTTAACTTTTGCTATCGGTTTCGCCAGCACGCTAGCACTAGACCAGACCTCTCGATCAGTTGGGGCTAAATCAATTTAAATTTCGAGGGGTGGAAAAATGAAATTTGTTTGTGTCTTCAGCCCAAACATCATTTAAAATAAGTAAGAGCTTTAGCAGAAGGACCCCGTTATCGGTTGAGACAGGTCGAGATGAGACGAATATTGAGAATAAATATGATTTTTCTATTCACTTACAATTTCAATAACATTGTGTAGCTACATTTAATATTATCCACTTACGTCTAAGGTAGACTAATAAGATTTGGAAATTTTCCAATTTCTCGCAAACAATAAATGGATCAGACGTTCTGAACAGGTTTATATTCGTATTGTTTCTTACATTGGTAGTACAACGATCACTTGTCTCGAGTATTACTCTAGATTCGAAGAGAATCTCTCAATATGTCTTAATAGGCTGAAAAGCGAAACTATAAATACGATGTGAGTCAAACAAAGACTTATACTTATATATCCATGGAGGCAAACCAGTTTTTTACATGTACTACCCACACAAGAGGATGTGTAACCTACCATCAATACGAAAAGTCTTATTTATAGTCTTAGTTGGAGTAACTAAAACAATTTTTTTTGTGCCACGTTCTGCACCGGCAGACCAACGTTCTGTGGGTCTCCTAAACGTCTACTATCGTTATAACAAAGTGAAATACTCAATAACGTAAGATAACCTATGGATAACCTTACATTCTGCATAACAATGCAATAACAAGATAATTGACAAAACGAGTCAGCTTAAGAGACAATTGGCCAGAAGACATAACCCGTTTTTTTTATACCACTAAGGTGGCAAACAAGCTTGGTAAGCAGTCACCGCAGCCTATGGACGTTTGCAATACCAGGGGCATCACCCACGCGTTGCCGACCCCTTAAAAACCTTTTAACCCCTTTCTTAAAGAACTCCATGTTGTACTCTCCAGGGAAAACCTCTCCAGGTAGTTCATTCCACAACCTTAGTGTGCATGGGAGAAAGTTCCTTTGGAACCGCACAGTTCGCGACCAATTTGGCTCCAAGGTGTGAGGATGAACTCCCTGTCGATGGCGAGCGGTGCGATAATAGAATGTAGCTGTAGGCATCATTTCCCCCGTATTTCCTCAAAAAGTTTGTAGCATTATTTTGCTTCTCAGAATCGAACGAGCTTAAAGCCCACATGGGTAGCAGTAACTGTCGCCCATAATATCTGCTTTCAAATATATACGAGCAAGTTGCAAGTAACAAACATACAAAACCGCGGGTGAGTTATCACTGTGAAGATACGATACGATAAAATGCTTCATGATTATAAACGCGCTCGCTACCTTATTTCAAACCGTAAAAAAAACAAGCATTGTTGTTGGCAGTAGAAATAAAAAAGGCGGTGATACTAACCCAGGGGAAACTCCTCGGCCTCGACAGAGTCCTACCACCTGATATCTGTAGTCATACGCCGCCTTTACAATGTGCGTGGAAGATAGACAATAAAATTTTATTCATTTATTTTTTCCGCCTCTTGTTCAAGCACTAGACTAAAACATATGAGTACGTACCAAACCCTCTCAGAGGCAATAACCTAAGTGATAGATTAGAAAATCCCCCTACAAAGCGTAAGCCTGCAATTAAAATTATACTTACGCCCAATTGTAATATTCCTAAGCATTTATTTGTCATAAAATCGGAGTCATAAAGTTAAGAGTTATATTGCCGTTTTCACTAAACTTACGAATCGGCTCAGTTCTATCTTATCTCAATTTGGACGTTGCTGATAGGCTAAAAACCAGTTAAGACTTTCTACTTAGGCCTAGGCGATTCCTAAGTTTAGTGAAAACGGCCAACAGAATATTACATTGGTCTATGAAGCTACTTAGCGAGTTTAGTTCTGCGGTTGATATTGGTACAATGCTTTTTCTTGTTAGAAATGTCTCAAATCAAAGCGACGCACACCCAAAGTTTGGTGCAAAGTTATTATTATTATTATTTATTTTTAGCCATTTCTGTCCCACTGTGCAAAGTTAATTTTAATAATTTATTATCGCATTAGGCACAAAACGGCATTGACACAGTCCAACGAATAGTACGCCGAAGAGTCAATCGGCACGAAAGCCCCGAAGTTTCCCCGGATCGCAACCACCCGTTTAATCTGATCAAACAGTTTGGAACGCCCCAGCGTATGTGGCCCAACTAATTTGGCACTCGTACGCCGCCCGTCATGCATAACAAATGCGGGCCTGAGCGATTTATAAAATATGCACACATTGTCAGCTTGCGATTTAGCCATGAATCTTGGTTGGTACTTGTGCGGCGGTGTGTATGAGGCTTGGGCTGCTATCATTGGTTCGGAGTTGTGGAGGTTTTTTTGTGAAGCTAATGGTGAATATGTATGCATATTGTACTTGAGGTAGTCAAATAAAGAAATAGCATAAAGAAGAAGTGGTCGAATCCAGAACTGAAAGGGACAAATGATGAAGTTATCTCCAAACGTCAAAAAGTGGGAGTATACGTGGTCTTATTTTGATAACTGTCAATTGCGAGCGAACATCGACAATACTGCTGTATGTACATTAATTATATAGCAACCGTCATAAGCTAGATTACAAACCTTTTGAGTGCCTAAGCCGCGATTTATACAGAAGAGACGCGGCAAGGGCCCACGGCAGCGGCGGCGCGCCGTGGACATTTGTCGCTTCGCGGCATCAAATTATAAAAAAGAGGCAGAGACGGTGCGGCTAGAGAGGCGATGCGGCTAGAGGGCGCATGACCGTGGCAAATAATTGTAGAAACCTAAAATAAATCCTATAGTTAAGTCGCATAGAGTCGTTTTTGTCTTAAGAAGAATTGCGCCCGTGCCTCCAAGCAACGTGGCCGGGCCGCGTTACCGCCACCAAGCGACGCGCGACTACTAAAAGACGCGACGCACACCGCGTAGCGGCGGAAGCGTGTCGCGGCGACACGTCGCCTGGAGGCACGGGTGATTACGCTCCTTACGACAAAAACGACGCTGTATCATATATATATGTCGCAGCCAAATGGTTAAATTAGCCGGTTAATTAAACGGCTAGCTATTTAAGCAGTTATTTAATTGAAAATTGGCCAAATTCATGAACTTTGAAAGTAAAGTCAAATGAACGATATTGCCTCGAGTTTACGGAGCTCTTCCATTCATTGTCATAATGCTAACCTAAACTAACCGAATAGAAACCTAATGCAAACTATTATTATACTTTGAAGTTATTGTGGGTAGGTTAGCATTGGAACAATGTGTGAAAGAGCTGCGTAAACTCGAGGCAATATCGTTCTTTCAACATCACTTTAAAATCTTGTGAAACTGGCAAATTTTCAACTAAATAATTGCTCAAAAAGCTAGCCGTTTAGTTAACCGGCTAATTTAACCATCCGGCTGCGACATATACACAAGGTTTATTTTAAGTTTCTTTGATTTTCCGCCTCCGCCACGTGGCTTCACCACGTCTCTTCTGTATAAACCGCGCCATAGAAGAATTCAAGATCATAGCATCAAAATTACGACCCGCATTATACGAGTGAATCAATATGGCTAGCTGACCCAATTTCCTAAAATCATTCATTTATATTTTCTCAAGCAAAATTGAGATATTTACGTGCTTACATTCCTTTCACGCGGCACCCCACAACGTTCGCTGTAATAAGATTGATATTTCTATGTAGGTCGGGCACAAAGCATCTGAGCGCATTCATCAAATTTTCCAATAGAACTGTTTCGCCTTGGTTTCGGCTCGATTTTTATCGCTGGATACACGTAGTAAGGGCTATACAGGGTCGACGATCGCCGCACGCCACCGCGGCTTATTACAGGGTAAAATGTGGAAAAAAAATAAAAAGCCACGTTCATACAACGTGCTTGAATACAGAGGGCAATTTATATTTTGCAGCAAAACCTCGCACAACCCTACACTTGAGGTTTTAATAAGTGCAGGATGGCTTTGTGAATTGTTTACGTTACTTTGAAACTTGAAATGGTCGCTGGCGGTGTGACATTTAATTGGTAATGAATTGTAGGTTGGAATGTGTAAGAAATGATTGTTTGCATGTATAAGTACTTTGTAGAAAAAGCAATGGTAATCTAATATTCAAAGGGCGCAAAATGATACTTTAGTTAAGGCGTGGGCGCTATTTCGAACCCTGAGCTAGAGATCAGGGTATATCAAAGTACGTAGCCTGGGGAAAAACGTAATTTTGCGAATTTTCAAATAAATTTTAATTTTTTTTTCAGGTTTGTTGCACTATATGCGGTCTCCTTGGTGTAGGATAGATTAGGTGGCTAAGCCTGTCGATATCAGGAGATGGGATTACTGAGCAGAAAGTCCAAGAAGCGATAGAGTGTTATCGCTGAGTCGAATACAAGTGCCAACGGCGTAAGACGTAAGGATGCTGAAGAATGAGTTAAATAGAGGAAGAGATTTGGAAAATGATCCCTGGCAAAAGCCGAAATTGATCTCTATAATTATTATTTGCAATACCATACCCTTGTTTCTACAAATTGAAAAAAAAAATCACAAAGGTATGGCATCATCCTGTGGCATTCCACTGCTGGACATAGGCGTCCCCGAAGGAGCGCCCTGTTGGCTTGCAGCCTTTCGCAAATCGTCACTCAGTTGGGGTGACGTCGGGCATCCTACACTGCCCTAGCCACTGCCTTGAACTTAGAAGCCAAACGATAAATAAATAAGTAATGAGGAGATTTCCAGTAAGTAGTCATTCCATGTGTAACCATTATCCAATTTGGTCAGGCTCCCCTGGTAGCATGGTCACGAGGACATAATATATCTTAATTACAAAGCCTATAATCTAAGAGAAATATCCTCACCTGTAAATAGGCGCATCATCCTTATACCAGACGACGAGCAGCAACACGTCAGGCGGATCCAGTCGCGTGTCGCACGGCAGTATGACGTCACCGCCCGCCACCGCTGACTCCTTGTGTATCGTCACCGGCTCCGCCCACGCGCCGCCCTGAGGCTTCAGGCCTGTTGGCAATGATAACAATGTCTTATAAAATCTGCAAATTCTTGAATGGGTGTGCTCAGCGTGGGTAGGTGGTTTAATGGGTCGGTCTCGTAAGCGAGGGGTTAAACCCCAGTGCCACCATATACAAAAAATGACAACTACTTTTTCTGAGTTATGACATTAGTTGACCTCTAACCGAATCTCTTACGGTGAAAGAAACTGTAATCGCAATTAGGTCCTGTGATCCTAGTGGGTAGGACTGCAATTTCTTCTCGATATCCCCGGGTGCGAAGTATGTATTCGCTAATGTATTTTTACCATGAATAAAAAGGCGTGACGTCCTATACCTGCCTAATTGGCACGGTTTTATTAAAAAAAAGAACGATGAAAATGTCAGTTGAAGAGGCCAATCTTCAACTATGCATGTTTTGGAAGCAAACTTTGCGCGGCTCTCAATTTAATTAGTCGCCTTACCATTACATCACTGCTCTGTCACTTCCTGCATCTACGGAAGGGCTCGTTTCCTGAAAGTTTCAATGTCAATTGGTTGGAAACACTGCTGTAGGAATTTAATTCCAGAACTTAGTCGTACGAACTGTGAAGCTTCGAGAAGATGATACGGAAGTCATCCACACGATTTTTTAATTAGAAGCTAGTTTACACGAATGACCATTGATTAGCCTAATAGATATAATAGTGATCAGATATGTTTGAAAGCTTTCCCGCAACTTCACACTTTAACTTTGACCCATGGTTCTTACGCTATGCTGAAAACTGCAGAAACGGTGCCCACACCAGCAACCGCGCTCGAGAACCTATTAACCCACTATTACTCCAAATCTATTTGCAAGTGAAATGTGAGCGGGTTGCCGTCCGATTTCCCGCGGAACGGAATCGGATCGGCTCGGAGCGCGATCGTGACAAATGGTCCGATTAACAATCCGGCCCGGGAAGGAGACGGCGCGACTAACGAGCTAATATATCACGAGGATTTTTCCTATCACCGTAGACACTTCACTTTACACTTGAAATGATGACAGGATATTGAAGGATTATGAGGTCGACGCGTCGCGTTCGAGGGGGAGACTTGGGTTTGTTACCGTGTTAAGTTATTGGTTATTATGTGTTGGATGTCGTCTTTGCAGACGCTGTTTGTAAGCCAGTTTTAGTCTTCTTTTATAGCAAATTTTGTTATTAGTGCATAAGCCTAATCTCGAGCGATGCGATGCACTACTGACAGTGGTGTTGTGTGTTTGTGTTGACGTGCTATCATGAGACATGATAGCTCGTCGTAGCACGATAAAACGGGGATCCTACAGCTTTGTCAATATTTTATCTTAAAATGTTTCTTAATATGTTATACTTTCTTAATATCTTTAAATCTTAAATTAATTTAAAATGATGACTTATTCGTAATACGGTCTACAATCAGCGTTAATCGTGAACGGATTCCTAAGTATTATCAAACTTGTATAACTTGTGAACTTGTGTAACTTTTGAAAACATTTAGGGCAGCTTATACCAACTTCTTAAACTAATATATTTAAGTTGATACTTAAACAAAAAATCTAATCCACAAAAAATTAAACGTCATTCTTAAACGTGTTTAAGAATTTGGTGCAAGCCGGACTTAAATATTTGATTTTTAATAAATTTTGTCTGCGGCTTCATTCGTATTAAATTCGATTATACTGTGCTCCCGCCGCAATCACATCGAATTTCGAGAAATGACAGAATGAGTTCTGAGGAACGGAGACGGGTTACTTGAGGCGCACTAAACCTAGAATGGTCTTAAAGCTAACTGCCAAACGGGATACCCGTTTGCAATAGAGAATACAGAATGAAACCGTGTTACGCATTGCATGGAATTAGGCTTCGTTGTAAAATCCGTGTACCTACTTTTTATATCATGCGGGCCTTCTGGTGGAAAGTTATCACGGCCACACATATAAAATATACGTTCAACTTCATCATGATCATTGGCCTTAGACATATATTATAGATGATTTAAACAGCGTCACTGTTCACAGCAATACCTGGTTTAAAGTTCAAATTAAAATACCGATAATTAAATAATTAAAAATCAAAATTATTAAATGCCAGTTGAAGTAAAGTGGCAGTTTCATCCTCACTGCATTCTGATTCTTACCGCTAAATACTAATAAGTACCTCTTTCCTTTAGGTTTAACAAGAATAGCGTACCTTGCATTTAACAGCCAACACAGCCACTACAGCCAGCAGACAGCTATTGTACATGACAGCCAAATTGCTCTAACAGACATTTGTTCCCAACATTGAATGAAATACATTTTAAGTGCTTCTAGTTTCAGTTTCCTAACCCCCATGAGTCACTGAGCGAGAGACAGTGACGTTGAAAGCATTGAGATCTACATTTTGCGTCAGGTGTAGTTATCCAGTATCGACAAATTAAGCTAGGCGCGTTTTCTAAATTTATTCCTTTTAAAGAATGGAATTTATTTATTTATTTTTAGTTACCATCCGGGTGTTGTTACGGTGATCACTGCATCAGGTGGTGCGCATGCTCGTTTGCTTCCACGTCGTCTTCTGCGACAACTTGGCTATATTTCTAAATCATTTAGAGAAAAGTCACTGTGTTCGTCAGTCTCTTCGCTAATGCGCTTATTATATTTAGCTACATTCAGTCGATTAAATTCAAAAGCAAAAAACGTGAGTATAAATCGAAGTGGAATGTATTGCTTATAGAATTAGGTAAATTTTTGTATCACACCTTTTGAAATGCAGACCGACACATCATATTATACAAGTGATACAAAATTGGCCGTACCTCTAAATAGTTTAGAGCAAAGTCTTTCGTCTGTCATTTCGCTTACTTCTTCTAAACTACGTGACGGATTTTACACGTACATTATAGGCAGTAGCAAAAGGCAGAACAGGCAGAACACCCGGGGGTAACAAAAATAAAAAAAGAATCTGGAAATTGACACTATACCTAACGACCAAGATGCGCCCGCAATTTTCTTAACACCAATCGCACCGGGTCGTAAATCCGTCGATTACCACCCGAAGGTTTTAGCAACTATTTATTCAGCCAAGCAATAGCTGATTCGAGCGATTTGTAGCATAACATCAGCATCACAGCCCATATTAGTTCACTGCAGAACTTAGTCTCTTACACGAAAGGAAAGGTTATTGTTATTGGTAGCAGTCGGAGCATAACATAAGTCATACAAAATTGGCTATATCTTTAAATCGTTCTTCGCTTACTTCTTCTTAACCACGCAATGAATTTTACACTATTGTATAAGTGGTAGAGGAAAGCTGAAAACACCCCTACGAAACCGCGATAGGTCGCAAGACAGTGACAAAAAATAAACCTAAAATTGACAATATACCTAGCGAACAAGATGCGCCCGCAATTCCCTTCGCACGAATCGCACCGGGTCGTAAATCCGTCGATTACCAGCCGAAGGTTTTAGCAACTATTTATTCAGCCAATCATTTATTTAGTCCACTTAAAAGGCTTGGGGCGTGTGGATGCTAATCGGGCCATTTGTCTTGACGTTGGCGCAATTGGATTGTTCCAACCAAGTTCCTGAGCGTTTCCATTGGCAGGATGTCTGAGATTGTAGGTTTTGTGCGTCGTTTCTCTGATTCTGGTAAGGTCTGGTGGGTGCAAACGATCAAGCAAATGATTGATTGCTTGATAGTTTTACTGCAAAGGCGGTGATTTTGTGGTGAGGGGGTTTATATTTTATTTTATTTTATGTTTTATTGTCGCTTTATTACTCGTCTATAGAGGACAGAATATTTTTGCACTCATATACAGTATTCATACATTCATTTTATACAGTCGTGTCATAAGAAACATGGCCCAAAAAGTCATAGACACTTATTGAAATCCTATATGTTTGGACTTCGGCGAGTTTGAAACCCGGCGATTACGGAGCCATTCTTTATACTCCCGTAAATTTTTTATATTAGGTATTTCATATCGGAAGAGCACCAAAAACCTTGAATTCTTCTTCCTTTTCGGAGAGGACCTCCTTATTGGATTTTACGTTATCGGGCAATATGATGTAATGGAAACGCGCTCTCACTAGGCGTCGCCTTTACAGGAGATATTTCAAGAAAATTGCTTCTCTCTCATGTCTCCCTTGGTGTTCGTTTGTACATCAATTTCTCCATTTTGTTGTTAAAGGATTGTAAGCTTTAAAACGGGTTTTCGATATGAATAACGATCGAATTTTCGTTATCATATCAACTTTATATGAACACGTTCACTGAACATCTAATAAATGTGCACTGCTGGTGTTGACCGTTCACGCTCGGCAGGCAGGTTTGAGGTAGCTGTATCGATAATGATCATCATCTCTGTGCCTCTTGGATCCATCGGACCCCTACGCCCCTCATAATATCGTCCGTCCATCTCATAGGGGCTATCCCACGCTATGATTCCCGGTACGTGGTCGCCACTCCTGCCCGTTGTCTTGACCCCGTTTTTAGGTTGGTGGAATTCTACTCTCCGAGTCTACCGGATACATTTTACCGCCGGATACCTAGTCGTTATTTGCGATAAAATCTTTTAGTGGTCAATTTAGCCCACATCTTACTCAGCCCGCGGGCTGAAATGACTACTATCAATTATGCTTATATTTTTATGTGGTCGACGTAGCCCAAGGGCCTTGATGACCAATTACAGTGAAGTACATTATTAGTAAGGACATGTCATGGACAGATTCCGTGTAATTGAAGGTTTAGAAATGAAATTTGATAAGGTTTTTACGAATACATTTAAATTAAATACGAAACATATTATAATAAATTCGACAATAGACCATACCACAGCTTACTATTAGATCCACAATCTGTTTTAGCGCCATTACAAAATATATATACACAGAATGTATTTGAAATAGGTACCTACATCGTCCCCAAACAAATAAAGTTCAACAATAGCAAATTATTGTAAATCTATATAACATATAATGTAGAGAAATTTTTATTCCGTAGCACTTTCTTTCTTAAAAATACTACAAAGCCCACAAAACAAGTTTTACGAGGAAACATTGGGAACAACTGCTCCCCGGGACGTGACTCGCTAAAGGTGGATGTACGCTGTTCTCTTGACTAACCGGAACGAAGGAACATTTTGATACTTGTTCCAAATAGAGATGCTATTTAGCGGATGGAATAGTAAGATTCGGGGTCCTATACCTATTGGCTAGCGGATTCGTCTCGTGAACAAGAAGTACCGAGTTCGATCCCCAGTGATGCTATGTATCAATAATTTTTTCTAAGTATTTAAATATTATGTATCTACTACGTTAGTTGAATACGCTGATGCTCTCGGTGAGGGAAAACATCGCGAGAAAACCTATATATTCAGGCAACCAAATGCGTAACCGTGATCCAATCTGGCAGATCCTCATTTAAACAAGGTCACGGACGTTAGATAGCAGTCGCTGTATTGTAATTATCTGATCTGCCAAATCCTGGATCGTGGTCAACCCCGGGCAGGCGCACGCGGGAGCATAACAGGGATATTATTGCCAAGATGATTATTATAGCCGAGGTGACCTAACCAGAAAACTTACAATATAAAGCTCCAGTACTGTTATATAAGAACCATTGTTTTTCGAATACGAGGCCAATGTATTTCGCGAACTATCGCGGTAGATACAACACAAAATCTCCTTCAAAACTGTACGTGACATGCTATACCGCAAAACATAACTAAGAAGCTTAGAAGGAAAAGAATCCGGCTAACACGTTTCACTTGAATTGTGGCTCTGACTTCGGCGATGTAGGGGCGAGAATTTGCTATGAATATCTTTCCAATAATCCGAGTTTCATCCTACTTTCATGTATTTTTTACAAGATACCGAAGAGGTCTCGAGACAGAAAAAGTTTGCGTGTAATCAGTGTCATGAATATAAGGCAGCCGCTGGAGTTTCCGAATTCTATGGGTATTGAAATTTACGTGTCCCTGTTGTAAATAATTTGTGTCAAGGTCAAATTAACGTTAGGTACCTTCTACACACAACACATGCAGATCCAAGCCGTATTGTGTCTGGATTTAGTACTACTACATTCGATTGATTACATTCGGGTGTTATTCACTTTCTTGAAGTTGCTAGCAGAAACCGTTATTGGCCGCTCAGATGATAATCAGTGACATGAATAAGACAGTTTCTGGTGTTTCTATGGGTAATGGAATTACAATATGTCATTTTTATTGCCTAGACAGGCACACGGGTTGATGGTCCACCTAATGAAAGGCGGCCACCGTCGTTCTGGACATTTTCAAGGGAAATTCAATATTCTTCACTAATATTGAGCTGAAGATACAGGTTTAGATATTTCCTAACTTAAATTTAAAGACTGCATCTCGTCTATTCACTTTCTCATGATTGTACTGCCCTCATGCCAACCTATGATACACTCCATAAACACAAAAGAAGCATTTGTATTATGAAGAACTTCTCTGTTTTTTTTATTAAAAATGACAATAAAGGGCCTACAGGGGTGTATTCGTATGTAGGTGGTATTAGTTAAACGCCCAAAATACAGTGTCATTTAGGAATTTCTTTGGCAACAACAGAACAGGTGCTGACTATTCGGTTTTCTATGATACAGCAATGCTGTTGTCTGCGGTGTGACCATTTTCCATCAGGTGGTCCGCTTGGTTGTTTGTCTACCGCATAGCAAACGTTCGCTGCGACCCCATTTCTAACTCCATGCCAATTAAAAAAAAGCTTTTATTGTCATCTTTATCTTGGCGTCAATTATCCCGGTTGTGATCACGGGCGCAAGGGCCCTACTTGCGCATTGACCATGATCCAATATTTGGCAAATCAGATACCTCATTACATTACCGTGACCCTGTAGACATAGTAACCTAGATTAGATCATGATTATACATTCAGTCGTATGAATGTTCAGGTTTCCTCACGTTGTTTTCCTTCACTGTAAGAGCGTTGGTTAGTGTTTAACTAAAAGTGGGGTAAAAAGGTTTTTACGGGGTCGGCAACGCGTGGGTGATTCCCCTGGTATTGCATACGTCCATAGGCTGCGGTTACTGTTTACCATCAGGCAGGCCGTAAGCTTGTTTGTCACCATAGTGGTATAAAAAAAACTAATGAACAGTGTATGGAACTAAATGTTTAGCAGTTTACTCATCTTCTTAATTGATTCGTATTGTTACGAGAAATATCGCATAATGACAATAATGACAGAACCGTATGTCAGAAAATAGCAACACACCCAATTTCAGATGTACATAACTCAGAAAATTGATTCGTAATTCATCGGCACTGGGGTTCGAACCATAACTCCTACTACGGATACCGTCTATAGCATAAAATTTTTTTTTCACGACCCCCGCTATACCTCCTACTACCTATTTTTTTTTCACGACCTCACCCCTAACTCCGGCCCTGCGCGTCCGTAATTCGAGGAGCGACGCAATCGCCCGCCGGGGGCACGTAAAGTCGGGCGGCGAGCAATCGCAAACGCACCGAGTCAGGATATTTTTTTATTACCCGCCCACGAGCGTTCAGCAGAACGTGTCCGAGCCAGAGATCAAATTGAGTGTAAGTCGGAGCCCGATTATAAAGTGTAAGGAAGCTGGGGAAGCGATGGTTCGGCGAAGGGAATATAATATATATATATATTTTTATTATTATTATTGCGAGTTTTAAAAGTACGGTGGTCCTATCATATCGTAGTAATTATCTTAATCTACGGCTGAATGGCCAATGAGATATTTATGCGATATATATTAATTTTAATATGTTTTGTATCAATTGTGTATTAATATGTATAACAATGGTGTATCAATTTTGACATGTTACAATGGTTATCATTAAAAAAGGCTTAAACTTAAACAGTTTTTAACTTTCCGTTGTACGAGTTAGGAGCCTGAACATGGGCCAAAACCATTTTCCCGAAGACGACGGCCAACTCCAGAAGTCCAAATCATTAGGTACATAGTATTAAAATCGCTTTCCTCATCATTCTGGTCATCTTCGCGTTAATTTCTCGGTTATGCTCAAGCGCATGAGGGCCCGGGCTCCGCCTTGACCATGATCCAGGATTTGTTAGATCAAGTAATTATAGTAGAGCGAATGCCAACAGACCTCCGTGACCCTGTTAACAATGGAATCTGACCAGACTAGGTTAACTAACTCTTAATTATAATCAATCAGAATTGCCTCTGTATTAACAATCCACTATTAAGTCTATAAAATTTAAAAAAGTATTTTATGATGTAGCTTTATTCCATACTATTTTCATTACAGCTGTATTTTAGAACAACTTTTTAAATAATACAGAACACCTTTAATTTTTAATTTCTGGTCGGGCGCGGTTAATTGGCTGAATACCGAACTATGCCATTATCTGTGGATCGAGGGTCAGTGAACTGCGCTGTGTGAAATGATTTTCCCGCTTAATTGAATATTTTTTCCAATTGTTGTAATTTGTGTTTGTGAATAATTTTTCTTGTTTGATGCTAAATGTAAAATCACTGAAGTAAATAAGACACCGCTTGATATCCTTGACGCGGCAACAGAAATGACTGAGCATTGCTACTGCACAGTTGAGAAAGTTATAGGTGCGAAATTTTAACATGAAAATATAAGTGTAGATAAAATAGTGTATGCAACTGCATGTAATTAGGTATTAACACACCCGTGTCAAACTATTATCACACTTAGCCGCACATGTTTAAATACCCCCTTTTATATGCGAGTTGCATAAAATACTACTACAACCAACATATACGTAAAATATTATAATAAATATTCACGCCAGCAAACAGAGACAACCGGTTATCCGGTTTCCAGGTTATTGAAATTGAATTAAGCTTGATATCCAATTTAAACATCACAAATCCGGTGGTTATCCGGATAACAAACAAAAATATGACCTTGACACCGCAACATAGCAAATAAATACTGCAAACACCGAACGGAATGCTTGTAGCTTTCTATTGCTAAAAGCGTTAACCTGAAAACCTGAAAAAAGAGGTCGATAGGTCGATTAGGCTTCTTTACTTTTCTTATTCCGGTGCAGATAAGGGCAACGGTGCGTAAGCGGCTTAGCCAGCCGGCCCATACGTAAAAAGGTGTAACCCGAGTCCGGCACAAACGAATTGTCACTTTTTATCTCCGACGCTGTGCAATCACCCGGTCCAGTGAACGGGTTAATTACAGAAATCTATTAACTTCTCTACTCCTTAGGGAGCGGGGTTTTGTCCGGTCATCTATCTCAGTGTTTTTCGACTGGAAAACTGGGGATTTACAACTGGGTAACCGGGTTGCGGCGATTCGTGGGGGATTAATTTTTGAAGCTCCGACCCCGTTGTTCGCGCGTATTTGAGTTAGTCTGAGAATTGATGTTTACTTTAATCTTAAAATTTATTTGCGTAGCGGTGTCTGAGCTCGGTCAAGAATTTGATTTTGATGTGAAACGTCTTTAAATTCATACTGAGTACCAAGTCAGACATATTAAAATCGACATTTGGTATATTTTTTACACTTTTTGCCTATTTTTACTTTATTGTTATAGACAAACTCAATAAATTCAGGCAAGAATCTCCGCCCTATTACATTTGAGTTATGAGTTACACTAAATAGAAATATGCGCGTTTCATTCATTCAACGCAGTGCTCCTCCCCCGCATACCCCCGACACAAATTGACAAATATTCATATTTCTTGAGCTATTTGTTTTGCAGTTATTAAGATAAGACGATATACACCTTTTGTTATGGTCTAGTGTTCTGACTTTGTAGTCAGTGTGATAACAAAGTCGTTTCACGTCAAAAAACCGACTTGGTTTGATTGATGATTAACGATACTAATTTGTAAAAATGTATTGATGAAAAATCAAATACTTGTAAATAAACCGCAGAGGCAGCTGACTTTCCCATAATTTCGGGAACGATAACCCACTTTTTACCTCCAAAAAATAACCGAATTTCACACGTACGAAGTTACGAAAGCTAGCATCTGTAAAGCTGAAATAGTACCAATTCGATTAAACCGCACACGCCAACGGCGCTGCAGTTGGTTCCTATTTTTGCGTTACAAAACCTACCACAGCCCAGCCGCTCCCCGTCGCGATCGTTTGCAATTGATTACCACAGTAAAACAAGGCATGGGCCGGGTAAAATAGAACGCCCTGTATCGATGTTACGCTCGGCTACTTACCTCCCTATATCCCAGTATATATTCACTCTACCACGTGGCTAGTGAGATATGCGTGATAGAACTATGAAGCTTCATATTCAGACTCTGTCAACTCTGAGCAGTCCGCCTGGGTGAGTGGTACTCACGCCTTATCTATTTCTGCCCATAAGCAACGATTATTGCATTATTGCGTTCCGGTTTAACAGCGCCCGAAAGTGCCAAGCAGAGCTGTATAAAACCCGAAACCGCCAGACAGAGCCGGACCGCGCCCGACAACGTCATATCTGATATTTGGCTCAAATCGTTACCCTATTAGTCTGGCAGACGTTGAAACTAATTGTAACAGGCTTGATATTAGACAGACGTTGGCTGGTTGTAACTATCAAGTGTAGTGGTATAAAGTGCGCGGCGCCACGCGAGCGGAATACACGCCGTGTTGCGCCGCCCGTAATACGTTTGTGGTGTATACTTTGAGCTGTTTGCCGGTTTCTGTGTAAAAATTGTTCGATATTGGATCAGCATTTGGCGTGTCAATAAATTCACCGCCAAGGGTGCCGAAGACCGAGCGAAGTTTACAAAGGAAGGAGGACCCTTGCGCTGGAGAGCACAACCGGGATTGACGCCACACCGCAAGCTGCGTCGGCGCACGCATTCGAAATTCATACGATTTTGATTTGACAGCTGTGTTGCTGACGCTTGAATTACTCCGTGCCTAATAAAGCGGACCCTAGCAGGGACAGGTACTAGACTGGACGACACCAGGAAAGAATATTACTGCCGTCTCACCCATTGGAAAGCGACGACATGATCGAAGAATTATATTTCGTTATATGCCCGTTAACTTACGATAATGTACGGATTATCATTTACTTACGTAAAGAATATACCTACTAATATGATAAATGTGTTTCTATATAAATTATAGAAGTCTTTGAAAGCTAGTGCCTGCAACCTTCAAGGCAAAAGTGGATGGCTGTTCCTACACAAGCATGCCCCATCGTCACTTACCAGCAGGCGAGATGGCGGTGAAATACCAGTCTAGTCTAATACAAAAAAATACCTACGACATTATGAAAATCTCAAGCATTCTAAGAAGCAGAGCATAGAAATTTCAAGACACGTGTCACGTCGACTGCATACCGTCTCCCAAGAATATTATGCCGATCTTTTAATCCCCACTTGTCGCTCGTAGCTTGGGCCGATTACTAAGCGTTTAAGCTGTGGCATTAACATGCCGCCGTGCCGCGTATTCTCTTCCCTACCATGAATATTTATAACACGGTGTCGCGTCAATGTACTGTGATATTCTACGTGTGCCTTTGACAGCGGCGTATTTTTAATTGGGACGCGTTATCTTAATTCTGGGAATAATCTGGATGGATTATACGTAGCTGGAATATTAATGAGGGAGCCAGTCGGATTGAATTAGTGCGTGCATTTGATGAGGCCTTCGTGCTTGGAGGTCGGTAGGACGTGGACTGTGAGTGTTTGTTGTTTAGTGGAGATGTTTGGGTCCGGATTTTTGGGGGTTGAGTGTATGTATTGGTACTGTTACGGTATATTACGTACAGTCTCGATTGTGAGTTTAATATGTTATATTTGGATTAAAAATCTGAAGTTTTATATTGTGTATATTTAACCATACTCCGGGCTATGTCATAATCATAATTTTATTTATATTAAGTAAATAAAAAATTTAACTAACGATACAAAACCAACTTTTAATCACATCAATAACATTAACAAAGATTAGGTAACTAGACCGAATGTAAGATTTTGTCGACCTGAATGGATCAGTTGGTCGCCACATGCTGGTCGCCACGCAGAGGTCCCGGGTTCGATTCCCGGTCGAGCAAAAATTTAAATGATGAATTTTAACTGGGTGTAGTGTGTATAATAAGTATGTATCAAAAAATGAATATAAGTAGTTTATCAGTTATCTAACACCCATAACACAAGTTTTGCCTAATTTGGGGCTAGATGGCGCTGTGTGAATTTCACCAAACATATCAACATATTATTTAGACATCCAAACCAAGTCGTTCAGCAATTTACGTCCCCACGGTGCTTCCTTCTCCACGAGCACCAACCGGGTCAACTTGACATTTAGGGCTCGTATTAGAAAGGTTTGGCTGTCATCTGTTAGCTGTCATTGCCGACTGGTACCAATAAGTACCAACTGGAATACTCTGATAATGCCATCACACTGGTGCCAATGGGGTCTCGAGATTGTTCTACCAGGGCACCAGCGGTATTAGGAGACACATCTAATTAATGGCGAACGTATTGCGTTGCTGATGTTTGAGATTAAAAGCTCTATTCTCGGAACGGTCACCCATCCAGTTACCTGCATCAGCGTGCGTAGCTTAACTTTTATGATCGGTCACGCACGCCCGGAGATTCTTATTTCTTTATAGCTAACTATAGAGTCACTGCGTATACACACCCGCCCACATATTTATTAAACTTCTATCCGTGTAACACCGGTTGGATACAATTTTCCATGACAGTGCGCTCATACGCACCTAAAGGTTGAGCATGATATCACGCCCGTTTTGCTAGCAATTTATTTTGCTATATCGCTGTACAGTGTACGTGGACTGCGAAACTTAATACTTTTTGGGTGTTTTATATTATTAGTGTATAATGATAGTGGAATGAGCGTTTGATTAACAAGTAAGACTTAAAATATCAGTCAAAAAGATAATAATATCCGAAAAAATTTAAAACATAATTATTGTCTTTTTTCTGAATTTTAGCCATAAACCATATGCCATATAGTGTCCAGCAGAGTACAATATAATAATAAAGTATTAAGAATAATAATATAGGTATAAATTTTTTTTCCACAAGGTCGAATGGGGCGGACCAATTGCAATATTTTCAGCTGCTCTCTCTCTCTAACACTCTCCGAAATGTAACTAATTCTTTCTTTTATATAGGTACACCGGAATAGGACCTCTATTTATTATATAGGTCATGCCGAATGCTAAAGGGAGCTCACGACGGGCACCCGGTTAAAATTGTACCTACATCCATCCGTCACACATCATTGTTAAATTCGAAACATACACGCAAACTTGCGCCTAGTATTTTTATTGCCTAGGCAGGCACACGGACGGACGGTCCATTTGATGGAAAGCGGCCACCGTCGTCCAGGACATCAGCAATCTAAGGCGAGCGGATGCGGTGCCGGCCTTTGAGGTACCTCTAGACATGCCTATTGAAGAACCCCATGTTATAATGTAGGGAAAGACATCGGCTTATTCCACATCTTGCATGAGCACGATGAAAAAGACTCGCGATTTCTGTACGTCAGTCGTATGCCGAGCATTTAGATGGTGTGAATGAAATCTATCCCATCGTCGGAGGCAGTATACAATTATGGACTGCATTGTACCTATAAAAAGTCCTAAAGTCTACTGCGAGATCATATGGTATGGGAGCGGTACTGATGAGGTACCGTGGTGTCAATTTATTACAGCATATCTGTCTTATGACAAGCCTGGATGGTTACCACCCCGTTATCTATTTCTACCGCCGGGCAACAACGCTTACGGTTCCGGTGTGAAGGATAATACATTTGGCTAAATTCAGAAACAAAACAAAGTGGAATGTATTGCTCATAAAGTAAGGTCAATTTTGGTACCCCGCCTTTTGAAAAGTAACGCGTAATATGATATACAAATTTAGAAAATTCGTATAAGATTGCAATCACAATTACAGTCAAGAGGCATTTCATCTTACTCCTTAGAGTGATAGATAACATACCTGCGGGATTCCATTTTTGTTACATGAAATATAAATGCATGAATCGTAAATGAGGCTTCAGTTACCCATCAGGAGAGTTTGTTTATCTGTTCATTCATCATCTGTTTGTTTATCGCTGAGTCGTATAACAGAATAAAAAGAAATGTTGACTTAACATATCTGACTAAAAATGAATAAAGAATGGAACAGGTTGCCTGCGAGTGTGTTCCATAAACAATATAATCAGGATGCCTTGAAGGCTAGCGTGATTAGGCTGTTTCAGGCATGCTTTATCTTTGGTCACATCAACAGGTGAGATGGCGGTCAAATGATTGTCTTGACTACTATAAAAAAATACGGTTTATTAGGTTTGATGTCTTCTATTATATAAAACAACGAGAAAGTATTATTAAAAAAAGAAAATAAACATTACGATATCCACCATGAACGTTATATGTGTCAGTACATAACTCCGAAAAAGTCTTTGGTACATGGTATCACTTGGGTCCGAGTTAGTCGTCAGTACCTATCTTTTACTAGTCAGACCCACTAGCAATTAGGAACGTATATTAATTTAGGCGATGAGAAAATATTATTTATAAAGAAAAAATAACGGAATTTTTTTAGTTTTCCATTGTTAAGACCACACAACCTCGTACAATTACATTTGCAGTCACCGTAACGCTCCTATGCAAACGATGCAAAAGACTTACAAAGGATGCTAAATTTTATCTTAATATATACAATTTTCCGTGACAATGCGCGCGTGGCGTGTACAAGAACGAACGCCATACAGAAGGCAGCCAACAAGAAAGACCAGTTTAAAATGAGCTAGCTTCTCAATGGGTGCGCATATAATCAGGAGACCGACCAAAGTCCAAACAAGTACGTTGAGGTGAGTCGTGTATACGTTCACAAGAAATTCGTTGCTTTCCCTTTATCTGGGTTTAACGTCGTATCTTTACAAATAAACAAGGTTTCCACCATGCTTCGTGAGCCAATTAGTCCTTTCTAAGTCGGAGTCAGCTGATTTGTGCAAAGTAAATTGAACCAAATGACGGAATTGATAACGTCTATTTACGTTCGCTCGGGGATTAGAAGTGTAAAGTGTGAATTAATGAGGTGACGATCTTTGATGTCAGAGGCCATATTGTTTGGACAGCTGAGCCAGGGCTTCGATTCTGGTACGGAAATCGTCTCAGTTGCTGTAACCTTACAATTGCATCGTATGTCAAACGTGTGATTGTTATTTAAATGACAGACGTTGAATTGCAACTTTCATTAGTTCGAACTTTCCCACAATTCGTTTTTTGGTACTTTAGTTGCATTATGGTTTTATATGGCTGTTGGTACTCCAATAAATAAATAAATAAATTACTAAGTTGCATCTTTCTTATTTGTCAAACTGCCTTCAATTTTGTCAACGAAAACGTGTCAAAGGTCGAACAATGATTTAACTGCAATTTAACTGGGATGATGCTGGGACTGACTTGATACCTCGATGTAGTTATAGTAACATCACTGTATTGCACACCAGAATCGGTACCCTGTGCAGGAAGTAAAACATAACAAGACTCCCAACAAAGGAAAAAACAGACGGGTGTTAACAGTTTGACGTGCGCATCTGTGGCTTTATGTATCTGTCTATGACTTCGTAGCTCCCGAAAGAATGAACCGATTTGGATGCGATTTTCTCTATTTGAAAGCCAGTTTAATTAAGATGGTTCGTAGCCTTGTTTTATTAAAATCCGTATAGTGGCTTAGACAATATTTATGTAAACTTCAATAATATGGCGGTATTTTAGTTAATTTAGAGGAATCTGTTTAATAATTGATATTCCACGAATAAATTTACTTAATTTAAAAATTTTGTATATCGTTGTTAAAAAAATTTCTTAAATAATAAAAATATTTATAAATTCTAATTATAAATTATATCTTGGTCCGACTATTATTTGACTTTATCTGTCAGTTAGGTTATAAATTCCTAGACAAATAATGAGTCGCTTAAGTACGAGTAACTCTCGCTTAAGTAAAGTTGTAAAGTGATTCTGTATTCACGACGCCGCCAAACAGCAATGCAGAGGTCCGAGGCAGGTTAAAATTGAAGTGACGAATTTAAATTTTTGTTCAGAATGATGTTTACCTATTCTGTGTACGTTTCATGAGTACGTATTTGTTACAAAGTATATACTCTTATGTATGTGAAACAGTTATCTGGCGTCCTTAGCACAAGCTTTGCTAAATTTGGGGTGTCAATTCTTACTTAATCTTATTATGCTAAATTTGAGGTGTCATCATTTCTTACCTAATCTTATAAAGTATAAAATAAAGCCTCTGGGATGGGAATGTCGGTGGCCAAGTAATCGAGAGGTAGGTTTGAATCCCCCTGCGACCAGGTATCAATGACTCTTTTCTGAGTTATGTACATTAGTTGAATACTAACCGATGCTGTTACGCTGAGGGAAAACATCGTGTCACATTCAGGCGACTGAATGTGTAACCTCAAATCTGGTCAGGTTCCTCTGTTAGCAGGGTCACGGATATCAGATGGTGACAGTCACTCCACTGTAACTCGTGCGCAACACAACCAGGACATAAACGCCAAGATGTTTTTTGTACCTGCAAACTTCATACGCTACAGCAAAGAGGCTACCGCCATGGCGAAACTTCTCGAAACTCGCGCATCGAACGAACGAATAAATAAATAATTTGTCTCCCTCCAAATGGCTGACGGCGAGGACCAATCGGGGACCGTCTAAATTATTCACGGGAAGAACGAATTAGCATGAGTCGCGATCGGTTCCCGGATCATAATTGGAGGCTGTTTATTTGAAGAGCCACCGTGAAGGCCGGTGTTTTGAATAATGGATGCGGGAGAGTGCGGTTGCCAACTACAGGAATAGTGGCGTCATCTCAAGTGGCACTGCTCTAGTGGCAAGATCGATAACCAGGGTTAAGCAAGGTAGAGTCCGGGATGGGTGACCACTTCGTACTTTGAGGGTAGTAGAACTTAAGCATTGCAACGCGTCCACCACTCGTGTCTGCTAATGCTAGTAAGCGACAGACAGATTTACTTTTCCATTTAGAATATTGGATCCTTACATGAAATTAGCGTTGGTAAGGCGAAGATTACTGAAACTGGCATTTTCACGAAAACATTTTTTTTATGTTACACGGCAGACATATAGGCAAGCGGGCCATCTGATGGAAAGTGGTCACCGCTGCCTATGGACATCAGCAACACCAATTTCTTGGAAATGGCTAATCCGATTACGATGGCACTTTGTAGGTACAATCAGATAATATTAAGCTCACTGGTGCATACCATTTAACTTTGAAAACTACCCTTTTCATAAAATTACATCTAGTGAAAGAGGCAAAACTAACGACAAATGAAAAGGGGTATTTTCATACCCTTAAAAAAACTTGAGAAAATCATCATCATCATCACAGCCCATAACAGTCCACTGCAGGACTTTGGGCCTCTCCCACGAAAGGGGAGGTCATTGCCATAATCTCCACGCTTGGCAGGCGGGATGGAGATCGCAGTGCAGTTGATGTAAATCTACCCAGAAAGATGCTGCTGCCCACCTTTCGGATTTGTCCCTTAGTCGCCTCTTACGACACCCACGGGAAGAGATGGGGTGGTGCTATTCTTTGAGGTGGCGGCACCACACACCACCAAATGTATGATTGCGAAAAAAACGCCAGTTTCATAGGTAAGGAAAAATACAGATACATATTAAAATACAGATTAAGAATTTTACCCGGGCGTCACCTATTAGCAGCTAATATTGGTCTTTCTTGTTGTAGCGTGCATAAATACTTTACAGCCCAACTTCGAAATGTATATTAAATAAAGCGGACTTTATGATTATAGGCCACGCCTGTAGTTTACGAAGTTTCCGTTTGTAGATGTTAGAAATTGTTAAAATGTATTTACGCCCAGTACGTGTGTAAATAAGTTTCCAATTTATTTTAATTATAGTTCCTTGCCTCTAAATAAACACCCGTTAAAAATCAATGTTCACATTTTATTGAAGTTGTTATTGTGCAATGCGCACCAGGGTTCATAATAATATGCGTGACAATAAGCTCACCACTAAGCTAGGACCTAGGTGGGCTGAAAGTAGTAGAAAGGCGGACCCTGGGCCCTACCGTGCCGCGCGGGCTCGCAACCGGGACATAACACCAAGATAAAAAAAAATAAAAAATATTCGTGGACATATTCACACAGCGCCATCTAGCCTCAAACTAACCAAAGCTTGTACTATCGGTGCTATAAAACTGATATACTAGTTCAGTACTTTTTTGTTTAATTCATACTATATATATTCATACATAGAACACCCATACCCGTAACAGAAATTAAAATTCATCATTTCAATTTCTGCCCGGCCGGGAATCGAATCGGGACCTCTTGCGTGGCAGACCGGCTGTTGACCATTGAACCACTCAGGTCGTCAAATGTAATACGAATCGAGATGATAATGATGATCAGGGTTCATAAATGTGTATACCTAAATGACCTCAATGTATGTATTCTATATCTGATGTCTAATTTTAGTTCTAGAGCGTCGTCTATGTCGCACAGCCGTGAGTAAAATACAAAGCCGAGACTATACGGATGTGTATTATTTACGTCGATTAGTCAATCCACAGAGCTGAGCTACGGTGTAGCACAAAGCTACGATAGCGCGTAGCGTAATGCTACGAGATGTGGGCCGTGCTACGTACCAGCATCTACGTATCAATAACCTAACAGGGAACAATGTCTGTGTAATAATTAACAACATTTTCAAATCGCTGTAATAATAGATTAAATATTAAAAATGTAATTTTCCAGTTAAAAAATAAAGGAATTGTAAGTATTTGAATAAAGTAATCATCTTTGCATCAATATCCTGGTTGTCTCTCACGGGCGAGGGTTCAGGGTCCGCATTAACCATGACCCAGGATTTGGCAGATCAGGTTACCCTGACCTCGGTGACCCTGTTAACAGAAAACCTTACAACAATATCACGAGTTCACATTCAGTCCCCGCTATTTCGTCAAGTAAATCCCACATTTAAATAACCAAAACATATCTCATCCAACAATGACTTGCATCGCGAAACCAATATCTTTGAGTGCGAACGAACCCCTCTATTTGAGTACCCGAACTCAAACTCGGAAACTCAAACCAAACTGGAATGAGTGACTGCAATCAGGTTGTAAATGTTATTGGTTTCGACGAATGATACAGTTATCAGATGTTTGCCTGTGACGTAATTGACTTTGTCGTGCTAGTTAAGCGGTATGATGCATGTATTTATTTAAATAATATTTTTTTTATTATCATCATCACAGCCCGTAACAGTCCACTGCAGGACTTAGGGCCTCTCCCACGAAAGGGGAGGTTATTGCCATAATCTCCACGCTTGGCAGGCGGGTTGGAGATCGCAGTGTAAAATATAACAATGGAAAATGCTGCTGCCCATTTTCCAGACTACGGAGACTCTTGATCTTTTGCCTCGAAAACATTAGTCGGCTTGTACGACAACCATGAGCTTAAGGGGTTGGTGCTATTCTACTCTGCCGGACACCACGCGGCTTTTTTATTATAATAATAATAATTATTTTAATGTCAATATCCTGGTGTTGCTCTCGCGAGGGTTAAAAGTCAGACTTGACCATAATCCAGTGTTTGACAGATCAGGTAATGACAGTGGAACGACTGCCATCAACCTTGTCAGATTAGATCAGGGTGATACACATTCAGTCGCCTGAATTTGCAGGTTTCCTCACGATATTTTCCTTCACCACAAGAACATTAGTGTTCAAGTAATTTACATAATTCAGAAAGAGTCATTGTTACGTGGCGGCGCTGAGGTTCAAACTCTTAGTCGCCGGCAAGGTGAGAGAGGTGAGTGTGAGTGAACCAAGTAATTCGTTGAAATTAGCAGGACCTTTGTTTTTCAAACTTGAGAATGAATACGCGTAAATCACAGATACAACCATGAAACTAGAATTGGAAAAGGGATATTTAAATGCTCGTATTTTCTTCCTCGAAGACCAATTACCAAAAATTTAATTACAACCACAATCAATTTAGTATATACAAAGTAACGCTAATGAGTATTTAATACTATTACCACACCTTTTTATAAAATTATAACGTTAGGGCTGAGTGTTTGACAATTACTAACTACCTATGTCAATTAACATAAATAAATCGTGTATAAACTTTATAGAATAACTAATGGACTTCGTTCAAGCGGCATCCTATATCTACATCATCATCACAGACCGTAACAGTCCACTGCAGGACTTAGGGCCTCTCCCACGAAAGGGGAGGTTATTACCATAATCTCCACGCTTGGCAGGCGGGTTGGAGATCGCAGTGTAAAATATAACAATGGAAAATGCTGCTGCCCATTTTCCAGACTACGGAGACTCTTGATCTTTTGCCTCGAAAACATTAGTCTTGCCTTGCCTTGTACGACACCTATGAGTAAGGGGTTGGTGCTATTCTACTCTGCCGGACACCACACGGCCAATATATATCTACATACACCTATTTTATTCCTACCAACCCTATTTTTCATGCTTATAAATTTTCCTTTCGAATCGCTCTATATATTATGACAACCGCATTAAAATCTAGATATCGTAATCTATCGTACATAGATGCATATTGACAGACGGCGGGAAGCGACTTTGGTTTTTTACTATCTATACCTAGATAGAAGATAAAGTAAGTATAGTTCCCGTCACGTAAAAAGAACGCTGAGCGGCGGTGGAGAAGATATGTCTGTCCCGTTCTTTCAACCAATTTGTTGTATATTTTGTCTCATACTTTAAAAACAGGCCAGCGTTCTTTTTACGTGACGCGACCTATACCTAAGTAAAAACTCTGCACAGGCACACTAAAAAAAACCAGTTCCACAAATGAATCAGCAACAAAAATTACATTTCTTTCTTGAAATTAATTTTAATACTCCAATCCTTCCGTTTAACCAATAAATTAGCAAGGAAATCCATTCAGAACATAAACCTGGATATAAATTATTAAAACATCACGGTGAAGGCAAATCACCGATCGCATCCCACGATAATCGTTTTATAAACGCGTAAAGCCCCCGTCTCCCCACAGTGAAAAGGTCTTAAGGGAGGGGGTGGTCTCAAGCGCAAACGGGGTAAGTCACAAGGAACTTTGTATAGATATTAAACGTTTTATACGTATTGGTGCCGTGAAAAAATTGAAAAAATATGTTCTTGTTTCATGTGTTGAAAAATTTTTAACAAATATGTACTTATTTCTTATGTGTTTCTGGTAAAACGCTTCTAAATCGTTCTTCGTAATCTAATCGATTTCAATCAGTTGGTTAGAATGCGGGCTTTGGATAACTATATACCAAAGATATATAAAAATATTGCCATGTTTAACTATTTTAATCAGTGCGATTTCCATCCCGCCTGCCGATCGTGGAAATTATGGCTCAAATTCAGCAGTGTATTGTTATAGTATGCTTTGAACACAGATTCTGAGTTAGCTGTATGATTTACTCACATGAAACTCCAGTATGTGTTTCTTCGAACCCTTAACTAGTATTCTAGTATTGGTATGTATAACCACGATTATGATTTTTCTTTGATATACATATTTTAATTTACTGCGTCATGTTTTGACATTACCGATTTTTACAAAACTTCTTACGATAGGTGGATCAAATAAATACCATTAATAAAAACATACTGTAAGGTAAAGTCGTACAGAGGAATTTGGTTTAAATTGCTTACATTTCTTGTATAAAATACACATTAGCATAGGTCGTAAGTCACTTTTTAAAGTACCTTCAGGTCATATTCAACTTTATGGCAACACATCTAAAAGCGAATCTGGCATGGCACGTCACACGAACACAAATGACTGGCACTGGCAAAAGCACCTTTTCACGGTTGACTGGTAGACGAGACTTCTTTAGCGTTAAGTCCGCCAATGTACCTTTAGTGAATACATTTATAATAAATAAAATTATCCTATATAACCCCAATACCTTCTGCCAACACACCTTAGAGGCAACACGAAACAAAGCAAAGAATATCGTTTAAGAATAAAAATGATAAAACAAAATTGATAAATTACAATTTATCTCACACGAAGGAACTGAAGCGAAAGCAAACGTAGCCAACACATTATACAGGTTCTCCTTACACTGTTAAGAAAACGTTGGCCAAAGTTCGGCAAAGGTGGAAACTTCGCTGAAAGAAGACTCAACTTCCGCCATTCACAACTTCTATTTCGCCTGATAAAATATTGACTTTCAGATGCCTTTGAACATTCAATATTTTAGTCGGACTCCATAATTTGTCTTAACTTTAGCGGTGTTGAGTGTTTTTTACACAAATTCTGTTAAAGGTCAAGGCTGTTTACTTTACATTTTATTGTTATTGCGTCCGTTAGCAAATAACAAGTTAATCAAAATAACAACAGTCAAAATTGGGAACGAAGAGACAATGAAATTTATGTAAGGATCGCCTCGATTCGACCTGTTTACAATTTTTGTACCGGCGACTTGCCCCGGCTTTACTCAGGCATATGCATATATGAAATATATAAAAACTTCCGGTATAATTTCTCACTAAAAACCGCTTCATAATCAGTTAAGTGGTTTAGAAGGAGTTATACAGACAGACAGACACGGAAAGCGACTTTATTGTATACTATAAGGATTAAGACTTCACCAAAAGCACTTAGGTACGCACTCAATCCGATATGAGTTCGCAAAAATACATTTTGCTCGGCCATGAATCTTATACAAGTTCGTTACTTAGGTCATAAATCAAGAAACGGTTAACCAACTATCGTTCATGATATGTATGGTATACTAGAATCACTATCTTAATCCTCTATGACTCATAACTGACGACCTGAGATGCTGAGTTCGTTAACATCTGCCACAGGAAGGTCCCGGGGTCCCGGGTCCTGGGTTCCATTCCCGGCCGAGCAGAAATGGAAAAATGATTGTCTGGGTGTAGTATGCATTATAACTATGTATTAAAAATATATATAAATAGTTTATCAGTTGTAGTAGTACTGATAAACTACTAGTACTATCAGGCTAAATGGCGCTGTGTAAATTTGTCCAAGCAGGCATAGAGCCGTGGCCGTGGCCGTGGCCGTGTGGTGTCCGGTGGCCGTGTGGTGTCCGGCAGAGTAGAATAGCACCAACCCCTACCGCTCATGGGTGTCGTACAAGGCGACTAATGTTTTCGAGGCAAAAGTTCAAGAGTCTCCGTAGTCTGGAAAATGGGCAGCAGCATTTTCCATTGTTATATTTAAACACTGCGATCTCCAACCCGCCTGCCAAGCGTGGAGATTATGGCAATAACCTCCCCTTTCGTGGGAGAGGCCCTAAGTCTTGCAGTGGACTGTTACGGGCTGTGATGATGAGGCATAGAGCATAACTTGACCTAATACTAATGAAGTGACTAAATATATAGTCATTATAAGAAAATAATTCTTCACGGACCACAAATCTTAAACTGACATTATGGAACACATTTTAAAAACAATTTCAGTTTAACCTAGGAAAAACAATATCAAATCTCACAGTGGAATTGCATCAACACTCAATTCAGATGTAACGCGAAAGAGCCGAGTGAGATAGCAAGTTCCAAAGTTATTTGCACCGCTGGAATCTGCGTAAACTTCCCAGCCAATGTAATTATTCGCATTCATACTGCACACTGTAACTAGGGACGGGGTTTCGGTCTGATTTGGTACAAACTAGATATCAGGGAAGAGGTCCCACGGGAGGCCCAAGATGCGAAGGATTCATAACATGTAATAGATGGATTCAATACAGTAGAGCAACTGCCGACTGACCTCCGTGAACCTAACCAGATTGGATCATAATCATAATCATCATAAAGCTGCATAAAGATGGTATTCAGTACACGAAGTTGACTGTTTATAATAAAATTAAGAAAGAAAATTTAGTTTAAAGTGAAATCATTAAAATTAGATTATCTTATGGATATTGTACCCGTGACACTACACATCCAGTCGCCAGAATGTGCAGGTACCCTCACGACATTTTCGGTCACCGGTCACCAAGAGCTTTGGTTGGTGTTCAACATGTTCATTCAAAAAGTTATTAATACATGGCGGCACTGGTGATCAAACCCGGTATCCCTGGCGACGAACATAATAAGTTCTCGAATGAAAAATACTTTTACATAACAAGCATTTATCGCGCGTAGTACCTACTCATCAAGACCATACCAAAGAACCCAAACACGGTGGAATATCTTATTGCGTTTATTAGTTCCTATGACCGCCTTTCGACTCCATTATCAGACCAGCTCCATTGTACCATATTAATGCATTGTCATCCAAGTTACGAAAAATCGTTTGCAAATTTTGACGCACAACTTACAAACGTAAATACGAACAGTGCAAGTCAAAGAAAAGCTTGTAAAAAATGAGAACTTGGTAAACATCAAATCGTCGAAAATGTTTTGCAAAATTTGCCGGACAACTTACACACATATGAAAAATGCAAGTTAAATAGAAGCTTGTAAAAAATGAGAACCCGGTAAACCTGTTCTGTCCCGCTTTCCCAGCACTATCTACAACTCTCAAGTTTGATAATGTTTGACATTCTACCAGCTACGGTATTCTCGCGCTCCCGTGAACATAGGTATTTCAGACGCGGATTTCTGTTTCAATTTTAGGATTGTTCGAGCGTAAGTAGCGTAGGTGTTGACTAGTGCTAAGTTATTGCGACGTTCATTTGTCAGATGGGAAGGGTATACCCCTTTCCCAGTGGGAAGGGTAACACCCTTTCGCGATGTCATTTGTTTTAGTATCTGCATGCCTTGCAGTTATTGCTTGTCGCAGACGAGTTAAGTTAACATAGGTAGACGATTACATGTAAACGAATTATTTTATACGCTCAGATTAGTATTGAACGGAAATAAAAAATAAACAGGAGATAGTCAAAGAGCTAAGTATTGTCGAGCATTTAAATTGGTGAACTACTGCAGCAGCTACAGTGATTTACCATATATTATTCAAATATATTTGACTACAGCATTGCAGAATATATTATATTTTAGTTTTAGTTAATATATTATATAAAATATATACTTACAAGCATAGGTATTCTATCTTTTACGCATAGCACCGCATTTCAAAATATTTATATTGTATAATCTTTTTTCTATGAGCAACACATTCCACTTGTTTATATCTACCTATCGATGCAAAACTAATTTTCTTTCAAAAGCTACTTGTCCTTAATAGCTTCAGCTAGAAAGCATAGAGTTCAATACTATCTTTGAATAACTTATCCCGTCTTGATTAACGTATCCAAGATATGAGATACCTTCCTATTAAATATCCTTAATCAATTAACGTAATCTAGAAGAGAGAATGTAATGAAAACACACGTAGATCGTCTTCTGAGCCATAGACAAAGAGTTTTACATGAATAATTACAACCGTATTTGCAAACAATACTTGTATAGGTAAGTAGTTCTGACAATTTAAAGTTTTAAACTATCGCGGTTTTAATAACACATTTGAAGGGTAGGTTCCGGGTTTCCTACTTCGTACCTTTGTTGACGAGTAGCCCGATATTTCGACACAGTTGCATGCATCATGGTCACGGAACGACTGCTACTCGTCAACAAAGGTACGCGGTAGGAAACCCGAAACATACCCATAAAATTCTGTTAATTTTCTTCTCTAAGTAAACGCATTGCCTTTAAGGCGATCGTCACTCAAGTATTGTCAGTTCGAACCCGCGTACTGTGAGATCTCATAGTAACATTTATGTGTGATTTATTCATACCAAATTAGTAATTTTAACTAAATATTTGCTGACAATATGGTTGCTGAAAACATGTTTGTAACAAAACTATGGACCAAACTCCACCAGACGTAGATGAGCGGGGAGATGTTTGTGTGACGCCACCAAGCGGAGAGGCGATTCGCGTGGCGAGCTAAATGGAAAGCAGATGCGTGTGGCGAGCTAAGCGGAGAGGAGATGTAAATAGGAGATCAAAGAAATAAAAAATAAAAAAAATTTTTTTTTGCTTGTTAGAATTTTTTTATTAATAAATAAAGTACGTAAGTAAGAGTATAATACAATGAGATTGGATAGGATCCAATCCCTTTCTATCGCCTCCTTGTCCCTCTGAAACTCTTGGACGAGTATTATCATTTCTCTTCAGGAACTAGTGTTCTAGCTTCACTGTGCTCTCGCGCACGAAGGCCCGGAGTTTACCTAACCCATGATCCAGAATTTGGCAGATCTAAATATTACAGGTAACTAAATTCAGTTACCTGTAAATTTTTAATATTTAGTTTAACAAAAAATAAAATCTCAAATTGTAATAATCCTTTATATTTGAAGCAAAATTCCGCCCAGTATAACTATTACCTCAACATCCACAGAAAAGTTTTACAAGGTCTCCACTTGCTCTACACAGCTCCCGTAGAATTCACGTAGAGACACTAAGCACGTCCCGAGCCACAATAAAGCCGCCATACTTGCGAATAGCTTTATTTTTTCTGGAGCAATTTTATTTTCCCTTATCACGGAACCATTGTCATAATTGAATTCGATGTTTTACTTACAAAAATAAATAACTGTCATACATTTTGTTAATAATACGTAATATATTGCAAGACGGTTTGAGTTGACTGAAGAATCGTTTGTTGATTTTGCTTATATTTAATTTATATAGTGATGACCTGAGTGGTTCAGTGGTCTGCCACGCGAGTGGTCCCGGGTTCGATTCCCGGCCGGGCAGAAATTGAAATGATAAATTTTAATTTCCGTTACGGGTCTGGGTGTTCTATGTATAATAAGTATGTATTTGAAAGTATATAAGTAGTTTATCAGTTATCTAGCACCCATAACCCAAGCTTCGCTTACTTTGGGGCTAGATGGCGCTGTGTGAATTTGTCCACGATTATTTATTATTTTATTATTTATTTATAGTATAAACATAGTCGCTTCCCGCCGACTGTACCGATCTATGTATGTAAGTAAGCTTAGATCTTTTAAACTACCTACGTAACGGATTTTAAGGATTTTTCAACAATAGATAATAGCGAATCAAGAGAAAGGTTTATACGCAATAAAAAGGGTAGGGAGGGGTAGGGGTAAGACGACACGCGAATGAAGTCATGGGTCCACTTGTTTGTTTATACTGACTTGTCTTATTTGGTTAACAAACAATGCCCAAAATCACAACTTGCCGTATCAATCACGCTACGTATATTGTGTATAGATGTTGAAAATTATACAATAAACACAAAGAATGTAAATTTAAACGAATACTGCTGCATATTATCCATTTAAATACATAATTTCCTTAACCAAAAAAGACAAGTTAGTCTGGACAGATTATAGTGGCGGCCAATGCCTGGTTAGTTGTTATAAAAAAAAATTAAAATTCAAAACTGCAGCTATTCATCATTGTGATTTGAATAGAATAGAATATTTTTATTGCGTACAATTTTATTTACAATAGTTCTTATTGAGTTCATTTTTGATAGCACACTTATGTCGCCCGGAAACACACACTATTGCTACAGTCGAAACAACGAGCACGAGCTTCTCTATACATTGAAATATGTCAATAAATTCACATTCATCGTAATTTTCCATTTACTTACAATAATTTAAACAAATTAAATACCTGTTTGATTTTCCTACGACCAAAACCGTGGCATATTACTTTGACTTTACTAATTCAAAATTATCTTTACCTAGAAAAATACGTTTAAAACTTACCAATTCAATAAAAAATGGATCAGAATGTATGGATGTAGCAAAAAGGCTCGCTACTCTCTACAGCTCCTTTTTGGTGGGCAAATCCATGCATTGAATATATTCAAATCTAATCTACTACTCAGAGAGAAGATAATCACTATAACGTACGTATTGACATGACAGACAAAACTAATGTAAACAGTTAGAAATTGTGCGAATTAATTTGATACAGAGATTTCAATGGCTGACTTCGCTTGATTTAAATTTGTAGTTGAATGTGTTTCTCGTATATTGTATTTTTGATAAATACGAACGAATAAATAAAATGTTTGTAGGATGAATCAAGATGGATGGCAGAACTTCATTAGACTAAGGTTTTATTTAATTCTGTAACGGATAATTTTATCTGATCATAATATTTTTATAACATTAACACCGTGTAAGTAATAATATCGTTGTGTATCTTTATGTTATTTTGTATAGTGCATGTGTTTGAGGTAGAAAATACTTATACTTTATAAATAAATAAATAAACTTGTTTGGGCAATTCACACAGCGCCACCTTGCCCCAAAGTACTAGTGTTATGAAGTAATTGATGATCTATATATCTATTTTTAAATATATACTTATCATACATCCGTAACAGAAATTAAAATTCATTATTTCAATTTCTGCTCAGCCAGGAATCAAACCCTCTACTAGGTCTACGTAGAATAGTGTTAACCAACTGAGCCATTCAGGTCGTCTATAATAATAAATAATAAATAAATAATTGAGGACAAATTCACACAGCGCCATCTAGCCCCAAACTAAGCAAAGCGTGTAGTATGGGTGCTAGCTAACTGATATACTAGTTAAATACTTTTTTTAATACATACTTATTATACATGGAACAACACCCAGACCCGTAACAGAAATTAAAATTTCTGCCTGGCCGGGAATCGAACCCGGGACCTCTTGCGTGGCGACTGGCATGTTGACCACTTAACCACTCAGGTCGTCTATAAAATCTCCAATTTCATTATTTACCCATACTACGGCCCACACACTGCAAGCACAGCACACCCTTAATTCAAATTAGTGAAAATCGCAAAACAACCAAACATCAGCGCGCGCGTCGAAACCATGCATAAATCATTTTGCGAACTCGCGACATGCATGATTAGTCACAGGCTCACAGGTAACTCTTCTTTGACACAGTTCCGAAGTTGCCACATGTCGGCGAACTCCGGCTCTGTGGCACGAATTAATGCGAATAACTTCCAAATTAGCGTACGTACAAGATGAAACGAACAACTTTTGTTATCGCGTTAGGCTTGGTACATGGGCTTCGTATCTTGTATACTGTATAGGCCTTGAACTTGACAGTATTGTGGAGAAGTTTAGATTCGTAGGTTCAGCTGAGAAGCCGGTTTAGGGTAGGCCATTCTATTTTGTATGACAATCAATAATCCCAACGGCTCGTCAATAAACATTAAGAAATCTAATGATTTGAAATAAAAGTACTATAAAAAGAAAAGTGCGAAGTTTATAGTATATTCTTTCCGAATGTCATAGATGGACATATAGTCCCGTAAAAATTATAGTATCTCGCGGTAATATTTCCAGCACCATGCGAGTTAACACAGACATTAATACTATTAATTTTATAAAGATTTAAAAGTTTTCTTGTTTCTGAGTCTAAAAGGAGTGCCCCCGCGCGAGCTCCATACGAATATAGTTTAATCATATGTTTAATATTACGCTATCAAAGCCAATAAAATTTTACAGACAAATACATTTTAAACCACGCAACGGATTTTAATGCGGTTGTCAACAATAAATAGAGTTATATCAGAGTAAGGTTAATAAGCAAGAAAAAAAGGGTATAGTAGCTGTACGCGAAAGAAGTCGCGCCGAGTCCACTAGTTTTCAATATACGTAACAAAACATGAGATAGGACCCACTATTCGTTGACTGACACCGATGCCGCTAATAGCATGAAATTGTCAATTTACCAAAACTACTAGACTAGCACAATTTGACGTGCGCAATGTTCGAGGTACCTCGCAAATGTACAGTGTATTAATTTTAAATGATGAATTGCTTTGATAAGTTTGCTCTGTCAGTAAGCATCGGGATGTTGGTGTTGAGTTTAATTACTGGAACCATATATTACGTTGTTTGTATTTAACTCAATGTTCTGAACTACTGGGTACAGTAAAGGGAATAGAGTTATTAAGCCAATTTGGCGAATATGCTTGATACATTCGGCAAATTACCTTTGGACGGAATTGCTAACTCGACTTTACAGAGGAACAGATTCTGCCTATGTTGTCTTTTACATAGGAGTAGATAACTCTATTATGAAACATAACCTATACGTTATTTACGTTCCTATCTGCGTATATCTCAGGGCCCTAGCGAAAGACTTTGGTCCACCTCGCCATCGATAAATATATTGAATAATAATAATAAATAAATAAATAATCGTGGACAAATTCACACAGCGCCATCTAGCCCCAAACTAAGCAAAGCTTGTACTATTATTATTATTAGGTATTTATTTTTCTGCCAAAAAACTATGGGTGCTAGATAACTGATATACTACATATATACTTTTTTAAATACATACTTATTATACATAGAACACCCAGACCCGTAACAGAAATTAAAATTCATCATTTCAATTATAATTTCAATTATAATCGGCATTTCATATTATAATTTTAATAAACTCAAATACCTCAGTAGGCCTATGAAAGCCCGGAATACCTCTTTCGACCGGTGTGACGATAAATGGACGCGAAAAAAAAACCGGGATCACGGCGCAATATTCGGTAAATGTAAGCCATTTATTACCGTAATTCGATCGTGGTGCGAGTGTCGAATGTACCGACACTGATTTATCGATAGTTGTAGATAGAAAAACCGCAGTGCGTTCGGGCTAGTGATGGGCGATGGTTTAAAAAAATAACAATTATTATTTAAATGATTTAGATTCGGCAATCTAATGAACATTTTTCACTCGAACAATTTCATTCACGAATGTATTCGTTGGAATGAAAAGGGTTAATGTATGATGCAGTTTATTTTTTAACCCCGGAAGAAAAGAAAGGGGTTGTTCTAAGTTTGACATGTGTATCGGTATCTGTCTGTCTGTTGCATCGTAGCTCCGGAACAGATAGACCGATTTCGATATGGTTTTTTTTTAATTGAAAACCAGTTTAATCTAGATGGTTCTTAGCTTTGTTTAATTAAGATCGGTTATGGGACTTATTATTATATTTATGGAAGTTTAGGAAATATTTTAGTATAAGTATACATGGTCGGGAGTTTTTACGAACTCCGGCTCCTTTGACTGTACTAGAAGTAGTTTTTTACCCTTTTATACCCCGTTCCCTTGGGATAAGAGACCTGACTGGCATAAGAATGAACAGTGCAGTTTATGGTATTTAGAATTGAATCTATAGTTTTCTTTCAATGAAATAATTTCAATAGACTTGTTTCTTCATGGAAAAGTTGGAAATGGACACGCATTAGAATGATTGTTCGAATGAATAGTTCTATTTGCCCATCACTACTATACGATGTACCAGTGCATACGTGATAGGTTGTCTATATTCTGTATGGCTATATGAGGAGTTTTGTGTGAGTGACGTGAACGTTATGTAGAATTCTGCCGTTTTTAGAATTTGGCTGAACCTACAATGTCGGTTCGACGTGTAGACAGGTTGCTTTAAAAATAACAAGTCAGTATTTGTTTTGGGTTGGGTTCCTTCGGGAAGAGTGGCCCGGCACAAAGAATTTTATGATTTAGATCAATATGTAGATATTATAGAACAAAATCCCGCGCCGCATCTGTCTGTCTGTTCGCGATAAACTCAAAAATTACTCAACGTATTTTCGTACTATACAGTGACCAATCTTAGGTACAACTGTTTTCTCAAATAGCATCTTATTATTGTCATGATTAATAAATAATAAAATGATCAGTTAAAAAGTTCTCGAATGAAATGTTTTTTTTCATAACAAGCTTCTATCGTGCGATATAATATCAAGAACATTCTAAAGAGCCCAAACACGGTGGAATTTTTCCTATTGTGATCATGAGTTCCTATGACCACCTTCATAAGACCAGCTCCATGGTACCTATTCAATACAATAATATTCAGCTCAATCGGATACCAACAAATAATTGAAAAATTGTTTGCTTTTGACGGACAACTTACAAACATACATACGAACAGTGCAAGTTAAATAAAAGCTTGTAAAAAGTACACGTAACGTCGTCTCGTACCTATGTAGAACAACAGCCGCACTGCGAAAGCCCACGCCTAAAAGAAATGAATAATTCATGAAGAGAACATAACGTAAAGTTTGTTTTAAAGAACGATATTTGAACATCGGTATTTTAAAAGTAATAAAAGTAATTACAGATTGTTTTCATAACCCTTTTTAAAAAAATAAATGTTTTGCTTTAATGGTCAAAGTTCTAGATAAAGATTTCATTTCAAGCAGATTTTTGAAAGAAAATACCTCATTTCGCCAATCGGTAGAATCAAGACGTATAGTCATAATTATCGTCCGAACGATTAACCCCGGCTTCTATCAGGGTCCACGGCACTTTCCTACTCTTTGTCCTCCACTTTGGCTTCAGTCTTCTGCTTCTAGGCACTATATACGACAGTGCGACATGGCGGTTCTAGATCTAGTGTAAAATATAGGTATCATCACAGTCAGAAACATTCCACTGCAGGACTTAGGGCATCTCCCACGAAATGTTAGATTATTGCCATAATCTCCACGCTTGGCAGGTGGATAGGAGATCGCAGTATTGTGTAAATAAAACAACGGAAAACTGCTGTCCATTTTCCAGTTTACGGAGACTCTAAATGTTTTGCCTCTAAAACTTTAGTCGCCTTGTACGACACCCACAAGTGTAAGGCGTTTGTGCACTACTCTGCTGGGCATCACACGGCCGAATAAAACATATATTTCATTTTATTTGGATGTCTCACAGCGTGCAACAAAGAAAATATACAACAGCATAACATCGATCGATATAGTCAGTAATGATAATGAAATGAAATGAATCGTCATTATGGACGACAAGTACTGCTTACCACAAGACGAGCTGTCTGCTGGTCTGTCACTTAACAGCATTAGTTTATTATTTATATTATATTAGTTTTATTATTAAACGCCCCAGCCACATTCCAACCGAACTCAAAATCCAACTAGGTGCTCTAAACTAAACCATTATTGATAAAATGTTGAAAAACTTATTCGTTTGCAGGTGTATTTTTAGCTTATCCACCTCGCTCTATTTTAGTTCGTGCAAATATTTACAGATTTCCCGCACCTCCGATCATCCAGAAGCTGGCCCGTTTTTTATTTAGTATTTTCTACGCACACAAATTTCCAGCCTTCAATTTCGAAAACATTTTCAGAAGGGTTTTTTTTCCGGTCATTCAAACGGATCGACATGCTTTTAGGCTTTTGACTTTATATTCTTTTCAACTGTACAAGGTATGATCAAATGTTGCACGTTTGCGTAACATTTCCAGAACTCCTACAGCTATTTGAATAATTCTTTTTTTGTTGGATTTGTAATTTTCTAGGCAAGGTTTGCATGTAAGGAAAAAAAGGGTAGGGTAGGTGTAGGGAAAGTGTAGGGTATGGTAGGGTAGGTATAGAGTAGGGCAGGGCCTACCCCTACGCCATGCGAACGAAGTCGCGCTGAGTCCCCTAGTAATGAATAATATGTATAACAAAAATGCGTCTTATTTACCTGTTGTAGGTACTTTTACAATTCTTGCCACGTCCCCTCATCGTTGGTGAGATTTGGTAAGATGTGAAATTTACAACATAATTTGCAAATAATTAAATTTATATATATTTTCATGTATTATTCAAAATAACTATAAGCATTATGAATACTTTATCTGTCTACTTCTGCAGTGCTTTGGCTGTTCATGATGGCACAGATTGTACTGTGTACGGAGCATCGGTGGCCTAGTGGTTAAGAGGTGCAACTCGTAAGCTAGGTCCCGGGTTCGAGTCGCAGCGCCGCCATGTACAATGACTGACTTCTGAGTTATGTACGTATGTGGTAGTTGATACCAATGCTCTTACCGTATGTGAAAGCATCGTGATGAAAAATGCTCATTCAGGCGACTGAAAGTGCAACCATGATCCAGTCAGGTTCCCCTGTTAACAGGGTTACGGAAGTCAGACGTAAGTCGCTTCATTGTAATTACCTGATCTGCCAAATCCTGAAAATCCCAAGGCGGGACCGGCGCCCTAGTTCGTGAGAACTGGAACATTAACGCCAAGATGATGATGATGTTGTGGATGACTGAGCGCATTCCGTCTGTATGCTAATTTATCACTGAGTAATTTATAGATAACCTTCCTTCTGACGATAAGTATCGGATGGGTAAAAACATGACAACAAAAAACAGCCCGAAATATTAAATCAGTGACACGATGCAACCCCGAACTCACAAACGAGTACTCATTACACGCAGTCGTCTAAAATCCCTTATTTCCTTCGCGATTATTCCCAATTTGACACGAAAAGAACCTTCGGACGCGGTCGTAATGGCGCTTCGATTGCGTGACGGTGGATCACAATTTGTCACAAATATAATTTTTCGACCAATCACCGGTGACACCCGGGCCGGCGGCGACTCAAAGGGATGGCTCTCCGTAATGGATGGGCAGGCGGATCAGTTTATATCGGTCATTTTGATAAGAGCGTTGGGGAGCCGTGTCGTTAGCTTTGACAGTTTAGGCCATGGAGGGTGTATTAGTATAAATATTTTGTGAGGGTTACACGCTTTGTGGCTGTAATCGGACTCCGAGTATGAGGATTCGTATAGAGTGTACAGTACACTTTGTCACCGGGTTAGCAAACACTATTGTTGGTAGGAAAACCTTTCAACGATACGTGCGTTGATTATTTCACCGCTATTGTGACTAATCTATTTTTGGGTGTCGATACTACTCGTTTCTGTGGGCTTAACTGGTTACTCCATAAGTTACGCCGCCGGTGGTGTCAATGAGTTGTCGAGATTCAGTAATAGGCTACATTTGACAATACATTGATGACATTGATAGGCTTATTAATGTCATAATTTGCTTGCATCAACGACATTTAGTTCATTTTAGCGGTCGCGCTGTTGAACCGAATTTAAAATGAACTTTATGTCGTGGACAAATGGAGGTAAATGATGGCAGCTGTCAAATGTGACCTATTATATCCAACTGTAGTACAGTCTGCTCCATAACTTGGTGACAACCAGGCACTTTGGTGGTTTTTTATGCACATCTAGGCTGCGCTGTTCAAAAGAGAATAATAATAATCATCAGGTAATCACAGTGGAGCGACTGCCATCTGACCTTTATGACCCAGTTAACAGAGGAACCAGACCAGATTGGATCATGGTTACCAACACATTCAGCGTCCTAAATATGCAAGTTTCATCAAGACGTTGTTCCTCACCGTAAGAGCATCGGTTAATGATTAACGAATTTACATAACTCAGAAAAGTGTCATTGGTACATGGCGGTAGCTGAAGTCGAACCAGGAACATCTCGCCTACGAGTCGGCCCCCTTTACCACTAGCACACTGAAGCACCTACTCTTCAAAAGAGAATGTTATCGGGAAATATGAAGAAAATATGTATTTTAACATTACTAATAAAGAAATTCAAAATAAAT